>JAZFAV010000002.1:7860000-9143750 GCA_037954035.1 Rosalia funebris | reverse complement strand
CTCTATTATGTCTCAGAGTCATTGAAAATATGGACCATCGGATAGAGGTATGCCACCGAAGCCGTGGCGAGCATTTGGCCGATATTTTGTTTCACACATAATTGTAATAGATCCTTCTATCATAATAAAAATATATTAAGATAATTCTCTGAAAACTTTTTGTTTTATTTACAATTAACATCGTGTGTTTTGGTTGGACCACCTTTTATTAAACTTGCATATATTAAATGGACCTTCAAAAACTATGTTTCTTCGTTTATTCATCATGATCCTGGTATTCAATGTAGCTATATTATAACATACAAGAGGCGCTCGATTCCTATAATTTATTAACACTTAAACGAAGACGTTACTTTCTAAATTGGAGTCTAGTTGGTCGTCTAATATTAAATAAGAAACATATACAACAATCTGAATACACAGCTCATGTTTAAGATCCGCCTTTTAACTATTAATGTAAGGCTATTTATTTGTTTTATATTTATGTATTCATATGATTTCATTTAAATAAATTATACATAGATACAAGACTCGATTTAAGAGACTGACTGCCGTTATATAATTGTTTATTCTTGGTTTAAGTGTTGGAGGCTTTAAGTTAAATATTCTAACAAATATAGAACGGATCTAGATTAGAATGCATAACAAATTCCAAGTCGTTTATTTACGCAAAATATCTACGGATAAAAAATTATATTGGACAATGGTGATCATGAAAAACTTCCGTCTTAGGTTATACAATCCCTTTACTATACAATAATACTTCGTAGTTATTACGTAGAGAGTATGCCATTAGAAAATGGAGCACTATACTGTTCAGCAATGCATACTTATTGTCAAAGCGTACTACAAAAATAATGGTTCAATTATGGGCACTGAAAGAAAATTACGTGCAATTATGGGTCGTCGTGAGGCACCTGCTAAGCGGACCATTCAACGCGTCATGGCGAAATTCAGGGAAAGTGGCTTCGTGTGTGATAAACAAACATCTATACGTCACCGTGGGCAACGCTCAGTTGACAATGTTGAAGCGGTCAGTGCAAGCGTGGCTGCAGATAACACCATATCCGTAAGACGTCGCTCCCAACAATTAAATCTCTCAAAGTCAACATTACAGAGAATTTTGACGAAAGACCTTCATTTTCATGCGTATAAAATCCAGTTGACACAGGAGTTGAAACCATGGAACCATACACAAACATAATCAGCTACCTCTCACGAGAATATCATGGACGCTCAGGTTAGTTATTCGACGCGGAGCTATGAAAGTGCAGCACGCTGCTCCGTGAACATTACATGGAGGGCTGACCTATCATATTCTACTATAGAGGCCACCGCGACAATGTCGCGAGCCGCGAGTTTGGCACCTCCCCCTGAGTTTAGGTGTGTTGGTCATTGTCTTTATGTGTTACATTCCCTCCTTGGTCTGAGGCTTTAGGGGAAGGAAGTCGGTTTCTGTGTGTCAAAACTTTAACTTAGATAATGTTGTTAATTTCACATTGTTTTAATAATCCATCAAATTGCAATGCGAACAATTTCTTCTTCCTCGTGAAGAACATCTCAGTATTAGAATACAGTGTTCCCTTTATGAGCATCAATTTGAACATCATTAATTGTCATTTTGAAATTTATATCGTACAACCCACGTATACTACAAGCAATTCCGAATCTCTAAATTAATTGACCAAATTGTCGTTTACGCGATAGAGGTTTGCCAGATCGATAAAGTGGCGTGCAAAATTTAACGAATAAATATAAATCAAGCAGACCCTTTAGTCGAATAAAAGGGGACAAAGAACAAGATGACGCTAAAAGTTTTAAGTAAGGCATTATATATCTTCTGGATCGGAAGTTATGGGGTTAAGGACGTAATCCAGCTTTTAGAACATTTGATAAAATTGGCAGTATGACAGCTGTCCACTTCCTAACTGGGCTAAGCATGATCACCCTTACAATGGCTCATTCTTCAGTGTCCAAACCGAAATTATTTATGCTCATATTATAGTTTATACACTATTATTATTTATTTATAGTAATGCAGTAATCATTTACTGAAATTATGGTAAAACTAAACAACTTTGGGTTAACGAACTAAGACTTACTTAATAAAGTAAACTTAAACAATAAACCTCGATTGAATGAACTAAATTATGACAAACTATGAAAAATACAAATAATTAACATAATTACCCTTTCTTGTCTAATAACGACGTGTTTTAAAGCTATTATTTTGGCTATAAAATAATTATATGGTGATAAATTCTGATTTTAATAATTTGAATATTTAAATTAGAATGAAATTGACTTTAGGTCAATGTTTCTGTCGTTAAATTATAAGTAGAGTTGCCCACTGTAAGTGCTACATCGGTGGTATTCCACTCGGAATTGGAAGCAATTTAGTTGAGATTCGTCGTCGTATATAACAACTTGTTGTTTTCTATTAATTTACGGCCACTTAAAATTTTGAGACTTGAATCCTTGAAAGGAGTTTTACAACAATTTAAAGAATTGACTCCTTGAAAAGGGTTTTTCAGTCTATGCAGTCAGGTGATGCAAAATTTCGAAACCGTTGTCATACTATCAAAAACTAGTTGATTAGTTGAGTAGTAATGCTGTATAGACAATCGCATTGTCATGATGAAGAAACCGGTCCCTCGAATTTCACAATTCAGTCCGTAACACTGTTGGTTCACTGTGGAGCCCTAAGGAACAAATTCAACGACAGCGACTTCTTTGATGTCGAGAAAATAAAATAAGCAATCATGGACTTCACATTTGACTTCGGTTGTCGTGCTTTTTTTGGTCTGATCGATGAAGGTGTCTTCCTCTGGCTGGACTGCTGCTTCGTTTCAGGGTCATAGCCGTAACACCAAGATTGATTTCCTTTGACAAAAAATCAGGGTTAGTTTGTGCCTGTTCTTTCAATTCCTGGTACATCCTTAGACGGTCTATCTCTAATAATTGGAAAACAGTCGTGGAACAAACTTTGCCACAACGCGTTTCATGTTCAAATAGTCAGTTAGGATCCTTTTTCAGGTTGTTCCAGTTATTTTCTCCAGTTCATCGATTGCTCTTCGAAGATCAAACATGATGGTAGCGAGTACTTTCTTCGTTTGTTCTGGACGTTGAGGGACGACACGAACGGGGTTCATCTTCAAGTGTCATTTGACCACTTTTGAACCAGGGAAACCACTCGTAAATTCTTGCTTGACTGGTTTAGACCTTCCATTCCATAAGCTTCCCAAAGCATTCAAACTGTATTTGCCGCCGCTATTTTCTTTAACAAGAAACAGAATTTGATGTTAGCATGTTGCTCCTTAAAGTTTGCCATCGCAAAATCGCCGAAAACGTTAGGACGAGCTTACGAAAAAAACATTCTGTCCTCTGCGATAGTTTCATATCAACGATACTTGGTTAACTGGGCAAAGGGAGTGAGTAGTAAACGTACCTAGTGGGAGAGGGCAGCACTACCACACCACTTCTCCACATAAAATAATTATTGTCTTTTCTAGATACCGCTCATATACTAAGACGCTCCACTTGCTTCACATAGTGAAGGTTAAAGAAAGTCTGATTATATATTTGATTCATCGTATTATTTATTAAAGGTGTTATAACACTATGCTGTGATTAACTGCGTTGTTACCAACAGCCTTTCCTGACAAGGTTATGTCAATATTAATTTTAATGGAATTGCTACATCCACGGATTTTTAAACAGAATTATCTACTGAAAATACTTAACTAACACTCCTTTCCTTGTAATTCTTCGAAACCATTATTTATATATTATTACGTAAAGTATTCTGTAAAGAGATATTTTTATCTTTTTCATACTTCGTCGAAGTCTCTCACCCACGCCTTTTACGATCCGAAACTGAAAGAGAGATAAAAACGTACGCATCTCGCGTCACAAACATATAAACTGATTAACGTCACATAAAAAGGAAAACATTTTCATATGGTATTAACATAATGTTAAGTCTGAACACACGATAAATGGTTCTGTCACGGTACGCGATACTGCCCACTTGTTTCTCAGATAACAGATTTGTTTTCAATAGAAGCATATAAAAGGGCGGCACGGCGATAGGCAAAATACGGGGAGATGAAGCCACTGACAGGGTAGGATTTAGTGAAGACGGAAGCTCTGCGAGCAGACCCTTCAAGATGATGACATAAATGAGGTTAGGAGGTAGTTTACGGAGTGTATCATAGATGTTAAACGCTTAATCTTTAAATATGCCTTTAGAGTGAAAATTCTAGCTGGAGTAACTTCAATAGCTTGTATGTAATATGAGGCCTTTAGATGCAAGACTATTTAATTCATTTTTTAGCTATGAATCTCATTGATAGGTCAATTATAAATATACACATACAGATAAATATTTGCAGAACTGTATCAAAATCTGTATCAGAAAAATAAAACAAGTATTAATTTCTAAGTAGTTAATTACAAGTCTCTACATTTGCTGACTGATGTAAATATCGGCTTTTGTTTCTATCCAACGAGATTTTCAGGTCCCAGTCACGTGATGCTACATGTGACATATTATCTTCTGTATATTATATGTTCATTTGAGTATGTTTATTTCTTGAAACAATGAATGTTTATACTGTTCAAAATCCAACTATAAAACCTCTAAACCTACCGGCAAATAAAATTTTAGTACTTTTAATGATGTGAAGAAAGTATAAAATCTCAATATTTCTGGTATAAAATTTAATACCTGTGTAGTTACTAAAATTTTGTACCTAATTATGAACATCATTCTAGAGTACGCATCCATGTAGTCTTCACTCTGACACTGAGACAACATAATTGTTTGTGATTTCTGATTAACTAACTTATACCCAAATGCTGTTATGTATTTTAAGAGGCAAAAATTAATTTTGTTGACCAAGTTTCTTAAATTGCTTTGCCAATATGACTGAATAATGTGTTGGATTTGATGAATCGCTGAATGATTTTACCGAATGTTTCTGTCATTTGACTACCTAGGTATCCTACTTGGGGACAAACCAGATCTATCTAACTATTTTTCGACATTATCTATGAGACATATACAGAAGTTTCATTTTCTATACCATCTTTAAGTCCCAATAAGGTCAGGCACGATATGTTTGTTTTCAAATTATGCCATTCAAAGAGATTACTAAATTTCGTTTACTTAAAAACAATCGATTTATCACCACTGTAAATTAAAATATATCCCTAGATATTTATATGTACTATAATACATTGGTCCAACATAATATTATTACAGTATATGAATATAATATATACAGGGTGTCCTATTTAAAACGTAACACCCGAAGTGGGTGGGTGTTGGTGTCAATTTTTGTTTTCCAGGGAGTATATTTTGATATACAACTTGTTAATGGCAGACAGCTTTGCTGCCACAAAATAACTATGAGTACATCCTTAAAATATTCAAGAGGTCCAGTGGTCGAGTGCTTTACTTTTGCTCATTAGCCAATTCATAATGCTATATTTGATAACAACTATTTCGGAAATATATCTGTTTCATATGGGACTTTTAAATCTAGCTTAATGACTTGAAATCTAGATGGCAATTGAATTTCGTTTATTCATCTTTAAGGATAAGACTATGTAAATAAAATGATGCAAAAAGGGAATTAAAAATTTATCTTTCGCCTAAAACCAGTGTGGTTTTTATCATAAAATAATCAAATACTGTGCTTTATTTCCATAGCAGTTAATTCAATGCTGTATTACTTGTGATGAATGAACATGTCTTAAACTATTTATCTAACAATGGTTTATTTTCTGAAAGAATAGAAATAATTACTGAAATTGTATTATCGCAATAGCGATGGCGCTAGAGAATAACCGATAAAAACGTTCACATGAAGTACATAAATGGAACTTGTAAGAACATTTTATGAAAGTACTTCCGTTGAGAATAGAATACAGATTCAGAATAACGGGTGTTCCACCGAGAGGTAGCCAATTTAAACTTGCCGCCATTACTGTTGCGGCAGATTTTGGAAGTTGATGCTTCGTAGTTACTACCTGGAGAGTATTACAAAATGGAGCGCTATACTGTTTAGCAACGCATACTTATTGTCAAAGCGTACTACGAAAATAATGGTTCAATTGCGGGCACTGAAAGAAAATTACGTGAATTATGGGTCGTGGGGAGGCACCTGCTAACCGGACCATTCAACGCGTCACCGCGCTGGCCGTCGGTCGTGGCGAAATTAAGGGAAAGTAGCTCCGTGTGTGATAAGCAAAGACCTATACGTTTCTTGTGGGGCTACGTTAAAGGAAAAGTCTATGCCAATAATCCCGTTACGATTGAACAGCTGAAAAATAACATTAACGAAGTTATTGCGGGAATATAGCCACAGCTATGCCGCGAAGTGATGGAAAACTTCATCAAAAGAAACCACTACTGCCAGAAAAGCAGAGGCTGCCACTTACAAAATATTGTATTCCATGTCTAATGGCATAGTTTAAATAAACAATTGAACCGAAAATTATTGTAGAAATGTTATTTATTTGCCCAATAATTACAAACATAATCGGCTACCTCTCGCTGGGACGCCCTTTAGAATACTCATAAACGTACGCCTACTGTAATCAATAGAGTGGTCAAATTGGTGTAGTTGAACTTTTAGAAATTGATCGAACTCAGTGTAAACCTATTAGACAGCTATCTCAAGAATCTGGAGTGCCCAAGAGTTATATTCATAGAATACGTAAACTTTCCAGATTCTACCCCTATACAATCAGTTTTTTACATGAGCTAAATAAGGATAACTGAGGGAATATTTTGATTTATTAGATAACATGGTAGATCTCCTGATCACTCAACAGTGAGAACATGATAACAATCTGCATGAAAATGGGTTATCTTTCAACAGGATGGGGAATTCTCCATCATATAACAATGTGCAGAAGGAAACAGATGATAATGGTATCGAGAAATAAAAAATATATATTAATGACGAATACAATTCACGACTACAATACAAAATTAGTAAAAAGAAATGGATAATAGTGGAAAAATTGAAAATAATATTAGATTATAACTTAAATATGGAGACGTTGGCTTGGTCGATAATTATTTCCTTGTTTCCACGTCAACGTGACGTCGCCAAAAAAAAATACATGAAAATCGCCTAAAAAATTAGGTATTTCTTGGAGGCGAATTACCCCTCTGCATACATTTTACAGAGAAAGACAACGCCGCCTCGGCTTTCTATTCGATTTGGGGAGAACAATATACCACAGGAAGAGGTTTGTGGAAGAAGGCCAAAACTACCGATACTCGCGATTGTTAGAACGACATAATCGGTACAAAATTTTATAAAATTAGTTCAGTTGAAAATAAAAAAACACATACTATACTATAATTAATAAAAATGGCCAAATTGATGTAGTTGAATTATCAAAAATTGATCGAACCCAATATAAATCTATTAGACAGCTATCTACTTAGACATCTATCTCAAGAATCTGGAGTGTCCATGAACTGCATTCATGGAATCCTCAAATTTACAAGATTCTCCTTCTTCTTACATTTGGATCTCCTATCGGAAGTTCGCTATCACCAGTTATCTGGACTTTATTGACGGCAGCTCACCACATTCGCTATATTTCGAAGGCTTACGCTTTGTACATACATGTGATCATTTTTGAGAGTTTTAGCTTCAACTCCATATAAAAGCATGGAAAATATGTTACAACGCAGTATCCCCATCCTTATAGTCTTATACTAATATCCGGACTAATGACAAAACTTTTCATTTTCACAAATATTGATCTGGCTGTTATTTTTATTCTTACTCTTATCTCTTTACCTGATCTTTCTATCCAGTTGCCTAGGTAACTATGTCTGCACACTTTCTGTAATGGTATTCGCTACCGTCAGGTCCATCTGATTTTGATTTTGTAGGGATTTTGCAACCATTAATTTTTAGACCGTATTCGTTACGTCGACCATTTAGTTTTTCTAGAAGGTCTTGCATGTTTCTAAGATCGTTCGTTAACAGGAAGATGTCATCAGCATATTTCATGTTATTCCCCCATGTTATACATATGCGTGCCAGAATCTACCCATATACAATTAGCTTTCGACATGAGCTAAATGAGGATGACTGGGGGGTATTTTGATTTATTATAAAATATGATAGATCCCATGATCACTCAAGAATTAGAACATGATAATAATCTGCAAGAAGATGGGCTATCTTTCAATAGGAGGGAGCTCCTTCATATTACAGTGTATGAATAAGGACATTTTGGTTTTCCAAGGACAAGGTTTCCTGAATGATGGATGGACGAAGAGGTCCAATGGAGATAGGGTACTGAAGGCACGAGTTGTACAGGGGCGTCAACGAGTAGAACATGAGTATTACAAGCAGTTCTCACAAAGATCAAATAACGATTGTACTACTGCATGGAAGTTGTTAGTGATCACTTGAATATTTAGTTAAACAATTAATAAAAATAATTGTTTTATTGTCACAATTGTATTATTAAAATTTCGGGTGCTTTTATGTTTACTTCCTAGGCATTAATTGTTTTTATTTCCGTATTTATTTTGTTTTTAAAATTATAAAACTGCAAGATCAGTTATCATTTATACCTTTTAGGCTTACCGAATACAGATTAGATAACGTACAAAAATAAACTACCGCAATTATTAACATCAAGAGATCTTATTTATAATAAAAGGTGGTCCAACCAAAACGCACGATGCTAATTGTAAATAAAACAAAAAGTTTTCAGAGAATTATCTTAATATTTTTTATTATGATAGAAGGATCTATTATGTGTGAAACAAAATATCGGCCAAAAGCTCGCCACGGCTTCGGTCACCACCCACTGAATAATGTAGAGGTGTCGTTGCTTTGGTGGCATACCTCTATCCGATGGTCCATATTTTCAATGACTCTGAGACATAATTGAGGTTCAATGTCGTTAATGTGCCGAATTATCTCATCCTTTAGCTCTTGAACTGTTCTTGGCTTATTGACGTACACTTGTTCTTTTAAATATCCCCAAAGAAAGAAGTCCAGCGGTGTTAAATCACATGATCGTGGCGGCCAATTAACACCGCCACGACGTGAGATAACACGGCCATTGAATTTCTCGCGCAAAAGTGCCATTGTTTCGTTGGCTGTGTGGCAAGTGGTACCATCCTGTTGGAACCACATATCGTCCAGGTCCATATCCTCAATTTCTGGCCACAAGAAGTCCGTTATCATCTCGCGATAGCGAACACCATTCACGGTAACTGCTTGGCCGACCTTATTTTCGAAGAGGTACGGCCCGATGACGCTGCCAGTCCATAAACCGCACCAAACAGTCACTCTTTGTGGATGCTTCGGCTTTTCAACAATCACTCGTGGATTCTCATTTGCCCAAATGCGGCAATTCTGCTTGTTAACGAATCCACTGAGGTGAAAGTGTGCCTCGTCGCTAAAGATGATTTTCTTTGTAAAGTCACCATTCACTTCTGTCTGTTCAACCAACCATTCGGCGTATTGACGACGCTTGAAATGGTCAGTAGGCTTCAGCTCTTGAGTCAATTGAACCTTGTAAGCCTGTAAATTCAAATCTTTATTCAAAATTCGCATCAGTGATGTTCGCGAGATGTTTAATTGTTGGGCACGACGACGAATCGAGGTTGACGGCTCTTCTGCTACACTATCGCGAACAACAGCAATGTTTTCCGCAGAACGAACTGGGCGAGCATGCACAGGTGTTTTCACATTTCCTACAGACCCGGTTTGCTGAATTTTGCGCACAATTCTCCCGATTGTGGACACATTTGGTCGATTATGCTGAACAAAAAAGTCACGAAGTGCACGAAATGTATTTTGATTTGAACGCTCATTTTTGTAAAAGGCTTCAACAATCTTAACGCGCTGCTCAATTGTGTACCTCTCCGTGGTTGAATTTGTCAAACACTGAAACAAAGAAATGTCAAATTAAGTTGGGCAAAAAACTTGACGTTAAGGTGTGACTCACAATTAACATCGTGCATTATGGTTGGACCACCCTTTATAACAAATGAATATATAATGTGTCTTAGGTACGAAAATATTTGTTCAATTTACAGTGAACCACCCTGTATTAACTTGCGTACGTAAAGAGAAAAATGTATAGATTATTATTTACTAATTGTGTCAACAGGTAATTATGAACAGAACTTAATTTTATTTTCGCTAATTTCAGAATTGACAATCAACATTGAGACACTTATAAATACTTCCTATTCAACCTGATTTGTCTAGATGGTACTGCGATAAACAAAATCGTTTATTAATTAGCGCCACATTTAAAGTTAATTATCTGTATAGAGATAGTGATCAGAAGTAGGTCTTCCGGGTTAAATTAGCAGTTTTGTGCTACGTCATAATATATTCGTAGCGTACAGCGAGCTTTACTTGACGTGTTTAATCATTTCATTTATACCAGGATGGTTTTTGTTTTGAAACGTGGTATACCATTCCTAAAATATTCCGTACAACCCGATCATGTTAAATCATTGATGAGGAGCTAGTAGAACTCTATAAACTGTCCAGCATGTGCGTGTGTCCTCGTCTCTATGTGTAACATTGCCTTTCACAGCCACAGAAGTTTCAGGGAAAGGGAGTCAATTTATGTATGTCCACATTGTAAGACAAAGGTTGAAACCTCTTCACGAGAATCAGGGGGTTCAAAAATGCATTTAAATAAATGGGTAACAACTTGAACAGCAGCTAATTTTTTTATACGGTGGTTTACTAAAACATCTTATTATCCACCGAAATTAGTAGAAACTTTCGAAATTAGTAGTAGAAATTGAAGTTTGACGACGCTACGTTGTTTAGTATTTGTTCGGCTGCCATCAATAATGAACGCTTTCAGTGAATTTGTAAATATGGTAAAAATTGGTTATCGTTATGTGATACAATACTTTCATTTGAAAGGCCTCAGTCCAACTGATATTAAAGTAGAGCTAGATTCTACTCTGGGTGAGTCTGCTCCTTCGTTTATAATAGTAAAATATTGAGTAGCAGAGATTAAAAGATGCTGCACAAACTGTCAAGACAAATATCGCAGTGGTCGACCAAATGAGGGGATCACGCCAGAAATGGTGAAGAAAATCCACAAAATGGCATTGGATGACCGTCGACTGAAAGTGCGCGAGCTAGCAAACATGGTAGGCATTTCAAAAAGTGATGTACATCGCATATTGACTGAAAATTTGAACATGAAAAAGATGTGCGCAAGATGGGTGCCGCGATTACTCACAGTGGAACAAAAACAGCGTTGTGAGAATGTTTTAATCGACTGTTTGGTGAAGTTTCACAGGAACAAAGCCGAGTTCTACGTCGATTCTTTACCACGAATGAAATATTGGTCCATTACTTCACATCTGAGATGAAGGAGCAGTCTGAACAATGAACTAAAAGGGGAGAATCGGCTCCAAAGAATGCGAATACAGTTCCATCTGCAGGCAAGGTTATGGTGTCAGTTTTTTGGGTTTGTATTTCACCAATACAATGCACAAGTTCACACATCGAAATCGCGATAACCAAAATCAATGAGTTAAAGTAAGAATTGTATCCTCGCGCACACTGTTCGCCAGATTTAGCCCCCTCGGATTATTTTGTGTCCAAGCTTGAAAAAATAGCTCGGCGGTAAAAGACTTGCCAACAATGAAGATGTGGACTTTGCGGTTGATGGCTATTTGGAGGAGCTCGACGGTTCTCGCTATAAACAGGATATTGAAGCTTTTGGACATCGTTGAGACAAGTGTATCGAGCTGAATCTATTAAATGAGGACTATGGTATGTAGAGAGAGACACTGTATTATCTAGCGCATACAATTATTTTACATACAAATTTATATTTAAAATTATTTAGACAATTTTTCTGTAAAATGAAGAATAAGACAACAGAATGTCTTATAAAACACTCTCTTTGGAATATCATGAATAGACAATAAACTACTCCTATTAGTTAACAGTATTTAAAAGTCAGAAAGCATATATTTTATTATATTAAGCCGATTGGAATTTAGCTAAATATCTGGTTTATTTTTATGTAAACTAAAACCTATATCAATGTCGCGTCTGCTAATCTGTATCACTACAAGAAGCGACAGGAAATTTATTTTCTATATTGTTATTGATACTATTTAGTAGAAGAACACGCCCGAGTGGGGCTGTATATCAACTTCACAGCAACAGTATTTATACAGGAAATATCGCTTAACACAAACTAAATTCGGCCCTGGACACTAGTTGGATAAAGAGCAAACATAATCGATAAGAGCCCCCCCAATACGCTGGGAATAAGAGAGAAAGAAGAACCTGGCATCTGAACAAATTCCGGTTACAGTAGAGAAACCAACAACTGTATGATATTGCCCCCGTATGAATAACATTTTCTCAAACAAGAAATGCGGAGCGCTGTAAAAGGTTTGCTAATCTTAGTTGATGAGGTAACTTGATGAGGTTTCTGTTTAAATATTTTCCTATTTCTATCGTACAGTATTTGTAATCAATTTGATTGAAAGTAAAAATAAAAATAAGACAACTAAATGTTATTGAAATGAGTGAAATGATTTTCAAAATAATTACGAATGAAACAGTTTGATTGAAAAAGAAAAAGATGTCCGATTTGAAAATTTTAAGAAATTAGAGAAAATGTTTACATCCAGCTAAGATCTTGTCAATATTATTAACACAAGTCCTTTAGGCGCTCAATGTGGAAAAGTCTATTCAACAAACAGGGCCTGGAATAATTTTTTGGCGGTATTATTTGAGATTAGATTTACAAGTTATCTTCTTTGTTAATATAAATCATTAGTGCCAACTGTTTGACTTGGTGGAAAATGTTAGTGGAAATCACTAAACATGTGAGTGGAATTTAAAAAAGCATTAGAGAGTGGAACGTTGTATTAGTCTGTATGCTATTTTCTGAATAATAATATATTGTGGAAAAGTGTGCATTTCTATAATTCGAATCGATTGTGTCTCTATTAATGATGAGAAATACTCTGGCAGATAATAAAAATATACCTGCAATATTAACTCACTGGAACAATTAAAGTCACCCAGTCGTGCCGTCTGACCCAAGAAACATCACACGAAGCGTGAGACCGTTATTTGAACATTTAAACCAAATATCCGGTACGTGTTTAATGTTTCACTTATTACAGTCGACAATTTAGCTCGTTAATTCAGTTTTAAATACTTTTAAATGATATTCCACTTTGCAAAAGATAAGAAAGTAAGATTTAAGTTTTCAGATAGTATACAGGGTGACACCGAGACGGCATGTACATTTAGAAAGGTAGGGTGTTGACACTGAATACAAAAATTGTGATTATGTGTGGACGAAAGGATAATTCTATATTATCTGTAAACTTCATGTTTTACATCTTGTCGCTAACAAATTTAGAAGATATTATCCAAGCATAAATGATTTAACATCATCTATAAAAACGCCCTTTCTTATATTTCTTAAATGAATTCGAGAAGTGTCCCTGAACCACGGCAGTCCATCCTTACTCGCTGAGGGACATGGTTACAGGTAGCATTTTACAATTTTTTTAATAGTGTATAATTTAATAATATAATACCTAAAATATTATACCTAAATATAATAAATACCTAAAAATAAAATATGTAGTGTTACAATTTGATCCTAAAGGGGCAGCTACTATTAGGGAATGTCAAGCAATATTGCAAGATCTTCAAATTGAAGCAGATCTACAAACTATAAATGGGCTAGCAGAGACAACAGAGAAATTAAGAAAACCTACCTTATTACTTTTCCGCACTCCACTATACGCCGAAAAGTAATGTAATCGTGTAAAGAAAAAGTGAAAAAAAAATTTTTTGGGTTTGTTTTTCAGCCTAAAAACCAAAAAAAATAGTTCTTAAAAATGTTTTGCTATGTGTGTGTCGTTGTTGTTGTCGTCGTTGTCGTCGTTGTCGTCAATAACACAACTAAATCGTGTCGGATCGATAGGGTTTTGACTGATTCTGATTGGGGACGTCTCCCAGATGACACCACCTATTGACTTTGCGGTGGATAGAATGCACTCTACCATGTACATAGGTCATAAGCAAGTACAATGGTGGACTATTTGAGAAATTTTTATGTTAGCACGATCACTCAGTTAAATCGTGTTGGATCGATCTGGTTTCGACTGATTCTGATTGGGGACGTCTACCAGACGACATGTATTGAATTTGAGGTAGGTAGAATACACCCCACCCTGTCCATGGGTCATGAGAAAGCACGATGGTGGACTATTTGAAAAAAGTAAAACTGTCGCATAAAACACATATTCTGCATTTATTTGTTGGTTTATATTTTCTCGGCCACTCAATTTCGAAATAGAGATGCTCTACGTGCGGAAAAGTCCGTTTTAAGGTTTTAAATCTGCTTATTGTTAGTGGAATCATTGCAAATAGTGGATGCTGTATCCATACAGGTACATGGTTTAAGGGACGCAAAAATAATAATACTATAGCAAAGTTTAACGCTGTTTAATAAGAAGATTCATATTATGCCAGGCCAAATCAAACATATAGTGTATCTGCGTCTATAGATCCGTTACATACTTGTCACAATTATCTTAGTTATACCAGTATTATATCACCAGATGTCGAATGGTCGTTCTCTTCATATAAGAACATTTTTTCGCCATAGCGAACATTGCTCGCTGAAGCAACTATAGAAACATATAGCTCATCAATTCAATAATAGGAAAAAATGTGCTATTTTTCTATGTATGCATAGAAGAAATAGTGCGGGCAGCATTCGGTTATTTATTTAGACCAGGTTATTTACTGCGCACCTATAGATAGAGACTTGCTCTTATTCTTGACAAGCAGTACCTAATACTGCAGATATTTAACCTTCTGTCAGGCGCAGTATGAATCCAAATCCCATAATTAAATCTTACACAATTTAGATTTTAATGAGGAGGAAACTTAATTAAACGCTTATTTCAATTAACACAATACAACAATAACTATTTTACACTAGTTTTTAATCGCAATAATTAAATTTACATAAAGGCCCTCATTTAATGTTTAAAAACAATAAATTTGGAAGATCTTTACGTGACAACCAGCTATGGACAAGTTTTTTTATGTTTTAAGTACAAAACACAAACATAAATTAGTATTGGACAATATTTTGAATACAGAAAACAAAACACCTATTTTTTCATGTAAAAGTCATAAAGTTATTATTAAAAAATATTGGACGTGAATTACAAAGAAAAGTTTATAAATAACTGACTATTTTAAGTGTAAAGAATTACAAATCCTCTTCATCATTTTAGCATGTCCAAAACAAAAATAAACGCCACATTTTTGGTAAAGATATTTAGTATAAACCAATAATTTAACACCCAAATGTGTTAATTTTGAATAATAATACCATAGAAAGCCAGAATAACTATAGAGATCCCAAAAATATTATTAAATTAAATAATAAAAGGAATCTAACAAAATATTAAAGTGAAAATAATGACGTAATCAGGCGCAATGCATCTGACAGATCCGGGTGGCCCATACAAGGCCAGGGAATGCACTAAAAAAAATCGATACCATATCTAGAAACGTGGTTTGGAGCTAGGAAGCTATGAGGGAGTTCGAGTTAATATTCGTAATACACACGAAAGGACAATGGAGAAAAATGACTGCCGGATCTCACAGATCGGTTGCGCTCGACGAAGGGTTAATCCAGCTAATCCAGCTGTTAACGCTATTTAGGAGGGTTATTATTTTACAGTATTGTATAAATTATAACGAATTACCAGGTGCTTATTATTATTTTAGTACTTAATTACTTATTTTATTTAATTTGATGTATTAGGACGTGGCGAAGGTAACGCCTCTGACACGCTGACGATATGAGTAACTCTAGCCACAAATTTGAATCGATAATATTTCGTCTGTCCAAGTAAATGTCCAGATATAAAATATCTATAAACGTTATTAAATAAACGTCATCTGATGTCACCGGAATTAGGTGGCGAACCGGAATCTTTCTTCGACCTGTTAATCAAAACAGCGAAGTTGACAAGTGTAACAGTCCGTAACTCGGAAGTGACGTCAGAGCAGGAAGCAGCTGCTTGATTATAAGTTATTATCACACTCCAGCATAAATACCCATACACTATTTACACATTCAACTTCGTATTTATCAACAAGACAGTTCCAACCGCAGACTGGAATCAGCGTTTATTTGTGTATTATGAGGGGTTTCCACAAATTGATGGATTACATTTATATAAGTAATGGCGTAATGGGTAATGGGCTAGCAGCAGATATCACAGGCGACGTAAAATAATCAATATTTTAACGTAATTATTAATTTTTGATAAAATTTCTAGGCAGTGTTGGCAGTCAATCTTGTTAAAAACAAAATTATATTTTTCTAGGCCTCATTAATAATAAAATTCGTATTCTTATTGTCGATAATACTATATTTCAGAAAGCTTAAACATTTTTTTTTTTACAATATTACTAATTATCTCCAGTAAATAAACGAGTATATACGATACTTACGATAGTGTATACGATAATTAAATAGATATTCGTGTTAAATACAGTGAGTTACGGAGCGCAACAATCTAGTGTTCTTAAACCAATCCAGGTCCGTATTCTAATTCAAATAATGTATAATATATATATATATATATATATATATATATATATATATATATATATATATATATATATATATATATATATATATATATTTTTTTTTTTTTAAGTAATATAGGTATATACAACTATTTTAATGTTGCTTAAAGTTTGGTTATAAAGAAAGGCAGCGGAAGAATCAATTTAATGCAAATTTAATCAATAAATACAAAAACAAAGCGTAAGAAGAAAATAGAACATATAATGAATGGTATGAAAATAGAATCAAAATAACTATTAGAAACATTAACAGAACTATTAGGAACATACCACTGGTCGTACTAAAGTCGTACTATTATAATTGGCATTCGTGATAATATGATATCAAGTATGTACAAATGACCTCGACTCTAGGTGGAAAAATTAAGTCTACGAGACGGCATCCCAGCTGCCGCGGAGTTATCCGCGTATAACGCCACTGATGTGACACTCACTGTGGGTAAACTTTTTGATCGGTGCATAAACAATCATGAAATAAAAAAATAGTAATTCCATATCAAGAACATATCAAAGATCTAGTTTTGTGTTGTAAAACTACAATTAACCTAATAAGATGCATTTCAAGTGCAAGTTGGGGAGCAGAGCGGGACCCTGAGAACAACTTATAAAACTTTAATATTATCAAGTATTGACTACGGATCTACTGTGAATTCATCAGCTAGGAAATCCTGCCTTAAGTCACTAGATACTATACAAAATACAGCCTTACGATTAGCTACAGGGGCCTTTAGAATAGCCCCATTACAGCATTAGAAATTGAAGCATACAGTCATACAGAAGCGTACAGCAGATATAGACATGGCATTAGTCTTGAAAACTGCTAAAGATATTGATTGCTGTTGTTTAAGGATTAATTAAACCAAGATTCCAGTCCATAACAAAAACCTATTCAAAAATAAAATTATTCATTCAAAAATTATAACAATATTATCCTTTTTATTTTCATATATGTATATATTTTTTCTTTAATAAAAAATATTCGGTACACAATTGATCTAGAATTGTAGAAAGAATATTGTATAGAACACAACATGGGACCTACCATAATTGTTTCCTCTTTATATTATTTCCATTCGTTTATATTCAAGAAAACTAAAAAAATAATTATTTATACATGCGATGTATTTTCTTATTTCTTAAGCGAATACACAAATTATCACCCTTCTTCAGTTTAACAACAGTCTTTATCACTAGATTCTGTTGAGGTATTTAGGAGCCATTTTTGCCTAATTTTTGTTACAACACTTCCATGATTTAAATCTTCCAAATTTGGAAGATTATCTTGTATACGACGGCTTATAAATATCCGTATAAAAAGAGTCTAACTGATTGAGGTCTGGCGAAATCACTGGCTACTATATCCATAGTATGATATATATTATATAATTATATAATATTATATAATATTATATAATTATAACCCTCTGTCTTTAACTGTCTACATATTTTTATATAATATATCACTAAAACTAAAAACTTTATAATTGCTATTAAATCTAATTTCCTACCACCATATACCGGAGGAAATCTATAGTAACTGAGTTAAATGTTAACTCTGATCTAGCTTGAAAACTGTAGACGCTTTTTTGCAACATGACAACTCTGATTATCGCTTCATTTCCGCGGTTTATCATGACGACGAGGCCTTCTAGTGTAAAAGAAACGCGCAAAGCAGGGCATATTAGGGCTTCTTCGCTGGGCGCCGTCCAAAGAATTTCGAGGGGTGTCTCGACAATCTAGCGAGAGAAGGCAAGAAAACATATTTTTCTTTTGTGCCTCTTCGTAGGTTTATTGAATGACGTACAATATTATTTACCTCATTTAGGAGTTGTTCTTTTATTGCGGGACTTCTATTTATCACAAAAAGTATACGGTACTTTGATAAGGGAATGAATAAATTCGTTAAAAATTCAAGGAATAACTTTTGGGAAAACTCTTAGATCCGTTAAATTTTATTTTTGGTCGCACATTTTTTAAAGCATAATTAATACTCACAGGGTGATTCGTGTAGAAGGTATAAAATTATCGATATATTTCTTTTAATGGTAATACCCTTTTTTATTATGGAATGTGAAAGAACATATTTTTTTACATATACTATATACTACGGTGATAATTACATTAGCATGAGTTACATAAAAATAATGAAGAAAGAACGATTCAACAATTTCTAAATCCTAAATATAATGGGAATGATTATTTAAAAAATAAACTGAAATGTTCCAATTGTGCATCGTTGGCTACCTGACAGTAGCCTTAGCCAGTAATAATCTTTTTTATTTCCATCAGATAAAAACTTCACATAAATTTCATATGAAGGAATCTAATCTTCCCAGAAATTACTTTTTTTTTCAAAAATATGGTGCACGGGAGGTACACCGTATTGTTTATACCATTGTGTACACCATTATGCTACACTTGTCCACAGGGGCCGATTGAATGGCCAGCCAGATCGCCAGATTTGACACCCCCAGATTACTTGTTGTGGCACTATATTTTATATTATGAATAAATGTTCAGCTTATTTCTAAAAGTTCCAAAAAAAATTATAGAAAATTATAGTATTATGTTGTATTTATAAAATTTCGTTTAATACTCAAATACAGAAACCGTATCTCATTCCGGTTATGTACCTATTTAAAATTATTTATGAAAATAAATATATTAAAGAGTAATATAATAATACACTGTTTTTAAGAAAGTAATAATCCTTTGTTATAAATTCACTGTTAACATGAAGGTAGTGAAGATAGTGAAGGAATTGATGCAAGCTGATTCCACTCCTGGTATTCGAAAGCAGTCTCTGGAAAGAAGGCTCGACATGTAGAAATAATTTGAACTAAACAGAAAAAACATGTTGAAATATGGAGAGCCATATTAATAAATAAGAAATAATTTTTCTAGTTTTACTAATATTTATGTAAAGTCTTACACAATAGAATTAATGTAATGTTTTACATATTTACATATATATTTTATTCATGGTAATTTATAGGTAATTTACAAAGATACCGCAAATTAACTCTATTATATTCATTTAAATTTTCTATGTTAATCTGTATCCTTATTTTGTCACGTTGTTATTATTATATTAGAAATGTTAGCAGTATACCTATTTGACTACTCGCATATTAAAACTGGTGAATATTCCAACAATAAGGTCTAATATGTACTTACATACATGGTATTAAGCTGTTTATTTCTAAAGAGCTCATTTGAAATGTATATTTTTTGGATAGCCATTTTTGAAGTATAATTTCTGTCTCAGGGTCAGCATTGAAATTAAGCTTGACTTATTTTGATTTGAAAACATTTTTTTTGCTTTATCTTTAAGGAGGCGAGGTTTAGTGCAGAGCGAGCTACTCTAACACCTAACCTCGGACAATCACATGGATACACATAAACACACCCACACAGTTGACCGAGGTGGGAACTAAACCCACACCCGGAATATTCCAGGCCAACAAATTATGCCAGCTCCAAGCGATTGGCATCACTACACAGGATCAATCCATGGAACGTGGAAACTTTCTGAGAAATAATTATGGGACAATTTCCTCTCAGAAGATCTGGGTATAGCTCTAACATTCATGTCAATCTGGATTGAAACAGGAAGTCGATAAGTCATTGTAAAAGAAAGAAGACGACGATGTCTTGCTGCCATTGATATCCTTTTAAAATAATTCTATCAAAGTGTCAAGTTACATACTACATTCTGAGAAGAACCTGGAACCTTTGATGCAGCAACAAAAACAGGAAATCAGTTTTCCACGAACACCGAAACATTACACGTTCCTCGACGCGCGTTTTGCCAACCAAGTTGGCATTATCGGGAAATGGTTAAAATCGTTTTAATCATCTCCCGATTATATCAACTTGGTGGGCGAGAATGCGTCAATGCAACGATGTAATATTGCTATGTTCGTGGTAAACGAGTCTCCCGTTTACGTACTGTATTGATATATGTTGTGTTGTTAATTCTAGAGACAAAATAATATTAATTATAAATTCAAAAATTAAAATGCGATAAACGTTTACATTAACAACAACAAAAAAATAATTTAAATGGCTTGTTAAGGATGTAGTGGGGATTTGACGTACCCATTTGGTGGATGCGTATCTCAAAATATGAAGCTATTCTTGGTCAGAAAAAAATATGTTTAATTTAGCAGATTGTCGCCCATAATTTATTATCAAACACTGGTACTATGCCACAAAACACAAGACATCTGAAATAGTCTACCTCGTTTGATTTGATTGCATTTTATATAGATGCATGTTCTTACAATCATTCAGCATGTTTTATGATAAAGTCAAATTTCTTGAGACACATTTCAGAGTTTTGAAGGTTCTTATTCCATACATTGACGAACAACTTCTTCTGTACAAATGGTTGGTTTACCAATATAAGACCTAGAGCTACTTTCGCAAAACTCACGAGCATAATTTTTTAGGTATGCGTAAAAATCCTAGTCAAGGAAATATTCCTGAAAATTGTTCATAAATAAAAGCTGACTGTATTCCTCAATTCATTAACTACCGCGCCAGTTCTAAAGAAGGCAGCAGTTATGCGAATTTTAAGAAATAATGTTATCCTAGAAAGAAATATTTTTTTAACAACAGTTAACAAATGTTGATATCTCGATATAATTAGCGTCATTAATATCATTACACACTCATATTTATTTTGGTGTGCAACCTGTTTTATTTCCTAATCAACAGGGATTCTTAGCAAGACCCTTCACAGTTTTTGCAGAATTTTACAGAATTTGCAGAATTGTATAATTCTGATAAAATTTTGCAGAATAATTATATAGATAAACGCAAATCGCATAGATAATAAAGGTGAAGTGGATGCGGTATATATTGATTTTTCAAAGGCCCTTGACAAGGTGTATCATAATATACTAATTTCAAAATTAAAATTATATATAGAGTAGTAATTCAATAGTAATCTTCTTCACTTAGTAAAACAATATTTATCCAGACGTACATTATTTGTTTGATATAATGGCTTCAACATCTAACCCAACATCTTATTAGCATCCTCTGGAGTACTTCAAGGCTCACATTTGTGACCATTAATTTATCCTATTTATTAATGATTTGTTTCTAATGCTTATGTCGCATCATCTTCTTTTGCCGATGACTGACCGATGAAAATTATTTTTAAATATAATCTGCTAAGAAGATTATTTGAGGTTAGAAAACCTCATCGACTTTGTGTCATGGTTTTCAAAGAATAAACTATCAATAAACATAGATGAATGTAAAGTTTGTTTGTATGCCTTAAAGAAGCAATCAGCAATATATGACTATTTTCTCGGTGGTACAGATTTAGCACGTTCTGAAAAGATTAATAATCTTGGCGTGTACTTTGATGATAAACCACCGTTCTCTGGGCATATCAACCATGTGGCTTTTAATGCATGTGAAACCCTTGGTCTCCTCATGTGAGAGACGACATCGTTTACTAACACTACTCCCTTAAAATGTTCATATTTTGCGCTATTTCGTTCTAAATTAGAAGATTGTAGCCTTATGTGGTATCCTCGGTATCTGTCTGTCACCTGAAACAACTTGAAAATATTCAACGGCGTTTCTTAAAGTATTTGTCATTTTGCACTGGCAATTATAGCCCAGTAAGGGGTTACGATGATACCCTGCTTCTACGAAGATTTGACATGTGGTCATTGAACTCCAGAAGGGTGCTTACGAGCCTCTCATTTTTATTTAAACTGTTCCCTAATAAAATTAATGCATTACTAAGCATGTTTAGTTTAGTATACGCATACCTAGACTGGGGTCTCGAGAGGAAAGTGTGTTTTATTGTCAGTCTGTAAGAACTAACGTGCTGTTAAAATCGTCAGTGTTTGTAGTGTCATACAATGTATTTATTTCTATTCCATATTTTGTCCTATAAATAGATCTTCATGGCAATAAAGACATTATTATTTTCATTATCTTTAAATACTCAAAATATGATATTCAAATTTTCACAAGGCACGATTCCCCACAGTCATCAAGATAATTAATAATAACACTTAATATTTGAGATAATTTATTAAGTACCTTGCAGACTGTATAGTCCGATAATTTCATTGTTAGTCGGTATAATAGATTCACTATACTACAGATTAGTATATAATTCATTTTTTTAACTATCATTGAACAAATCACGTATTCAATATCGGTTTTAAATGATATAAGCTTCCATTACTATACAGTATTCAGTATTACATTTTTTACATTGCTTTAAAAAATGATGATGTTACGTTCTGCAATTCTTTAACATAAAATAGCGCCTTATCTCGCAACTCCTAGTTATTCCACTGGGATATTCACGAAATATTGTCTACCCCTTTACTTTTTTTATTTCGACTCCAACAAAAGCTGGTAAATAGAAAAATTGTCGTAGTTTTAGTATATATGGTATACCAGTACACAAAAACTTTTGTGACATGTAAGAAGTTCAGAAATAACTGCATAGGCTTTCTTTGTGAGACACCTTACAGGATTGGGTATATAAAAAGAGGACTAATGGTGCGGAAAAGTTAATTGAAATAAAATCTTTAAAGAGATGTGGATACTAAACGAAAACAGGTCAATAATTTTCAACGAATTATTATTTGCTGTTACGGTTATCATAAAATAGGGCAGGCTTTATTTTGTTCATTATGTGAACTTCAATATTTGGATATGCTGTACAACAGCTTAGGTTAGCACAAGATAGGAGAAGCTGGAGCTTAGCGTCCAACCAGTCTTAGGACTGATGACCTCATGATGATGATGATGTACAACAGCTACAATCAATGTAAATATAATATAATATGTATTGTCACATTAAGATGAAAATCTCATGGAAATATATTTTTAAAATTGTTTTCTTTATTTTATTTTATCAAACATTTTGTTCAACAGTTGTTACAATTTCTGGTAAGTCTTTAAGAACAAGAAAATTGTAAGATACATGGTGTTTCACAAATTTGTATGTGTTATATTCGAAATAATGTAAAAATAGCTAACAGTAAAAATTCTATTGTCCCTAAAAGAATCCTATCTGTCAAGTAGTGAAATGTCTTCACTAGTTGACGTGTCGTGTAATAATGTAAATGAATAAATAAATCGACACACACGTGTGTGTGTGTGTGTTGAATAAATAAATCGACACACACGTACGTGTGTGTGTGTGTGTGTGTGTGTGTGTGTGTGTGTGTGTGTGTGTGTGTGTGTGTGTGTGTGTGTGTGTGTGTGTGTGTGTGTGTGTGTGTGTGTGTGTGTGTGTGTGTGTGTGTGTGTGTGTGTGTGTGTGTGTGTGTGTGTGTGTGTGTGTGTGTGTGTGTGTGTGTGTGTGTGTGTGTGTGTGTGTGTGTGTGTGTGTGTGTGTGTGTGTGTGTGTGTGTGTGTGTGTGTGTGTGTGTGTGTGTGTGTGTGTGTGTGTGTGTGTGTGTGTGTGTGTGTGTGTGTGTGTGTGTGTGTGTGTGTGTGTGTGTGTGTGTGTGTGTGTGTGTGTGTGTGTGTGTGTGTGTGTGTGTGTGTGTGTGTGTGTGTGTGTGTGTGTGTGTGTGTGTGTGTGTGTGTGTGTGTGTGTGTGTGTGTGTGTGTGTGTGTGTGTGTGTGTGTGTGTGTGTGTGTGTGTGTGTGTGTGTGTGTGTGTGTGTGTGTGTGTGTGTGTGTGTGTGTGTGTGTGTGTGTGTGTGTGTGTGTGTGTGTGTGTGTGTGTGTGTGTGTGTGTGTGTGTGTGTGTGTGTGTGTGTGTGTGTGTGTGTGTGTGTGTGTGTGTGTGTGTGTGTGTGTGTGTGTGTGTGTGTGTGTGTGTGTGTGTGTGTGTGTGTGTGTGTGTGTGTGTGTGTGTGTGTGTGTGTGTGTGTGTGTGTGTGTGTGTGTGTGTGTGTGTGTGTGTGTGTGTGTGTGTGTGTGTGTGTGTGTGTGTGTGTGTGTGTGTGTGTGTGTGTGTGTGTGTGTGTGTGTGTGTGTGTGTGTGTGTGTGTGTGTGTGTGTGTGTGTGTGTGTGTGTGTGTGTGTGTGTGTGTGTGTGTGTGTGTGTGTGTGTGTGTGTGTGTGTGTGTGTGTGTGTGTGTGTGTGTGTGTGTGTGTGTGTGTGTGTGTGTGTGTGTGTGTGTGTGTGTGTGTGTGTGTGTGTGTGTGTGTGTGTGTGTGTGTGTGTGTGTGTGTGTGTGTGTGTGTGTGTGTGTGTGTGTGTGTGTGTGTGTGTGTGTGTGTGTGTGTGTGTGTGTGTGTGTGTGTGTGTGTGTGTGTGTGTGTGTGTGTGTGTGTGTGTGTGTGTGTGTGTGTGTGTGTGTGTGTGTGTGTGTGTGTGTGTGTGTGTGTGTGTGTGTGTGTGTGTGTGTGTGTGTGTGTGTGTGTGTGTGTGTGTGTGTGTGTGTGTGTGTGTGTGTGTGTGTGTGTGTGTGTGTGTGTGTGTGTGTGTGTGTGTGTGTGTGTGTGTGTGTGTGTGTGTGTGTGTGTGTGTGTGTGTGTGTGTGTGTGTGTGTGTGTGTGTGTGTGTGTGTGTGTGTGTGTGTGTGTGTGTGTGTGTGTGTGTGTGTGTGTGTGTGTGTGTGTGTGTGTGTGTGTGTGTGTGTGTGTGTGTGTGTGTGTGTGTGTGTGTGTGTGTGTGTGTGTGTGTGTGTGTGTGTGTGTGTGTGTGTGTGTGTGTGTGTGTGTGTGTGTGTGTGTGTGTGTGTGTGTGTGTGTGTGTGTGTGTGTGTGTGTGTGTGTGTGTGTGTGTGTGTGTGTGTGTGTGTGTGTGTGTGTGTGTGTGTGTGTGTGTGTGTGTGTGTGTGTGTGTGTGTGTGTGTGTGTGTGTGTGTGTGTGTGTGTGTGTGTGTGTGTGTGTGTGTGTGTGTGTGTGTGTGTGTGTGTGTGTGTGTGTGTGTGTGTGTGTGTGTGTGTGTGTGTGTGTGTGTGTGTGTGTGTGTGTGTGTGTGTGTGTGTGTGTGTGTGTGTGTGTGTGTGTGTGTGTGTGTGTGTGTGTGTGTGTGTGTGTGTGTGTGTGTGTGTGTGTGTGTGTGTGTGTGTGTGTGTGTGTGTGTGTGTGTCGATTTATTTACACACGAAAACATCCGTTTAGTAATTAGATATTACTGATGAAAATTGAAGTTCAAATGATAAGAACCTACCCTGGTTCAACTAATTGTTTAATTTTATCTTGGAGATTTCCTGAAAGTTGTTGAAATCCAAACAAAGATGAAATTAAAAACAAGGAAAGTTGACATCTATGAAATCAGTTGCCAGGGGTGTAGTCAAAATAATATTGGGCATACGAAAAGAGCAATTATAATTAGGTTCAAGGATCACAATCAAAAATAAATTGTTGGATAACTATCATAATAGTATGAATAAGGGCATAGGTCCTCTACCTAACAGTCGATTGTTTTGATTGATACGATGAATGGTGACGATGGATCAGCGAACTCAATGTTTACAGTTCGCGAGCCATGAATGGAAATGGTTATAACAGATCATGTATTAGAAACATTAGTGCAGTTCAGGGTTATATTATTCCTTCACTGTTAACCACGACACAAGAAGCTATTACAATGAATGAATTCATTCGTCAGCAGTTCATGAAACCGCAAAAAAATATTTCTAACGGTTTACTGAACCTGAACAAAACTTTTAAGATATAAATAGAAGTTAGAGGAAGTCTTAAAAATTATTTATCTTCTGATGATGCCAACTTGGTTGGTAAAATTGGCATTGAGTTATGTGTAATATTTCAGTGTTCGTGGAGAATTGGTCATCTGTTTTGTTTATGTTATATCATTTGTTTGTTATTTCTAATATATTCTGTTGGGATACCCCAATTAGTCGTTCTCCATTACTATTCACTGCATTTTCTCCTTATGGACCGACTTCTCTATATATTTAGGGTGTCTCAGTTAGAACTCTGCGATTTCAGTTGCGCGCCTTTTGTGTTCTGTTAAAGATATGGCGACAATATTTAACGCCTATCAGCTACAAACCATACGACGACGACATGTCTGGGTGTCTTATTTGGAACTATGGGATGTGATTTGTGAATACAATTAATAATATTTGACAAACTGATGTTTTTTATTCTTCAGCATAAAATGGAGACGATACAGCTATACATGGAAATGAAATGAATATCGTTAATATGGTCGCCTCGAATCATCCGGTATGGTGTCATTCGTTTAGCAAATTTGTCCATAACATGGGCGTCTGAAACTGGTTCTATATCCCAAATAACACGTTGAAAGCTCTCTTTGAGGTCATTAATTGTTGGTGGCTGGGTGGCGTACTTTTTCCTTGACATAACCCCAAAGAAGAAAGTCCAGTGGTGTTAAATCACATGATCGTACAGGCCAATTGATGTCAGCATTCGCAGCAAATACGTGCTGGATCTTTTTCTCACTGTAGCAATATTTTTATCTGAGGCACCACGACGAGGACGTATTGGTGTTGCCTTATCAACAACAGAACAGGTCTCTTCAAATTTCATGATTAAGTTACGAACTGTTAACTTTATGCCCTTCATTCTGTCTAATTTTGTGCAATTTTTTCTTAATGCAACTGTAAAAGATAAACAAATGTGCAACTTTCATAAAAGAGCTGTACTCAGTCCAACAAACTATTAGTTGTTGAACTGTTAACAGGGGCATGTTGACGTCATATGGTTTACAGAAGACGTTAAATATTGACGCCATATCTTTGACAGAACACAAATGGAGCGTAATTCAATTACTATAGTTCCAACTTAGACACCCTATAGTGGTTCACTCTGATGCATTGTGAATATTTTACATTCAAACTAAAAAATAAAGCAACGGAAACATAATTGAATTCAAATTTCGATATCTTAGCAGTAAAACATTCAGAAAAATGCAAAGTTCATTAAATAATCTATTTCGACAGCATTGACGTTGATACAGCTTTGTTCCCCTAAACGGAGGGTATTAACATAACAACCGACCTAATCCTCTAACCGCCATAAAAGCCTAGACATCTATTATACTAATCACTAAATTTTAGTCAAATAACTATGAGCTATGAGCCAGTCTATCTGTTTAAAAACAATTCGACTTCCATCTTCCATATCTCCGCGACTAATTCAGAGACGACTCCATAAGCGTATTTCATGGCGCTCATATATTTGTTTTAATAATAATAATAGCGGGGATGTGACACCCAGCTGCAGTGTAGTGAGTGGAACTAGCAGATTTACCGACCTGCTGTTCGCTCCCTCTCGCTCGCCGCATCGCCCCGTCTTTCTCGTCCCGTTGAACCTATTCCACTCCGGACCTAATCGATTTCGATGAGTGAATGCTAACACTCTGTTATAACCATAAACTGTAGATAATGCAGAATGTACGGCAAACGAGAAACTACAGTTTTTAGTAAGGGTTTATACCGGCGTCCTCGAAAGGCACCCCCTTAAACGCGTCGCGCTCTAAGAAAATAAATGAGTCTCAAAATGGTATGATAAAAGACGTATAACGTTTACGTTGGTTTATACAACGCGGTATGTATCCCCAATAACGTTATACAGGAAGATCCAGATTAATTGAAGATGACGCCACACATAAAATACAGTAGTCATTAAATATTATAGTGATTAACACTAATTTATATTCTATGAAGACGATTTCCCATTCCCAATGACAAAATTTGCCGTATTTTGTCTAACAGAGTTAGCACTCATCTGTCTGTCTCATCTGTCAAAGCTATGCTCGCTTACACTGCACTGACGAGACCCAAGATAAGGTCGAAACCGGTCTACAGTTAGCGGTATCCCGAGATAGGTGACACTTTGCATCTTCTTTGTGGTTTTGAAACAATCTGAATCACAGTATTTTAGTGCTAACCCTGTTAGACAAAATACGGCAAATTTTCTCATTTAATTCAGCGCTCGGCGTTTGGCATATAGCCAGGAGAATAGCTGTTTTGATTTGACCTAATCTGTGTGGTCCTTATTATATAAGGCATTTGCAGATGGGTGGAGGATAATCTCCTTATTTCAATAGTTTGAAAATTACCCTCTGCAAAGTAAAAATTTTGCGTTATACTAGATTTTTTGCTTATAAACTAATTTAAAATCTTGTTGATAAGTCTTTCAGATAATAACGTTTAAGTCTACGGTTCCCAACAAGTCTTCTATGAAGTTGTGTCACCAAGCTGTTAGGATGAGTCGTTGTAAGCATCTTTTACTATGATACTTTGTTTATTGTTTTACACTTACTACATTTTGCGCTCGATGACTTCATTTAAAACGAACCACGAGGCATCTGCGATTATTTACAGCACTTTGCACTGAAATTTTTCAAGTATTCAATATTGTAATTGCAGTCTGAGCCCCACAGTTGGATTTCATATACATATTTAGAATACTCTTGTAAATTAAGAGTTTATGTGGGCACACGTGGCTCCACATAAATCTATTGACAGCCGTGATGGTATCTGTATATATTAGTTTTAACTTTTGTACGCATTAGAAAGTACAAACCCTTGTATATTATGCTAGTACTCGAAACCAACACATATCTGTTTCTTAGAGGTAAAAATTCTATCATCCCAGGCAATAAGTTACGTGATTTACTACTTCAGCCACACGTTAAAATCTTTGCAGATAAGGTTTATGACAAGTGTGGCGTCTGTTTTAAATAATCAGCGCATCAGGCTATCAGCTTTTGGGATAAGTTTTTCAATCAGTCGGTTCCCGCAACGCGTTCCCAAAACATTCTCTTCTTGTACGGTATTAGCTTGTTCACTATTCATTCATTCTAAATGAACGTAGCTATAGTAACAATATAACCACTAGTATTATTTCACCACACGCATCCTGACGATCGCCATAATTGCTCAGCGTAAGTTGTGATTTACTTTACTTTACCAATGAGCCAATAAAGTTTGCTAAGTTTTAGTCCCAGTTGCGTTCATGAATGCGTGCTTTCGCCAAGTGAGTCTGCAATCTAGGTGTAGCCGTATAAATGAAGTACAGTACAGGTCCAAGTACATTACCTTGTGGGATACCAGATTTTATCGGTAAGAAAGTTATTTGTTCCCCTTGAATTTTTACTAGAAAATATCTATTCTCCAAATATGATTTAAATAAATTAATGTTCTTCAACGTTGAATATCAATTGACTGTCAATTGGTGGTGCGGTTCTGTATGTATGTTGTTGTTGATAATGTTTAAGGTTAATAGCTTTGTTTTTACAAAGTGATTGAATTGATACTCGAGGCCTACCATTACAATATTTAATGAGATGAAGAAGTCTGCTAATAATCCATTCATGCTTCTTATTATTTATAGAAGAGTTTCCAAATTGTGGAGAAACCGGCAAAAAAGTGTTCGCATAAGTACTACAGTGATAATATTTCGAGACACTGGAAGTAAATGATATGGGGAAAAGATAATTTTGTAAGAAGCTCTAGATAATGTTCGTGAACTTCTCGCTGCTAATCTAACTACACTTCTGTATCAGCTGTTCAGACAGGTTCATATGTATTTATCTACGCAATATTTTTACAAATAACACATGGTTAAGTACACAGAGCAGTAATAAAATTATATATTCGTATAAAATCACTGTAATGCCATAGTTGTTACCTCTTGACATTAAGAAATGTGAGAACTACTGTTACTGGTTCAATGATGCTTTAAATATTGATTACCTTTTGATTCAAATTTTTTTTTTGGTTTGATAAAGTATGATTTGATCTTAGTGATTATGTAAATTCGCAGAACTATTGCCCCTGTTAGAGAGAGAGAGAGAGAGAGAGAGAGAGAGATATCTACAGAGATCCTCAATTTTAAGAAAACAAGTTCACAGCCTAATAAAGTTGGAATTTGGGTGGCTGTGTTTTGCTGCAAAATAATTGGGCGGATTGTTTTTTACGATACCGTAAATGTTCAATGATCAAATATTTTAGAACCTTTTATAGAACAATTGCATGATGATGAATTGCGCAAGGAGGGATTTACAACAAGAGGGTACAATATTTCACACAATACCGCACAGTGCTTTTATAATTTCCTTAAGAATTTTATGGCAGCAGAATAATTAGTTATAAGGTTTGACCTCCACGAATATCCGATATGACACCATTAGACTATTTGCGTAAATCGTTTACACCCGGTTGAAGATTTAAATGATTACGAAGGAAGATTAAAGTGAAGGAAGCTAAATAAAATCTGTAAATATCATCAGAAAATTATAACAATTGGGCAGCTGAAACGCGCATCAGCCAGCGTTTAAAGTTTCGGCATTTACGGGTCTCTTATTTTCTGTTAACTTTGTTGCAGAGATGGAATTTGGATGCCTGATAGAACCTATATTTTATTTCTTATTTTAAAGAAGCAAACATAATTAACAAATATTGAATATATTCTATGAATACCATATTGTTACTATTCTCTATACTATTGTCTTTTATTATAATTCATTACCAACATCTACAGCTTTTTAGACTTTTAATTCTTCATCTTTACATCCACCTTCTTCAAAATTCCCGAGACTGTAAAAAAAGTTTTTCCTGAAAATCGTCGTATAATACACACTGAAATGTGTATTATATGACTGATTTTTTAGATTTGATCTAATCTATACGAATTTAAACTAAATTAATTCCTATCTTCACTATTGTCTTCAAATAAAACTAGTGTTTTAGTATAGACGTTGACAACTATATTTTGTACATCTGTTTATTCAATATCCATATTTCCTGTACATCTGCTTTGAACTTATCATCACAACGAAATCTATTTAGTTTTATATCAGTAAAGACAATTAATACAACTCGACAAATAAATAAATAAACATAGCATTACTCATGTATCACAAATCAACATGTGTAACTACCCTTTATATAAGTTTCTTTCATGCAGTGATTGCCACTTGATTTATGACTCGTGCATGTCGTTGAAAAGAAAGTGGAATTATGACACCAGCTTCGCGAAGTTCATTGTACAAGCAAAAAATGAGGCATGTGCAAGTTCCAGCGTCCTTTAAATCTCAAGGTAATCATAAGAATTTCCGCGTGACAAGGTAAACTACCTATCTCAGCGTATTTGGTTCATATAAATGTTGGTGGCGATTGAACCGGGTTCGTGTCATATGTACATACCCACAAAAATTGACAAATGATAAGCGTTATTAGTATAATGATACTCATATTTTCACCCTTTAATTGTATACACAAAGGTGATTATTGATAATATTATTAGTGAATTTCGTGCAACGAATAATAGTACAGCTGCGACATCGCAAATATCATCAATTTATTAGTGCCACATAAAATTGCGTATATTACCTCACAGAATACTAACTGAAGTGGATGTATAACATAGGGCGTAACTTGATTTTAATAGAATTAAATGTATTTTGTGAGTTACATTAAAGAATGTTGCAGTAAACTTTTTATTGATGATAGATAATACAACAAACGAATAATTAAGAAATGATATTCCTTACCCTATCGTTTCCACAAATAGATCGAAGTCTTTAAGACGAAAAGGTGTGCCGTAATTTTTACCACTTCACAGTACAGTGGTATCAAGAAAAATGTTGATGTTGTTCTCTTAGTAAACACTAAAAATTTAATCTCTATTATGCTGTATCGATTTTATTATACGAGGGGGTACTCAAAAGAAACCGAACTGATGTTGTGGTGGGCGGAGTTTGTGTAGTACCATGTTTTGACGCTAGGAGCGTATAGAGCTACCATTCTCGAGTCAGTAAGCCAAGTATCGTCGGTAAAGAAGGTTCCGTTCGGCTTGTGTCAATTTTTTAGTGAAAGTTGTTTTGTGTGCTCGTGACTTGTACAATGGCTTTGAACAGCGCACGGTCGTAAAGTTATGCTTCTTGCTCGGAAAAACTGGCACAGAAACTCTTGAAATGTTAAAAACGGCCTACAAGGATGAGCCATTGGGGAGACTCAAGGGTTTGAGTGGTTTTCCCGTTTCAAAAGAGGCGAAATGTCAATTGATGACAAACCTCGTTCTGGTCGTCATTCCACGCCCCGAACCGATGAAAATGTTGAAAATATTCGCGAAATCATTGTCGAAGATCGATGACGCATCATTGATGAAGTTGCGCAATATTTTCAAAACTTCCAGGCAGAAAGCCTGGTTAACTGTCTGACCCTGGGGAACAAACTCTGAATGGACAATTCCTCTCACATCGAAAAAACAAGAAAACGACGAGCACACAAATCAACTCGTACTAGAAAATTCACACGAGCCGCACGAAACCTTCCTTGGCGATAACGTTTGGCTTACTGACTCGAGAATTTTAGCTCTATATGCCCCTAGCGGCAGAACGCGGTACTATAAAAACTCCGCCCACTTCAACATCAGTTCGGTCTCTTGGGTACCCCCTCGTATACATAGTTAAAGTCTATGATCAAAGCAACTTCTCATTCTATTACAATTATAATTCATCAATTTTTTCACCTTCACCAGCTTCCCCTATCCTGAAAGTTCATATATAGACAAATTTCTGGATGAATATATTTCGATTCTGGAACTGGTGTACTAGTTAATAGAATCTCGACATACCGAAGAGTCAGCGTTTATACTTGAAAAATGTTCAAGAGTAATTTCCAGGCAAAGCAGTAATCCTAAAGGATTTTTATGTACGCCTTAAAAAATGTATTTTGCGGAACTGGTTCTGTGGCTAAATGTCAGATAACAAAGACTTTGGCTTGTCACGTCATCCAAATCAGTATTCGCGTCATCAAAGTTGGTATATGGTAGACTACTTCTCGCCGAGAAACAATCGGGTCTATTTTTTTTTTAATTTCCCCCACCAATGCACAAACGTGCATACAAGATTTTGACACAACATAGACTTTAGGATTTAAAGAAACTCCTATAACTAATTTACAAAAACTGGAACGAAGAGTTGCTAAATTTTGTAAAATACTTTCGGTGGCATGAAGAGGCGTATATGAGAAGTATTTATGTAACGTATTGTATAATACAAACATACCGGTCTGGATTAATCAAGGTCTTGATATACAGTGTCAAAGTACATAAGCCTGAACGTAAGACACGACGTAAAAAATATAAAATACTTTTTCCAAATCCCCGTCGTAATGGGCGTACGCCAGAGCAGAAACAAATTTAAGATTCCAGTAAATGTGTTTTATTATACACTTTATGCCATATTTACAAAAACCAGTTTTCTTTTCATCACGAAGGATAATAAATTTGAGGTAGCAAGCAGGTCTGCGAGGGAGACGAGATATTTCAACTCCGGCAAATCTCTGGGCTGCCTGAAAAAGGGGCTGCACACCCTCGCTCCCTTATTGAACTCTTTGAGAGAGTATCTTACTGTTTGATCTATTATTAGCCCGACTCTCTTTCTGTCTGTTGCAATAAAATGTTTATATAACGTATCAGAATTGCGAAAAGTTTTCTAATACACAAATTATTGTCCCGTTCATAACTCTCTTCATATCATATTCCATAAATATAATCGTTAAATATGATATTCTATTAATAAAAAATCTGCTCTTATTTTTTCCATGAAACAGAGCTATTCACGTGCCAACCATTTTTTGATATAATATGAATGAACAACAAACTCAAGAATTGTAGGGTTGTTAACAGTTACTTACACAAAAAAATGTTTAACGACTTTTTTAATGCATTATTTAATGTTTTTCAATACTAAGTTGCTCTCGAGAAGCAGAGCTGAAATGTAATAGGATTCGAAGTGAGTCAAAAAGACGGAATCGGTTCTTAAATCATTAATATTACAATTAAATGAATGACCTCCTCATGTCTACAGGCTGATAACATATGTAACAATTTAGCCTTTCGATAAAAAAAATATATATATATTTTAAATTATAAAAACGCCTGCAGAATTTTATTTCCACAGAATCAGGAAAAAAACCAAGTAGTTTAAAGATATACATGTATATACACTAGGTACAAAAATGAAGGAATATAAAAAAATCCTAAATTTGTAGGTGATATTCAATGGGGTGTAACTTGGAGAACAATACTCGCACAGCAATTTTGAAATAATAAAATTAAAGCTCCAAGTTTCTAGTTTTCAGATATTCTGTTAGAAATTTTTTACCGTCAACAGTTTTTGAGTAATAGTCAGAAAATCATCGAATACTAATTTGTAAATTTTTGTATGCTTTTGAAAAGCTCCACGGACTTCAATAAATTATTTTCAGTATCTTTATCATAAAAATCTTGTGCATACTTTTAATCTCTTTAATTTGAGTAGTCCAAAAGCCTTGTACGATGATTTTCGCTGAGTTATCGTCATTAAAAGCAAAAAAGTCACTTTTGACTTTGGTAATTAATTACTCTTGAAATAATGATTGTACAGAAAACTTAAGGGTTTTAAAAACTACCAGGTATTTTTTACCTTCCGCAGTTATTGGTTTTTGATAAAAAGAAAATTTTTCAGTACGAGAATGTTGATTGAAAAAGAGAAGATTTGACATAACTTTGCAAATAATGGATAGACTAAGAATGTTGACTATTTCTTGTCAACCTCAAAGTATTCCAAAGAAACCCTGAACATTTCAAAGCGCTGAGATTTTTTTCATTGTTTTTTTTTTGGGAATTATTGAATGTGTCGTTTTTGCTAGAAACCAATTTAAGCATGGATTTTTCATTTTTTATAAATTTTTTGAGGTTGAAAGTGTTTTTCTTTAGCAATAATCCATATTTGTTATAAAAAAATTTAATTATTGTATGAAAGACAATGAAAAAAAAATCAAAAAAAGAAGCCAAAAATGACTTTTTCGCTTTGAGTGACGATGACTCTAAAAATCATCATACAAGGGCTTTTAGACTGCTTTGACCTTTTAAAAGGCAAACAAAAGTTTAAAAAAAAAATGTTTTCTGATGGTTCTCTTACGATTATTCAAAAACTACTGATGGTAAAAAATACTGAATTCAATATCTGGAAACTAAAAACTTAGAGCTTCAATTAGCTTTCTTTAAAATTCGTCTGCAGCCATTTTTTTCCAAGTTACAGCCCTTTGAAAATCACCTAACGTTTAGGCTTTTTTTTACAATTCTTAATTTTTGTGCTCAGTGTATGAATGAACAACAGATTTAAGAATTGTAGGTTCGTTAATAGTTCTTTACACAAAAATTTTTGCGATTACTTTAATGCATTATTCAATACACTTCTATACTAAGTTGCTTTCGGGAAGCAGGGCTGAAATGTGATACGAAATCAGTCGAAAAGGCGGAATCGGTCCTTAAATCATTAATCTTAAATGAATAACCTCCTCATGTCTACAGGCTGATAACATATCATGCAACCATTAAGCCTCTCGATAAAAATATATATTTCAAATCAGAGAAACGCCTACAGCCTTTTGTTTCCAAGGGATCAGGAAAAAGAACTAAGTAGATTAAATATATAGATGTATATATTATATTAGAGAACTTTTACTTTTAGTACTCAGTACTTAAACGATGAAGGAGTCTACACCTGAATTGCAGTTCTCGTGAAATTATTTTTCAAGTGTACCCTATAACATTTTAATTTTCATATCAATTAACAAATTCAATTTCAGTCAAATAACAAATATTGTGAAATAATAACATGGCACATTCATGGACGATACTGGACGTGAATTTACATAGTTTACTGGTGATGCAAATAAAGACAGAGGATAATAAATCTACATATTTGCATTGCATTGCATTTTGCACTATGGATGCACTTCGAAACTATTTATTTTCATTTTTACTTTCGTTATAATATGGATAATATAAAACGGTATTATATTATTTTAATAATAATAGTAACACTTTAATGATAATTAGACAGCTAAAGGATCCTTGAAGACATTTTATATACCTTATTGAACATTATTTTGTCTATTTTAGAGAATTAATTTATATTACAAACTAATATGCTGCAAAACAGGTACAAAACACTACCCAATTGACAGATATTCTTAATTCATATCTTCTTTTACCTTCTATCTTATATCCCACCTCAAATAGAAACTAAAACGTTATATGGCATGACTAAAATAATGTTTTGAGGGTATCGGTTAAAACAAGATATGCTCTAAATGTCGTTAGTTCTATTCCATCGCAGTTCATGTCCACTGACAACTAATTGTCATGAAAGAATTTGCATCCTCAAAACGATGAAAATAAAGTAGCCTCCTCTTTTACCAGGTATGAATCCGATAAATGTAAGGAGCATGTAGCACAGTGGCGGCTCGTGATGAAATGAAACGGGTGTTCTGCACAGGGCCGATCCTAGGGTATTGGCCGCCCGCGTGCAAATTTCAAACGTATCTAAACTACTGGCGCCGTAGGGACCGTAAAAAAATTGCGCCGCAGGCGAAAATTTTCAAGGTCACGCGTTTTCCTGATACTCCGTTTATACAAAAATATAGACTTTCACAAGAGAAATTTTTGGAATTTAATACCTTTTTGAAGAAAATTCATGTTTGCCGTCATATTCTTTGGTTAAGAGAAAAGGCTTGTAAGGTGAATTTTCTACTAGAAGGTCTATAACACTTAAAATATTTTCCGAAAGAGTTTCAGCGTCACATTTTGTAGGTTTCAGGTATGTCCAAAAACGTTCAATCGGTTCACCACTAACTGAGTTTTTGTAGATACGCCAGTTGTTTCGTCTGCCATAACTGCCAAAAATGAAGGTTTGTTAATTTCTTTAATTATTTCTTCATGACATACTTTTAATATACAGTCTAAAAGATCATTTTGTATTTCTTTAGAGGTTCCTTTAAATACTGAAGCACTTTGTAGATGCTCGCTTAAAGTTACATCAAGCTCAGCAGAAAAATTTATCAAACCACGAAATATCCCCGGGTTTTGAGAGGTTTCAGCTTCGTCATGTCCTCGCAGCGCCAGTTCAAAGGCCCCACAAAACTTTATGTAGTTTATAATTTTTGGCAAAACGTATCTCTTTTTTGTCACATTGTCACATTGTCATTATGCTTTTGTACATTTATCCAATAAGCTGAATGTAGCTGCGCTTTAATATTAGTTGTTCCTAATAAAGCTAATTCCATTGCATTATGTAGATCGCTTTTGGAGTTGTCGTGCTTTTTTATTTTTTCAGTTAAGTGCACCAAATCTGTCACCCCTACCTCCGTCCATGCTTTATCGCCGCCAAAAAGTAAACAATGAAAACAAAATAACGCATTTTTTTGTTGCACCCACAAATCCAATTGTTCTTCGAATTAATGTCTCTATTAAATTGACGTTTCTATGCTTTTCCGCGGCTAACACCTGCAGTCTCAATAACAATATCGGGCAATGGCCTACCATTGTTTTTTAAATCAATTTTTTCTTCATAAGAGTATTTAAAAAATCGCTTCACATGAACTAAATTATAAACTAAATCCATTGTCACTATCACAGTATATAAATATTAATAATTAGTCAATAAATCACTACACAAATTCACAAAACAGTATTTAAAATCTCAAATTAACACGAAATACGAAATAGGTACGATCTACGCCCGCCAACTGTACGAGAAATAGGAAGGAGTAAACAGTCACTGGTGTTGCCTTAGCTGGAAAAAATACAGCTCACTGACCGTGTAAATTCGCGCATTTACGAGCGCCAAGTGTGGATTGTCGCGGGAGTTGAGGGGGAGGACGGGTGTGCCGAGCCGTGCTGAGAACTACCTCGTGTGACCCAGTTCAATGTATCGCGACGCGCTCGCGTAGAGACCCAGATAATTTATCTGGTCTATTACTCAATACTCTCAATAGAGGACGGCGGGCAGAATGCGACTTTAACGTAATAATTTGGTTAGCTGCACCAACTAACCAAATTATTTTATTAATAAATTTTAGTAATTATTATGCCGCGAAAATATACAAATATATAATTCTTTTGGCAGTTCTGCAGCTCTGCAGCACCTATACACCAGCCGCCCCTGATGTAGCATCAATCTATCAATAAACATAGGTAAATATAAAGTTTGTTCATATAACTTAAAGAAGCAATCATTAATATAAATATAACTGTTCTCTTGGTGGTACAATTTTAACATGTTCTGAAAATATTAAGGATCTTGGTTTGTATTTTGATGATAACCTATCGTTCTCTGGGGATATCAACAAACACAACATTATTTAATAATGCTACTACCTTCAAATATTTATATCTTGCGTTAATTCGTTCTAAATTAGAATATTGAAGCTTTATTAATACCGCTGGTATCTATTGGTATTGGTCGTGAATGAACTTGGAGTTTCTTAAAATATTATTCTTAAAATTCTTAAAATATCATTTCGCATAGACAATTAATACCCAGTAGGGGGTTACAACCATACTGCTTCTATATACAAAGATTTAACGTCAAGTCATTGAACCCTAGAAGGGTGCTACGGTATTAGAAGGGTACTGGCGTCTCATTTTTATTTAAACTGTTCTATAATAGTATATATGTTTCCGGATTGCGAAATATATTTAGTACACGCATATCTAGACTAGGTTTTCAAAGGGAAAGTATTTATTGCCAAATTGCAAGAACTAGCGTGTAATATTTTCAAATAATTAATGAATCGATTATTTCCGACGGTATAGATATTACATAGAACTATTATACGTTGATTGTTTAGAATCGAACTTCAAAAAAATGTGAAAAACAAAGGCCACACATCATAATTTTAATTCATTATTATATTATATATTTATAAATACGGTAGGTTTGCTGATGTGATTTAAAAGTGTTGATTGTGCGCCTTCTAGATAGTTATGATCAATAAAAAAATACGGTAGGCATTCATCGAAAAAAGACAACGCTCTAGTAAATTCTTTCGAATCCCGCCACATAAAGTAAATAATGACCCCAATATTTGAACCCGTTTTACATAAAACTCCGGAGTCAACCGAACAAACTTTATCCCACTAAGTACATCCCATCATTTAAGAAATACTTAAACTTGGGCTTTCGCGATTTAAATAAAATTAATCCATTGCTTATATTCCTCAATTCGAGTTGGCTCTGCCAAAGGGCAAGTTTATTTTATTTCTTTGTGCGAGTTTCCAGTTACATTCTGCTTTTTGCTTCCCTTGCTTTTGATTTGTACCTCGGGGTATTTGATTTATTGAGTTGTTGAACGTTGATAGATCTATCTCCAGCGAAATAATATAAAGTTTGTCCCGCAAATTCTGCTTTCAGGAAATTATTTGCGGTTTATTTGATACGTTAAGAGAGCGGCTATATTATTTATGACACATCCATCTGTTTGTAAAGATATGTATATAATATATTAGGGTGGCAGAAAATAATATTTCATCTGATCCAACTAAATTTTGGAAGTTCCTACAATCCAGAAGAGCGCTATCGAAAATTTATTGTATGATGACAGATGAAGGTATCGGGGGTTAACTATAATGATCCTTAAATCATTGTACATGGTTTTGCTAATTAATTTCAAAGCATTTATTCAATTTCTCATCTGTGTTTTATAACCAAGTTGCAACCAAATAATTTACCTCAATAATTAATCTCAACGAAAATAAAAACAGGAGACCAGTTTCTCGCGAACATCGAAAGACAACACGTTTCTCGATGCACGTTTCATCTGCCAACTGAGTATCATGAGGAGATTATTTAAAAATTCTGAAAACTGAAGAACTGGTTTTGGTGGTCCTGTTTTTGTTGCTCCATCAGAAGTTTAAGTCCCTTCCCAGAATCTCAAGGATGTAACGAAACGATATGTAATCGACACTGCGAATAAACTGAAAAATTAGTTGACTGCTGGTTTTGATTGTCTTCCTAGCCTTATAGTCATGAACTGTATTTTTCTCACTAATTGAACCACTAATATATTTTTGTAATTTAATTATTACTACCGCCACCTATTCAGATATGTGAAAAATTGCTCATGTTTGCCCTATTCTGAAAAAGGAAAATCCTGCAGTACTACAAAAGTGTAGAGCTATGCTGATTATATGTGATTTTTCATCTGATGATATGTGTGTATGAAATAACGTCTATGTAACGCTATTTTGTATAATGTTATTTATACCAGCATAAAAAATGTACCCTCAGTTAAACCACATGGTTATAGTACATACATGGTGTATAGTACATACTTGGCCTCCATTTCTCAATTTATACATAAGAACCTCGGCTCTCAATCGCAAGTAGAAGGAAGTGTTCGATGAAATTGATCCATAGGCTATTTTATTTTGGCCTTTCAAATAGCTTCATAAATCTTTTAACATCCTATCTGTTAATATCGAATAAGAGGGACTCTGCTCCTTTAACATTCACTGGACATCTGGAGTTCATCAAAGCTGTAATGTAGGGCCTCTACTATTTTTAATAATAGGGGAGTATAATTAATTTTTTAACTGACATTCGTAGTAGAATACGAAAAGCACAGCAAGCCTTCAGCTCACTCGGCCCAGTGTGGAATTCCACACAATACTCCACACAAACAAAATTACGAATTTTCCAATCAAACGTCAAGTCAGTTCTGTTATATGGTTGTGAAACCTGGAAAGTCACAAAGGTACTATCACATAAACTGCAAGTCTTTGTCAACAAGTGCTTACGAAGAATACTTCGTATATTCTGGTCAGACCGCATAGCAAATCACGACCTTCTGCATCAAACAGGGCAGAAGGAAAGTGTATCTGAAATTAAAAGTAGAAAATGGGGTTGGGTGGGGCACACACTCCGCAGATCCCACAATAGTGTTGCGAAACAGGCTCTAGAATGGAATCCACAGGGATCTAGAAAAGTAGGAAAACCGTAGGTACAGACATGGAGAAGAACAGTGATGGACGAGTTAAAAAGGGCAGGAAAGACATGGAATGAGGCCAAAGTCATGGCGCAAAACAGAACCAGATGACGCGCTTTTACTGAAGCCCTATGTTCCGTGTAGGAGTTAAAGGACTTAATAATAATAATAATAATTAATTTTTATTATCATCTAGTGGATGTAGTTCATTATCTATAACTCTTCTACGTTGATGATTTAAAAATATAATGCTTTATATATTATCTCAGGAGCACTGCTTATTACTGCAAAATAATATTGCATTAATAATTAACGGGTTAGCACAAGATAGGAGAAGCTGGAGGTTAGCGTCCAACCAGTCTTAGGACTGATGACCTAATGATGATGATGATGATGATAATAATTAACTGGTGCAATAATAATCATCTGAGTGTAAATACAAGTAAATTTTGTGTGACGTCATTTTCTATAAGAATATAAACTATTGTATGCCCGTACAAATTCAACAATGATTCCCATCATAGATCTCTATAAATAAAAGGCTTGGGTTTTCTAAATGATTTAAAATTAACATTTTCCCCACATATTAAAAATATTATAAGAGCTGCTAAAAAAATGTTTGGATTTGTAATATGGATGTGTAGACATTGAAATAACTTAAAGCCAATAAAATATTATATGAAGCCTATATTATGTCGAAACTATTTATCTATATGTCTAACCTTATTCATGCAATGGTTTTGCAATAAACATTACCTATATGAAAATTTGGCAAGAAAAATAACTCTTCTGAAGTTATCGTGAAGAATCTGTGGATTGCTGCCCTAGTGTCAGATCTGGATAATATTCTGGCTGCTCTCAGACATCTTCTAGTCTTCTCCGGGTCCAGTTTCTAGGATATATATCATACTGCCATATTGAAATATTGCCATCAAACATCATATATGTGATGTAATCGGTTTATTCACAATTTAGAAATTCTTCTCGAAATGGCAAGAAGCATGAATAGATAAAGAAAGTATTTCCAACCATTCTCATTTCGTTGACTGAAAGTAAGTCTCGTTTACTTCAAGTAATCAAGCCTTGAGTACGCATTAAGTATGTATATAATCAATTTTAAAAACTTTAGTGTATTTTCTGTGTATCATCCCCTTCAATCAAACTGGTACTATCTGTATATCTCCATGCAAATATCATTGTTTTATTAAATTTGCGGGATATTGAATTATTATAATAAAGGGGAAAATAACTGTTTCTTTTTGGTATGTCGTCCGTTAGGTATACAACTTTAGGACTACTTACTTGGCGAGGGTCCATTCGGCGAGAAGGATTATAGAACCTGAGACGATGAAAGTGATGGATGTATTAGTTACGAGGGTTCATGCAGAGCCGACTGCAGTTGCCACTTCTCGCGTTGCGAGATTTAACATTTACAAAGTCGTTCATCGCCTGAAACTAGACCGTAATTCATATGGCAAAGTTTATTCTCTGCCTTCGCAATTATTATCTTCACAGAAGGTGAATACTTTGCGTTTCTGATATTGTTTTGGGCCGCAAGCTCCATTTTGTTCAATCGTGTTTCATGGAAAAGACAAAGGTGTAGCGTTTGACTGATCGTTTAATAAATTTATTCAGTTGTCAAGAGAATTGGGAATAGTTTGTTTGGAAATACAATCTAAGCTATAGCTTATATGTAAGGCCATATTTACGTCTGCAAATTTAACACAAAATTATTCACACAAAACTTCAATTACAGTTTTTATGTAAAAGTACAGTCAAAAGTAAAAACTATTACTTTTCAGTTACTTTAGAATTACGTGAGTGATTCAAGGGAATTCGGTGATTTGTCTAATTTGAGTTGTTTTAGTGATTGGCCTTATTCTCAATGATTTAGATTATTTGAGTGATTCGGTAATTCAACTGATATGAGTTGAATGAATAGAGTCATTTGAATGATTTGACTGAATCGAATGATTTGAATAAATTTAGTAGCTTGAGAAATTCGCATTATTTGGCAATAATTTACAGTCTGACATTGGATACAACTATAAAATAATGTCTATATTAACATAGTTTATATATATTAACATAGTTTTGTAAATAAAGCTAATATAATAGTCGTATTGTTTAATCCAGTTAGTACATATAAAAGTTTAAAAAATGTGTATCATCAAGAAATATTGTATAGGATTATCCACACAACATTCTACCCCCTTAACTGTTTTATTTTTTGAAATAGAAAAAAATGGTAAATATAAAAGATATAGGAAATTTTATTGCGTTCTCAGACATGTATTTAGAAAAACAATCGAATCTCGCGTTTCGGAGATCTAGACCAAACTTGTCTTTTTTTAAATGGAATAATCTGTTTATTTTTCAATTTTTGAAATCTGCGTGATTTTCCGATTACAACAATATATACATGTTATATCTTTGCTCTAGTATTTTGCACAATATCGCCCTCTGAAATATCGAATATCAAACAAAATCAAGATCGCCATGGAAAATTTGAAACAATAATTACGAAAATTGTTATAAACAGAGTTTATATCATCAGAAAATCCACACCCGTTTATACCAGTTCATCGATAAAGTCGTACTTCAATCAATGTTTGGGGTGGTATTCTTCGAAACTCAATTATTGGACCAGTATTTTTGAAGGCGGTTTGGACAACTGGACAAAAATATTTAGATCTTTTAAGAGGAGAGATTTCTGATTTAATAATCCAATTAAATGAGCCGAATATTGTTCGACAACAAGACAGTGGTCCAGTACATAAAGCGTGTTGTCAAGCGACATTTAGATAATACTTTTATAGAGTCGATAGATTCAAATGAAACTGTTTTATGGCCGGCCAGAAGTTTTGACCTGACTCTACTGGATTTCTTTCTGTGGGACACTTTTAAAGATCGGGTATATACGGAAAGGTCAAATAACGTAGAAGAACTTGAAAAGAAAAAATGTGTCGGGAGATCAGAGACATCAACGAGACTGGTATCTTGGCTTACAATCGAAATTTGTTAAGGAGGCATACTCTCTGTATTGCACAAAAAGGAGGTATTACAGAACACCTTCTATAATTTATAATTATAGCTTTTTATAAAATGTTACGCTCCATCCAGAAATATGCTTTTTAATATAACTATGATACCATGAAAAATAAATTCTAATTTAAACTATCAAACTCTGTTTATAACAATTCTCGTAATTATTGTTTCAAATTTTCCATGGCGATCTTGATTTTGTTTGATATTCGATATTTCAAAGGGCGATACTGTGCAAACTACTAGAGCAAAGATATAATATGTATATATATATATATATATATATATATATATATATATATATATATATATATATATATATATATATATATATTGTTGTAATCGGAAAAGCATGTAGATTTCAAAAAATAAATAAGGTGTTCTATTAAAAAAAAAAACACATAAGTTTAGTCTAGATCTCCGGAACGCAAGATTTAATTGTCTTTCTAAATACATGTCTGAGATCGCAGTAAAATTTCCTACAAATTTTGTATTTACCATTTTTTTCTATTTCAAAAAATAAAATACTTAAGGGGGTAGAATGTTATGTGGATAACGCTGTGTAGTATTTCTTGATGAAGAAATACTGTATAGTATAAAGTGTTAATACACTCCCCTAAAATATAGGCAGTAACGAATTAATTTTTGTAGTTAATTATGCCACTGGTCTCAAAATGGCGAGGCCTTCTATTGACTACACATAATAATTAACTCAAAAATGTATTCAACATAGTCAATAATCTCAGGTAAATGTATCGAAAAGATATCACTACATTCTCTTTTGATGGTACGTATATTTAACATGTTAATTTAGTAATTAATTTTAAACAAACAAAATCCGCGTGTGAGTTACGAATAGTGTGAAATAAGGGAGAGTGAAAAGTTTCATTTAAAAGGATTCGCAGGAACAAAGAGTCATTAAAAACCACCAGATTTGACTTTATATATAATCCATCAAGTGAATATAAAAGAAACGCAGTTAAGACAAGAAATCTGGAACTTTTTCTCACAAACTTTCCGAATGAAAACATAAATCAACAAAAGTTATAAGAAATATGCACCTAAATATTTGATCTCGCCTCTTTTTGTACGCTTCCATTCAATTATACAGAATATAACTGAAAGAACATAGTGGAAGAGTAACAAAACACAAAAGGACTCCTAATACATCGTGTCTTAAACAGGATTCTTGGACAGATCTAGAACACAGTTCTATTAATCAGCCCGAGAATTGGATGAAATAAATCTTTCGGCGTGTAGCATCAATTTTAAAGGGTCAGAATTGTAGCTTTAATAATTATATTCTAGAAAAAAAAAATCATTAATGTTTCAATATTCAACACTATTTTGTAGAATCTTAAATAAATTTAATTATGTTAAGCACATGAATATCAATATGGTCAAAACTATCAGAAAATAGTATTAATTTTTAATTACGTAAGCATGTACGAGGTGTGGTTATAAAATAACGAGACTGATGCTGCTCCAAACGAATTACGCATGCGCCAAAGTCGTATAACCGAGAGCGTGAAACCGTCTCTTTCAATGGTTATCCCTCCCGTGTCTGTAGAACATCATGGCCTTCGTTTGTATAACATACAAGATTAATTACCATATACTTATTTTAATAAAATATAAGTTTCCGTAGCGGTTTTTCCAAGTTTCATATGAAATTTCACGACAATTTGTTCCTCGATTAAAACCCTTATCGTTTTTCCCGCAAAAAAAACAGAAGTATATGGTAATTAATGTTTATCACATGCACAGGTTTCTGAGTGTTTTAAGCGTTTCCAAGACGGCCAAGAAGACGTTGAAGACAACGCACGCCCGAGACTCCCTTCCACGCCAAAAACGGATAAATATATTAAAAAAGTTCGTAATCTGATCCGATCTCACTGTTGGTTAACTATTCGTGTGATTGCTGAAACTATGGGAACTGACAAAGAATGCGTAAGGCAAATTTTACATAATGATTTTAACACACAAAGAGTGTGTGCGAAAATGGTGACTAAAATTCTCACAATCAAACAAAAAGGAGCTCGTGAAAATATTTGTACAGAAAATATTTGTAGGCCATCCGCCTTATTTGCCTGACCTGACATCATGTAACTTTTATCTGTTCTCCAAGGTCAAATCTGCAGTGAAAGGAACAAGATTTCAGACCGTTGAATCTGGGAAAGAAAAAGCGGCACACGTCATGAACGAGCTCACAGAAGAAAATTTCCAGCAATATTTTGAACCATGGAAAATTCACATGGAGCGGTGTAGGGATAGAAGAGGAGTGTATATTGAAGAGAATAATAATTAAATACGTAAAAATACAAAATAAGAAGTGTTCCCGCATCAGGCTCGTTATTTTGTAGCCACACCTCGTATGTACTCGTATATGTATACAGTTCGCGTAGAATTTCCTTCCTCTCTTGTAAACTTGACATACGTACTGCTCATCAAGAATAGGAACAAGTCTCTATTGAATCACCCACGAAATATATAATAATCAAAGATGGCGTTGCAGCATTATTTTTAAAATTATTAGTATGCAATGATCACATCATTAGACAGTTGTTTCAAACATATACTCGTATTCAAATGGAGTTTTTGTTTTGACACTCGCCTTTTAATTTAGAAATTTCCTTCAGAAATCTTCTTTAGAGTTTCGATTGATTCTAATAACATAGTACGCATTTTAGAAGAGAATGTTAATACGATTATAATAATTATTGGCAAGATTGGAAAAAATCTACATGCAGTTCAAAGAATTTTCAATACGAATCCTTATCCTATTTTTCTTAGGAGCTATGGAGAATTTCCAAAGGAAGACGACATTTGGGAAAGGGCCTTAGGTGATTATCTACTTGAACATGTGTTTTTAAATCGGGATTTAACGAAGTATCGGCGTATTTGAACATATTACGAAATATGTTATTGAACCGCTAAGTTTGGGAACCTTTTTTGGAAATCTGGAAACGCGCCTTTCATATGAATAGTTACTACTTTCTAAAATAAATCTGAATATCCAAGAAACAAAATCGAAAACACATTGTGAATGACGATTTGTTTATGACAATATTCTTTTTGACCATTTATTTATTATTCTCCAGTATAAACTGGACAAGTGTAGTAAACTAATCTGGTATAGGTGTAGCTTACCTATTTATAAGGATTATGATCTCAACTATACGTATATAGGGTGTGATTGTACAAGATGTCTATGAACTTGAAGATTTATTTTTAATGATAGAGGCATCAATTATAAAATACGAAAATGGACACAAAAAGTAGAAAATGATCATCTCTAAGAAAAACACATCAATGTGTTCTTTCAGGAAGTCTTGTTGAGAAATTGATTTTAAGCTCTTGATTGAACTCAACACATCATAACAAAAACATTCGACGTACATGAAATGTAAAACAAAGTTTTTGCCATATATAATTACATAATTTGTTACAAATTAATGAGATATCACACGATTAATTCGCATAGTTCCTTTATATAGTAATTATGAATAATTATAAACAGTAGCAGTACAGTAACTGCACACTGCACAGTAACACAAATACACATATTTTTCTATTAAAAGACCATTAAACACTGTTAATGGGTAATTATAATTCATTAATACTAAATGAATATTGTATGTTTTGCAGACTAAACGAACTGGAGAACATCTACTTGACAGAATATTATTGCCTTAACTTTTTATAGACAGTATGACAAGTATGTGACGTATTTTACTTTCAACAATGGGGTAGATTTTCTTTTGGAATAATAAATATTGATGTTGTTTTCAATTTTACATTGGTTATTATTAGTAATGATAACATATTTTGCGTCATATATTTTGTTATCTTCACATTTTATTTTGTATTTACGTCCTTTGTAATAGGAGACTGCATCCACTTCATTATACTGTTATTTTGAATAATAGGTATAATTTATTTGTTAGTATTATTGCCTCTATTAGAAGTATCAATTTATATCTGAAAAATGCCATATAAAATTTTAATTTTTCCGAACTCCACTATACGCGGAAAAGTAATATAATCGTGTAAAGAAAAACTGAAAAAACAAAATTTTTTTTGGGTTTATTTTTCGTTTTTCGACCTAAAAACAAAAAAATGTTTTTTTAAAAAATCTTTGCTGTGTGTGTGTCGTTGTCGTTGTCGTCGGCATTTATTCTTGTTAGTACGATAACTCAACTAAATCGTGAGGTTTAGTTGAGTTTGAGGTGGATAGAAGATACTCTACCATGTACATGGGTCATAAGAAAGTACAATGGTGGACTATTTGAGAATTTTTTTTTAGCACGATCACTCAATTAAATCGTGTCGGATTGATCGGGTTTCGACTGATTCTGATTGGGGACGTCTACCAGACAACATCTATTGATTTTGAGGTAGATAGGATACACCCCACCCTGTCCATGGGTCATGAGAAAACACGATGGTGGAATATTTGAAAAAAGTAAAACTGTCGCATAAAACACATATTCTGCATTTATGTGTTGGGTTATTTTTCTCGACCACTCAAGTTCGAGATAGAGATGTTCTACGTGCGGAAAAGTCCGTTTTAAGTTTTTAAAACTGTTTATTTCCAGTGGCGGCTCGTGGTCAATTTTTTTGGGGGGTCAATTTCAAGAAAAACACGATGTAATACGTAATCAATGCCAAAGGTGTAACAGCAGTGTAATGGTTAAAAGTAATAGCATATATGACAATAAATATCTGTTAACTCACCTAAACAGTTTTAAATTTTAGTTCAATCCTTCTGTCTTTGGCACTCGCAAAATGATTGATTACTTCTTCATTGTAATTTACAATATTATTTGTAAAGGTCTTCTCAATACTTAACATGGCCAACACAGAGAGTCTATCTTCCCCCATGGTGTTGCGTAAAAATGTCTTTATCCTTTTTAATGTAGAGAAGCATCTCTCGCTCTCTACCGTTGTCATCGGTAACATACACAAAATTGTCAACAAATGCACTGTTTCCGAAAATGTTTCACTAATTCCATTGTTAATAAATAATTGAAGTAACCCTACAGCAAAGAATTTCTGCGAAAATCATCCCGGTCATATATTACTTCCAGTTCGGTTTTAAGTTTTATATGGTTTATGTACCGGAAATTCGTTTTAACTAACTTCAAAATATTTTCGGGAAAATTCTTTTTATACTCTTCAAAGTTATCAACAAAAAAAAAGTTGGGTTATTATAAGATGGTCACTAAATGTGAAACGGTGATTAATTTCGGATGCTATTATATCACACACTTCCAAAGCGGTTCGTCGGTTAGGATCTTCATTTTTCTTCATTCTTTTTCCACTAACTGTATGCGAAAATTCATTTTCAGATAATTTATTTAGAATTTGGTCTCGAATATTTTGAATCGAATTTTTAAAGGAGTCTATATTAATCTTAACAGATAGCATATCAATGCCTCGTTTTTGGAGTTGATTAAAAAGAATTTCAGCATGTGGCATTATTAAATGAAAAAAGTTTAACCAAAAAAAAAAAAGTTCTTGTTATTCAGAAATGCTTGCAACCCTATTACCTGATTAACACTGGTAGCATTAAAATCATTGACATTACTAATTATTTTTTCTAAACATGTGATTATATCGTCTTTATACAAAAATATTGTTTCCACACAACGCGAATTAAAACACCACCTAGTTGGTGCAGCTCTAGGTAAACGAACTTTTACACATTCATCCAGAACAGCGGTACGTTTTGGAGATCGACCAAAAAATGCTGAAAATGCTTGCAAATTTGTGAAAAAGAGTTTGACGCTTGAATTCTGGCTCGCCGCTTTTTGTAATATTAGGTTCAATTGATGTGCATAGCAATGTATAAAATTTGCATCGGGATAATATTCTTTAATCCTTTTTTGCACTCCCCCCAATCGTCCGCTCATAGTAGATGCACCATCATAACTTTGTGCAATTAATTTTTTAGGAGTTTTATTTACTTCTTCTAAAATTTCTAACTCGTTTAAAATGACGTTCGTTAAGTGTTCGGCTGTAGTGCCAGCCGGGAGGAATTGTGAATTTTAAGAATCGTTCATAAACTATACCAGACAAAACATAACGAATAATAAACACCATTTGTGTCTTATTCGAGCTGTCCGTAGTTTCATCTACTTGCACTGCGATATATTTAGTTGATTGAATTTCCAATTTAATCTTCTCTTGCGCCACCGCTAACATAGATTCGAGTAGATCATTCTGAATGGTTTTAGAAACCCCTTTGAAAATTGTTGCTTTCTCCAAAAATTCTTTAAATATTGGGTCTAGTTCGGAAACAAAGTTAAAAAGTCCACGAAATACTCCCAGATTTTCACTTGATTTTGATTGACTTTCATCGTGCCCTCTTAGGGCTAATTCAAATGCCCCACAAAATTTTACACAGTCTATTATTTTGTTTAATATATATTGGCTTTTTGATACACTTTCGTTAAAGTCTCTGCTCGATTTTCGATACGCAGTATCCAATTGCGATCGAATATCCACTGTACCGATAGTTGCAAAATTCACCGAGTTTTTAATATGCTCCGCAGATGAAGAGTGTTTTTTTTATTTTCTCTTTTAAATGTTTTAAATCTGTTACGCCATTTTTACACCATAAAATGTAATTTGAAAAAATTAGGCACACGAAACAATAAAAAGCATTTGTCAATTCGCAATCGCATATCCAGTCACTTAATTCATATATATTTTTGCGAAAATAACGATTTACTTCTTTGTTTTTGTCTTTACTAATTTGCCGAATTTTAAGTTCCGGCAAAGGTCGACTACTGATCTTAAACTCATTTTTTTTGTCAAAGGTTAGCTCATTGGCGGCTTTTAAAGTCTTAATCCGCTCAACCACTGTAGCTGCCAGTTTTTAAATATTAATTTACACCACAAAAACCGAGTCAAGAAACATCAACAAAAAATAAATGCATGCAAATGTATATCACGCGATCTACAAGAAACTGATAACGAACAAAATCACATCAAACTCTCGAACAATACTAAATTTGCTACGCACGGCTGTTGACCCAAACCCACGTCATACGCTGCTTCAGAAAGCCTGCATCACCTAATGCAATTTAGATCGGGAATACTCGGCCGATTTTCGCCTCCATTTAAAACAATGCGGTCATTTCTGGGTGCCAGCCCAATACGAAAACCAGTACAGATGCAAAGCAATGCATCGGTAACGGTAATAATGTGGAATGAGTAATCGGTCGAGTTTATACACTTGTCGCTTAGAATAGTTAGGATAATAAAGGGAAATTCCAAATTTAAAAGATCTTAAAAAATATATTATTTTATTTAGGTATATCATTATTATGCTTCTGTTTGGAAATATATTGGGGGGTCATTGACCAAATGACCTAATAGAGGAGCCGCCACTGTTTATTTCCGTAAATGGAACAGCGCATTGTCATCTGTATTTAAAAAAAACTAAAAGTTGCTAGATATTTAAAGATTATACGCGTCTACCTACCTCCAGCTATAACAGTTTTTAATCCAAAAATTATGCTGATAATGTTTTCCACCAAATAATTGTGTTCAAAAATATGAAGCCCTTCCTCATTTTGGTGTTGATGTCCCATTACTTATTGACAATACTTTCCCTGTTACATGGATAGGCCGACGAGGATCAATTTAATGGCCACCTGATTTGACACTCGTGAATTTATTCTGATGAAGTTGACTCAAATCGTGGAGTTATCGGACAATTAGTATAGGTAAGTATCGGTCCATTAGTATAGGTCCAAAAGTTAGTGTTCTTATTATTGTAAGTGTATTGTGTTTACACGTATGCCAGTCAATATCAGATTATTAATGGAGGGCATTTTGAAGACTTAAAATGTCTGCCAAAATAAAGTCGTATTTGCTTCATTCGTATTTTTTTCTCAAAGACACCTTCTGCCTTATAGACGGTGAATAGGAAACCCTGATATGGAGTATCGTTGTTGTCGAAAAAATTTTAATATATCATTTTTGTTGTTGTCAAAAGTCAAAAATAGGGGGTTGGAATATAAAAAAATACTTTACAGCTCAAACGTAAAATAAGAAAAAAAATTACACAACAGTCAATGTCTCTTTAAAAATAAAGTTGATTCAGAGTCTTGAAGGTAATTCAAAGTTTTATTCAATAAATCATAAATATTATGCGAAATATTATCACCATTCTATATACGGGTCAAACATTTCAGTGTGTATCTGTGCATAATATTTTAATTCTTCCCAGATCACCCCATATTCCGAAGCACCGCACAGCTTTGCAGCGTTGCCCACTTTCATGTCAACTTGGCCGGCAGAAACAGATAACGGAAAATTGGCGAGGCGAAGCCACCCCTAGAGCGCACCCCTGCGGCCCCGGTGCGCTTTGAATCGCTTCTACGGCGTAATATATACATGTTGAATTCACTCTTACCGAGCTTGAGCAAATAATACGGCCCTCCCTTATAACATTCTCTATTAAGTTAAAAGTGGCCGCAGTAAAAGTTAGATTTCTAACGTGGTGTATGTTTTGATATTATCCCTCGATTACTTTAGCACGCACACAGTGTTTACTAACTGCTCATTCTACCGATTACTTTATGCGGATAAAGAAAAACGATGGTCATGCTCAAATAATAAGTATTTAAGTATATACAGGGCGAATTAATTATCGTTCTACAGTCAATATATTTTAAGGAATTCAAGATATGGGAAATAGTGAAGCACCAAACGTTTCCCATTCGGCCTCTACAATTTTTCGTAGACGAAACCGGAAAATAAAAGAAGCTCATTTCGTCTGTGAAAGCTCGGAAAAACCGATACGAGAATTGTATTTTCATGAAATCTCTAGGAATCTCCATATACTCGTAAATCCGTTGTAAAATAATGGATTACTCAGATATTTTCCAAATTTTGTTTTTACAGTTTAATTTAATTCAATAAGCTGTAATATAAAAAAGCATATTTGCGATAATAACATATTTTGAAGTAGTTAGAATAGTGGTTAGAATAGGAATAGTATTATAAAAGATGTAAATAGTTTTGTATACATCATATAAATGCACATTAATATAGAGATAAAAATAGTATAGGGTGTCTCAGCTGGAACTATAGGATGTGATTTGTGAATAAAACTAATAATATCTGACAAACTGAGGTTTTTTATTCTTCAACATAAAATGGAGACGATATGGCCGCAAATGGAATAGAATGCCTCGACTTATCTGGCATGATGTCATTCGTTCAGCAAAGTTGTCCATAACATGGGCACATAAAACCGGCTCTATTTCCTGAGTAACACATTAAATGTTTGCTTTGGGGTCATTTATTGTTGCTGGCTGGGTGACGTACACTTTTCCCTTACCACAACCCCAAAGAGAAAAGTCCAGTGGTGTTAAATTAGAGTATCTTGAAGGCTAATTGAACAATGGCAATGGCAATGATTTACGATAGCACGTACTATATAACACGTTGCACCGTTTTCCTAAAACCACATGTTCAAATTCAAATCATCAACTTGGTGGGAAACCCAATTGTTTAACATGTCACGACAGCGTTCCCCATTTACTCCACCACTCGAAAATTAGGAGTCTAGCCCAATTTATCTTTAATTAATCCATAAAGCTGATTAACTATTTTTACACAATAGTAACACTAGTTATCTTTGAGTTAACAGGGCCACAATGTTTAGCAAGATATGATATTGCTTGGTAATAGTTATTAGATAATTAAGAGAAGATTCTATTACAGGTAAAGGTCCTAACTTTGTGCAAACGGAGAACTAAGTACTTAATGTAATTAAATCCCTAACTATGAATTATAATATCATTTAGAGGATCAAAATAGCTAGACTCGATAATAATAATTATTTGATACAAGTACAGTAATTCCATAAGTTTTCTATACTTCATTACTTAATTAAAATAATAATAAAAAATGTCAACCCAACCTATTCAATATGATCAATTTAATCAATATAGTAAATGTAATCAATGTAATCAGTAAAATGTATACAATTAATGTTTATTTAATTAATTTAAGTATTATACTTAATTAATCACCCCAAATAATGTAATTTAAACAATTTAATTGCTAATATATTGATCTAGTTGATATAATTTAAATATCAGGGGTTCTAATTGATAATCGACATACTCAGTCTTTAATTAATGCGGATGGTATAAAAATGTTTGCACAAATAAGTAAGTTAGAAGATGGCTTGAGCTACTTCAGAAGTTACCAGAAGCCATAAATGAGTTGTATTTAGTGAAAAATCAGTCCTTAAATTTAAGTAAATGTGATGTTATATCATATACCAGAAGAAAGTCAACCCTTGTCTATAATTACAAACTGAACTACTTAATTGATAAAGATGAAATAATGTGATTAATTCAACTAATGATGAATAACATTTGATATAAATTAATACAATTCATATAATCATTACTTGTGGCATAATTAATTAATGACTAATTAAAATTTATGATTACATAGTTAATTAAAATTACCAATTAAATTAATTAGATGCAATTCAATTTAATCACCAAATTGAAATGACTCCTACTTATTAGATTAATTTATGTAAATCGGTTATCATTTGATTAATGCAATTAATATGGACAGATTTCATCAATTTCATGGTAACGCTATCAACAACTTTAATTAAAATGATTGAATAGTTGAGTACGTGAACCATTAATTTGCATATAACCGATGTGTGTCCTGTGTACGTATCTACCCAAGGAAAACTTTCTCAACTATTGTCTCCAGAGTGATTATGAAGTTACTACTGGTTGTGTTTCCATCCTCAAGGCCAGAAAATTTCAGCATTTGTAAATAAATTGAATATCATGTAATAAATATTAATTTACTTTAAATATATACGTTAGTGAAACTCAGTAAACTGAATTTATACACATGCATGTTATACTTTAGATAATTTTGTGTATAATAATAGAATGTTGTTATCACTAAAACCACAAAAATGTCTAATAATACCGAGACTTCTGTAAGATAACAGGACTACACAGTTCATATGTCGAAGTTTAATATTAAGAATTATACCTAAATCCTTAAATTCCCTAATTATGTTCAGTTGTATATCATTAAGTGAATAATTATAATAGAAACAACCACTATTTTTACAGGAAGTAAGTAGGTTACATTTTTTAGCTTCAGTGGCAGATTATGATAAATATACAGGGTAGGTAAAAGGTAGATTTTATTCAGATTTGCTTGAGACTTAATTGAAACGTCTATCGAATTAATGCAGCAACGAAAATCGTTAGCATATAAAAGGGTGGTTGGCATCCATTATTTTAATGATATCATTAAATATCATTAATAAAAATGACAAAAAATAGGGGGCCTAGTATTAGTCCTTGTAGCACGCCAGACATCTATCTAATCTTCAGAATCAAAACCAGGTATTCAATATACTGATTCCTGATAAATTGGTTAATTAATTTATACAAAAGGACCTTCACGTCTAAATTATTGAAAAGTACCATCAAACCTGTGAAACAATTTACTAAAATCAGTTTAAGTGAAGCGTTCTTGTCTTCCTGCATCTACAGTTTCTGTCATAAATTGTGTTAAGCTGTTATAAAAAATATTTTAACCAGTGTACTGCCCTTATAACTAAGAAACCAAATATATTATATGTATTCAGGTTGATATGCTCAGAGAGCGATAGTTTATCAATAAAGTACACATCAAGATCCCTTATTTTGAGTTTTTGCAACCTCAGGTGATCATCTAAGCAGGTTGTAATTTTAAGTCATCGGTAAAAATAAAATGATGCGACAAACATTAGAAACAAATCGTTAATAAATAAGATAAAATAGTAATGGTCCCAGATTTGAGCCTTGAGGTACTCCACTAAGGAGACACTAAGGTGAGAGGACACTAAGAAGATCTTGGAGTTAAGCCTTTATATGGAATAAATAATAAATAAATACGTTCTTACTAAGTCAAGAATATTACTACTAAAGCCATTTACTTCTAATTCGGAAATAAATATATTATGATTCACCTTATCAAATTCCTTGAGGCATCAATATACACGATCACATCTACTTGATTTTTATTATCTATGTGACTGACGATTATCTGGGTAAATTCTGTTAAATTTGTAATTGTGGAGCATTTTGCTACGAACACATGTTGATTATGAGATAAAACGGGTTGCATATTAAAACAAATGTGGCTGCACATTATCAGCGAAAAGATACTGATACTGAATACGATTCGAACTTTCCTTACTCTGAACACAAGACTCTAAATATCTATAAAAATCTCTGAGAATAAATCGTTGCATAACCTTTGGAATCTAGTACAAGTAAAGTTGCAATTAACCTCAAACTAATTACAGATATAAAGAGATTATACTCCAATCCATCTGCAAATGCCTTATATAATAAGGACTAAACAAATTAAGTCAAAACAACTGTTCTCCTGGCTATATGCCACATGCCTAGCGCTGAATTACATGACAAAATTTGCTGTATTTTGTCTAATAGAGTTAGCACTAAAATACAGTGATTCAGATTGTTTCAAAACCACAAGAAAGGTGCAAAGTGTCACCTATCTCAGGATATCGTTACCTGCAGACCGGTTTCGACCTTATTTTGGGTCTCGTCAGTGCAGTGTAAACGAGTATACCTTCGACAGATGGAAGCTCACATCTAGTAGACGTTGCTACGTTCCACCGCAGTATAACGTACCAAATCTTGGTAGTTTTGAGAACAATCTAAATCGGAGTAAACCCTCTGCGTAGAAAAGCTTTGCATTATACTGATGATCTCAGACTAATATTTATAATCCAGATAAATATGTATATTTTAATTTTGCATACCTACAATGGGCAATACAATTGAATTACATTTCTTTACAATGAAAGTTCTACAAATGAGGAGGGCAATGCAAAGTGATACATTCTAAAATGGTTCAGCGATATTCTCATGCATTTTCCTTATTGTGACGCATCTGAATCCACCGTGGTCACATCTTATACACGTCGGAATTCACGAGACCATTTATTCTCGCGAGTGGGTTGTCAAATATTCACGGAAAGCTTTACCCATATCAATAAACTCCATACATTCTCATGCATTTATTACTACACAATCATACGATTTATTGCCGGCAACTATCGCGTGGAAAATTTTATTAGAGCTGTCAGTTCTCAAGTACAATACAAGAAAAAAATGTGAGGAATCGTATGATTTCACGAGCAGTACATACGGAATTGACTAACCAGTCAATTTGGTTTTGATTTGGATTTAATTCGAAACAGTATCTGGCGCTTTTACGTATTTCATGCATCGTACAACCCCTACTGTTGGGTAGATGGAAAGAAGTAGTCGATGTCCCAATTTCACCTCAGGCGGATGTCACATTTTCCATTATTGTTTGTCATAGGGCGATGTGGGCATCGGATTTCCTTTATTTGATGCGCTTAGGATGTTTTCGCATTTTTTTTTTAAACGACTTTATTAGTAGGCACTATTCGACCTGTTGACTCCCAAATATGATGGGATGTGCGCCTGATAAGTACTGTTATTCATAAGCAAAAAATACGTTTTATACATATTTTCTACGTTTAATTTTATTCTAAAAGATATTATTTGAGCAGAACTGTGTACTTTACCTAGTTAATTCACTTCTGCATCTATTAAAATTCCCTGTACCTGGGCTACGAGATCACGCGGTATATTTCACTTTTCGTACTTTTTGAAAGGAATTTGGGCTATAGAATGTTATTTTTTTATTTAATTTAACAATTAATTAGAACAGTTGGGCAAGATTTAACAAATTTTAGGAGATGAAATTAAATAGATTTTCAGAGATTATTGATTTTATTTGTGTCAATAAAATCAACATTATAACGCATGTACTCTCATAGGTTTTAAACAGAATAAAAACTGCCGACTTATTATAATTGATTGCATTGCGTAAACTAGATGATATTTCTGTGGAAAAAGTGGATCTCTCCTGAATACGATAAAAATCTCCATTTTAATGAGAAACCGTTGGTTTTCTTGTACATCTGAAAAACTTCCTTCGAAGTACAGATTCAAAGTATCAACTTCGAAATTCATAGCTATCTAGAGAACCTTTGAATTTAAAGCAAATCCGAATTCTCCTGCCCTTCTTATGCCTTTGTGATTTTTTTCAGATATCTGCTCGGGAAAACGTTTTTTTTTGTGGAAGAAAATCGATGGACTGTAAGGGAATTTTGTACGATCCATAACATAACGTAAATGGATCTCCTAAACATGATAGTAACCTTCGTTTTAATGAGGAACTGTAGATTTTGTTGTAAATTTAAAAAAGATCCTTCGAAGTGCAGATTAAAAGTATCAATTTCCAAATTCACACCTATCTAAAGATCTTCTGGATTTAGAGAAAATATGAAGGCACCGGTAAATTTTTCTATCCTCTTTATGTTAATACGGATGTTTTCAGATTTTTGCTCTAGAAAGCGTTTTCTTTTGCGGAAGAAAATGGATGAACTATAGTAAGAGAATTTTGTAGGAAATACGAAAAAAAGATCGTTGAATAGATTTAAGGCCGAGAATGATTCGAAAGGAGTCAGTACATCAGCGAATAAATTAAAAGTTTATGATGAAGATTTAGATATTAATTATGAAATCGGCAATAGAACTATAAATTGTTTTGCCGTTTTCTCTGTTATTTCGCAACACGTGAAGTGTAAGACGTGCGATTCAGACATCAGGCTTCATGAAAGTCATCGAGGCTTAGGCTTCAAAATAGTTATCGCTCCTTAGAAAATATGAAAAATTAAATCTGGGCGACTTTATTTCATAAGATATCAACTGCCGCCGCTTCCTAAGGAAGTTTTTAAAGCCATCAAACCGATTTATGAGGACCTGAGCCGAGACGAGTTGCTAAACCGTTGTTTGGAAGGCTACACGCAAAATAGCAATGAAAATTTCAATGCTACTGTTTGGAAATTGGCTCCAAAATATTATTCAAGTGGGAAAAGAGTATTGAATATGGCTATTGATATTGCTGTGTGCACTTAATGATGGTCTGACTATGACTAATATTCTTCGAATTATGAAAGTTTTGGAGACGGATATTGGCGTCCAATTATACAATTTTTGTCTAGAAGCCAATACTAAATTGATCAAGCACGCCGAGATATCATTGACAGATACATCGAGAGAGGCATGCTCTAACATAAAATGTTCGAGGAAGGAGAGTGCGGAAGAATATTTTAATAGAGAAGGGAAGTTTTATGATCCTGGTATAGCAGGCTAACGGTAAAATTTTTTGAACAGTCGGATTTTTGATATTTTCATGTCTATAACACATTTCAAACCGTTAAATGCGTTTTTCTCGAACCATGATTTTGCTTTTCCGCACTCAACTATACTAGCCGAAAAGTAATGTAATCGTTTAAAGAAAAATGGAAAAATAATTTTTTTTCGTTTATTTTTTGTTTTTCAGCTTAAAAACAAAAAAAATGGTTTTTAAAAAATTTTGTCTGTGTGTGTGTTGTTGTCGTCGGCATTAAAATTTCTTGTCAGCACGATAACTCAACTAAATCGTGTCGGATCGATCGGGTTTTGACTGATTCTGATCGAGGACGTCTCCTAGATGACACCTATTGGTTTTGAGGTGGATAGGACATACCCCACCCTGTCCATGGGTCTATTTGATAAATTTTTTTTGTTAGCACGATAACGTAACTAAATCGTGTTGGATCGATCGGGTTTTGACTAATTCTGATCGGGGACATCTCCCAGACGACACCTATTGATTTTGAGGTGGATAGGACACACCCCACCCTGTTCATGAATCATGAGAAAGCACGACGGTGGACTATTAGAGAATTTTTTTTGTTAGCACGATCACTCAATTAAATTGTGTCGGATCGATCGGGTTTCGACTGATTCTAATTAGAGACGTCTACGAGACGATATCTATTGATTTTGAGGGGGATACGACACACCCCATCCTGTTCATGGGTCATGAGAAAGCACGAGGGTGAACTATTTGAAAAAAGTAAGACTGTCGCATAAAACACATATTCTGCATTTATGTGTTGGTTTATTATTTTTTTTCGGCCACTCAATTTCGAGATAGAGATGCTCTACATGCGGAAAAATCCGTTTTAAGGTTTTAAAAACGTTTATTTTAAAACAACACGCATCATAACTCGAACACTTTTCATTCTGTATATGCAAATTTTTAACAATATCTTTAAAATAATATTTTGAAATGAAATACATACGAAACTTTCGATAAGTTAATTTAAACGTTATTTATTAACATGTGATTGCTCTTCTTTCTCGAAAATTTAACGTTTTTTATTTAGATACTCACTAATCATACAAAAATCAATATTTTTGTGTTATTATCAATATTTTACTTGCTATAAACATGTAGATTAAGTAATTTTTTTCCAGTTTCAAATTTGCACCCGCTTCACTGCGTACCGCAGACCATCTTTGCGCTCGCGACATGTCTCGCGAGAATGGCTTCAGTGTCGCCATTTTTGAATACTTTTTGATAGTTAATTTTTTGTATAATACTTAAATATATGCCCAATAACCAATAATTCTTAAATATTATTATCTTATTACCTTTTCTTCCATCCAATCCCTCCAAATAATTGTCAACAAAGCCTTTTTTCTAGCTTATTACAATGATGTTATCCCTTAACTAGTAGTTCTAAGACGAGGGAATATTTTAATAAATATGATAGTCAGCTAAAGTAAACGTCCAAAATAAACATGGACGGTACACGAAAGAGAAACTTATACATATATTACTTTTGCGTTGTGTACATAAACCTGTTAGAATTATAGTTGACGGTATTTCTATTATACCTTGAAAAGAAAATTCCATGATTTGAAAACATACAAATGCCTTTGTTGGAGTCGAGCAGCTACAAATTTCGCCTATTTCCAATTCTCGCCAGGAATCGCGCATTGTTATGCCGAAAATATATATTATTTTATCGTTTGTTCAAACAAAATCCAGTCCTTATTCCGCGCTCGTTTCACATAAAGGGAAAGACATATTTTGTGTTTGATACGAGGGTGATTTTGGGCTTCCTAGACTGTGAGGGTTGTTCGAGAATACTTTGATTACGGAGGGGCGCGTCTGAATACGGTGACGTAACTGCGGCGTACGAAAAATTAAAAAAATATGTTATTGTCGACTAAAGGAAAATAAGAATATGTTGGGCATAGAGAAGAAATTAAGTGACAAAGAGAAATTGATTTTACAGAACCCTCAAGTCTCTTTGTATTATCTCGCTTAAAATGAGTACTAAGAAGTATAAAAAAATAAGGGGCAGACAAAAAAGTAGATGTGTATATTTTTAGAGACATTATATAGCACTTACATGAATTTGTTTTTTGAATGAGTAACTAATTATCGACGCATTGTTATATGTACTGAATAATTTGTCTAATGTTCTATAAATGTTGCAACATGAACAAATTTATTCGTATGTGAAAAATCAAATCACTGAATATCAACTGTAAAGGACAACCCACAGTTACTAATTTATTGTGCCTAACTAAATATCTGTCATATTCTATTGATGACGGTAAGCGAGGTGCTTTATCTACACAGACTATTCGAAAGCTTTCGACGGATTAGACCATAATACACTTTTAGAAAAATTAGATCCTTTCGGTTTTTCTACCGACTTATTTCTCTTCTTATCCTGAAAATACAACACAATATGTATTACATGGTAGCAATAAGTCTATCGAAGTCTTATTAACACCAAGTGTTGCACAGCAACATCTGCAATATGTCAAGGATTCGTCAACGTAGCAATCTCTTTTCAGAAATATGGTTACTGGAGATGAAAAGTGAATCATTTACGACTTCAAAAAAGATCGTGGGAAAAGTCTGGCAAACCTTCTCAATCCACACCAAAGGCGGGGCTTCACCCCAGGACAGTTTTGTTGTCCGTCTGGTGGGATTTCAAAGATATCATTTACTTTGAGCTACTCCCGAGGAACTAAACAATAAATTCGGACGTTTACGGTGATCAACCACAAAAACTGAGCCAAGCCATGCAGGAAAAACGTCCAGGACTTGTAAATCGTAAGAAGGTCGTCTTTCATCACGACAACGCTCGACCTCACACTCCTCTGCAGATCCGGGGTTAGAGTAGGATGTTTTACCCCATCTACCGTATTCTCTAGATCTCGCGCCCTCGGATTTTCACCTGTTCCTCTCTATGGACAACAGTTTACGAAACTTAACATTTGCCAATGACGAGGAAGTCAGAAATCATTTTAAAACGTATTTTTGTGAGCAAACCGCAAAGTTTTTATGAAAATGGTATTATGAAGATTACTGAGAGATGGGAACAAGTTACTGAAAATGGAGGAATGTACATTATTGATTAAAATAGTTTGTAATAACTATAATCTTAATAATAATTACTTATGAAAAAACTGAACGAATTTTTTGGACAACCCGATATTTTGCTTACTATTCTGTAATTGGATCTTAGAACCTGTTGAATGGCGAAATAAATAAATAATGTATATAACCATATACAATATTTTGCCTTTGACGATAGTGCTGATCGTGTATTTATAGTGCCTCTGATGATAGTTATGAATATATTTGAAGTATTTTGACATTTCATTGTATTGAAAGGCTGTCCCATGAGTGTGCAAGTAGATTTTGTATGATTCCATCAACCGGCAAACCAACCATATGTGTATAGAACTCGAAGTTAAAATAAACTTGGATCAATTTTAATTAAGATCTAGAGAGGAGCGGAGTCCCTCTTCCATATACTTTATAGTTAAGATTCTCCATGAAAACATCGAAGCATTCCATACATCTTTTTCATACGTTACACATCTTCGTAACATTTCGAACAAACAGTTTTGTCTCTATTTCACACAAAATGTTCACCGATTACGAGTATAAGCCTGCTATTAATTACCGAGCACCTTATAAGGGCCATTTGACACGTGCCACATAAAAGGAATAAAACATCGTACTCCAATCTACTCCGGGTTTTTCATGTTTTCCTCAAGCGTACAGCAATCGGTCAGATGACAGCCCTAAAGTTAATTTGGTTTCCCCGAGGCCCGAAACGCGGCACTTCCATGCCGTTCATGAGGCCATCTCACCCTTACTGCCAATATGGGGTGACTTCGCGTCGCTATTAACAGAATCCATATGGGCCCAATCGATAGTCCAACTTACATAATATGATTGAAAGATTTCCTTTCAGCGGTGTTGATAAAACAAACAAGCCAGTAACAACGTTTTAATTAATTTTCCGTCAAGTCGGATTCGTTGACGTGATAAATTTAAATGGAAATATTCTTTTCGGTCCCCCTTTCCCCAGTTAAGACATTATCATAAAAGCGAAAAAAACATGCCATGTTTAAATTAGACAATTTAGTGCCGCGCTGGTTTAAGAACGGGAATAATTTGATGTCGACTTAGTTTCAGTTCGTGGTATAGGCGACTGCAATTTGTATATCACCTTTTGAGTTGATAGGGAAATTATTGGAAGCATAATCGATTTTGAGAAACTGCCCAATTTCTAGTAATGTGTCAGGTTTACAGTTACTCCCTCTTTCTCTCTTTCCCTCTCTCACTGACTGTATTCTCGATCCTTCAACTTTTGAAAAATATCATTTGAAGTCGAGTCTATAAACAACACAATAACTGTAAAGTTGAAAAATAGGATTAAGACTATTGTTGGTAATATGGTATAGGTACTTCTAGGGGTGACGATGTTGGGTGACGGGTGGTTGTCTCCATTAATCAATGTAGTTGGTATTAAAGTTATTCTAAATAAACCCACTTTATACATCTCCAATATTTACATCCCCCCTGATGTTTTATTTCAAAAGTATGGTCTTTTTGAGGCACTATGCTCGGGACACTCATTACTAATTATTGGATGAAGATTTACTTATTTTAGGATATTTCAATTACACAGATTGTATAAGATATGTTAATTCAGGGATCTGTCACTCTAAGATCTTTATTGGCTTTTATTAATTTCATGATTCTTTTGTTTAACGCAATACAGTACCATTTTAAATACCAATCGAAGAAATTTGTATCTTTTTATGTGTAGACATCGTGTTCGTGTTGAAGAATTACTTTTTCCTCTAGTACCGATAAGTCGATAAGAATCATCATCCTTCACTAAAGCACTCCATTACCTCAAATATTTCCTTCTATAGTTCTATAAGAAACAGTATTACTTAATCTAACTTCCACAAAACTTACAGAACAATCCCTTTCAATTTTGGTAATATCTAAATAATATTCGTAACATTTCTACAATTCCTAACTCAGTGAATTATCAAGAAAAATATTTAATTAGTCCTCAAATGATTGTTGATGCATTTGCCTCTTTCTTCGAATCGATATTCACTCAGTGAACGGATTATGATTTATCAAACGAATCTACAGAATATATTAACGTATCTTCTCTATGACTTAATAATACAAAAGAGAAAGAAGTTATCAAAACACTAAAAAAATGAAAATCCAAAATGGCAACTGGTCAATGCGGAAGTCCGTCATTTGTTTTGAAATGCTGTGCATTTACCTTTGTTAAACCTTTAGCTTATTATTTCAATAGACTCTTAATACACAATATTTTCCTAAGCCCTGAGAAAAGGGTAAGATGTGTTCAGTATTCAAGAAAAGTGACAAGTGCAACTATAGACCTATTACGATACTATGTAATTTTAACAAATTCTTCGAAATTATGCTGTACAATGTAATATTCACACATACAAGCTCTCACATCACTAAGTATCAACATGGATTTGTTAAGGGCAGATTTACTGCAACGAATTTGGTATGTATTACACAGTTTGTTGCTTTCGAATTAAATGAAGCTTCCCAGGTAGATGTCATTTATACCAAATATCTCAACAGGCTATGGTATCTTACCCAAAAAGCAACTTCGTTAAAAAGTTAAGCAACTTCGGATTTTCAAACAGTTTTATTGTTTGTTTTTAATCATATTTAAATAGTACGACTAATGATCCAGTATAATGGTTCTAGTTCTGTCCAAATACTTGCAATAACAGGTGTTCCACAAGGACCTATGTTCTGGCCTCTTTTATTTATCGTGTTTATAAATAATATCCGTCGAAATTTGTTGTATACGGTCGACTGTAAACTACTTCATCTGATAACATGTGTGCGATACTGCACCAGAAGTATATTAACAACTTAAATACATGGTATGAGACTAACCTGTTACTACTCAATATCAGTCAGTGTAATTTAATATCTTTTACTCATAAAAAGTCTCCTATTACTTTTGATTGTAATATTAATAACATTAATTTAAATAAAGTTAGTGTTAAAATAAATTTTAAAATACGTAAGTTTGTGTTGTGATGGAGTTTATCCAGTTAAAATGAATTCCACATGAAACTTCATTGAATGGATTTGAAGTTGAACCCTTAGTAACCCGAAGAATTTATTTATGTATAATGTTTTTGTATAAATTATCACATAATTATATTGATTGTCTACACTTGTTAAGACAAATTAACCTTCATGTTCCTAAATTATCTATACGTAACATAAATGTTTTTGATCTTACAACTTCAAAAACTAATATACTTTTATTTGTACCAATACACGATATAAGATTTGTGTAAATTTCCAAACGACACATAATAGGGCCGATATTTATAATTCCAGTCATACAGACATATTATAATGCTATATTGTGTAATATTTAATATTAATTGTTTCAAAAATTAGTTTATTTTAAATTTTGCTATTATTTGAATTTGTGAAACTCAACACAGAACATATATAATGTTCTGTGTTAAGTTTTTCCCATTCTATAATAAACCTTGACTGCCGAATGGTGTATACGTAAATAAATAAATAAAAAAAACTTTCAATCTGCGTATTAGAGTACGGAATACATAATAGATACAATCATTCAGATGATAGACGCATGTTAAAAACTGAGACCAATATTTATTTAAATCATTGAATCATTTTTAACTTCAATTATTCTATCAACAACTTCATCTTCGCCTTGAGTCTCACAGTCTATAAATGTAACTAATATTTTATGGTAACTGAAATAAGTAAACAATGATTTACATTCTATTTTTTCAATGTATCTAGAAAAAACCGCATCGATCGTAGTACCATATCTCGTGGTTGGTATAGTTCTATCAACTATTCAGTAAGTGGAGCAGATTTTTCTTTCTTCAAATCTGTATTGAAATCACCAGATAAAATAACAGTCATTCGCGAATATATTTCTCGAGAACGGAAAATTTTTGCCGAAGACGTAGCAAATGGAGCTAGATGAAAACCTAAAAAATCCATGATGTTATCTATTCTTTGATTGACTTTAATATAAATTGACGCGATTACAAGTTTTCTGTTGTCATCAAGTTGACAAATAGCTGTACAAAAATCTCCCACAGCAGATTCGGAAGTAGTTGCTTGACCAATACTCATGTTATTTATGTATCCTTGCATTTCCGACTGAACTCTCAATGAACTGTCATTGTTTTGTAATATAGCTACTCCACCATATCGAGAATAATATGTTTCTGTCGACTCAAACAACGGAAATTGGGAATATTTGTCTGCTCAGTATTTTTTAGTGCCATGTTTCAATTTGCACTATTCTTAGTTCTTCCCTCGTTGACCGGTATATTTGACTCACTAGCTGTATCGTTGTCCATTACGATCAAGTGAACAACAATATTTACATCAATACACTGACCAAAGCACACAAATACCGCGGAGCACTTGCACGAATGAGTGAGAATATAAATGCTACATGGTCAGCTGATGCGAGCCATGGGCGCCGCCATATTGGCCTTGGCTGCTCTGCCGAGCGCCTTTCACTTTACCCCTACTCCGACTGTAATGCGACATGCGATAGATGGACGAAAACATTTTTAAAGTTTCACTTTAAAATATCTCCCCTAATACTAAGGACAGATTCTCCTGGGCATTGTTTATTGTATTGATAAACAAAGTCTGTAACTTATAAAATAAGATACTAATAAATTATTAACTTATAATTACTTAATTATTATATTATGTATGAATAAACTTAGTTAATAAATTTATTTAATATTCTATGTCGCCCATACTTTCAACCACTAAAAACCCATCCAATTTATTTGAAAACAATTTCGTTTACAACAAGAGGATTTACTCGACCCTCTCAAATAACTTCCACCTCAGTGACGGACTAGGGACCAGGTAGCAACCTGATTTATGTGACACTGCAGCCAGTTCCCCCCTAATTTGGATATTTGTAAGCACACTTTCCAGCCAAGGAACCAGATGTTCTAAAATGCATTATAACTAATCTCGAGTCTCGTAGATATAAGGTTACGTCGGTAATTTTGTTAAGGTACTTAATAAGTCCTAAGTTTCCTGACAGAGTAATAAGGATGTATATTGTTTAAGAACATTTAATCAAATGTACGTTAATTATTTGTAAAAGTAAAAATACTACATACTAGTTTGCGGTATATAAAAAATGATTAAATTAGTCCACAATATTCCATATGGTGCTTTCGTGAAATAATGAATAAATTCATTAAAAATTTAAGGAATGACTAGGTATTGGGAAAAGCTTTTAGACCCGTCAAATTTTATTTTTAGTTGAGCATTTTTAAAACATAGTTAATATATACAGGGGGTTTCGCGTAGGAGGTACGACGTCATAGATTTTTTTAATGGCACTTTTTTTATGACAGAATTTAAAAGAGCACATTGTTTACATACGTTACTGTAATAATTACGTTAACGTGAATATAGGTTAGATAAATAATGAAGAAAAACGATTTTGAAATTCCAAACTTATATTGAATTTAATGGCAATGGTTATTTAAAACATCAACAAAATTATATGCTAAAATTGTACAACGTTGGCTACCTGAAAGTAGCCAAGAGGTATGCGCTGTACTTCGTGACGAATTATTGCTTTTAAATATTCTAAATTGTCCAGCCTAGTAAACTATAATTTGCATTTTAAGTGTTCCCACAAAACGCAGTCTAGGGGTGTCATACACAAGGTGGGGCAGAGCAACTTGCTTATTTGAATTTGGCGCCTTGAAGCTATGATTACTCCTAGGAGGGTGGGAGTATGCACATTCGAGAGAGTGGAGCGTAAAGTTGTAGCTCCGCTTGATTTATAATAGTTATTTTAGTTAGCAAAAAGAAAGCACTTTTATGCTCGGGGGTAATAAACTTAGAAACAAGGAAGAGATTTTTGAAAACATATGTATGGAGCACGGCACTATACGGTTGCGAAACCTGGACGGTAGGGGAAGCAAGTAGGAAGAAATTAGAAGCTTTTGAGATGTGGTGTTACCGAAGAATGATGAAAATACCATGGACTGATAGGGCTAGAAACGAAGAAGTATTGGAGAAAGTCGGCGATAAAAGAAGTATGTGGAAAAACATAAAGAAGAGAAGAGATAGAATGGTAGGTCACTTGCTGAGACGTGGGGGAATAGTCCGCGATATTTTGGAGGCAGAAATAGGAATGAAGAAAAGCAGAGGTAGGCCTAGATTAGACTACTGCTCGTAAATAGTAAGGAATGTAGGTTGTAGCACAATTAGCGAAATGCGTAGGTTAGCACAAGATAGGAGAAGCTGGAGGTTAGCGTCCAACCAGTCTTAGGACTGATGACCTAATGATGATGATTTTAGTTGGCATCATGGAGTGGACGAAGGTGGAGCACGCGTTCGCTGTTGAGGTATACTTTTCTAACGCTCACTAAACCTCCTTGAGGTGTAATCTGCAATGGCTAGCACGATCGCCTGATTTAACCCCCTGCGACTATTTTTTATGGAGCTATCTAAAATCACGTGTTTACAGCGATCGCCCTAGAACCCTGGCTCACCTGAAGAACAACAACGGGTCAAGCTGTCGCCAAGTACCCGTCGATATGCTGGAAAGAGTTAAACGAAGCTTCCGAGTTTGATTAACACAGCGTATTGAGAATAATGGACGCCACCTGCCTGATATCATCTTTAAAACTGAATATAAAATAAAATCGTCGAAAAATCTTATAGTTTTTTATATTATCTGCATCAATTATTCTTTATTTTCTTGTTAGATTTCATATAAAAAAGATCAAAACAAGAAAAATTGCTTAATTTTATTTTTCTAATTTTGCATTAATATTTAACATGTATATTTATTTCAGAAACTAGAGGCAATCAAGAACATGTAATGCTATTTTCAGCATCAGAGGTAATAACGTACTCACAATCAACTCTTAAATTCCTTCAAATTGACGTCCATAGTGTTATTGTTTTAACTGATTACTTATTTACGTATGGCATGAAACTTTGACATAATTTTCTATATTCGATTCTTAAAATTCCTGATAACAAATTGACTGTTTTCCAGCGTTATTATTATTATGGGCCACTTTTAAATTTTACTTTTACTAAAACAGTAACTCTTGACTAATCTTTACTGCAATGTTTAATAATTACAATGTAATGGTACACGTTTTAAAACAACTTTCCTCATCTCTACCGACCACATCCTAAAACTCACTAACCGCTAATTGAATTAAAAAGTAAAAGTCCCATAAGCACTAAAAGAGACTCGAGACTCGAGTCAGTGACAACAATCGTCGGCTCTTAATTTCTGTATATAATTAAAAGCCTGTAAACCATCGGGGCAAAAGCGGATATGCTTTTATAAATAATAAATATCGAGTGTTGGCTAAATGGTTTTATTTATATAAAGGGAAGTGAACTCAAACTGATGATTATGAGGGTGCCTTTAACGGAGGACAATAACCCAGAGAGCCGGCCTGGGGTGGCGTGAATGGTTGAGCTGGGTTTTCACCTGTGGTGGTTGCCGCTCTGCAACAGCTGTTGTCTGAGTTGTATTTTTATTAACACACAAGTCTAATACCTACACATAATATTAACGAGAACGTGTAACAAGTGGTTAAGTTGCTCGTATACTTTATGCATTTCGTGTAATTTAGCGCAATTTATTTTGGAATTCCGAAAGAAATGATAACACTTCATTTCCATAAATTGCCATTTTTAAGAGTGGGAACTCACGAATGCCTTATGTGTACGCACGAGTACACTGAGTGCTCGACAAAAGCCGACAGTATTGTCCATTTTATTACTAGATGTTACTGCCCCTGATCTTTAAGGAACTATATAATGGTCAATATACATATGCTTAAATAAGGTTGTCAGTTGGAACTATATGATTTGAATTGCGCGCGTCATTTGTGTCCTGTCAAAGATAGGATGTTAATATTTAACGACTGTTATCTACAAACCACACGATGTAAGCTTGGCGCGATTGAAAGTTCAACAAGGAATAATTTGTGTACAACTGTTTTATGAAAATCAGCGATCATTTACAGTTGCATTAAGAAAAATTGGCACAAAATTAGGACATAACAAAGGGCGTATAGTGTTAACAGTCAGCAACTTAATCAAGAAACTTGAAAATACGGGTCCTCTATTCAAAATAGAGACATCATTAGACCTCTTTTAAGGGGCTACATCCACCTAGAACCCAGAAACATGAAAAAGTAGTCGATATTCGGGATGAATTTTCTTGGGAACTGTTGAAATGATAAATAAACATTTCTTTTAATTGAAAACAAATTTATTGTAAACATGGTGAAGTGAACGCAATTTAAGAATCTAAAACCGGAAGGGATAAGCCGGATGGGAAGATTTGTTTAAACAATTTTGGTTATTTTTGAAAAATGCGATCGCCATTCTGTTACCAACGGCTTAAAACGTGACTGTACCAAGTTGCAAATGAATCTGTCGATCGGTTCTCGAGATATGACGGTCACTGCCTCGGATTCAAAGGACACTGTCTTTTTTTCAGGATGATGAATTCTCGTGCTCGTTTCATCTTTCTTAGCCCGAGAAATGTTGTGCGTATACATTATTACAATATAGTAGAAAATGCATAAAACAATGATTCCTCAAGTTTGTCTCTGATTAGTTAAGTCGATCATTGTTCGACGCCCGACAAGGGCGCTCATTGAGGGGCGCAGGTAGCAGTATTAGCTACCCTCTACCCCGTCACTGAAAGCTTTATATCTCTGTAAATTTTAAAGATATCGATTTGAAACTTTCAGAATGTATTCTTACGTCTTCATATCATAATAATATACAAAAAAAAATATTGAAAATTTTGAAGATTTTAGGTGGATGTCCCTTAAATTTTGATTATTTAGGGTTTAATATATCTTCTTCCAATAGCTGATTACTTGCGCAATACATAATATAGCAGAAAGAGGATAACAATAAATATTTATTTTTCTTCTTCACTATAATATCCCTCTTCCAAACAATTCTAGGATGCAAGTCTGGTTTTATTTTCGCAAAATGTACAAAATTGTTAAGATTTTTTTATTGGAATTTTGAGGAAAATTCAGAATCATTGATCACTCTGCGGAGTTTTTTCATGCGGAGTCCATTGTTTTTTTTTTGTGTGCACAGCGAAATGCGAGGGTTGCTTGAATGAAAAGAAAATTCCTTTTCTATATTTTCTACATTTATTATTTGTGTAGTTATATTATTTCAGGAAGTAATAGAAGTAGTAGAGCAAAGTACACACCTGTTTTATACCTGTACAGCCCTGTTTTATACCTGCGCCAAGAGTTCTTCAGATCAACAATGACCACATGCCATCCGCATCAAATGTCCGCGGACAAATCCGAGGGTGGTCCAGAACCCGCTTTGCTATACTACTAATAGATAAGATCATCTAGATATCTATGTCCTGCTTTTCTATATTTTTTTTGCTGGTTTTAAGCAATAACTCATAATACAAGAATTATGCAAAAATATTGTGAGATAGAGTGTAGTTATTTCAAGTCAACAAAACGTAAAATGCTAAATAAAAGTCAGATAAATACATTATTATTCTCCCACCTTTCCGTATTCTTACCAATCGAAAAAGCCGTAAAAATGCTGCTAGAATATATGCAACATTATCGTCTGTCATTAAATTACTACCCTGATGCTATATTTATAAAATCCAAAATGATACGGTCTTTAAAACATTTCAAAACATCATTTAATAGATCATCTTTAAATAGATCATGAAACATGCATATAGAAAAAAAAAATTGTTGTGAAAATCACCGCGACATATGGATGAAACTTACACATAATAACAAGTATACCCCTGGTGCTGGTGCTTGAAGAGAGCTTGTTACTTATTCCCCAGTTTATTCATCCCCTAAGACATCCTTTAGCTAGTCCCATCTTTCTAATATAGATTTCTAAACCTAACTAGTTCGAGAACTGATTATAAAGGGATTGATTCTAACTCAAAATATGAATCTGCAGCGCAAACTCTAACATAATGTGGACTTTATGAAGCCTGTCATTGTCTGAATTCGAATTATCCTCATCACGTTGGTCATAAATTGATGATATCACTCCACTATGATACCATTACTTTCATCGTACACATACCAGTATACAACTCCATTGCCACCATTAACATTCGTTTATATTCTACTCTTTTTTGATGAGGAGTTTATGCTAGTTGCTCTCAGATCATCTGCCAAACTTTGATTTATGTGTCATTCGGGGGTCAATACATAAATATCCAACTATCATCGACCACTAATGCTTGCTTAAATATCATGGATGCTGTCTTAGTCTTTCGTGAGAAAGAAAGGTCCATCTATTAACAACTTCTGCATATTGAAGTGGTCTTTTAATGTGGTTGCTCTTGTCTCTTGTCTCCTCTTGTTTCAACCAATCCTGAACTGTTCTTAAACAATACACAAACATGTTTAATACTTTCACTAACTCTGAGAACATTAAATGAACTGATACTGCATAGTACACAATTTTTATAAAAATTACTTTATTATTAATTATTTTTATAAAAATTACTTTGCTGAAGACACACTACTATCCACATCAGAGTCGATAGTAAACTGGCGAGTACGTAAGAAGCAGGTCACCTTCATACATGCGCATGATTAAATATGATAACCTATTAAATAGTTTGCTAGTATAAGGAACACAAGTAAACGCGAGAAAGTTGTGTTTCTGGTCCCATAAAACTGCTCAATCATAGCAATTTTTTATAATAGCAGTCGTGTCCTGCTTTCAATTTTTCCCGTAGTAAACCAATATAATTCGATAACAATCTCCTGCTACGTGATATGAAAATCAGAGTTAATTAACGGATGCCATCAATTATTATATGTGAATTAACAAACTAAGAAGAAATATAATTTTAAGGATCATCAATCATCCTTGACAAATCAGACATAAAGAAATGCAAAGTAAAATAAATGCAAGATAATTTAAAACGATTGTAAAACTATTGTAAATAAAATTTCATAGAACAGCGGTCACGTGTTCCAGAACATCGTAAAACTTAAAGCAATAAAAAATTTCGAGCAAAATACACATTAGTTGACTAATTACATTAAATTGGTATTGCCAAATGTTTATTCCGATTTGTATTTTGTATTTATAGAATTGACCTTCGACGACGTAAGCCTCTGTCGATTAATTAACAACAAATACTAAACCTCCACTTAATAATGCGAAAGTTATTTGTTGGTAGTATTGATAAAACTGTGGGTACCTACAGCAGCAGAGTAGCTGCCCAGCTGGATACTCCTCTATACGGCTTTCACCCCCAGGCAGTATTAAACTGAGCCCCTTCATTGTGCAGTTGCCAGGATTGAGAACCACTCGGGGCGCAACGAAATACACCCCGAATAGATTGGAATAATATCCACAGAGAAGCTTCATTCAGGTAATTATTAGTCAATGTTTTCTTATTTTATAAAATCGTATTGCGTTTGATTTATGTTTTACATAATAAAATAAAACGATTCTGTTCGAACGACAGGACGGATATCGAGATAAAAAGAGAAATTATGTAATGTAAACTGGTGTTACTGAAAGTTTCAATACAAATAAATGCGATATTCAGGGAAGGAAATTTGAACTTTAAAGGAAAATATTTTAGAATATTCAAGAATCATAAATACAGCTCAGATTTCAATAATGATTTTAAAGTCAATTAAAACATTAGTAAAAAGTTTTAATTGACTTGAACAGAATAGATAACAGACATCTCGAATTGTAAAATTCCAAAACAAAGCTTGATAAGCAAGGCAATGAGAAGGAACCGGGATTTTCTATCGATTACGATTTACGTCCAATATATAGGCTCAAGATTTGTTCCTTATAAAGCCATCATCAATACTTTTTCTACACCAAAAATTAAGTAGTGTTTTTTATTTTGTTTGCATAACTAAACCTTTTTCATCCACTTATCTTATCGTTATCTGAATGCAACTGTTACCAAGCTTTAAATTTATAATGAAAATTAAATACAAGTTCACAACGGAATTGAGCGGAATGGAACGGAATAAAACAACTACTAAGCTTTATACCGCTATATTTACACAGAAACGTGACTGCAGTTTCGACAATTTTGTGTCATTTTCAAAAAGATGATTCAACTAAGAATCGTTTTGAAAAAGACATAAAATTGTCGAAACTGCAGTCACGCTTCTGTGTAAGTATAGTGGTATAAAATTTAGTAGTTGTTTTACTCAATTCCGTTGTGAATTATGAACTACCACAGAGTAACGGCTTCCTCGATCAATTTCTTAAATACGAGTTGTTATAATTTCTTTAAAGTTCTTTTCCATTAATGAAAATATAATAGACTCGAATACTTCTTTTACAAGCAACATTGTCGGTAGTGTTCAAGTAAACTATCGATTTTGATTACAAAATGACTAGAAGAATAGAAATCCTTTTTTTAATATGGGTATTAATTCTGTCAAAACTGACTTTTTACTTTGAACGACGATAACTCAGAGAAAAATCATCGTACAAGGCTTTTAGACAGCTTAAATTAAAGAGGATAAAAGTATCTAAAAAAGCTTTATGACGAAATCACTGAAAAAAATTTAGTAAAAAGCCCGTGGACGCTTTGAAAGGCAAGTAAAAATTTGAAAATTTTTTTCCGATGGTTTTCTTATGATTACTCAGAAACTGCTGATGGTAAAAAATTTTAAACTTAAAATCTGACTAGAAATTTGGAACTTTAATTTCAACTTCAATAAAATTTCTCTGCGATTATTTTTCTCCGAGTTATAGCCCAAGTTGAAAATCACCTAAAAATTTATAATTTTTTAGATCTCTTAATTTTTGCGCCTAGTGTATATATATAGTTACGCTTTCTTGTATAAAAATTAGGAATAAATTAATTTCCATATGGATATTTTCCACTTAGGAAAAATGTGATAGAGATTCTAAAAAATTATGCCATTTTGAAGTTTATAAAATACAAATCCTGAAAAATCTAATTTCTAATATCTTATTACAACTGCGAGTTATATACTGACAGATATATCATTCATGAGTCATGATCATGAATAACCAGTGAATGACCTATTTGAAATTTAATAATATACCAGTGGTTTGGGATGAATTGTAATCTAAAAGATATTCCGATTGCTTTCTTGAAATAACCATAAAATGTGACGGTGACCTTCCTATTTGGTTCTACCATCATAATATGATTAATATTAATGAATCTTTTAAATGCACAACATTCCACAATATATCTTATCTATTGAAATGTTAATTCAAATAAAAATATGTTGTACATAATGTTGAATATATAATATAGCACGCTATTAATGTATTAATATGTCTACTTCACCACAACTCCCATTCAAAACGAGTAAATGGATCTATTACCCAACATCCATTCTAGCGTCGATATCAGTCATCAATTTCCTTCAGTGAAATTTTAACGTGATATAGGTGTGTATCTGATACTAAATTGGGTGATTTATAGCATTATAATTGTAGTACACTGATAATCTAAGATTCTTGTGTTGTATTATATAAATTAACAGAAAAAACCCAGCAAGTCCTATAAGAATAAACAGGTTTAAAACCTTAAAACGGTCTTTTCCGCACGTAGAACATCTCTATCTCGAAATTGGGTGGCCGAGAAAAAATAAACCAACACATAAATGCAAAATATGTGTTTTATGCGACAGTTTTACTTTTTTCAAATAGTTCACCCTCGTGCTTTCTCATGACCCACGAACAGGGTGGGGTGTGTCCTATCCACCTCAAAATCAATAGATGTCGTTTGGTAGACGTCCCTAATCAGAATCAGTCGAAATCCGATCGATCCGGCACGATTTAATTGAGTGGTCGTGCTAATAAATTATATTTCTCAAATAGTCCACCGTCGTGCTCTCTCATGACCCATGGACAGGGTGGGGTGTGTCCTATCTACCTCAAAGTCAATAGGTGTCATCTGGGAGACGTTCCCGATCAGAATCAGTCAAAACCCGATCGATCCGACACGATTTAGTTGAGATGTCGTGCTAACAAAAAAAATTTCTCAAATAGACCCAAGGGAGGGGGTGGTGTGTGCTATCCACCTCAAAATCAATAGGTGTCATCTGGGAGACGTTCCCGATCAGAATCAGTTAAAACCCAATCGATCCGACACGATTTAGTTGAGTTATCGTGCTAACAAGAATAAATGCCGACGACAACGATGATATATACATAGCAAAAAATTTTAAAAACAACTTTTTTGGTTTTTAGGCCGAAAAACGAAAAATAAACGCAAAAAAAATAGTTTTTTCGATTTTTCTTTACACAATTACATTACTTTTCCGCTTATAGTGGAGTGCGGAAAAGTAATAATTGGGGAATTATTTTACATATACCTATTGTCTGCAAACCTACCTTTAATAGATGTCCTACAAGAAATGTCTCATGTCAAAGCATAACTGACCTGTGGAGTGTGGCATCCTATGTCGATTAAATTTATTTTATATAGGAAGACGTTAGTAATTAACTTAATTATGTAGTTTTTCAATTAGTCCTCAATTAGTTATTAACTTAATTGAGAAGTTAGAAAAAAAGATAAGTTGTTGGAATACATTAATTTCTTTTATATTTAATTTGTTTTTGTGTTTCATATAAAATATATTTTTCGTACTTGTATCAAATACATACAGAGTGGGGCATAGGAGCTTGACGTTTTAAAAATTAAATGGAGCTTTTCCTTTTTATTAATATAATGTTGTTATTGTAAGCCCACTATTATGCCATTTAATTTTTTAAAAAGGACATTAGTGGGAAGTGTTCTGTAAACATTATCCCCGTTCTGTAAACATTTGTCTAGTCAAATTTTTTGTTATTTACTCAATCATTGCCTTGTCTGGTATAAGCAGAAAGTCCAGGGCACTTCCTTAATTCAAAATTTCAACCATCTGTTGAGCAACATTTACGCGATGAATCAAGTCCACATCACAGCTGTTGAAAACCACCATTTAGTATGGATGAAAATTCAAATCTTCGTGCAAGGTCGTGCGAAGGCTTCTATTCTAAATTTGCAATGCGTTAGCATGTTTCCCGTTAAATAATTGCTGAATTGTAATAATTGATTCACTGTCTTTAAAAAAGGTTAAAGGTTATATCTATACTATCCTCTCCCTTAACCCTTCACAACGTCAGCTAAAATAGTATGGCCAGTATACGCCAATCAAAAGCCCTCAGGTTTCTATGCCCCATTCTGTATATGTGTATTTTTATATGAAACAAAGTCGCATTGGTGATATTTAAACTAAATATGAAATATTTAGTTTAGAGAATAACTATATCATCGATATTTTATGTAGAAGTCAACAATATTATGAGTATTTCAACATGAAATAAAACACAATTCACAAGATATTAAATAGGTATCTAAAACCATTATAGATATCACAAAATCATACCATTTATATTACTGTAATTACCATAAAATAGCAAAACTAAATAACCTACTTTATTTGTAGTATCACCTTATATTTATTGGACTTACGACTACCTACACTGTTGAAAATCTAGCTAAAATCGGAAGTGAAACTTTATCCTTTTTAATTGCGTAAAAATGATGTAACATTTCACCATTTCTAGTAGAAAAATTAACACCCAAGTAATTGGTAAATGTTTATATCCTATCTATCTATGTTATAAACAATAATACTATTTGAGTATGAAACGAATATAAATACACTACAGTGTGATATGCTGCATACAGATTGTAATCTGTGCAATTTAAATCAAATTTTATTTATAAACTTATGTCCGAATGGTGTTATCTGGCCTAAATACAAATTTACAAGCGTTAGATAGGTTTTAAAAATATCGCTGAATTGGTATGTACCTATCTTATTTGTGTTTCGCGACATTAAAGTAAACAAAGTAACATAAATGCATAATCTATGTCGTTTATATTTATAATTGTGTCAATAATTATTGTAAATTATATTTATACGTTTATATGTATATTATAAAGTGTTTAAAAGAATTATTAACAGATATTAATAGTAGATAAAACCTGAAGCAATGAAGCATGTTTGTTATTTGTGACTAATCACCGTATTACCAAATGCTTTACTTATCCTAAGAAGCAAACCTTAAGAGTGATGGTCAACTTTATTAAAGGTACTAAGTTCAGTCGCTGGTTGATTTTGTTGAATTGGTATGTATCCACTTGAGTTTCATAATAATGAACTAAACATAGTTACGTGAACGTAACATTTTACAATATTGTATTAAACATATTATCTAGTTATTAACAATATATATCTGTTATCCAGAATGCAGTCAAACATTAAATAATTAATTATGTAAGTCCTGATCACCACATTATTTAATTTATTTTCGGTGGAAACAAAATTCCTTGTTTATGCGAATAACTATTAATCCTGATTCATTCTCTCAGTTCTGCCATTTAGACTATATGGGAATGTCAGGAAATCTAAAATTGTGGTTGACAAAATACTCTTTTTATATTTGATGTCATTATAAGAATAAAAGAAAGACAAATTATCAGGCAATATACTATCTTTACCGAGAGCAATAATTTCTTGTTTCAAAAACTCATTACTGACTGTTTCATATAACTTTTGTTTCTGTTAAGAGGTAATAAATACCTTATGACATGGGTATAAAGTCGTAAAGCAGTTTGTATGCATATGTAATGATGCAGATAGCCAATAAGTGTACAATTTTAATCTCAAAACAACAACTTACGTGTGTTAGAAATGAGATCTTAGGCATAAAGCTGAATATTAGTTTCGCATATTAAAATTTCTCTTCTTTTCTAATTAATTATTTATAGAAAATGTTCTACTCGCATTCAAGTTTTCAGAGACGACAGTTGCAAAAAGTTCTGCGCACTGTAAGTAACACAAATAAATGTACCATTTTTCACAATCAACTTCCTTTGTTAAAACGTACATTGCTAGAAAATATTCTGTAATTCGTGTTAAAATATTGCAGTCATCTAAGACGCTTATTGTTTGAATACTGCAGTGTCTAATAATATCCATACTCTAATGGATAGTATCAGAAGTTGAAGTAATGGTAATACAATTATTAAACATATTAAAATTATTATAGTCTCTATATTTTTAAATATTTAAAAATTTTAAATATACTGAAACATAAACACTATTTCATGTTTCTTAATCTTTAAAAACTTTTAAATTCTTAAGAGTTATATCTATATAGTCAGCACCAAAGCGTGAATACAAATTACTCATTTAACTGAATGAAAGAACTAATGTGTTAATGACGGCTGGATATGATGACGGATTAATATCTCATGAGGAAGCTTATCTACTGTTTAATCAAGAACATCCTGACCTAAACAACCTATTTCAAGATTAACAGTAAGTGGACTATACAAAAAAAATTCGGAAACTGATAGTGTAAAAGATTTACCGCGACAAGGAATGTTTCAAGTTGGTAAACATAATAAAATCGCAAATTTTAGTGTTTTTTATTGAAAAAATAAATACTAAAAACTAATTTCACAATAGGAAATTTGTTAAAAAAAAAAAAGAAATAATCCACTCTTATTTGGTACAAAAGATCAATGAGGATGATCTAGGCCATCGCATTCTATTTTGCGAAGATATGTTATGATGAAAATCACTTTTTAAAGTCGAAGTAAACTAAATGTGTAGCTGTAAAAATAACCAGTCGTCCTTTAGGGCTTTATTTCCTCTTTATCGAGATTTTGAGGATAATGACCTACGCCAAGGAATTTTACTTCAACAAGATGGACCCTCTTCTCACTTTGGTGCTGAGGACCAATTATTTTTGGATTACCTTTTCCCTGGCAGATGGATAGGGCAACGAACACCAACTGAATCGCCACCATATTCATAAGATTTCTCCTTGTGGGGTTACTTAAAATCGAGGATCTATTTTAATAGGCCGAATAATTTATAAAAGGTATCTCATTTTGAACTAAACGATGTAATTTGTGAATAAAACTAATAATATTTGACAAACTGAAGTTTTTATCCTTCAACTTACAATGGAGACGATACGGCTACAAATAGAAAAGAATATCGTTCACATGGCTGTCTCAATTCATCTGGCATGGTGCCATTCGTGTTTCCACAGATCTTTCTTTAAAATCCGATGCGTGGTGGCTTTTAACATATTCAATTGTTGTGCACGACGTTGAATTGATATGTTTGGATACTCCCGTGCACTTTCTCCCACTGCAGCAATATTTTCGTCTGACCGACCACGACGAGGACGTATTGATGTTGCCTTATCAATAACAGAACCCGTCTCTTCAAATTTCTTGATTAAATTACGAACTGTTAATTCTGTAGTCGCTTAATTTTTTTCTAATTTTGTGCGAATTTTTTTAATGCAACTGTAAATCATCGCTCACTTTCATAAAACAGTTGTATACAAACTATTCGTTGTTGAACTGTTAATGTTGACGTCGTGTGGTTTGCAGATGATAGTCGTTAAATATTGACGCCCCATCTTTGATAGAACACAAATGGCGCGTGATTCAAATCCTAGAGTTCCAATTGAGACACCCATAGGATCACAAACAATGAATTTGAACCGAAATGGAAAATATCATCTCGGATATTATTCAACGTTCAATATAGTTTACTTCGTTCAAGTGTTTACACGTGCTGTCGATATCAGATTGTTAACGGAGACCATTTTGAAAAACTTTAAAAATTATGTCAAAAATGAAGTCGTAGGTATTTGATTTGTATCTTTATCAAATAGCACCCTCTGTCTTAAAAGCGGTAAATAGTTAACCTCTAATACGGAATGCATTTGCCCTTGAAATTTTTCAAGCAAACGAAAAACAAAAATTTATTTTTGTTAAAACAAAAGGGGGATGTTCCAATTTAAGAAAGATTATGATGATGTCATGGCTCAAATACGAAAACAGTTTGCGTCAGATTTTCCGGAAATAAGGAAAACTTTTCAAGAGCCAGTTCTACGGACAACTCTGTATAGCATTTTACCAGGGAAACTAAATTTCCTGTGTCAATTCTTGTTTCTTGGTTCAGTAAAGTAATATTTATTTTATATACGACCGCTTGGATAAGAAAAATTCAGATATGACATTTAAATAATTATGACATCCGTTAAAAGTCACTTAAACATTTTCATACCAAATCAAAGTAACGACGCATGAAATTTGTTAAAACCATAGTAACAATTCAGTTGTTTTAAATAAAGCTTAGTTTTGTGATTTTCTCGTCGCGTTGTGATTTATCTGCGTCGATAATCTTATTAAAATCTGGCTAAAATAATATTAATATTTATAATAACAAATAATTATTGTATTGTTTCTAGTTTTAATCAATTCTTATTTCTTCGTTTATAATTTTTGAAAATCAAAATGAGTCCATTACATAACAGTGATGTAATGAGTTCATTACATGCCGGTGATGTAATAGAGCTTATTACATAACTCAAAATAGTTCAATGAACCCCATATTACAGCACGGTCGTAGATAAAATACCTTATAAAACTGTAAAAAATAAAGAGTCTCATACAAAATGTATAAATGTCATAAGCATATACACATAAATCGTTCACTTACGATAAATAAACATGTACAAAGAAGTAGGTACGCACAAAAACTGTCGGATAATTTAAATTTCACATAATCACTTATTTCATCAAGGTGCTCAGTGAGATGTATTTAAATCAACCCTCAGGAACCCTATAGCGCTTCTGAATTTCCGAGTCAAAACGGGATAATTTACGTTGGGGTGGCCTGAACAAGAGAAATGAACTTTGCGTGGAAGCGTAGCAAGTGGGACGTATGCGCCATTAAAGGGCGTACGCTTGTATTTTGTAATTAAAAAGTTGCTTTTAAAATAACCATGGTTATGTCACAGCGATAATTACTGTACACAGAAGGATAACCGTGGAATATGCACTTCTTCTAATGGTATGCATGTGCATAATAAGTCCAAATATTCGATCGTGTGAGACTGATAAATATTTAGAGACTGACGATTACAAATACGGTGTATTCAAAAAGTGATGAACGTACAATAAATCAATAAATCATAGTTTCTTTATAGAGAATCTTAACTATGGAGAAACGGAATATTTACCCCTACTGCCGATCTCTCTTTTCTAAGGGAAACTCAATTGTAAAAACTATAACTGATTATCTATTATAACAATATATGCCAAAATACTTCTTTTTGAATTTCCAATATCTGTCGATAACTCAGTTGTTCGTGGAATTAGAACAAAGTTATATTCATCTTCTTAAGATACTGTTTTAACTAAAATCAGATGCCTTCAAAATATTTTCAATATCTCTATTACCGTTACCATTTATTGCTGTTTAAAATAATCTGTAAAAGGCAAAAAATTCAGTTACGCTAGTGATTTTTTTTTCAATTTAATGTCTTCAAGTGAATGAAATATTTGGTCTAGTACACTTAGAGTAGAAGAAATGAATTGTCCACGCATCTTAACCCTCTATGATAGTATTTGACTTCAAAGTAATATAATACATTTTACTTAAAATATTGAAATTATAGGTATATTCCCCCTTTATAGCCCACTGTTGCTTGCAAGTAATGATATAGAACTGCATTTAATAGTATTCCAGCACCATATGAAGATTTATGTTGAAAATAATCTCATTTCTAGATTTTTTGGCTACCAAGATGGCGTACAACATTTAAATGTGACTTATTTTAATTTTGTTTTGTGTAAACACTTTGTGTAAAATATTGTGTAAACAAAATTGTTATTGGGTTGTGTAAGGTTTACAGACTTTAAATATTGTAGCACTCCTGTGGAAATTTTAAATATAAAGACACTTAGGTACTTTAGCAAACAGGTATGTTACTTCTAAGTTACGATGGGCTATAATAAGGTGTATAAAAGTGATATTGAATTGCAGCCATACAAATGAATTGTCGTACATTTTATGGGAGAAAGACCAAGCAGAAATATCTTGATATACTTATCAGAATAATAAAAAATGTTGAAGATTCTGAAGATTCGGCTATAAATGATACTAGTGAAGATGAGGGGGAGTTATTAGCAAATTTGTGTAATGAGGTTAGCAATAATACAGAGTTATTGAAGTTAGAGATTCAAAGCAGCACAGTCGAAGAACATTCAGAAGTAGAAGTAGAATTTGAAGATGTGCTTGTATCAGAAAATAAAGAGAATTATCCTCAGAACAGTGAGACCCTTTGGGACCCAGAGGACGACATCCCTCTAGCCCAATTTATCCATAGCAAAATTAATAAAACAAAAATTCACAAAAATGAAATGAACCTATCAGTGAAAAAGAAAGAAAAACCTGACCTAAATTGGAAGACTAGTACTCAGCTGATAAGATCAGTTTATGCTTGGAAAAATAGCTTGCTAGAAACTCAACCAGACACACTAGGTAGCCCTCTAAGTTTGAGAAGGTAGTAAATAGAACTGTATTAGAAAACATTGCAGAGCTATATACTGGCGTAGGTTGGAACTTTTGGTGTGAGGATAACACTAACTTAGTTTTCCACAAAACACTATACACTACATCCGGCGCGCGTTTCGCCAACAAAGTTGTCATTATCTGGAGATGATTAAAACTCATTGGAACATGAAGAGTCTTAATTATCTTCAGATGATGCCAACTTTGTTGGCGAAGCGCAGGTAGAGTGTAGTGCATAGTGTTTTGTGGAAAACTAAGTTAGTGTTATTGCAGAGCTAATTAACCTCTATGCTCTTCAGTGTGATGTGAATAAACCTCTTTCTCTAACAATCGAGGAATTACAAGGATTTCTAGGTATTACTTTTATTATGTCTATTTACGGTTTACCACGAAGTCGAATGTTTTGGCAAAGGGAAACCCAGGTATCAAAGGTTTCAGAAACTAAAAGGTGGTCCAACCAAAATGCACGATGTTAATTGTAAATAAAACAAAAAGTTTTCAGAGAATTATCTTAATATTTTTTATTATGATAGAAGGATCTATGACAATTATGTGTGAAACAAAATATCGGCCAAATGCTCGCCACGGCTTCGGTGGCATACCTCTATCCGATGGTCCATATTTTCAATGACTCTGAGACATAATTGAGGTTCAATGTCGTTAATGTGCCGAATTATCTCATCCTTTAACTCTTGAATTGTTCTTGGCTTATTGACGTACACTTTTTCTTTTAAATATCTTCAAAGAAAAAAGTCCAACGGTGTCAAACCACATGATCGTGGCGGCCAATTAACATCGCCACGACGTGAGATAACACGGCCATCGAATTTCTCGCGCAAAAGTGCCATTGTTTCGTTGGCTGTGTGGCAAGTGGCACCATCCTGTTGGAACCACATGTCGTCCAGGTCCATATCCTTAATTTCTGGCCACAAGAAGTCCATTATCATCTCGCGATAGCGAACACCATTCACGGTAACTGCTTGGCCAACCTCATTTTCGAAGAAGTACGGCCCGATGACGCCGACGCCGCAGAACGAACTGGGCGAGCATGCACGGGTGTTTTCACATTTCCTACAGACCCGGTTTGCTGAAATTTCCGCACAATTCTCCCGATTCTGAACACATTTGGTCGATTATGCTGACCAAAAAAGTCACGAAGTGCACGAAATGCATTTTGATTTGAACGCCCATTTTCGTAAAAAGCTTCAACAATCTTAACGCGCTGCTCAATTGTGTACCTCTCCATGGTTGAATTTGTCAAACACTGAAACAAAGAAATGTCAAATTAAGTTGGGCAAAAAACTTGACGTTAAAGTGTGACTCACAATTAACATCGTGCATTATGGTTGGACCACCCTTTATGAGCAGAAATCGTTGGAAAGAAATAAAAGCCAAATTACATTTCAACGATAACGACAATACAAAATTTCATACTGAATAAAATACTGACAGTTTTTGATGTCCAATGTTACTTGAAAGTCACATACCCCTCCCCCCATCCAAAAGTGAGGGGATAAATTACTAGTAATTTCTATGAAAAATATTATTTTAAAACATTTTATATGCAAAAACCGAAAAAAAAACAAAATATTAAACATTTTTTTCAAAATTCGGGCCATACAGGGTTAAGAAAAGATAAAGCAGGGAAAACAGTAACTTTCATTGACGAGAGATGTAGCCAGCGATATGTGGCTAATTTGTTAAGAGTTAAACAATCAATACTTAGTCGATGAGTTAAATATTTTAATGAAATTACTGTAGAACCCCAGGACAAGGTCGTACGAAGTGTACAGATGCAAGAGATGAGCGATATCTTATACAAGTCGCCTTAAGAAACAAACATTCCACCAATTTAGAGCTAAGTAGAGCCCTAGCAGCAGCTCGAAGTGTAGCAATTACTAGACAAACGGTCAGGAGAAGGCTTAATAAAGGAGGATTGGCCAGTAGAAAATCAGCAATTGCATCACTACTCATGGAAGAACATATATTTACTAGAATGTGTTTGGCAAGAGGACACGAAAATTGCACCATTTACGACTGGAAGCGATTGTTCTCAGACAAAACAAGGGAAAGTATTAATTCACCAGATGAACGTCAACGAGTCTAGTGGAAGCCGAAAGAGGTTTGGTGCATACAATATCTCTCCGAGAATAACATTTTTTGGTGGCTCCATAATGTTCTGGGGAGGAATTTGCTTCGACGGTCGCACGGATCTAGTTCCCGTACGTAGCAGATCTATGAATGCACATTTTTAAATCGTGGAGAACCATAGTAGAATCGTTTTCGATTAATCGAAAATATCGTAGAAGGACCTGTAATGCCATCTTCCCCTTCTGCTGGGGACAAATTAATTTTCTTGCAGGATAACGCTCAGCTCCACATTGCTAGAGAGGTACTACTTTAGATTTAGATTTGTAGACTGGACTACTTTAGATTTGTGAATATTCCAGCCATGGACTGGCCACCAAGGAGCTCAGATATGAACCCCATAGAGCAATATTGTTCCTTTCTGTTACTCATTCATGTTTTTCCCTGATAATACATTCTAACTTGTTTAATATTAGTTAAAATCATTTAATTAGTTGAATTCCGTAGATACTACCACTTAAATCTTCGAAAAATCAAAATAATAACGTGAAGTTTCACTGATGCGTTAATTTTGAGCAGGAGTTTATAATATAAAATATTAAAATTTTAAACATTTTTAAAATATTAAACAAAAGTTGAAAATAAAATATAAAATATTGTATATATAAGTTTTAAATGTAAAATATAAAATTTAAGATATAATGCTGTGCTGTAGACATATATACCTAAAAGCAGAGGTAACTAACATATAACAGTATATCTATGTATACTCGTAATAGATAATTACAATATAAATACATATGGAAAATATAAATACATATAAAAAATTTCGAGGCATTTTGGGGAAATTTAAAGGATATGAATATACACTTATGTAATGAAATTGACTTATCTGTTGACCTACATGTTCCAGAAGTTAATGATTACTTTTTAACAGCTTACACTAAGATGATTACTAGTCTTAATCATCTCTCGATGATGCCAACTTGGATGGCGAAACGCGCATCAAGAAACGTGTAATATTTCGGTGTTCGTAAAAAACTGGTTTCCCCTTTTTTGTTGCTGTATCGAGGGTTGCAGCCCTCTTCCTATGCATAATATGAAAGTAAAGATATGACCTTGAGACTTATTAACTATAGAAGAGAAATGGCAATAATAGAGGGGATTTCATATCAAATAACGCCCACAAAAATAAAGCTTTTTTTAGATTAATGTACTCACTTTTCAACTAAACATTCGGTATATTAATTATCAACTGGGTAATCTGTTAATGCTCTGTAAATTTTTTATTTTTACTTTTCCGCACTTCACTATAAACGGAAAAGTAATGTAATCATGTAAAGAAAAAGTGAAAAAACTTGAAAAGTAATGTAATCGTATAAAGAAAAAGTGAAAAAAACTAAAAATTTTTTTGGGTTTATTTTTCGTTTTTCGGCCTAAAAACCAAAAAAAAAAAAACGATTATTAAAAATGTTTTGCTGTGTGTGTGTCGTTGTTGTCGGCATTTATTCTTGCTAGCACGATAACTCAACTAAATCGTGTCGGATCGATCGAGTTTTTACTGATTATGATCGGGGACGTCTCCCAGACGACACCTATTGATTTTGAGGTGGATAGGACATACCCCACCCTATCCATGGGTCATGAGAAAGCACGACGGTGGACTATTTGAGAAATTTTTTTTATTAACACGATAACTCAACTAAGTCATGTCGGATCGATCGGATTTTGACTGATTCGGATTGGGGACGTCTCCCAGACGACACCTATTGATTTTGAGGTGGATAGAACACACTCTACCATGTTCATGGGTCATGAGAAAGCGCAATGGTGGACTATTTGAGAAATTTGTATGTTAGCACGATCACTCAATTAAATCGTATGGGATCGATCGGGTTTCGACTGATTCTGATTAGGGACGTCTACCAGACGACATCTATTGATTCTGAGGTGGATAGGATACACCCCACCCTGTTCATGGGTCACGAGAAAGCACGAGGGTGAACTATTTGAAAAAAGTAAAACTGTCGCATAAAACACATATTCTGCATTTATATGTTGGTTTATTTTTTCTTGGCCACTCAATTTCGAGATAGAGATGTTCTACGTGCGGAAAAGTCCGTTTTAAGGTTTTAAAACTGTTTATTTATATTGATACAATATTTTGATGGGTTATACTAATTGTAAGTTATAAATTGATACGTAATACTAATGACAAACTATTATGTTCCACAAAATTATTATGTGCCACAAATAATGTACATAATATGAGTAAATATTCTGTAACTATTTATTATCAATACATGTTTACAAAATTTAATTAACATAGGTCATAGGATGTTATTCAATTTGAGCTGAATATAATCCCGTATTAGTCATACATAATTATTTTTGTGACGTATACTCTCACGCTTGACGATAATATTTTAATAGAACGTACATCTTTATGTAATAATTAACGTATTTCCAATGAGTTGGAGAAAAAAATGTGATAAAAAACATGTTTATCATTCGAAAAACGTAGTACGACCAGAATAATAAAAAACCTTAACGTACACGACCCGTATGAAATCCTTCCGAGAATCTTGATCAATGGAAATACCAATGTTTTAGGTTTTAAAAATCCAAAATCGAACATATAAATTATATTTTTAACAAAAATGTGTACACTAACTAAGACCTGGATATAGTAGATTTTGTGCAAAATAAATTATAATTAAAATAGTAGAAAGGCAAAATTTTTTGAAGATTAAAATAGAGTTTTCAACTAAAATTATTGTTAGCGTCGAATAAATTACAGTTATACACTGATTGTGATGATATACGGGGTATATAATAAATAGCTATAAATACATTATAGCTAAACATTATTTGGTTCAAAAAAAGAAGATTCACTAATACAGCTATCAAAGTTCATTGTTATTAATTTGTCATCAGTTGATACAGTATTGTCATTATGTAATATTTAACAGTAATTATGTGTTAATCGAAAGTACATGAATTCATATTAATTCGAATGAAGTCATATTAATTTTTTTCTATTTGTTTCTCGATTCTACGTAGTTCGAATTTGTCTAGATATATTATAATTAAAAGTTACTTGTTTTCATAGATAAACCCTATAAGTTACATGCGACTGACCAGGCTATTTACTGCGCACCTCATGGGCGGACCGCTATCGCAGTTTTAAAACTTGTCTCTATTCTTGACGAGCTGTATATGATTTAATTAAATCTATGTACTATTCATTTCATCGCTATTTGGACATAGCGATTCCACTTCATAATTGGACATAAGTATTTGATTAGCTATTGTATTAGGGTTCACTGTAAGTAAGTCTTTAACGGTATTTAACACCAAAAGATCTGATCTCCTCCCCGATGGAGGCCAATGGACTCCCATGTTGAATGATATTATTGGGCATATACCATGGCACAATTATTCGCAGCACTTTATTTTGAAACGTCTGTAGTATGTCCAGGTTAGAGTTGACTCTCGCTAATCTCAGGAGCTGTATGCCATACATCCAGATTGGTTTGAGTATAGCTTTTTATAATAATACTTTGCTGTCTATGGAGAGTTGGGATTTCTGTCCAATTATCCAGTACAGCTGCCCTAGTTTTAGCCCGAGCCGTTTCTGTTTAGTAAATATATATTTTCGCTATGCTAGTATTTTGCCCAGATGCATGCCGAGGTATTTAACATCTTTTTTTTTTTGTGGTAGTGGACAGGTGTTTAATTCAACTGGCTTACATATATCCTTCCTCATTGTAAATGTTACGTGTACTGATTTGGTTTCATTGGCTTTTATGCGCCAATTTTGTATTTGATTAAAGTTAGTTTGTAGGTTCATTGATGCTGATATTGAATCTCTGTGGAACGTAAGTACTGCATTATCATCAGCATACGTGAGATGTGGCTCTTGTTGTTGGTAAGTCAGATGTAAATAGTAAGTATAAAATGGGTCCTAGAACACTTCCTTGTGGTACTCCAGGCTATTGTAAATACCAGTATATTCATTTCCGTATTTAACGAGAAAATGGTTGTTACTCGGATAAAATCTTAGGATCAGGTAGAAGTGACAGAAAAGATTTTTCTTCAGTTTATAAAACAAACCATTATGCCACACCTTGTCAAAGGCCTTTTTTGACTCTTTTCAGTTCTTGTTAGTTTTATAACAATTCACTTCCTGACATCATACACGCACTTTTCATACATAATGTATTTATCATTTTAATAAAATAAATTTAATGATACGAATATTTATTATAGTTTGATGAAAACATGTTAAATACTAGAATGTATCATTGTTTATTTAATTAGTAATTAGAACCAAGGTTTTATCCATATTTAAACAACCCTAATACATATTTAAATTGAGAAAAGGCTGAAACCATCGACGCACTAACAAATCTAAAGAATGAGTTGCCCACGAACGCCAAAATATTACACGTTCCTCGATTTTCATTTTAGAAACCAACTTGGCATCGTTAGGAGATGATTTAACTAATTTTAAAAAACCATCTCTATTCTTTATTTATTGCTAAGACATGCTATGGAACAAGAAGGTGCTTTTTTTAAGAACATAAACTAAGAATATATTTTTTATTCTCTACATCAACTCAATTCATGTGAATTGTAAAATTGTTTTTGTAAATTGAAAAAACTTCTTTAGTTCAACATCTGTCGTCACTCTTTCAAGAAACCGAATATGCATCAGCGAAATTGCGCATAGCGTAAAGTCAAAAAAGAAATATTTGAAGTACACCAAAATATAATTTAGAACATTAACGACCAGTAACAAATTTTGCGCACTTGAGTAGTGGAAATGGCGTTAAAAATTTCTGTGAATTCTTCCCATCTATTGTATCTTTTAGATATTTTCGTATAAAAAAAAAACGCGATAGGAAAACAATAGAAAAGTGGATTTAAATTTAAATTATAAATTAACATATATACAATGAAACGCGAACACGACATGATACGCCTATGGAATAACTTCTTGGTATTAGTTAACAGACTATCTTATTTAGGATTCAACAAACCTTGTATTTTATATTTCATCATTCCTATAACTGTTGCCACCTGATCCAGCGGCAGACATCAAAAATAAATTGTAAAGTCAACGCACACAAACCAATTGTATTTAGGCTGTCCTTTGATTCGAAACTTTCCGCCTAATCCTGCTAAACCCAAATGTTTATTTGCATTAGAAATCCACCGACCAAACCTATTGTTTTACTTGACTTACTAACATCGCGGTTCCTCTTTTGATCTCTTTTGTCTGCTATAAATCTTACCGCCACTTTGTCCATCAAGAGGTTAGTCCGATGTTATTGCGGAGGCTCATCAATGAACGGCTAGGCTATAATAATAATAGTAATATTAATAATATGTATTGTTCAAACAGGTTAAGCCTAATTACAGGAATAAATTTAATGTAACAATAAGGATAAAGTGATGCAATACAAAAGTAATGATAATAACTAACATACTAATATATAATTGAAAAGAAATAATTATTAAACACATTTTTGCATATGTATGTATGTACCACAATATTAAAATATTTGATATTAATATTAAACACATTTTTAATTATTAAACACAATGTACGTAATTAACAGTATATATGTTTCTTATAAGCGCTTAATACTACAAATAGAACTTCTACTGGCATTAACTACATTATATTCGTCTATCTATTCAACTACTTTGATTGGAGATCTGGCTAGGCTATTCGTGTTAGGAGAAGCATAGTAAAAGAACATTTGTTGACTCAATTTACAGCGTGGTAAAAAAAGCCCTGAACAGACAATAACGAGGTTATTTAAGAGGTTAGACAGATATCATATGAATAATAGATTACAACGAACTCTCAGGGTTTCGAAATTGAATATATTCAAGGGTTAATACTTAAAAGTAAGTATGAGAAATTTTATAAATTGCATTTGAACCGATTCCAAAAATTGACAATGAGTTAACTGATCTAATATGAGAAAAATGTCTATGTGCTTGAATATTTCAACATAAATTTCGGCGTAGTAAGACATCACTTTATATTTAGAAATATTTAACGTCGCCAGTTTAAGGATTTTCTCCACACCAAGATACCATGCACATTCTCAAAGATATGATGTAATCTGATGGATATGTGATTTATCAATAAAGTTATCATTAAACAGCAATTTCTCCCATGTAGCCACCATTAAGAGCGTTGATGAACAATAAGAATAAAGGAGGTCCTAAATTAGAACCGTGAGGTACACCTGACGAGGAAGACTTAAACATAATGTTTTGGTATCTTACAAGTTGTCTATCATTAGATAAGATACGAAATATTTGATTAAAGACAGTTAAAAGCCCAAATAATTTCTTCAATAATATTTAATGATCTACTTCATCGAATGTTTTTGTCTTTTATTTATATAACGTTTTTTATTCTCCAAGACGCTGGAGGATTTCATTGAATGGGTGTGTACTACTAACACAAACTAAAAAACTGAATTATTTATTTAGTAGATATGTAAAGATTTCTGGATATCTACAAAAAACATTTACTATTTACTGACCTGGAAAGGCATTAGAGTTATGACGAGTGGATTAAAAAAAAATTAAAAAAACTTTATAAAACTGAAATAATAATTTAAATAGTATATTTAAGAATGTGGCTCTTTTATTCTTAAATAATACATATTTCTAAAACTTCCACCAATACATATGAGCCCAGTTGCATATGAGTTGAACCACCTGAATGTAAATTACTAGCTCAATTTTTTCAGAAAAAAATCAAACCTTACAACTATAGTTACATTATTTGATAGAGAAAATTTGGACGCGCTGTATATTAAAATAGAAAAATACAATAGCGTATTCCATTTTAAATATATTATATTTTTCACATTTAAACAATTTGGATAGTAGGAATTACTAGTACAGACAGTTTATAATATTCATTTTAAATCCAGTATCCATTCTATCCATTATAATATCCGTGTTATATCATAAAAGGTGTAAAATGAATATCGTCTGTTTAATAAAAGCATCCATCAAACATTGTGTTGATTTTGCTCCACTACTGTAAATTTCCGTGAATTCACACCACCAGGTGGTGCAATCAATCTACTACAGATTATCAAAAATAGGAACTAGTCTCGAAACTGCGATATAGGACCGCCCACGAGGTGCGCAGTAAATAACCTGGTCTTTATTCAGTCGAATTGAGACCATTGCCTAGTGAATATCGATGAAATATGTATATTGAATGTGAACGTATTCCGAGTTCGATCTGGCCGCACGTAGAAGTGCATCCTTTTCCTTCCGAATGATGCCTCACTCTTTCTTCTACGCATACCTAGAGAATTTCACACTTCTTCCTATTCTTGACGAGCAGTACATTGACAAAACTGCTGTCTTTATATTATGCACTTCGTTTGGTGAAATTGTTGTCAAAATTTCATACTACATATCAGACATTGCATATATTACCATTATTTATTATTATTAATATAGAGGGCCTTAACGGATACGAGCACTTAGCCTTGGCTTTTGTACTCTATTCCACTATCTTCCCCAGGGTGCACCAGGATACCCCGCCGCTAAGCTGTAGCCGATGATATGCTATAGCTGATGATCCCTGATTTCGCCCGGTAATAATTCCGGCTTGCCCAGCCATGTCATCCTATAAGGTGATCTGGCAGGACACACGCATAGGAAGTGCATCGATGTGTCCTCCTCCCCTAAATCACACCTGGTACAAAGGGGAGACTCCTTTTTGTCCATCCTGTGTCTCTGCTGTCGCAGGTTGCCGTGTCCCCTTATCAGTTCTACAGCAATCCTGGTCTTGGCCTTGCTGCATGTTTTCAACTCATCTGCCCATCTTCCCATTTACCAGCCACATTAGAGCTTTGGAAGTGCGGCAGCCGAGAGTCTCCAGTCATTCCTTACTTTGCTGATTCTCATAGTGGGATCTCAGCAAGTTTAACCCTTCTTGGCAAGGCATTCCAACTGGTTTTTTGATAGGACCACATAGTGTGGTTCCTCTCTCACTCCCTCTCCACCTGGAATGCCCAGGTATCCAGGTTAAGTGGAGTTTGTTTCTTCTGGAAATCTCATTCAGTCAGTCCTTTGTTTCCCCCACTAATCTGGAGTTATGCTCTACGGCAGCCAAGGCAGCTAGTTCCGCCTGGCTGTCCGAGCACATCCAGATTGTTTGTCCTGTCTTGTTCCTTTCGAGAAGTTCCTCCGCGCAACAAAATATCGCGTGGACTTCCGCTTGGAATACCATGTATTTTTCCAGTCCGGTATAATATTCATACCGAGTTCTGGGTCCACAGTAGTCAGCTCCCACTCCTTCTCTGGTTTTGGATCCATCGTTAAACCAGATTTCGCCGTGTTTGGGTCCAATGTTGTCGTCCCAACAATCCCTTTCTGGTATAGAACCTTGTAAGCTCTATTCCAGTGTAGGTTCTTGCTGGTTTTGTCCTGGGGATTGCCCCAGATTTCCTTGTTAAGCTTACCTGGGATTCACTCACAATGAAACACACTGTTGGTGTTCCATTTCCCCGTGCAGTTAAACCTGTAGACAGCCCTACTTGCCTCCATTTTGACCCTAGGTGCAAGGGATGGCATTCCCAGCATGGCCCTCATGCCCGCGACCTTGGTGCTTCTCCCTGCGGCACAGGTTCCCCGGAGGAAGAGAGCCTGCAGCCTATCGAGACTGCGCTGCGCCATATATTACCATAGATACTCAAAGAAATATTTGGTAATGATTCTTGTACATTTTTATTGCCTTTAGAACAGATCTGTCTTAGACTAGAAGCCTTTACGAGCTGGCTTCATGAATGTTTCTTTTAAATTCCAAATACGAGCTCCTTCTTATTTTTGAAAGATTACTTATGAGTGTTTGAATTATTCGTACTCGTATATTCAATCTCATCTGGTAAATTCCACATATATCCATCTTTTCTTTTTCAGTTTTTTTAAGTAATCACTAGATTCACTCCAGCCAATGTCTAGAGATTTGCTCTGAAGAAACCACCTGCAAAAATGACGAAACATTATCCTCAAGGTTACATTCGTCAGTAATGGTGTATTATGTCGTTTAAAACATAGTTTCGGATAACGCGAACTATTGACAAAATTATGTCCATCCAATTAAGAACCAAGTCTAAAACATGGAAAACCAACTTCACTCATTCAGTCTCTAAACAAATTCTGCCACCAGTAATTCTGCCACACTAGAAGAACCCTTTTAAAAAAAATCAACTGGACTCTCTCTGGCCTCCAGTAAATCTCCATAACAAGCCCCCGAACAGCGACACATTTAAACATGACGCTAATAGCCCTTGATTCAAATAATTTTATCTGTTACCCAACATAAATCTGTCAGCGAATTAACTATCGAATCAATGGATTTCCATCAGCGAGTAATATTAACCCCTTTCCTTTTTAGTCTGGTATATTCGAAAAGAATCATCTAACTTCATAACCTATACATAATATTACGATACGAAATTACGGAGAGCAGTCGTTATTTTATTTTATTCGCATATTATACAGCAGAAATCCATTTCACGCAATCCCGATATTGTCTCCCCTTTATGATTGTAGTTTGTAGAGTGCCGACGCTTTGGATGCGATAGCTCTCGTCGTTGATACATCGTTTAAGGATATATTGTGTGTCATGAAGTGAAAACGACTACTGAAAATGGAGGAAATCAGATAAAGGGAAATATGAGATTTCTATGTCGTGTCTTCCACTAATGCCAGATATTAAAAAAGTCTTCATCACGCAACATTGAATTACACGGCATCGAAGACGGGTGGAACGTATAAATGTACAGGATTCTTAAGGACTTCGGTCGATTATTGACATGAATGATGAATATTAGGTTGAAAGTATATGGGCACATCCTTACTTTTCGACGAAACTTTGCGCACTTAGATCAGCGACTTGTCTTATAATATTTTATATGAAAGTAGATCCTAATATATGGGGTTTTTCGAAGTCTCAGCCCAATCAAGGCAAATTTGACTTCAGGAGAATTTTTTTAAATTTTAAATCTAGCAATTTTCAAAAATTTATTTCTCTGAGTCTATTTAACCGAATGATCTCAACCTGATTGCATTTTTTTTCTTTTTACTAAACTCTCTATTTATCGAAAAAATATATATTAAAGCTTAGATCGTATGCACACTTTCGGGAGAAGATTTTAACTGATCCGTTAATTTCATAAAATTTTACCCTTTTTTAAAATGCCGCTATTTGTACAAATTTTAAATGGGCTCATATTGTTTGGTTTGATTCATAGTTTCAAAATTAGTAAAAATTTTTAAGTATCTAATGATTACATTTCGTAATATGACCTGCCAAATTTAATTGATTTTCAAAAAATAGCTATTTTCAATTAGCTTCAACTTTTTTTCTTTGAACTTCGAATTATTTGAAACTTTCAAAATTGATTTATTATATTCTTAAAAAGCCCTGAAAATTTGAACTTGCGAATCGAGCCGGGATACGAGTTACAAATTTTCAAATAACCTGAAAATCGTATTGTAACAACCGAGCAATTCATGAATTTTTATACTCATTCATAATACTTGAACAAGTAAGTAAGTATAATTCACAATACTTTATTTTACATTATAGTATTATCACAAAATATAACAAGATTTTATTTTATTGGCTGTTTAGTGTATTTCAGAAACGTTTGTTTATAAATTCAATTGAACTATTTTATATTCCTTTTCAAAAGAAGTTACTCTCATTTCTAAAGTATAAAAACACAAAGTAAATATAAGCAAGGTGCAGTTCTTTAATAAAACCTTGTTTGTTCATCTGACTTAACCAAAAAGAAAATATTTGATTTTTTTGGATCAATTAGGGTAGGCAATAAATATGTTCATAAACTTCATAAAAACTTGAAAAATTCGATTCGAAGCAGTGAAAACAATTAAAGATATTCGGATTCGCCATTTATTTATATCAATTCATGATAATACTTTACAAGTGAGGGTAACTTATTTTGAAAAAATAATATAAGTAGTTCAACTGAATTTATAAACAAAAGTTTCTGAAATATACTAAAAAACCACTGAAATAAAATCTTGTTATATTTTATGATAATAATATAATGTGAAATAAAGTATTATCATTAATTGTACTTATGTACTTTCTAAAGTATTATGAATGAGTCTAAAAATGAATGAATTTCTCGGTTGTTACAATACGATTTTCAGGTTATTTGAAAATTTGTAACTCGTATCCTAGCTCGATTCAAATTTTAGGGATTTTTAAGAATATAATAAGTGAAAGTTGAAGTTAACAGAAAACAGTTATTTTTTGAAAATCGATTAAATTTGACAGGTCATATTACGAAGTGTAATCATTAGATACTTAAAGTTATTACTAATTTTGAAACCACGAATCAAGCCAAACAATATAAGCCCATATATAATTTCTAATTTTAAAATTTATACAAATAGCGGTATTTTAAAAAAATGGTCAAATATTATGAAATTAACGGATCAGTTAAAATCTTCTCCCGAAAGCGTGCATACCATCTAAGCTTTAATATAATTTTTTTCGATAAATAGAGAGTTCAGCGAAAAAAAATGCGAACAGGTTGAGATCAATCGGTTAATTACACTCAGAGAAATACATTTTTGAAAATTTCTAGATTTCAAATTTAAAAAAAATTCTCCTGAAGCCAAATTTGCCTTGATTGGGCTGAGACTTTGGAAAACCCCATATATTAGGACATACTTTCATATAAAAAATCATGAGCCAAGTCGCTGATCTAAGTGCTCAAAGTTTCGTCGAAAAGTAATGGATGTGCCCATAAATATGCCTCTCAATATTGTTTAGAACAATATTATGACTAAAATGATGAAAGAAACTCAATTACTCTTATTATGTGGATTCAGTAGTAATTACTGGATTATATATTATAATTATATGGATTCAGTAGTAATCTTCTTCACTTACAATTATTAAAATCGTATTTCTCCAGACGTACATTATTTCTTTCATATAATGGCTTTACACTTCTTAGCGTCCTCTGGAGTACCTCGAGACTCAAATTTGAGACCATTCATGTTTATCTTATCCATTAACGATTTGTCTCTAATGCTTATGCCTATCATTTTCTTTTTGAGGATGACTTGAAATTATTATAATATATAACCTACGTAGATAATCACTAGAGGTTGCAAGAATTCATTGAACAAGAGAATGTAAAGTTTGCTCGTATATCTTAAAAAAGCAACCACTAATATATACCTCATTTTATAGTTTTAATCATCTCCAGATGATGCCAACTTTCTTGGCGAAACGCGCGTAGAGTGTAGTGTATAGTGTTTTATGAAAAACTCAGTTAGTGTTATCTTCACACCAAAGGTTCCAGCCTACTCCAGAATATATACCTATTCTCTCAGTTTTGATACGTTCTAAAAGTGTTAAGGATACTGGTGTGTATTTTGATGATAAACTATCGTTCTCGAAGGATATCAATCGTGTAGGTCTTAATGCATATAAAGCCACTGATTTCCAGGGCTGTTGATTAGAACCAGGACATCGTTTAATAACACTACTACCTTAAAATTTGGTAGAGTACGTTTATTCGTTCAAAACTAAGCCTCATTATTAGTATCCCGGGTATCTACATAAGTCATACGAATCAACTTGAAAATATTCAACGGCGTTTCTTCGCATCGATAATATCATTCAGTAAGGGGTTACAATAATACTCTGCTTCTACAAAGATTTGATATCCAGTCATTGAACTCTAGAAGGGTGCTTACTGGCCCCTCATTTTCATTTAAGCTGTTCCATAATAGCACAGATGCACCCGCATTACTAAGCATGTTTAGCATATCAGACTAAGCTCTCGAGAAGAAAGTATATATGTTTTATTGTCAGGCTACAAGAACTAATGTGGTGTTATAATCGACAGTATTTCGTAATGTTACAAAATTTTAATGTAATACTAGGTATTACATTAAAATTATAGCACTTGTGGTTTAAATAATTGTACTCATAATGAGTTACTGTCTTTAGTGAAACAACAACTTTTTACTGTCGTATAATTTATACATTACAAGTATTCCATTATTTATGTCAAGGTTATTTAGAGGTTATCTTTTATTATTTATTTTTGTATACTGTACTGTGTGTGTTTTTATATATGTATTTATTTACATGTTTATCCTATAAACGGACTTTTTTCTGTTGGGCAATAAAGGAAATATTATTATTATTATTGAATTAAGTAAACATATCTTCTAACGTTTTTGAATCTTTAGAAATAAACAAAGATATAGAGTGCATATTAAATAAAAGTTACCAATTAGAAACTAGGCTTATGTTTGTTCGAGCGGGAGATAATCTACCGAATCATTAACATATAGTAAGATATTCATCATCATGAGGTCATCAGTCCTAAGACTGGTTGGACGCTAACTTCCAGCTTCTCCTATCTTGTGCTAACCTACGCATTTCGCTAATTGTGCTACAACCTACATCCCTTACTATTTGCGAGCAGTAGTCTAATCTAGGCCTACCTCTGCCTTTCTTCACTCCTATTTCTGCCTCCAAAATATCGCGGACTATTCCCCCATGTCTCAGCAAGTGGCCTACCGTTCTATCTCTTCTCTTCTTTATGTTTTTCCACATACTTCTTTTCTCGCCGACTTTCTCTAATACTTCTTCGTTTCTAACCCTATCAGTCCACGGTATTTTCATCATTCTTCGGTAACACCACATCTCAAAAGCTTCTAATTTCTTCCTACTTGCTTCCCCTACCGTCCAGGTTTCGCAACCGTATAGTGCCGTGCTCCATACATACGTTTTCAAAAATATCTTCCTTGTTTCTAAGTTTATTACCCCCGAACATAAAAGTGCTTTGTTTTTGTTAAAAGCTACTCGACTCTGCGCTATTCTTTGTTTTATATCTTTATCGCTTCTTCCATCCCAATTTATTTTACTTCCCAAATAAGTGAAGTCTTTAACTTCCTCCAATCTTTCATTATTAATTTGTACTTTTGTTTTTGCTCTGCTCTCGCGCCCTCTGCACACTAACACTTTAGTTCTGTTTTTATTCACTCTCATTCCGTATTCACTGCCAACACTGCCCTCTCTCTCTCTGTCAGTAAGATATTATGAACTAAAAAATATCTATGAAATACTAACAGCCCAATACACATTTTTAAACATTACTAAAATAAAAAAATCTTAACAAAAACATTTTGTTTTAAAACTAAATCGTGCAAAATTGAAGGCTGAATTAATGAAAAAAATTCTACTCAATTCCCGGATGCTCTGTGTCAAGTTGTAACTTAGTGCTGCCCCACGTATTGTCATCCATTGCAATATACATCCTCACATAATTTTTTTTTTCACAATTACTGGGCAGAGATTGCTGACCGAGATCAATATAATGTACTTGTGCATATTTTTTTAAATATTTTTTAGTGCATTAGTATTTCAATTAACAAACCCAAGAGTATTAGAGGATGTTGAAACTGAGGGTCTTATATGCTGTGAAAAACTATGTCAGAACTAACATTTAAATCTTTATTAAACACACAAATATTCATTATCGAAAAACAACTCTTTTTTTGCCCTTTTTTTTATATTACTGCAATTTTGTTTGTTCCTCGTTTGGATATATTCACTATATATCGCTTGCAAACAATCCAAAACAATTGTTCCTATGTAAAAAAATCGACGTGTCACTGAAAATTAATGAGCTAAAATGCTCAGATCTGCTGAAAACATCGCTGCTGTGCATGGGAGTGTACGGGAAAACCCGACGCAGTCAATTTCTCGTCGTTTCTCGTTCAGTCGTTTACAGGAACTTCGATTAACTGCGACTTTAACTTGACGAATTTTCCGTCGGGACTTGGGTCTGCATCCGTATAAAATCCAACTAACCTAGGAACTTAAGGTAAATGACTAGACAACGTCGTTTGCTCGCTAATTGTGTTCTACAGCAGTTGGAAGTTGACCCAAATTTCGTCAACAAAATCATCTTTAGCGACGAAGCCCATTTTTTTAATGAATGGATAGGTGAACAAGCAAAATTGTCGGATTTGGGACGATACCAATCCACACGAGATACATCAGCACCAAATGCATCCCGAGAAAGCCACCGTTTGTTGCGGATTTTGGTCTGGTGGAATCATCGGCTCGTACTTCTTTCAAAACGAAACTGGCATTTCCATAACCGTCGCCAGCGCTACAAATCGATGATAAGCAACTTCTTGTGGCCGAAACTGGATGGTATGGATACCGACGATATGTTGTTTCAACAGGACGGCGCTACGTGCCACACAGCGCATGCCACGATGGACATTCTGCACGAGCGATTTGAGGGCATGATTATCTGGCGCAGCGGCGACGTGATTGGCCACCGATATCGTGCGATTTAACGCCTTTAGACCTCTTCCCTTGGGGATATCTTAAAGTCGTAGGTCTATGCGAATAAACCGCAAACAATTCATGCCTTAAAAGTCAACATAACGAACGCCATCCAGCAAATTCAGCCAGATTTATGCGACAAAGTCGTCGAAAATTGGACCTCCCGAATACGTGCCACCAAGAAAAGCCGCGGTGGATATTCTAACGACGTTATATTCCATTCATAATGCCATAAAATAAAAAATATCATATGTAGCCAGTACACGTGATAGAAGTGAATACTTCTTTAGAATAGAGAATGAGAGAGATTAAGCGTGAGAGATTGAAAGAGAGAGAGAGATAGAGAAAGGGAGAGGGATAATTTCAAAAGAAATATGACAATATAAAATTTGTGTAAAAAATATTCGGTTTATTCATTATCTACACTATCATCGGCTGGTGGTTCAATTGGTAATACTGATATGATTGGTTTGTGATAACTAAAACATGAAATATATGTTCGTGATTCGATATTTTCTAGATAACGTGTAAAAATTGCATCTATTGTTGTTCCAGATTTTGTTGTTGATTCTTTGGGATTGTTATTTATAAGCAGACCAAATGTTTCTCGAAGAAAGTTATCAACGTCAAAGAATCATTGGATCCGAAATTTACATTGAAATCTCCCCCGAGAATCCAAGGGATTTTGTATTCGCCTCTTCCAAGTGCATTTGCACCTGTGTGGCTGTAAACCAGTAGGGAGCGGTGAATGAAATATATTATATCTTCTAGATTTTGGTTCGGTGAGATATGGATGGCTGCGATGACGATATTTTTTCATCGCTTCGTACTTATAGTTTATATCGCTCTCTCTTGCTCCACTCCCGTGTGGCGTCAGAGTTGTACGTACTCGCGCGCATGCGCGTCATACTATATTTTCTTCTATCTATATTTTCTTCTATTGCCTAGTATTCAATGAATACGTGGCTCTCTCTCTCTCTTGCTCGAACTATGCTTCCTAAACTATTCCCCACAAACTACTCATAGGCTATTCCCCCTTCAAGCAACTTAGACCTTGGACTTAGCGTATAAGTGGGCGTTAAAGACGAAGGACCGCACAAAACGGAGACGCGGATAGCCTAAACTGATATATATGATGTATAGCTCTCTTTCTCTTTCTCTCTATGTTATATATCTGTGTACTCTGTCTTGTAACGAAGCCTGTGTTTTAGGTATACCAAATGTATAGCTCTCTTTCTCCTTCTCTCTACGTTATATCTTTTTTCTCTCTCGTGTAACGAAATCTCGAAACGTTACATTTTTTCCAATTCACTCTCCATTCTCGTCAAATGTCAGAACGCCGCCAAAGAAGCATTCACTTCAAAAATTTGAGTAGATATCTCACACACAACTTGTTTTAATTACATTTAAAAATCAAACGTCCTTATTTAAAGACCCTTTAGTATGGTGATGGGTTCAGTAGTTGTACTTTTGTGCCATATTCATGTGTACTATCTTCGCTATATAGTTGTGCCCTCCTATATATGCTCAGTCTGGACATCCTCCAATTATATGGTTAACTGTCTCCTCTAGTCTGTTATTATTATTACATTATTATTATTATCATGTACGTTGAATTCAATATTTATACTCAACAAAATTGCATTTCTGGAAACGCGGAAGTCAACATCTTCAAAATACTTGAAAGACGGCTACTCAAACAAAAATGTCTCGGTCCACATTAATTACAGATTTACAAAGAACGATATCGTGCGGACCGCCAACGAACCAGATACTTTCGTGCTATTTTTTTAAATCGTCCCGATCTCATGTTTCGGTATTCGGTAAACGCTTCCGCACAGGTAGGTAAACTGCCATCGAGAAGGAGACAGCTAACGAGCTGAAGGAACTAACGCACTAGAGAATACAATACAAGTTATAGGGAGAATGCGAACAGCCGGCCCTCACAAATCAGTCGATCTTTTAAACTTGTACGACCAGACCTCAAATATTTAAACTCGGGTTGCTTTCAATTGAGCGTGCGGCGAAGTGTGGCCGTGGATCGTTTCGTTACTATAATATCACCGTGGGATGGTAATCTCTTATTAACTCCAAAGCTTTTATGTATATGTTTCTACAGAGAAAACATTTGTGTTATACAAATATATGTACATAGGCGTAGATAAGAGTGCGTGTTGCTTCGTAAACTTAAAGCAAGCGGTATATTGAAGAAATTAATAATTTTATCTAACCAGGAAACGGTCCAAGCAGACCGTTCTCAATGTCATCCACATTTGATCCATATTTCTTTGAAAGCAGTTTTAATATTGACATCTAAATTTCTTTTATTTTGACCACAGTTCAGTTTTAATAATAGCTTTCGCATGAAAATGACCTCATCAAAAACCTTAAAGGTGAAAAGGGGGATAAGTTCGGTACAAATCATGTTTAGGGTTGTCGGCTTCGCCGATAAAATAATTGAGATCTGAACCTAATACAAAATATATGTCACTGAAACTAAAGAAGCTTCGTGTAATTGAATCTACAAGTTTCCTGCAGGGACATCTTAATCTAGACACACGGCAGTGTGTAGAGTGCAGATGTCCCTGCAGGAATATTTTATATTTTGTATTATGGCCTGTATTGTAGCTAGAGGTTCCAATTAATTTTAAAATCGGCTTATTTTGGAAATTACTATTCACAATGGCTTAAGTATCTGCTGTTTACTGGTAGTAAGGAAGCCACGTTTTTCCGTTAAACTACACACTAGATCTGATTTAAATATCATTTGAAATTGCATGTGGAATTATAATCACCTTGTAATTTATCCTGTTCTTATGGACTTTATCCTACTACAAAATACACATTTCTTGTTCTCTTCTGTTTCAAAAAAAGCTTCCAACCTTGTGTGATTATTTTCGGAATTATTCGTTGAAGAATCTAATGAAGAAACTAAATCATCACTTACTTAAACGCTTTTAGTCATTTTATGATGAAATGTCCGAAATTAGTCTACAAAATGTTGTGAATAGGTATTGGATAAGTAGTTTACACATCGAATGACCACCACGTTTCCTTGATTTAAGTCCACTGGTCTCTCGTTTAACATGCCATGAAGTGTATTAAAAGACATCGAACGATTGCAAGATCACATACAGTGACCACATGAAAGTGGTAATAAATTATATAAAATCGTTATCCGGCAAATAGAAAAAAAATGCTCCATTTAGAAAGCGAATAGATCCATTTTGGAAAGGGAAAAGGGAGAACCTTCAATAAAGCAACAAAAAGAGGAGACCAGTTGTCCACGAATACCTGAAAATTACACGTGTCTCGACGTGCGTTTTGTTAGCCAAGTTGGCATCATCGGGAGATATTTTAATCACTCCTGATTATGAAAGCGCGCGTCGAGAAACGTATTCAAAATCTTAAATTGGAAGAATTTTCAAAAAACGCAAACATCGAGTAATGCAAAAACAACAAGAAAATGTAAGATCCAAAAACATAATTTTCAAAAAATTGCTATAAGCTATGCTGAAATAAAGGAATGGAAATCATACTATTAAAAATTAACTTAATGCCCTTATTTTGTAGTAATTTTTGTTTCAACATTTGGTATATAACCTACCACAAAATATTTTACGCCATACGTAAAAAATGTGCTCTCTTAAATGGCATTGCTAAATAAGAATATTGGCATTTAAAAACCTTGTCAATCACATCACAGCTCCAACAATAATGTCAAAAAAATATACGTATATCAAAAAATGGTCACCTAAAAGCAAAATCGCCCTGTTCGAGCATTTTGCTCCAATTTTCCAAATAACAATTTTCTCGAATTTGTTCCCACGTTTTCGTGCTCACTGTATATCAAAAAGGGGGAGATACAACAACAGCTACTGTAGCAACTCGAATCTTTTTAAGAAACAATTGTCTATAAACGACATATATTTGTAGCATTAATTAGTTGACTATTTCTCGTTTTTATAAAAAAAAATTGGAAATCATATATCACTGAATTTATTTAACGCTCACTTCAAATATTTATATTATCTACTATTATATACTAGAAAATAAAATAAATTCAGAAATCATATGTTTTACCAGTAGTTATATATACTCTTTCACAGTCGTTTTCTTATGAAAATTACTATTTACGAAGTCAATTAGCTTGCAGTATTAATAGAAGGACCTATTTACAGACGAAAATAAAAATTATGATATTTTTTTTAATTCATGTAAACACGCTCCCATTATATCGTCATACATTTTAACCCAATACGGACGCGAAATCAAGTTCTTTTCAAAACTCAATAGTCAGTGAAATCGTTAGACAAATAATACACTATCATTCACAATTTCATTCATCTAAAGAAGATCTTCATTACACCCAATATCAGAAGTTACGTCCGTTGACACAACCATTAACATGAAACGGTGATTCATCAGAAAATTTTATGTAATTTATATAACATTAACTTGTATGATGTTTATTATTTCCTGATGACTCTATAAAATCGCATATCGCATAACCAAGAGAACTTATGCATATCATTGTAGTTATCGAAGAAATTAATTTATTAATATCCCAGATGAATAGTAGTTCTCATTCGGCCACTGGCCATTTAAACAAATTACCGAAGATGGTTAGGACCTCTATTATTTAAATGTATTTATAACAATGTATTCAAATTTAGTGTTTTACCAAAATACTTAGACATGCTATACGCTGAAGTCTTTTAAAATTATTGTTGGGGCTGGGTATCGTGCTATCGTGTAATCATTTCTCGCAATTGTGCAATGATGGCAATCATTTCTTGTTATTAAAATTTGTCTATCAGTTCTGATGAAGTTTTCTTGTTATTGCAATCATAAGCAAGTTTTGAATTAGAGCACAAAATTGACATGACTGAAGCCTATTTTCTATCTAGTAGATCAGTTAATGAATTCGAAGATACAGTCAGTGTTTATGTTTAAATATTTTTAAGAGTAGGTACTTCTTAGACTTGGCAGTAATTCCAAACGATTTTTACGCGTGCCTTAAAAATTGTGTTGGTGTGTTTGGCAACACTAGTTCTGTGACTTATTAAGTAGATGCTGGTAGACCAACCGTTCATACAGAAGTTGATAATAACGTTAGTCAATGTATCGAACAAGAGCCTACAACATTTTTGAGCGCTTATTTCAAGAAATTGGAGTCTTGGAGATTGTAAAGTAAATCTTAGACATCTATACATATAAGATATAATTACATGAAACCCTTTTACCGACAGACCAACTAAGGCATCTTGTGTACTGCCAGTTGTTTGTTGATAATTTAATGGATATTCTAAACGTATTGATACTGAAAATACTGATAATCCACATATTTTTGTCGATCTCCACTACTTGTGGGATACAAAATTGGTGTTTGGATAGTAGTTTCTCTCTGAATAATCATTGGTACCGTTTCATTCAATTCCACAGCCAATTAGAGTAACACAGAAAAAATATTTTTACTGAATTTATTCGACGACTATGCAATTATGAGCTTTGGCGTAGCTATTTTCAGTAATATGGTGGAACAGCGCACAGAATATAGACACTACAGCGTTTCTTCGCGAGTTTTTTTATGACCAGCTGATAAGTTTTAACATATTGAGTTTCTGTTTCCTTCTAACTCTTGCAGCTGAGAACTGTAACAAAGTATTGTTCCATGTCATGTGTAGCAATGCTGCAAAGAGCTTTTGATAACAAGGGGAGGTGCATAAACATGCATTTAATAAGACGGAAGCCATTTCCAACAATTACTTTGATTACCCTTTTTTTGCCAATAAAAAACGTATTCAGTGTTTCATTTTAATTCTCAAACTTGTATAATTCATTACGCTGGGGAACAAAAAAATGTTTTTATGTTGCCACAAATTTAAAATCGATTGCTGAGTACTCAGGCCCAAATTTTACATTATATCTTCATTTTAGCTAAATCGACTAAGTACGTTTGTTAAAATTATGCAGACTTCTAAAACTGCTTATTCGCAGCATCAGTGGTTTGTTTGTGTCGATTTAAAAATGGTTACCATACTTCTTGGAAAGCAAAGTGGATATAGAAAATATCCTTGTCACCTCTGTTTACGAAATAGTCGTGCAAAAGAGAAGCATTGGCAGCAAACTGTTTGACCTTTGAGAGACGCTACGACCGTTGGAAAAGTGAACATTGTTCACGAGCCATTAATAAAGACAGAAAAAATAATACTGGCACCTCTTCACATCAAACTGAGTTTAACGAAACAGTTTATAAAAGCACTGGACAAGTCAGGTGACTGTTTTAGATACATTTGCCAAGCATTTCCAGCACTGAATGTGGAAAAATTAAAAGCAGGGAATTTTAACGGTCCACAGATTCGAGATATGGTAAAAGACAAAAATTTTGACAAATACATGACCGTTGTAGAATCTGATATTGTTTAGTTATGTATCTATAATTCAAAATTTTTTGAGCAATCGCAAGGCAAATAACTACCAAGAACTAGTACATAAGCTGTTTTGAAAAATTGGGCGCCAATATAGGCATTAAATTACATGTCTTGCATAGTCACTTTGACAGAATTTTTCAAAAGGTGGAAATAAGTTTTGACGGATGTATTCCATTTCATAAGTATCTAAATTTGACTATGATAATTTTTTATTGATCTCGACATAATTCCACACACCCGATACGAAATTTTATTGTAAAATTTATTAACAAAATTAATTTGTCGGTCCCTATGGTATTGTGTATTAAATACTCTTAGTTCCCGATATATAAACTTGATTTGATAGAATATCGCCATTTGTAGGTACATTTCCGCTTCTCCAATCAAAATAAAGCGTGTACAAAATTATACAATTTTTTCTATCAATTTTCCTATTTATTTCCTCTTTCTTCACACATCTTTACTAAATAGAAACATCCTCAGAGCTTTAGATATTCACTGAAGAATAATATTTTAATAAAATTCAGCGTTTTATTTCTCGTATTTACCTAAACCAGATACCTATTAATATCAGGCTTACATAGGTCATTTATTTGCGATTTCATTGCGGTATTTAGTCGTCGCTCACCATTAACTATTATAGCAATGATTGAACACTGATGTTTTAAAATGAACTAAATAAAGGTATTGGGTATAATTTATTCAGCGTTGGCGTTGTTCCAAGGCATTTAATTTTAATTTGCTGTTTACTACTTTGGCATGCTTCTTACGCAGTAATAATTCATCATAATTAACTAATCTCACTGTCAATTTCATCCTGCAATTTATTTATTTCACGTGTGTTCGTATTGCTTTTAATTAGCTATGCTATGACTACTTTCTAATCAAATTTACACATATTTGTTTTTGGAAAGGTGAAATAAACATATAATTGTGGTGTCATCTTCCGTGTAATAAAAATGCAATTAGTTGAAAATATTTTGTAGTCATTTGCGCAGGTCTATATGTAGTCATAGATTTTCTTAGGTGATTGTGTGCGGAATTTATTATAATTTGAAAATATCAATAATCAAGAAATAATAAACTTGTTCGCTTTTACACGAAAGACTCTACAGCAAACCAAATGAGCGAAATACCTACCATATAAGTTTTATAAACCATTAGGTAATTAAAAAATATCTGTCGTAAATCCGTTACACGTATACCTACCTATGCATCAGGTAAACCGAAAAGTGACAGAAATTTCGGCTACTTTAAGGCAATGGTGAACAGAAATTAAGCCGTTATGAATTTAACGTGAAAGATAGCAAATTTAAATATAGTTAAATTATAAATTAGGTAATTCTATACGTAGGAAACGTGATCAAAACTTGTAAAATTCCTTTTTTTGAATACAAAAAAAGTCAAAAACAATATTATCAAAACTGCTTCTTGGATGTGCTATTCATTTCATCGCTATTTGCCAAATAAAAAACTCTCTTATCTTGCCGATAAACGAAACAGTCTACCTGAGCCTAGCCATAAAAACAAGCCACGGTATGTTTTAAGATTTTTTTATTTGGCAAATAGCGATGAAATAAACTATAAATTGGACACGTAAGTTTCTATCTGTCTGTATTCTCGACGTCTAATGAATTTAAATATGATAGTGCTACTAATTTGGACAAAACTTTAAAAATTTTAAATAAAAACTCGTAAAAGATAACTTCTAAAACTGTATGTTTACACAAAGGAGGTACATTATTATACTATAGTATTATACTTATTACCTAGTTTTTCTATTGAGCATTGTTTTGGTATATACTCCTCGTCAATAATAGGAAAAAGTGTGAGATTTTCTAGGTATGCGTAGAAGAAAGAGTGAGGCGGCATTCAAAGAGAAAAGGGTGCACTTTGCGCGCGGCCAGATTGAACTCTGTGTACATTCTAGGGGATGTACGAGGGTCACTCAAATATAAACGAGCCTTTTGCAAAAAAAAAATTTTACATTTTAAGAAGAAAACACACTTAATAGTTATTTTTCTACATAGTTCCCCTCTTCATTAATGCATTTTTCCCATCGGACAGGTAGTTTTTTCATGCCGTTTTCGAGGAATGACTTCGGGCGGGTATCCAACCAACTGCGCACAAATTCTTCAACCTGTTGATCGTTCGCAAAATGCTCTCCTCCAAGTGCTTCCTTGAGAGGCCCAAACATATGGGAAATCACATGGTGAGAGGTCAGGGCTGTGGGGAGGGTGGTCAAGTGTATTCCAATGTATTAAAGGCAATTTTTGGGTTGTTAGGGCTGCATTGTGGGGTCTTGCATTGTCATGCAGGAGCAGGACGTCTCAGATAGTACAGTAGTAGGCAGCGTTTATTGTGCGACGATCGTGAAGAAAATCAACGAGTAAAGCTCCTTGAGAGTCCCAAAAAAACCGTTGACATCACCTCTCCGGCTGACAAGCGAGTTTTGGCTTTTGATGGTCCTGGCTTTCTCTTTTTTCTCCACCTGGCTCCACCCTTTTCGACTTGGGAATGTAGTGGTGCACCCAAGTTTCATCGCACGTCACAATGCATTTCAAAAAAGCCTGCCCTTCATTTTGATACCGAGCAAGAAGCGTCTGACACACTTCAACTCTTGCATTTTCTTTTTTTGGGTAAGTTTTCTTGATTAAGCAGACGTGACACCCACCTCGCCGAGATTTTTCGAAATTCAACGTGATCTCGGATGATGGTGTGTAAACTTCCAATACTGATTTCCGTTTCCTTACTGATTTCTGCTACAGTGAAGCGACCATCCCTTTCAATGAGCTTGCGAACAGCTATTGTGTTGATGTCAATTGAATATTCTACGTGAAACTGCTTTCTTTTCTGTTATCACATTTTGAGCATCTTTAAATTATCACATTTTGTATTCAGTCTAACATACTGAAATTACTTTTCAATGTTATACTTTTTCTCTTATAAAATACTGGACATTTCCAGTGTTTCCGAATAATCAACGCGGGTAGCGTCAAACGAAAAGAGACCGGAAGTTTTAGAAAATTATCTTAGTATCGCTTAGCTCTTCAATTGTCAGTTTTAAAACGGGTGCAAAATTTTCTCTTTTAAGGGGTGTTCATCCTGTTTCACAGTTCCATTCTCTAACGGTCTTCTTCCAACTTGTTTTGAGCGATTTACAATCCCACGTTCAAAGATTGCAGAATATGAGTCGAGTTTGATAAAAGGCTAATTATATTAGATAAATAATCTACATATACATATTAGATGGTGTACATAATTTCAACAGGGCCTATCTGAATTAGTGAATACTGCAGTGGCGGTGGGCTATAAGGTGTGCTGGTGTGCGCGCACTACCGACAATTTAGCATTAATAATTTTATTCAGTAATTAATGGACACATTCTTAATTTATCGCCTTTCCGCATCCCTACCGTTAATACCATCTAAATATTATATGGCCGATTTACGCCCGTGGATCGCTGTGCCGGTCGCGGCACGTGCCGGTCTCGTAAGCTGTCTTATCGCTTACGCTTTACGTCTAGCCTGAGTTTGGAGGAAAAAGTGCAAATTAAAACTCTAGGTAGGCCCACTCCACAAATTAATTTAAAATTAGCCGTGAAAGGAAAAAATTTGTAAGAACATTTAATAATGACTTATTTAAAAAACATTTGTGGTTAAGTGGATGCGATGTATTGAACGCAATGTTTTGTTTTCCGTGTGTTTTGTTTGGCGGGGAAACACCTTGGACCAAAATTGGAGTAACGGATTTAAGTCACATAAACGAGAAAATAAAAAAACATGCAAATTCTGCTGGATACATGAATAATGTTTTGAATTTAGCCATGCTAGGCACTGCAAATATTGCGACAATGCTCGATTCTGCTCATCGACGAGCAATGGCAGCACACAATGAAGCGGTTTCAAAAAACAGGTATGTTTTAAACATTATTATTAACTGTATTCGTTTTTGTGGAAAATTTGAACTGGCCCTAAGAGGACACGATGAATCGGAAACATCATCCAATCCAGGCATTTTTCGTGGGTTGATTGATTTCAGTGCCGAATTAGACGAGGCTATGAAGTATCATTCACAAAACGCGGCGGCTTTTAAAGGAACTTCTAATACTATACAAAACGAGCTACTTCACTACTTCAGTGCATGCTTGAAGTTTGTCACGATGAAATAACCATTGAAATTAAAAAATCCACATTTGTTGCTGTAATAGCAGACGAAACTACAGACGTTTCTACAATTTTTCAGTTGGCTTTAACATATCGTTACATGGTGGGTGGAAAGCCTGTAGAAAGATTCTGGAGTTTTTTAAAACCAGTAGGACATGATGCAGAGTCATTGGCGGAGTGTTTAAAAAGTGAACTAGACTACCATGTTAAAAATGACCCACATAAATTGATTGCTCAAACATATGATGGAGCTGCCGTTATGAGTGGATCATCGAATGGAGTTCAAGCCAGGATTAAGATGAGTTGTCCAACTGCCCAATATGTGCATTGTTATGCGCATCAATTAAATTTAATTATGGCAAATGCGGCTTCTGCTAATCGGAAGGCACGAGTATTCTTTGCAAATTTGGGAGGGTTTTGCTCATTTTTCTCTAATTCCGCACAATGTACCGCAGTTCTTGATGAAGTAGTAGGAACTCGATTACCCCGATCAGCACCTACAAGATGGAATTTCAATTCTAGAATAGTAAATACTGTGTTTGAAAACAAAGAAGAATTTCTGGAATGCGTAGAATTGATTGAGATGAAAAAAAGTCACATACAACATCCACCTATTATTGATAAAGCCAGTGGATTGAAAAGAACTTTAAGGGATAACGATTTTCTATTTTGGTTAGGTAATTTTCACAAAATTATGTCACATGTCAACATTCTGTATAATCAGTTACAAAAAAGCGAAACTGATCCAGTTTATGTAAAAACATCTATAGATGGTTTTATTAGAGAAATTTCTGCAATACGAAATAGCACCGAAACCGCCACAAGCACTGAAGATGAACCAAATAAAATACAACCAATAAAAAGGAGACGAGTAGACACTTCTACGGGAGACAAAAATAGAGAACTAAAGGAAGTGTGTGACATTATAATATGTCAAGCTAAGGAGAGATTTAATTTTACTGGACACTTGGTAGCATTCAATTTACTTCTCCCAGAAAAATTTTCGGAATATTGAAAAATTTGCACAGTATAAAAATCGCAGAATTGAGCTCATTTACAAAGAAAATTAGGTAAGTTTCCAAATTAATAAAGTTAATAAGAATATCCTTAATATGAGATAAATATTTATCTCATATTAGGGATATTCTTATTATTCTTATGATTATCATTATTTTTATGTATGGTGCACCCCCAATCTTAGGATCACGCACCGCCACTGGTGAATAGTGTACACAAAATTGACACTTATAAATACTAATAGGTTCACTAGATATTGACGGTTATCTAGCAAAACCCTTATATATACATAATATTTATCCGTTTACGAATGGGGTACAGTCGTGAATACGATGGGCATTCAGTTTAGTGCCAGGCACGAAACTAAGACACAAGTCAAGCATCAGCTTGTTATCGTTAAGAAAATGGGTGTCCTAGCATATTCTCCTATAGAGGTATCGCAACAATATCGTTTGTATTGGGGCCTATCGTTTAATTCCTATTCATTTAAAAACCTAGACGGAAAGTTAAAACATTACTGCCTTTGGTGCTTTACCAATGATGCGTAACTGATGAAATATTGAGATTCACACTAGGTAATCACAAGAAAAATATTTCCCAACATTTTGCTTTCACCCACATTTTTGGTACATATTTTTGTCTGTTTCGCGTCTTAATAAGTCACTTTGACAGGGTCTAACTGAATTATGCTACCTGAGGGGTATGGTGATGGCGCTGGCGTACCGAAATTCGACACTGGAAATAGTGTCGGATTTTAGGCCACCGCATGAAGTGTGTACATTTACCTTACATATAACAGCTTACTTTAATGGGTTTCGGAGGCCTGTCTAATAACGGGACCCGAGCAAAACTCGGCAGCGGCAATCCGAGCGTTTTCAATGTCATCTTGTCTATAGATTCACTTTTACCAAACAAAAATGTGAACTCGGCTTGATCCTGTTTAACGTCGGAGTCTATCAGTGTGTTCAAGTTTGCAATGCCACCAAGTTGAACAGTGTCGATACATTTTTTTCTTCTACTTAACGCATACATACATACATACATACATACATATGTACTATTATGTGAAAGCCACCGTAATTCGGTTACCTTCATAACTGTTATATACCAGGGTCAAATAAAATGTAGCATCTTGCGGCGTTTTGTAACATTTCCCAAAATATATCAGTTTAGTTCAGGCAATTAAATTTAGTATAGCTGTGTATCTCTGATGTCGTAGAGATCTCTGTATCGCTGACAACAATTTATTTATTGTTAATTACTTACGTTTACGTTGATAACATGAATTGTTTACATATATGGAATGATATTTCGTTTCGTTGACCTAAAATAAAGGGTGGTCCAACAATAATGCACGATGTTAATTGTGAGTCACACCTTAACGTCAAGTCTTTTGCCCAACTTAATTTGACATTTCTTTGTTTCAGTGTTTGACAAATTCAACCATGGAGAGGTACACAATTGAGCAGCGCGTTAAGACTGTTGAAGCCTTTTACGGAAATGGGCGTTCAAATCAAAATGCATTTCGTGCACTTCGTGACTTTTTTGGTCAGAATAATCGATCAAATGTGTCCACAATCGGGAGAATTGTGCGCAAATTTCAGCAAACCAGGTTTGTAGGAAATGTGAAAACACCTGTGCATACTCGCCCAGTTCGTTTTGCGGAAAACATTGCTGTTATTCGCGATAGTGTAGCAGAAGAGCCGTCAACCTCGACTCGTCGTCGTGCCAATTGTGGCCAGAAATTGAGGATATGGACCTGGACGATATGTGGTTCCAAGAGGATGGTGTCACTTGCCACACAGCCAAGGAAACAATGGCACTTTTGCGCAAGAAATTCAATGGCCGTGTTATCTCACGTCGTGACGATGTTAATTGGCCGCCACGATCATGTGATTTGACACCGTTGGACTTCTTTCTTTGGGGATATTTAAAAGAAAACGTGTACGTCAATAAGCCAAGAACAATTCAAGAGCTAAAGGATGAGACAATTCGGCACATTAACGACATTGAACCTCAATTATGTCTCAGAGTCATTGAAAATATGGACCATCGAATATAGGTATGCCACCGAAACCATGGCGAGCATTTGGCCGATATTTTGTTTCACACATAATTGTCATAGATCCTTCTATCATAATAAAAAATATTAAGATAATTCTCTGAAAAATTTTTGTTTTATTTATAATTAACATCGTACGTTTCGGTTGCACCACCCTTTATATTAAGAAATTATTACCGTAAAATGGAGTTACTTTGAACTGACGGGGTAACTTTATAAAATCAGGTTTTTTGAATCCAGATCGTTCTGGCGGGCTTAGTTTTGATGCCAGCGACCTCCCACTAGTCTCATTATTTCAAGGGTTACTAGTAGACTGTAATGCAATCACTGCATATTTTTCAAGTGGCTAATTTTACAAACCTCGCGCCATTCTTCTGTATATGTGATAAAATTTGTCTTTAAAACTTCTCCCAAACCTCCTCTGACAGGAAAATACTTCCAGAGTCATCGTTTCAAGTAAGTTATTTCCTAATCACAAAACTATCTATGAACATTTTCCGTTTTTTATCATTTCTGTAAGTCAATTTTCCTATTTTCTACAAATTAGTAAGTGAAGTTTGTGCAGTTGACGGAGTAACTTTGAGACAGGTTTGTGTACATGTAGATTGACGGGGTAACTTGTGGAGCTTTGTGGATTACCTGAACACTGTTCGTTGTGAATCTGTAGCACAAAAATAACGCAAAAGAAAACTGATGATACCCCCTGGAAAAGGGATCACGACTGATGATCTACTCCTCACAGTCATTCCAGCCTTTACTGAAAAGAATAAAACTGGGAATTATCACAAGGCGAATAATATGAAGCCAAGAAAAAATAAAAGCAGCCAGGTGTGCCTCTTATGACTCTCAATCCTCCACAAACTCAAGCTTGAATAGTGATGACGTGTCTGCCAAATTTTGAATTATCAGACAATGAGGACCATCAGTTACAATGGACCAAGTCTGCTAACCAGGTCTAACTAGTCAAGGACTCTACTACATTAGAAGAAATAGTTAATTTGGGAAGGATTTTTCAATTTAAAAAAAATCAGGAGCCAAGTTTGAGAAAGTTCGATATAACTGGACTTTCTTTTTAATTTTACACTTAGGCTGGTATTTTAACGGGGTAACATTGATATAAGCACCTAAACAAGTGTTCTTGATGGGGAAAATACCTTTGTTCAAAGTTACCCCAGATTGAGGGGTAACATTAATACAAAAATAAAAGCCCTCTGATTCCTATTGAGGTTAACGAAATCGTTCATATTCCAATATACTTGAGCTTAGGTGTAGAGATTTCGTTTGATCCAAGATTTTTTTAAATATCTCTAAAATTAAGAAGGGTACAGTCGAAGATATGAAAAAACTGTACCAAAGTAACCTCGGTTAACGGTATGTCTGACAAAAAACATAATTTTTTGCACAGCTCAAATTAAAGAGGATAAAATGATCTAAAAAAGCATTATGATGAAATCACTGAAAAAAGTTTATTGAAGTCTTTTTGAAAAGCAAACACAAATTTAGAATTTTGTTCCGATGGTTTTCTTATGTTTGCTCAAAAATTGCTGATGGTAAAAAATCTTGAACTGAATTTTTTTGAAAATTGGAAACTTCAGGAAATCACCTAAAAATTTAAAATTTTTTTACTTCCCTTAATTTTTGTGCCTAGTGTACATATGTACACTTCAAATAACTCGATATTATATAATTATTATTATATAATACAATTCACCCTGTATATACATATCTTACATCCCACAGCATGAAATACATAACACGGCTAAATTATTTTAAAGCACGTTGTTTTGGAAATTCCGCGTATCTGTTCAATATTTAATATTCAATTGAACCTTCGAGTCGATAAAATCAAATCATTTTTACCATTCCCATTTAAATAATTAACGAAACAATTTTGTGCAAATGAATACTTATTTAGTTTACGAATAGCGATAAGTAGGTCATGCTTGTCGTTGCAGTTTATGGCATTTGGTAAAACTAATAAAACGATGTTATATTTCATATCAGATGTATTCTATTTATAGGCATAGCCTGATACATCGAAATTATTAAATACTAAAATCGGACGCTATCAGAAATTGGATACACCTTGCGATATTCTAATCGGTGTTATAACAAAACACGGAAACATTCATGGTATCTAATAAATTCTTTATATATACGAAATAATATTTATTTGTTTACGAGTACGCACAGTGTTTCATCAGGAAGTTAGGTGTATAAAATTATTTCTCGGCATTTATGCATTTATATTGATTAGCTGTGTAATATAAGATCATAAAGCATTTATATTAACAAAAGCTTAATTAGTAAGGATTATTAAAAAAAACGAGATTTCATAACAAATCATTACATTTTATGAAAGAAACAGTTTAGGATATATATATATAAATACTAAAATAACCTAAAAACTATAATACAAAGAAATAAAAAAATAATTACGAATTTAGACCTGATTTTTCTGCAGAAATAGTACCTTGAAATTAAATAGAAGGTAGTGGCACTATAGAACACACGTGGAATTGAAACTCTTCAGCTTTCAACTAGCTTTTATTCTTAATCAAGAAAAGCTCCTCTGGCTTTCCCGTATCAACCCATCTGGCACCAATTTTCGACGAATAGTTGGCCAACTTCATTTTGATTTCTCTTTCAGGGTCCTCAGTAACATCATTGAAATGAACTTTAGTCGAAATATACTCGAAAATCCGACTGTTTCTTTCAGCCATTCTGTATTTGAGCCATTTTTTAAAAAAACTCCATTTTTGAAATAGAGTGAAGGTGACCTGCAAAAAAATCCTGTCATGCAGCACTAGTACAATTATTGTAGTGAACGTTCGATTCTTTTATTCTATTTTAATTACTTCATTGGGCTTGGAGAACAATATTGCACTACATGGTAGAACGCTACACAGAGAAAAATTCTATAGTTGGACTTTAGCCCAACAACGCTATCAATATTGAACAACTACATTTATTGTCAAAATATTGGCTGTATCGATTCGACACTGAATTTATTTGACAAAACTCGTTAAATATAATGAATCTAACTCAGAACAAAAAATTAAAATTGATAAATCTCGCTCACAAAAAAACTTAAAATTGGTTTGTCATTTTTAAAATACTAATTTGAACCATAATAGGATAAGAAGATTGTTGTACTTGAGTGTGCTGGCTGAAACCTTGACAGTTGTAAAACAAAACCAAGAAATAACATATTTTGCGGATCAACCAAATGTGCATAAATAACATTTTTTGAACCAGGTTTTGAAACAGCCACATACATAAAATATATTTGGTGTATTTTTACAACTTCTAGGCATTCTTAAAACAAAATAAAAACACACGACGCGATGTCACGAGTAAACGTACACACATTAAAAACGTACTACAGCGACTATGTAAATACCCGAATAGTACAAAACCGGAATATCCCCACCGGCCAACTGTGTTTTGGCAAATCCCCCACACTTGTGTGTACATTTCAAAGCGATCAAACACAGGGGCGCCGCAAAGGTTGAAGCAAAATTTAATTTTATAGAAACTCGGTTTTAAAAACTACACATTATTATACAATGTACATTTACAAATACTGGTGCGTGATGGATACAAAAAAATAGAGTTTCTGTAGTTCATGGTATGTAACTAAGCCAAAGAGTCAAAAAAGATCAATATTCTTTTGAATAAGAAACAATATAAAGTTATGACTGGTCACCAAGAAGCTACTGGCCACTAGACATGAACTCCATAGAGGATCTATGGGATGCGCTAAAACGATCAGTTAAGCGCCACATACCTGCCCCTATGAATCTTAAGAAGCTCGAACAAGTCGTTCTTGTCGAATGGAAGAATACCATGCTCAGGAAACCATTTACCACTTGTTTGATAGCACGCCAAGACGAATGGAAGCAGTAATAAAGGATAGAAGAGGATCTACATACTCTACTAAATTAAAATTCCTACGATTTAATTTCATCTCCAATTTGTTTTCTAAAGGTTTTCATTAACACCGTTTTCATTGCATTTGACATTATCGTTGCTTTCTTTTATTTATATGTTTCCCGATATAATTCTAATTTGTTAAACATTAGTTAAAATCATTTCGAAAAAATAAAAGTATTAATGTGATTGTTTCCCTGATGCCTTAATTTTGTTCAGGAGTTTATTTATTTCACATACAACATGCCTCTCATTTCTAACACATCTCTTTTTTTACTTTCTCACATGTTTCTTACCTAATAAATAACAATATTAAATCTTAAATGCATTCATAAGGGTCTGAAATATTTATATATTTACCAAAAACTTTATTTGCCTTAAACATAATTTATTAACAATAAATAAAACATTCTCTCTGTGTAGATGGGCTGAATGAACATCGTGCTGGCTAAAACTTACACCATTACGTTACGCAACAATTTGTTACAGTTGAACAGAAATTGCATTTGTTCTCCCCGTACACACCCCATTTGAATAAATGACCTTCATAATCCCCTGCCAACCTAACGCAGTCATCCCCTTGGCAAATTGATTCTTATAAAGTAGGCTAGCCTTTATCGGCGAATCAGGGTAACCTGAAGGGATACGTTCTATTCCATGTTTGTTTTACGACCACTTACAATTAGCATATATGAGAGAACGTTTTATTATCCTTTTATTTCTCTAGCACGGACTGAATTCTCGCATGTCCGTAACTAGATGAAGCTGGAAATTGGAGCCGGACTCCTATGCCGGGCGAGGATATAGATAAAATCCATTTTCAAAGTGGAGTCCACGTATTAAGTTGATGTTGCGGCGTACTATACTGGAGTAATTTTCATAATGCGTTTCAATACCAACCGACTATTCACAGAGAGAAAATCTATGTAAAACATAAATGAAAATGACCGCCCCCACTTTTATTCTGGACGTTTTAATAAGAATATGCATACAGTGCTTTCCTAAAGTAATAAACTCCTAAAATTTTACTCCCTCCCCCCCGGACTCGTAAAATTTTATTTTTAGTTGCGCATTTTTTCAAATATAATTAATATGGGGGATGATTCGTGCAGGAGGTATGAGTTATCTTTTCTTTGATTTTCCCTAATCTTCATCTGAGTCGGACTTGCCCTGCCCTGCTTCTTCTTGGTGGTAGCTTACGGGTTTTGATACTTTAGAGTCGCTTTAGCTTTGTTCGCTGACAGACTCATCCTTCGAACTCTTCTTAACCTTTTCTGTGGGTGGGTTCTTTCCTGTTAAGACGCATTTCTTCTTTTTGTTTTCCTCAAATTTGTCCTCCTCCTTCTCCTCCTCATCTTCTCCTTTGGAGTCGCCCTTCTTTTCTTATTTAGAATTAACGAATTCTATAATTATGATATCGGTTTCCTTACCAATATTTTCAACTGTTTTGGGAAGTCCTTCCTGATGCTTTAATCTTCTCTTCCACATGTAAAAAATAAAGAGTCCAAGGGGCTAATAAAACTCGCATCAACTGTACCAATCACCAGTCATAAAACATGCAATTCAATATTATTTCTTGTCTAGAATAAATAACACATTTACACGTTGTTGATGAAGTCAGTAGAGAAGTAACGACAAACTGACTGAATTATTTCAAAATTTCTAAATTAAAATGGACATTTCGAAACATTGCATTCTTTGTAATATTCGTAGAACATCTTCGACTTTAAGTTTAAGTAATGAAGTGATTATAAAGATAAAAACAAAAATGTAATACTTCAATGAATGATACATACATTTTGTATAATGGATCTTTGCGCTTGTATCAATTTAGTGATGATGCACGGATCACATCCTACACCACTCGCAATTGTTACTAATATGCCCCAATTACCAGCACGTATGTCTAGCGACATATGTGTCAATCAACTACGTACTGCATAGACAGTTAATAATTTGCCAAACAGTTAACAAAATGCAATTATGAAGTCACTCTTAGCTTTATTGTATACATAATTTGATTCATTGACGTCTCAATATTTCTGTAAAATTTATTTCATTTTTGTTTCATTTATTTAGAATTTTGTTGAATTTATTTTGATGGAAATATCACTTCCATTAAATGTTTCTATAGAGAACCTCTCTCTGTACTCTGTGATAGGTTGACGGATTTGTATTGTACTAACTGTTCAAAAATGCCAGTTGATTGATTCATACGGTTACCTGTGACGCACACGCAAGGAATCATTTTACAAACCATACATTAGCATTATTTTAAGTGGCATACATTTACTAGAGGAAGATTACTAGAGCAAGTTTTTTGCAAAACAAGTAGAGACCATTTATTGTCCAAGATACGACATATCGTTTAAAAAAGATCAAAAATTGCGTTTCCAAATTAAATCATAGCCAAGTTTCAGCGGGCTATCTAAAAATATACTTAAAAAATCAGTATCTGTAAATCAGTAAGTTAATAAGCTTATAAGTTTCAAGTTATAACTCGAAATTTTAGTTTTATTGGAAATTTATGGACATCACTGGATTCTACTCAAGAAAGTACCTTAAAGAAATATAAATTATGTTTTGTCATAACTTCCCAAACAGCCAGGATTTCCAACATTGTTTAGAATTTGGAAAACATTTATTTTCAAAAAAAAACGGTACTTCTCAGTTCTTGACATTACTGACAACCTGTAAAATACAAAACTAATTTCAAGCAAGGATATACTATCGTTCCTATCAATTTTCATATTTAACTTTTTATCAATCATCTACTCTAGCATACAGATACTACCGTAGTTGCTATCAACCGTCATTTTTTACTTCTAATATAACTGTAAAAAATGCCATTCATTAAGAATTCCATCGAGTGCTACAGTCTGAAAGAAAAAAGTTGTGTCAGAAACATGGTTTATAGTAGAAGACTCTGTAAGTCGTTGCCATATTTCCTAACAAACAATTTCATTTTTGTTTTTACGGTAAAATTTATGCTTTTACCATTTTTCTCCCAAATAGCTATTTAATGTACTCCGCCATTAATATTATAAATAAATTCATTAACATTATCACGTAAACGACCTTCCATGATCAGAGAAAGCCATGGACGTTTGACATGCACCGAGCCGTCTTAAGCGTCGAGGCTCCTCCACCGAGTGGAAAATCACTTTCCTTTAATTGGGCCTTTATTAGATTGTCCTTTTCGGAGATTTTTACCTGATCTCGAATCGCCTTGCGGCTATTATTCTCAGTATGTTGTAATGGCTAGTGACCGGTTTGGAGTCTTGTAATATTTATGTCAACATAATGATATACTTTGATATTAAGGTTTTTGTATTTAGATTCCGTGTAGCAACTGGCAAATGTCAAGGTGATAGGCATACATCAAAACTAGGGAAAAGGCTGTCGCGGACATGTTTCTAATTTCATTTTAATGGTGCAGTCAAGTGGAATGCTCGTTTCAAAGAGGTGTACCCAATCCTAACGCGTATTTAAAATATTACCCGCTAATCCATTAGTGTTGGCACATAATTTAAACAACAATAACACTCAGCTAGCTGTATTGTAATGATAATAATCTTCTACAGTTGGTATTCGGTCAGTCTGTAATGTTTAGGGTGTTGTCACAATGCCAGAGATAAAGTTGGATTGGAATTTCGTTAAATCTGACAATACTACATCAAACATAATACCAAAGATCGCCAAAATGGAAGAATAATCAGACACAATGATAAAGAAGGCCCAATAAAATCTGCAATATAAACATCCAGAACGAAAGATATAGACGTCTACAAGTTTAAATAAAAAGCTGTTATATAAGGTAGGGTATTGGAACCAATACTCTGTCTTAAATACTTGTAATTTATATAATACAGAAAAAGACAGGCAGGTAAAAGATAATAAACATTTTGAACAGGGTAATTAAATACGTTACCAGAAGGTTGTGTGTTAGGTCCCCTACTTTTTTCTTTATACCATGATTAAATAATTTTCTTCTTAACGATATGTCGATGATCTACAAATTTTAAATTTATTTAGTATTAATTGACATTGAACCAAATTTAATACAAATTTATATTCAAATAAATCAATATTGAGAAAGCTCGAGAAACCCTTTTCATGCTTTTACAACGAAATGTTGTAAATATGAACTGGGTAAAAATACACGGAACAAAAATATTATAATATTGTGAATAATAAAAGAAATAGGAGAATGTGAGATGTAAGGAAAACTACATTAGGGAATTGTGGGTGGTGATGATAAGACCTTAGCAATACGAAATTGGTAAAATTATATAAAGTGAAAAAACAATCAAATGCAGAATCATTTACCCACAAAGGTAAATATATTATATCCAACATAAATAGACACCGTAAGTCAATGTTACAACAAAAGGTGCTGTAGATGATATTAATCAGCTGAGTTTGAATGGTATTATCCACATCGTTAACTAAGTAGAAGACCACAAGTCTCTCTTTTATTCACACCCTGCATAATAAGTTCTAAACTAATTTGATGATGGAATACCTAAATCTACTGGGCATTTGTAGAAGACTTTCAAAATAAGTGGTTTTTAATACAAGGATTATGAAAGTGGATGAATATTGGACCAAAATATATACAAATGTGCTATTGGTATATTTATTGCTATATATTAAGGTGTTACGTAACTACATATTTCGTTTAAAATGGTTGTTAAATAATGATGGTGGTCATTATGGTGGTATTTTTTATATCGATATATTATTTATATCGAAACATTTTAAAAATCGAAACTTTTATAAGATTTTTTTCTCCAAGACAAATAATATATTCTCGAGAAGATTTTTTCTCCCAGAAGCTTTTGCTCTGAGAAATTCTCGAAGTCTACTTAGCGCATATTTTCTTTATGGAATATATGCAGTACCATACAATAACACCCCTAATGAACTGCCTACATAGACCATCGCCCCGGTCAATACATATGACATTGTTGTATACGCCTTTATAGGAGAATACGAAGGTCGCTTATCTGTGTTGTAGACACGGAGTTACTCCGTGTCTACAACACAGATAAGCGTCCTTGATAAGCGATAAGCTTGACTTTTATTAGCTCTGCATTGCGTCGGGCATTGAACTTTGTGTTTATGTCTAAGGGGTTTGAGGCAGTCGAAATAAAAATTCCAAAAATTTCATTGTAATGAAATCGGCATTTTTAATATTAATAAAAAACATTTGTCGAATTTTTCAATGTGTTCTCCATAGGAAACAAATGGACCGCTACCAAAAAATGAAACCCAAAATATTTACAACGAAAGTGGCGTTCAAAAAAATTGAAAAAGTCATAGGAAAAAAAGGATATCGTTTTGAGCACTATTTACCTCTAAATTAAAATTATAAATATTGGTGATAAGAGTTCCGGGAGATAGGACTATCTTTTAGAAAATTACGAGCTCTTTAAGGATCTTCTAAATTAAGTGATCTTAAATTTGCAATATCTGCAATAGTTTTTGAGATATTCGCGAAAAACTAAATCCTTTTTTTTTATTAAATTGTTTACAGCTTTTCCAATTTTTTTAGCGCCAGTGCATTTTTTCAAAAAGTTTCTAGATGTCATTCAAATCGAATGACACCTCAATCATAATTTTCAGAGAAAGCGAACTGGAATTCGTAGTGTACTTGTTGACTAGACTAAGTAATAAATTTCTTGTAGAGGTAAAGAGATACTTCCGGTGTTTCTAATCTTGTGCTTCCATAGTTAGCACTTTATAATTGACCGAAAAGTGTCAATATCAGCTGTTACCTTTGTGTCTTATTCGAGATGACAGCTATACTAGCGAACTCATTTTTGGTTACTGCCTTATCTCTTATGATATTTTATATTGCCTTTTTTAAGAAAATAATTCACTGTTATGCAGTCGGTCTTTGAAGAAAATGAACTAGCGATGGAAACCACAACCGGAAATATTGGCCAGGTGCTGGAATAAATCGCATATTAGTTCACCCTACACCTTCATGGGTGTATGAAGACCATTTGCCCCCTAAAATATTTATACATAGTCGGTTTTATAGAATCAAATAATTTCGATAGCTTGGCAACTAAAACGTCTTTCGATGTATGCATTATCAGTTCTATAAAATATGGATATTTGTAAATAGACTAGCAACAGCAAAGGGTGAACTAAACCGATAGACAATCTAAAATAATAAATGAATTTCTAAAGAAACTGTAAAGGGGGATATCTTTACGAAGAAAAGAGGTATAGTTAACTTAAAGTATAAGATTGCAAGGCCATAAATCAGATATGCACGGCAAATTCCACCTATTTAAAGGCTTATTCGAAATGTGGTAGGGTTTAAGCGAATTATCCGCGCCGGTAACAGAAATTTCTAAATTCAAGACATAATATGATGCACAATTCCCATTTAATGACTTTCCCATTCAATGTCCCAACAATTGACTACCCGAGAAAATGTTTAGATTTGAATGACAATAGTGCATGGCAGTTCTATGTTGAACTATTTAAAACTGAAATGTAAGAAAGGGAGGAAAATAATCGTAGGCATAAAAGAGTTTATAGTAATAATAACGTAGAATATATTGTGACAGACAAGTTTGCCATTCAAATACTTGGTGAATTCGCATTAATTACAGAAGTTACTATTTATTGAAAGAAAGTGGTATTTAAATGAACCCTGAATTCTTAACCATTCTATATTACAGATGGCAGAAGAAATGGGATCGTTCTTTCGTTAATGAATCTATATGTATTTTGTATTATCTGTAACCTACTAGATATAATGATATCAAGACGTAGATAATATAGTACCACAGTACATTCTTTTTTACGTGCAAACCCTTTAGAAGAATCGGTCAGGTGCTGGATAGAATAAAATGAGCACGAGGCTGGAAAATATTCGTAACGACTTACTGAAGCTGAACAAAATTTTAGTATAAATAGAAACTAGAAGTGGTCTAAAATTAGTCTCAATAATTTCCCGATGATTTCAATTTGAATCGCGAAATGTCCGTTGAATATCGTGTAATCTATTACTTTTCCACACTCCGGAAAAATAATGTAATTGAAAAAACAATTTTTTTGGGTTTATTTTTCATTTTCCGGCCTAATAACAAAAAAAAATGGTTTTTAAAAAAATGTTTGCTATGTGTGTGTCGTTGTCGTCGGCATTTATTCTTGTTAGCACGATAACTCAACTAAATCGTGTCGGATCGATCGGTTTTTGACTGATTCTGATCGGGGACGTCTCCCAGACGACGCCTATTGATTTTGAGGTGGATAGAACACACTCTACCATGTACATGGGTTATGAGAAAGCACAATGGTGGACTATTTGAGAAATTTTTTGTTAGCACGATCACTCAATTAAATCGTGTCGGATCGATCGGGTTTCGAATGATACTGATTAGGGACGTCTACCAGACGACATCTATTGAATTTGAGGTGGATAGAACACACCTCACCCTGTCCATGGGTCATGAGAAAGTACGATGGTGGACTATTTGAAAAAAGAATAAAAGTATTCAATGGCGTCGTACATCCTACACGAATCACCCTGTATATAATAATCTTTAAAAATGCGTATTTAAAAATAAAATTTGACGTATCTGAGAGTTTTTCCCAAAAGTTATTCCTTGAATTTTTAACGAATTATTTTATTATTTACCATACGAAAACACCGTATACTGTAATATAATAAATGTTTATAATTTGATCAATTTATTCACGAACTACCAGTTTAATTATCATAATTAAAGAGAATCAATAATTGTATCATGATATACTCATGGCTTCATTATTTGTCACAAAGAGGTAAATAACGTGTATTTGGTGTTTAACAACATCAATGTAATAGATTTTTATTAATTCATGAATATGACGTTTCAAACAACACATGTAAACACAGTAATATAACGTTTTAATATGACTATAGCCGTTAATACATTAATTTTAATAGGAATGAATATCCACCTGTGTATATAGTTAGTTTCGGCTAACCCTATTAAAACTGCTTTAATTAATAAAAACAGAAATACGATACAGCTTTAATAATACCAAGTGCTAATAATCAATTTCAACTTTAGTATAAAACAGGGGCAGGATTATCGCGGCAGATCTCTATCCGTATTCACGTAATGGTATGCTGCAAATTTACTACACTCCGATGCTCCCTCTCGGTCTATCGTCAGTCGCGGATTTATGCCATCTCGCTCTCGGGCAATATCTGTAGCCGGGCGTGTAGTTGTCCTCTTCTATATCGAATTCTTAAACATTTACAAGGCTCTCTCTCCGTCTCTCCCACGACAGCGTCCCACGGCTCGCCCCTAGGACGCGATCGCGTAAGGGCCATAATCGATTAATTCCTTTATCTCAGTTGAACGATAATTCCTAATGTCAGATCTCTTGTTAGATGCCTCGTTTTTAGCTTATCTATGTATTTTTGATCATCGTAAAAATAAAGAAACGATGTTCGCTGTGAAAAATCATTTGTTGATTTTATTATTTCGGATGATAAGGTGGGTGCAAGCCGAAATGAGTTATTCGATAACTAGGTTTATTGGTGATTTATTGCTGAACAATTTACGTTTATTAAATAAAGCTTTTGTGCTATACAGATAGTCACAGATAGTCACGAATTTTGGACGGACAAAAAAGGAATAATGTGAAATGCTCTTATTAGTCTTTATGATCTGATGTATACAGAATAAAACAAAAGAAAACACGTTTCCAAAAAGGTAGGTACAAATGTTGCAGTACGAGGGTCATTATTTATATTTTGAGCCTTACCAACCCCAAGTGTTGCCAGACGCCATCTGACATTTCCGATGGAAAATTTGACATTTTTGACCATAACCTTGTTCAGAACATTTTATCATTTAAGTGTGATTTGTGTTGTTTACAATGATTTGAAAATTATATGTATATCAGCGAAAAAAAGGAATTAACTCGTGACAAATTTCGTGCGGTGATTTATTACGACTTACTACAAGACAAGAGTGCATTAATCAACTTACTTTCAATTTTGACGATAAGCCTCCACCCTTTGCCACTGTGAAACGCTGACATAACGAGTTTAATCGTAGCCGCCATTCGCTCACCGACGAAAGTCGTAAAGGTCGTCCAAAATCAGTTGTGCCAGAAAGCATTGATGCTGTGCAAAAACTGATAACGCGAGATCGTCATGTGACTACTGTGAGATTAAAGGAACCTTAGGCATTAGTTCGACTACCATATATAAAATATTGCATGATCATTTAGCTGTAAAAACGGTTTCTTCTCGTTGGATCCCCAAGACTAGATCGGATCCATTTTTGCATGCCTTCAATAGTTAATGAAATTCCTTGTAAGAACATCTAAATTTCTCCATTAATATAGAGAGATATAATTACAGTTGCGTGGTTCATACAGAATGTTTGTTAAAATTGATTTAATCCGAAAGACTGCCGCACACAATTACGGGTCAGATTTCCCAATTTATTTATATTCAATTGGCTTTAAAAGCTTTTAAATATATACCGTGTTAGTGAGGCTGGGAGCTGTGGCATTAAACCAATTTCCATTTAATTGATTTCTGTGTAGATTTTTGGATAACAAAAACTGTCATTGTTTGGCGAAATTGATTTATATTATTGTTAAATAATTGTTAATTTAGAAGATTAAACTTAGTTAAAGCTAGACAGTGGCGTAGCTAGGTATGGTGGCTACAGATTTACAGTCTGTTCAATAAGAGCGTGTCGACGATCATTCTACAACGAAGAATATAAAGCTATCATGCAATTTACTGAATAATGGGTGCAAGTCGCCAGCAACAGTCACTAATATATATGGGGTAGAAAGCTTCATGTTGCGCAATATGACCAGGATGTTTTCTATGGGATTAGCATCTTGACTTTTGAACGGCTAGAACAAGATGGATTATATTTTGGATATTGGATTGGATGGACATTGTTGTTTGGATTTGAATATTGGTCCTTCCTCCGAAGCTAATGGAGAAAGGAATTTTCCACTGGATACTGTGTCAATATCGATATCCAGGATCAATAGTATTCAAATGGTCTATTGCTATCAAAATATATGTGCAGTTGTAACCGATGCATTATGAAACACTATCCAGAGCAAGAGATTCTTATTTATCATCTATATAAAAAATATATAACCTTAATTTATTTACGAAGGCAATAAAAGTTACTGTAAGAAATAACTATTTTTTCCAAATTGTATTTATCAAATATTTCCAATAGATTGCTGCTTAATATCATTGTGGAAATCAAATCCTAGTAGCTGAGATACTAAAATTTATCTTGCCCAAAGTGAGCGTGCATTCTAAAATAATTGTTTAAATGTTGCGCATTTATTACATTTGTAATATGATACCCATGCTTATACCATTCCTTTTATTTTCGATAACATATCTCTTGGCAATATTACGCTTAACGTAATATAATTATTTGAATCATTTATCTCAACAGAAGCTGACACAGCCCTTAGATAAGAAACTTTATAAATACTCATTTCTGTCCTTCATTACTAACAGTGAATCTTGTAAGTTTGAAATAAACGTTTTGTTGTGTCAACCCCGTGTCTCACTTGTATTACTCATTATTATTTATTATTTTATCATTTTTTTTTATTTAATTAAAAGATGTCAAATGGTTCTGGTAAAGTTTTATTGAGATAAACATAAAATCCTGGGGAGGGATTAGAACCTTCGATGCAACAACAAAAGCAGGAGGTCAGTTTTCCACGAATACCGAAATATTATACGTTTCTGAAGCATCCAACCATATTCCAATGATTTCCGCTTGATTGACGAAACGCGTGTCTAGAAACGTGTATTCTTTCGGTATTCTTACAAAATTGGTCTCCTGTTTTTTTCGCATACACATCACATAAGTTAGATAATCCCCCAAATCAAAATTCGAAGCTATCTGGATGGGATATGTATCATATATTGAAAAAGCGCGAAGAACACCCATGTCCACCGGCATGGCCAGTGCGGGCGCTTGGAATTGAGCCAAGATCACGATAGTCAATAACTAGTTGCATTTATCACATAAAGCTCTCTCGGTGACCGTGACGGCGATATCGTAATCTTAATTTAGTTTTTCAATTAAGGTCACATAACAGAGCAAAATATATACATGACTAATACCCATTATTGAACCAGTGTGCTAATTACTGGTATTTAGGAATACATCTAGCATTTATGCTCGCACATTTTCATTTTTTGGGAGCACTCGCTGGATTAAACAGTGACGCCAAAGGATTCTTAAGCCAAAAGATTTCTAAATAATAGCTTAACCTCAAAAAATAGTATACAACTGCAACCTACAAGACGGCCAATGGGAAGATACGAAGAAGTGGAGTATAGAAATCGGACAACGTCGACGAACGTTCTAAACCGAACATATATGTATATATATATATATATATATATATATATATATATATATATATATATATATATATATATATATATATACATATATATATATATATATATATATATATATATATATATATATATATATATATATATACATATATATGTATATATATATATATATATATATATATAACCTCAAAAAACGCATAATTTAAGCTATTATGGCAAAATTCTGATTCAGTGACCCCAAAAACATAGTAAACACGGTCAGACCCCTAGATCAGAAAAATAAATTGTGTGGCTGTGTAATCAGCCAACACTCGTATGTCACCCAAACGCAAGGTAGATACTGTGCTTGAGAGGGTACGGGAAAACCCGAGGTAGTCAATTTCTCGTTGTTCACAAGAACTTAGCCTTTCTGCGACTTCAACTTGGGCGAATTTTGCGTCGATACTTGGGTCTACACTCGTATAAAATCCGACTGACCCAGGAACTTAAGCAACCATAGACAAAGCCGTGTGTTCGCTGATTGGGCTCTGGAGTAGTTGGATATAGACCAATTTCGCCAAAAAAATCATATCTAGCAACGAAGCCCATTTTTGGATGAATGGATATATGAACAAGCAAAATTGTCGGATTTGGTACGATACCAATCCACACGAGATACACCAGCACCCAATGCATTACGAAAAAGTCACTGCTTGGTGCGGATTTTGGTCTGGTGGAATCGTCTGTCCGTACTTCTTCCAAAACAAAACTACCATTGCCGTAGCCGTCAACGACGAGTGCTACAGATAGATGGTAGGCAACTTGTGGTCTAAACTGGATAATATGGATACCCACGACATGTAGTTCCAACAGGATGGTACTACGTGCCATACAACGCATGCCACGATGCACATCGTGCACGAGCGATTTGAGGGCATGGTTATCTCGCGCAGCGGTGACCTGAACCGGCCACCGAGATCGTTCCATTTAACGCTTTTAGACTTCTTTCTTTGTGTCTATTTTAAATTGCAGGTCTATACGAGTAAACATCAAACAGTTAATGCCCTCAAAGTGAACATAACGAATGTTATCCAACACATTCAGTCAGATTTATGCGACCAAGTCATCGAAAATTGGACCTCCCGAATACGTGTCACCAAGCAAAGGACATTTGAATGACGCTATATACCATAAAATATTTTTTCAAATAAAAAAAAATTGAGGGGATATCTCATGCACAACTTGTTTTATTTACATTTAACAATCGAGCGTCCTTACTTAAAGATCCTTTAATTCCTGTACAATAACTGGAAGTAACTAATGCTTATAGAATTACGTCTTTACTTGTTATTGTGTTCTATCCCTTATTTATAAGTATATAAAACGTTATATCGTTATTGTATACTCCGGAATCCTCTTAGGTTACAACAAATTTATCTAATAGGCACCATCCTTGTCGTAAATCTTCTTGTTGAGAGTTCACGCGACATAGGGAAGAGAAACAATAAATCATATCCCCATTGTTAAATAAATAATTTTTTACCTAGAAAGTGTCGCATACCTAAGAATTTAAGTGACTTTTAAGCGTGCGCACCGATGAACATCTACGAACAGCTGGTGACCTCATAAGGTTAATGTCAAACCAATAACACGGAGGTGGCAGTTTATTTATTCGAATTGTCTGTGCCTTGCAATTGGATGGAACCAGATATTCGTTCTTAAACCTGATTCCTATTTTAATTAATATTCCACATTTTAAAACAAAAACTCTTAACAGAATATTTATACAGCGTGAGCAGAAAGCTTTGCACAATGTATATAAATTTATAATTTTGTTATTAAATGATTTCCTGAAAACTTTATTTTCTTCTAGTTTTCTGTTCTGAAAACAACCTTGTCTTCAGAACAGGCATTGACAAACAAGGATATTAATATAAAAATTGCATTGCTTTCAGATTTTGTATCTAAGATGACATTGTGGCCACACGTATCAGTGGGCACTCGGAACTAGGACACATCTGTTTCTCAGAGGTAAAAATACGATTATTCCACTCCCAGGCAATAACTTTATTGCCTGGGATAATAGCTCTATTGTGTGGCGTCTGGTAATAATCAAATCAGGCCATTGGCTTTTGAGGTAAGTCTTCAAATCAGTCAGTTCCCACAACCCGCCTCGAAACATTGTATCTCTTTCGGTACTAGCTTGCTCGCTATTTTATTTATCTTGAGCAAACATAACTATACCAACAACATAACTGCAGACTGATGAATTACTCTGAACTCATTGAACCTAATAATACCTATAGAAGACGTCCGATCAGATTTTAACAATGCCTTCCCTTGTACACAGCTAGAATGACGAGGACCAACCGAATAGCCACCACGTTCACCAGATTTGGCCTTCTTGGATTTATTCTAATGGGAGTAAAATTCATGGGCCTATTTTAATATGCCAAATAATTTAGAGGATCTGAAGCAACTAATTCGAATTGAAATGGAAGATATCAGCTCAAAAGTGATTGGATGTTGAATATAAAATGTTTACAGGCATGCCGGCCAATACTAGATTATTAGTCTTATTTGCTTTATTTATATATTTCTATTTATATTGCACCTAAGTATACTGTCCTCATCATTTATTGTGTAAATTTTATAGTTTACAGAATAATTATAGATTAGTCAATCCATTTTGTTTTGGAAACTGACTCTGACTTACTTTGTATCTCTAAAGGTACAGTAAATCAATAAATTATTATTGATACCTTTTTGCAGTGTGTTTTTGTTTTGATGGTTGTACACTGGCTATATCTCACAGTCAGTGTCTTTAAATTAGTTACCAGTGGTACCAAAACTAAAGCACGACTTGTAGGTGAAAATTTAATTTCGAAATTTTATCAATAAAAATCCCGTGCAACTACAGGAAGTATGTTTCGAAACTAAAGATAATACTGATATATCACTAATGCGCCCAAAACCATTAGAATTTTCTGTTCTATTTTATTTAAACATGATTTTTTGCAGTTCGCGTGTAGTTGTATTTCCTGGTAATAGTTATATGCTCTTTTGCAGTACTTTGTTTGTCATCATAGCTGTCCTTATTATCACTAGGACCATAATGAGCTTAAGATGTTATACTGGAAAGTGTCTCTTGCCACTTTTATCTCTGCTATATTTATCTTACTAACAAAAGATGCAGCTGTATTTTTCATTGGGCCATCATATGGCTCAACGTAATAGTATATTATCGATATTATTATTATTATTCTCCAAAAACATCCTCTATTTTATATTTATTCTATATTTATTTCATATAAATATGAAACCCTAAACATAGTAATATCTACTATTCATTTCATCGATATTTGCCAAATAAAAAACTCTCTTATCTTGCCGATAAACGGAACATTCTACCTGAGCCTAGCCATACAAACAAGCCACGGTAAGTTTTGAGATTTTTTATTTGGCAAATAATAGCAATGAAATAAACTATACATGGATAGACATTACACTGTAAGAGTATAATTTACACCATAGAGCGGCTTCGCAAAGCTCTATTGTTGATTCCACTCCAAGTGGAAAGCTTCGAAGATCTGCCTGGAGAATGGCATACCGCCTCCTCATTTACATGATTCCCCACGTGTTCCTTTACCTAACATAAGGTGACAGTTTGTTTGCTCTAGCGCATTAAATAACTCAGTATAGAAGGATGACACCGCAATTAGTTCTACAGTTATTAAGGACCCTCAAGGTGGCTTTAACGTATGTGAATATATTCATAGTTTTTCTGTTATACTCTGATTAATTATTTCTCTGGTTGTCGGTAGTACATCACCTCAACTTGTAATACTGTGACATGGGCACCCAGTGGTTCACTAATTCGAAGATTTAGGTCTTCAGAAAATACCCTAGTAGACTTTTCCTACATTCTTGAACAATTAATGTAGATCAAGATGTCCGGCTTCATATAAATTGCATCTAATCTAATAGTTCTTTTCAAATAGAAAAATGGGGACGGTCCAATTCACGTCCGCTTGCATATTTGCCTCCTCTAGAATGCGCGGGTATCTTGTAGACCACCAGGATATTTAAACGACATCCTGTACATACGTGAATAACATCTTACGATGTGGCTTGAATTATTATGCATTTATGGAAATAAAAATTAGCTTGAACGCCATAGCTTGCGTTTAATTATTTCTAATTAAAATATGTGAAAAAGTGAAAAAGTATCCCTCACAGTAGATAAGCTATGACAGTTCTGGCGCAAAATCCCATGTTATTTCTTATGAAGGTTCATCGTGGTATTTTCAAGGCCAGGTCTGTATAATAAGGGTAAATAAGACAAACAGGTCTGTATAATAAGGATAAATAAGTTAAGCAGATCTGTTTGTTTTATTTACTCTTATTAACCCTTATAATACAGACCTGTTTGTCTTATTTATCCTTATTATACAGACCTGTCTGACGCGAAGTTAGCTGCGGAGGCCGATGAAGACCTCGATTACTAGGTGGCGCGAAGTTAGCTGCAAGCGAGCGATGGCCTTGAAAAGACTAAGATAAACCATCATAAGAAATAACATGGGATTGTGCGCCAGAATTGTCACATAATAGATAAGCAATAGATAAGCTGTTATCTATTCCTCACTTAATTTCCTTTACTCACCATATTTATAGTCCATTGGATCCAAATATCTAATTCAGTAAATCTTATTATATAGGTATTGAAACTGTTGTAATTCGAATAATACTAGTAGATTTCAAAAGTGTCATTAGTAAATAGCCAGTAAATAGCCCCGTCATTACCCAGTCGAATTGAGACCTTTGCAGCGTGAATATCGATGAATATATATTTAATGTGAATGTACATAGAATTTGATCTGGCCCCGCGTAAAGTGCATCCCTTTCCCTCCGAATGCTGCCTCACTTTCTTCTACGCATACCTAGAGAATCTCACAATTTTCCCCATTCTTGATGATCAGTACATAACAAATGATCAGTGCTGTTCAGCATCATACTCTGTATACAGTTTCCGTCTCGCGAAGTAATTCGCTCATTTTCCTTAACGCAATGACTGTTGTAAACATTTAAAATTCGAGAAAAACCTTCATGATATATTCTTAGTCTGAAATGCAAATAATATCTTAGCAACACAAAATTTTCAACATATCCATTTACTTATTTTGTTTTATGGAGTCTATGAACAAGTTCTGTCCGTCTCATCCCTATAAACTGCCCTCTTTACGCGCCAATAATTAACAAGTGCGAGAAAATTATTCTAGGAGGGGTTGCACATTTTTAACGAGATTCTTAATTGAGATCCTTAGATACGTTATTCCTGCTAAATCTGTTAATATTCCTGTAAACAATTACGCATCCGGGTGAGCTCAGAATTAGAATAGTGATAGTTTTATTCTCTGTAGTAAGGGCAGATATTTTTATCAGTAACTTAATGGAAAGAAGGATAACTGAAGTGTTCATATTTAAATCACGCAATTATACATATAGTTTACATATATTTTATCTTCCTGCCTTGTAAATCAACAAGTGGATGTTGCTATGTAAATAAAGCTGCCCACTATGACAGCCATATTAGTGGTGTTATACTCTAGCGTCGGGTAGACTTAAAATATTTGAATAAATGTAGGTACAATGAATTCAGTTTAGCTTTGATGTTGTATTAGTTTCACCTGTTATTTTGTTCGTTGTGACGTAAAAGGTGTGGCAAACATTTTGTAGTAGGTATACTTCTAATATTAACAACATTGCAAAAATATTAATTTTCAACATATCAAGTATTTCTATTTCTTGGCCAGAGCATCGTATTTAAGTTCTCTACGGGTCGTTCCCTCAAAAATATATGTCCTAATTTAATGTATCCTACAAGTACACTTTACACCAAAGTTTTACACCAAAAATCATTTGCAAGTATGATCTGAATGTAGATACATTAATAGCTCACACCAAAACGGGTTTTGGAATTTTTAAACAATGTGCTGGTAATCCACAAACTTTAAAGCCGATTTTTCCATGATGGAAAAGGTGGTTTTAGCAGCGTCTTATTTTTTTTGCAAAATTTTACAAAAGTACCGTTTGATGTTAAAGAATTAGCTGGCAGTGGAGAAAGTCAAATAAAATTTCATACTGAATTGGAGGTAGATTTAAATAAAAACTGTCCATAGTAAATACTTCATTCAGTATCTAAATTAGGTAAATAAAAATAGGGTGCCAGTTTTCCATAAGACTGCCAAGTTTTCCCCTGCCTTTGTTGCTGCTTCGATGGTTCCAGCCCATCTCCAGGATGAGTAAAAAATAAAACTTTATCTGTTATTGTAAATTAATATTACATGTCTATAAATTATTTTATTGATGAAAATTATTCTTAGATAGGTCTGTGCTTTTGCATACTTAAGCCCCTCATTTTACTTTTTAGTGTTTTGTATTTTGTTTTTTTTTCTACTAGTTCTACGTCTAATCTTCAAATTGTAATTTTCAAAATAAGTAATAAAGATATGCAGTTTGCTACATATTAGTATTGCAAGCGTTTCAACAAGTATTTATATGTATTTACTATCTTTAGGTACCTGATGCTAATTGCAATGAAATACATTTTTGAATACAGTACTTAAGTTGTATATTGGATGACATAAAAAGATTTTATGTACAAAATTTCTTTAAACCATACAGTGCCTTCCGTGACCCACTGGCTTTAAGGCAACGACTGATAATGAACAGGTATATAACTGGAAACTTGCATTGATGTTAAATTCATATGTTGATTATATTAATACATTTTTAATCGCCACAGTAATTAAATTTCGTATTTATTCGTGTTACATATTAACTAATGTAAAAGTAAATAATTTTAAAATTAGTTAAATGCAGTTTCTAATTAAAAATGAGTTAGTTTATTAAACCTTTAATCGAGTAATAATCACATAACCTCATATAATGAAAGCTACCATTATCCTAGTCAAAACCCATCAATGAATTTATTATGGAGCGTAACATGGAAGAAACTGAACAATGCGGACCAGCAGGTAATAGTGACGTAATTTCCGATATGAGATTCTTATTGTGTTAAGTACCCCAGACAATCGATAGTCACCCAGTTAGAATATTAACCTTACAAAATAGTACAGTGCTCTCATCAACGTTCTTAAACAATCGGACCTCTTTTGTTTTAGATAGTCAGTTTCTATGTAGATCGGATTCACTCAGTAATTTTATAAATCAAACAGGTAACATTTTCGTAAATTTCTAATTGTATAACAGTCTGGAGTCTGGTTAATGGTCGTTCTTTGATTGACTATAAGAATGGTGGCGTAAGTATAGCCAATTTAACGTTACATTGACGAAAGGCAGAAACAATGCCTATTGAGACAGCGACATAACATTTTACTTGTTTTATATTGCTGTCAGTGTTCACTGGTCTCTTTTGCGTCGTTTTCTTGGGTCTTCTCCGTTGCTTATTAACTTTCATATTTTATGACTTGTATGTGCAAGTTATTATTTTTTTCAAATCTAAATAAATTGCGTTATTCTGTTCTTGTGGTAAGTTGAAGTTGTGACATTTTCAGATTAAAGAACAAATTTTGATAGGTTTTACGTTCGATCGATAACTTAATTTAACGACTCTAGTAAAATGAAAGATGCAGATAGCGTTTGGAATAATTAATAGATTCTCTTGATTCTCTTGAAAATATTTGTTTAGCACTGCATTTATAGAGGAAAATCAAGTGCTCAGCCAACAGATGGTTCTGACAGAAAACGCTGTAAACGATACGGATCTAAGAATAGATGGCAATCCTAATAAAAATACATTTCTATTCTATTTTAAAGTAGACAAAGTTTATTATATTATTTGTTGACAATATAGGTACGTGATTATTTTTTCCTATTAACATCAAAATGGTTTTCAATTGTAAATAGTTGTTTTATTAATATACAGTGATTTTGTAAAGTAATGAATAAATTCCTTAAAAATAGTAATCATTCGTTAAAAATAATAAAATCAAGGAATAACTTTTAGGAAAAACCTGTGAGATTTTATTTTTAGTTGCGCATTTTTTTAAATATAAATTAATACATTCGTGTATGAGGTATGACGTTATTGATATTTCTTTTTACTTTTCCGCACTCAACTACACCAGAGCGGAAAAGTAATGTAATCGTGTAAAGAAAAATGGAATTTTTTTTCTAGCGTTTATTTTCGGTTTTTCGGCCCTAAAACAAAAAGAAATGGTTTTTAAAAGATTTTTGCTATGTGTGTGTCATTGTCGTCGGCATTTATTCTTGTTAGCACGATAATTCAACTAAATCGTGTCGGATCGATCGAGTTTTGACTGATTCTGATCGAGGGGATGTCTCCCAGACGACACCTATTGATTTTGAGGTGGATAGAACACACTCTACCATTTTCATGGGTCATGAGAAAGCATACTGGTGGATTATTTGAGAATTTTTTTTGTTAGCACGATCACTCAATTAAATCGTGTCGGATCGATCGGGTTTCGACTGATTCTAATTATGGACGTCTACCAGACGACATCTATTGATTTTGAGGTGGATAAAACACACCCTGTCCATGGGTCATGAGAGTAAAACACGATGGTGGACTATTTGCAAAAAGTAAAACTGTCGCATAAAATATATATTCTGCATTTATGTGTTGGTTTATTTTTTCTCGGCCACTCAATTTCGAGATAGAGATGTTCTACGTGCGGAAAGGTCCGTTTGTACGTTTTAAAACTGTTTATATTTTACTTATTTCAATTACCAAAAGTCAATTGTTTATACTTTCTTTTAAAATGGATTTTTGTCAAATCGACTCTTTGTTCAATATTTCTTTTCCATTTCCATCACATCGTATTACACTGAAATCCAAAATTGTTACCGTGTGTGGACATTGCGGAAAAATATTGATTATTATTGGTCTTGGGGCTCAAACTTAGATTCTGAACAATTTCTTCTAATAAATTTTTTCGATATCTTTAACGCGAAGCAAAATATGGGAATGGGCAACATTTGCTGTCGTGTCTCAATCTGTTACTTAAATTTAACCCTAGAACACGGGTCAGTCTTAAATTTTACGACGCTCGTAGAACTTCGTGTTCTTTCCCCCATTTTTAATTATTCTATCCAATCGCCCATCTGAATACCTTCCAGTCTAGTATAAGGCTAGGCAGTGTGCTATGTAGTCGTTCTGATTTCCGACTTAAGCGATTTTTTGGCGACAGGTTCGTAAAGTCCCGTGTGTAAGTAGTATTTTAAATTTCAATGATTTTTATTTTTGTATCGTTTTTCAGTGTTTAGTAAAAGAAATTTGAGGTAAGATAATTTAAAATTCTTCTTGTTTATACTTGTCATACATGGGAATGAAAGTGATCTAGAGCCATTTGAAGACAGTGGCAGTGATTGGGAAGAGGACAATTGCTACAGTACAGTTACTTGTTGACCAGTTGCTACAGGATTCCTATAAATTAATGATGATAGGAATTATTCGCAAAAATAAAAAAGAGATATCCAAGAAGTTCTTGGATGGAAAACATCAACGCCTAAGTACTTCAATGTTTTGTTTCAATCAAAAGAAGATGCCAAAGAAAAACAAAATAGTTTTGTTACTTTCAACATTGCATGAGGGAGCAGAAATCAGTGAAGAAACCGGGAAGCCAGCAATAATTCATAACTATAATGAGACCAAATCAGGTGTGGACACATTCGACCAAATGTGTTCCAATATGAGTTCGAGCAGAAAAACACGTAGATGGCCACTACGTATGTTCTATCGTATGATAAATATGGCAGCATAAACTCTTGCGTTATTTATGTTTTTAATGCATTAAAAAAATCCCAAAAACCTATTTCAAGGTATCAATATATGATTAGTTCAAGTCTTTGCTTTTCGAAACAATAGATGCTGCATAGATATAACAGCCCAACTCTACGTCGAAATATCCGTTAAGATATAGCTGACATATTGGGTTTATCAAATGAAGACGTTGTCAACACACCCCAAGAAAAGAAAAGCAAGACTTATTTTTACTGTCCAAGCTAAAAAAGGCGTATGACAACCAATTATCGGAAGGAGTGCAAGAAGTCGATTTGCGGAGAACACCGAGGAGATATCTGCTCAGTATGTTGTGAAGATTAATAAAAAAAATTGTTTTATAATCTGAAAAGTTGGTCCTGATAATAAAAAACATTATCTTTTTCTTGTATTTTTTAAAAATAAAAGTTTGACATAAATAAAACAATTTTTTTATTGAGTAGTAAAGTTTACAATAGTCCTGTAATTAGGTTTGGCAAAACAGTCCCGTACTCTACAATTAAGTTGCCTCGATTTTATATGGGACTACAATTGTGCCAAAGCTCAAATCTGGATTTCAAAAAATGACGAAGATATCCGGCAGTCATCGTTTTAAAGAGACATATGGTATAAATGGAATGAGTCACTCGAAATGTGCGATGCGGACGCGTCATAACGTAATACCACAAATTGTTAACGCCAGGAGTTTGATATTATTAACGGGTGCATAATTGAGTTCCTCAGAAGAGCATCATAGTTACTGGTTCTCCTGAATTTGCACCGGCATGTTAACCATCTGGTCGTGACCCGAATTCGACTCATTTACTCCAGTCATTTTCCTATTAACAACTAGTCGCGGTGGCAACGTGCGAGCCAAAAGAGCGTCTGCATTTCCTTCAGAGATTTATATCAGTAAATAACCCTTTTTAAACGAACAAATAAGGCGATAACGCACGCCCGCATCGCACCGTCCGGCCCGCTCTAACATGCCATGAAAATGAGGTAAACAGAAAAAGCGTAATAAAATTATAATGTAGCTACATCCGAATTGAATCGTTCACAACAAAAAAGAGAAAATGTAGCGCGCACAGTTTATTAAAACAAATAAAATTTACCGTCAAACACGATAATCTGTACAAAAATCTGTCTCAAGTGGGACTTTTCCACTTAATACTGTTGAAAGGGACCAAAGGATTGACTCGCCGCCAGAAAAAGCGTTTGGCCGCGTCCACGTGCCCACGGGCCGCCGCTCAAAATTGCCTTCCACCACACGGCGCTTTACGGATTGCAGTTTTGATGCGTTCTACCTACAGCTCAATGCCGCTACCGCATTCGATTACGGCTGCGTATCAATATTGTGTTCCCTGTAAGCTCGAAAGCTAGAATTTGTAGTACGCGCAAGAGCTAAGACAGTACTACACAAGTTTTCGTAAGTAGTACATCGTAGAGTGCGCGTCGCGTTTTTACGACAATTTAAATGTGAAAACAGGATCATTTAAATTTCCAATGCCCGCCTACTTTGACATTTTAATGTAGTGGAATTCGTATTTCTTTTTTCTTATTTTTTATTTTCTGGCCTGCCAGCAGGAACACTTGTGATTGTGTGTAAGGTTTTTTCTTCGAGATAAAAAAAAGTTTGTGATGACAGAATACATTTGAATTGGTGTCATAATATTTGGACACGGGATTTTTTGGATTACCCACCCCTTGAACGCCGACCAATTGGATACCTAGAAAAGGTAAATAAAGCTCAGTTTTTTAAATATAGAGCGTTCGGATCTCTGTTGGCGATAACCAAATTTGATTAATTTAAATACACCGAACCTGGTAACTAACACATCACGTGCGTTTCTCGATACAATCATTTTAATCGACGAATTTGTTGAACGGCTGATAATTTTCACTATGTCATTTAGCAACGGTATACGTGCCCATTGTGAGGTATTTAAATGGTCCGTTGCGCATTGGGCTCTAATACAACGCGATAAAAAAAAGCTGTTCAAAGTAACGTAACCTGATGTGATATGTTTAATTATTTTGTTGTGCCGTTGCGTAAGCCACTACGGTCTTTTCTTTGTGTGAAACTCGATTCAATATGTCGATTACAGATAACAAGGTCGTTTACATTCTCTTCGAAAACTGATTTCTTTAATGCTGTTTTTGTCTGTTTCGCTTAGATACAAGAGGCGTTTTTAAATAAACAACAGTAAAGTTACATGTTTACCCGAAAGTGTTTACTGCTTAATTCCCCAACTTGGGGAATTACTACGCTATGTGCTCATGCACAAATTAGTCAATGGGGAGATGGAAAAGTCGCGGCCGTCTAGGATTTTCCTATCATGTATTCGAGTAAATAGGAGGTCATCAATTATTCAAGGAATGACACGTTTACCCATATCGCTGCTAATGAAAAGCGCTCGCCCTCTTTCGAAAGGACGCGGACAATGGACACCTACTTTTAATTAATGAATTCACCTAATTGAATATCGGCTGGTGTAAAACTGTGATCGGATTATTAAACAGAAATGATTTAAAATGATTCCAAATGTGCCATAACGTTTAGATTATGTAGCACAAAGCGGCAGCTCATTTACATTATCCCATAAAGACTTTTGTCTGCGCGCTGTGATCTCGGTTATCCCATAAATATACTATGAATGTATTTTATATTATTGAAAATTCTTAATTTTCTGTACTAGTTACGAAGGGCAGTAGAAATGACGCAATAGTTTCTCCAAATTTTTAGCAAAAGCTCCGGAATAGAATCAGCCAGGACAAGGAATTGAAAGTCAAACGTCAATGGAAGAAATCAGCTTCTTAAGTGGAGGAAGGTTACTGTAAAAAATAATTCTGCACTCTATGGCTTCTATTAAATCTATTATTATATATCCCTATATATCTTCGGATTACATTATTATTTCGGCAAATATTTTAAAGAAATAATAAGAGGTTAAAGGCACTTTCTCATACTTCAAATTTAAAAACGTAGTAAATTCTGTTCATTTTTAAGTTTTTAAATTTCTGTAATTTTTGGCAAAAACTCACCCTGGAGTACGAAATACTGAATTTCCATATTAGGATAAACTACAACTTGTAATAAACTGGAACAAAATAAATCCTGCTGTATGGACATATCTTTCTTGCTCTACAGACTTGCCCCAATTTTTTTACTTAAAATTCTCTTCCAATCCGGTCGCATCCAATTTGCCAAAAGCTATCGTGAGTTACCCAGACCTAGTTCGTGTACAATAACTACCAAAAATCTGAACTACTTCCAAAGGATATGTTCACTTTCAAAAATAAGACATATATCCTCACTTCATTAGAGAATAATTGAAATAATTTATTGAATTGAAGAATAATTAAATATGCTAGAATGATAATTCAAGGACTAAAACTTGGTCTGTTGACTTGAAATCCAAATACCAAAGTCTGTTTGAGATAGTATTTACCATTTCTTCAATATTGTTCTATTCATCTCAATTAATATTTTTTTGGAGTAAGTTTACTTTCAAAATCTTCTGATTAAATTGTCAACCAAATACCTAAAATAAAATTGAGAATTGTTAACTAATTATATAACCAATAGTAAGTAAATCCAATTTCGTTATAAATTTTTCTCGTCTTGTATTTTCGTTTGTATTTTTACTACCCTTGTCACACGAATGGATTTAAAATCATCTACCTATATTTCATAATCATATACAATTATTAATCGCATTTAGAAAACTACAATTATATTTGTTTTGGTTCATTAATTCTATTTAAACGAGTCATTTCCCATGTTCTTCAATAACACAACTGCAGGTATTAATTTTCATTAAAAAATCACAAAACGAGAGTCTTCTTTTACCGCTTCGAGAAACTCACATAATGACATAATCCTTTCCACTATGTTTCGACTATATTTGTATTTTCGAGAATTTATATTTGTAAAGAAATACAAATTTAGAACATGTAAGAAGTTTTCAGAATCGCCGTTCATTCTTGGAGACACTGAAAGCAAAATTGTGTACGTGATGCAGTTTAATTTGTAGATTTTGTTAGTAGAATAATGTGTGTGATGGATGTGGGGCATAAAACAAAAATTCTACTATCATTGGTATCTTGAATTATTGGTTACAATTTCAAGCTCCTCCACATGTAGAGAAAATAGAGTTGCTCTTTCCGATTGTTGGGCATTATTATATTTCCCCAGATCGCGTTTTTGGTCAAATTGAAAAATCTATAAGAAGAAAATGGAAGTTGTTTATCTAAAAGAGTACATCAATATGACCAAAAAGTTTGCTACTGATCACGAAATTGGAGAAGACTTTGTAATCAGGGATTGGAGACGTGCAACTCAAAATGTTTTAAAACAACCAGGACATCGGCACAATTTCAACCTTCAAAAAGGATAATCTTTGTTAAAAAAAATTAATAACACACCTCTTGTAAGCGGCGAGGCATTTTATAGGAATGAAAATATTATGAGTACATTCAAAAGCTTATGTAAAAGAGGAAAGCATATCGGAAATGAGACCAAAAGAATTGAAAATTGGAGTACTGATTAATAAAGACAAGAAAAATAAACAGTTTTAAAACCTTAAAACGGATTTTTCCGCACGTAGAACATCTTTATCTCGAAATTGAGTGGCCGAGAAAAAATAAACCAACACATAAATGCAGAATATGTGTTTTATGCGACAGTTTTACTTTTTTCAAATAGTCCACCATCTTTCCAAAATGTTTCAGATGGAGGACAAGCAGTCGAAGAAGAGGGTAACTGCGAAGAAGAATCAATTAATTTTTGTATTTACTTTTTTAAATGTACTTTGTGTTGTTCGATAATAATGAGAAATAAAATTTATTTTCGAAAGTTACATAAATTTTTTTGGAACATTTCAAACAGAATTAGGTGCAAACATCGACATGTCCATTTCATTTCCCAGTTCTGAGGGTCATATTGATGCTTCTGATTTCCAAACTATGATTTGTTATCATTTAAAAACAATAAGCTATTTTACGAAATTTGGTCACTACATTCAATTGAATAAAAATATTTTTATTAATCATCTCATTATGTTTGTCTGGACTTGTCGGGTTTTGCATCTAGGGGACTGATTTGCTGAGCACTATGAGTTTTTTAAAGTTCTTGTAATCTCGTTTTTGTCCCCAACCAGTTCCAGTAAATTCTATTAAAATATAATAGAATTAATCTATAATCCGTAAGATACCAAAAACAAAGCAGAATTAGGGAACTAGAATCAAATGACAGAAGAATTTGAATTTAAGTATCATAACATATGGAAATTGTATTCAAATTCCTCTGAATCATTGGATATCTTCAAACATCCACAGTCTTTTTCTGCGGGTTCTCACATTTTGCTCGATTTTCTTTCGTAATCATAACCCTTCTCGGCCATCTGCAACAACCTCAGCAACGTTACCGCACGCATTGTCACAAATTAATTCGATTCTTCGAAGAGAGACGCCTCCAGAAAACGAGGCAAAGCAGAAAATAGATCCGCCACTTATCGTACAAATTATTGATTCCGTTCCCGCATAAATTTTCCCGGGAATGGTCATAACTTTTAACCATTATAGCGCCGGTAGTAAGTAATACTGTAGATTATAAACGGAGAAGTATCATCACGCACGCATCCTAATAACCAGTCACTAGTTTTATGATCTGCATATACCCGCTAATAAGCACCTCTGGGAAAGAGGTTGAGGTAATTTCATTAATGCTCAAACTTCTACCAGAGTTACCGCCATTAAATTCATCGAGTACCGGCCTTCGTTCGGATATATTTAGAGTATAATGAAAATATACGTGCATAAAGACACGTATGCATAGATTTATACCCTGAATACCTGCGGGCATTTGATTGTATCTCCCTTCCAGCGAGGTCGGACGAACGAACGACACCCTTAATGAAATAAAGCCCCCGACAAAGAAGGAAAGATGTCTTTTCAAGACTCGGTCCACTAATTCATTTCTCTGTTTCGATTACGCGCATAATTTTTAACGTCGATGATTTCAAAGGAATCAGAAATTAATCTAATTATATTAGTATTCCTAATAATTTATTTTACTGCGGTAAAAAAGGTAAATTAATTAATAGGGTCACAGTCACGTTTAATGTAATTGGTAGTTGTAATTTAATTCTAGTATAGTACAGTTACATACCTGCCTCTACATAGTATAGATATGCGATTGGTATTCCAAAGCTGTTGTCCTATTTATGTGTCTGCTTGGTGATTGCTGGGTATTTTAATGGCGTTTCTTAATAATTTAGTTACGACACTAAGCAAGGATAAAATTTGTTCGAGAAGATTCAAAGCATAAGGGGAAGGAAACGTCATATATAGACCGAAACTGAAACATGGATGGTGTACGTAAATAGTACGTAGAACACATAACATCGACAAATGAACATCTAATTATTTCCCAGCTTTTCATACACATATATCTCCATATGTTGATATAAGAACACTAAAAGTAGACTAATAAGAATTAGAAAAGATGCCCAAAATGGACGAAGACTAAAGAATATACCGGTTTGAGTCTTGCCTCGAAAGGGCATTGTTGAGGTTGTTGTAGAGAAGGGGTCAACAATTCATTTAGATACGTTTTTGTAACAGCCATCTATTACTGACAGTCACACTTATGTTTGGACTTCGAAGGGAACTCATGGGAATTGTGCGGGATCACGTACCACCTTATCCCCTACAGACTGTCCTGTAGATTACCTCAAAAAGTGATTTAAAATATTAAGTAATCTTACTTAATAGATATCTGAAATATCTATAATATAAATATAAGTAGATGATCATTTGGAATAATTCTTAAAACAATTACGAAAATTTCTATAGAGCATAATATTATTTATCAGAATAATCATGTGGCTTTCAAACGTTTTATGTTGGAATTATTTTTCGCAAAAAACATGCATATGCACATAAATGGCCACAAATTAAGACGGTCGACTTCAGATTGTCAAATACGAATCTGGTGATACTGCAACTACTGTGAATCATTTTATGTAGCCATTGGATCTCTTCCGATAGCCCCAAATCGCCAAAGATTTTTCTCAAATTGTCTCCGTACGCAGAGAAAAATTACCCCTCGTTGAGTTTGAAAATGGATCAGTGTGAACAATAAACCTTTGTGAATTATTTGTATTGACTTGCGATAATTATCTATAAACGAAACACTTAATGATTTAATACATCGACCTTGTTCAGTCCTTGCATCTTTCCCAATGTCCTGTTAATTGTTCCGATCTAACTTTATATTCTACGCCAGAGAAATATTAAATATGAATGAATAAACTACAAAGTATGATGCAGTTTATTCTTGCTGTTCACCATCATGGACAGAATAGATCGAAGATGTTTTGTCTTGTTTAAGTTTACATAGTATCCTTGTTAAACATATAGAAAAGAAAAAACCACCGCCCAGTACTACATACAAAATATTAAATCACAGTCTCTTCAAAATAAAATGTCTTCAAGGTCATGCATCTTATCGAGACTGCTGATCAAAGATGTGGCACTATTTCTACTAAGTTATCGTATATTATGGTCAATATTGGAGCACTTTTGTATATAAGAGGACCCTGTTGAGGTTGTTATAGGGAAAATACATAGGCTTCGTTATTGCCAATCTTTTTTTTTCCTTATTTCTGATTGAACAATTTTTGAATTATTTGTATTTACTCATGATCATTATCTATAATCGAAATTGGTACATCTAATACATCTACGTATGTACCTCCCCCATTTTGTTTTATTCGGTAATAAAGAAATTCATATTTTGCAATCACCAACATCAATATGCTTGTGATTGTTCTGCTAATTGTAAGAGTTGCAATACTTCTTTCTGTGTATTGGAATATTAGTTTCATTTAGCTTAGTACTGGTCACCAGAGTAGTTATGAATGAAGAATTATAAAATATGATACAACTAATCTTCCTGTTAATCAAACGGACCAAGAAGACTGAAGAGAGCACAAATATGAAAAAGGGAATGTTTATTTCATTACTTCCTTAGATTATCTTGGCGTTAAAGATCTAGTAGAGTTGTAGAGTATAAAATGAGTAAATCATTTATTTAAGTATGCACCCCAAATTCATACCAAACATGGTATATGCAACACTCTGAAGATCCTTAACGCTAGAAGATTATATTTTCACCAGACGTCGTGTTGAGTTAACCTCACTACTGGTATGAAAATCACAGCGTTAGATAAAATTCTACCATGATCTTGGGAACACTCCAATGGCATGGTAGAATCTCGACCTTACAGGAAGCTGGTGTAAAATAAATACCTCAAGGCCTTGCATCAATATGTTTAAAAGTGGTAAGGGTATACTTTGATGGGTTTTCAACTGTGTATCTTTTACTAACGACTGTCTATTACTTTAAAGAAAAGTCGTGTCTTAGGCTTAACGCAGGCGTACCACTTTTCAACGACAAAATGGTCGTTGGGCTGTCGCAGTTATCGACCACATTACAACCACAATTTTGTCGGCGTGCAGTTGAATGTGAACTCAGACGAACCGCAGCCTTTATCGACGCGCAATGCAATAATGGAATGAATGAATAACTACCACGATGGTCTTTAGTAGTAGGTAGTTTTTAGTTGTTCGGATGTGGTTGGTTTGTGGCCGGTAGGTCGCACGTGTGAGTTGGGTTCAGTTATTACCTGCGACAATTTTGTGGGTGATATCAACCACGCATTGCGACTGTCGTCCACTCTCGACTACACAGTATCGGTCGTGTGAGTGCTAATCTGCGTTTCATACTAATTTGCTACTCTGCACTAACGACGACTTTTTTGTGGTTCCACTGTCGCTGTAAGTGGTACGTCTGAGTTAAGCCTTAGTCGCCTAAAATAGAAATAATTTCAAGGTTATCAATTTTATTTGAGTAGGTTACAATATGTTATGGTAAACACTGAAGTAGTTGCGCATAACCTCCTTGACTGTATATTAACTTAATGGAAAAATTCTATAGTTTGGCGTTGGAAACACTTTAATCATCTAATATATAGCTCGTTAATAATGGGAAGAAGCGTGTGATTCTCATGTACGTGTAGAAGAAAGAGTGAGGTGGAATTCGAAAGGAAAAGAAGGCACTTTACACACGGCTAGATCGAACTCCGTGTACATTTATATTACACATATATCACTGCAAAGGTTCAATACGACTGAGTGAAGACTAGGCTATTGGCTCGTGGGCGGTCCGATGCCATAGTTTTCAGACTTGTTCCTATTCTTGACGAGCTTGTACTTGTGCTAATGGCATCTCCATGGATCTTTAGAAACCAGGTTCTCCTTAGTTCTGTTTATATACAGTCATAAAAATCGAGAGAACCTACAATCAGTATTTTATGTTTACGTTTCGTTTTGGAAATAACTACGTGTGAAATTAATATCTAAACAACTTCATTGTTTTTAAATTAAATTCATTATTTATAACTTTGTCGTGATATTTTATCTGTTTAATGACGTTTTTTGTTATTTGCTCAAGTAAAGTGTTAACGTACGTGTACTGTGTACATTATAGAGATAATTAACGGTTAGGCATTTATTATGATTATAATATAAATCCTCGCATAGTTTGCAGACTGAATGGGTAGCGTTTTTCCTTATCGAACTTGGATATTAGCATGTAGACGGTTTATTCACCTAGATCAGCATAACCTACAATAAATGCCGCCAGAAATTGCAATAAAATGTTTATAAACATTCACGATGTTCTCCCTTGAATTGTACATTCAACCTCTACATTTCCTAGCTTATGTTCGCGAGGTAAAATACGTCGTGTAAGAAAGTAAGTAAACACCTTATGGTGTAATGTCCATAAAGTTAACAGGTCAACTTTTGTGAATCGGTCGCACAATAGCATAAACGTTTGCCGTTTTTTAGCCGTTAATTAATCCCGAAAGAAAAAATTTTTGCCGCTTTTTAATTTTTTTTAATATTTTTAAGCTGCTAACTTCATATGATGTTAGCAGGTCACATGAATAAAAAAATAATAATAAAAAAGCGAGGTATCTTAAAATTTGTCATTATTTTGGCGTTGAAGAATGGCTATAAGGAAAATATTGTAAGATTCATTTTATAAACGGAAAATTTATTTTTTCGAATATAAATTCTCGAAAACTAAGGCTCTAGATAGGCTTGTAACTGAAAATAAAATAAAAAACCAAGATATTTCGTCGTTGAAACTTGAGAATTAGAGTCGTTCGAACTAAAATTTAGTTTTGCTAGCGCATGAAGGGGTTGCTTTACTGACATTCTGTGGATCGTTTATTTATGTCAACAAAAATTTTCTAAAAAAAACCATACTCTTCACGATTAAAACAATCAAGTTGAACGGCAAATTCTCAAGCTGGAAACGAGTCGAAGAAATAATTTCTAAAGCGATAAGAGTCGGTTGCCTCGCTCAGTTTTCATGGCTCCCAGGCATTTATTGTTTATTAAGTTCGATAAACAATTCACAAAAAAATTATAATTTTCAGGATTACATCAACTAAGTTGAACGGCAAATTCTCAGGCTGGAAACGAGTTGAAAAAAAAAAAAATTCTAAGGCGATAGAGTTAGTTGTCTCGCTCAGATTTCATGACTCTTAATTTTATTGTTTATTAATTTCGATAAACACTTTACGAAAAAATCGTACTTTTTACGATTAAATCGACTAAGTCGAACGGCAAATTCTCAGGCCGGAAACGAGTTGAAAAAAAATTCCAAAGCGAAGAACTTGGTTGCCTCGTTGAGATTCCGCAAGACCGAGTTTTATTGTGTAAGACGTAAGTTTATTTCCTTAGTCTAATTTATGGGCCCGCTGTCACAGCGACGCCGGTGACACTACTCCTATTAAGATAAGACCGGTTGAATATGAAATACACAGGCCAGGCAAAGAAATGATGCCAGTAGGCACATATTTTATAAACAAACGCCTGAAGCCAATAGTCCCTACATCGGTCGATTCATTATGTATATGGAGTGCCTTTGTGCGTGCAGCTAAAAACAAAACTGAATTGTGTTAAAAATTGTGTTTTTTATAATAATTCCTGGATAATCATCAATTGGTGAGTTTATTCACTGAGCATTCCATTTTCTCCTAAATATCAAATACTATATCTTGACTGATTTTACGTTTAATCACTTAAGTATTTCATTAAAATATACAGGTCGAAATATTATAACTTTAGTATAGCTGAGCTACGCAATCCTTTATTCCTATTTATCGCTATTACGGAGTGCTTGAGCCGTTTAGCGTGACCCTGGGATTTGCTCTGCGGAGTGCTTGAGCCGCTGGCATAACCCTTTCCTATTTTTACCTGACGGAGTGCTTGAGCCGTTCAGGTTGCTGTGGAGTGTTTGAGCCACAGTGCATCCTATATTTTTATCCGTTACCTCGCTTTCTATTATATAAGTCTTTGCACAACTTAGCGTATCCTTAGTTTTGCACTAGTGGGTGACAGACACGAAGTGCTTTATAACGATAAATTAAGCTTTAGAAATAGTATAACTTTTAGTGAAGATCTGTGATCATAAGGATAGCTGAGCTGCGCAATTCTTTAATCCTATGTATCGCTATTACGGAGTGCTTAAGCCGTTTAGCGTGACCCTGGGATTTGCTCTGCGGAGTGCTTGAGCCGCTGGCATAACCCTTTCCTATTTTTACCCGACGGAGTGCTTGAGCCGTTCAGGTTGCTGTGGGGTGTTTGAGCCACAGTGTGATCCTATACTTTTATCTGTTACCTCGTTTTCTATTCTATAAGTCTTTGCACAACTTAGCGTATCCTTAGTTTTGCACTAGTGGGTGACAGACACGAAGTGCTTTATAACGATAAATTAAGCTTTAGAAATAGTATAACTTTTAGTGAAGATCTGTGATCATAAGGATAGCTGAGCTGCGCAATTCTTTAATCCTATGTATCGCTATTACGGAGTGCTTAAGCCGTTTAGCGTGACCCTGGGATTTGCTCTGCGGAGTGCTTGAGCCGCTGGCATAACCCTTTCCTATTTTTACCCGACGGAGTGCTTGAGCCGTTCAGGTTGCTGTGGGGTGTTTGAGCCACAGTGTGATCCTATACTTTTATCTGTTACCTCGTTTTCTATTCTATAAGTCTTTGCACAACTTAGCGTATCCTTAGTTTTGCACTAGTGGGTGACAGACACGAAGTGCTTTATAACGATAAATTAAGCTTTAGAAATAGTATAACTTTTAGTGAAGATCTGTGATCATAAGGATAGCTGAGCTGCGCAATTCTTTAATCCTATGTATCGCTATTACGGAGTGCTTAAGCCGTTTAGCGTGACCCTGGGATTTGCTCTGCGGAGTGCTTGAGCCGCTGGCATAACCCTTTCCTATTTTTACCCGACGGAGTGCTTGAGCCGTTCAGGTTGCTGTGGGGTGTTTGAGCCACAGTGTGATCCTATACTTTTATCTGTTACCTCGTTTTCTATTCTATAAGTCTTTGCACAACTTAGCGTATCCTTAGTTTTGCACTAGTGGGTGACAGACACGAAGTGCTTTATAACGATAAATTAAGCCTTAGAAATAATATAACTTAATGAAGATCTATGTAATCATATTAAAAACAATTTTTGATAAAGAAAACCATATGGCGAATTGGTTGCTCAGACTATTGTTTTGTTTCAGGTATCTCACTTGTCTTGTCACCTTGCTCAGGAGTACCTTCATCTTTAGAACATTAATTAAGTAAATTTTTTTTGAATATTATTACGCTCTGCTTATTCTCAAACCTAACATTATAATTGGTTTATTTATTTAGTTATTTTTTTACATTATTATTTAATTCCTTGGCTCTTAACGAAATATGGCTCACAATTGTTTATTGCAGTCAATAAACAATTAGAATTAATATTCATTTTTACATCGATTTATGTATTCATGTCTACTGCAATACATTTACTTCAAATTACTGTATATTTGCACAATTTTTCCCGATGTTATTCGAATCAGCCTCTTAATTTTGAACAGTTTTCCCGCGCCGCCAAGGTACAGCGTTCCGTTTTTGCAACTTTTCCGCGCATCTCAGTTAAACAAGCACAGACTCGAAATCGTTTGCAGATGTCTTCTGCCTTGGTTTTTGCGAATTTCGAATATTCTCGATGCCACATTTAACAAATCATGAAATTATACAACATCGTTTTTTTACTAAGTATATTTGTAGGAAAAATTATAATTCATATAGTACTTTTTCCTGAAAATATAGGACTCTAACGACTCTAATTCTCAAGTTTCAACGACGAAATACCTTGGCGTTTTATTTTATTTTCATTTTTAGATCTGGAGCCTATGTTTTCACTTGTGGGAATTTATTTTTGAAAGAATAAATTTTCCGTTTATAAAACGAATCCTACAATATTTTCCTTATAGCCATCCTTAAACGGCAAAAAGAAACGACAAATGTTTATGCTATTGCCAACTTGACTGATTCGCAAAAGTTGATTTGCTAACTCTATGAGCATTATGGTGTGCCTAGTTAAGCAATTAAAGCAAATCTTTTATGGCCTACTCATTACATTTTAAAACTTGATTTTATAGTAATTCTTATTGACAATCATTTAGAATTGTCAGTTGATGGTTATCTCTTACGTATTTCTTAAATAGTGGGTAACATTATAACAGTTATCATTATCAGCATTTGACCAACCTCTTTAACCTATAACTCAACAAGTATCTCAGACCCATTCCATTTGGACATTAGCGAATTCTAAAAACAAATCTTATTTTCGTTTTGCGGCTGTTACGAGTAACGAGGAAGCTAACTTCTTATCCATTATCCACTGCTTTCGACTTTCAGGCAACTCTAATAAGATACAGTGCGGGGGGAGACAGAAATGAACACTCTGAATTTAAAATTTCGGGCATACGAGCCGGGCATTATAAACAGATACCGGTGGATAATAATGGTGATGGAGTTATACAAGAACATCTGGCTGTGTTAACGATACCCGACCTTCTGATCGTACTTAACAAAGCCGTCTTGTTTCGTTTATAACTGCATATTAAATCTCATTCGTAAGTCGCCTGAAATATTTGACGTAGTCAGAGGAAAAACGGGAAAGAATACATTCTGCAAGAGCTGATACTAAAGAATACTAAAAAGGCAGTGGTAATAATAGCAATTTAACTATTGGTGCAAATAAGAAATAGGACGAATCAGACTTGATGAAAGTAACTAATATGATGTTTTGCCCTGTTTCCATTTTCTCAATTGCAAGATAATGGCGTCAACAACTTTACGGCGTTTAATAGCATTCCAGATTGTCTAATCGGTAACGTAAACATTAGAGACGTGAGCTGTGCAAATAGCGTTACATAATAGACAATGGCGCAGGCTTTTTGAGGAACGTTACCATACAATTGGCTGTCGTGAACGAACTGATTCTTCTTGTGCTTCATTAAAGAGGTGGTAACAATAAGATGTTGATCACAAACTAATTGTTTTGGATTACTAGGATAGTACTTCGTACTATTACATAAAAATTCAACAATATAAATCAAAATATGAATCGAGGAAACATAAGTACCTCATTACGTAAATGATACGTGGTGATTGTAGTCACTAACGAAGGATATCAGAACAAATGTGGTCGCCTATTTCACGGTCACAGAAAGATGATTACTATAAATGTTACACATTGTGAAACGTTTTCACAATTATACTCATCAGATACAACTAGGCGACAATGGTACTTGACAGGTGCCGGTTTTTCCGAAAAAGGATCTATAGGAAGCTTCAATATTCTAAACAAAATTTAAATGTTGTCATATGTGTTAGTGCCATAGAAAAAGGGGATAATATAATTTTTTCTCACGACTGTATTTATCAAACAAAAGAGTACAGGAACATGGTGTTGCATAAACACCACTATATTTGGGAAATGATCTTCAATAAGTACTAAAAATACGGAATTGTTGAATTTTATCACAGATTCAATAAAACAGTAGAATGGTGTTAACCATATGATAATTAACCGTATGATAAAATCATATATATACACCGTGACACAGTTTCAGGAAGACCTGTAAGTAATATAACTATCATCGATGAAAGAAATTGAGGTTATTAACATTCGTGTGAAAGTATTGCCAAAATTCGAGACTGAATATAGGATATCCGGTGCGGTAATATTAGATATATCAAAAGCATTTTACGATGTATGTGCTCAATTCTATATTTTTGTAAGTGAAACCAAGGAAATACACACTAGGCACAAAAATTAAGGGATGTAAAAAATCCTAAATTTTTAGGTGACTTTCAAAGGGCTGTTTTTCAAACTTGGAGAAAAATAGTCGCAGGGGCAATTTAAAAAAAAAATTGAAGCACATAGTTCGTAGTTTTCAGATCATGAGTTCCAAATTTTTTACCATCAGCAGTTTTTGTGTAATCATAAGACAACCATTGGAAAAAGAATTTTCCAAAGTTTTGTTTCCCTTTCAAAAGGTCCACGGACTTCCAGATTCCATCATATTTTTTTTTTGATAATTTTATCCTCTTTAATTTGAGCTACGATCATAGTTCTCTAAGGTATCGTCAAACCGTGGATCTTTTGAAAGACAAGCAAAAATTACAAGAAAAAAAAAGATTTTCTAACGATTACTCAAAAACTGCTGATGTTAAAAAAATGTGTACGGAAGATCTGAAAATTACAAACTTGAAGCTTCAATTTGCTTTTTTTTAAAATTGCTGTGCGACTATTTTTCTCTAAGTGTAGAGTCTTTGAAAATCACCTAAAAAATTTTTAGGATTTTTTACATCCCTTAATTTTTGTGCCTAGTGTATATGCATAATGTAGTTAACGACTACTCACATGGATTGTTAGTCGTAGCAATTGGCTTAAAGAGAAATGCTTAAACGTGTTGCCAAAACTCCCAAGTACCAATATAGATTTTATCATTAAAAGTATACAACATTTAAGATATCTGGGATCGTAGGGAGTTATCTAGGGGGCCCCTCAAGTCGCCCCTTGAGTATTATTACTAGTGGTCACTCTTATTTTGATATATTATTCAAGGCGACATAGATGGTTAACACCATGAACCACTCTTTTGGAAAATCGTTTGTCCAAGATTGTCAATAAATTCTGTATCAAACTAGGTCGTTGTAGAAGACTGTTTGAAGAAATATCTCTAGGGAAACACCAGTCGTTTTAGTTCGATGTTTTGATTTGCGGCTAAATTCCGGGGTGAACTGGATCAATGAGGAAGGCTTTCTGGATAATCATTTCCTAAACATTCGCTATTCTTAGATTAACGTCTATTTCGGCTATTATTTTTTTTTTATTTTATCTAGAAAATTTTTCGATACTATTCCTTACCAGATTAGTGGTGTATTCTGTGTATATTGTACTGTCTACTATTCATTTAATCGCTATTTGCCAAATAAAAAAACTCTCTTATCTTGCCGATAAACGGAACAGTCTACCTGAGCCTAGCCATAAAAACAAGCCACGGTATCTTTTGAGATTTTTTATTTGGCAAATAGCGATGAAATAAACTAACTATACTGTATTACTATCGTAATAAATAATTATTCATTATTGTCATTTGATAAAATGAGACTCAACTGACTGATGAGTGAATTTTATATACCTACCCCTAGTAAAGCTATTAATATTTCTAAGTCATCAGACAAGTTGAAGAATTTTGTGTAGTGGCATAAGGGGAACAAAGTAATCATTGATGATTTAAAAATAGAACCCAGGATCGTGACTAAATATTTACGTAATTTTTACAGAATATAGACTGCTATTAAAGTGTCTCAGATTATATTCACTAAATTTGAGGCCACGCCGAGACCAATTTAAATGATTGTTATCACGTTTATGAATATTCACACATGAAGAGTTAAAGCCTCGCCCGAATCGCCGCCAGATTTTTGTGCAGTTAATGGCGAAATTAACAGCAAGTCTCAACTCATTAGCATCCCGCGTGGCGAATTAAAAACGTTCCCACAATAGATTTGCTATTCATATTTTATGCTATCATTTACCGTACTCAAACTATAAACGCCCGTCGACATATTCAAGAGAATATTAAATGGAATACGCCCGCTATATGAAGCTCCAACTCGAATAGGGCTAGACTACCAAAACTTTATTTCACGTTTCTCTTCTAAACATGTGTGCCGCTCGGAAAAGGGCTGTTGTCATTTGGGATTACTTTAGGGTTCAATAATCTACCGAGGGGATTCTATACACACCAATACCATAACGGAGTTTGTTGTTCGTTGCTTGGTGTGGGGTGTCACTCATATATTCATCAAGCCACTTGTCTTTTACATACTTAATCAACTGCTTAATCTTTATTTACGTCTGCGGCAATGTAGCTGGCATGTGTGCTCGACTTGTGCAGGTATTGGAAAGCCAGATTTTGTGTTAAATAATTCAAAATGGTTTCAGCAATGGTTTCAGGTATCCTTGCAATTTAATAAGTATTGGATTTGGGTAATCGAATGTAATTATTACGGTTCGTTTCTGTAATAAAATGTGGACTATTCATTGTGATGTGAGGGGTAATGGCGATAAACAAGTTGTCGAAATTAGGAATGAAGACAGGTGTTTAAATATATCAGATTTATACGGGGCGTGGTCAATACGTACATATATAAACTATTTGAAAATATTTCATCGAATAAAATAAAGCCATCATGTTATACCTACTAAACATTGCAGATTCGTAACTAAGGGATGATTTCTTCGTTTAATATTGTGTACCCTTGTTTATTGTTGATGCAATTCAAACCCTATCAATATAATCTTCCTGACTTGCTTAGGGTATTGAAAATCCGTTCATTCTCTTCAATCAAAATATGATCTTTATATACACAGTTTTGTTGTTTTGGCTATTCGGTCGAATAAGTCTACCTATCTAAACCATTACTAACGAAAATGTACTTAAGCAGGGTGTATTATTCTTTAAATGATAATATATGAGCGAGATACAAACGGATAGCATTTTTTTATATACAAAGTTTCGCAGAAGTGTGATAGTAGTACGATCACATTGAGTTAATTTGTTTATTTTGGTGTTCTATCAAGAATTTTTTCGCCTTAGATTTCACTTGGCCGTTAATGAGCGATATTTGGTTTCATATCGTGGTGTGTTCATGAAATAACGGACATTTTTCGTTTTTTTTGGAAAGAATTTTATTTATTCGTCTCCATCAATATTGCCCCCTTTAAAATAGTCCCCATTAGATATTATATACTTATGCCAGCGCTTCTTCCAATCCCCGAAACACTTCTGGAACTTGATATTTGGAATAGTGTTTAGCTCTCTCAGCGATATGTTTTTAATCTCATCTATGCTTAGAAGACGACGGCCCTTTAGGGTTCTCTTTATTTTTGGGAACAGAGAAAAGTCACACGGAGCTATATCTGGCGAATATGAGGACTGGAACATCACTATAGTATTGTTTTTGGCTAAAAATTCACGAGCAAGCACGCACCGTGGTGCAAAAGTCATGAATTATTTCACCAGAAATCTGAACGGTTTTTTTTTCGAATTTCTTCACGTAAATGGCATTGAAATGGTAGGTAATATTTCTTATTGATCATTTAACCTTGTGGCAAGAACTCATGATGCACTATACTGGTAAAATCGAGGAACACAGAGCCTTAGTTTCGACGTCATATGCATAAACCCATGTTTCATCACCTGTTATGACACGTTTCAGTAGTTCTGCATCGTTTTTGACTTCTTTTAGCGACTCCTAAGCAACTTCCATTCGCCGCTGTTTTTGTTCGAAATTCAACAATTTTGGAACAAATTTTGCTGCCATACCCAAAACACCCGAAAAAATTTCATGGCATGAGCCAAATGATATGCCAATATCATCAGCGACTGCTCTGATTGTGATTCGGCGATCGTTCCTAATCATTTCTTTCACTTTTCCCATGTTTTCATCGGTTGTTGATGTGCTGAGGCGTCTAGGGCGCTTGTCATCTTCAACGTCTTCTTGGAAACGCTTATACCACTCGTAAACCCTTGTTTTATTCATAGCAGACTCACCAAAAGTAATATTCAACATTTCTAAAACATTACTGCACTTTATTCCATTCTTATAACAAAATTTAATGCAATTTCTCTCATCCAATTTTTAAATAAATAAATAATCGCCGATCGTACTAAATCACATGTAACCTTTTTTACCACTGACAACAGACTAAACATCCGATATGGTTAACAATGTACAGATACCTCTCGGACATGTTTACCAACACAACAACGAAATAATCGGGCGAATCGGACTAACACAACTCGCGAAATTACAAAATTTTCTTCTCTTTTGAACAGACCTCGTATATCATGACAGTCATTCCATAAGCATAGTAACAGGGCATATCGTTCGAATTACTCGAACATGATTTAAATTCTTAAGATTTTTTGATATTGCCTTATCCTTGTCATAGCATTCGTTATAAATTGATTCGTGATTAAGCAGAACACCGAGTATTACGGTGGATGTTCTGGTAATAGAAAAGGAGTAAAGAATTTGTGTGAATTGAGTGAAAAAAGAAACGTGAAGGGCCAGACATTATTCTTCTTATTTTAATCAGCAAAAATGATCCCGCAGAGTTGAGATGGAAATGCGAAATTGAGACCTTGATAAAAGATCTTGTGCTTGTTGGTCGGTCTGATATTTGGTCTTGTAATTGGGTGGGCTACCAAAGTAAATTGACTTTATTTGTTGGTCTAATTTGTGACCTTGCCTCAGTTAGCCAAATTGCCTCAATGTCTTACGGCTTCATAATTTTGAACAGCCTTGAATCTGGAGCTGCTTATATTGAAGTGCCAACGAGAAGAGATCAGCCTAAAGCTATACTCTCAACTTTCACGTCCTCCATTACCTAGGAAACTTTAGATTTTTGTGATCTCTTTCCAATAGGATTAGCAGGTTCGGAAGTACTTTGTACAGTGCAGAATCCTTTTAATATTCCCAAAAGGGAGGATGTAATCTAAATCTATTAACATATGAATACAATGCATAAACTTCTAAGTGATGGTAAAAGACCATTTACTTACTTAAATTCACAATACGTTTGAACTTATTTTACTTAAATTCGCAATACGTTTGAACTGTCGTAGGTACTTTAATTTTAAGTGACTCATATTTAGAGCTGAGAAAGATGCTTGTTAGCGACGTAAACTCCACCTCGTAAAAGACTAGACAGGGATATTAAAAAATGCCTCATATTTTCCAATACCAAAGCTCGCTGAACTCGCAAATATAACAGAAAGCAGCTCCAATTGACAAAGTGGCAAAACTGAACGTGGTCAATGGCCACTGGTATAATTTTTAAACAAGTTGCAACCAGTCTTAAACTTTAAAATTAAATTTCTTATTTATACTTAGATATGAAGAGAAACTATTTTTATTAGGATAAAATATGGTTTAAGAACTCATATAGAAGAACTCATAAAAATGGTTTCGTAAATTTAAGGATGATTGTAGATGGATATTAATACCTGAATGACCTGACAGAAAGATTAGGGTCTTCAGTTCTATTGTTGAGGGAAAAGTATTCATATTTCAATAGTTTTGTAATTCAAAATGGCCTTTCAAAAGTTTGTTCATGTATTAAACGATAAATAGATTACTTAAATAAAATTCAAACAAACTTGTATGACAATGATTATTAAATATGCACAGTACAAGTCAATATATATATATATATATATATATATATATATATATATATATATATATATATATATATATATATATACATAGCTGTAGAAAATAGTTCACAAAACTTATATTTTCAAACAAAATGCGGAATTTTAAAAAATAATTCGCCAAACGGTACTTTCTCTAATTATAATAGTTTTATATTTTTTCCAGATTTTTCAAAGTTATATTATATAATATTTTAATAGGCATATTATAACCTTATCTAGATACCACATTCGATCATATAACGAAGAACTACATTCACGGAGTTATATAATTTTTCTGTTTCAAACGATCAGCATTAAACCTTGAAATAATTATATAGTTGTTAAGTACAGTAACATTGAACTGTTTAAGAAAGAACTGACGAAGGTATTGAGTATTAATCAAGCGGCAAAGACGTGATTAATAGAATTTTCGGTCGTATGCGGAGGTTTAGCGTCTATGTTAGTTTCGGTGCGTTGGTGTTAAATCAGGAAACCTGGGGGCCACTCGCGGCGACCTCGACTTCCATGTCATGTTCCTGCGAAAGTAACGTCCAAAAAGCTTATTGTGATTTTGTTATAGTTATATAGAAATAAAATAAGCGCTTCTATTCTCCTTCTTTCATTGTTTTTTTTTTTGTATAAACAAAATTAGCAGAACATAGAAGATTTTTTAAAAATAAAAAGCGGTTAAATTATCACTTTCACGATTAATTAACGGCAAATAATAAACCTATGCACTTTTCCATTCTTTAAAGTTGTTCTGCTAAGTTCATAATAATAATATAATATAATCTATACCTCTCCTACCGTTAGGTGTAGAGGCTAAATACATATTTCTTTAAACAATTAATCTAGATACTACAATTACAGTTACTTAACTAAATACTCCATTCCGTGTTAAACAACTTAATAGAACTTCTACAATTTTATCCCGTCCTATCTTACTCTGTCCCTATATCTAAACTCCACTCTGTTTGTGGTATCATGTGTCACTTCACTACCCCTTCCCTTATGCACTCCTCTTTTCTCTTCTCTCGCATCCCAAACCTATCAAGTATGATGAACATCTGACTTCCCTTCACTCACATTTGCTTCCCTACTTTCACGGTTTTCTTCACTATTTTATCATTAATCTCCATCTAACCGTGTCCCTTGCTGTAATTTCAGCCTGCTTCCATGTGATTCCTCTTGTCTTCATCATTATCTTCGCCACTTCTCCGTCCCACGTCATCCTTGGTCTGCCTTTCTTTCTCTTTCCAATGACTTTTGCTTCCCATATTTTTCTTATTTGTATTTCTTCGTTCAATCTTTTCATGTGCCTCCACCACCTCAGCTGAGCCCTCTCTATGACCTTCTCGATACTTTCGCTATCCAATCTTTTCCTTATTTCTTAATTTCTTATTTTATCCTTTATCGTAATATTTGCTACTTTTCTGAGATACTTCATTTCTAATACCTGTATCTTTTTAAGTTGCCTCTCTGTCAACACCCATGTTTCGCATCCATACAAAGTTCATACTGATCTAAACATTGTTCATGGTATTACCGATAATGTATTTGTATAAAAGTATGTAAACTTGCGATGTGATAAGCTGGAAACTTATATTTAAACGGTATTTAAATGTATTCTAATTATGGCTTTACAATTTACAAAGTATATACAATAATTTTGCTTGTCAATAGTTAATATCTTTTGTGGCAGCGAACGTAAGCTTACATAAATATTGTGCATTATTGCCTAATTCTGTATATATTGTGTATTATTTCAGATGAGACTAGATTAAACGTAAATCATCGAGTCATATCAAAAAATATATTTTAGTTCGTCCAAGTCAAGTACTTCCAGATGTAAATGTTATAAACTCCACACTTTTGTTGTTTGCCCAAACTACCAAATTATTTATAGACATCGCATTCTTAATTGGATTTATGCTTTCAGTGGGATTACATAAACATTAAATTTAGGCTATTAACCCTACTTCTTGGAAACGTACATAATAGCGTACCTCTGAGATATTAAAGGTATCCTTAATTAGAAACATTATTAATAATACAGAGAAATTTGCGGTTTACCCTCGCCTTAGTCGATCCAACACAGAACGCATGTTCATTGTTAAAAAAGTTCCAGGAATCGTTGCGTTGCTAATAAATCTTCAAAAGAACGTATTGACGTAAGTGCTAATAGATGTTTGGCAAGTAGTCTCTATTTTACATTAATGTAAAATTAAGGAATGTATTTAGATAGAACTTATCTTGTAATCGTGGTGATGACCCAAAATATTTATCTAATTGTTAGCTAGTCTTTGTTAAACTAGTTGTCATGCGACACAAGGCGAACGGCTAAAATACGCGTTAACCTAAGAAATGGTTCAAAACTATTCATTTTTTATTGTTCGATAACATAAAGTTTTTCTATAATTAAACCAATTACCTGTACCATTAACTTAAATACACAAAAATACTTTTTATCGACTATTTATTAAATAAAGCAGACCAATTCTCTAGACACCGAAAGATTATACGTCGCTCGACAGGCATTTCGCTAACTAAGTTGGCATAATCAGGAGATGATTAAAATTAATTTTTAAACTATTTCTAGAGTCTACAAGTAAAGGGTCTTTCAATGAGGACGCTCGAATCTTCAGATGTTCTCCGCGGCTTTGCTGGGTGGCACGTATTCGGGGGGGTTCAATTTCTATGACTTTGTCGCATAAATCTGACTGAATTTGCTGGATGGCGTTCGTTATATTGACTATTTGCGCTTTATTCGCATAGACCTGCGATATAAGATGGCCCCAAATGACGAAGTCCAAAGGCGTTAAATTGCACGATCTCGGTGGCCAGTTCACGTCGCTGCTGCGCGAGATAACCATACCCTCAAATCGCTCGTGCAGAATGTCCATTGTGGCATGCTCTGTGTGGCACGTAGTGCCGCCCTGTTGGAACCACATGTCATGGGTATCTATCATCCAGTTTAGACCACAAGAAGTTGCTTATATCGATCTGTAGCGCTCACCGTTGACGGTAATGGCAATATCAGTTTTGGAAGAAGTACAGACCGATGATTCCGCCAGACCAAAATCCGCACTAAACGTTCTCGGGATGCTTTTGGTGCTGGTGTATCTTGTGTGCATTGGTATCTCGTCCTAAATCCGACAATTTTGCTTGTTCACATATCCATTCATCCAAAAATGGACCTACCAAACAATTCACAACAAATTTGACAGATGTTGCTTAAGCAACATGGCCGCTATAAAAAAGTTCAAGCGTCCCTATTGAAAGACCCTGTAGTTCAAAGAAAGTTAAATTTTTATCACGTTTAATAAAGCATTACGAATATTTTTCCGGTTTCATGTACCGTTCACTAATAGCCTCACTTCTTGTAATTATTTTTTATGGCTAGTAAACGGTGTAGATACTTCTTCTAATACCTAATATTGTAACTATTTTCTTCGATGCTGTTTTGGCGGCTGTTTTACTGTGCCATTCATTACCCCTGTTACACCACTAGTGGTATAAAAAGCTCATTACATCTAGTCATTTTGATTTCCACCAAACAAACATTAAATCTAGATTCAACTTATTATTATTATAAATACTAATGACATTTCTTTTGCAACTCGTCGGATTTATACCATCTGATGTGATTAGTAATGTCATATTTCTACCATTTAATTCTAACAACAAATTTCAAAGTTTCGTCTTCTCAAAACACCCTTCTAGCTACCGTTTATTAATTTTCTTCCGATCTAACTATCCTCAGCAACCATGTTCAATTTCCAAACAGTTAAAACTGAAACAGCTCAATTTCAATAATTGAAAACGCTGCTTCTATGTCTACACGATTGATAATAAGAAGTTATTTGGAATTTTTATAACAACACTAAAACAATACGAGACCATTTTCCATAACTATCGAAAGATTATACGTCGCTTTACGCGCGTTTCGTCGCCAAATTGGCATGGTTAGGAGGTAATTAAACTCCCAAAATGCCCACTTGGTTAGCGAAATGTGCGTCGATTGACCTACAATGTTGTGATATTTGTGAAAAACTGGTGTCATGTTTTTGTTGCTTCATCCAACCCTCTCCCAGGTATAGACATTTTTATATATGGGCAATCGATCTTCAACCTTAACATTCACTAGTTGTAAGTTACTGAGCCTTTCTTTTCGGCGTGCTTCAGCAATTCCGAAAACTACCATCCACCAGTAATTTGAAACACATTTTACAGTTACATGGACACTTTTTCAATTTAGTTTTATTATATTATATTGATATGGGGCTTTAATTTAGTTTGACAGTGTTTTAGTGTACAGTTTTTGACCCAGTAAGGGAAGTTTCGGGTAAGACTCGGATTTGAGATTGTTTTCTTCTCATGAGATAAATTTTGAATGACCAGAAACACAAACTTACAGTTCCATATGTCATTATAAATATTTTCGACTTCTAAATCTGTACCCTTCCAACCCTTTTCTCACCATAAATTTCACTCATCTTCCATTTAATACTCTGACTTCGAGGCAAAATGTTTACGTGACTTTGACCAGGTACCATTATAATACGTCATATTAGATTTTAGTTTAAGTTTAATTCACCAAATGATGAATTGATAATAAACGTTTTAGTTTAGACTCACCACTGATTTCTTTTATTAGGTTTCTCTTATCCATCCAAATGATGATAAATTATAATATTTATACAGTATATAGCTACCATACGACATATTGACATATTCTATTCTTGAAAACTAAATGTTTGTTGTGCGTTATTCGTTGATATCTGAAAAATTATAGTTAACACGTTAATTATCTTGACCAACAATAAAGTAAGTTTGTTTGCTATGAATAATCTTAATAAAGGGACCATCATAGATCCAACATAATGTGAATATCCCTACAATTCATCTTGCGCAGTTCTGCCAACTATGTATATATAGAAACTCTACTTTCTAATATATATATTTTTTTCTAATAGGAAGAAACCGGCAACAAAGAGCTACATGGCAATATCTAGATTAATATTGCCATAATAAATTCTGGTAAATTACTGTGCGAACGATATAATGGTGAATTATAGTCCTATTCAATTCAACTCCTTGTAACCCTCCTGCAAGGGGATATTTGGAAGGATCCTCCCTTTTCTGCGAAAGAAAGGGTAACAGAGCTTCCAGCATACGTATTATAGATCGCCTGACATGACGGCTAAATGAACAAAAATAAAATACCTTCTAGGGGAAAGCCGTTTGTATACGATCGTTTTTATGTAATTTTTTATGAATGTAACAAATTGTTTTCCATCGTTCTTAAGATGATATTTAAGTTTGTGTATGCAGAACGTGGTTTAACTTTGATTTAATGAAATAACGATCCGTTGTATATATTTTCATGGCACATTAACAAGTTCTGACTAAACTATTCCCATTATTTGTGGTCTTGTTCTATTGCAACTATAATCCTTCTCGTCTTAAAGTTTGTAAAGACCCTGTAATCTTACCGTACTAAGAACTGAAAGTATAAACTAAATATTCGTATTACATCGCTCGGCCAATCGATAACGCACATTATAAGTACAGTATTTATTATTTGACGGAGAGGAACGAAGCTAATTTACTGATCAGTTAGGAAGAGGTTACTTTGATGTTCCATAATATGTCTCAGTTGGAACTAAAGGATTTGAATTGCGCGCCATTTGTGTTCTGTCAAAGATAGGACGTCAATATTTAGCGACTGTCATCTAGAAACCATACAACGTCAACATGCCGCGATTAACAGTTCAACAACGAATAGTTTGTATACAACTGTTTTATGAAAGTGAGCGATCATTTTCAACTGCATTAAGAAAAATTCGCACAAAATTAGGACAAAATGAACCACTACAAAGTTAATACTTCGTAACATAATCAATAAATGTGAAGAGATGGATTCGTTATTTATAAAACAATACCAATACATCCTCGTCGTGGTTAGTCAGATGAGAATTAGTGAATTAGTGACATTCTCAGTAGTGAAGCTTAAAGACTAATATAAAAGCCCGAATTATTTCAATCTTGGTTTCAATGCTTTTGTTAACTATAAATATTATTTGTAATTGGAAATTAATTGAGTGACACTAGATATTCTGGTCGTCCGAATTGTATAAGCAATTACGATATTATGAAGTTTGTAGTTCAAGTGTGATAAAACTTTTTAGATAAAGCAATTTATATATACTTGTCTTATTTGCTCTTAAACGCTTTAACAGAAGTTCCTATTTAATTAATAACAAACAAGATAAAAACTTGGTGAGGAGAATAATATTTTTATTGCGCTTTTAAACCATTAAGGCTCTCGTTATCTGTTGAAAACATCCCGTTAAACGCGCTATTATAAATCCTTAACTTGTAAAGTATTTATTTAGTAGATTTTGAAGTTTTTAAGTTAACAGGAGGGCGTAATAAACAAAAATCTCCATTATTGCCCGGGAACTTTCTGAATATTTAAAGGAGGGGCGAACCCACTAATTTGTTCTGCATGAAAGTTGAACTTCTGCCTGACGTTATTGCTTTGGAATTCTGCCAACTTGACGAAATTGAAACAATAGCTAACGCAGATTAGACGAGCAATGTTCTTTTCTGTTGAATTATCATCCGGCAATGGTATGGCCCCATAAAATATTTCAAATTGTAGACGGCAGTTCACATTATTCTGTCAAATTGTAACATTCGGAAAACAACTCCAACGAATCCTTATTCAAACCCAAGTCTATTCGCTCGAGTTGATTTTATTGCATCAGGCATACTTGCAAAATTAAAAGAGACGAGAGAAGTAGACAAAAATCTTATACTAATTTGGTTTTATTTGTTGATATAGAATCAGTTTTCCACAAACACCGATAGATAATTAAAATGATTGATTATTGAAAATTCAGTTGTAATTACATGCATCTGCAGAATCGGTTGACATCAACTCCTGATAATGTCAACTTCGTTGACGAGACGTGCGTCGAGTGCCATATAATAATGATGCTATTATTACCCAAATTGCCCAAAGGGCACTCAAATGCAACCTACTGACATGTTTTGAAGAGCAAGCTCCTTCCAGCACTGCAACAAAACGGCCGGACACGGCTGCATGTGTCCTTTTTTATCAGGACAATGCACCAGCCCATTGAGCGTACGCGACACAGCAGTTTCTTCTTGAAAACAACTTTGAAGTGGTTTCTCATGCTCCCTACTTACCGGACCTGGCTCCTAGCGATTTTTGGAGGATATTTACATATCCTACGGTTTTTTGAAAGTTGTGCCACTTCAATCACTATTCATAAAACCATTTTAAAGGCAAATGCGGAAAATATCGTAAATCTTATTTCATCTAAGTAAATTCATATTTTCGGTACATTTTGTGCAACGATATTATATTACTTAATATATCGTAAATCCTAAATTGATCGAACGAGGTGCAACCTACCGGACTCTGTAGGATTTTCCACCCACAGCGCAAATGCCAATGAGATTATGAATGTGTACGATATGTAGCGTCACTCACTTGGCTTCGGAAAACGATACATTGTTAAGCACTTTAACCTCGACTTTAACATTGGACTCTATTTTTATTTTTAAGAGTTTTCTCAGCTGGGTGACATTATGTTTATATTTCCAAGTATTAAAGCGCTCACCGCTATATTATAAATGCGGGAATATTTCCCCGGATATATCCCTGGAACAGCACTAACTGGAAATTCGTGTGGCATCGAAATAAATATGTAGTCCTGCACTGATTAGAAAGACTTAAATCGTATAACTTTTAACTAATTTGTTTTAGCATTAATATTTATTTTTTATTTACGCATGCTCTAATGTAACGTCATTGAATCACTACACTGAGAGAAATGTTGCAGCTGATTTGATATCTTACTGTATATACAAAGCAGTTTACGTTGATGTACATCACGTGGATACGTGTATAATCCTAAAATTACTATTGATCGAAGCCACAATATTTATTTTAAAATTATGAAAAAATAATATACAGCTCGTCAATAATTCGAACAAGTCTCAAAATTGCGATATCGGACCGCTCACGAGGTCGCAGTAAATAGCCTTATCCTTACTCAGTCGCATTGAAACCTTTGCAGAGTGAATATGGAGCGAATATGAATCTACACAGAGTTTGATCTGGCCGCGTGTAATATTCATCTTTTTCCCTCCGAATGCTGCCTCGCTCTTTCTTCTACGCAACACAGAGAATCTCACACTTTTTCCTATTCTTGACGAGCTGTATGTAATTGTAGAACTGTGTATAATAAGTACATTAATCATATGTTTTTTTAAGATTAATTTTAATTTCATTTTATGTTTTGGTGATAAACTGCAAGTGGGTTTTCACCATTCACAAATAAAAGATTAACACAAATATATACTAAAACAACAATTTATTTAACATGCATTTCATATGCCTCATTGTAGTGCATTTTGCGAGAAAATAATCCCAAATTTCTTTGTATAGTCCTCCATTCTATTCTCAGCAATAGATTTTCCGCTGGAAGAACAAAATTATCTTTGAATACCTATCAGGTAACTGAAATAGTTATAAAGGGTAGCGTTTTATATATGGCCATCAGTATAGACACGGTAGTGCGGGAGTTATTCGATCAAATTAAATATTCGATTTAATTAAATGACGTGTCTGAAATTGTACATCATGTATAAATGATCTGACTTGCATGTTGTTTTTATATTAATTAATTCAGGTACACAGTGGGGTAACGTGTATTTACTTGTTTTTGTAGTAGGTGAATATTACCGATATTTCTATTTTAATACAATTATAGAAAACTAATTTTACAATATATTACATGAGGTTAGAGGAATATGATTTAGGAAAAGTCGATATAGTAAAATGTTCCACAAAAAGGTTTTCCTTTTCATTTCAATGCTTTTCCACGAATACTACGTTTTTTTATCATCTCCTGCTAATGCTAAATTAGTTGGCGAAATGCAAATCGCCATCCAAAATCGGCATTTCGTAGGAATAATCATTATTCATTAGTAATAAATAAGTTTTCTAATTGTAAGTGTGGTCTTGTCATATAGATATATATTTAGAATTTTTATTGTAAATAACCACGAATATACGCAAACGTTTCCCAAATAAATTACACATTCTTACTAATTAAATTGTGTATTAATTTGTTAAAACTGATCTTTCTATAATTCAATATATTAAAATATAATAATTGTATACATACACCATTACTATTGTGCTAAATTTGTATGAATATTATCTAAATTTAACAGAGTTTTTAGTTCGGCCAGGTGTTTACCAGATAACTTGCCATTCTTTGCATAGTGCACCCCTCACCTGTCAGCTGTGCAAAGGTAAAGAGGTGATTGTCATTGGGGCGATTGCGGTAATATTTTAACACCTAGAACGAGGGAACGGTGTCTAAGTTATGTCGATTCTATTGCGAATATTTTTGCGTATTGTATTTTCGAAACGATTCTTTCTATTTCACAAAAGAGGCATGTTTCTATTTCGTAACTTTTCAATGAGATTGCGTGGTAAAGTTATTGCATATGATATACAATATGTTTTGCTGATGAATATAAGAGATATTCTTTTTGATCGGTGGTTGGTCTGGTATTTCTTTGGACGAAGATAACGAAGATAAGGTTCTATTAAGATTAAGAAATTATTCTCTGTCCTCGAATACGTAGCGATTTAAGATACAGGTTGTCAAGAATAGGAACAAATCTCAAAACTGCGATATCGGACCGCCCACGAGGTGCGCAGTAAATAGCTTGGTCTTCACTCAGTCGCATTGAGACCTTTGCAGAGTGAATATTGAGTTTATACAATGTATACACAATTCGAACTTGCACGTAAAGTATGCACTTTACATCTTTTTTATGTTGCATTTTATCTTTTCCCTTCTAATGCTGCATCGCTCTTTCTTCTACGCATATATAGATAATCTCACACTTTTTCCTATTATTGACGACCTGTAACTATGCAATTAAATGAAAAACCTATATTAAATGAATGTTTGTGTTTAAACAACTTGTGAAATGTGATATGGCTCAAATCAGTGGTCAACAGTTAATGGTTAATAGTTATTAAGAAAAAACTTTTTGTTTTTCATAAAAATTCATCTACACGTACTATACACTCTAAATAATTATTTTTAAGTGTAATTTCAATCTTTAGGAACTTTTGTGCAAATGAGATGTAAATACGATACAAAGTAAGATTCTAATGTCTCTTACTATAGAAATAGAAACGAAATATAGGTGTGTAGACTATTACGTATGTTACATAAGACAAAAATACACATGTATGTCAGTATAATAGTGACTATTACATGATAATTTTTTAGCAGTTTTTATATAGAATTGTTAGGAATTATTAGTTTACAAAACTACGCTCTAGAATAACATTATTTAACATATATTCACTAATTTGTCATTCTAACGACGTCATTAATTATCTCTGGATGGTGGTAGACACGATATAAAATTAGACATACAATCTGTATCAAGAAACAAGGAATAAAATTCATATATTTGTCCTTTTGTTTTGGGTTTCATAGAAATGCAATATAAGATCCTAATCTGTGCAATTAAATTAAGTAAATATAAAGACGTGTTGATCTTCGTCTTTGATTTGAATCAAACGATATTAACTAAAATATTATCTATCTGGCTTTAGAGCATCAGATTTTGAAATATTCGTCATTATAGGATATGCATTAGATAAGATTAATTAATGTAATATTTTAATTTTTCAAACCGCTAGTTGATAACACGCACTGATTAGATAAAATTATGCAGAAAAGATACTAACTATTTTATTATTATAATTAACTACTGAAAGGCACTCAAGTGTTATTATTATTTATTACGATCGATAGGGATATTACTAGTCGTAGACCAACTGTTTTCTTGCTATATGTATATGATTTCGTCTTCAATGTACGAACGAACAAACCAAAGACCTACCTAATGTTGAAAAGGTTAGCGTCGACATCACAAACCAGCTGCTGTCAGCGGTACCGACTAGAAGACACGCCCATGTCCATCCGGATATCGCCTCGACGAAAAAACAATATCCCGTTTATAATTGAAACCACAATTATAATACTAATTAGAATATACAGCTCCGGTTTCATTATGCTTTTAAATTGGAGGGTTATTGTCTTGTGTTGGATAGTAGTTAAATAGTATCTACTTTAATATTCAATCTGTTTTATACTGTCCAAAATACGGCGTAAAATGTCACACTAAATTGGGACGCATAAGTTGGTGTAAGATACATATTCAAGTTTTTATTTGAAATAGAGTTTTAAATTAAATAGTTCTACCGTTCATAATTATTATGAGCGGTAGAAGTATTTAATTTAAAACTCTAATGGCAACTATACAGGGTGCAATTAGTTCATCAGATTCGAGAAGTAATCAGCTTCGAGTGCAATTCTATTCTTTGCAGAATGCAATGATGAAGCAATGTAATAATAATTACAATTCGCTGACGAGCCCACTTTGTGTTTAAATAGGAAGAAATGCAGATATCATGTCCATGGAAACCATCATTGGATGACAAATGGGCACGTGTAGCCAGGTATTGTTGGTTGGTGGTTCTGTAATTGTAGGACCATTTTTTATTGACGTTGCATTAACTGATAAAAATTTTGAGTTGCTACGACGGCGACGGTCCATAGTTTCCTCACTTGTGGCACACTACATTCATATAATCTCGTGCACAATTGTGCGTTGTTAACTAGGCACCATCTTTGCCAATAAGTGGATTGGTAGAAGAGGAGCTATTGAATGGCCAGTTAGACCGCTAGATGTAACTCCACTCGACTATTTTTGTGGAGTGACCATAAATCCAAGTTTTCAACAGATCAAATACTACAGATACATTAAAAGATAGAATTCTGAAAGAAGGAAGACTAATAAGTAACACTGAAACAATAAATAATGTTTTACAAGAATTTCGCTTTCGAGTTGCACATTGCCAACATGTGAATGGTAGACAATTTAAATATAATTTAATGTTACTTGTTTCTATTAATATTGTTTGTCATAAATAACATTGTTCTGATCAATTTGCTAAAATATAAATATGCAAATCACAAGATTTGACGCATCATACGTAAAAAAGTGCTCTCTTAAATGGTATTATCAGATAATGGTGTTGTCATTAAAAAAAAAAGTCGAGGACGTTAAAAAGTATGCGTACTGCTCATCAAGAATAGGAAAAAGTATGAGATTCGCTAGGTATGCGTAGAAGAAAGAATGGGGCAGCATTTGGAGGGAAAAGGATGCACTTTACGCGCGGCCAGGTTCAAAACTCTGTGTACATTCACATTCAATATACATTCATCGATATTCACTCTGTAAAGGTCTCAATTCGACTGAGTAAAGACCAGGCTATTTATTGCGCACCTCGTGCCAATATCGCAGTTTTGAGACTTGTTGAAGTGAATACTTCTTTGGCGGCGTTGGGTATATTTGACGAGAATGGAGAGTGAATTGGAAAAAATGTAACGTTTCCAGGTTTCGTTACATGAGAGAGAAAAAAGATATAACGTAGAGAGAAGGAGAAAGAGGTGCCCCCTGTATATCGTAGGCCTATTTGTTATCCTGTGTTTATTTTTATGGCAGCGATGATATACGCCGTCTCCGCTCACCATCTCATTCCGAGGCCTGTAAAAAACATCATTTTAGTTCAGAACTAACTAACGTATGCTTAAAGCATCCTTTATGTGACGTTTCTCTTTATATGCAGCTGCGTGGATGCACCTTTGTGAGTCAAAGCGAGTTATCGCGGTTTCATCTTGCTTCGAAGCCGAGATCAAAACACTGTCCACTTGTTTGTCCAGATTAGTCTTGCGTGGCTCCAAAGCTATTGTAGCCAGAGCGTTTTGCTAATATAAGTCGTTCAGTGCCGTATGCTATTTTTATGCGGCGTTTGCTACGAATGCAGTCAGTATCGTCTAAATCTAAAATGCCAAATTAGTTATTAGTGTTGCTTCAATTTATTGAATCATAACTATAGAAATAGGTATACAACGTTAAAATGGGCGTTGTTTCAGGTGACGCGCAATGACTGTTTCGATTGTTATCATAAACCGTTCGGTTTGTCAGTGAAATTTCAATTATGTATGTTGATAGCATGCTATTCGAGTGCGCAGCACAGGTACAGTTCAGTGTGGTAGTGAAAAGTGATACCATGATAGTGAAAAGTGAAAACTTATAAAAGGAAATTTTAAAATTACCTTAACGGAAACAAAAAAAAAAAACTAATTAATATTATATTTAGTGGGTTCGTTTTTGGTCACAATAGCACCGCCGCCAAACGTCTCCGCATCCATGTAGCTAAAAGACACATGACATAGTTAGAAATATTATTCCACATCTCTGTTAAGGCGCACCTCAAGGTATTTTTACTTGATATATTTATTGAACGGAATGTCTGAGTCCAAAATATCCCAAGATTGTCTATAAGAACAATCAGATACCATACAATCTTTAAGCTAATGTGTTAACTTGTACAAGGAGTTAGGAGTAGGTGCTTGCACTGATGACTTGGGAAGGTGAAAGTCTTCTCAGTTTCTATTTAAGTCTGCTGGAAAACATCTTTTCAGTCCTCGGTTCTGAATTGAATGTAATAGTGGTTTTAGGATGCTGTTGGAAAGGATTTTGAGTTTTAGATAATGATTATGGATTCGGTCTTTGATGATTTTCCTTTCATAAGGGATATTCAAGTCTGTATGTAACGGGTGGATTGAAACATACCAGGGTGCGGTCTGTTATGGTACGAAGAACCTTCGATTGAGTTTTTTTGCATGATGTAGCTGCATAGCCCCAATGTTCTACTCCATCGGTCCAAATGGGTCTAATGATTGTTTTGTATATAAGTAGTTTATTATCTATTGATAATTTGGACTTGAGTTCAATCATCCAGTTCATTTCTGTTATTCTTAAGTTAATTTGCTTTTTCTTTTTGGATCTGTTCCTTGCAGGTAAGTTTACTGTCTAGGTGGACATCAATTTAATGTAATATCAATTACTTAATGATTACCTTTGAGGTATGATTTCCTAGTTGAAATGAGTTCTGATGAGTTGATTGAAGGACAATGTTCTTTTCTAATGGTAAAGTTACATGAGAAGATTTGGATCTATTTACTTTTAGCTTTCCCAACCACGCCTTAAGTGTTCCTGGTCTATAAGAATGAGATCTAGAAATTGTGACGGAAGAGCCATTGTTTGACTGTGGCTGCTGTGTGTTTAAGACCATTGCTCTGTTTGTGGAAAGACCTCACCCTCGGCAATCCTAATTTAGTAACACTAATGTTTAGTATATTTAAGTCCTGAAAGCCACTATATTTCCAAAGACTATTGTAGTTAATTTTTTAGGCGACCCTAGCGATTTTATATACCACCTGTTGCTTGCTTCGTTATAAGCCACGTTGCACCGTGTGGCTTCTTTTTATAATTTTGGGTAAGTTGGTAACAACTTTCCATTGTCCTTTAAGGCCATACTCAGTTTTCTTACCTATAAAAATATTTCCGTTCTTTTCTTATTTGTCTTCCCATTTCTTTCTGCTGACTGCTCAATGTTAGATATATCGTGCTCCCTATAGTCTTACATAAGCAAGCACTTCGTTAGGTGATATAATACTGACTAAAATCACTTTTGACGGGCTTGTTTTGTTATGCTTGTCTGGGAATCCCCTTTAAGTCAGATACGTACGCGTAATAGAATACAACACTTTAGTATGAGTATTTGTTTTAATTTTTCATTCAAATAGGTAAGAATTTTTTTTGTAAAAAATGTTTTTGAGGCGTTTAAAAATCTATTTGCTAGAAATTCATTATACGCTCATAAACATATACATCACCTTAACTTTATTAGTTTCTATTTTACAAATAGATTTTAAGCGAATATAATTAAGTAACTTAAGTGTCTTTACAACATGCACAGCACAATCAAAACACAATATAGTAAATGAAAGTATGAAAGAAAGAAAGTATGAAGAAGTATGTAAAAAATGTAATACATAGTTAGATAACGCAAAAATTTTACAACTGCGATTACGTTAGCCTTGGAAAACGACAATACTACATGATATTGATCGTTAGTGATGATCTACACGAATATCAGTGGTTATAAGGGCAGCAGCGTACCGAGCAATTCTCGTTGAGTTGAAGTTCGATTCGACTTATCATATTGTTTATTTTTATGTATTGTTTATTTGGACGTACAGAAGGCACATCGCCTTCGTCATGGCATCATTTGATGGCGCAGTCGAATTGACACATGATATCCTCAGAAAACGAGAGTCATGCTCGTCGAGTCGACACATCAATCCGTATTTTTCAATATGATTATTCAGACGCAAGAAAGTTATCAGTCTCGACCAGAACTGCTCCATCTGTTCTTGTTCTAAAAGATCAGTTTAGATTTTATGTTTAATTTCGTTGAATTTACTTTTTCCGTCGCCAACGCAATTCAGTTACAGCGACGTATTAAGATTTCGAAAACGTTTGAATCGAAAACGACTTATACGTCTCACACAACTTTTAAACATGTGCAAGTATAAAAGTAACCTACCTTTTAAGTGTATATCACTTTGCTGTCGACTCTGGCGTGGGTAGTAGTGAAAATCTTCCACATCATAGTAAACACTGTGATATTTCAGCATTATGAATTTCCTACGCTTGATGGTGTTGCATGCACGAAAAGGGGAAAGTGTTATGAAGGAATTCTGATTGTATTAGTTTCTGATTGACGTGCTGCAGGATTTCGAAACACAGAAGAACATTTATAACGTTCCTTGCCATGAAGATAGATTTTTGTCTCATATTTACAAATTCAAATGCAAGATGGACATAGACAAGGAATGTTTTAGGGGGTGCAAATTGAGGGAGAGATGGCAAGTTGTCCGGCAGCAGGATTTTTTGTTAACAATGAAAGGATATACAACTTACATATATGTATCATTGGTTTGCTTATATTAAAAATTGCCTAAAACACTTTCTGATATTTCCGGTACTTCAGTTTATATGATGTATATTATTACATATCATTTACTTTAAAAGTACATCTATTATCACCTACAGTTTTATTTAAATGCAGAAGAATTATGAAAAAAGAAAAACTAATTGCCCGTAATAAGTTTCAACGCAAATTCTAGTAAGTATGTATATTTAATTGGTTTTCCCATCTGTTTTTAGGAATCCGGCTTACGAGAACACTTCATCATTGACATACTGTCCTATATAATGGAGTACGTGCTACGTACGGGTTTTTCTTTAATAAAATATCGTAAACAATAAACACTTTAAAACCCTTCCAAAAGTGCTCGTTGATGTTAATTCTGTTACGACCGAAAACACCGAACTAGTTTTTATTGTGCTAACACAATTTCAAATTACATGCCAAGGAAATTAATTGTGTTAATTATTCGACATCCCAAGTACTTAAATTTCTTCACAAGTTGTTTTTAATCTAGTCTGGAATTGGCAAGTAGTCAAAATAACGCAGGATCACATACTCGTTACACATAGTTATTCGTGTATGCTCTCTTCAATTGTGTGTAAAAATAAAAAGTGATAAACACATACATCTTCGTGCAAATGTTTATCGGGGCCCGACTTTTGAAATAATTAAGCTGCTGATGAAATCCGATCGATACGTTTTGTAATAAAGAGTGAATTTGAATAGGCTTGGATACTGAGTTTCGTGCTGCACAATTATTCTGTAACTGAATTAGAATTTATTATTATACGTGTTTTTTTCTATTCTCAATGATTACGCCAAGGTCGTTTTTTAAATCCCTATTAACGTTGCGAGATATCGCAGTATCGATTTTATTAAACAGATAAAAAAAAACACTAACGTGTTTATTAAAAACAACCTCAATGGAAAATCAATATTTAGTAAAAAAATACTGCCGTTATTTATGATGTATGTTATGTCCTGGTACTATTATACTGACAGGCCAACAAAGATTTTGTGATCGGTCTTTTTTTGACTGTTTGACTTGTAGTTACATACCATGAACTACAGAAAAACTGTTTCTTTTTTTTGTTTCCATCACGCATCAGTATTTGTAAATGTACATTGTATAATTTATTTCATCGCTATTTGTCAAATAAGGAATCCCAAACGGCTCTTATCTCATACCGTGGCTTGTTTTTATGGCTAGGCTCAAGGTATACTGTTCCGTTTATCGGCAAGATAAGAGTTTTTTATTAGCAAATAGCGATGAAATGAATAGTATAATGATTTGTAGTTTTTATTATCGAGGTTCTATAAAATTAAATTTTGCCTCAATCTTTACGGCGCCCCTGTGTTTACTCGGTTTGAAGCATACACACAAGTGTGGGGGATTTACCGAAACACAGTTGACCGGTGGGGATATTCCGGTTTTATACTATTCGGGTATTTACATAGTCTCTGTAGTACATTTTTAATGTGTGTACGTTTACTTGTGACATCGCGTCTTATGTTTTTATTTTATTTTAATAATGCCTAGAAGTTGTAAAAATACATCAGATATGTTTTGTTATAAACTTAACGCCTGGTTCAAAAACGTTATTTATGCAATTTGGTTGATCCGCAAAAAAAATGTTTGCCGCCATTTCATATGAAATTAGGATTAATGAAGCAATATGTAAAAGCTATAGATAAAAATGGGAATTGTTTTAAGTACTTATATGGCAAATTTCCAGCTCTTGCTGAAGCAAAATTAAAGGAAGGCATTTGCGTAGGGCCACAACTAAGAAAATTAGTGCAGGACCAACAGTTCGAAGAAACAATGACATAAATTTGAAAAGAAACTTGGATATGCTTTGAAAATGTAACAGCAAATTTCTTAGGAAATTATAAACAACTTGGTAAACTTTATAAACAATTTAAGCGACTTGGTTGTAATGTGAGCATAAAAATGCATTTTCTGCTCATCTGAACTACTTTCCACAAAATCTTGGTGCTGTTAGTGAGCAGCAAGGTGAAATATGCCATCAAGATATAAAGGACATGGAAAGGAGGTACCAAGGTCGATGAGATGTGGCGATGATTGCAGATTACTGCTGGATGCTGAAAAGAGAATATTCAACGAATTATCATACAAGAAAAACTACAATTCTTTGTTAAAAAGGAGAGATTTTCAAAGAAAAAAAGAAATTATAAACTCAAAATTATTTGTGTTGTTTTTTACTGTTTTTAATTCTTATTAAATATAATATTTATTAAATTGTAATTTTTCCTTTAGTTTTTAATTTATTCTGATCACTTAGTTGATCAAAACCTTACGTGAGGGGCAAAAACGGAAGGTAGATATGAAATCAGCGTAAATAACTCACTTATAATCACTTATCAAACCCAAAACAACTTTCAAAATGTCAAAATTTGTTGGCCTGTGTTATTATAGATCTGTTTGTTATATGTACTAGGTGGTAGTGATGTAATACTATTATATTACAACTCAAATTCCTTTGTCGTAAACAGAACATTTCGCTGTACATTCAGTTATAACGACGATGGTAGTAAGGCGTGGTTTTAAGTGAAAATAATGGAATTAAAATTGCTAAATTTACACAGCCACCAATGTCTACTAATCGCCTTTCCTCTGTTTGTTTAATTAATCCAACTACATATTACTACACCACTAAATTGGTTCCGTAAAGTGCTTACAAGTATATGCACGTATTTTATTCTATTATATAGCCATGCCAGAATATGTACATAAAAAACTTTGCATTGTATGCAGATTGTACCTTCACTACCAAGACGCAGTAATGTAAAGATAAATATGAAATGAACCCTGAAATACTCTTTGAATTTGTTCTTGGACGCTGTCGCAGCACGCTTTTTCAATAATTTGTTTCAGCAAATCAATCGTACTGTATTATGTCAAGTATGCATTGCAAAAATGTCATTAAAACGGACGGATGTACACCAACGAATGCTATTTTGTCTGAATTATCCTTCCTTTGATTATATCTAGGATCTTTTTATTACTTAAATGTTAATGAGTAATTCAATTATTCATTCAAAATCGTAAAATGAAACGATTCATCGAATGTTTAAAGGAGAGGAAATAATGCACACACCTGGTTTTATTCACAGTGTTGTAAAAATTGATTGTGAAATGGACCTGTATCGAAATAGAAATTGAGAAGTTGAGTATGCTACTCAATGATTCACAAGACACTACATTTGAAAGGTGTAGTTTATTTTTGTGAACGTTAAACGGTTATTGACATTTTGTTTCCGAACAGTTCTACTTTTTCATATCGGTGTGAATGTGTTTTCGTGAAAAGAGTGTATTTTTTACATGGAATTTCAAATTATTTGGAAAAACTGCGTTGACTCTAAATAAAAAAGAAAAATGAGAGAAATTCTGTATTTAATAAGTACAAAAAAAATTGAGTGATATGACATGTGGTACTTGAATGACAGGTCTTTCATTGAAACATTACTACAATTTTTATAATGGATCTTTGCGCATGTATCAATTTAGTGACGACGCAGGGATCACATGCTACATCACTCGCAATTGTTACTAATATGCCACAATTACCAGCACGTATGTCTAGCGACATATATTTCAACCAACTACGTACGGCATAGACAGTTAATAATTTGCCGAAGAAAATGCAATTATGAAGTCACGTCTTAGCTTTATTGTATAATTTGATTCATTGGCGTCTCAATATTTCTGTAAAATTTCATTTGTACTTCATTTATTTTCATTTTTGTTATATTTATTTCATTTACTTTTATGGAAATATCACTTCCATTGAATGTTTTTGTGGAAAACCTTTTCATTACTCTGTTATAGGTTGACGGATTTATATTGTACTAACTATTATCCTAAAATGTGTTTTCGGCACAACACAACAACAAAAATGTCAATTGATTGATTCATACGATTGTTACCTGTGATGCACACGCAAAGAATCATTAGCAAACCATAGGTAAATAAATTTGTTGTTTTTGGTAATGGTATATTTAAAATAACAACGATAAATTTAAGAGAGAAGGAAAGAAGCGGAATATTCGTGATTTATTTAAGTAATATTAGGTCACACGGAAGATGAAGTATTGTAGAGGCAACACAGAATTAAGTGGCACAATCATCCGGTGAAACTCATTTTAATCATCCACGAATTTCTCACGTTACAGTTGAAATAGAACATTATTTAGTGACGTGATAAAGATTTAGAGTATGTAATAAACAAGTTTCGGGTCATACATTACATTTGAGAATGAAGCACTGAAATTATTAGTTACCCAATTTAGGTAATGAAGTTTCCTCGACACGATATACGACACAAAGTTTGTAAAAGTTTATTATTAAATCAGAGTAGTTAATAATATTATGCAGTTATGTGTAATAGTATTTAGTTTGGTTTACATGTTGAAAATTATTTTATTTTGGGCTCTTGGAGTCTCCAAGACAGCTTAATTTTTTCTAGGTGTTTGCCTTCTAAGATCCTTTTTTATAACTACTTTGTAATATTACTGCTATTTGACTGCGTATTGAAATATTAATGTGAAAAACTTATGTTATTTAAAATCCGGGGGTAGTCCAAGGAGTACCCGACCAGTCGTATAGATGGCGATCGTTGTTTAAAATGAATGACTATGGTAGAAAGTACCAACCTTATAAAGCTTAAGCTTGACGACGCTACGTTGTTTAGTATTTATTTGGCAGCCATCAATAGTGAATGCTCTCAGTGAATTTGTAAACATGGACAAAATTCGTCGTTGTTATGTGATACAATATTTTCATTTGAAAGGCCTTAGTCCAACCGATGTCAAAGCGGAGCTATATTCTACTCTGGGAAAATCTGCACCTTCGTATGCAACAGTAAAATATTGGGTGGTCGAGTTTAAACGAGGCCTTACGAGCTGCCAAGACGAACATCGCAGTGGTCGCCAAATGGCGTGACCAGGCTAGAAATGGCGAAAAAAAAAACACAAAATGGTATTGAATGACTATCGACTAGAAGTGCGCGAGCTAGCAGACATAGTAGACATTTCAAAAAGTGCTATACATAACATATCGACTGAAAATTTAAACATGAAAAAGCTGTTCGCAAGATGGGTGCTGAGATTTCTCACAATGGAACAAAAGCAGCGTCGTGAGGATGTTTCAATCGAATGTTTGGCGAAGTTTCACGGGAATAAAGCTGATTTTTTGCGTCGATTCATAACCATGGATGAAACATGGATCCATTATTTAACACCTGAGGCGAATGAACAGTCAAAACAATGGACTGAAAGGAGAGAATCGGCTCCAAAGAAGGCGAAGTCAGTTCCATCTACAGGCAAGAGAAAATCAATGAGTGAAAGTTTAAATTACTTCCTCGCGCACCCTATTCACCATATTTAGCCCCCTCGGATTATTTTCTATTTCCAAACTTGAAAAAATGGCTCGGTGGTAAAAGATTTGCCAATTAAGATCAATTTGCAATCAAGAGGTCGAATTTGCGGTTAATGGCTATTTTGAGGAGCTCGACGATTTTCACTATAAACAATGTATCGAAGCTATTGAACATCGCTAGGTATCGAAAAATGTATCGATCTAAAAGGAGACTATGTGGAAAAATAAAGATATTTTTTCCCAAATTTAATATATTTTCTTTATTAGGTCGGCTACTTCTCGGACTACCCTCGTATGATACTATACATCAAAAGTACTCGTGCGCCATTTAGAGTATCCCCTGGCCAATTCTTATTACAATTATTCATCTTGTATCATATGGAACAAAATCGGTATGTAAGGATAATGCGACCACTCCACCTTGTAGCGATATTTATTATACTTTTGCCCACGTAGAACAATAAATACGGTCATCCCAACGTACACGCGTACGTGACGCTATAAACAATACCGTGGAACACCTCAATTTTGTTGTCACTAAATTTTGGTCGGTTAATTTAAATTTATGAGGAAGCCAGCTCAGGTTGAGTCTCGAATATAAACAGGTACCCTGAATAAGATTCTTCAAGAACGAGGTTCACACAGGCAGTGTTAACTGTTCCCGAGCATTAACCATAAATATTACTAACGTTGCAAGTTGCGTAGTCGGTAAATTACCGACCTGTTGTTTAATGTATATGTCCACAAAGATTGAGCAGCATCTCGTAGCTAATAAGAAGGAAGTACAGCGCCGGCAACAGTTATTTAATTTAATGTTTAACGGAGGTTGTTATTAGTTAAATTATATTCGATAAATTACTTTTCCATTATTAGATGCAACAGTAAGGCAGTTTGCTGCGTCTCGTTATAGAAAAGTTTATAAAATTATCCTTGTGACATGATTGGTAATGAAAGATATACTACTTAATATACGATTAAATGTACAACTGTAGGTATGTAATCCAAGAATACCATTACAAGTAGGTTTCGCAAGATTTACAAGAAGTGTTACTTTTGGAAGTAACATTATAAGGATTTTTTTTTATTGATTACCAATTATATTACAATGTATCTACAACTCTAATAGAAAATATATTAAGTAATAAGTCTGTACCTACAGTTGACGTCGGTAATTGTCGGTACATTGTCGGTAATCCTTCAATGAGAAATTCCTTTTTTCTATTTAGTCATGAGGACTATTCTTGTCAATAGGCACTTAGCCTACTGACAAGCACTAACTAGATACTTACCCATTCAATGGGCAGTCTACGTTTTAATCGTCTGGTAGTTCTAATCAGTGTCACAAGGTTCTTTCCAAGTATGTTGGATGAGGCTGTAGTCTCTCTTCATATCCCTTAGTGTACTTAATGCTTCTTCTTTAACATATTATAGTACTTGAGCGTATCTGTGTATTGCTTGGTGCGTAGTAAACCATGGGGCGTTTAGTATAGATCTTAGAGCTTAAGTCAGTCTTTTGTCAAGATACATTCCAAGATACTTGTGGGAATTCTTTTTTGTTCAGAGTTTCAGGGAGACAGGGGGAACCCTTGCGGGTTGTAAATGTTAAATGTACAGATTTATCTTTGTTAATTTTGATTTTACATTGCTTGGCCTATTTTAATATTACCTAAATTTTCCTGCAAGATTTCAAAAGCTATAGTTGCGCTTTTCTGGATGCTATTATTGCCGTATCATTAGCAAAGGTGGCTCTTGTTATACCAGGATTGGTAGGTAATTCTGCTGTATATAGTAGTTAAAGTATTGGATCCAAATCACTCCTTTGTGGTATACCAGCTTATATGGATTGAATATCAGTATATTCGTTTTCAAATTTCACTCTGAAGGTTCTGTTTTCCAGATAAAATTTCAGTATTAGTTAATAGAATAATAATAGTTGATCGGGAGTGTGCATTTTAACTTATATAGTAGGCCTGCGTGCCAGACCTTGTCGAAAGCTTGCCCGAGATCCAGGAAAACTGCTGAGCAGTACCTTTTATATTCCATTTCTTCTTGAATTATATTGCCTAATCTATATACTTGTTGTATTGTCGAATGTTTCTGTCGGAATCTAAACTGGTGTGTTGAATCAAATAGAATCAAACAACCAAAGCTTACAAATATTTAAGATAGAGGCAAGTTTGCTTAATAATAGTTTTTCGAAATTTTTTTAGACTACTGGTAGGAGGCTCATGAGTCGATAGGATTTTATTTCTTCTGGGCCTTTTCCTGGTTTAACTATAAAGATAATTTGAGCTACTTTGCATTGTGAAAATATGTGTGGAAATTATTGTGGAATTTTACCTGTAATGAAGTAAATACTTGTAAACGTTATATCCGGGACTGCATTTTAGGATTTGTATTTTTGATGACGTTTATTATCTCATTTTTGCTAAACTTTATATTTGGTAATTCGAGTTGATATAGCTCCTCTAGACTCTATAATGGACTTAATATCTGGATGCTGTTTGTCCAGATGACCAAAAAGCAGCTAAGGATGATTCTCCATATGTACAGATGATGAAAGTGTGGTCAACATATAGTAGCCAGCCTTTTGGCTTCTCACTCTGAAACGTATCGCTTCTTCAAATGATCCCATGAATAAATTAGCTACCTTTAGTGCAAATGGCTATATATATCCTATAGCTGCTGCTTCCTTCTTGTAATAGGTATTCTTCTTTCCGAAGAAAGTGTAACGATAATGAACATAATTGGGCTAAGTTAAGAATGCCTTACAATTAGATACTAGAACAAAGTGCATCCTACCAAAATTTAATATGTTTCATGATTTTCTTAAAAATCGTATTTTACAAAAAAAAATAACTGTTACTTATGCACCGCAGTGTATAAGTAACGCAGGACTTCGCAGGCAGTATTTCATGTTTTTTTTTAGCACGGAAATAAGTCTTTGCCTGTTTTATATAAAACGAAATACGTCCTTTACGTGGCATCATTATTTACAACCGTTTATCAGCCGTAGAAAATCGACAAGGTCGTTTACTATCTAGGTGTATTGTCTCCAAGCGGGCTGTACTGTTACGATTACTATTGTTTTCCCACTTCCTGTTTGTATTGTATCAAAGAGAGGGTATAAAATAGTAAATATAAACGAATGTTTTGCAGGAATTTTAATCATGATTATTTTTACCTCACATTAATTACAATAATCTGAAGTATTATCCTGAATCGCTAAAACATATTTTGACCCTGACAACATTGGAGAAAAAAACCAGTGCAGTCCGCGATTATTTTATCTGTGGTGTTGGAAAAAAGAGTGCGAACCTTTGCGATTAAATTTATTAATATCGTCTTTATTGAATTATTTCTTTGGAATCAGTCTTTTAAACTCGTCTTAAATTATAACTATCTCCGTAGAATATTAATAACTATCGCAGCATATAAGTATTTAACCTTCAACCTTAGCACGACGAAAAAAATGTCAAATTCAATATAAATAATAATTTTAGAATCGTCTTTTATCAGTCTGTAATTGCATATCAGAATTTAATTAACAAGTGATGAAATATTGTCGATAATGCAGTTTTATTTATTTCTAAATAAATAACCAGGAAGGTGGTTTAAATAGCTTTTGTAATTGAGCTCCAATAAAATCAAATAAGATAATATGTATGCATATATTATTTGTGGTTATGATAATTTGTTTCATACATAAAAGTATGAATCTCAGGTTTTGAGGCTTGACGTATGCAATTTCCATGCAGGTTAAGAAGTAAAATGACTTGTTTATCTCCCAATGTGAGTCAGGTTGTATTAATAGTATCTTAAAATTTGTAGGATGCCTGGGAATACAACAACAACAAATAACTTAAAAAACATATCAAAAACATTTATGTGTACCTGTTGGTATTTAGTCCACTTTATTTAAATACAAATCAAGTTGGCGGAATGTAAATAGTTCCGATAGCAGGAACGCTTTAGACTACAAACGATTACCGTAAGAGGTCTTGTATAATTCTTTATTTCAACGATAATTTATTTATTAGCATCAAGACCAATAATAGAGTTCAAAGGGTATGACTCGGTAAGAAAAAGATAAGGTGCCCCCGCTCCGAGGGGCTCGATATTTTGGTAGAAAGCTAGCTGCATTCAAGACGACTTATCTACAAAATATTAACCTTTAATACAGGTCCGTACCGAGAATAATGAGGAGGCGATAGTTTTCGATTTTACCCCAAAATGGAACCATTGTATAAAATGTTTACATGCTGCATATTATAGATTTATTGAACGCAGCGATATGTTAGCTGTTTTAAAACTCATTCGCATTTCTGTTTTAATGTACAATTAAAGTTCACAGAGATGCAGAGGAAGAGGAATTAATAAGACTGACTGAAACAACCGAGAGTAGAATACGTTGCGTGTGGACTGCTCTAGAAGCATACGGTAGAAGACATGAAATTGGCATCTATTTGAAGAGTATGGGTTTCGTCTAAATTGTCAAATCTTGTGAAGGTCTGGGATGTAACACTATATTAATAACGGCGTGTTAATTTTTCTTTTTATTATGTATCCTTTTCTGAAAGATATGTATATGTATTCTATGTATAAGTGTAACGTAATATATATCACTTATTATTAATGTGATGTAAAAACTACTCTAGAATATGTTAAAAAGAATATTTTATTATACATTTCCATATTTTGCCATTACTCTCATTACCACCTTTATCTGAGTAATATCTTTAAATAATCCGCCGCTTTATCAGAAACACCCTGTATATTATTCATAAACATAAGTTTTTCTCGAAACTTTTTTTGTACAGCTTAATAAAATTTTTATAATAATACTCAAAAAATATGCTCTTTCACTGTATCCAACAAAAGATAGGTATTGCCATTAAAAAATGCGCCCCCTTTGACCCAGAAAACGCACGCGTTCCACTACATAGAAGTAAAGTATTTCAACAAACGGCAAATGTTTTCTTCTTGTTTTTTCCAAAAGGTCTTTAAGGAAAAGGCCTTTAAGCTTTTGGTATGGCTACGTGCAACTTTTTAGCTTTATGTAAAAAAAAATTAATCTCATCTCTTGCTGGGAATTTGGGACCGAATTAGATATTAATAAAAATGCAGAATACATTACATATTGAGCCATGTTCCAAAGAACATATTGATCTGTATAGATTTCGAATTCGAAAATTCGAAGAGGCCTAAACACTTTTTCTGTGAGTGTTCACTTCACGTAACGACATTTTTGAGTGTGTAGATAATTTTTGGCATTTTAAGTTGTTTAGAGAATTGAGGACTTTATACTTTTTGAGCCTTTTTGAAGTGATAACTTCTTATAGGAGGGTAAACCGCTTCGTTACGTAACGCGCTATAGCGCCAGCCTGTCTGGCTTCCCTTTCTCTCACTCATACGGCAGCGGTAGGCAGGCTCCTCCTCTCTCACTCTAACCCACAGCGCTAGCCGTATTTCGGACAGACGCTTCCCCCTCTCTCGCACGATCTCGAGCTCTATCTCCTCCTCTCTGCGTGCTTTCGCTGTCTACATCTACGTGCATGTGCATGTGTGCGTCGCTGCTGCTGCGGGCCGCCTCTGATTTAGTAATTAGTAAATTTAGTAATTTTACAGCATATCATAGTAAAAAAATAATTATACACGTTCTGATAAACACAATTAAAAAAAAGATTATTATAAAATTCCGTTAATTTTAACCGGAGATTAAATTACAAAAAAATTACAATTAAAAATGATTAATAAGCCAGAAGAAGCTACAACAAGTCATGGAACTGTACTTGATGCAGTCTTTGCAAGATTTTTAGATGACATACAATGTAAAAATTTCGTTGCTTATTATAGCTACCATAAGCCAATTGTTACTTTTATAGGATTAAATAATGATCCTAATAATGCACATACACAAAAGTCTAATGTACATATTCAAGAATTGTAACTAAGAATAAAATATATTTTATAATCAATAAAAGATTTAATTAATAAATAACCTTTCCTTACATTATCATATTAATATACATAAAATTTAAGTAATAACCTAAGCTTTTCTCAAGTTAAACAATTTCAATATCAAATAGTTCAACTTAGATTAGTTTTAAGTTATCACTTCTGTCGGGCGTCCCGTGACGCACACGTTTTTTTTTTTTACTTGTTATAGTTAGCAATAAATATGAAAGCCCCTGTATTGTATCATTTTTGTTTGTATTAAATAGTCTATATAAACTTTCGTTTTATTGCCTAATAATAATGGCGTACGGTTAAGATTATTTATGAACCCTACAGGGTTTATTTATTTTTATAATAAAATCAAGCCCATTTCATCTATTCCGCTTCATCAAAAAATAATACTCCTAAGAAATAGTTGCATCACGCTGTCTATTTTCGATTCGGACCTGTATGTGTAGACCAATATTTTTCAGTCATAAAAATAAAAAAATAATATAATATATATTTATAAAAAATTGATTTAAAAAAAGTTTTAATCGACTAATAATGCTAACTAGATTGGCGAAATGCGCGTCGAGTAACATCGGTAATCTTTGGGTGTTCGTGGAAAACTGGTCTCCTGTTTTTATTTTTCATTGTATCCAGTGCAGAAAACTAATATTTATATACCCAAGCAAAAATGTCCAGGTAACATCAGGCCAATATAATATGAATGAGGTTTTTCTTAATACTTTAAAATTTTATGCTTTACGTTAATAGTCACCAAAGCATGAAGATCTAATGGATTGTTCATACCAATAATTTATAATAAATCAACCATTCAAATATTTTACAAAATCTTTTTTATTTATTATGAATAAATTGACCTGAAAACCTACCGGTAATGATGAAATTATCATCAATCGTTTGAACATCATTGACCAATTGATAGTATTCGCTACACTTGTTACTAGATATACTATTTTAAGCACTAAGTTGGAGCGTGTCAATTATTCCCTAGGCGATATAAAAACATAACTTAAAATAAACTTTAACGCCTTCTACTATTCATTTCATCGCTATTTGCCAAATAAAAAACTCTCTTATCTTGCCGATAAACAGTCTACCTGAGCCTAGCCATAAAAACAAGCCATGGTATATTTTGCGATTCTTTATTTGGCAAATAGCGATGAAATAAACTATATATCTCCCAACTAAATCAGCTAAATAGAATGTTTTTAGCTAAAAGTATATGTTCAGTGGTTAAGGTTTGTCTATTTAAAACAGGGACATACTGTATATCATTGAATTAATCAAACAGTATTGAAACAATGCTGCGATAATGGAAAGGATCGGGGCTACGATGCACCGTTCCTCTCCACTAGATTTCGCAATTGTTGATAATAAATTAAAATAGCCGGCCTAATGATTTTTATAGCCAAACCGAATCGGTCAGATAATTCTGGTTGCTTTTTTTTACACCGGCATATTGCGTCGTTATTACTTTAACAAACGCGGGCAAAAAAGTGAACGTTATAATTGAAATGATTTATTAAAAAGTAAATTACTTCAGAGATTTTATGAAGCCATAATAATATAAAAAAATAACAACGAAATCATTTCCTGCATTTAAATTTTCATTTTCAACCATATTCGGTGTTTATCTTGCGGCATTTGTCGCGCAATTTACTGTAATAAAAGTAAAATGTACAAGAGATACAAATAGTTATAAGTCAAATAATAAAAATACATACGAATCAATTTTGTACCAAATCACAAAAAATCAATGATATCGCTAATTTTTGACTCATATCGATTACATTATGGGTTCCCACCCTTTTGGTAACCTATAGAGCAGATTCTAAAATATCGCTACAGCGACAGGCACCATCTATTTCCACTAATTTTAAGAGTAAAAACTTTTTTAGTCAGGATCAATTTGAATTTAGAAATCTCAACTTCAATTCAGCCATTGAAATTGTTAGTAGCATTTGATTGTCTTCAATGAAATGCCATCAAAAATTAACATTCTATAAATTTAGCTCGAACTGTATAGATGTCATTAAGTAATATTTAGAAAATTGGAAAAACGATATACAAGTTTGGCAAGATAGCACGGATAAAAGTGCATTTTGCCTCGACTGGGAATGGAACCCGGCTCTCCCAATTTCCGGTTGAGTGCTCTGACCGCTGAGCTATCGAGGCACACTCATTATCCCTGCTAATGCGCCAGTTTAATGCCTCACTACAGTACTCCCTCCCTAAAGACATGGTTTTGTCTCGATACAATTTAACGGAATGTGACCGCGTTCGCCATTCTTACGAACCGTTGTTCGGTAACCCCCGGGACTATAGGGCGATGGATAGGACGGGAATCGAATCCGCGAATTTGAGATGTAAGGGAGGTTGCATATACTGGAATGACGAATCACATCACGTCGGGGTCACTACTTTGGCGTTAGCAAGGATAAAAGTGCATTTTGCCTCGACCGGGAATCGAACCCGGCTCTCTCAATTTCCGGTTGAGTGCTCTGACCGCTGAGCTATCGAGGCACACTCTTTATCTTTGCTAATGCGCCAATTTAATGCGTCACTGCAGTACTCGCTCCCTAGAGACATGGGTTGTCTCGATACAATTTAACGGAATGTGAACGCGTTCGCCATTCTTACGAACCGTTGTTCGGTAACCCCCGGACTATAGGGCGATGGATAGGACGGGAATCGAATCCACGAATTTGAGATGTAAGGGAGGTTGCATATACTGGAATGACGAATCACATCACGTCGGGGTCACCACTTTGGCGATAGCAAGGATAAAAGTGCATTTTGCCTCGACCGGGAATCGAACCCAGCTCTCCCAATTTCCGGTTGAGTGCTCTGACCGCTGAGCTATCGAGGCACACTTATTATCCCTGCTAATGCGCCAGTTTAATGCTTCACTACACAAGGTATGTTCAATAAATGTCAGAACTTTTACTATAATTACTTTATTTATATTCAAAAAAATTCTCCTCGAAAATAATTTCCTTTATTATCTATACGCCGCTACCGACGTTTTCCCATTTTGGGAAAGTCCTCTGGAACACATGTTTTTGAATAGCACAGACTCCTTGTCGCACTTTCTTCTATTTATTGCATGGTTTAAAATAGACGCCTTTTCAAGATTGATTTCAACTTGGAAATAAGAAATAATCCGCTGGGTATATGTCTGGGGAGTAAGATGGCCGAAAATATGTTTTAAACTTTAACTATTCTACTTGACCATAATTGAGGGTACGTAAATATTCTGACGGAAACAAGTGGGAATAATCACGACCCTGACAACGGTGTAAATGTTGTTGACTGACTGGAACGGGACAGAAGACTAAACTGCTAACATAAACTCGCCTTTATATGGGAGGCGACATCAGTATCGGCTTCGTCACTATTCTTACTCTTCATCTACTACAATCTCTACTAAAAACTTTGTAATTTATTACACTATTTGATAAATTAATTTAAATATACTTTGCAATGATATGTATGTATAAGGTGTTATATATTTTTTAAGAAAGAAGTATGTAAATATTACTAATACTTATTAGTTAAGAAAATAAATTTATTGGAGAAGTCATTAAATTTTGTAAATTATGTAGATAAAATGGCACATCTCAAAACATGTAATAATAATAGTAAAAATACGTCAACGAATAATGTAATAAAGGTAAAACGTACATTGGTATTTCTGTATTTTCTATAGATTTCAACTAAATCCTAAATCCTACCAAATTTGGACTGCCCTGGACATATATTACTCTATATATGCTACAGTGTTATACATAAAAATTGTTTGAGAAGTCGTTTTTTTATTTTATAAACGCACAATTATGAAATGTATTTATTACCTACAAAATTAGATTTTATTTTTTTATGTCGACAAAATAATTTTCTTAATGAACATTTATTTTATTTTATAATTAATACTTAAATGAAGATTTTAGTAGCTTATTTAAGATGATGTTACTTAACGATGTTTCTGTTTTCTATGGGAATATGAACTGTGCATTGTCTGAAATGTGGTGGAAATTTTAGACCAATTTCACTAAACGAAAAACAATACTCGATAATACAATACTTGCATTATCGAGCTTTCCAATTAAATATTATCATCCTATCCTAATGCGAATGTTCTGGGTTAATCTTGTTCTATATACATATATATATATATATATATATATATATATATATATATATATATATATATATATATATATATATATATATATATATATATATATAATTAATGTTTGTCTGTATGTCTCTTATGCCTTCCTAAACCGTTGATCCGATTGCGATGAAACTTTGGGGAATGGTTGGACGCATGCCCCCGAAAGTTTCTGAGTTAGTAAAATTTGTTCCGACAACGACGACGAACACACACAGCAACAATTTTTTAAACACTTTTTTGGTTTTCAGGCCGAAAAACGAAAAATAAACCCAAAAAAAATTTTTTCTTTACGCGATTGCATTACTTTTCCGCGTATAATGGAGTGCGGAAAAGTAATAAACATAACTTAATATTTGTTTAAGCGCACTTCTCATTTTCTGCATTAGTAAATTGCATCCGTGCGAAGCCGGGGCGGGTCGGTAGTAAGTAATAAATGTGCTTCGTTGAGAGGATAATTAGGGGATCTTGCCCCAACAAAAATTATAATTCAAACAGTATTAATGTAGTAGTAAAGTAATCAAGTATTTACTTAATTAATAAATTCATTATTAAATAATTTCGTGCATTCTTGATAAGATTAATGTTACTGTTAGTAAGTGTACCATAAGAATGGCAAATATAAAATATAACAATTACTTATCTAACGAATACAGAACGTAACACTGGATGGAATCCTCCAGTGAATTTGTCAAAATTTAACACGGTTTTCAGACATAAGTCTGAAAACCGTGTTAAATATAAGTTTATTAAAACTAATATCTATTAGTTTTAATAAACTTGGCCATGACAATGACCATGTTTGCTTCTTGAGACAGACAAGCCATTTGAGCATAAATTAATTGCTCAGATATCATAAATAGGCGCGGCGCATTGCTTCAAGTTTTAAGAATTGTTAATATTTTTTTTATTAAATTAATTTAAATTGTTAATATTTTTATTAAATATTATTATTACTAGTTGCTCTCGTTGAAAACAAAAATTCGGTAATATTGCTGGTAAAATTTGTATATAAGTATATTATTATTAAATAGTAAGTAGACAATAAATGAAAAATGGCAGATACAGTATATTATGTAGGTTTATATTACCTTGTTTAAGAGAGATTTTTAACAGTGCGTAAATACTATTTGGTGATATATCATCTACTATTATACTAATTTTTTTTTTTATAAAAAATACTAGTAAATTAAATATTATTATAAAAACATTGAGATGTGATATTATTTTAATTTATTACATTATAACATTCAATCAACCTATGACACTTGTAAATTAATCCTCAAATCGTATAACATACTTCATGGAGAGATAAAGTAGGGTATAATCGTTATCTGTTTTAGATAAGATAAAAAAAGAAAGTACCTCCGGTCAACAAACAGGAGTTCATTGTGACTCTGATTACAATCAGTTGCAGTGCTTCAAACTATTATTGTATACACACAATTATAGACAAAGGTATTCACTATTACTATTTAGTTTTTTCTGTTGCCTGACGTCGATATTAATAGTTTTATGGTTATGCAACGGTTAGCGTTAATGATATTTTCTTTTTCAGGTAAGCCGACGTTGACGATAGTACAGATAAACGGATAAACAGGTAAATTACTCTATTATTTAACATCCACTTAATTGTAATTGCCTGATAAACGCTGGCAAGTGTGAAAAGTTAAAAGTAAAATTAGTTCGTCCAAGGCCGCTTATATTTGTTGCTGTTAGCATTTATTGTTGTGTTTGTTTGAAACTTTGTGAAATTCCTTAGACTTTCTCTGTGAAATATCTAGGTTAAACGTCCTACTTTGTTGATTTGGTTTAAATTTTGATTTCCGTTCTATCGGTTGCACAACGTTAACACAACTAAAGATCTAATCGAGGCGGGATCGTTTATAAAATGTGTACACACTTTAATTGCCTGCTCTCCGAACGTTTACACAAACAAACTTGTAACATTATACAATTGACAGCGCAGTTGTTTGACATGCGCGCGAGTACATAACCCCGGGCAGCAGTAAAATTTGATGTGATTTCTATTGTCAGTCAGTTAATTCCAACGTTATATCCTTATCGACGAATTCTAACAGGTCTAACGTGAAGATATTCCTGTTTAACATTTAGATAAGGAAATAATTGTGTACTTATTCAGAAGTCGTATTTCTCGACAAAAGAAAATAAGAGTGCTTCGTTTTAATAGCTTTTTTTTGTAACTAAGATAACTACAGAATTAGGGTAACGATCGTTAAATACACAGTGGTATTATATCAAAGCAGTCCACGTTTAACTTGGTGAAAATGTTTTTGTTAAATACCCTTACTTATATATTAATATCAGAGCCCTTACCTGCCACTTTGCCTCTTTGGTCTCATTTAGTAGATTGGAATTATAGTGGAATTATAATTGCAATTACCTGAACACATTCCTTGGGAATTATATTTTGATATTCATAGTTTAAAACTAAACTCCTGGACAAAATTAACGCGTCACTGAAACTTCATATTTTTACTTTTATTTTTTCGAATATTTAAGTCATAGTAAAATATTTATGTACATGATATTATAATTAAATGACTTCAAGTAATGTTTAACAAAGTCGTATGGTGTTATCGGGGCAAAATATGAATAAAGAACATAAGGAACAATAATGTCAAGTGCAACGAAAATGTTGTTAATGAAAAACTTTACAAAAAAAATTGTGAAATTAAATCACAAGAATTTGAATTCAGAATGCGTGTAGATCCTCTTCTAGCTCTTATCACTGATTCCATTCGTCTGGGCATGTTATCGATCAAGTGGTGAATGGTTTCCCGAGGAATATTCTCCCATTTGTCAAGAACGACTTGTTCGAGTCCCCTAAGAGACATATAGGTGTGTGGCGCCCAACTGATCGTTTTAGAGCATCCCATAGATGCTGTACAGGGTTTATTTCTGGACTTCCTGGTGGTCAGTCGATAGCTAGAATATTTACAAATCGAAGGTAGTTCAGTATCGCTCTAGTAACGTGGGGCCGAATGTTATCCTGCACAAAAATGAAATCGTCCCTGACAAACGAGGCAAATGGCGTCACTATGTTTTTCTGCCATGTATTTTAAGTGGAAATGTGCATTCATGGGATCCTCGGAGAGATATTACAGGCAGCAAACTTCTCCCGTGGCCTCCGCCAGACTTGTTGACGTCCATCTGCTGAATTAAGACTTACTCTTGTTCCGTCTGAAAACAAAATTCGCTTCTAGTCGTCAGTGGTCCAATTTACGTACTCTCTTGCAATACGGAGTCTAGTAACTCTATGGTCTCTGGTGAACAGTGGTGCAATAGCTGGTATTCTACTGTCCAATCCTCTTTTATTAAGCCTTCTCCTCATCGTTCGTCCAGAATTTGCTACATCTCGAGCTCCTGTTAGGGTCCTGCTTAGCTCTAACCTAGTAGAATGTCTCTCTCTTAAAGCGACTTGCATAATACATCGCTCGTCTCTTGCATCTGTAGACTTCTTACAACCTTGTTCTGGGGTTCCACAGTAACTTACAAGTTAATTCGAATGTTTAACTGTTCAACTAATTGTTGATTATGCAACTCCTAACAAACTAACCACATATAGGTTACTTGGCTATCATTTAGCTATTCCGCATTAACCAGTTATCGATTTCACTGATTCACCTTTTAAGTTGCGTGGTAGATTCATCTCTTAAGTTGCGTGGATTCACTGTTTCGCTATTAGTACAGGGGGCTGGGGGGTTCTTCGGGGCTGCATCAGAACCCGGTTTTCGTTCTTCAGCACACTTCGCAAGCCATGCGTTCCAAGGTCGTAAGACAGTAGAATGATCTCGATTGATCTTAAGGGTAATTTCTCTAAAAGAAACACCACCTTCGTGTAACCCCATATTACGATGACCTCTTCCAAACAGCGATAATTGCAAGTATTGTTGTGTACGTTGACGAACGCAAAGCCTTGCTTAATTTGTAAATCAATATTAACGAAAGTTTATTATTCAATAAATATTTTAGGTTATCTCTAAAGACCTTTCGATTAAAGACCACAAATTAAAATAAAATAATTATACCGTTCTACAAAATCGTATTGTGTTAATTATTGTTGGTAATACCTTAAAGAAAATATTCTTTAGTGACGAATCAACTTTATAGAATGAGTCACTTAATAAACAACCGTAGGAATCACAAATCCTATTTTACGAAATGTATGCTTAATTTCTACATAAAATTAAAATTAAGGCAAGTATTCTTGAAAATAAAACACTTAAAACTTATTTTCCCCATGAATACGGCGGCAAAAAAAACTTTTAGAATAATTCTGATATATTTATTTGTATTCGCTGGTATCCAGTCAATTTTATTTAAATCCGAGATCAAGTTGGCGGAATGTAAACAGTTTCGATATCGGGAAAGCTGTATACCATCTCTTAATGGTTAATGGCAAGAGCCTGGATATTTAAATGCTTTTGTATTTATGTATTAGCGTCAAGTGCAATAATAGCTTTTGTAAATTTGCACACATTTATTTCGGAGACTGAAAACTACGAATATTGAACAATTAAATAAAATTTTAGCAAAAGGATTTTTAGTGCGCTAGTATAATAAAATTGCATCTTTAGTCATTGTAATTACTACCAAATAACGTCGTTTGTCAGTGGTCGGGTAATATTTAAAAATTTTCATTTTGTTAATACTATATTAAAAATATGATTTTATAATTTTTTTCGAAACCCAGTACTGAAGAAAACGACATTAAATAGGTAATTAAGTAATAAAAATAAAAAGGTAACTGTTTGAAGGAAAAAACGTATTAAATATAAAAAAAACATGCATGTATGTGTTACTTTGACCAGCGTTTTGTATTCATTTCATTACATTGGGTCATATATAACGAGTGCAATTTAATTAATATTTTATATGTACCCAAATAGAAATATTTATCAGGATAACATTATGTGATCATAACTTAGAAAATAGTCTTTATATCTACTTTGATAATCGCCAAATCGATATCTAATGGATGTCGATAATACTTTTTAATAAATTAAAAATTCGAAGATCTTTTTCATATTAAGATGACGTCATAATTTTAAGATTTCAGCGAACTGACACTAAATATTGAATTATAGGTTACGAGGGTATTCTTGGAAATAAAACCTTTGAACTAACTTTCTTGAAGGAAATTAATTGGGTAACGGTATTTCAATTTTTTTTGAAAGTACAAGAGAACTTCTTAATCACAGTCTTTATAAGACATGAATCGAGAGCGAACCACGTGATTCGAAGCAAGTAAGTACATCAACAGTATATCTGCTGAATATTCCACTGGAATAATTAGTAAACGGGTGCGATAGAATCATAGAATGGCCTCGAGAAACTCTAGGTCTGACTCCACTTGATTTATTCCGTGAGGGTAATTTAAACACTCAAGCTTTAATTTGATTTCCTTCGACTTCTTTGAAGTCATTTGAGAACTAATCTTAAAGTAAACTATGTTATTTTCTCTATGTAAAAATGGTGCACGGTTGGGGTTATAAGATCATTTATCATAAAAGGAACGAATATTTTGAATTACTAAAGAGCCGAGAAAAATAAGATCATCAGGTTTTATAAATATTTAATTGATTTTAATGTCTAGAATAAATGAGAATAATTTCTAAATAAATGATAATTTATTTTTATGCTAAACAGAGAAATGGTTTGTGATCTTTCAAATAATATGTAATACTAGTAGTAATAGGGCATAAGGTTTCTTTTAAATAAAGTAAGGGTTTATACGTGTTTGTAAGAGTAAAATAAAGTAAGTTTTTAAATAAAGTACTTTGTTCCTTGTAATTAATAAATATTTCGGTAGATTAATCATTCTTATGAGATATTTTCTATTATATAGAATGTTCCCGATAACTCCTTGTTAAAATGTTAGACTGTTATTTTGCTGCTTTCCTCATAGAATGCAATCACCAGCTTAATACGGTCTTCATTGTTCTTCCAATCTCTTCAAGTTTTCTTTCACGTTTTGTTCATTTTTCATGTCTTTTAGCATTACAGTCAATCTTTTTCATATCACTAGACTAACACCAGCCACGTTCATATGACATTTGTGAGTATTTTGAGAAATATGTTCTTAGATTTTACTTACTTTTATGATCCGTTATCATAATTTATTTCAAGGTTAATTGGTATTTGCTCTTAAATTAACCTGAAAAACACCCCTAAATATAATTACTATGTTAACTCAGGAACTTTATATCAAGCAAACGAAACGTCGACGGTTGAGTTATTATTTTTATTGTCCTTCTTTCTCTAACTACTTTCTCGAGGACACAATGTTCCGATCTGACATACATTGAGCAATTATTTAGAGTATATAAACTGTGCCGTAACGCAACAGGCTTAATATAAATTTAACTATGTAGTACTTCGCGACTGCTTTTACCCTCTTATTAGCTTCTAACGAGGCCTTTCCCGGAGTCAGATGAAGAAAGTAGCGTTATAATTAACTTTTTTATAACAATAAGGGTCAGATATATACCTACGTGGTTTTAACCTATATTTAGAAAAACGTCTAACTGTAAAATTATAGTACAATTTATTTTATATTAGCACTAATTGCAATAGACATTCCATGTTTTTCTGATAAAGGTTTGCTGTTTCTTCAAACAGCAGCAAGATCGAAGTCAATTCTACGACATGTAGATCGATACACCAAAAAATAAAAAAATCAGCCACTGAATCAGATGTGCCATTCATCCAAATCGGGCACAACAATCAACTGTTACATTCTTTACTCCACCTATCAGCGGCTTGTTTCACTTTTGTCAATCGGCATGCCGTCGTTTCTCTTCACTTCGTCAACAATTTTTTTTAATGCCATGCCACGTCGTACCACGACCATAAGCAAGCAATATTTTATAAGTAGGCAATATTTATGCGACGGCTATCCCTTGCGACAATTCGAATCCGGCCATAATTCTTCCATAAAAAAGAAAACGAAATAAATTGATGTTTACCTGTTTGTAAAATGCCACCCACTAATCAGAAATAGAATTATTTTCGTGATGCCAAGGACCTTCAAATTATATCCCTCAGTAAAATTTATTTATTCTGACTGATTGTACGTAAAAAATAGTAAAACCATTGTTACTTTTTATCTAAGATAAAGTTCCATAACATAAAAAACGATATCTTGACTCAGATCTTTGAGTCACGTCCTGACACAATATGTAAGCAATTATATGCAATCATTATATTAATCAACTAAAACCTGCATGCCTGACATGAGCTAGAAGTATGGAAATAAGCTGGCAGTTCTTTGTCAATAGCACAAGTCGATGATAAAATCAATCGTGTTTACAATTATTGACGCCATTTATATTTGCATGTTTATAATTTGTTTTGGTTTACACATTACACAATGGTATTACAAAAAAAAAATAGAAAACTACATCGATCTTATAATGTATAAGTCATTCAGTATATTCAATGACATATTCAGTATACTTCATGCAACTTATGTTTCTTATTTAATATCCACCATGATTATGATGAACCACCATGCGTTTGAATTCTAGCTATCTATCTATCTACAGAATGTCGTCGTTATATAAAAACCTCGTATGGGTATAGCTTTTATTTCTTTTTGTGTTGTCAGAGATGAAAATCGAAAAACAATTGAATGGAAATAAAAAAATTCCTCTAAATATTACCACACCAATTTACACGGCCACGAATTGGTCAAAATTCGAATAAAATGATACAATTTAAAGCACACCTTTGAGAAGTAAATAGGCTTATTAATATACATACATATGTTATCAATACCACTTCCAATTTCAGTGGAAGTGTCATAAATTTTAAATGCTTAGAAGGAAAACCCTGTATATGAATTCTGTTCTATATGAAGTTTGCTGTACGATGATATTATGATTTATGACATTTCTCTCAAATATAGTGGACTTTTGATTTAATTTTTACAAAAATTTTGTTAGAACTTATTTTTTCACAAAACAAAATTAATTGAAAATCTGTATAAAAAAATTTCACAAGTAGGCACTGAATATATGGTTTACTTTTTGATGTTAGGGTGTAATATTGAAACGAATATTTATTATAATGAAATTATTTGAAAACATAAATATTTTTCTTTCTGATTAATAATAACTCTTTTTTATTTTCCTATATGCACCAATATAATCTAAATCTTTATCTATCTTTATTTTTCATAATAATCTATAAGCTGTAAATCAGTGTAAGTATACCGGATGGATTTCATTATATTTTAGTTGTAGATAATTTTAAAGTTTTTGTTGGAAAGCTTTAAATTGGAGTACCTAAATATACCGGATGGATTTCATTGTAAATGAATTGTAAAAAATTTAAACCTTTTTGTTTCCTATGAAACATATAAACATAAAAACATTAGAACAATTTACAAATAAATTAACAATAAGTTGCCTATCTACAATTCAGATGATAAAATCCATAGCTATTTAAGAAAAAAGTATCCGTCGGCCAAAAATTCGGGGAAAAATTATATAACTTTTTGCCAATAATTTTATTACAATAAAAATTTACGTCAACATTAAACCCACATATAAAAAAGGACTGTTATTTATCATTTTCAGAGCCTAATTCAAAAATTACATTATACAAAGTTTTTCAATTATTAATTTTGATTTTTATAAAAAAAAAATAAATAAATAAGTCCACCATATTTGATGAAAATGTGAGAAATGTGTATTCAGTCTATAGCAAATTTCATGCAGAAGTGGAATATGTAAAATATACAGGGTGTTCTATTTAAAAATTCCAAATTTAACACGCTTCCGGTGAAGCCGGAAATGCTATTTATAATATATGTATGTCAGAATAGGCCTATTTATTTCTCAATTTACTTCTCATATGTGAATTTTAAATTTGAATGTCTCAATGTAATTCCTATAAAAAAAATGACCGACTAAATCATGAGTTGTTGACATCTGGTGTAAGAAACTTTTCTGTATCACCTGACTTTCAGTTAAGGGAGGGCATATTTGGAGAAATTGGATATATTAAGAGGAACATGATAACCGACTTTATCCCACACGGCACAGATTATCTGTAAATAGGCTAAATATATCGACAAACCAAGATTTGTACACTACTAAACTAAAAATAAGGAATAAAGTCGCCGGTCGAAAATGATCCATAATGTTAACGTTTTAGTACGCAAACAAGCAATACTATGTATTATTTCCACGAAACAGAAACGACTGCAGATATTACCATGGATAAACGATAACATGTATTTATTGAACATGTGTCCTACATGCATACTCGTACACCTACCTACCCGTTTCGCATGTGATATTTTGTGTGTCTACGAATGATATAGATATCGTGCTACGCAAATCCCAGGAAACCACGAAAACAATTATGTTTAGGCGTTTATTATACGAACACCGTATTGTCATATTAAGTTAAATATGATAATCATCAATTATTGTAGAAATGGAGAAGTCGCTGGGCTCTTGGTGAAACATTTTGAAACTAGTGAATGAAAGAAAACACGTAGGGTTCACAAAAATTGCAAATTATATTATAATTTGCAATTTTTAATATTACAATAATTTGCAATAATATAAGTAACAATTGTCTCGGCTTTTATGCCATTCTCAAAGAGTAACAAGCTTTCACTAAACCTAATAAATATAAAATTCAGTCTATATAGGTAGGTAACAACATCTGGTAATTTTATACTATGGCTGCTTTTATTATTGGGGAAATTTCGAAATCTGATCATTGGTTATTACTTTTTTATTAAATATTGCCTTTTTATTTCTAATACTTCTAATAAATCTAATCTTCTGCCTTTACGTTCATTGTGTAAGTTTTATTTTTTGGTAGTCCAGAAAATTATTTTTATACAATGCTCTGCATAACCAGTGCATTTTTTATTATTTAAAATAGATTTTTGTTTTAATCATAACGATTTTTTATAGAACCACCTGTCTGTCCGATATAAATAGGGTCACACTCATTACATTCTATTTCATAAAGGCTGTTTTGTTGTGATTTGTCAACTTTTTGTTTATAAGATAGTATCAGATTTTCGTTATAACCATTATTTTTAGTTATTGTCTTTAAGGTGAAAATCTCTTTTTCATAATTTCGTTTATTTAAGAATAAGGATAACATGTATGTACAAAAGAGTGAGAAGAACTCAGTTTATTGCTGTTTGACTGTTTTGAGTTTGCATGAGGTAGTATATCTGAATAAGTAGGTTTTCTGTAAATGTCGAAAGTGATTTTATTATTTGATTTTTTCAAGGTTAAGTCTAAAAATTTAGTGAACCTAGGTTTTCTATTTCAACTGTAAATTTGATGTTTGAATAAAAGGAATTAATGTAATTTAGAAAAGAATCTAATTGTCTATCTGATAAAGTCTAGATGCAAAGGATATCATCCACATACCTAGCTCTGTATAATAAAGACGACAAAAGAGACCCCATTGCTAGGCCATCTTTTTGTATATACATACGTATACATCTCTTTGTAATATGTATTTTAGGTTTAGTAAAACTTTGGTACTCTTTGAGAATGGCATAAAAGCCGAAACAATTGTTAGAAATATAATTGGCAATTTTTGTGAAACCCACCAAGTGTTCTCTTTCATTTACTAATTATCGATAAGTTTACATATTCCCTTGTTTTGCGTAGTTCAATGCCCGATGTCTTGGGTGCGTAAATAGGATATACTGCGTGTTTACTAGTTTCGAAACGTTTCAACTCAAGATGTGTAAAGAGAAGTGGATTGGAAAAATATTTCGTTAAAAATATAACAGTTAAACATGGTATCCCAGGCATCTTTTAAGCAATAAAAAATCGATTTTTCCGTAATTCTACAGTAGCATAACACCTTAATTATATCTTAAGAAATGTGCAACTGGAAGTAAAATTCGACAAGCCCGAGAGTTGTTCCGAAAAATTATTCCTTGATTTTTTAACAAATTTATACATTACTTTACGACACTGTATATTCGTGTACCATTTCATCGATAATATATGGAATGATTGGGCGAGGATCAGTTTATATTTTACTGCACCAAACAATTATCTAATTAGGTCATAAATAATCAGCTGTTTCTCCTTGAGGTGCAAGCGATAGCCTATAAACACAAAAATGAATTAAACACCCACATATTACAATGTAAAGAAAGATTTTTCATAGACTAGCAATTTTTGATGAGTTTGTACTATCTCTTCTCTTGGTTTTCAAATGGTTCTAGCGTTAAATTAGAAGTTTGTACGAACGTTTCGTCATTAATTGCAGGCGACCTCCTCAAGACAGTTTTCTGAATAATTACTGGACAGAAACTGAGGGCTGGCCTGGACAAAAAAAATGTTAATTTTCAATGAATAATTCGATGTACTATTGACACAAAGGGAAACGGGACATATTTGATACCTTCTTCTGAGATATAGGCAATAATGATTTAATTTTAGTTGAGTTATGTTCTCGGTTCATAGAGGACGTGACTATTCTGAGACCAACAGGATAATTAATCCATTATTGTGTCATTACAAATGTAATATCAAATAATACCGACCTAATGACTCTGATATTGTGTAAATTTAGAGCGAAAATAGATTAATTATAAAACAAAAATAACCATGAATCCTAGTATTCTTAATATACTTTGTAATTTATTGATAGCCTCATTTATGTATGTAATTTAGTTGTTTTACTATTCTTACTATAATTAGACATTTGTATAAATTTAGAACATTTATCGTATGTATCTTGGTAAAGAAGTAATATTAAATACATAAAAGTGAGGGTTTGTTTAAATCAGGAAGTAATTGAAGACACGAATGGAAGAAGGTGTGTGCAAAAATTGAGAAATATATTTAAAATCCTAAAAGTTGAGCATCTTGAGGTTATTAGACGTTGTTGATACAGCTTAGTATCGTTAACATTAACATTCTAAATATAGGGTATCAAGTATAAAATATATGAAAAAAAAATTACAACAACAAAGTCTTCAATATTTTGTATTTGTTACATAACAGTTTCTTATGTACGCTATCGCCACTAATTTTTAATCTGTACATCGAAGAGGCGATTAATGTGGTAAAAGGTGTGTGGAAAAGAGTGGATTTCGGGATTAAAGTACAGGGACAGAAACTAAAAATTCTGAGATTCGCGGATGATATAGCAGTATTAGCATCTATTAAGGAGGAATTAGAATCAGCGTTGAACGAAATGGAGGCAGTGTTGACAGAGGAATACGGAATGGGGGTGAATAAAAACAAAACTAAAGTGTTAGTGTGCAGAGGGCGCGAGAGCAGAGCAAAAACGAAAGTACAAATTAATAATGACAGATTGGAGGAAGTCAAAGACTTCACTTATTTAGGAAGTAAAATAAATTGGGATGGAATAAGGGATAAAGATATAAAACAAAGAATAGCGCAGGGTCGAGTAGCTTTTAACAAAAAGAAAGCACTTTTATGCTCGGGGGTAACAAACTTAGAAACAAGGAAGAGATTTTTGAAAACGTATGTATGGAGCACGGCACTATACGGTTGCGAAACCGGGACGGTAGGGGAAGCAAGTAGGAAGAAATTAGATGCTTTTGATATGAAAGAAGCTTTTGAGCTTCTTAAAAGTCGGCGAGAAAGGAAGTATGTGGAAAAACATAAAGAAGAGAAGAGATTTAATGGTAAACCACTTGCTGAGACATGGGGGAATAGTCTGCGATATTTTGGAGGCAGAAATAGGAGTGAAGAAAGACAGAGGTATGCCTAGATTAGACTACTGCTCGCAAATAGTAAGGGATGTAGGTTGTAGCACAATTAGCGAAATGCGTAGGTTAGCACAAGATAGGAGAAGCTGGAGGTTAGCATCCAACCAGTCTAAGGACTGATGACCTCATGATGATGAACAGTTTCTTCCACTCGTGTCTTCAATTCCTGGAGACCTTTTTCAAACAAGGGCTTAATCTATTGCGCCTCTTTGTTATTCTGTAGTATCAAGCGTAGTTATAACTCCGAACCATATGTATGAAGATTAATAAAACTTCATATCGTTGTATGGAACACGTTAACACTTGACACATGTTATATGACAAATTCAAACAAAGAATCCGACCTCTATGTCGTCTATTGGTTCGTTCTGGAACATCTACACAACATAAACACATGGAACATCTACACAACTATATAAATAAATATGCATTACTTTCTGTAACTATTTATTACCTTCTCTCCTGTTGCTTACCTTTTTTAAAATTCAGTAAAAATGTATATTAACTAGGATTACACTGACCTGAGTTTGGATATTTTAGCGATATTTGTTAAAACATCCAATTAAGTATTTATATACTCGGTAAAAGCAACAGTTGTATATCTATCGAAAATAAATTAAAAGCTCTTTAATCCCTCGTAAACCTGCCATTTATATTTCGCTGTGGATAATAAAAATATTTACCTGGCACTAACGCAACAAATTGAGAGAAGTAATAAGCAATATTTTATCGCTTTCATGCTCTGCCATGAATCATATCGGTTAAGCCTAGCGATCAGAATGCTACAAATTTTATTTAGCAATTCCAGAGATTGTTCATCGTTTGGCAATTTCGTTAATCCGAAATATTCTATTCTTTAAGAAATATTTCTTAAATAACGATTCGGTTCAACATTAGATATTTTATTCTGTGTACAGACTTGCAAGGTTACCACACACATCGGTGTTTTAGTGAAAGTGAGACTACGTCATAAGGTCTACTGCTTGTGGATGTTGTGGGGGTCACAAATGATATAAAAGTACCAAATTTTGACATTGTGATCAATTGCCGTGACATTATTAACAAGGCAGAAGGTTATTTGTTTATATGTTACGATTTGTTTATGTATTTACGTGGTATATTGCAATAATACGTTTGTCGAAACTTGCTCTAAAAAGTTATCTGTAGATAATTCAGCAATGGGAATGACATGATTAACTAAATTATTAATTTATAGGTATTTTAAAGCTATTTATTTAAAATACGAACAAATTTTTGTAAATTTAAATTCAGAAGATGCAACATAATTTTTAAAAACTTAATCTGTCATATTTTTAAAGTAATAGTAGATTCAGATAGAGCGTACTCATTTTTTAACAGGTTTGAAAATATTCGAGCTACAAAAGGAATCAAGGAAGAAATTTGCAAGACGTTAAGAAATGTATAAATTAAATTATCTGTTAAAATTTTTCGATGCTCAAAATTATTAATCTTTACTATATTATCAATATTTCAAACGTGAGTAAATTGAATTCAATTACAGTACGAATCCGACTGGCCAAAGTCAATAAAATAGACCTTGCTTTCGGGATCCTACAAGTCTAATGGCTCAAGGTTTAGGATTCACGCAGTCTACACAATTTGTTAGTTCGGCACCCCTTCCCTATAGCTTCAAATCGCAAAGGGGATGGCTACACATATAGACGAGGACAGGCACACTGACCCTCAAGAGATGCCAAATTTTACCATTCTTAGTTCCGACACCCGAAGTACAAATGACATTGTTACAGACCTTTGTTTAGGAAAATACGACAGGTCACCTATCCACGTTACAGATACAAGGGCTTGACTTTAATAACATCGCAGTAAGACGCTAGTCAAAACTGGTTGTAAAAATATTCGTAGTTAATTCAGCTATGGTAACAAAATCATTTAAAACACTGTATAGATATACATAGATTTGATTTAAAATATTCGAATTTTAAAATATATTCAAGTAATTTTTTTTGGTATTATTAACCTACCACGTGTTTTCTAAAGATAACAGATAGGTTTATTTTATAAGTATTAATTGTTTGTTTTTTACAAAGTATTGTTTGAACTATTCACAGTTTGGGTTAAATTTGACTTGAAGAGAAATTATATAAAAAATCATATTTAGCACCATCCAAATTCCTCAAAATATAGTAGCAATTGTCTGTACAGGAAAGTAATTGATATAATAATTAAATAAAATTTTAAAATATAACAGATTTATTTTATATACCAGTTGCAATTAATAATTGCAACTATTAGTCCGTATTCAAACACATATCGATTAAAATGCATACTGTTTTCTCGATATAGTTCATGCTTTTTACGTTATAGGTGTTTCTAAATTACCCACGCACAATACTCTAGTAATCATTGAAATTTATTTTTATAATTTATTGCATACCTTACTTTCACTTTCTATAGTATCTAATGGGAACTAGTTGAATTAATAAAATAGGAAGAGAAGAACAAAGAATTATTTCGTGATATAAGATATTTTGTGTTAAATAATTAACTAAATTATGTAAACACTAAAACTGTCTGCTGACGCTATTGTGACGTTTACAATAAAATGTAAACATACAAATGTCTGGCAAAAGAAAAGAAACATTTAATTTCATGAAACTAGCAACACAGGTGTCTTTTCTGCCTTAAATGTATATATAAAATTATTAGCATCCAAATTTTAGAAGCTTGATAATGCATACGATTCCATTTTATTGTATGTCACAAAATTTATTTCTACAAAAACCAACTAAAAATACTTTTTATATATTTGGCCCTGATTTTAAAATATCAATGCTATCATGTATATTTAAATAGTTTAGACACGTGATATGCAAGAGTGAATCATGTAAAGGTATTATATTTTTATTAATAAAAAGCGGTGATTGATATGAATCCTGGTAGCTAAGCAACGTTAGTATTAATATTTTAGGTATATTGCGGTCAAAATTGATAACATTAAATCGGAAAATTAGTTGTAAGTTACGATAAACTGTAAGTGATCTAGATATTTGGAAGTAACAGGGAGACTTAAATTTATTGAACGCTAGAAACGCCGCGAATTGTATTTAGAACTTCTTTAAAACATATAAAAACTTCACACGTAAGTTAGAGATCAGGTTACATAATAATAATCTAAGTTAAATCTAGCAAAAAAATAAAAAATATATAGTATTTGTATGTTAGATATATTATGATAATCTTGATAATTCCAGCATGTTCAAAACTTTTAATATGGATATTTTGGCTGCATCTAAAAATTACTTCGTTGATGTCCTAAGATACGTTACAACGTCCCAATTAGATAGCTTAAAATCAATGAAGACTTCCAAATCTTTTGTGATATTTTCGTATTAATATTTCATTGAAAATATATAAAGAGACTATTTCATTACAGTATATTTATTTGTATTGATCTTCTTGTTAGAGGTAATTTATCCGCCTTACACCACGAATCCAATATATTAATTATTTTCATATAAATATTCGTCGAATAACGGTTACACATAGATACGATGACAAAACTCCCATGCTCAGTGGGAGGTGTCAAACTCTCCGCATTGGGACTTGAACCGAAGTACACAGTAACAACTAATATCGGGCCCATTTTAGTACGTTCTGAAAATATTTAGGATTTTGGTGTGTACTTTGATGATAAACTATCGTTTTCTGTGTAATATACGTATATACGGACTAGGACCTCGAAAAGAAAGTGTGCTTTATTGCCAGACCGCAAGAATTAACGTTCTGTTAAAATCGCCAGTGTTTGTAATGTCACAAAGTTTTAGTGTAATATGGCACTTGCACTTGTGATTTGAATAATTTTACTCATAATGAGTTATTACCTTTGGGGAAACAACAACTTTTTACTGTCCTGTAAGTTATATGCTACTGAATTATTCCATTATTTATTTATGTCAGAGTTATTTAAAGATTACCCCTTTTTCATTTATTTGGAGTTATATACTGTCCACATATATGTTTTTATTTGTATTTTTGTTCTATAAATATATTTCTGATGTGCAATAAAAGCAGTATTATTCTTATAATTATTATTGTATTAGTACCTAGTTATATTTATCGATAATGAAATAGTCAAAGATTCGGCATCTTAACATTGTCGCGTATCAAAAATAATAGAATATTATCAGATCTCATGGCCATTAGAAATTTTAATCTCGTCATGCAAATTAAGGTGACTGACTTTATCATTAATTTGAGATATAGTATGCTATTTGCAATTTGTGCAGTTATATACAATAAAAGTTCCATGATCGATATCAAAAGTGTATATATTAAAAAAAATTACGTAGCTTTCTACAACTCCAATCTCATTATCTACTATTTCATCATTAAAAAATGGTGAAGTAGATTTATTTTTGCAGGTATTAATCAAATCTAATTAGAACGTCTTAGATTCTGAATTTCAATATTTACGAATACATTTTTCAGCTGTTCTGTTTTGAAATAAAATCACTTTATATACTAAGAAAAATAAATAGTTTTAAAACCTTAAAACGGACTTTTCTGCACGTAGAACATCTCTATCTCGAAATTGAATGGCCGAGAAAACATAAACCAACACATAAATGCAGAATATGTGTTTTATGCGACAGTCTTACTCTTTTCAATTTTTCTCAGATAGTCTACCATCGTGCTTTCTCATGACCCATGGACAGGGTAGGGTGTGTCCTATCCACCTCGAAATCAATAGATATATCAATAGATAATAACGTCTGGTAGACGTACCTAATCAGAATCAGTGGAAACCCGATCGATCCGACACGATCTAATTGAGTGATTGTGCTAACAAAAAAAATTTCTCAAATAGTTCACCATTGTACTTTCTCATGACTTATGTACATGGTAGAGTGTGTTCTATCCACCTCAAAATCAATAGGTGTCCTCTGGGAGACGTCCCCAATCAGAATCAGTCAAAACCCGATCGATCCGACACGATTTAGTTGAGTAGTCGTGTTAACAAGAATAAATGATGACGACAACGACACACACACAGCAACCATTTTTTAAAAACCATTTTTTTTATTTTTAGGCCGAAAAACGAAAAATAAACCCTAAAAATGTTGTTTTTTCACTTTTCCTTTATAGGATTACATTACCTCTCCGCGTATAGTTGAGTGCGGAAAAGTAAAATGGTTTAAAAACTATTTTTTTTTGGTTTTTAGACCGAAAAACGAAAAATAAATCCCAGAAAATAAATTACACGATTACATTACTTTTCCGCGTATAGTGGAGTGCGGAAAAGTAATAATGGATTAATAGAATATAACAATTATCACTTGAACCATTGTTAGAATTTTTTTCTACGCTTTTCATAAAAGTTTCGTGGGATGAGACTTAAAATGAGGTGTTACAATGAAAATTAAAAAACACGTTCAAATACGTACTCCATAGACAAGAGAGAAAAACGATGTGTTATATGAACCATTGATTGAAGATAGTCAGCCTTATGAACTACAAATTAAAGGCGCGGTTAGGACAAGGAGAGACGCCTAGATGGCGGTATGTTGGTATTTCCACTGCAATCCCGTTAATAGACAATTTAGGTAGCCAAATAGGCATATAAGTGTGTAGGCATCATGATAAAAGCATGTTGGCATAATATTTAATAATTCATATTCTATATATATAGTTTTTCTTCCGTTATATCTGATAAATTTGTATACAAATAATTTAAAAATTCTCAAGTAATTGACTTCGCATATAGCTGCAGTTACCGGTTACTAGGTGGCAGCACTACCATACTAATAATTTGCAATTTGCATCAACTATTGTGGACTATTATTTTTGGGCAATTCATAAGAATTCCGTGGAATAGGAAGTAACAGAGAGGGTTTAAAGTAAAGCGTGTCTTTTGAAATACACACTCGTTTCGCTGTTTATCTAACATAATATGGCTGTCACGAAACACGGGCTGAACAAGTAAACATTTCGATTTGCACAGCAATCTTTTACATTCCTTAATTTCTGCAAACGTCCAGGCAAGGCCGATCAGATTCTTAAGTGTTCTATAACTCGTTCTTTAAAAATAAAAGAACGGGGAACGTGTTGGCACACACGCGTTTATTAATAGTAACGATGCCGCTGAGGACTATTACCTCATTATGATCAGCGGCGATAATTACATAATTCCAGCGTCTAAGGTTAAAACTTAAAATCGTTTAATTCTAATGGTTTTTGTTCCCGTCCGAAGCAGATTCTTACATAAATCGGTAAATTTAGTAGTCAGAAGCCAAGAGTGTCCTCAAATCGTCACAACATCCTTTCACTTAGCTGTACGACACCTAGCCCGGACACCTGCTCAGTTTCTAATTTCGTGCAGTAAAATATGGAAGCATAAAAAAGGAATACTAAGTAAGGTGAGACCATTATCTAATTTGTAGTGTTAAGGACGGTATTTATTTAGTATGCGGTGAATTACGCTCGTGTTATATCGCGGTGTAAGTGCCAGTAAACAAGGTGCGAACAAAAAAAAAAAAGAAATCGGAAAGTTGGCTACCGATGCCAGGTTGTTTTCTGGAGGTGTGTCTATGATGTCGCTGTCAACATATTGGTGTTATCCAATCTTGTCGCTACTGCCGATTTGGTTTCATAGAGGTCTTTGACGAAAGGTATCAGGTCTACTGCGACATATTTACAATTAATTATGACATAAATTGAAGGAAATTTCACATTTTTAAGACACTTTCGTAAATAGAATCTTTATTCGTTATCAAATAATAACATAGTATTTTTAAAGTAATCATAATTAGCTGTGGCTTACCCAAAAAGAGAAAAGTTCATCACACATTAGAAGACTGGAAATTAAACATTCTAGAAGGCATTTTAAGAAGTGAACAACAAAAAGTGTTGGAATAAGATTTGTTTTTTTTTTTAGTGTCTTCCTTTGGAGCCCCGTCGAGTTTTTAGTGACTTCCTTTGTTCATTAGACTGTTCTTGATCCCTTTACATAACGCCTGTCTACATATTCTTATTGTTATAAAATTTCGTGTCACAAGGTCAAACCAAATAGCGATGGGAGGGAGCTAGTATAGCAATTTCTGACAAAAAAGTTGCCCCACCAACTCCTCGTTAATTTGTAATATTCTCAAATACTGGCCTTAACCCGATCCGATAGGACTTGAACCTTGACGAAGTTCTAGTGCAAACTGGAACGGGTGGGTCGGCTTGCGCGTTTTAATGATTTAAGGAGCCGTACCATAGGTTTAACCATAGTGGGGGGGTCCTTATTGAAAAACCAGACTAAGACAAGTCCCTGAAGGAGGGCAGCAGCTCTTTCAGTAGTCATAGTGGCAGAAACCGTGGGGGTTGGTATGGTGCTATGACACACACGACTGCGATGTGGAAGGCAAGAGGAAACCACCACATTATAATCCTCAGAACAGCTAGCAGAAAGCTTATCCTAAATTAATGATGGCGTCTCCTGGGACAAAAAACTCCGGAGGTAAAATAGTCCTCCGTTCGGATCTCCGGGTGAGGACTGTTCCGGGAGACGTGATCGAGTGCAATCATAATAAGAAGTGTAGCATTTCACGAGTCGGAGCGTGGAATGTCAGAAGCATGAGATAGGCAGGGAAGCTAGAAAATCTGAAGATAGAAATGGATAGGTTAGGATTAGATATAATAGGTATAAGTGAGATGCGCTGGCCGGAAGTAGGAGATTTTTGGAGCGGTGACTATAGGGTAATACACACAGGATCGGTAAATGGAAACGCGGGAGTAGGGATCGTTATGCGGAAGAACGCAGGACAGTGTGTAGATAGCTACCTACAATACAGCGAGAGAGTAATGATGGTTAGGTTAGATTCGAAGCCAGTGGAAACAGTAATAGTGCAAGTATACATGCCTACTTCTAACCACAGCGAGGAAGAGTTAGAAGCCGTTTATTCGGACATAGAGCAGGTAATAGGATTTGTGAAGGGTCATGAAAATTTAATAATAGTAGGAGATTTTAACGCAGTCGTAGGTGAGGGGAAAGAAGGAGAATTTGTAGGGCCTTATGGATTAGGAAACAGAAACGAGAGAGGTAGCAGACTGATAGAATTCTGTGAGAAGCACAAGATGGTAGTCGCGAACACATTGTTCAAGAATCACGTTAGGAGGCGGTACACATGGAAAATGCCAGGAGGGATAGACAGGTATCAGATAGACTACATTCTGGTTAGGAAGAGATTTAGAAATCAAGTAAAAGACTGTAAGAGTTATCCAGGAGCAGATGTAGACAGCGATCACAACTTGGTAGTCATGAAAGCTAGATTAAAGTTCAAAAATCTGAAAACCCGGAAGGATAAGAAACGTATAAATGTAGACATATTGAGGGATCAGAATATGAAAGATAAGTTCCAGGAGAAAACAGATCAATTAATAAATAAAACGAGTAAGGACGAAATCAAGAACGCAGAAACTGAGTGGGAGGGTATCAAGAATAGTCTAGCTTCCGCGGCTACGGACGTTTTAGGACACGATAAAAGGGAAGCTAGGAAACCCTGGATAACGGACGAAATCTTAAACTTAATGCAAAAGAGACGAGGCTACAAAAACAGACGAGACGAAGAAGGACTGAAAACGTATAAGGCAATAAAGTGGGAAATCATTAGAAAATGTAGAAAAGCGAAAGAACAATGGATAGAGGAGAAATGCAAAGAAGTAGAAGATAAGTTGCAAGTAGGTAAGACCGATGAGGCTTACAAAATAATTAAGAGGAACTTCAGGGATGTAGGAACAATAAGTAGAAATGTTAGGAGTCAATCGGGGGACACACTGATAGGAAGAGAGGAGAAAGCGGATAGATGGAAGCAGTACTTGGGAAATTTATACGAGGGTCAGGAATTAGGAGAGATATTAGAGGAAGAATCTAGCATCGATAGGGAAGATGTAGGAAAACCTATACTGAGAGAGGAATTTGAAATAGCACTAAGGGGGCTAAAGAATAATAGAGCGCCGGGTGTAGATAAAATACAGGCGGAAATTTTGAAATGTGCGGGACAGAAAGTAGTAAATAGGATGTTTGAACTGGTAAAATACATATACGAAACGGGCGAGATGCCGGAGGATTATAAGAGGAATATTATCGTTACTATACCGAAAAAGAGAGGAGCCGACAAATGCGAGAACTTTAGAACGATTAGCCTAACTTCCCATGCGTCAAAAATCTTAACTAGAATAGTGCAGAAGAGGATGGAAAATAGAGCGGAGGAAATACTAGGAGAAGACCAATTCGGGTTTAGGCGAAATAGGGGAACTCGCGAAGCTATTCTGGCGCTAAGAGTAATGTTAGAGAAAACAATAGAAAAAGGAAAGAACGCTTATATAGGATTTGTAGATTTAGAAAAAGCTTTTGATAACGTAAGATGGGAAAAAATGTTCGAGATACTAAAGAGCGCGGGAATGAAGTATAGAGATAGGAGAGTAGTACACAATCTATACATAGAGCAAACTGCTGTTATAGAAGTAGAAGGGGAAGAAAGGGAAGTAGGTATTAGGAAAGGAGTAAGACAAGGATGTACGCTATCACCACTAATTTTTAATCTGTACATCGAAGAGGCGATTAATGTGGTAAAAGATAGAGTAGATTTCGGGATTAAAGTACAGGGACAGAAACTAAAAATGCTGAGATTCGCGGATGATATAGCAGTATTAGCATCTAGTAAGGAGGAACTAGAATCAGCATTGAACGAAATGGAGGCAGTGTTGACAGAGGAATACGGAATGAGGGTGAATAAAAACAAAACTAAAGTGTTAGTGTGCAGAGGGCGCGAGAGCAGAGCAAAAACGAAAGTACAAATTAATAATGAAAGATTGGAGGAAGTTAAAGACTTCACTTATTTAGGAAGTAAAATAAATTGGGATGGAAGAAGCGATAAAGACATAAAACAAAGAATAGCGCAGGGTCGAGTAGCTTTTAACAAAAAGAAAGCACTTTTATGCTCGGGGGTAATAAACTTAGAAACAAGGAAGAGATTTTTGAAAACATATGTATGGAGCACGGCACTTTACGGCTGCGAAACCTGGACGGTAGGGGAAGCAAGTAGGAAGAAATTAGAAGCTTTTGAGATGTGGTGTTACCGAAGAATGATGAAAATACCATGGACTGATAGGGTTAGAAACGAAGAAGTATTGGAGAAAGTCGGCGAAAAAAGAAGTACGTGGAAAAACATAAAGAAGAGAAGAGATAGAATGGTAGGCCACTTGCTGAGACATGGGGGAATAGTCCGCGATATTTTGGAGGCAGAAATAGGAGTGAAGAAAGGCAGAGGTAGGCCTAGATTAGACTACTGCTCACAAATAGTAAGGGATGTAAGTTGTAGCACAATTAGCGAAATGCGTAGGTTAGCACAAGATAGGAGAAGCTGGAGGTTAGCGTCCAACCAGTCTTAGGACTGATGACCTAATGATGATGACTGGCCTTAAGTGATGGCTCCAAACAAGGAACTTATCAAAAGATTCGTGTAAATTTGAGCTGAAAAATTCATAAATAAATACCAAATCTTTCTAAGCAACGCGTACAAAACATTATTATTTTCAATTAAATAAATGTTTTTGCGCGTACAACAGATTTTGTCAAAAATACATCTGTCTTTGCTTAAAGGTTGTGTTCAGTGACAATGGATTAATAAAAAACGTTGCCGTGCATAGTTGGGATCTTCTCGAACCTCTGTGATCTGTATGATCGTTCATTAAATATTCATTAGATGCGTAATCGATCTTTCAAGGTCCTTTCCCGTTTTTTAACATCATTTGCGTAATGTTGGCAATATTCTTGATATGAAAATGAAAACTGTACTGACTTCATGCCTTCTGTAATAAAGCATTAGAAAATCAAATAGAACGAGTCTTATCATTGAGATATGCCTAGATACTTATAGTATAATTATACCCAACAATGTTCTGATAATATTGTATAAATAAACAGTTATAAAATACGTAGGACCATATTATTATTACTATTATTATTATATTATATAGGGTTTGGGCCCCATCAGCCACTGATCGCATAGGTAGTCTCTTAGCGATCCCCTCTTATCCAGGTCATTATCCAAAAATGCTATCCCATAAAAGGAGCAATTTAGGCACGTCCCCCACCTTAAGCCTCGCCTTCTTTAGGATAACAGGGGTCCCTAATATAAGATACCTCCTCTCCTCCAGTGCGGGGCAGGTGTAAAGAAGATGAATCGAGGTTTCCTGGTCTTCTTTACAGTATCTGCAGGCCGGGCTATCAGTCAGCCTCAGCTTGTGCTTATATGCATTCAGGCTACTATGGTGACCCGTTATGATTCCCACCAGGGTTCTGGCTTTGTGCCTGTTCGATTTGATGAATTCTTGGGCCTATTTCTCAATCTCTGAGTATTCGATGAAGAGTTTGGTTATTCGACAACCCGTTACTCCTCTCCATCTTTTATTGTCCCGGTCTCTTGCCCAGCCATTGATGCGGTCTCTGATCAGATTCCGACTTATTCCCACTGCAGATTCTGGTCCATAGAGGTTTTCCCTGGTCCTTAATCTGGCAAGGTCATCTGCAATTAGATTTCCCTTAATGCCATTATGCCCAGGTATTGCAATGCTTCATAGCAATTATAGATCAGCTTCGACTTTGTCGTTGCTGAATTCAGGGCTGCCAGCATCTTATTAATCCCATAAGAATATAGTTACATAAATAAATACTAATATTTAAGGGAATAGTACATAAAAGTATTACAAATACTTAATAATATAGTAATTTAGAAAAATACTCTGCATTATTTAAAACGACTTGTGTGAAATAATTTAGATACGGAAGATTAACTCAGAGACATTGTAGAATAACTAACGTGATTACAAAACCACGTTTCATCAATAAATCTTACTTTCTTATCATATTATTTGATGAACAATCAACTCTGCTGCAAGTATTGCTAGAAACGATAGAAAAATTTCGTTATAATTGTCATACTATTGAATATTATTTGATAAAAAATATACCCTAAACCATTTTATACATTATTTAATTTGTTATTATTTATGATCAATCTATTTATCTATTATTATCTTGTATTACAAATACACCTTCAGGTTTGTAAATCTAATAATAATATTGGTAATCGGAAGATATAATTATAATATCACATAAAACATACGAAAGATTCACGTGATATATTTATTATCTACCCACAAACCTCTAGAAAGTCCTTATCAGAACAATAACGTACTTGTCATGAGGACTAGAAAAAAGATTATAGCGTAATACTCTCGAGACTGCAGTCTTACTAAAATGCCTTTTATAACTTCATCATGTGCATGATCCCAATGGGATATAAAGTGTAAGAAAATGTCAGAGTGTGGTGCTGTGGGGCACTCACTACTTTATTAGTTAAAAATTCTATGTTTCAGGAATCGTAAAACGCTACAAAATTTAATATACATTGTAATAGTTAATTGAAGCATTATTACCATTACCTAATATTTGATTAAGTCCTTAAATATAAAAGTTTCTATTTAAATAGTTCGTCATGCAGAAGCAAATATATTTAGTAGATTCAATACCCATTTACTCGATAAATATTGTTTGTAGGTACAGCTGTAATTTGCCAATAAACAACAATATAGTTTCAGCCAGTGATTACGTTCAATACACAACAAATAATAGATTAGTTCACATCTGCATTATTTCCTGCGTTACGTCAATTAATATTCTACCCCGTCCATCACTAATCACTACTTATATTCTACATTCCACATCACTAATTATCAAGAACTTCTGTCCTACTTCCAGTAATTAGCATTCCTGTTGCATCTAAGCGTTTGAGAGGACGTCACTGCCTGATTAATAATACACGGTATGCATCCTACTGCATTTGCTTAAAGGTGACTCCGAACATACTTCTAGGAAGCAATTTATTTAATGATCGAATACGATCAAGGAAACATAAAGATAGAGTTATTACGATGCATTTTCGTTAATGGAGCCCTGAAAAGCAACTATATAGTCGTGAGTTACTTTTAGAGGTCGCGAAAGTAAAATTGAAATATTGTATGAGGCTAATAAATCTTGATTATTTTTTTTTAATTCTACGCTATGATAAATATTGTGTACAAAATGTGTAATGCATGGGACTAAATGCTATAAAAGGAGTTTTATTGCGTTTACTTTTTCCCTGTTGAAATGCATGTAGGCATACGTTAGTGCCGTAGGCAAAATAGGGAAAATAGAACATAAAAGGAAATACGATAATGAAAACAGCAATATAGTGATTATAGGATAACGTCAAATTTATTTCATATTTATTTTCAGCATAAAAAAACTCTTGTTTCGCCGACAATACAAGCCGCCGACTCAAGCAACACGCGGACGTTAAACTAAGCAGGACCGTACTTACTATTATTTTAAATTTGGACGTACAAATTGATTGAATTCTCTTTATATTGCCTTTGCAGTAGATCTTGATGATGATACAACACAAAGTAAACAGATAAACGAGTATCTCTTTTCACAACGGAAATGAGTAACTACTACGTTTTTATACCACTATATTTAGTGGTATATAGTGGTATAAAAACGTAGCACATAGTTGTTTTACTCATTTCCGTTGTGAATTATGAACTACCACAGAGTGACGGCTTCCTCGATTAATTTCTTAGTATCTCTTTTAATTATAGTTCAACACTATTGTAGTGACGCATTAAACTGGCGCATTAGCAGGGATAATGAGTGTGCCTCGATAGCTCAGTGGTCAGAGCAACCAACCGGAAATTGGGAGAGCCGGGTTCGATTCCCGGTCGAGGCAAAATGCACTTTTATCCTTGCTATCGCCAAAGTGGTGACCCCGACGTGATGTGATTCATTCCAGTATATGCAACCTCCCTTACATCTCAAATTTGCAGATTCGATTCCCGTCCTATCCATCGCCCTACAGTCCGGGGGTTACCGAACAACGGTTCGTAAGAATGGCGAACGCGGTCACATTCCGTTAAATTGTATCGAGACAAACCATGTCTCTAGGGAGGCAGTACTGTAGTGACGCATTAAACTGGCGCATTAGCAGGGATAATGAGTGTGCCTCGATAGCTCAGCGGTCAGAGCAACCAACCGGAAATTGGGAGAGCCGGGTTCGATTCCCGGTCGAGGCAAAAATGCACTTTTATCCTTGCTATCGCCAAACTCTCTTGCGTTAAAACATAATATAGTCGCTAAGAGAGCATTGTCTGTTGTCATAATATTCCTCCTCTGCTTCTCACAACGCTCTCTAGTTCAGTGTTTCAGAATTTTTGTTAACCATTTATTAAGAACAGTGTTAATTTGGATTCACCTATTTTTCTAAAGCATATGCTTCTTTCAGATACATTTCTTATACCTCTGATTTATAAGATCTACATATAATCTTGACTACCAATTTCGGAAGTACATTATTGCTTTAAGTGTAATCAGATTAAAATCAAAGACATATAATTAAAATAAAGACATATAATCAAAAAATTTGCCAAAGGGCTTTATACGAAAATACAATGGGTGTTCAGGTCAGTCGCTCAATATAAACCTAATGCAAGTGCAGCACTTTGCTCCGCGTTTACAATGTGGATGGATGGTCTATAAATTCTATAAATGTGTCTGTAACAATGTCATTCATGCTGTGGGCTGGAGTGACAGCCTGGGCCCTGTATATAGGGTTATTGTATGCTTGGGATTAAGTTCCAAAGAGGATTTAGCACATTTCCCTAGGTGTGGGTGTGCTCGTCTTCGTTTTTGTGTCTAACCTTCCTCACTGCAGCCTACAAATTTAAGGGAAGGTCGATTTCTGTTTGTCCAAACTCTTAAAGAACTTTAGATGCCTCGTCAACAGTTTTTAATTTGAAAATAATTGTTCATTATCTATAGAATTTACGCTTTCGTAAAGTGTTTCCAAAATTTTAAATTAACATTTTAACAAAAATCAGGCAATATATTTTTCTTCGTAGCTGTGTTCGAACGTTTTCTAATAGTCGTGGATAATATAGTTTCATCCAGTAACTATAGTAATATATCCGTCCATGTTTGGAAGTAGGAAATTTTTAAACCACTTATCAGCATTTATATTTGATAGTAAATACTTTCGGAAAACTATGGAAATAGTAATCTATAGTAGAATTATTTTATGAAGACCAAGTCGGCAATAAATCGTGCGACAAAGACAGATGCATGTCTGACTGAATAAGAGACACAGACCTGCCTATAAATCATTTACGCGCGTAAAATTCTTTTACTGCATTCGCGTGGGAGAAGGTAAGCTATACATTGCTCTTTGTCGTACGGTTTATTGCCAACTTGCTCTTCATAAAATAATTCTACTATAGTTTGCTCCTTCTAAGTTCAATACCACTTTAAATGCACTCAGTAAATCGTGGTAGAAAAATACAACTACGTTGTATTTTCCTTCTGTTAAATTTGACATCTTTCTTTTCTCTTCGCAATCTATGAGTTAAGAATAAATGCTAATCTCTTAGTCACTATCTTCCATGATAAATATGGCAACAATATTGAAGTATGATTATTAATTTTCTACAATTCCCTTTAGCTGTCTCAGTAAACCCTTTCTAGTTCCTGGACTGAGCACCCACCTAGCATTGACCTTGACATCGCAGCTGAACTTTGCATAGATAGATAGCGCTGTCTTGTACCGCAGTTCATAATTAACGCAAATTTTATTTATTAGGCAGTAAATCTTAGTCGTCACCTTGATGCTAATTTGCCTACTCGATTCGACGGTTTCAATTAGGCCATAACAACTTAAAGACGATTCAAATTAATACGTATGTCCTAATTCCTGTTGTGTTAATGTCCTCTTTACAAGATATCCAGGATAGAGAGGGTACATTTTGATCCTTACAATAATGCCGTGATGTGTACAGAATTAAAATTATCTCCGCCTTTTAAAAATTTGTTTACCCTCTGGTTACAAAATGGTTATAAAAACTATGACCCATGCTTAGCAATCAAATTCTACTTACTACAATTTATCTTGGTAGCTACAACTATATCAGTTTTCAAATTCAAATATAACAAATTGTATGTGAGATATCCACTAATTTTTTTTTTTTTGAAAGAATATTTTATGGCATTAAGTGTGGAATATAAAATCGTTCAAATGTTCACCGCGGTTTTGCGTGGTGGCCCGTATTCGAGATGCCCAATTTTCAATGACTTTGTCGCATAAGTCTGGCTGAATTTGCTGAATGGCGTTCGTCATGTTGGCTTTGATGGATGTCATCAATTGTTTGCGGTTTCTTCGCATAGAGCTGCGATTTAAGATAGCCCCAAAGGAAGAAGTCTAAAGGCGTTAAATCGCATGATCTCGGTGGCCAGTTCACGTAGTCGCTGAGCGAGATAACCATGCCCTTAAATCGCTCGTGCAGAAAGTTCATCGTGGCATTCGCTGTGTGGCACTTAGCGCCGTCCTGTTAGAACCACATGTCGTTGGTATCCATATTACCCAGTTTAGGCCACAAGAAGTTGCTTATTATCGATCTATAGCGCTCGCCGTTGACGGTTATGGCAATGCCAGTTTCGTTTTGTACAGACTAATGATTCTCCCAGACCAAAATCCGGACCAAACAGTGACTCTCTCGGAATGTATTTGGTTCTGGTGTATCTGATGTAGATTGGTATCGTCCGAAATCCCACAATTTAGCTTCTTCACATATCCATTCATCCAAAAATGGGCCTCCTCGCTAACAATGATTTTTTTGGCGAAATTTGGGTCAACTTCCAACTGCTCCAGAACCCAATCAGCGAACACACGACGTTGTCTATGGTCGTTTACCTTAAGTTCCTGGATCAGTTCGATTTTATGCGGGTGCAGACCCAAGTCCCGACGTATAATTCGCCAAGTTGAAGTCGCAGAAAGGCCAAGTTCTTGTGAACGACGAGAAATTGTCTGCTTCGTGTTTTCCCGTACACTCTCACGCACAGCAGCGATGTTCTTAGTAGACCATGCGTTTCGGTGATGTACGGGAGTTGGCTGATTATTTATCAAACCGGTTGTCGCGAATTTGGCCGCCAAACGTCGAATAGTCGACTCGGCGGGACGGTTGTGGCTAGATAAAGATAAAAAACGTGATTTGCCATACACTACTGAACAATTCACAACAAATTTAACAGATGTTGCTTTAACAACATGGCCGCTATAACCTAACAAATTTCGAACGTCCCTATGGAAAGACCCTCTATTATACATTCTAGGTTTTAAAACATCACACCCACATATTTATCTGTACCGATATTAAAAATTTTTTATTAAAAAAGTTTTAATATCGGTACATTTTTTTATTAAATAATGTTTTAGTCCGAGGTGATTTTATTAAATTTAGATTTTTTTTTTTAAATAAAAACCTTATCCATTTTTCATTTTAGTTTTCAAACTTGTAGTTCACGATTACTTTATTTTATTTCTATAACTGAAGACATTGGCGCGTTTGTGATTTTTCTCTTTCTTTTCTGAAAGTTCTCCAAATTAAGTATTTCAAAACGACGATGTAAACTAAGACAATGCTTTTCATTTGATGACTGCCTTCGACCGAGATACTTTTTGATACCTCGTATAAGTTGTTTTATTTCTGAACGGTTCTCTAATGTAAGCTTAAATTGTGTAATATTTGTTACGACTGCACTATTTGCAATACATTCTTATTATTCGATTATAAGAAACTTGTGAGAATAACTTTTAGTACTCCTCTTAAAACCAAACTTTTATACGACTAGGTATATAATAATAAAAATGTATACATTTAAATTTCTGTACTCTGTTCGTGCCGTTAAATCAATTAAAATAAATATGCGTTTAAAGAAATGAAGATAGTCGAGTTATAAAAGTTTTATACAAATATACCCAACATAAAATCTCCGAGTAAATAACAAACAGCTCAACGTAAATATTTACATATTCCGGTAAATTATTAGTACTGCGGCATTTTAATTTCGACCGTTTAACTTGTAATATGAAAATCTGCTTATTTTTATTGGCTTATTGTTGTTGGCTTGTCATTTCAAAATAGGGCAGCCAATTCGTATAGATTAAAGTCTAATTATTTACAGTTTTACCGTATTGAACACATTAGGGAACTAAAATTTTAGTTTACATTGATTATTGTAAAGGCATATAAATTATATTAGTTTAACTACCACAGTGGCGTCCGAATAACGAATAAACAACAATTATTACGAATACTTACATTTTTATTTAATCTAATAGTTTATGTACATATATTCAGTATTCTATTCAATTTTTACTACGTGACTTACACGATAAATGGAAATATTTTGTGATATATGAGGGTGGTGTGAAGAGTTGCCGGCCTGATGAAGTATTTTCTTTTTTTGTTTTATTTTTTGCTATTTCATTTTTCAACATAATCTCCGCCAAGTCTAATTCATTTTTCATAATGGTGCTCTAATGCAGTGATACCATTTGTCGGTCCCTTCTAAATACGCATTTACAGCATTGATGATTTCACTACGTTACTCACAAATATTTTACCTCCGAGCCATGTTTTGAGGTTAGGATACAGATGATTGTCACTGTGGGATAAACCTTGTGAATACGCTGAATGAGGGAACAATTCGAACTTCAATTCATTGATCTTAGCTATTACAATGACTGATGAATGAACAGGTGCATTGCCATGGTGAAACAAGGTATTTTCTTCGCCAAATGAGGTTTTCCCTTCACCTCGTCACTCGAACGATTTAATAACTCTCTCGCGTAGTATTCACCATTAATGGTTTTATCCTTCTCAATGTAATCAATGAAGATAATAACTTTTGGTCCCGAAAAACTGTCGGCATAACCTTATTCACTCATAAAATTGTTTCTGCCTTCTTTGGGGTTAGTTCACCTGCGCCAGTGCATTATTTTGACTGTTATTTACTTTTAGAAGTGTAATGGTGCACCCCAGTTTCATCGACAGTTATAAGTCGACGGAACAGTTCGCTGGGATTTCGCTTGTACAGTTTCGCCAAATTATCGGTCGAAACAGTTTTCCGGCGCAATTTTTGATGGACAGTTAGCAATCGCGACACACACCTAGCACAGATATTCTCCATGCACAAGTGTTGATGTAAAATATGGCATACACTTTCAGTTGACATTAGTCCAGCTATCCAGTAGTCTCAGCTTATCTCGCCCACTTTAAATCTGCGGCTCTCTATCACGATTTGATGAATTTTCTCGATCATTTCGGCAGTTGTAACCTCAACAGTGCTCGTGTGACCTTTTTTAAATTCAGAAATCCACTATTTGACTGTTCAATATGATGGAGAAGAGTCATTCAGTGTTGAATCCATTTCTTGTTTAAAGTAGTGTTAAGCCTTTCAAATAGAAGTATTTGATGACATTAGGCCTCTCCAATCTCAATTTTCCATTTTCACGTACTGCTCGTCAAAAATAGGAACAAGTGTGAGATTTCTCTATGTATGCGTAGAAGATACAGTGAAGGCAGCATTCGGCTATTTACTTTGACTGGCCTTCTGGGGTTAGCACTCTTACATTAAAGGCCTAATTTGTATGGACTACTATTTGTTGTTGTAATGTTATAATTATATATAAAATACTTAAATTATAATTCATCTATAACTTATCTCTAAAGGATCGTATCGTTTCAGTCATTGCGATCTTTGGCTATTATCCAGGAGGTAAACAGCGAGGGAGTTGGGATGCACTTCCAAATCACAGTGTAGCGTCTCGTTTGCCATGAACCACGAGCATCCGTGATGTTTCTTAGTGTTTTGGATTGGAATCTTTGGAGGATTTCGATATTTGATATACTTGCGGTTCCCCACAGTTGTATACCGTAAGGCCATATAGGTTTAAGGGTCACTTTAATCACAGTCAGTTTATTGGATAGCCTTCTATTAAGACGCATACCTAAATATTTAACTGTATCTGTCTGTGGGAGTAGTTAACCATTGAGAGTAACGCTAAGACATGTTTCTTTCTTGAGAGTGAAATTTATCTGTTGAGATTTTGACTCCTGTATGTTATGGATAGATTCTTGACTAAAGCTGTCTGAAGTAGTAGGTAAATCGATTGTAAAGAATTGGTATAGAACTGGTCCTAGGACGCTCCCTTATGGAACTCCCGACTGGATAGAATAGATGCTAGTTAATTCTTCCTTATATTTAACACTGAAGTGTCTATTACTAAGATAAGAGACTGGTATTTTATAATGCGGTGTATCTAATTTTTGTTTAAAGATAAACATGAATTAAAATTGCAATGTTAATTAGTACATGGGAGAAAATGAAGGAGCAAACTGTAATTGTTTGCTGCAGAGTACGTGATGAAAATACGCTCAGGCCATAATAAACAGAGTTGAGGCGACACACGTTAAACTGAAACTTACTGACAAGAGATAAAATTACGTTAAGTAGTTTAAAGCCGAACAAATAAACTCGCCTTTTGTCTGTGCCTCTCCTGCACTTCGAAAACAGGACATTCTTACCATCGCGGCATTGTTTCAAGCACATGAATGCCCGACACAGAGGTGAAACACACGAGTTGCTAACGACAGGTTTAATATAGTCGAAATGTGGGACTAATGAACAAATCTAAATACCAGAAACGCTGGGCTATGAAACAGGTTCTACAGTAAAGACATAGTATCCGTACAACACCAGTTATTAACTTCCCTAATTGCAAAAAAAAATCGTCGTCCGTTTAAATTAAGTACAACTTCCGCTGGACTAGAATAAAATTTAATTATCCTCTTAGAGACTGCTACTATTGTTTGATATATTAGAGTCGACGGAAGGCGCTGCGCGAACATTGCGTCCATGTGGGTCACTGGGGCGCGATGTTGGGCAACCTTATTGAAGAACGTATGTGCTTGATATTATAATCGGAGTGAAAACATGAGATTGTTTGCTGAAAATGAAACGGAAACCGGGCTATGCCACTTAAACGTGCCTGAATGTACTACAGTGTTGAGGTGTCCCGTGGGCGTGAAAGGGCTTAAAGGATAATGAACAAAAATAAATATTTGTCGGTACATAGTGGCGTTGTAAAAATTAAAGTATTTAAAAAAAATAATATCACATTCTGAAACATTGTTCAATCATTACCATGGCCCAATGAATAATCAAATCGAAATTTAGGACTTGTTTTCTCAGTGAAAAACAATATATTAGAAAAATCTAATTTTATTTTTATCCAAAACAGGAGACCAGTTTTACACGAGAACACCGAATTATTGCACGTTTCTGGATGCATATTCGGCCAACCACGTTGGTATCATCAAGAGATGATTCAAACTTTTATTTTTGGTTTCTGTTCTGCAACAGTATCGATTCAGCAACAAAAACTGGTCTCCTGTTTCTAGAACCTGCTGCATCGAAGGTTTCATTCTATTAGTAACCGAGGTTTATTTCTATCAGTATAAAATATAGACTTAGCAGTGACATCTAATTCGCATCACTGATACATTGATGGTGGTAGCTTTTGTTTTAGTACATCAACGTCATTGAAGTTATGCTCTTTAGGCTGAATGAAAGTGAATTATCATACACAGATTTGATCATAAAAACATTCCTGGTAAATTTCTACCAGCTATATAGATATGAAACCGGAGTTTCTCATAGATGGCCTAGCTGCTACAGTAGTTATCGTCATATCGTGTCATTGGCGCCATTTTCTTGTTTTGACATGCGATAAAGGTTTTTATCTCACAACAATACAAGTTTCATACACCAACATCGTTAAAATAGCGTTGAACATGTCGAATTTCGTGCCTGGAAACTATGATTTGCGGATAGCATTGATTTTCTGTTACAATTTGAAGAAAACTGCTACAGAATCGCATCGAATGTTTCGATGCGAATGCTTCGAAAGACGAAGAACGTGGAAGACCACCGAAAAAGTTTGAAGATAGCGAATTGCAAACATTGTTGGATAAGAATGACGCTCAAACAAAACAAAACTCACGGATCAATTACAATACATGAGAAACCGTCTCCATTTTCCGTTAAAAAGCCATGGGAAAGATTGAGAATATGGGAAAATTGGTTCCACATGAATTGAATGAAAGACAGCAGGAAAACCGAAAAACTATTTGCGAAATGCTGCTCGCCAGGTACAAAATAAAGTCATCTCTCCATTGAATTATTACGGACGATGAAAAATTGATATATTTTGAGAATCCTAAGCGAAAAAATCATGGGTAACTCCAAGCGAACCATCGACATCGGCTGCAAGGCGAAATCGCTATGGACGGAAGACAATGCTCTGTATTTGGTGGGATCAGAAGGGTGTGATCTATTATGAGTTGCTTAAACCTGGCCAAGCCGTGAATACTGAACCCTACCGACAACAAAAAACCGATTTGAATCAAGCTTTGCGTGAAAAACGACCAGAATATCAAAAAAGGCAACACAAAGTGATTTTGCTTCATGATAATGCGCCATCACACACAGCAAAACCGGTCAAGGAAACGATTGAGGCGTTTAGTTGGAAAATACTTTCGCGTGCGGCTTACTCACCAGACTTGACTCCGTTCAATTACTACTTATTCGATGGGACACGCACTTGCTGAGCAGGACTTCACTTCTTACGAAAATAGCTTAATGACTGGTTTGCCCCAAAAGAGCAAGAATTTTTTTTAGTATGGAATCCACAAATCCAGAGAGATGGGAAAAATGCATAGCTAGGAGTGGGCAACACTTCGAATAAAATATTTTTCATCATTTTCATACAATAAACGTGTATTTTCTATACAAAAAATTCCTGTTTCATATTTACATACCTGGTATACTGCCATTACAAGGAATTACTTAAATATATCATTCAAGTTATACACATGAACGGTTGGTAGGATTTTGTTTCGTATACTACACACACTATCTATCTAACACATTTGCTACAAGGACACCATAACCTTTATTTTAGTAAATATATTTTCATAAACATGTTGACGTATCACTAGACAATATTATTTAATTCAACATTTTAAGTGCTGTAAATAAATAATTGCAATTATATCTAAATATTGATAATTTTCAAACATAAATTGTATTTCGTCTATTTTCAGGATCAATTTGTAGTGCATAAACGTTAATTTAGTATGCATTTAACTGCTGTTGTTTAATGCCATGAAAAATTTCATTTAATTTACCACTACAAATTCGATATTCAGAAATTAAGTCGACTGCTATTAATAGATACAGTTATTATTTTAAGATTTATGTTGTATATTTCATAAAACTCAATAAAACGAGAAATATTACTCAATAGGGATCGCTATTTACATAAAGAAATTATCCGCCAATTGGACTTGCATTCGTTTTACAAAAATGTGAACAACTATTTTATAATAAAACTACATGTTAAACAAACAATAATTACAAGCGCTATGAGGTAGTTAGCTATTATATACAAATGTTTATTTATGCACAAAAGTATATGCGCAAAAAATACGTCGAAATAAAATTACTTTTTTATTTTATTTAACAATATATGAACAATAATTCGAATGTGGTTAACATCTATTTACTTTCAACTCGCGAAAAATTCCATCTCGTTTACACCATGCGTCTTAAAAACAAACAGGACCATTTGACATAAACAGCTTATTATTTAAACGCGATTTGCTTCAGTTTAATTGTATATTATGTACATTAGATGATCTAGCATTTACGTTGTAGGGAAGGTCAAGACATGGAAACGTCGTTGTCCACTCCGAGATAAATGTATGGACGCAAATACGAGGCCAGAAACAGTAGGATAAGATCACATGCTCAAAGAATGTAACAAAATTTGTTCGGTACAATATGATTTATTTATTCGTAACCTTGGATTTTTTGTCTTCATTTGCTTCTGTTTTGATTTAGGGAAACAATATATTGGGACGTACATATACGAGTATGTATGGTATGTAGAATCTATGGAATAAACATATATGTACGACTAGTCTTACTTTTATGTCTATTGGTGTTGAAACTTTGTGGGAAAACGACACAAGGATGACATAGAACAACTATTCTTATTCCTCGCCATGTTGTCGTTCTAGCGTAATAATAAGTACTGTGTATTGAAAAGTGTTTGTTATTTGTAGGTACCCAAAAAGCTATTTGACGACACGAAAACGGTTAACGTTCGAAAACTAGTATATAACAAATGATATCGTTAATAGTACAATAATACACATTTTGAAACCCATATGTAAAATTACCTTGTTTTTTTTGTCATGTATAAAACCGAGCAACAAATATGAGTATTTATCCATTTGTATTTAAAACTAAACATTGTAAGAAGTACTAAAACATAAATTATCTAAATTATATCGAGTTGTCCAAAAAGTCGTTTAGTTTTCCGAGTTAACCATTTACGTCACGGCCTATGATGTCATGTGCACAGCTGCAGCCTCGAAGTCTTCCTCCCCATTTAACTCTGATATTTAACTGTTGTTTACTGCCGTTATACTTGTGAACTTATTTTATTATTGTTGTGTGCGAGCTTCATTGAAAATGAGTGAAACCGAGCATTTTAGACACGTGATGCCTATTCAAAAAAGCCACTGAAACGTACCGCAACTTGTGTTCTATGTATAGCAAAAATGTTATTCAAGATCGAACGTGACAAAAGTGGTTCAAGAGATTTCGATCTGGCGATTTTTTCCCTCACGGGCGCCCCAAGGTCAGGCCAACCTAAAGGAGTCATTCCGGAGCATTTACGAGCCTTAGTTGAGGCAAATCCTCGCCTAACCATATGTGAGCTTGCAGAAAAAATCATACAGAATCAACTTAAACAACTTGGGTTTGTCAGTAGATTCGATCTTTGGGTTTCTCACGAACTCAGCGAATCCAATTTAATGGATCGCATCAACATCTACGATATGTTGAGGATTCATCAACGTAGCGATCCCTTTTTGAGAAATATGGTTCCTGAAGATGAAAAGTGAATCATTTACGACAACGTCAGTCGAAAAAGATCGTGAGGAAAGTCCGGTGAACCTTCTCAATCCGCACCAAAGACAGGGATTCACCCCAGGAAAGTTTTGTTGTCCGCCTGGTGGAGTTTCAAAGGAATCATTTGTTTTGAGCTACTCCCGAGGAACGAAATAATAGATTCGGACGTCTACTGCGAACAAATACAAAAATTGAGCCAAGCCATGCAAGAAAATCGCCCAGGACTTGTAATAGGTAAGAAGGTCGTTTTTCATTACGACAACGCTCGACCTCACACTTCTCTGCGGAGGAAATTGTTGGAGTTAGAGTGGGATGTTTTACCCCATCCACCGTATTCTTCAGACCTCACACCCTAGGATTTTCACATATTCCGCTCCATGGATAACAGTTTACGAAACTTAACATTTGCCAATGACGAGGAAGTCAGAAATCATTTAAATATGTTTCTTTTGTGAGCAAACCGCAAGGCTTTTATGAAAATGGTATTATGAAGCTTACTGAGAGATAGGAGAAAGCTATTGAAAATGGAGCTACGTACATTATTGATTAAAATATAATAACTGTAATGTTAATAATAAATACTTATGAAAAAACGAACTTTTTGGACAACCAGATATCCCACGCGGCGTAAAGTATATATACTATATTGTGATGTATTTATATTAATTTTTACCTAAAGTGTATAAAGGTTTACAATTATAGTGGTGTAAAATTTTGTTAATTAATTGCATTGGTGTTAAGTTTTATACTAGAAATGGTGAAATTTTACACCATTTTCACACTTTCATTAAACATTACGGCAGATTTTCAGCGTATTTACATCAAAACCAAGGTAAAGGGCGTGTCACTACAACCCTCTATCTTTGTTTGATGTAAAATCAGCTTACAAATATTACATCGAATTGCCTCTCACATTCTAAAAATCAGCCAGTCATTTTGTCATGTATTAACAGGTAGTTACTGTCGTTTAAAAATTTATATGGCGCGTTTTTATGGTCTTCCCAAAAATCCATTCTACGGAACAGAGCAGCAATTTATTAACTGTCATTCAAGTTGAACTGCGTTTAGGCCCCCGTTCAGGTAAAAATATGTAGCCGAATACGAAGGGGCTTCCACGGCTCCGATTTTGATTTACAACGTAATAATACCCCGAAGATAAATAGACATATATTAGGTATTTTTAAAACATTAACTTGTTTTGACAGACCGCTGATGTAAATAATCCGACTGTTATGAAGACGTTTACAAGAGACGTCTGACTATTATGAAGACGCGAGCCGAGAGATGCTGGAATGGGAGGAAAATTAATACAGCGTATTACCACGTAAAGAGCCTTTTAATTTTCCGCATTAAATGAAATCGTAATGAAAATAAACTCGTTGTGAATTAAAATAAATGCTTTAGCGTATTGTGAGCTATATCTGGAAACAATGAATGCCAACAGCTAAAGTTCGGTAAACGAAATACTTTCCGTAATTTATTCGTTAATTACGAGGGTCATTCAAATATAAACGAGGCTTTTGTAAAAAAAATTATTTTACATTTTAAGAAGAAAACACTTTATAGTTAGTTTTTTACATAGTTCCCCTCTTTATTAATGCATTTTTCCCATCGAACAGTTAGTTTTGTCATGTCGTTTTCGAAGAATGACTTCGGGCGGATATCCAACTAACTGCGCACAAACTGTTCAACTTGTTGATCGTTCGCAAAATGCTCTCCAAGTGCTTCCTTGAGAGGCCCAAACATATGGAAATCACATAGTTAGATGTCAGGATTGTGGGTGGTCAAGTGTAGTCCAATGTATTTTAGCCAATTTTTGGGTTGTTAGGGTTGCAGTGTGGGGTCTTGCATTGTCACGCAGGAGCACGACGTCTTGGATGAGCTGAAGGCGCTTTTTTAACCGATATGCAGCTCGAACCTGGTCAAGAAGGTCACAGTAGTAGGCGGCGTTTATTGTTCGATGAAGAAAATCAACGAGTAAAACTCTTTGAGAGTCCCAAAAAATCGTTGACATCACCTTCCCGGCTGACAAGGCTTTTGATGGTCCTGGCTCTCCCTTTTTTCTCCACTCCATACTGGCCCTTTTCGAGTCGGGAGTGTAGTGGTGAACCCAAGTTTCATCGCACGTCACAATGCGTTGCAAAAAGGCCTATCCTTCATTTTGAAACCGAGCAAGAAGCGTCTGACAAACTTCAACTCTTGCATTTTTGTTTTCTTGGGTAAGCAGAGATGGAACCCACCTCGCCGAGATTTTTCGGAATTCAAGGTGGTCTCGGATGATGGTGTGTACACGCCCAACACTGATTCCCGTTTCCCTACTGATTTCTGCTACGAGAAAGCGACGATATCTTTCAATGAGCTCGCGAACAGCTGCAGTATTTCCGCGCGTAATGCTGGAGCGGGGGCGTCTTCGGTGACTCGCATTTTCTACTTTTTCACGCCCTTCTTTGAACTCGGCACACCAGACTTTCACTCGCGGCCATGAAAGTGCATTTTCCCCGAACTGTGCACGCACTCGGTCCCAAATTTTGGCTAACGCCTTCGTTCGTTAAAAACTTTATTATGATGCGTTGCGCAACCGAAGGATGAACCTCTCTTTCGCTCATTGTGAGGACAACTAAACAACCCGATCGGGCATTCGGCCTGGCCTTGAGTCATCTAGAGGAGATCTCCCCCTACCCTTCCCGACGCTCCGCTTACCTCCGACACTCTGTCTATGTCCTCAGAAGTAAGAGGCTCGTTTATATTTGAATGCTCCTCGTATATCAGTAATTAATGTCGAAAAAACTTATTGCAGATGTAACAATACATCTATACTCTATTAGATGTAGAGTATAATCCTTGATAAAAACATCTATCAATAATTACGAGACCTAGAAACTGAGGGGAATAAAAGTACCACTCAAATAAAATTGAGTCTTTGCAAAAAGAAAGCGCTTTGGTCGCACAGGTTGAAATAGCAATATAGTCTAGACTGGGGGCGTTTTATGTTTTCTGATTAGAAAAAATCTGAGACGCTAATTCAGAATGCTTTATTTTTAATCCCAGATACATGTTGATAGAACTTTTCTAGCATAGAAATGTCCTGGGTATAGAAACATTTATTGGGTAAAGAAAGGGTGATATTAATAAAGATGCGTATAAGTTTGCATCCAACGAAGATCTAGTTGAAGCCCCGAGCTGTCTACAGAAACACTTAAACAGAATAGAAACTTGGACAAAAGAAATGGAAGATAAAAATCAATGAATCAGTATCCGTGCAAATCTTAATTTCACTCTTAAAAAAAACAATGTCCCACTTTAATATTGAATAATATAACAATTTCCACAAGTACAAAATACACTAGGCACAAAAATTAAGGGATATAAAAATATCCTAAATTTTTAGGTGATTTTCAAAAAGCTGTAACTCGGAGAAAAATAGTCGCAGAGGAATTTAAAAAAAGCAAATTGAAGCTCCAAGTTTCTAGTTCTCAAATCTTGAGTTTAATTTTTCTATCATCAGCAGTTCTTGAGTAACCATAAAAAAAACCATCCGAATTTTTTTTTCTAAATTTTTGCTTTTCTTTTCAAAAGGTCCACGGACTTTAATGAACTTTTTTCAGTGATTTCGTCATAGCGCTTTTTTAGATCCTTTTATCCTCTTTAATTTGAGCAGTCTAAAAGCCTTGTACGATGATTTTTCGCCGAGTTATCATCGTTCAAAGGAAAAAAGTCAGGTTTGACTTTGGTAATTAATTTCTCGGGAAATAATGATCGTACTGAAAACTCAAGTAGGGTTTTAAAAACTGCAAAATATTTTTTATAAGTCGTAATTATTGGTTTTTGATAAAATAAAATTACACATCCTCATAATATTATTGTTTAGATTACAAAATTTTCTTTGTAGATGATATCTCGTCGAATTTGGAAATCATTCTTCCCATTCTAGAAATTATTCTTCTTCTTATTCTTCTTATACCAGGATCTTCAGATGCATTCAAGGTGACTAGTACAACACGATTTATAGTGTTAGAAATCGATTTACTGTGTTCCGTCAATACAATACGATAGAATCAGTGTAACAACTTTCCGAAACTAAAGTTAAAATATCCATCTGCATTCCATTCCATAACATAACACAGAATATAATTCTATAACAATAACACTCAAAACCAATTTGTTTAATTGACTAATATTTGCGTAATGCGTGTTACCTATCACCACCTGATTTCATTCGCTTTGAATATCATGAGCATTATTATGAAATTCAGTAGCAAACAAAAATATTTTAAGATATCTATTTTGTATTGGCCCCTTTTGTAAACATGGTTCTGCTGTTTGTAAATATGTTTCGTTCAATACGAACGAGAACGCCCTCTATTGCGAAATTATTAGGGTATACATGTCTTTTATTGGTTTCACTCAGGTTTATTCACCAAGATTAATTTCTGTATATCCCAAATACATTTATACACACCACTTTATTTGATGAGTTCGCGGTGTTCTGAATAAACTGAATTTTTATAATTCCGTATTTATTTGGTTGATATGCCAATTATAGGTATTACTCACATCTTTGAAGTTATTCAATATCAGCCTGCTATATTTCACAGATCGCGACTAAAACACAAGTATAGTTTGTTATCCTAAAATTGAGATCGTTGACTCTAGAGATCTTAAGCACGTACATTCGGATTCTATAAGGGAGGAGGGTAGATAGAGTTCACATGCACTCAGGCGATCATATCGAGCCCATTGTGCTACCCATACAAAGTACAAAGTTGCCAATATTTATTTTTATTCATTGGTTACTATATTCATTTACTAGTAACAAAATGAAATCCTCTTTTCAAAGTTCTCTACAATTAGCTACACTTTCATTAATTTATTCCTTCATTGTGAAGGTTGGTAGTTTTTATTTTTCTCATTGATATTTTGAAACCGAGAATAAATTGAAAGGGTTTTTTTTTGTTAAAAAAATTCAATAATCCCGCTTGCAGGAAAATTTACAGGAAACAGTTTTTTTGTGCAAAGCCCTTCATTATACATTATAATTTTAAGCTTATCTGATTATATTGTTTCTTAAAACTTCTCCTTACGTTTTATAACTATTAGTACCCATTTCAAAATTGGGCGAATTGTTGCGTTTTCCACTTTTCCAAGTTCAGTAGGTACCATTTTCCTAAAACTCCTGGAATATTTATTAAACAACAAAAGGCTAGTCATACATCCTACCAGCAAGTATAGGCACATTCACAATAATAAATGAATATTAAAAAAGCTAATAAATAAAAATAAGTGTTTTCTAAAAATATTTACATCGTTTTTTTTAAATGACGAATTTTTTTAATTCGCAAGCACGTGTTGTCCTTATGGCACGCCTTATAGAAAAAAAACCGAAATATTATTTGTTATTGATTGCAAACTTCTTAGCATATGCTCAAAATAATGACCAAAAACAGCGACTAAATTCAATCAATTTGACAGTTTGGCAAAACGTAAGGATTCAGTCGTGTGTAGTTTTATTTGAATAAAGGAATTTCGTTGAATTAATATTATCGAATAAAATTTCTACAAATCTTTGGTGTATTTTTGGATTAATTAAATATTTTCACGAATAACTTGTAGCGAATGAACGACGAAAATCAAAACAAGTTCTTCTGATCTATTAAAAGCTTGTAACGGTATCTTTTAATAGTTACGGTTTAATTTATTTATTAGCTTGCTATTAGCTGACCTAAATCATTGAAAACAAGCACATATTTCACAATATTAATTAATCGACATTGCCTATTTCAACTATTATTACTCGAATATTGGCAAGAGATTTTGAACTGGATACGAAACCGCTAAACATTGCTGGTATGTCACAGGTGACTTACTAAATAAAGCTTTCTACTGATTATGTTGATTAAATTTATTCGAACGCAATCTGCAATTATACATGGTGTCTTACGTTCAACTTTCTACACTAGGAAATCCGCCGAAACACACATTACTCTTAACCCAAAACTATTTGACGTGTTCATTACGACCAAATAAAGAACCAGCCGTACAAGCGGGCGTTTTAAGTTCATTCTGTGATTACTCGGATGCTCTTTCTTATCGAAGTTCTCGTAATGTAACTTTTTATTCGCTTCTAAAGGGAAGCGTAAGCCAACTGCTAATTGGAAATTATGCAAATATGAGACGCACGTATCGAATAATAACAGTACTTATCGAGCAACACCCAGAGGATTGCATTATCGAGACAGGATATAACTAACTATTCAAGTGTTGTTATTCGGCGTGAACCTAACGCTGACTTGTGGCTAAGTACGCAATTAGAGAAAGCCAGACATCTCGCTAATTAAGCTTATAGACTTAGTATTTTAATCACAGAATCTGATAGGCGACAACATAAAGAACTCATAAATTTAAGCTCTTAAAACTATTGATAAACATATCAATAGTTATGTATGTTTATTTAATTTGTTTGTCGGGTACAATAAGTTTAATATGCCGAGACTTCCAGGCGAAATGTTGAACGTGGCGTGGAATCTTTACCCACCGGCAACTGAATTGAATATTGCGAACCGTTACCTGCTGAATACCAATGGGTCTAGCCGAAGTTATGGAATATAATTCTGACGAGACCTTAATAAAAATATATTCGCTTGAGTTGGAAGAATGAAAATGTTGTTTATACCTGCAAAATATGTACTTTCCTGTTGATTTTAACATACAGAGTGATTCACGTTTAATATTTATGTCTCCGGGAATTAATAGAATACGATAAAACACTAGTTTTAGTTTTTCTAATGACGTAAATGGCGCCAATATATAGATTTTTTTAAATACCTTTTAAAAATTCTACAGCAGGAACAAATTTCCATATTTGGGATGTTATTTTGATTCAGTATGTGTACTATTTTTGCGATAGAATCATAATAAATCTATAATACATAGTGCTAGTTTTTAACGGGATACTTTTGACGTCTTTTAATACATTAAAACACGTCACATATTTTCTGTTACGCCACGGACAAGAAATTATCAGAAAAAGAAAATTGGTTGTACAATATTTTTTCGATCCATTTTCTTCGTGTATTTTTTTGATACTATGCTCGGAATTTGAATTATTTTGCAAACTGTGACTGCACCAACCTCTTCTCTGGCCGCCCAGAAGTCCCGATTTAACGTCTATGGATTTCTTATGAAGTTATTTGATATTTAAGGTGTAGTTTTGAAGATAACACAAGCCTAGAAATTTTGACATTTTCAAAGTTGACTTGGGTTTGATAAGTGATTATAAGTGAATTATTTACGCTGATTTCATATCTACCTTCCGTTTTTGCCCCTCACGTAAGGTTTTTGATTAGCTGAATAGTCAGAATAGATTAAAAACTAAAGGAAAAATTACATTTTAACAAACATTATATTTCTTCTTCTTCTTAAAGTGCCGTGCAGATTCTTGCGTAGGCGTTCATCTTTTTTCTTATCAAATGGCCCTATTAACTGCAGCATTCTGCAGTGTCTGGAAGTCCTTTATCCCCGTCCATTGACGAATATTTCTCAGCCACGATAATTTCTTCCTGCCTATTCCTCTTCTACCTCCTTCAATTTTTCCTTGAAGAATAAGGCGTTGAAAGTGGTAGCGTTCTCCACGTAGTATGTGTCCCAGATAACTCGTTTTTCTTTTATATTAGAACAAACATTATATTTAATAAACATTAAAAACATGCAGCAAAAGAATTTTTTGCGTATCAACCAAATTTGCATAAATTTGGTTGATACGATAAATTTGGTTTTTTGAACCAGGTGCTTATAACAACCAAGTTTATAACAAAATATATTTCGTGTATTTCTATAACTTCTAGGCATTTTTTAAACAAAATAAGAACACACGGCGCGATGTCACGGATAAACGTACACACATTAAAAACGTACTACATCAACTATGTAAATACCCGAATAGGATAAAACCGGAATATCCCCACGGGTCAACTCTGTTTCAGTGAATCCCCCACACTTGTGTGTACGTTTCAAATCGATTGAACACAGGGATTTCACAAAGATCGAGCCAAATTTAATTTTATAGAACCTCGATTTTAAGAACTACGAATTATTGTACAATGTACACTTACAAATACTGGCGCGGAAAAAAAAACAGTGTTTCTGTAGTTCATGGTATGTAACTAAGCCAAAAAGTCAAAAAAGCCCGATTATAAAATCTTTGTTAGCCTGTATAATTAAAGATTAAGATTATTGCTTTGAAACAAATTCAATGATTAACAATATGTAAAAAAAAATTGTTTTACTTTGCTTACAATTTCGCTTACAATACTCATCAAAGATTTCAAAACTAGAAACCTCAAGCTTGAAAATGGTTGCTTTTCATCTCGATACGACCATTTTTCAAAAAGTTACAGCCTTTCAAAAATCACTGAAAATCATTTTTTGTTCCCTTAATTTTTTAAGTAATATATTTTCTGTTACAAAGACACGATATTATAAAAAGGCCGCCACAGACTATGCATGTATTCGCGATTCGTGGGCAGTTCACGAATATTGTGTAGGGACTTGTTCGCTGAAAATCGATTCGTAAACAACATGGTTCGTGTGTTCGTAGTGATTCGCTCTTGGAGACGGTAAATTGACGAATACCAAAGGCAGCACATTAACACGAACCGCTGATTTGACGAAGTTTGGGCTGATGCACATTAATTCGTCTATTCGTCTTTGTGCGCTCTAAATTGTCTCCAGGGTCTTGTATCTGAGTACTGTTTTTGAGTTTTTGAAGATTATTTTACGTTTATACATTCGGCATAACGGTTTTTTTTGTAATAATAATTTAATTAGAGATACTAAAGAGCGCGGGAATGAAGTATAGAGATAGGAGAGTAGTACACAATCTATACAAAGAGCAAACTGCTGTTATAGAAGTAGAAGGGGAAAGAAGGGAAGTAGGTATTAGGAAAGGAGTAAGACAAGGATGTACGCTATCGCCACTAATTTTCAATCTGTACATCGAAGAGGCGATTAATGTGGTAAAAGATAGAGTGGATTTCTGGATTAAAGTACAGGGACAGAAACTAAAAATGCTGAGATTCGCGGATGATATAGCAGTATTAGCATCTAGTAAGGGGGAATTAGAATCGGCATTGAACGAAATGGAGGCAGTGTTGACAGAGGGATATGGAATGAGGGTGAATAAAAACAAAGCTAAAGTGTTCAGAGGGCGCGAGAGCAGAGCAAAAACGAAAGTACAAATTAATAATGAAAGATTGGAGGAAGTTAAAGACTTCACTTATTTTGGAAGTAAAATAAATTGGGATGGAAGAAGCGATAAAGATATAAAACAAAGAATAGCGCAGTGTCGAGTAGCTTTTAACAAAAAGAAAGCACTTTTATGCTCGGGGGTAATAAACTTAGAAACAAGGAAGATATTTTTGAAAACGTATGTATGGAGCACGGCACTATACGGTTGCGAAACCTGGACGGTAGGGGAAGCAAGTAGGAAGAAATTAGAAGCTTTTGAGATGTGGTGTTACCGAAGAATGATGAAAATACCGTGGACTGATAGGGTTAGAAACGAAAAAGTATTAGAGAAAGTCGGAGAGAAAAGAAGTATGTGGAAAAACATAAAGAAGAGAAGAGATATAATGGTAGGCCACTTGCTGAGACATGGGGGAATAGTCCGCGATATTTTGGAGGCAGAAATAGAAGTGAAGAAAGGCAGAGGTAGGCCTAGATTAGACTACTGCTCGCAAATAGTAAGGGATGTAGGTTGTAGCACAATTAGCGAAATGCGTAGGTTAGCACAAGATAGGAGAAGCTGGAGGTTAGCGTCCAACCAGTCTTAGGACTGATGACCTCATGATGATGATGAATTTAATTAATTATTACTACAAAAGAAATAATAAAAATAAGTCTTTAAGCTCTGATTTGCGAATTGTTAACGAACTATAACGAACTGGACAAATCGCGCATCACGAATAGCGAATACATGCATAGTATGTAGCGGGCTTAATGTTACAATCGAAGACTAAACTATTTTGTCGAGTAATATTGAGCAGCAAAACTGACCACTTGGGGTCATCCCCATTGAAAAATTGTTCGACGAAGCGGAGTTAAGACGCGTTCCAACTTCACTGTCCCGCAAATGGCTAACTGCCCTTTCCCTTAAACTGTCTACCTGCCTTCTCCGTCTATATCACCGAGAGTAATGAAATGTGCGTTATTAAAAGTGAGTGTCGAGACGCACCGTTTGTTTGGGGTCCGACCCACGCCACGCGACCCCGATAACGGCGTCAAAGTGTGTCGGCGGACGGTGCGCGTGCGCAGCCAGTGAAAGTCTAAGATTAGCTTACTTTACAGATACACCCACGATACACCACTTCGATAAATTCGATTGCATAAACATATTGATACCTGTTTTTGATGTGTTCGTCGAGCCGGGTGGCCGCCCACGTAAACGTATCGAACGGGATGAAGTTATCCGATGAACCGTGAGATACCTGCCTGCGAATTACATTAGCTAATCGTTCTGTTGTGTTCAGCTGGCAGTGATTGGGCTGTGATTATTATTGTAATAAGCTTTCGGAATGGATCCGCGGCTTAATTACGTTTACCAGGGCGTTATCCGTTACGGTAAACATTGAATTAAATATTAATGAGTATTCATTCCCACATGTTATTTTTGGATACTTATACGGGGTGTTCAGGAATGTCTTTTACAGTCGATATCCATCCAGTTATTTGAAAATATCTCCGTTATATGAAAATGGTTTTCCTAATGTATGGAAAATTCTAAGATACACTTACGTGCAAAACTGTGTCAATAAAGGATAACTTCGATTTTTTCCGTGTTGTTAAATAAATATTACATTGTTAATAAAAGACCTAATATTGGTGGAAACCACATGTATTGATGCTTCAACAAATAAATACAATATGGGCTGAAAACCTATTTTCATACAAAATAACATTCACAACAGCTGGTTCAGTTTTGCACTACTTTGTCGAGTGTATTAAATACGAACGTTAATATTTAGTTCAAAGTCCTTTTGCATTTTTAATAGCAATCGATCGTTGTCTCGTACTTTTGACAATCTTTTCACAATAGTCGGGTGGAATTTTCTCCTACCGTTCCTTCAAACGTTCCCATAGAACATGAAGATTTAGAGGGGGCGAATCATAGTTATTCACAAGTCTATTTTCAAGATAAGATCATAAATTTTCAATAGGGTTAAAATGGGGGCTTTGGGCTCGTCACTCCAATACTTAAAAATTTTTCAGACATATCCATTCTTTTACTAGGTAATTTAGATGTATATTTTGGATCGTTGTCATGTTGGAATGATAGTTCATTATCTGGATATGGCATATTTTCGACAGTTTAAATCAAATGCCTATTCAAAGTGTCCCGGTACATTTCATTGTTCATATTACCATGAATTTTGTGTAAGGATCCAACTCCATAAGTTGTTAAACAGCCCCACACCTTGAGGTTGTCCCCACCGAGTTTCATAGTTTGAATAAAATCTATCGCTTGCTCTCTCTCTCTCTCTCTCTGTCTGTCTTTTACAGGTCTAACAGCGGTCATCTGTAGTGTAGCGATTGATTTTCGTCTCATCTCATCAGATCACCTCCACCCAATCACCATCGGTCCAGGTTTTATATCGTTTTACAAAGGACATTCTGGCTTTAATATTTTTCTTAGTAAGGCAAGGTTTCTTTCTTCTCTGAACAGCTTGAAATTGCGAAGCAGTTAATGCCCGACGTACTGTCCACTTACCCACTGACTTACCAGTATCTTGTCTCAAAACCACTGTGACCTCAGAAACTGAAGATACCCTATTAGGAACTAAATACTGGGCTGCTTCTCTGATATCACGCACAGATACTTTCTTTGGTCGACATCCAACATTTTTTGGTATGGGAGAATTGTATTTATTTCTAATCCTTTGCACTGTTAATTGACTAATACCGAATTTTTGAGCAATTTCTTGCGTCGACCTTCCTTTTCTTCATATTCTATGGGACCGTTTGCAGGAACAATGGGAGAAAATTGCACCCGACCATTGTAAAAAGCTTGTCAAATGTATGAGACAACGATCGATTGCTGTTAAAAAGGCAAAAGGACTTTGGACTGACTATTAAGATCCAAGAACGGTTCAGTATCATGGTTTTAGTTCTGTCGAAATACTTGCAATATCGGGTATTACACATGGATCTATTTTGGGACCCCATCTATTTATCGTGTGATATCAAAAATGATATCTGCCAGGGTATAGAGTCGAACATTTTGTTGTATGCGGACGACTGCGACTGTAAACTATCTCGTCAGATAACATATGCGCAGAACTGAATTTTGCTTCAAAATGGTATTAACAACTTAAATACATGGTGTGAGACTAATCTCTTCATTCCATGTCAGTAAACACAATTTAATATACTCGTAAAGTCTCCAATTATGTTGGATAATAGGAGACGGAAGCCGAATAACTTTGGTTAATATTAATAACATTAATTTGAACAAAGGTAGTGAATTTAGAGATTTACAAGTGATCTCTGATTCCAGACTGACTTTTATTAATCACGTAAATAATGTAAGCTTAAACGTACAACCTGGATACAACAGCTATTCTCCTGGCTTTGTAGTGCTAATTATATGGCAAATTTCGCCATATAATCCAGCGTTCGTCGTCGGCATGTAGCCAGGAGAATAGCTGTTTTGGCCTAATTTCTAATAGCCCTAATTGTATAAGGCATTTGCAGATGGTGTGGAGTATAATAATCTCCTATCAGTAGTTTGTAAAATTATCATTTGCCAAGTAAAACTTTGCATTGTAAATATTTAAATTAATTGGATATATTGTAATATATAATTATTGGTATAGTTCAACTTTAGCAGTATTAACGAATAGTTTCTCATTGACTTTATTATTAAACTGTTTAATAAATTAATTAAATTAACTATTGCATAAATATCTTGCCTAATATGACAGTGTCTATGGATTTGGTGTCAACTTGGAGCAGATACGAGTATATATATTTTTTATATGATGTATTATTTTATATATTTACTTATTTAAAAAATAATTATCGAATCGCTGAATATGGAAATTGAATATCTAGACTAGACTGGAATTAATATTAAGGTCGTATGTTGCAAATTGAGGTATAATTATTGTTTACTTCATCGAACACTAAATAATTTACTTGTAGTCGACGGTGGCCTAATGTTATCGATTTCACATTATTTGCAACTTAACTTCACTGGTATGATGTAACATGAATGAATTCCAATTATTAATACACATCCATTTTCGATTCAAGTCAATAACGACGTATAGCTAAGATCTATTAGCTTTTAATGATCCTCGCTATGGTTGGTAAATAAAATCCTGCGGGATGTGATAGCATTTTGTTTACACAGGCACCAAACACGATAGATCCCGACGATCATTTCCGTAATACCCGGAAGTTTGTCTGAACGGTTCTCGAAGAACTTACCAAATCCATAGACACTGTCATATTAGGCAAGATATTTATGCAATAGTTAATTTAATAATATTCCTGTTGCAGAAAATATGAAATTAATTAATTATACGAGGGGAATTTTATATTTTGAGCCTAATAATAAAAAAAACATCATGTTTTTTTTATTATTATCAATATGTCGTTTTTTAAAATATTCTTCCTCATGATCTATACACTTTTGCACGCGTTCGAACCATTTGTTAAAGCATTTTTTCCATTCCGCTTGGGATATCTTTAAAACATGGGTTTTGAACGCATTAACGGTATCTGCCGACGAAAGTCGTTGTTCACGCAATTTATTTTTGACGTTCGAGAACAAAAAGAAGTCATTGGGTGCCAAATCAGGACTGTACGGTGGATGACCCATTAATTCGATTTTTTGAGTATTCAAAACATTCAGTTGTTAGACGAGATGTGTGAGAGCTCGCATTGTCATGATGAAGAATGATCCGACGCCGCTTATTTGTTTTCCTTATTTCGCCGAAGACTTCCGGCAAACAAATGGTTGTGTACCATTCAGAATTGACCGTTTTACATTCCCCCAAAGGCACTATTGCCACATGACCAGTTTTTCTGACGAAACAGGCGACCATTTGTTTCGAAGTGCTTCGAGCGCGAGCAACTATTGTTTGGTTTATCTTGAAACACCCATACAGTCGACTGCTGTTTACTTTCCGGCTCATACGCATAGACCCATGATTTTTCACCTGTTACAATGTTATATACATATTTTGAAGCACCGCCATCGTATTTTAAGATGTTTTTCAAATTATGTGGGATTCAACGAGAACAAACCTCTTTTACAGCTAAACGATCATGCAATATTTTATATATGCTAGTCGAACTAATGCCTAACGTTGCCTCAATCTCACAGTATGTCACATGACTATCTTGCATTATCAGTTCTTTCACAGCATCAAGATTTTCTGGCGCAACAACTTCATGACTTTTGAACAACCTTCATGACTTTCGTGGGTGAGCCAATAGCGGCCACTATTAAACTCTTTATACCAGCGTTTCACAGTGGCAAAGGATGGGGCTTTATCACCAAAAGTGGAAGTAAATTGATCGATGTACTCTTGTCTTGATAATCCACGTTGAAATCGTAATAAATCATCGCACGAACATTTCCACGAGTTAATTCCATGTTTTCGCTGATACAATTATCAAATGACTGTAAACAACACAAATTGCGCTTAAATGATAAAATGTTCGGAAGAAGGTTATGGTTAAAAATGTCATACTTTCAATTGGAAACGTCAGATGACGCTTGACAACACTTAGTGTTGCCAACGCTCAAAATATAAATAATGTCCCTCGTAACCACATTTACATAATCGTAAATCGGTATTAGTCATAGTCACAGTACGATATCAGTAATAGTCACAGTATATTTGCCAACTCTCCATCCTAAGTATAAATGAATGTATTCATTTATTTCGCGTTTCTTAACTGTTTCCTCGTTCATATTGACCGAAACATTTTTATAAGTAGATTTATGAGGGGCAACGTGACCTTACTATATTCTACTTCTCTCATTAGTATTCTTACTCCATCTTATAACTTTTTGTTCTCTAATTATATCTTCACCTTGTGGAGCAAATTATGCCACGCGTTATAAATATTGTTTTGTGATCAATGATATATAAAAAAAAAATGGAACAAAGAAACCTTATAGATAACCTTATTTGCACTGTTGTTTCAAGATGTAAAATAATTACTGTAAGTTAAGTAACTCAATTAATTAATTAATGTAACTTTAACTAGCTCACATACTCGTATAGTCGCTATGAAGAGAATATTAACAGTTTATGTTTAATGCGCATTTATAATATATTGGTGTCCATCAGGAAGCAATTACTATCTCTCTCTGTTAACATTCACGTGTTACGCTTGGGAGAAATTTTATAGCGTAACGAGATTAAAAAAAGTAATTTATAGCCTCCGGTCAGGATATTGTACTATGTTCTACATAGGTCAAACTTGATGCAGTTTTGAAATTAGATATAACGAACATTTGTTTTATTTTTAGCTTCTCCCAGTTTTAATGGGGCCTAAAATTTCCTATATTTAATTAGTAATATTATGCATATAACACATAATTGTAAATTAAATTTAAATGGAACAATGTGAAATAATAAATGAACTAATAATAATCTTTGCAATTACATTTAACGACTAATGATGCATTATAGATATATGAAAAGCACATAAACCGAATGTACTACATGAGTATCACATTACTACGAGCACTTCTATTTATTGTCAAGGAAACTAATTTGAATGTGTCGATAAAAATTTAACTCTTACTTTTGGTTTTCCATATTCGCTTCCTATTCACGGTCAGAAATAGCCAAGTAAGCCGGCCTTGAGCCTGAGACTCCTTTGTGGGTGAGCGAGTGATGAAGGTGAGCGACCTTGGAAAAAGCCTTGAAATCCGATTGACCAAGTTTTACGCAAGGTCACCCACTCACATACAAAGGAATCTCACGCTCTAGGTCAGTCGATGGCGGGGGAAAGGGGGATCTACAACCGTCTATTATCCTCTCCTGTCTAGCATTCCTAACCTTTTTTTTTAATTATCTTCATCCATTGCTTAAACAATTTAACTTATTTAATGAACATAACAAAAAATGTGTGTTTTAACATAAATCAAATACAATGCATACAACAGAATAGTAACATAAGACAGAAATATCAATACCAGCATTTCAAAAAGACATGATATTGAAAAAGTATATAGTATATTACGAAATGCAAAAAATAAAACATTTAAGAAAATAAAAATGTCAGAATAAGATATGTACTATGTAATTGTGAGAAGTTCGATACATTTTCCTGGAATATAGGAAATCTTGAGTTAAGTTAATTGTGGTTTTGATTAATAGAGGGCGTTTTCATTTTGATTGAAAGCTGAAACTTAAAAGCTATGATATGTTGTAACTTTCTATTGGATCTTGTAGATTAGAAAGCCTTAAAAATATCGGAAAATTGCTTGGTAATGAATAAAAAAGACCAAAGCAAAATAAAATCGTAAGAATATTACACATTTTATGGGTATGAAAATATTAAAACTTCTTTTTTTGAAACGAACACAAGTACTGATATATTCGTGACTGACGTGATTATTTTTCTGTGCCTATGTTATTAGAAATAATAGGTCTCATCAAATCGCAATTTAGAGATTATACCGATAATAAATAGAAACAATAAAAGTGTGTTTCTTAAACCTATTCGTTTCACCACACACACCCGATATGTGAAACAAAGAAATCGGGTCTATATGGGATTCCTATTGAAATCATAAAGTGAGTCTCTCAAACAGTATGTGAGTTTTCCGTTCGACCCGGGCGATATATTTTACGAGCTTTTAGTTAAACAAGTCGGGGTACTTGATTTATTGGTTGGTTTCCCAAACACATTCAAAATTGTGATAAAAACTTCACGGTTTATATTCAGTTTTCTATATTTACGCTTAAACAGCAAACTTCAGGCGTTTAGAGGGATGGAAGGCAACGTTTCTTCCCTATTTTTAATTGAAGCTGTGTGTATAGCGCGGAGTTTTTGTACGCGTCACATAAATTTTGTAACATCTAATTTGGTAATTTATAGCATTTAAGTTCATGCTCTTCAGGGGCAATTTCATAGGAAAACATTTGAAATCGTATATTGAGAAGTAATATAATAAAATTGACCTTGTTTAATTATTACAATTGATTTTGATGTTAATTTGACGTGTATATAACAAAAATATAATTCAAAATTGTATATATATTTTTAAAATGCAACGAAATAAATAGCCTGCATATGCCAGATGATTTTTGTTGGAACGCCTTGTATAGCTAATTGTAAGTTTTTTTACTTTGCTTTATTATTTCATCGAAATTGATTATATATAGAAGTAGAAGATTGTTACATACGAATGACTAGAACAGCAATTAATGAAATAATCTACATTTTTATATTTCGCAACCCATGGAACCAACTGTTTTTTGGTTGTATTTAAAAATAAGTATATATGCAGCTCTATATATAAGTAATATATTTTTTAGAATTCTAAAAATTGACAAAGGCGTCACAGACGGTGTCAAGATATGATGAATAATCCTGTATATCAAGGACATAATTATAACTTCGTCATCATTCTGGTAACTGATATCGTGTATGGACTCACTTTGTAATCAGCTAAATCGCCTGATTTGACTCTGGTGCATTTCATTCTATGGGACATGCCAACAAGCTCATACAAAATATTATACTCATTATATGATTTATGTAAGCAAGCAGACAGTATAAATAGCTTAAACGTGATGAGGAAGAAATTTTTAGAAGCTCAAATTTTAATTCTGAAATTTTTGATTTCGGCAAATTTGGTGATTCCCTTTCATTCTGAAATTATTTTTAATCACATTCTGATGATTACCGGTTAAATACAATCTAATGGTTCATTGTTTTATGAAAGTCTAGTCTCTTGGTTTGTTCCGTATTAGCGTATTTCATCGAATTAAGAAAATTGGGTTTCGTTGAATGAACATTGAGAAATTTTACTACAATTTCACGTACCATCAAGAAAGAACGTAATGAGACTTCGCATGAGGTGTCATACTCTCCCTATTGGGACTCGAATCCAAATATATAATGTCGCCAATATTGAGCCTAGTCCACAAGGAACTACAGTACGAATAGCATTGTTGTAGCTTTATCTATATGAGAAAATGATGTATCACTTATCCATGTAGTAGTCGCAAGGCTGTACTGTACTTTTATAGCTTCACGTCGAGTAATTGACGTTGTTTTAAAAGTTTGTATTGCTTATTTTTTACAACTCTAATTATTATAATTGTATTTGATATAGCTACATCAGCGCCGCGTAGCATTCACAAAATCGCATTAAATTTAATTGCACTGCATCAATTCTTGTGGACAAAGACCTTAGCAAGCGTTTTCTTTCAATAAAGGGATAAATACATGCAATACCATGTAATGAAATTTTTTATTTTGAATATTATTTGTAAGCGTTGTATTTGGAAAATACTGCTACTGGTAGGAATATTGAGGCACACGAAGAACAAAGTTTCACTGGAAAAGATATAGGAAATTTAATATAGATTTTATGTAATACCAAATAAATAAGAATAGAAATATTAATAAATAAGAAGGAAAGTTCAGAAGAATCAGAAGTAAAGAATTATAAGAATTCATGTTGACTATTCGTAATATTTATTTATTATTTCTTTAATTATTCGGGGTTGTAAATTTACTAACACACAACAAATATGTACAATGGCATATCAACGTGATTACATAGATAAGTCGGAATTTTATTTAAAATCTGATGAGTTCTTAGTCTTTGCATTATTCTCTCGACATGAATTTGGACACGGGCAATATTGTAAGTTTCTTGAGTTTCCTCTCTGGAAAATTCACTTTTGTCCTCTAGAAAAGGTGGCATAACTATCCTCACTTGCTTCCAGCTTCGTCAAGAAATTGTCTTAGTTCTGGAAACCCTTTGTTCGTCAAAATAATGTCGTCATCTTCCAAATAATTTATTAATCCAGACTCTACAGTCTTTTGTGAATCACTTTTCCTTCCACCTGCCACTTTAGACTTAAATGAAATACAGCCTCCAGGAGTAATACCAATAAGCCACTTCGTAGTAAACCCCTTTTTGTCCACTTCTATCCATTTCTTGCATTGTTCTAATTTCCAAGCGGAGAGAGAAGCAAGAAATTGGTCTTTTTATTATCTGTAATAATTTGACTTTCCTATATATACACAGGGAGTTGACAAATTACATGAATGCCCATCGTACTCTCGATACGATCATACGATGCCCGTGTATCTAATTTCATCTGTAGCGACGCGTTAAATTGGCAACATTAGCAAGGATTATGAAGTGTCCCTCGATAGCTCAGCGGTTAGAGCAACCAACCGGCAATTGGGAGATCCGAGTTCGATTCCCAGTCAAGGTATGCACCTTTATCCTTGCTATCGCCAAAGTGGTGACCCCGACGTGATTCGTTCCAGTACATCGAACCTCCGTTACATCTCAAATTCGCGGATTCCCGTCCTATCCATGGAGTTACCGAACAACGGTTCGTAAGAATGGTGAACGCGGCCGCCACATTCCGTTAATTGTATCGAGACAAACCATGTCTCTAGGGGGGGAGTACTGTAGCGACGCATTAAACTGGCAACATAATGAATAATAATGAATAGCAAGGATAATGAAGTGTCCCTCAGCGGTCCGAGCAACCAACCGGTAATTGGGAGATCCGGGATCGATTCCCGGTCAAGGCATGCACTCTTTATCCTTGCTATCGCCAAACATCATATTTGTTCTTGGTGACACATATTTCTTGACAGCTCTAATTTATTTAATACGTGAGCCTTTTTAATTTAATGCGAGCAACATTAGTTATGATAAGAAGTGTTTACTGTGGTTTTATCGGTTAGTAGTATTGCTCGGCTGTGGTTTGTTTATTACCTCGGTGGTTGTAGAAGACTTTTTGAATATCAAAAACCGTCAATATTGGCTGGTTTCTACGATTTGATGGGAGAACTTGTCTTCGCCGTCGATGCATCATTAGGCATCAAGCAGAGCGAGTGTCAAGAAGGGGTATTCTAAAAGTAGCTCTTCTGCAATTATATACTGGAATTCTCTGCATATTTGAGCTATTTCGATGCTCCGTAATAAAGTGTTGACGTTACACATATGGTTATGCAAGCTGAATGGTAATCCACACCATTTGTGCCGATATAATAACTCCATTGTTATACGGGCGCTGATTATTTCGGCACAACTTTCCACTAACCTACTAACTGACCAATTGATGATAGTGGCACCTGAATATTTTTCAAGGTTAACCTACTTGTCGATCCCGCGATTCTTTGGCGCAATCATTCGTCGAAGTAAGATTTGCCGAGTCGCGGATACCGCCAGCCGCCGTCATCGTCAGCCGTGAGGAGAGAGTAGCACATTTTTGTTAAACTAAAAGTGACAGCTCGGTTGGACTTTCGGCTTCGTTTTGAATATCGAGGTTCCATTGATAATCCGTCGCGCTCCGCGTCGTGCAATCGCGACCGGAAAAACCTTTTACTGGAGCGGATATTTTTTACGTTGTGCCAAGCCGCGTAGAGATAATGCAGTTAATTACAACATCTGCGCTCCGACTTTATATAATACCATTAGTAAGTATTTTTTATCAGGCATTACAATAATAATTCAATATTTGCTACAACGCCACGGCTACCAGAATTAATAATAGAATAACGTAACCGAACCCGTTCAGGATGAATGTTTTCATATCCTTTTTTATTTCCTCTTGATACTGTTTCAAATTTAAGATACTATATTTTATATGTACTCTATGTACTTCTCATAAAACTATCAGTGCTTATTTTATTAACCTTACGTCGGGTGCAGTCTGAATCTAAACACATTCGGGCGCAATGTATCTGAGAGATCCCATATCAAATCTTACACAATTTAGATTTTAACAATTATTTTAATTAATACAATAGAATAATAAATATTTCACACTAGTTTTTAATCGCAATAATTGAATTTACATAAAGGAACTCATTTTATAGTATATAACAATAAATTTGGAATATTTTTATAGAAGAACCAACTATTAACAAGTTTTTTTTTTGTGTTTTAAGGACAAAACACACAAATTAGTATTAAACAATATTCTGAATACCATATTCTGAAAAACCACCTATTGTCTCATGTAAAAGTCATAAAGTTATATATAAAATAATATTGGACGTGAGGTACAATAAAAAGTTATAAGTAACTGTTTATTTTAAGTGTAAAGAATTATAAATTCTCTTCATCATTTTAGCATGTCCCAAACAAAAATAAACACATCACATTGTTGGTAACGATATTTAATATTAACCATTAATTTAACCCCCATATATGTTAGTTTTGAATAATAATACCATAAAAAGGCAGAATAAGTAATTGTAGAGATCCCAAAAAATATTATTAATTCAAATAATAAAAGAAATCTAACAAAATATAAGAGTGAAAATAATGACGTAATCAGGCGCAATGCATCTGACAGGTCCAGAGGGCCCATATAATGCCAAGGAATGCACTAATAAAATCGATACCATATCGAGAAGAGTGATTTGGAGGCTATGAGGGAATTGGAGTTAATACTCGTAATACACACGAAAGGGCAAAGAAAAAAGTACCTGCCGGATCTTACAAATCGGCTGCGCCCGACGGAAGGTTAAGAACTATTTATTAATAATATTAATAATATTATTAAATGAACACCTGAATACAGAAATATGCCCTCAGAACTGATTTATCTAAATCATATTCAGCAATTTCCAGTACACTGAAACTGAAACTTATAATTTAGGATGTATAAATCAACATACTTTTAAATGTTGTGTTCGTTAAAATAAAAGTATTTTAACTTTATGGAGTACTTTATACAAACGTAATATTAAACATAAACAGAATATTTAGTAGTTGTTGGCATTGCCTTTATTCTTGAGAATATAACAGATCTTCGGGATACACTCTCAACTAATTGCTCCTTTTTGGTATGCACATCTAGGCTGAACAAATAGTTACCGTAATTGCTCTACATTAACAGGTTTTGCTGCAGTAACGGTGCCTTCCTTGATGTCATCCCAGCAAATTTCTATGGGGTTAAGGACTGGCGACTGTGGGGGTTGCGTAAAGCGTAATTTTTTTAGTTTAGAGGTGTTATTTTGAAGCATGTTTACGTAAAAATTTGTGGTCAAGGTTCCTTTCTTCTACTCCATACCATGAAAATTAACTCCAGATCAAATTCGGTTTCCCCATGCTTTATTGTTTTCTTTGTGTACTGAGGTTTGGATTCTGAAGACGGGAGAAATAACAATGTATGAGAAGGTCATACCTATATATCGTTGTCCACCAGTAGGATTAATAATTACATCGTTGTCCACCAGTGGGGTTAAAAAATAAAAATCATTTTGCTCTCATTTGTCCGGAATATATTGTCATTTTTATGCTCTATTGCAAACTCCAGCCGTTTCCTTATTTGTATTTTTTACACAGCTGGAGCATATCTTCATCTTCTGCGTTCTAAATTCACTTTTAAAAGACGCCTGCATCCTAACGGTTGACTATAGTTTCAAATTTAATTCTTATTTTATTTTAGTTAATTTCTGTTTACTTAATTTCAACTTTAAAATGTCTGCAATTATAATATTCACTAAATATATCTCAATATGCTGCTATTTTATTGCACAAACTTATAGTTTTCATTAGGGAATTCTCCGAAATAATTCAAAATGTTTAACAGCCGATTTCAGACTTTCGTGCAAATAATACAGCAAATACTCTTTTATGCTTCGTTAAGGAACCAGCTAATAGATGGCGACGGTGTGTATATTTATTTGAACAGTTCAAGCGCTGATATTTTCGTGCACACCAGTTTATGTAACTATTACACCATTACCAGATAGAGTTTAATATTTTTAAATCTACCGGCTTTAATTTACCCCTCAGATATGCCCTCCATTGTATACAGTGTTTGTGAAATTGAGGATTTTTTAAACGAGAGATCCTAATAACAGAAGCCAATTGTGGTAAATTTTGCTTGGAAATTCCAGACCAAATTTTCAGTAATACGTGAAATTGCGCGACATAGTGCAACAGTTATATAACACCATTAGTATAAGGAATTCATATTATTTCATACAGAAGAGAATAGAATTTAGTCCGTCTACTTATATAAAATTATGGTTAAAATCTTGGTCTCACTCCAAAAAAAAATCATTGTAGTGCTGATGCCACTTCATAATTTACTACTTCTAACTTTAAAACTGTACAATTAAATGTATTTGACAGTTTATACAGACAGGATATACGAGTATTAAGGGTAATATTAGAATCACTATAAATTTTTTGGTGCCTATTTTCGATAAAAAAAACATTCCATTTGAAAAAACAATTTGTACCCGGTTTTAATGCACGGAACATGTAGGGTGGTGGAAGGAAGCTAACTAAATGCTTCCATTTTTCTATCCTACTTTCTTCCAGATACCCTGCATTCAAGAAACTTAACCACATCACTTTACTTGCAATTAAATACGTTATGAATCCCCTATTTCTAAAGAGGCTTATGTTTATTTAACGTTGACCTCATCTACGCATATTTAACAATTTCCTGCGTTTATACATAAACATATTAATTAATAACTCCATATAAAACACTAAAAACGGTATTTTCATATTTTACCGCTCAAAAATCACTAATTCACTGTATTGGTAAGGAGACAGTCATTTATCAACTGCACGTTACCATAATAGCCAATTATGCGATTTGTAAATCTGATTTCTACACGTTATCGCAATCTACTGCGTCCCAGGTAGAAACCGACAACCTTGTAACGTTTTGGCGTGTAGGTATGTGATGTTACTTTTACTTTTTTCGGTCGTGAACTTGCAATTCCGTGTAAGGTTGCAGTAAATTAGTTGACCGAAACGTATATAGGTGACAACGTCATTGTCATTTCGCTGTGAAAAGGTGCACGCGTATACTTTAAAGGACGTCCTTCCAAGGAAGCTGTACCTCTCGGCGACTACTCGTATAGCATAGTTATTTTATGACGAATTTGTGCAACATTTAAATAGACCTATCCAAGTAACAGATTTTATGTTGCATTTAAGTCGTCCCATGGCATATTTTCTTTTCCTTAAATTATACTAAGCCCTTATCAAATTAATAAATAATTACGTTACCAAAACATCAGATTAGTTTTCAACGTATCGGTGAAATAAACTTTCATTTAACCTTCTAATTTTTTGAGACATACAAGGTCGAATTAAAAAAATATTTTAATTTAATGGTTCAAATGACAAATAAATATTAATTGTATATACAGACCCCACGAAAATATTAGGCATATTTAAATAAAAATCGTTTATTTTAAAATGTATAACATTTTTTGATTGGTAATTGCTACGTTTACCAAAAGAGAACTGATATCATGGACATTTATTTGGACAGAAAAATGGGAATAACAGCAGAAAAATATTTCGTAGTTGATAACTTGCATAACAATAAAAAAATATAAATAATAGTGAAGAGTAGAATCAACACAACGAAACACTAGAATAAGTGGTAAAATCGCGAGTATATTATTAAAATACTTTTTTTATAACATCATATACAATAACAGAAATCTAAACCTGCATAATTTTTCTGTGTTTATTGATTGTACTTTTAAGAATGAATTGAACTAAATATGCATAAAACTCAATATTCTTCACAATTTCAGATTATTTTTATATAAAACTGTTTAAAAACGACTATTTTGTGCTTTAATAAATATGTTATATAAAATCCTCTCTTATATTAGGTTAAGACTTAGATTAATACTGTATTTTATAATATTGTAATATACATTGTAACAGGCCATTAGCATACAGGATGTTATGTCCAGAAAAGAGTATACCAAAGTCATTGCGGTTATCGCGTAACTAAAAACCTTTTGTGCTTATCATAAACCTACATTGTATTTTATCGCAATTATTGCAACTTGCTAAAAGTCTTGAGAAAAAACACTTCTTAGAACATTCCTGCAGCATCAGCAACAGAAATGTTTTAAATAGAGAAACAACCACTAGTAGCTTCAGTAGTCGGTAAATATAGTAATCAGTCCGCAAGTAGTCGGTAAATATAGTAATCAGCAGTAGTTAGTAATCTTCAATTAGTCGTCGAGTAAACGTCGAATAAGTCTCAAGTATAAAAACCGGTTACTCCTTTTTTGACATAGTAAAGTGTTCAAAATCGTAAAGTAAAAATAAATTGTTTTTAAAAAGTTATATAAATAAAAAGTGATATAAAAAATATATAAATCTGTTTATATTTATGAACGAAATTTAATACAGCCAAATGTAAACACAGGAGCAAAATTACGTCTGTTGCCTTCGGCCAATCCGGCCCTGTACAGTTTATTTCATCGCTATTTGCCGAATAAAAAATCTCAAAACATACCGTGGCTTGTTTTTATGGCTAGGCTCCGGTAGACTGTTCCATTTATCGACAAGATAACAGAGTTTTTTATTTGGCAAATAGCGATGAAATGAACAGTAAGTATCTTGCAAAGACGCAAAAATGTATTAGTAACTACTGTTATTCTAGCGTTTATTGTAGAAACATTTCAGGCCTGTACAAAAAAAAACGTATTTATTTAAAACGGACGTGGCAAACTAAATAAACTTCTTACAAACTACACACAACCTTGGAGGACGTATACCTGTTTGCGGATATAGCAGAATAAAGTGATATAAATCTAAATAACTCGAATGGGCCTGTTGTACAACTGGTTTGTGTTATATCTTCATGTTATTTCGATTTCGGTAGTATTTTATTTCACGGTTATTTATTGTATTACTAAAATTTAATTGGTTTATAACACGATGAATATTAATACTGCCAGCCAGATTACTCGCATTCAGTTATCCTGAGATAAATAGCAATTTTAATTGGTAATTTAGCAACATGATTGTTCAAGAAATCGTCAATCCAGAGCGGGAAGTCTAATAAGTATAGGTACAACGGGCAACAGATTTTTTAACTCGTTAATTGGGGTTCTATAATAACCAACTCAGTCATTAGAAACGCTCAATGAATACAAATTTAGATAGTATACATAGTTGTACTTAAAAATGTATATTGACTATATATAGTGTGGCAAGATCGTTCTTAACGAAAAATACCTGTTGTGATTTGGCAGAACATTTTAGTCTTCATCAACATGTTGAAAACAATGTTTTTATTTTTATATCGAAAAAGAGACAGAACAAAGAGAGAACAGTCTTGAAGAAACCTGTATTGTATAAAAAACAGGACGTTTAGTTTTTTTTTAACATTCTTTTTTGTTCTTACTGATTCCATTGACTTAACTTTTACTTTGACAAAAAATATAAGAGAATGTATTATTTGTAAATAATTTTTCAACTTATTTAAAAAACACCTGTTATATATTAAAACACATTATTATATTATTAAGTATGGTAACCTGAATAAAATTCGACTTCGAGTGCAGAAGTTAGAGTTATTACGAGTAGTTGAAAGTGCAAATTCTTTATTTGGATGGTCATCATAACCAGATGACCAACCAGATGTTACGAAAGCGTGCAGAATGTATGTAGCAGGCATATCATCCTTTGGATAGGATGTAAAATCGAAGGTTCTTTGTCTATTACATTTTCCACAAGTAAAATCCTTATCCCACAACGAGAATAAGCAATCCTTATCCCACAACGAGGCCATCCACTCATATGGCCTTTTCCTTGAAACAATGTTTGTCAATTTTGTTATGATAATTATTGATGTATTGGGAGGTAACGATGTATGTGGAGATTCAGCAAAATTTTCAAGCTGAATATAGCTTATCTTCTGCTAATTAATTTTGGTAATGAGAACAGGTGAATATTAAATGACCGATGAAAAGGAAGAAATGATATTTTATTGTATAGAAATATTGAGTTTTTTTTATAGTTAAGAGAAGTATATATTAGCCATTTAAATAAATATGCCATACTAATACCACACTGTACATACTATGTCAAGCCAGAATTTTCTTGCTCAACGCGTTTTCAGTTCTGGAACATTGGGATTTATTCCAAAATCAATCAATTTAGAGTCAAAATACTGCCTCTTTGGAAAAACTGAACTACCTATCGATATCGAAATGACGAAAAAAGAAAATTGCCGCATTTGCGGCTCAGAAAATCCACCAATGATTCATGGGAAACAAATGCACCTCCAACGTGTCACTGTTTGGTGTGCATTGTGGTCTGAATGAATCATTGGACCATTTTTCTTTGAAATCGAGGCAGATAATGCATTAATCTTCAATTGGAAGATATTGTTCTTGAAGGCATGTCGCTTCAGCAGGACGGTGCCACTTGCCATACCACCCGCCAAACATTGACAATCTTGCACTAGTCATTTCCTGGTTGTGTCATCTTCTGGTTTGATCAAAATTGGCCGCCACGATCTTGCAATTTAACACCTATGGATTTTTTTCTTTAGGGTTTTCTGAAGCCTTAGGTTTACGTCAGCAAGTCCACGACCACCCAAGTATTGCAGGCCGAAATTGAACGCTGTATCAACAAAATATCGCCACATTTATGCAAAACCGTTATTGAAAATTTCGCCAGAAGAGTACTCGTGTACCACCAAATCCATTTACCGGATGTGTTGTTCCGTACATAATTCCCACATATCTACATTATAGATTAATAAATATTTCAATACTTTGCTACAGAGAACCATATTTTATTTAAAATTTACATCTTTCACTCTTGTTGTAACACTTTTTATAAGATATTATAGAAGAGCCATGTAAGAAAAATAAAATTCGTCACTTTTATACCAGTTCAGAATTCTCCAAAGGTTCTTTTGGAATTGAATAACTTTACAATCCCACGCTTACATAAATTTCTTCTAATCATCGCTCATCACCATGAGGTCATCAGTCCTAAGACTGGTTGGACGTTAACCTCCAGCTTCTCCTATCTTGTGCTAACCTACGCATTTGGCTAATTGTGCTACAACCTACATCCCTTACTATTTGCGAGCAGTACTCTAATCTAGGCCTACCTCTGCCTTTCTTCACTCCTATTTCTGCCTCCAAAATATCGCGGACTATTCCCCCATGTCTCAGCAAGTGGCCTACCATTCTATCTCTTCTCTTCTTTATGTTTTTCCACATACTTCTTTTCTCGCCGACTTTCTCCAATACTTCTTCGTTTTTAACCCTATCAGTCCATGGTATTTTCATCATTCTTCGGTAACACCACATCTCAAAAGCTTCTAATTTCTTCCTACTTGCTTCCCCTATCGTCCAGGTTTCGCAACCGTATAGTGCCGTGCTCCATACATATGTTTTCAAAAATCTCTTCATTGTTTCTAAGTTTATTACCCCCGAGCATAAAAGTCTTTCTTTTGTTAAAAGCTACTCGACCCTGCGCTATTCTTTGTTTTATATCTTTATCGCTTCTTCCATCCCAATTTATTTTACTTCCTAAATAAGTGAAGTCTTTAACTTCCTCCAATTTTTCATTATTAATTTGTACTTTCGTTTTTGCTCTGCTCTCGCGCCCTCTGCACACTAACACTTTAGTTTTGTTTTTATTCACCCTCATTCCATATTCCTCTGTCAACACTGCCTCCATTTCAATGCTGATTCTAATTCCTCCTTACTAGATGCTAATACTGCTATATCATCCGCGAATCTCAGCATTTTTAGTTTCTGTCCCTGTACTTTAATCCCGAAATCCATTCTATCTTTTACCACATTAATCGCCTCTTCGATGTACAGATTAAAAATTAGTGGTGATAGCGTACATCCTTGTCTTGCTCCTTTCCTAATACCTACTTCCCTTTTTTCCCCTTCTACTTCTATAACAGCAGTTTGCTCTTTGTATAGATTGTGTACTACTCTCCTATCTCTATACTTCATTCCCGCGCTCTTTAGTATCTCGAACATTTTTTCCCATCTTACGTTATCAAGAGCTTTTTCTAAATCTACAAATCCTATATAAGCGTTCTTTCCTTTTTCTATTGTTTTCTTAATCATCGCTAGGTAAATTAATTATATATTTCAGCTGGGATATATGTTTTTTCCTACAATATTCTGATAATTCCGAAAATCAAAAACATAACGGTTTTGCTATAATCAATCGCAATTTTGGTTTAAGGAATAAATTCATTTTGTATATCTCGTCCAGTTTTCAATTATCTCGGTCTATTCCGAATTTAATTAAAGCTAAAGCGTCCCACTAACTTCTCCACATATTTAGGAAACTTCTAGACAATTTTTTTGCGCGTCCAACTGGAGAGAACTCCAGAGGAACCCCGTACAAAGGCGACGATTTTATATTTGTAAATGTTGCTCCAAGGTAGGCACACATCGCCCAGAAAACAATTACCAACGGCCAACACGTCTACTATTAATCATCTTTCCGTTATCAAATTTATTTGCAAGAAACTTCAGAAATGCGCCGCGGACTTACGGAATTACGGTGCTTTTTATGCCGGTTGTAGTTACACTAAACGGCATCTGAAGTAATTGTATCGCTAATAAAGAGAGATTATATCAGCTGTGGTGTAATTAATTAAAGTCTAGCAACGCGGTCGCGCACAAAAGAGACGTTCTCTCGCACTTTCTCCTCTTTGACTTTCACCCTTGAAGAACGGATTACAAAATAAGAGAATGTATGCTAAAATAATGGGAGGTCGCCAAGGATATCGTCTCGATATTCCTAAATATCGAACACATAGCGTCCGCTGAATCGCTTTCTGCCGTTATACAGGATGGAAACTGTCGATGGAATAAAATGTCATAGAAAATAAAAAGATAGAAAAAAAATTAAATCAAAAATTATTATTAACGTTATTTTAGAAATTTATGGGAAACCAGACATGTCGATTTTCAATTTAAAATGTACATCTTCTAAACAAACTTTTAAATATATAGGTTGATCCATGTAAGTACAGTACCAGATATGTAAATATGAATCCGAAATTTGCCTAGCTGCTAATGTAGTTACCTACCGTCATACCGCGTCATTGGCGCTATTTTCTTGTTTTGACATCCGATAAAGGTTTTTATCTTACAACAATACAAAACGCAACAAGAAGTCGCGGATCAATTAAATGTGACACGAGAGGCCATCTCCATACGTTTGAATGCCATGGGAAAGATCCATAAAATGGAAAAATGGGTTCCACGTGAATTAAATGAAAGACAGCAGGACGACCGAAAACCCATTTGCGAAATGCTGCTCGCGAGGTACAAAAGAAAGTCATTTCTCCATCGAATTGTGACTGGCGATGAAAAGTGGATATATTTCGAGAATCCTAAACGTAAAAAAATCATGCGTAACTCCAGGCGAACTATCGACATCGACTGTCTGATCTGATGATATGATCTATTATGATCTGCTAAAACCTGGCCAAACCGTTAATACTGAACGCTACCGACAACAAATGATCGATTTGAATTAAGCTTTGCATGAAAAGCGACCAGAATATCAAAAAAGGCAACACGAAGTGATTTTTCTTCATGTAATGCGCCATCACACACAGCAAAACCGGTCAAGGAAACGATTGAGACGTTTAGTTGGGAATTTCTTTCTCATGCGGCTTACTGACCAGACATGGCTGCGTCCGATTACTACTTATTTGCATCGATGGGATACGCACTTGCTGAACAGAGCTTCACTTCTAACGAAAATGTGTGAAAATGGCTCAATGACTGGTTTACCTCAAAAGAGCATGAATTTTTTGGCATGGAATCTACAAATTTCCAGAGAGATGGGAAAAATGTATAGCTAGCAATGGGCACTACTTCGAATAAAATATTTTTTATCAATTTTATACAATAAACGTGTATTTTCTATATAAGAAAGTCCTCTTTCATATTTACATACCTGGTATAAGAAATATTTTTAATAGAATACCCTGTATATTATTTAAAATTCTACCTTGGTGATCAGATTTTAGTGATAACACTTGCGATCTAATTAACTGATTAGATAATTATAGGCATTAAACTATAAAATTATCGAAATTCGTTACTGTTTATTTGAATGGATTAAATTACAATAAATAATCAAAATGTTTCCGTTTACTTGCTGGAAATAACTCCTTGATAAACCTTCTATCGAACTTTCTCAAAGTTAAAATGAAATATTACTTATATCTGTTTGAATTCTCTCTTTGAGATCTCAATCAAGTTATTTGAAGTCTTATCTGAAGGGAAATCTAGTAGACCGTTCACGTATATCAGTCGATTTGTTTGTTAATATCTTATTGGGGACATATTAAGCCTTTTGATACGTTAAAGTTGTCACCATCTTGATACAGAGGGACAGGTCTTTGAATTAGGTCTCATTCAAGTGGCTCTAAATAGTTTTCACCACTTATGGACCTCCAATAGCAACCTACAAATTCAGCCTACAAGTTAATGTTCTTTTCTCTCTAGAGAAACAAGGTATATAGTACCTCCAAGTTGCTTTGTCGTTTCATTATAGATGTTCAGATACCTCATATTGACAATTTTGCTTATTTAAATCATACCTCATCAAGGGCGATAAATGAGTGTCGTTGTTACAATATTATGTCGCCTGATTTCACAAAATAACAATCTGCGGTCAAAATCAACCTTGTGAAGCTCTTGAAACTAAATTTAAAACTTAAAGTTTCCAATGGAACTTCTCATGAAACGTCAGTTTGTCAAATATACAGCTTGTCAAGAATGGGAAAAAGTGTGAGCTTCTTTACGTATGCGTCGAGGAAAGAGTGAGGCAGCATTCTGAGGGAAAAGGATGCACTGTACGCGCTGCCAGATCGAACTCTTGTGTACACTCACATTCAATATACAGTTTGTATAATGGATCTTTGCGCGTGTATCAATTTAGTGACAACGCACGGATCACATGCTACACCACTCGCAATTGTTGCTAATGTGCCACATTACCAGCACGTATGTCTAGCGACATGTTCAATCAACTACGTACGGCATAGACAGTTAATAATTTGCCGAACAAAATTCAATTATGAAGTCACGTCTTAGCTTTATTGTTTGATTCATTTCCGTCTCAATATTTCTGTAAAATTTATTTTATTTTTGTTGAATTTATTTAATTTACTTTGATGGAAATATTACTTCCATTGAATGTTTTTGTGGAGAATATTTTCATTACTATGTCATAGGTTGACGGATTTGTATTGTAACTAACTAACTGTTATCCTAAAATGTGTTTTCGGCACGACACTGTGAAAAAATGTCAGTTGATTGGTTCATACGATTGTTACCTGCGACGCACACGCAAAGAATCAATATACAAACCATACATATATTCATCGACATTCACTCTGCAAAGGTCTTTATATGACTGAGTAAAATCTAGGTTAATTACTGCGCACCTCGTGGGTGGTCTGATATAGCAGTTTTAAGACTCGTTCCTATTCTTGACAAGCTCGTAGTAGGAAGAACATCTATAGCTACCACATACTATATTAAATTAATTCTCTAAGTAGTATGAAATATTACATTATATATATTTTAATACGATAACAATTCCAAATGTGATGCCTCAAAAAAGTACCGTTATCTACAACAATACATACATGAGGATCAAAAGGCATATCTGAGGCTATTATTTAGTAACAGAATGACGAATATTGCCGGTACAAATATTTCAATCAAGAAATGACCTACTTGTTGTCGATCACAAAGAAAATTACACTATTTCGTACGCCGATTTTCTACGCACTATATTTTATTTATAATGTAATTAAATAAATACGTAAAAAACAAAAACGAAAGGTAACAAGCGAGGAAAAATGTACCACTAATTATAAAATATAACACGCATTGTTTTCACTCAATAATAAATAAGTAAAATAAAACATTAAAATTATGACCGTTTCCGATCATCTTTAATGATGGTCATAATAACTTGTACAAATAACTTTTTTATGTATATTAGACGTTTATTCTATCATATAAATAGTTGTTGCACGAAAAGGATTGAAGTAAATATACAATTTAAGCATGTAGTGTCTAACGTAAATTTATGTTAATTACTCCACATAGAAGAATTTACTTACGTAACTATTAAATAGACAATAAAATTGCCCTAAAACGCATTGAAATTCATTATTTATTGTAGTTGTATTTGCGGATTTTAAACCCCCTAAAGGAATCATTATATAAACCGTTTGGTAATATTCGTAAGCAGACACATTTTTAATATAATGACGCTTATTATCCGTTACGTGCTATATCATGTCCAATAATAACTTTCAGATAATGTGCAATACCAGTCTTTCACGTTATACTTACGTTATTAGTGGTCGCCAATGTATCGTAATGATGATTATTTAATTACATTATACTGATAAGGATTCTTAACAGGCAAACCAACTTCAATGATTATGCATTTTTCTGTACAGTGATAACGCCATCCGGTCACTTATGCTTCATTTAAATTTCAAACAATAAAATCAAAATAAAATAGTTGTGATATTGTAATATACGTGGTGAATCAAATATAAACGAGACTTTTAATAGTAACGCGTGAGGGTTCCCGCTTCGTGGGATGTTGGGTAGGGATGTCAGGAGGGGGGAGAGCAGGTGGGTGACCTCGCTCGTCCCTTTAAGTACCCGTCGTGACGATGTCTGAGCAGGAGGTGCGTTCGTCAATTGCGCAGCGTGTTATTATCAAGTTTCTCGCCACGGAAGGTGTAAAATCAGCTGAAATCCTGACGAGATTGACTGCGCAGTTCAAGTAAGAGACAGTGTCCTGAGCTAGAGTGTTTGCATGGCATAAACAATTTGTGAAGGGTCGCGAGAAAGTTGATAATGAGAGTCATGACCGCCGACCTCGCACCAGCATCACTAACGACAACATCGTCCGCGTTCAACAACTTCTTGAGGGTGACAGACGTCTGACCACCAATGAGATTGCATCTAAGGGTGGAATAAGTTATGGAAGCACTTTTTCGGTCATCATAGATGAGCTAGGGTTTCGTAAGGTGTGCGCAATGACAATTGAGCAAAATTGCTTCGTTTTCAGGTGTGTGAGCGTCTCCTAGCGAAATTTCGGGAAGAGGGACACTCGTTTCTCACTCATGTTATCACCTGCGATGAAACGTGGGTGTACCACTATACCCCTAAGTCGAAACAAGCGAGTAAGGAGTGGAGACATCAAGGCGAGGCTGGGCCAGTGAAAGCCAAGTCAAGGCTGTCAGCAGGCAAGGTTTTGGCTACAGTTTCTTTTGACCAGTGTGGCTTATTGCACCTCGATTTTTTACACGATCGCAGGACCATTAATGCGGCGTATTACTGCGACATTTTAAGCGAGGTTAGATTTGCATATCGCCGCAAGCGACGTAACCTACCAATGAGAGAAGTGAAACTTCTCCATGACAATGCTCGTCCCCATACAGCAGCCCTGACCAGAGAAAAATTGGAGGAATTGGGCTAGGAGATACTTGAACACCCTCTCTATAGCCCCGACCTATCGCCCTGCGACTTTCACCTCTTTGGTCCTCTCAAGAAAGCCATGGGAGGGCAAGGATTGAACAACGATGGGAGAAGATTGAGGCCTACGTGCGCAATTGGTTGCAGACACAACCAACTTCATTCTACGAGCAGGGTATTAAAAAATTACCTACACGCTGGGACAAATGTGTTTCCGGATCAGGAGATTATGTAGAAAAATGAGCTGTTATTTTTTTTCAAGTTCAAATAAAAAAAAAATTAAAATTTGATTCACCCTCGTATGTGTACTTGCACGCACGATATTATATACATTTAAACAATATTAAGCCTGTAATATATTTAGCAAGTCAATTTGGAGGATAACGTAATTATTAGTAACAAATATTTCGACCAAAAAGTCATTATTTGGGTTATTTTGGACCAGAGTAGTTCTCTCAAGGTCGGGGGTAATAACTTTAGAGCTAGTGACTTGATTGCAGATACAAATGTAACTTATTTTTAGCTGTTTTTTATTCGAAACCATATATTCCTGAAAATATTGTCTTTTTATTTTGTTTTAAGGATACACACTTAACTGGCCTAGAAGTTAACATCTTCTAAAATTTCCTCTGACAGAACTATCTTTCTCACAGGTGATACTGATGAAAGACCAACTGTTATGAAACTAGTTAATTTCATGACAATTGGTCATAGTTATGAAGCTATATGAAATCAGTTTTAATAGAACACAAATCAGTTTTAATAACACAGGAAGCATACTAGCTTTCTGTGTGATGTGACCTTCAATCGATCTGGATCTCCCTGTATATAGTTTGCTACAAACTGAAGTACGTACCAACGAATTGGTGGAATAACATACTTTTAAATGGCGGTCATACAAATCAAGAAGCAGATTTGGTGCCACAAATAAGGTTACCATTAAGATGACCGACCATATTGCCATTTCTCGACACCATCTGGAACATTTAAGGTCTGCCCACTACACCATACTAGAACTGTAACCGTCTCGACACATGTAAACATTGCAAACAAATATAATTTGCATCAATGGTCCGGTCATGACACGCTACTGTGTTGGCCGGTGATGGAACGGCCTAGTGGACGTTGTCTGATACGAATTGATGCAAATTATATTTGTTTGCATGTGTCGATATGGTACGGTCCTAGTATGGTACGGTGTAGTGGGCGGAGACCTTTAATGGATTAATTATTAATAATATCATTAGTTAATTATTTACATGCTTTACGTAAAAAAATAATTTATGTTTCTTAACGTTTTGAAAAATATGTGAAGATTGTTCTTCATGCACTTGATGTAACTAATTGTAATTTTTAAGTTAGAAAGGAAGTAAAGTAACAGCTGTACACGTAATATAAAATAATATACCATTAGAAACGGTGAGATGAACGCAGACAAATCTAGTTTGTTTTTTAAACGTGCGCGAGAATGAGATTATTAATAATAATTGCCAGTATACTTGGAACTAGGAAATGCGCTACAGTTATTAGCTAATTCCTGCTTTTGACTGGCTTACTTAACCTGGGTAACGAAATAAAAATTGTACAAAATCTACTCGTTGCCAGGCTCATGCGGAATTAATTAAAATTTTAATAAGCGACTTGTTCTGAGGAGTGATTTATATGTACTTGTTGCCGAAATGTGTGATATAAAATTAGATATGCACGAAATTTTTAAACTTTCACCGCAACCAGCAGGTAATCTTTTTCTTTATAATTATCACAATGTAAAGTTATTAATACACCTTTATAGTGATCCAAATAGATCTTATACAAAACTTGTCGGAAAGCATCTTTTCATACCACAAATTCGGAGAAGGTACTGATTAGCTTACTTACGTCCATTACTAGAAATACCAGGAAAAATTATGTTCGAGAAGCAATTATTTCTCGTAAACAGGTTTTCCAAGTAAGACAGTATGGGAATCCACAAATGCTTATAAGCAAAATTGAGCAAAAACGAGAAGTAAATTTCAGTATTCAAGTGACGCACATACATTAGTATAATTCACAAATAAATTTATTGGTAGCTTCCAGTTCTCTCAATTATGTAGATTTTCTTAGAATATCAAAATGATAGTGAACATTAAAAAATTTGCATTTTAATATTGAATAACATTTCAATAACGTATGAGATGTTTGAATGCCACCTATTAAAAATTATTATTAATAATAATAAAGTTAGTTTTCTTTAGAAGATAATTTAGTAGAAATACCTACTTAGTTTAGTGATTGTCGTTTACAATATGGTGCAAATGGATCGAACAAAATCGTTATCTCGTAAACAAATAATTTTTCTTCTATTTTTAAACATCATTACGTATCTATAGAGTAAACATCTAAAGATAACACTAACATTTTACTTTAATTTTAATAGAGTGACTATATTAATTAAATAAAGTATTTTAGATAACCATATAACGGTATTGAAAAAAGAGCCCTACAAGTTAACCCTAGTTTAAGAACTTTCAGATGATTTTAATTCAAGAAGTCATTTTTGAATAATATGGGATATAATTTAACTTGATCTTTGAAAAACGAAATATTTTAAATGGATATAAATAGAGAAATATTCTAATACCTATTTTATATTATAATACAGTAAATTAATACATTACATTAATAAATATTTTGTCCAACCAGTATATACAGTTAGATAATTATTAAGTAGTAAGTACGGGGTTAGTTCACAGTTACGAGTAGTTAGTTAGTTAATAGAAGTTCTTCAGGTTCTGGGATTCAAAGGGCTATCCGACTATGAAAGAAATATATCCTTGAAAGGGTATATATGTATATACCCTTTAAAAAATGTGTTCATAACTTTTTTTTATTAAATTAAATTTTTTTAGTAAATAAAAGTTTTTTTAAAACTTACATCGGAAGAAAATAATCATTTCTTAATTTATCCATTTCGGCTTTAAACATTTGTAAGTGGTTCTGAAAAAATAAACAGTTTTAAAACCTTAAAACAGACTTTTCCGCACATGGATCATCTCTATCTCGACATTGAGTGCTCGGGAAAAAATAAACCAACACATAAATGCAGAATGTGTTTTATGCGACAGTTTTACTTTTTTCAAATAGTCCACCATCGTACTTTCTCATGACCCATGAACAGGGTGGGGTGTGTCCTATCCACCTCAAAATCATAAATGTCGTCTGGGAGACGTCCCCAATCAGAATTAGTCAAAACCCGATCGACCCGACACGATTTAGTTGAGTTATCGTGCTAACAAGAATAATTGCCGACGACAACGACACACAAAGAAAACAATATTTTTTTTTTGTTTTTAGGTCGAAAAACGAAAAATAAACCAAAAAAATAATTAGTTTTTTTTACTTTTCTTTACACGATTTCTTTTTCGCGTATAGTGGAGTACGGAAAATATGATATACGTTTTATTTAACAAGAGGTAATTGAAAAAATTGACTGACAAATCAAGTATATATCAAAGAGTCAAAATATTGTCTATTATCTTTTGCCATCAGCTAACCAAGTATTCTATACAAGATTTCAAAAAGTTTGAGTTACGAGATGCAACAAAGTCAGAAAATGATTTTTTAACGTCCGATTCATTTGCAAACATTTTTCTTCGCATGAAGTTGTCCGAGTTCCAAAAGAGTGGTAGTCCGTAGGGGACAGATTAGGAGAATATGGGGGTTATGGTAGGATTTCACAGCCATACTCCTTTAATCTGTTCACGGCCTGTAACAAAACATAAGGTCGTGCGTTATCAACTTATCATGCAATAAGATGAGACCTTTCCTGTTCACCATATATCGAACTTTTTAACTTCCCCGATCAATTTTAAATGCCTGGAAACGGTTGTTCTACTTATATCGAGATGTGCTACAAGTTCTCTGATTGTTTGATGACAATTGGCTTCCACAGCTTCCTTAAGAAGTTCGTCCTCGATTGATGTTGAAAGTCGTCCACGAGGTTGATTTTTGAAGGTCGCACATCCCGAAGAAATTTTTTTAAACCAACGACGAATAGTTCTTTTCTTAGAACTTCCTTCGCTAAAAACCTGATTGAGATTCCTTGTAGCCTAGACAACGGAATAACCTAGTTTGAACTCGTAAAAAAATTACTCGGAAATCGCGTGGTTCCACTGTCACATTTAAAACGAAATTACAATGTGATTGTTTACTTGGAAAGCAAACAAACATTATTAGTAAATAGAGAATTAGCAAGTGTTTGCTACGGATTGTAAATATTTTGCTGGGAATCAACAGGTAACTCTTTAATCTTCTCATTTAAAAAATGGACGTTTCATGTCTGGCGACCCATAGAATGTAATAATAGCTCAAGTACACTTCACAAAAGGTATATTGGCGCATACCAAACAGAAAAGACCAGCAAGTGAAGAATTAGAACACATTAAAAACATACCAGATGTGCATATACAGATATATAAGCAGCAGTAGAGGACCTTCACAGCAATCAAAACCGTAGGATTGAATTTAAATTTGTGAAGAACGTAATATATTTTAGTGAAATTAAATGGACCTTCCTTTTCTATCATTGTACATTATAAATAATGCAGATCTCTCAAAATATCTCTTGTAGGACCTTATGAAAATAAGCACAATCACAATACTCAAGTCAGTACGCTAAAATAATTGCTAATTACACTTTCGAAAACTTAATATAAATATTTTCTCACAAATGGCGTAAATAGAATAGTAAAAAATTAACAAATAAACCTCTTTTACCTTATATAACATTTTTAATATACTTAAATTTATAAAATATTTTTGTTATTACAAAATTAACTTGCTAACAGTTTTTATACACCATGTTTTTTAAATCCTCGCATATTTCTACGTTTTGAGATCAAAACAGAATTTCCTTACGGCTTATAACGGTTACTTCCCAAAGTATAGTTTATTTATATAAACATATTGCATGGCAGTCGAATTTTTTTTTTCATAGACTTTCTCCTAACCCCAAGTTTGGCTAATATTTACATTGCCAATCGTTAAGCAGTAATTTTCATCAGTACATTCTACTCACAGAGCCGCAAGTAACCATTGTTTCTATATAGACCGAAGCTGTGCGACCTTGTCTCAAGACTTCGCTTACAAAATATACCGTTAGATAAAGCAACTTAGAAACTGGAATTCACATTGTAAATTTGAACCGTGAAATAAAGTAACAGTAAATTGCTATTACCTGCCGACTGAACGTTGCCAGTGTATTATACAATCTCGTTAAAAAGAACATTTTCGACGTTGTTCAATATTTAAACATAATTAGAAATTGTGCTTTTTTCCGATTCAATTTCACAGTTCGGGTAAAAATCGCGGCGGATATTTAACTATTGTTTTTTTTTTCATGGGAATCGGTGATGATTTGACTCTTGGTCCATATACCTAAATCGCACCTAAATCGTCTAACAGAAACATAGAAATCGCAGTGAATATTTCAGGTATTACTGTAAAAACTTTAATACACGCATGCTGCTGGAAGAATTTCTGCAATCGAATACATACATTACCTATATCTGTAAAAGGTGTTTCTAACCTATAATTCATCTGACATTTTGTACGCTACCAACTAGTTGTGTTCACAGTCTTGTAAAATAAGTTACTGTGTGAAAACCTGGTGTGAAGACATTGATTTTTTACGATTACAAATGCGGTTATATATCGTGCGACTTCATTTGCCTTTTGGGGATGAAGCGCTAGCCAATACGACTAATAATTAATTGGTTTGTGAATTCCAGCATGGAGGCACCGTTTCTTGTGACGAATTTCGCGAAGGTCGTCCATTCACGTCTGTTGTTGCCACTAGTGTCGATGAAACTTGAAATGATCGACCGAGACCGGCATGTGACATATCGCGAGGTCCAAGCACCCTTGGGCATTGACATGAAAGCAATACCCACGATTGCATGATCACTTTAACGTATGAAAACTGTGCAGTCTTTAGATTCCGCATAATTTGACCGACGCGCAAAAAGACTCCGTGTTAAATGCTGCAAAACATAGTCTATAACATCGTTATTGGGGACGAAACCTGGATCTATTCGCAGGAACACGAACAGGACAAACCACTGTTCTGATCTTATCAAGTGAGTCGTAACCAATACAAATTTTTCGTCGAGGTACCACAATTTGGTTGCCATTATATTAATACATTGCGTTGAACAAACCGATATCACCGCATGGTTCTTCATCACGACAACGCCTGGTGTTATTCAGCACAATGTCGAATTGATGACTCATTGCCAGTATTCACCTGAGTTGGTCACTGAATGACTTCCTTTTATTCCAAACTATCAAAAAGAACATGCGCGGTGAGTGGTTTATGTCAACCGAAGCAGATAGTTTTCCGAACACTGAATTCTAAGGTAACAGCCGCAGAATGGAAAAAATGCTTAAAAAATTGGTTCGAGCGTATTCGAAAGTATTATCAATCTTGAAGGGGTATAGTTTGAAAAATGATGCGATTTAAATGTATAATATACATAATTTTGTTAAAAAAAGCTAATTTTGATTTTAAAGCGTTTTTAAGACTAAAGTTAACAAAACTTGAATAAGTGAATCTTAAATTGTTAAAAACATATTTTATCGATTGAACATTGATATCATTGACTTATCTATAAGCATTTCAAGCTTAAAATTAGTGTATAAATTTCAATCAATTGCTACAGAATCTAAAATATATAGGGTAGATAAAACAAAACCTAAAACCAGATTTTGACTAATTCCAACCATTTTCGTATATCTTAATTTCTTGTTTTATCGTTCTATGGTACTCCTTTGGCTTTTCGTCTATATATACTGCTTCACACATGTTAATCTATGTCTTATTTTATCTCTTTCTGACTAATAAGTAGGCTACGTGTATTATATAGCTTAAATGTGTATTATATCCCGTAGGTAATTTCTTTAGTTTGTTTGTCATTACTTTCTAGTTCTACTCTATAACTACTACTGAAATGATTGAATTCGTTCAATAAGTTTTGTTAATTACTTAGTGTACAACGAGGAATTTGTGGCGATGGATCTCTGACGACTAACCAAAATCGGACTTGTTCTTGTTCGAGGAGTTGGTACAGAAATACACCACATCGTGCTTCATACAGCACATCTTTTCTCGATTACGTTTTCTTTGAAAATATAGGACACGCGTTTACTTAACAACTTCTGTGTGTTTAATTAACAGTTAATTAAATAATATTAATAATTACAAACGACGAGTGTATTTAAAAGACAACATTTTGAAAAAAGAACCTAAAATTGTATTTAATATTTTTAGTACAATAAAACACAAACAACAATATTTAACAAATAATTATTTTAATACATATTAATTTATTTTAAAATTTATGATTATCTATGTTATTAGAAGTATACGACACGGAGAATGGCCATACGATAGTTGAAAGTTATATACAGCAAAAGAAAGTGAATAATTAAAACAAAATGAAACATGGATTTTACGCATTACTTTTGGAACTTACTGTATTCGACCCTGGTCGCAACGATTTTGAAATCTAATGGGGCCATTGGAAACGCTCTAAACGTTTTTCCGATCTCTTCATAATGATACAGCACGGCGGCGGTTGCATAAAATTGTTCTATATAGCTTTTTAGCTGTCGAATACTTCGGCGGTAAAATGTAGGTTATTGTTCAAAATATGTACAAGTACGGTGATTATTATGTAAGTTGTCTAATCTTAAATAATAGCGCTTGAAAATACCATACCGGGTTGTGAAACAGTGCAGTGATGTATTAAATTAGTATTTATTATAGCGCTGACCTATTCTGCGAGGCGAAGATAAGAGGCGAAGATAGGATCTGTTAGAAAGATAGATGCTATATTTCAGATAATTTAATTATGAGGAAAATAACGTCATTTGCTGGAGTATTACTACCTATAGTTTATAATAAAGCATGAAGCACGTCATAATGTACCTGATGCGTCAGAGACAACCACTGTTGCCACATTGCCAAAAATACTATAGAACTTAGGGAAATGCCATAAGGCTAAGGTTATATTATTATTATAACTTATTTCGGCACTGTGTAAACATTACCCCAACGTATGCAACTATCTGAATATTTATGGTGCTTGCGCTGGGTAATACCAGATACTTTTGTTCTCAAAAGAACAGCTTTCTTATTAACCTGTGGCTAAAACATCGAATGAAGTCTAAACATCCGATAACTGTGGCACCACACACAACATATTTCAATTGCTGCCAATCTCAAAATGATAGCCAAATTCAAATTTCTGTTGATTAAAAACGAATGAAACTGTAGTGGTAATGAATTACGTCACATAATGACGTGCATTGCTTTTTGTTTTGTACAAACTATCTATCATGTGTTTACAAGTTTAAATTTACCTCAATAATATTAAGACTCTATAGATGATATTATTTTTCATAACTTTTCAGTAGTATCTCCATAATTTTATTTGACAGTACGGCCAAATGGCTATGGACGGAAGACAATGCTCTGTGTTTGGTGGGGTCAGAAGGGTGTGATCTATTATGAGCTGCTAAAACCTGGCCAAACCGTTAATACTGAACGCTAGCGATAACAAATGATCGATTTGAATCAAGCTGTGCGTAAAACGATCAGAATATCGAAAAAGGCAACACAAAGTATTTTGCTTCATGATGATGCGCCATCACACACAGCAAAACTGGCCAAGGAAACGATCGGGGCGCTTAGTTGGGAAATACTTTCGCATGCGGCTTACTCACCAGACTTGGCTCCTGTCCTATTACTACTTATTTGCAGCGATGGGACACGTCCTTGATGAAGAGGCTTCGTCACTTCTTACGAAACTGACTCGATGGCTGGTTTGCCTCAAAAGAGCAAGAACTTTTTTGGCATGGAACCCACAAATTGTTAGAGAAGTGGGAAGGATATATAGCTAGCAATGGGCAACACTTCGAATAAAATATTTTTTCATACAATAAACGTGTTTTCTATACAAAAAAATTCTGTTTCATATTTACATACCTGGTACAGGAGATTTTTGGAAAAATAGAAAGAATTGCTAGTTAAAAACAGATGTCATAACTCAAAATATAAAAAATAAAAATTATATCTTTGGACATATAATTTTCGAAAGTTTTTCGGAAAAACATTTAATAAAAAAATTATGAATACTCGTAATGTGAGCAACCTTGACCACGCTGTATAATAGACATCATTAGGCGATGTTCAAAAATAATCCAACAGTTTTGACCATTATTCAGCCACTTTTAACGGATATATTGATAATTTGATTTACTAAAGATACCTAATATCTTGTTTAACTGAAATGGCCCCAATCTTACTATGCAAATATACTTAAATCATTAATATGACTCATCACAATACAAGTAATGACTCTGGCTACAACAGTGTAGATAAAGACAGAACACACTTCTACAAGTAACGGAATATTCTCGAAAAGAGCAGCAAAAACATTTTATACCATATTATCTGTGAAATTCCCGATTCGTTCACCATTGACAAATAAAGTTTTTGGGTCCCGCTGGACGCGATGATAGAAAAAAATCCACGATTAATTTGTAGGTGAATGATTGAACACTAACGGTTTATCCGGCGCGCGAAATAACGACCGGTATCGGTGAAACAGGCCAGCATTATTAAATTGACCACATATCATTATATCAAATATGCGGGTAGATAAAGACCTTGTGTGAACTGAAAATCGTTTACCGCGTCGCATCGCGTTCGGCAGCGGAAAAGCTTTGTGGGGCTCCCTCTTTCCATTAGGGGAAAACGTTATTGCTGAAGCATAACCCTCTTGATTTATATTTTTTTATATTTGTTAATGCAAAGCGTGATTCTCTTACCAAATCGTGTTGCTATGAGTTCTTTATCCGAGCGGCTCGGGGCAACTAAATTTACGATAATATTGGGGATGGGTCCTAGGATATATTGAAAGATAAAATATTCGGTACATACCGGGCACGTTGTTTCTTGATTAACATGGGAAATTCTTGTAAGAACTTCCATTCCCTATTTCTGTCTGATTTGTTTCGAGTAATTAAAATTCGTAATAAGAGTATAGGGTATAACATTGGGAATTATAGGATGTGATTTATGAATAAAACCAATAATATTTGACAAATTGACGTTTTAATTATCCTTCAACATAAAATGGAGATGATACGGCTACAAATGCAAAAGAATATCGTTTATGTGGCCGCCTTGACTCGTCTAGAATGATGACATTCGTTTAGCAAAGTGGTCCATACCACGAGCACATAAAACTGGCTCTATTTTCTAAATAACACGTTGAATGTTTGTTTGTTGTGAATGTGGTGGCGTACACACTTCCTTTGACATAATCCCAAAGAAAAAAGTCCAGTGGTGTTAAATCACAGGATCTTGCAGGCCAATTGATGTCAGCATTCCGCGAGACAACATAACCCGGAAATTTCATGCAACAGATTTATGGTTGCACCCGTTGCACAGGTTGCTGAAATCACATGTTCAAATCCAAATCAATTTGGTGGAAAAAGAAATTATTTAATATATCATGATAACGTTCCCCATTTACTGTGATAGCATTATCAGCTTCATTGCCAAAGAAGTATGGTCCAATTACTCCACCATTCCAAAATACGCACCAAGCCGTGCATATCTGTGGATGAATTTCTTTTTCGTGAACAGCATGTGAATTTTCGGCACCCAAAATTCGACAACTTTCTTTGCTGACGTATCCGTCAAGATAAAAATGTGCTTCATCGCTGAACAAAATTATGTTGCAAAAATCAGCATTGCCTTCTGTATTTTTAACACCCAATTAACAAATGTACGATGTTGTAAATGATCTGTAACTTTTAATTGTTGTGTTAACTGAATTTTATATACTAACAGATCTTTCTTTAATATCTGATATATGGTGGCTCTTGACAAATTCATTTGTTGTACACGACGTCAAATTGATATGTTTGGATACCCTAGTACACATCTGATTAACGACGACGAGGACGTATTGGTGTTGTCTTATCAACAACACAACCCACGTCCTCAAATTTCTTGCTAGCGAAATCAACTAGCGAACTGTTAACTCTGTAGGCGCTTCATTTTATCCTAATTTTGTGCGAATTTTCTGTAAATCGTCTCTCACATTCATAAAACAGTTGTACATAAACTATTCATTGCTGTACTGTTAATTGCGGCAGGTTGACTTTGTATGGTTTGTAGATGTAGTCGTTAAATATTGACGTCCTATCTTTACTATTATTATTAGTGATTAGCATATATTTAACATCCAAAAAATTAAAATATTTATATGCGCTGTTAAAGATATTTTTACGATATACCTTTACACTTTTCTTTCTGTTCGAAATAGTCATCGTATAGAATAGCTCGAATAGAATCGTAGTAGGCTACGTCATTCTCCATGTTATTCCTCAGTCTATCGGGATAAGTTTGATGCTTGAGCAAAATCGTAGGCAACCGTATTTGGATATTGAGATCGTGTTTTACTTAATTATTGCAAATTAATAGGTAAATTTTACAAGGTGGCATCATAAAACGAAACTAATCCTGATTTCTATGCGCGACAACGGCTGCAATAAGGAAATGAAATCATAAACGGACACAGTAACACTAAATTAGTGCCGCAAGCTCGCATAAATTTCCAGTATGAATCCTAAAAACGATATAAATTTCTCAAAATGGCTTGCCTGCCAGAACACAACGTTGTAATCTTAATGTTAGATTAAATTGTTAAATTATACGGAAACATATTTACCAGCAAGTTTATAATAGATAAAACTAAAACGTTCGTGAACAAGTAGCGGAATTAATACCGACGAGCGCATCCGTAACAAAGGGCAGAAAAGCTATAAACGTCAGCCAAAATGTGTTTTTATATTTATGCAGGGAATATCTGACGTGCCTTGAGGTTGTGCACGGAAACACAACGTTTTTATATTTCCAACAAATATAATGTATAGGCCTACAAAAATAAGAACGCTAACTAAAGACGGTTATAACGTTTTAATTATACAGGGTGTTCGAAAATGTTCGTAACGCCATAGTTGATCTCAACGTCAATCCAGTTTGTAAGTATTGGAAGATGTTTCAATTTCAATGAAAAACTTAAAGATCGGTTGAGTAAATCGAAACAAATGTTGCATATTTCAGGTGATATCAAACACTAGCAAAAATGTACACAAAATTATATTACAAATAAACTTAATTGAGCCTAGACTTAAAGAGCACATAGCTTATTTAAAATATAGAAGAACAGAAAACATTTAATATTTTCTATAATAAAGTTGTAGTGACGCATTAAACTGGCGCATTAGCAGGTATAATGAGTGTGCCTCGATAGTTCAGCGGTCAGAGCAACTAACCGGAAATTGGGAGAGCCGGGTTCGATTCCCGGTCAAGGCATAAGCACTCTTTATCTCCTTGCTATCGCCAAAGTGGTGACCCCGACGTGATGTGATTCGTTCCAGTACATCCAACTTCCCTTACATCTCAAATTCGCGGATTCGATTCCCGTCCTATCCATCGCCCTATAGTCCTGGGGGTTACCGAACAACGGTTCCTAAGAATGGCGAACGCGGTCACATTCCATTAATTGTATCGAGACAAACCATGTCTCTAGGGAGGGAGTACTGTAGCGACGCGTTAAAGTTGGCGCATTAGCAAGGATAATGAGTGTGCCTCGATAGCTCAGCGGTCAGAGCAACCAACCGGCAATTGGGAGACCCGGGTTCGATTCCCGGTCAAGGCATGATGCACCTTTATCCTTGCTATCGCCAAAAAGTGTTACTAAAAGTAGACGGGAAATAACACAGACATAAAACAGGCCCATACCAACGGTCCATTATTCTGAGTGATACCACAAATAAAATACAGTAGGTACAAAAATTAAGGGATGTAAAAAAATCCTAAATTACTAGGTGATTTTTCAAGGGGCTGTAACTTGGAAAAAAATAGTCGCAAAACAATTAAAAAAAAAAACAAATTGAAGTCTCAAGTTTCTAATTTTCAAATCTCGAGTTCAACTTTTTTTACTGTCAGTATTTTTTGAGTAATCAGAATAATATCATCGAGAAAAAAAAATCCAAAATTTTGCTTGCCTTTAAAAAAGTTCACGGACTTCAAATAAATTTTTTTCAGTGATTTCATCATAACGCCTTTTTAAATAATTTTATCCTCTTTAATTTGAGCGGTCTAAAAGCCTTGTACGATGATTTTTCGCCGAGTTATCGTCGTTCAAAGTAAAAAAGTCAGTTTTGACTGATAATTAATTACTTGGGAAATAATGATCGTACAGAAAATTCAAGTAGGGTTTTAAACACTTGATAGTACATATTCTTTACAAATCGTAGTTATTGGTTTTTGATAAAAAAAAAATCGGTGCGAGAATGTTGATTGAAAAAGAGGTAAACAATTGCGTATTTAGGGATATTCGCATAATTGGCATAACATCGAAAATAATGGATATACTAAGGATGTTCCCTGTTTCTTTTCAACCTCAAATTATTCCAAAGAAAGTTATCAGTGTTCGGGATAACTGAATTTGTCGTTTTTGTCAAAAATTAATTTAAGGAAGTCCGTGGACCTTTTGAAAGGCAAGCAAAAATTTGGAACATTGTTTTCCCGATGGTTTCTTTATGATTACCTAAAAACTTCTGATGGTAAGTCAAGATCTGAAACTAGAATCTTGGAGCTTCCATTTGCTTTTTTTTAAATTGTTCTGCAACTATTTTTCTCCAAGCCCTTTGAAAATCACCTAAAAATTGTACAGGATTTTTTTACATGCTTTAATGTTTGTAGTAGTAATGTAGTAATGATTCAGTAACACAAGATGGATTAATGTAATCTAAATCTCCCAATAATACAAACGTTGTTAATGAAACATAGGAGTAGTATAGCAAAGCCAGTTCTGGCGCACTCTCAGATTTGTCTGCGGACATTTGATGCGGATGGCATGTGGTCATTGTTGATCTGAAGAACTCTTGGTACAGGTATAGAACAGGTTTGTACAGGTGTAAAACAGGTCTGTACCGGTTTAAAACAAGTATGGTAACCTGTTTAATGACATCTTGTTTTTTTCCTAATACCACCATACCTGTTTTTCTTCATTTCCTTCAAATGTTTACAATTCCGATACAATTGTCGTCCATTGTAATATTTTTAATCGTACGCCCTCTATATGAAACCACATGTACATGTATGATTAGTTTATGGGGAGCTCCAAAAGTTAATTATGAATATTAACAACTAAATACGCTGTTATGTTGAAGGAACCTAACCTAACTGTCTACTTATTATGTTTAGGTTAGGTTAGGTTCCTTCAAAATAACTTAGGTATTTAGTACAGTTAATATTCATAGTTCACTTTTGGAGCGCCCTGTATACTAATCAGTACATGTGGTATCATATAGAGGGCGTAGGATTAAAAATATTACAATGGACGACAATTGTATCGGAATTGTAAACATTTGAAGGAAATTAAGAAAATTGTAATGAATAATAGGTTTTATGACGGTTTAATATATGATATGTATAAAGAAAGTGTTGTAGCATCTACTCGTATTAATATGAGCTATCTACTTAGTGTGAAGTGAAAATTATTTGATAAGGAAAGTGGCATGTATTGCGGAAAAGTGGAAAATCCATTTTCTCGAAAACTGTGTCCGAGCGGATGAAACCGAAACCAGATTCGTGTTCAGCGCCCTCGAAAATTGGGGCGTAGGAAAAATTCGGTAAGCATTTTCAAAACTTTATCACTGCTGTACAATTAATGCAGTAGAAATAAAACAAATAACAATATTTTATAGTTTATTTCATCGCTATTTGCCAAATAAAAAATCTGAAAACATAACCTTGACTTGTTTTTATGGCTAGGCTCAGGTAGACTGTTCCGTTTATCGGCAAGATAAGAGTTTTTTATTTGGCAAATAGCGATGAAATGAATAGTAAAATGTATCACGAAGATAATATTTAATATCCTGGTATAATTCGTATTATGTCACTATCACGTACGCGATAACATAACAATGAAACTGTATTATGTAAACATAGTGAACTAAAGTCAGCAATATCGACTCTGGAAGTTATTTCTTGCCGTATAAAACAATTATTATCTCCTTATCAGATTCCGATCAATCAAGCTGTATTAATCCCATTAAAAAAAGCGATAAATAAGTTAATGACATAATTACTTACTATTTCAAACTGGGATAATTATAGCGCACCTTACGCGAACCGGTTACACTAATACAAATTACAGAGGAGCTTACATATGTCGCACAAAACACAAAAATAAATAAATAAACAGCGTGCACGTATTGCTATACAAATCTAATTTCATAATGGTATTTATCGATTCTGATGGGCACTAATATTTTATAAAGCTCAAACAATACGGGTTAATTGTCGCGGGTTATGCAGAAGGGCCGATGATGTATATTACATTTTTAATTAAACGAAATTGTGAAATGAATGGACGAGTCCCTTTCGGGGGATGCTAGTTGAGTGAATATAAAAATTGCATTGCACTCTGACGTAACCATTTAATAAACCCATTTATATGTGTACATTGGCTAACTAGTGTATGTTTATATATACATAATAATAAAACAGTTACGAATTATATTTTGTTGAATTGGAGCCTTTTGCGAATCGCGTTATAAATCTGTTGCCGAGACTGCTAATAAACTCATAATTGTTTTCATGTAACAGAATTGTCAAATAAATTTTACTCAAACGTATTCTATTTATAACATTTTGGTTTAGCGCCATTACGCATCGTGTATTTATTTACAAGGTGACTACAATTATAGATATCGGGTTGTCCAAAAAGTCCGTTCGTTTTTTTTTTCATAAGTGTTTATTATTAACATTATAATTATTAGAAACTATTTTAATCAATAATGTACGTTCCTCCATTTTCAATAACTTTCTTCCATCCTCAGTAAGCTTCATAATACCATTTTCATAAAATCTTTGCGGTTTTATTTTCATAAAAAAAACATTGGCAAATGTTAAGTTTCGTAAATTGTTATCCATGGAGCGGAATAGGTGAAAATCCGAGGGCGCGAGGTCTGGAGAATACGGTGGATGGGGTCAAACATCCCACTCTCCAATTTAACTCCAACAACTTTCTCCAGCTCTGCAGAAAAGTGAGGTCGAGCGTTGTCGTGATGGAAGACTACCTTCTTACGATTTACAAGTCCTCAGCGCTTGTCCTGCGTAGCTTCACTCAATTGTTGTAGTTGTTCCCAGTAAACGTCCGAATTTATTGTTTAGTTCCTCAGGAATAGCTCAAAATAAATGATTCCTTTTTAAGTCCCACCAGACGGACAACAAAACTTTCCTGGGGTGAAGCTCTGCTTTTGGTGTGGATTGAGAAGGTTCACCGGACTTTCCCCACGATCTCTTTCGACTGACGTTGTCGTGCATGATCCAATTTTCATCTTCAGTAACCATATTTCTCACAAATGGATTCCTACGTTGATGAATCTTTAACATGTGGCAGATGTTGATGTGATCCATTAAATTGGATTCGCTGAGTTCGTGAGAAACCCAAACATCGAGTCTACTGACAAACCCAAGTTGTTTAAGGTGATTCCGTACACTAGATTTTGACGTCCCAATTTTTTCTGCAAGCTTGTATGGTTTGGCGAGCATTTGCCTCAAGTAAAGCTTGTAAATGCTCGGGAACGACTTCTTTAGGTCGACCTGACGTTGGGGCGTCCGTAAGAGAAAAATCGCCAGATCGAAATCTCTTGAACCACTTTTGACACGTTCGATCTTGAATAACCTTTTTGCCGTACACTGAACACAATTTGCGGTAAGTTTCAGCGGCTCTTTTGCCTCCTTTAAAATAAAGAAGCATCACGTGCCTAAAATGCTCGGTTTCACTCATTTCCAATTAAGCTCACACACAACAATAATAAAACAAGTTCACAAGTATAGCAGTAAACAACAGTCAAATATCCGGGTTAAATAAGGAGGAAGGCCTCAAAGCTGCAGCTGTGCGTATGACATCATTGGCCGTGACGTAAGTGGTTAATTCGGAAAACCGAATGAACTTTTTGGACAACCCAATAGTTTCAAAAAAGTCTTAAGTCAGTCAACGGATTTATCAAATTTTAATATACCTACCTCTCCTATAACTTCTTAATATAAAGGAGGGAGAAGTTATTAAATCACTCAGAAATGCAAATCCAAAATAACTGGTCCACATGGAATTCCGTCATTTGTTTTGGAAGACTGTCTATTTATTTTTGCTAAACCCTTAGCAATATCATTCCATTTGGCTTAATACACAATGTTTTCCCTAAAGTCTGGAAAAAATCTAAGATATGTTCAGTATTCAAAAAAGGTGATAGATGCAAAATTGAAAATCATAGACATATTACGATACTATGCAATTTCAGCAAAGTCTTCTCAAAATTTCAGTAATTCTGCTGTACGATATATTATATCGTACAAGGCCTCGAATTACTGAGTGCCAACGCCGATTTGTTAAGGGCAGATCTACTATAACGAATTTGGCCTATATTAAATACTTTGTTCCTTCCGTATTGAATGAAGCTTCTCAGGTGGATGTCATTTACGTCGATTTCCGTAAAACTTCGACAGGCTAGCAACTGGCATTGTACTCAAGAAGCTAAGCAACTTCAGATTATCAGACAGTTTTATTGTTGTTTTTAATCATATTTAGATAGTAGAATACTAACCGTTCAGTATAATAGTTTTAGTTCTGTCGATATATGTACTTGCAACATCGGATATACCACAAAGATCTATTTTGTTGCCCCTTCTATTTATCGAGATAAATGGTATCGGTCAAAATAAAAAAAATTGTTGTATGATGACGACTGTAAACTATTTTGTCAGAAAATATGTGTGTAGGAGTGCATTTTGCTTCAAAATGATATTCAAAATTTAAATACATGGTGTGAGACTAATCTGTTTCCACTCAATCTCAATAAGTGTAATTTAATATATTTTATTTGTAAAGAGTCTCCTATTACTTTTGACTATTAAATTAATGATATTAATTTAAACAAAGTTAATAAATTCAGAGACTTAGAAGTGATCCGATATCGCAGTTTTGAGACTTGTTCCTATTCTTGACAAGACAAACTGTAGTTGTAACGCATAAAATAATTTTATTAAAAACATGATCTTTATCGATTCTTTTTCTATGGATCGAATAATGAAAATCTCCTTTTTAACATTGGTTGTGTACTAGCACAACTTTAAGGTCTGGCTGCTTGATGTAAATTAACCAAAAGCCTTATTTATGTACGTGTACGTGATCTATCTCGAGTTGAGATCTCAAGATACTTCCATAAAATTTACGACCACTGCAAATAGTCCAAGTTTGGCCCTTATAAAGTGCATACATTGCTAGCTAGTAATTTGAAATTGAAAATCTGGTGAACATTTCGGGTGGATGGTCTCTGTAAATGTACGCAAACGTCACACATCACATCAAAGCTGTAAACTTGAATGGAATTGGATAGAAAACCGGCATGATGCTTGGACCCCTCAAAAGCTGCGAGAAGTAATTCTGGCAGTCTAGACGTAGACTGACACTGACCCTTATATAAATTAATGATGAACGGTAAGCACACTTTTTTAATTGCAATCCCGTTTTTTTTTAACAAAAAGGAATTCGTTAACGTTTTCCAAGTACGACGATACCCCGTATTAGGAGTTTACTACTTTTCATTTATAATATACAGGGTATTAAACTTAAAATTGTGAAATACGGTTACATTGAAAAATAAAAATGCTTTTTTAAGTACAAAGGTATCTCGTAGCGGGGATCTGGTATTTGACAAGCAATAAATTAGGGTGAATAAAATGGGTCATATGTGTTAATGATCGTTGAATATGGTAATAAATACACTAGGCACGAAAATTAAGGGATGTGAAAAAATCCTAAATTTTTAGGTGATCTTCAAAAAGCTGTAACTTGGAGAAAAATAGCCGCAGAGCAATTTTAAAAAAAGCAAACTGAAACCTCATCTTTCTAGTTTTCAAATATTAAGTTCGACATATTTTACCATCACCGGTTTTTAAGTCATCATGGGTTTTCCATGGGAAAAAATTTACTTGCCTTTCAAAAGTTCCATGGAAATATTTTTTTTTCAGTGATTGTATCGTAAAGCTTTTTTATGTAGTTTTATCCTCTTTAATTTGAGTGGTCTAAAAGTTTTGTTCAAACCCAGAGTTGTCGTTCAGACCAAGAAAATCAATTTTGACTTTGGTAATTTACTTGGGAAATAATTTTCTTCTCATTTTTCTTTCTTACAATAATTAACATTTTTTCATAAAAAGATATGGATTATTGCTAAAAAACATTTTTAACCTCAAAGAATTAATACAAAATGAAAAATTCATCCTTATATTGACTTTTAGCAGAAACTACAAATTCAATCATTTCGAATACAATCGCTATACTTCGAATACAAAAAAAATCGCAGCGCTTTAAAATTATCAGGGTTACTTTGCGGTACTTTGAGGTTGAAAAGAAACAGACAGCATCCTTAGTCTATCCATTATTTGCAAAGTTATGCCAAGTTAAGCGAATATCCCGAAATACGCATTTTTTTACCTCTTTTTATCAGTCAACTTTCTCGCACCAATTTTCATTTTTATCAAAAACCAATAACTACGACTTGTAAAAAATATTTTGCATTTTTAAAATCATACTTGAATTTTGTGTACCTACGATCATTATTTCCCGAGTAATTAATTACCAAAGTCAAAACTGACTTTTTTGCTTTGAACGACGATAACTAAGCAAAAAATCATCGTTCAAGGTTTTTGGACCGCTCAAATTACACAGAATCAAAATATCTAAAAAATCTTTACGATAAAATCACTGAAAAAAATTTATTTGAAGTCCGTGGACCTTTTGAGACAAGCAAAAATTTGGATTTTTTGCTATAATGCATTTCTTAAAAAATGTTGAACTCTAGACCTGAAAACTAGAAACTTGGTGCTTGAATTTCGTTTTTTAGTTACAGCTTTTTCAAAATCACCGACAAATTTGGGATTTTTTTTCATCCCTCAATTTTTGTGCCTGGTGTAGATTAAAATCTCACAAGGAGACTTGTGCGTTTTATCAAGAATAGTGTGAGTCAGGCAGTCAAAAATAAAGTGAGTCAGTCGTTTGATCAAGAATATTACGATAAGCCACCCATTTCAAGATCAAATAGACTAGTTTGATTGAAGTTCAAAGACTATCCTCACATTTCTATCACGCAGACTATTTCCCGGTTGCAACATAAAAAGAAAGAAAAGTTCCGCCCTTATAAAATATGTTTTATTATTATATTTATACTCAAAAATTTTTAGATAACTTATTTTTGTTAATATAATGTAAAATAGACTATGATGACTCACAATTCAAATAATTTTCTCGATTGCGAATTTTTGATAATACTTTTTTTCACAAATTTGCTTATAATTCTTTAACGGAAAAAGATAGCAAATTTCTTTCTTTACAAAATTTGTTCATAAAAATTAGCTCTTTTTAAATATGCCAAAATATGGGTATGTTTCTGGGAAAAAATAATTCGATGACGTCATTCCTTCAGTTTCCAAATATGGAAAAATATGTAAATTTGGCTTAAGATGGACCTTACTCAATCCCATTTAATAACCTCTTTTCAGATTTTTTCTATCGTTTTTCTTTTCTTATAATAGAGCTGAGATATCGAGTTTCGCTCACCCTGTACAATGCAAAAACGTCATTTTCTATTACCACTACAATTACCACTACAGTACCTAAATATGTACCCTTTCTTAGGTAGCCAGAAATTCCTATTTAATTACGTCCATAAACTGATTACGCATACATTAGAAGAGAGTAAGACGAAACCATTATTTAACTAACCTGTTGGTGCCCGTAATGTCCTCCTTTAAATTCACCAATCATAATATGCCAATAGCCCTTTTGGGAGGGCAGTATTTATCTGTGTAAAAGTGGTAGTTTGATAAACGTAGTGGATTTATTCGTAGTTAGGTGTTGATATGTGAACCACTTGCAATTATTATAGTGAGAGTGACATCGTGCCCGAGTAAATTAGTTGATCCGTGAACCATGTGCAGTTTTAGCTATAGTGATGTTACACCCGACTTTGACATCGGTATGTTCTACGACGACTCCAGTCTATGTAGTATGTATACAATATTTTTTATGCCGTCTTTTTCGGCCCGGTTATTGATAAGGACGATCATAGTGGGAATTTATCATTCGTTTGTATCCAAAAATAAAAAAAAAGACAACAATATTTAAAGCCTCGCTAGTCCGTTCGAGAGTTGTATTTTACTTTAAATATTTTTATTTACTTTGATTTAAAATGTTATCTTACGACGGGCAATATAACTGCTAGAAGTATTTTAAGATTAAGACGAATTAATCGTAAACACTTACCCGGTCAACGATAAATATTTGAAATAAATTACCGATAATAAAAAAACCATACATTTCCTCGTGATATACCTAGTAATAATAATTAAAATATGCCCGTTTCAAACATAAATAATATATAAAATATATTTTCCAAAATGCCCTTTATAAGCCTAATAAGTTAAAATATACGTAATATTTTGTGCCCACCAATGTTGAACATAATGTTCAATAACAAGCAGATATAGAAGCACAATCTAATGGATTTACGATTTTTTTATACTTATACCGGTATAGTTCAAATACAAAAAACATTTATAAATCTAGAGTATATTTTCATATTCCAAATATCATCAAACTTTTCTTTTACCAAAGTGAATCATCGTTAGTTCGAGAACTCGAGAGGCCCGAGTAAAGTTTTTATACTTGGTTGAATTTCTCGCCTGGTAGTATTGGCACTTAGTCCCTTCAAATTAGGAAAATCGAGGGAAATTTTTCCTACAGCTAAGCGACCGATACAGAAAGTTGTGTTGGGGTTGTGTCAACATATTTTTCACCTAGCGCATGACAAAAAAAGGGTTGTTTTTAGATATAGACATATATACGCGTTTTTGGTCGTTTTTTTGGGATTTTGTTTTTCTGAAAAACTATGCATTTTTTGGAAAACATGATCTGATTTGATGTTGTAGATTTTCCACAATTTTTGTTCTTTTCATTTTTTCGAAATTCTACTTAGTTGCGCCGCTAGAGCGCGCTGAAGTATTTTTGAGGTGTTTTTCGATTTTAAGCCAAGACTATGCATTGTAGAGGAACATATCAAGAGATCAAAGTGTTGGAATATTACATTCAACAATAATTATTTTAGGTTTAAAAATAGTCTTCATGCGGTGCCTGAAATTAAACATAAACATTAGGTCAGCATTTATGAGTTCGGGTAACTCATTATCGAATGTTTAACTGTTCAAATGTCGTTGAAATAAAAATAGTTTATTTAGCAAGTCAGTCTGAAAGATTATACGTTAGAATACACATCTTAATTTCTTTGTACGTAATTTAGTTGTTATACAGGGTATCAATAAACTCGTATTGTCTTCAAATTGTATCTTTAATTATTTATTCTCCCAAGTACTTCGAACACAAAGTTGTAGATATAAAAATTTGCGACACATTTTGTTGTTTTGTTTTTTTAAGTCGCACGGTTTTGCCACTAGAGGGCGAAAACCGTTTAATTTTTTTTTGTAATACTCTTGTGCGAATGAAAAAAACACTCTAGTGCATTATTTTTGATTTATAGGCAGAAATATGCATTTTTTGTAAAAAAAAAAGTGTAAGACAATTTGTAGCAAGTTTTTTGCTCTCCAACTTTTTATGTGATTGAATTTTTCCAAAATATGCATAGTTTTGCCTATAAATAAAAAATAATGCTCTAGTGTTTTTTCATTGTATCGAAATGTGTCGAAAATTTTTATATCTACAATTTTGATCTTTTGATATTTTTCTCTACAATGCATAGTTTTGGCTTAAAATCGAAAAACAGCTCAAAAATACTTCAGCGCGCTCCAGCGGGGCAACTAAGCAGAATTTCGAAAAAATGGAAAGAACAAAAATTGTGGAGAATCGCAAAATGTACAACATCAAATGAGGTAATGTTTTCCCAAAAATGCATAGTTTTTCAGAAAACGCAGAAAACCGAAAAAACGGCCTAAAACGCGTATGTATATGTCTATATCCAAGAAACAACCCTTTTTTTTATGATGCGCTAGATGAAAAATATGTTGACACAATCCTTCTGTACACACAACTTACAACACAACTTTCTGTATAGGTCGCTTAGCTGTAGGAAACATTTCCCAAAATCAGTGATTTTTTGTCTAATTTGAAGGGACTATGAAGTTTTTATAGTTGATTGAATTTCTCGCCTGGTAGTATTGGCACTGATAGATTGGAGTCAAAAAAGTACTGACACACCCCAGATTTTTCTTAAATCTCAAAAATATAAAGGTGAATTCTTTGATACTAAATTTATTTTTAAAACTAGCATCCAATTATTGACTTTTGGTGGCAATAGATTGAGTGAATTAGAAATAAGATAAGAATCTATATTAAGAAAAATGTAAGGTCGTTTGTTCAAAATCTTAAATCTCTGAAAGATCTTCATCGATTGCTTTGAAATTTTCGACACAGGGTTGCATTCGAACGCGCGTTTTTATGTACCTACTATTACATACATGGATATACATCAGTGACAGGTAAAAAGTCATAGCAACGCGTGGCCGAGTGCAGCTAGTAATAAATAAGAATATGAATTTCAAGGATCAAAAAAGTAACGGAACAGTACAAATTTTTATTTAAACATGTTCTTCAAAAAATTATTTACACTTTAATATTCTGTTACCATTTGCATCAATTACGACCTGAAGTCTTCGTGACATCGAGAATACAAAGTTCTGGGTTATTGCAGGTCCAATTTGGTCCCATTCTTGTAATAACAAATTTAGTATGGAAGAATTCACCTTAATATTTTTGACATTTAAGGAAAAAGTCGAGTGTGCCAATACTTTTTTGTCCCACTGTAGTTCGGGTAAATAAATATGCTTTATTCTAATAAAAATTAACGGTTCGTAGGAAAACGGCATTTATATTTTATTTATCTAAAACATTAATTCGATCAAGAATTTTATTAATTTAAATAATTATTTATTTGCTTAATTTAATACGCATACGTTTACATAATTTAATACAAATACGCAATAATAATTACAATTACTATATTTTATAACCAAATAACCATTTTTACATCGATAACAACGCAAAACTTGAAAATAAGTAATAAAAATACTAGATAATTCGTCCCATTTAAATAATACTAATTTACTTAATGATAATTTTATTAGTAAGCTCAGAGATAATTCCGTTATTCCGGGACACAGCAAACACATTCTTATGGACAACTTAGAACCAAATAGAGTAACTAGACACAAAAATTAAGAGATGTAAAAGAAATCCTAAATTTTTTTTTGCGATTTTCAAAGGGCTGTAACCGGCAGAAAAATAGTCGCAGACCAATTTTTAAAAAATCAAGTTGAAGCTCCAAGTTTCTAGTTTTTAGATCTTGAGTTCAGATCTTTTACCTTCAGCAGTTTTTGATTAATCATAAAAGAACCGTCGGAAAAAATAATCCAAATTTTTGTTTGCCTTTCAATAGGTCCACGGACTTTTTCGCGGATCATAAAATCATAGATCTATAGATTTGTAGAAAAATCTTTATTTTAGATCATTTATGTAAATCATAAAGCTTTTTTAGGTAATTTTGTCCTTTAATTTGAATCTAAAAGCCTTGTACGATGAGTTTTCGTTATCGGCATGCAAAGCAAAAAGTCAGTTTTGATTTTGGTCATTATTTCGGGAGATAATGATTACAGAAAATTCAAGTAGGGCTTTAAAAACTGCAAAGTATTCTTTAGTTATTGGTTTTTGATAAAACAAATTGTTCGGTGGAAGTATGTTGATTGAAAAAGAGGTAAAAAAATTATAGATAGACTAAGGATGCTGATTGTTTCTTTGCAACCTCAAAGTATGCCAAAGAAATCCTGAAAATTTCAAGGCGCTGCGATTTTTTTTTTTCATTGTTTTCGGAATGATTGAAAATGTCGAATTTCGGATTGCGAGCGAATGTCTGCTAAAAATCAATTTAATGGTGAATTTTTAATTTTTTTATATTAAAAATGTTTTTTAGCAATAATCCATATTTCTTTTATCAAATAATGTTAATTGTTGTAAGAAAATTTTTTTTTAATTATAATAAGACTTTTAGACTGCTCAAATTAAAGAGGATAAAACTATCTAAAAAAACTTTATGACGACATCACTGAAAAAAAATCTATTGAAGTCCGTGGACCTGTTGAAGAGCAAACAAAAACTTGATTTTCTTTCCGATGGTTTTCTTATGATTACTCAAAAACTACTGATGGCAAAAAAAATTTGAACTCAAAATTTGAAAACTAGAACTTGGAGCTTCAGTTTCAACTTTCAACTATTTTTCTCCAAGAATTTTTTTAAATCCCTTATTTTTTATGCCTGGTGTATAATCTGAATACGATCCTAATAACAGTTTATCAATGTAGAAATATATTTTAGCGTCTCCCAATAGTATTATAAAATTACTGGATTAAATGTTAACAAACTGAATACTTGACTTAATTATTAAAACAATAAAAAATAAGCATAGTTCTTTCATGCTCCATAGACATAAAGGTACAAGATTCTACCATTATAAAAAATGGGATATGTGGCAACCGTGTCAAAAAAACAATGCCGTCATATCCCATGTTGTATACATACCATAAATCTAGGGATAAATGAAACCCAAAATAACTTATGTTGCAAGATTCGCACTTATGTATATAATTAATTAAGTCATTTATGTAAATCATAATTTTATTTCACAAATTTACAACACAACGTCATAAAACGAATAAAAGTACAATGTTTTTTTGGATATACATATTGTTAAGAAATATGGGGTGAATAATAATCCGATTTTCGTTATACCCCAATTTATTTAAATTCTTAGATATTACAAGTGAATATCTGAACAGATTGGCGCGTATATCTCAACTATTGAATGGTCGGTCCCTCTATCGAAACCGCGCCGAAAGCTGATGTCATAGTTTATACTACATGTCTCATAAAGTATTTGATTTAATATCAACAATTCGGCGGCGGCTCGGTCAAGGTTCTCCCAACTCGATAAATGAAGAACAATGGTAACAAAATATTCGAAATAAATGACTAAAATTCTGCTGGCTTCACAATATATAGTCTTTTTTATCGACCAAATATTAATTATATTAACGATCTTATTTCTTGTTTTCAGATTTCGTAACCAATTTTACGGCCGACATGAAGTCTCCCTCAACTTCGACTGATGACTGTGACGATATCTTCGGTCCTCCCCGCACGTACCCCTCCGGCTACTATCTACCCAAGAATCGGCCCTCGATGATATCCGCCAAATACAGGCAGAAGGAGGAACGAAGAAAGGTCCTAAAGATCAGCATAAATAAGCTGAAAAAAATCGAAGACCCTGAGGTTAGCCTGTGCCGCTCAGTGCTGATCAACAACACGATGAAGAGACTACAGAAGGAAGCGCGCGATGACAAATTACAAAAGCAGCAGTTAAATTATCCGCGTTGCTACGACAACGACAATTACGTGAACCTCAAAAGCGAATTCATCAAAAACGAGAGCAAACACGGATCGAACTATGACGAATCCCAGCCGTACGACTCCGAGGATAAGGTCCACATAGACCCTTTCCTCGGGGAAACAGATTTCGAAGACAAACTGGCCGAGGAAATCGAACTAAATGCCAAAAATATGGAACTGTTAGGAAGATTGGTGGAGGAAAACTTAAACGACGCAAACGATGTCCACCACAGCGAGAGCCTATCCACAGAAACCACAGAAACCACGGAAAGCAACGATAGGTTTTCCTCGCGGAAGCGCTCTTTCGACGATATGGACGACTGCGATGTTCAAGACGTCCTCTCGCAGTTCTACATGCCGCCTACGCCTAGGATGCTGACGTGCATCGATGACGACGAAGACGTCAACGTCGTGAATGATGAGCCCCAAGAGAAACGGGCCAAGGTCGAAGCCCTATCGCCTACCGAGGATCCATCTAATAGTGGTAGTACTACGCCTGAAATGGACAAATTGGATTGTGATAAGATTGTGTCAGGTTATAGCCTAAATAATTTTTTAAATAATAACATCCCCACGCAAGACAGTCGATTAAGGTACCTCAACGCTAATCAAGCACTAGACACAGACACGAATTCGTTCAGTTGTGGGCACGCTTCCATGTTCAATGAGTTTCAAAGTAATGTTTACCACTTAGTAACGTCCTTGGAGACGTAGTGCTTCCAGAACAATTCCTAAAACAACGACAGCCGGATTTTTTTATTTTTGTGATAATATTTACTTACTTGTGTATTGAACTATTTTGTACTTTAATTTGGAGATGTATCTATGTTGTTGCTTCTTTTTTATGTATAGCTACGTTAAAAAAACTAGTGAGACAACGGTGTATTTCACATTTTTAACGAAATTCGCTTGACTGATTACCACAGATACTGCTAAATTATAATTATTGCCATTATTTTTCCACATATTCGCAGCAATGTACACTATAGTTTAATTTAAACGTCACCAGTATCACTTCCAGGCTAAACACAGTAGCATACCGCTGGGTGTTTGTCCTTTAAATCTTCCATAACACAGAAGAGATAATATAATAATGAACTGATGTCCGTTTCAGTATGCTTTTAGACGCAACCAGCTATACAGTAATGTGGTGTTTGTTTCAAAACTTATATATTTTAAATTGAGCTATATTGTAGTTACAAATATTTTTATCGTTTGTTACAGTCTAGAAACGAAAAGTTTTTTTAACGTCGACGTGCCCTGTGAAATTAACAACATTAACATAGAAAAGAAGCTTAGGGACTCCCATCACGCGGAGTTATGACAATATATGTTGCTGCTTTTCTTACACTTTTTGTTCCCAAAAGGCATTATCACATGCCTTTTGGAGAGATTCGCACACAATCTTTTACTGAATTCTCAATAATAACCCATCATAATTGATTTTAGCTCTCTACAAAGAAAAACATTCACACTTCATACATACCCATTTTATTTATGTCAAAAAAGTTTGTACTTTTTGTTTGTAATTCTTCGAGAAACCAAGTGCTTCTATCCTTTACCAAAGGAGATATTGTGCATGTAGAGAGCCACTGAGTCTGTGATATTTATATAAAAAAAATGTGTTAAACGTAGATCAATTTAACAGAACTTATAAATTTTTAACTTTACCTAGAGTTAATGTGTACAGATCGAAGCTTGTTCGTAGTTGTAAAGGTTGTAATTCAATTGTTAGATGCATCAAGTGTCTTGCGGCTTTAATAGATATGTCCTCCCGTGTTTTATATCCATATCAAATTATGAGAGCAGCTTATATTAGATAAAGTATTTTTGAAGAAAAAAATCAATTTTTACAAGATTTTTCAATTTTTATATATCTGCCAAACGAAAATATTTTTGACATAGAAACGAAACCTCCGAAAATCCTTATGTTACATATTTTGTAAGTGTATTATTGATTGTTTTTGTTAAATTGTTTAATTTGCATTTTTTAAGAATAATTTTTTTATTATAATGGGTTTTGCCATATTTATTGTAGTGTCCTCTAATTAAAGTGTAAATATGTTTTACTAGTTTAGCACTTTGTTAATCTATTAATTACCTTTAGTTAATGAATTATTTAATTTATTAAATATATTATCCAAATATTGTTAAGTATACAAATTATTTTTGTAATATTTTCCAAATTCTCAGTTACATAACTGAACAGAAGAAATAAAATTAAATTTATTTTGTTGATACCAAAAGAATCTTGTTACCTAGATAACTTACCACTCTTGTAAAAAATTATATTATACGATTATTATTATAATGTATATGTACATTAGGCATTATCTATTATCTTGGTGATGCAATAAAGTACCTGAAAAAATTATATCAAGTTTTCTTCACCTGGCCGCCATAGCCTATCACAAATTTCGGGAGCTATGAAAATTAAAAAAATAAATACAAAGCTCAAATAAATGTGTATTTTTGATCACAATAAAATTAGAAAAAGCTAGTCCTCATTCTGATCAACTAATAACATCAAATCTTACCATAGATAATCTACACATCAAGATTTTTTTTAACTTCACACATCCTATGAGAGTTCATATTGACGCATAAAAGTTCCTCTAATGACAAAGATTTATTTATTAGATAATAGGTAAGTATGATTTCAAATTATGTAAGAAAGCTGCTTGTCTTCAATTAATTATATCACAGCACAACACAAAATAAATCATAATAAGAACATATGTCACATGATGGCTCTTGATGAAAAAGATTATTTTTAATATGCACTTTTCATATCACATGTAATGAGGGAAAAAGTCCAAAGTTGAACTAAAAGATTAAAATTAAATTTAGCATTCCAATAAAAAAACAGGAAAATGAAAACAGTTAAAATAAGATTTTTCTGCCACATTGTTGTAAACCACTGATGTGGTACCAGAATGAAATTCAACTTCTCGTTTTTTCAATAATAGTTCACCATGAAGATTCATTTTTCCAAATTATAAGAAAAAACAACCTATTTCTCATTGTTATAATGTTTTACTTCAAGTATAACATTATAACAATCAAATATATAACTAATGCATAAGCAAGATTATTGGGAAATATATACAGGGTGAGTCGGTAGGAACGGACAAAACTCCAGGAGTGTATTGTACGCGTGAAAATAATGTACAAAAACCTCAAATGTTGTTATCCGATTTTTATTTGTTTTTAAGTTATAGCGTAATTAAAAATAAACAAAATTTCACACATTAACGTTTTGGTCATCATAGCGTTAAAAATGTTCAAAAATACCGCCATTCACCTGTAAACATATACTGCTTCTTTACTAAGGGCGCCTGTAGCCCTCCTGATTGAGTCACGTCTTTGTTTAAGATCGGCTGCAGCATTTCTAATACGTTGAATTAGTGCATCCCGAGTGTCCACTTTTACTGTATACACTTCATCTTTGAACCAGCCCCATCAACAATAATCTAGTGCTGTGAGGTCTGCAGAACTAATAGGACCACCACGACGAATCCAACGCCCTGGAAACCTTTCGACCAAATGTTCCTTGACCTGACGAGCGAAATGTGCAGGAGCTCCATCGTGCTGGTGGTACATTTGCATTCTGATGTTTAAAGGGACATCCTCTAGTAGTCCGTGTAATTCATTTTGTAAAAAATTTAAGTAGTTGTCTCCTGTGAGGCGATTCTCCAAAATGAAAGGGCCAATTAAATAACCATCGACCATACCACACCACACGTTTACCGAAAACTTATGTTGAAAGTTACTTTTGACTGTTGCGTGGGAATTTTCATCTGACCATACATGACAGTTGTGAGTATTATTAATGACGTCATGGGTAAATGTTGCTTCATCTGTAAAAAGTAGGCGCCATACAACAGAAGGATTGTTATTTATCCACCGACAAAATTCCATACGTTTAGGATAATCTTCCGGTTGTAGGTGCTGTACTCTCTGTACATGGTATGGATGTAAGCCTTGCTGGTGGAGTGTGTTTATTACTCTTGTTTGTGGAATGCCCAATTGAATACTAATTCTTCGTGAGCTGGTCGTTGCATCTTCTGCTACTACATCCAGAGTATCTTCTACCTCTTCTAAATCTTGTCGAGTAACTCATTCAAATGTTACGTTAACATTGGGAAGCTTTCTGGTCTCGCACAGATTGTTGAAAACTCTGATAAATACATTTTTATTAGGATGTATGTGATGTGGAAACCGTTGACGATATTCTTCAACAGCAGCTCTAGCATTCCCATTACAAAAACCATAAACAAACGCCATATTTGCATATTCTAAATTTGCATACGTGTGTGGCATTTTGTAATACTTTAATCGTTCAAACTCCAAAATAAACCTTATGTCACTGTCACAACACACTGACACATTGTCAAAACAACAAAGTTACCAAATGTTTTTAAACCTCGAACATGGCATACTAGATAAACATTTTTAATTACGCTATAACTTGAAAACAAATAAAAATCAGATAACAACATTTGAGGTTTTTTACATTACTTTCACGCGTACAATACACTCCTGGAGTTTGGTCCGTTTCTCCCGACTCACCCTGTATAAATATATATTATACACTTATAAATGTTATAAGTAATCTATAAGTATATTTATCTCCTATAAAATACATTTTCAGATACATATGTCCACTACATTTTTAAGATTGTGTGGTTGTATCCATTCAGTGGGCAACCACGCTTATTGAGAACTTCATATAAAATATTTTTCTATCCAAGGTTTTAAATACTTGCCCAATCAAATTGACGGAAGTTACGATATTTCGTAACTATATTATATCCCATATGTACATTAAGCAGTATTTATTATCTTGGTGATACAATAAAGTATCAGAAAAACATATGCCAATATAGTTTTCTTTATCTAACCCTAACATCCTCCCATGTACCAAGAGCTATGAAATCAGAGTAGGCGATTCAGAGATCAATAGTAAAAAACAAGTCGATGTCGACTTGTTTTTATTATGTCGACAAAACAGACAAACCGTTCTAAAGAACAGAATCAAATATTTAAATAAACGAGTAACTGTTACAAATTTGCACTGATATACAACATATGGCGTAAAATACAAAGGTGGCTCATTCATGAATAAATAGAATGAGCAAAATAGTATGTACAAATACGATAATAACTGCAAATTAGGTACAAAGCTTTTTTTGGAAAATAAAGTGAAATGTTCAAAATATCAATATGGGAAAAGTATTCTCGGTGACTAACACAGCTTTTGTGAAAACATACAATGTAGAATAAAAATGTAATGATTTTTTACATTACTTGTAGTTGGTCGCAAAGAAATTATTTGGTTATTAACAACTTGTAAAGAAATACTAAAGAATACATAATTCTTCTAGTGTCTTCCTTTAATTTATAATGAGACAAATAATACTCATATAACTTATAATGAATTAGTCTAAACTAATAAGCCTTTTACAAATAGAGAAATATAGAATAAACTTCAAAGACTACCTACCGGAAAGGGACCACATTAAAAGAAAATAATAAATAAGAATTAGCATAATGACTAAGAAGGAGACACTTTAAGGGATTAGATCTGTCTTAAATTTACCTGATAAGCACGTAAATATAATAACCCTAAGAGAAAAGTAATTAGTGCATTGTAAAATCTAAGAATTTGATACTCATTTTACAATGAGATACCAAAAATTAAGCCTCTCATCCCAATCTCGAATTGGGTAGAATATTTAAAATACAGTGTGTTTGGAAACCACAGTACAACTAGTAATATGGGAGACCCTTTTTCATTAGTATTATAAGAAACATAACAGATCTAAAGATTGGCTTTGCAACTCTAGCAGGTGTATTATTGGGTTCAGACTGTGTGAGTGGAAAAATCATTACTAATTTTTCCACTCAGTTGTAAGTTACTTATAATAAGAGAGGGTATAGATCTGTTATTACTCTTTTATATATATATATATATATATATATATATATATATATATATATATATATATATATATATACGTGACCAGAATGATTAGTAATACTATTCATGTTTATTTCAATGGAACATATTAATTCTTATATTTTTCCCTAACTAGACCTTAGTGGCATGTCTTATCTGCGACAAGTTGCTATAAGTTTTAAATATTATAATAATTCTATAGTCTCAACATCCTTATACAATTATTATAATATTTCAAATAATGGATTTAAGTTTAGTATAAAATATCACTACCGCATCATCTACTGTTTGCTGTACAGCTGTTCTAATAGTTGAAATCAGCTAGCTTTAGTTGTCACTTAACACTAATTGTAAACAAAACTGACAGTTAGTGCCAAGACCGACAAACGAACTTTTATAAACTATTTAGAAGCAGGAAAATATAATAATAGTCGTAACAACCAGGAACCTCAAAAGCAACCAAAAAGGGACACAATTAACAAGAAATAAACATAAACCCTTAAATAGACACTTTAGAGACAAGTTTTATTATTTTACCTGCTAACACAGTAATAATGAAATTAGCATATTGTAAAATCTAGGAATGATTACTGTTGTGGATTTCACTATGGATTATACCAGAAGAAATCGGCTACAACAATAATGTTAATGCGTGAGACCACATTTTTTCAATAGTTTTACAAGGAACATAGCAGGCCTAAAGAATTAATGAAATTAAAGTATCCATAACATTCAAATCAAAAAAAAAAAAAGAAGAATATAAACAATTGTCATTACGAAATCATTATTTTATAACTTATAACCAGGGGCGTAGCGTACATGGATGCGAGAGATGTGTCGTATCCCTTAAAAAATTGGCATATTAGTGTTATTTAAAAGTTCAATCGATTTATTACAATTTTTTAATTATTTTAAACCAGCCGCAAACATACATTATTTACTTTAAACGCTACCATCAACTTTTTTATTTCAAATCGGCTGCTAAAGCGCCTGAAATTATTGCACTCCCGCAATACTTGCTGCAATGCTGAAATGCGATGGTCCACGTGAGTGGAACCGTGGAACCTTGAGTGGGTGTTGTCATTATTTCCGGACTCAGTTATGCGATTATGTGAACGCATCTTGGCGACTGTCACCATAACATAAGGAAGATTTGGAAGCACTGTTTTAGGTAATTGTGGAAGCTGAAAATGAGGAATGGGATCGAGAAACCGTTATTTGTGCTAGAGGCTTTTCAGTGTCTTCTGCAATATTCCCACATTCCGAGAGTCTCGTTAAAATTCTACAGATAAAAATATCAGATATTAGTTACTGCAATAAAAAGATTGCCGATTTCAAATCTCATATTCAAAAAATGAGAAACAAGTTTAGTGACATTTGGGACCGCATGGACAGATTTGTGTTAGATGTTCAACCACCAAGTAAAAGAATGCGTTTGGATTCAATTCCCGAAGAAGATAACAAAAAACACCTACCTACACACGATTGTTTTATGAAATTTTGGACGTTATTACTTTGAACGTTAGTGAACGGTTTAGTGAAATTTCTAAACTGAAATTCTTAAATCTAGATTCCACACAGTTTACTTCATTCGTAAAACGTTTTCCTGACGTCCTGACGAACTTTATTCTTCTTTAGTAGATACATATGGAACATTCTTTGGCGTAAATCGTTTAAAAAGTGAACTTTCAGTGATTTATAGCGATCCCGATATGAAAAAGAGCACTGTGTTTGAGCTTCACCAATATATTATGTCCCTTCAATTATCTTGTGTTTTCCCGGAGTCATCAAAATTGTGTCGTTTAATTTTAACTATTCCTGCCACAATCATTTTCATATTTAAAGAGAATAAAGGCTTCTACGAAATTCTCAAAAGCAAGAAAGACTATCAGATCTAGCATTAATAAATATTGAAAGTGTTTTGTTAGAAGATATGAGATCGTCTCCAACATTTGAGGAAACAGTGATAGACGTTTTCGCTGGACAAACAAAAACCGAAGAATTGATCTTCATTTTAAAAATTAGGATATGTACCTCGGCATAATCATTTTAGGTTAGTGTCTTTTTTTATTTTTGCCATTTTCATATGGCCTACCATACATACGACTATACCTCTTCCCCTTATAAAATTTTTATCACATTCCTAGATTTTTTTCTCACGCTACGCCCCTGTATGACACAGATGTTAAGGGAGTATTCTGGGCATTTACGTGTTTGTATTTAATTTATTACGTCACGAGAGGAAAAGTAATAGAGGTATCTTATATCTTTTATTCCAGAGTACTAGTTTACAAATAATTAAAAAAAATGGCGACCGTTGTATCCACGTCATTGGAGGCTTGCAAAGAATCGCGGCATGTTTCCAGCCGCCCTGTTCAACTGAAACAAAAACGGTGTTTTGGAAATTAATTAGTATTCAATTGCCTACTGTGTCACGGGAGCTTTTTCTAAAATTCGAAGAAATAACAAAGTGGCGGACTTTTCTCGAAAAACGCGGTATTTTTTATGGGTATGATTGTTGCAAGAAATGCACTTTTTGAAAAAAAAAAACAATACCCCTTAAACGTGGTAAACAATGACGTGACACCATAATGGAATCCACATTTTCATTTTTTCAAAAATAGTTTCTAGTAAAGCGAATAATTTGATTTATCAAAATTAAATCCAGAAACATTATCAATATTCCATATTTACCTCATTATCGCTTAACTATTTAACAATGGAATAAATATAACTAATTCATAAGGAAGCTTATTGGTAAATTTATAAATGTATGTTATATTTAAGTTTGTAAATGTGTAAGGTTTGAATTTTAAAATATACATACATAATATGTATATTTTAAATACATATTAGAATATATTCTAAGATTCGCGATTATTTGGTTGCCTACTTAGGATATTGAGTTCATTCATTTCACTACAATAAGTTTAAGGAAAGGAAATGTTATCATATTTTAATAAATACTATAGTTTTCACCTTTATAGAAGATTATCCTTATATCTGTGATTAAATATAAAAATCCCTTCGATCGAACCGCGGTTAATTTAATTCTAAAGTTACAATATTTGATAACACGAATAACAAGTTTTAGTGATACGACTACCGATTAAATGTTTTTAAACTTCTTGACCAAAAATCCGCATTTTTTCAATGGCACTAGTGAGAACCAAATGGCTAGGCATACTCGCGTGGTCCAGAATGAGAAATAAAGCAAAATTAGATGAAACTGTCTATGCATTTTTATTATTGTGCCTAAAATATGTACATAAAAATCCAATTAGCCAGCAAACCTAGTGATATGCAAAAGAGAACAACACATATAAAAACCTATCATTAGAGAGTACACTATAATTGGGTAGTTTATAATAGAAAGAACTTGACTGTTCTAGGAAGGGTTGTAGAAAACCAAGAAGTTATATACAGTTTTTATTGGTTTTTAAAGAAATACAAGGACTCGCTTTTAAATTAATATTTTGCCCTTATAAAGGGTGGTCCAACCATAATGCACGATGTTAATCGTGAGTCACACCTTAACATCAAGTTTGTTGCCCAACTTAATTTGACATTTCCTTGTTTCAGTGTTTGACAAATTCAATCATGGAGAGGTACACAATTGAGCAGCGCCTTAAGATTGTTGAAGCCTTTTACGAAAATGGGCGTTCAAATCAAAATGCATTTCGTGCACTTCGTGACTTTTTTGCTCAGCATAATCGACCAAATTTGTCCACAATCGGGAGAATTGTGCGCAAATTTCAGCAAACCGGGTATGTAGGAAATGTGAAAACACCTATGCATGCTCGCCCAGTTCGTTCTGCGGAAAACATTGCTGTTGTTCGCGATAGTGTAGCAGACAGAAGAGCCGTCAACCTCGACTCGTCGTCGTGCCCAAAAATTGAACATCTCACGAACATCACTGAAGCGAATTTTGAATAAAGATTTGAATTTACACGCTTACAAGGTTCAGTTGACTCAAGAGCTGAAGCCTACTGACCATTTCAAGCGTCGTCAATACGCCGAATGGTTGGTTGAACAGACAGAAGTGAATGGTGACTTTACAAAGAAAATCATCTTCAGCGACGAGGCACACTTTCACCTCAGTGGATTCGTTAACAAGCAGAATTGCCGCATTTGGGCAAATGAGAATCCACGAGTGATTGTTGAAAAGCCGATGCATCCACAAAGAGTGACTGTTTGGTGCGGTTTATGGGCTGGCGGCGTCATCGGGCCGTACTTCTTCGAAAATGAGATCGGCCAAGCAGTTACCGTGAGTGTGTTCGCTATCGCGAGATGATAACGGACTTCTTGTGACCAGAAATTGAGGATATGGACCTGGACGATATGTGGTTCCAACAGGATGGTGCCACTTGCCACACAGCCAACGAAACAATGGCACTTTTGCGCGAGAAATTCAATGGCCGTGTTATCTCACGCGGCCAATTAACATCGCCACGGTCGTGGCGATGTTAATTGGCCGCCACGATCATGTGATTTGACACCGTTGGACTTCTTTCTTTGGGGATATTTAAAAGAAAAAGTGTACGTCAATAAGCCAAGAACAATTAAAGAGCTAAAGGATGAGATAATTCGGCAAATTAAAGACATTGAACCTCAATTATGTCTCAGAGTCATTGAAAATATGGACCATCGGATAGAGGTATGCCACCGAAGCCGTGGCGAGCATTTGGCCGATATCTTGTTTCACACATAATTGTCATAGATCCTTCTATCATAATAAAAAATATTAAGATAATTCTCTGAAAACTTTTTGTTTTATTTACAATTAACATCGTGCGTTTTGGTTGGACCACCTTTTATAAAAAAATAAAAAACACCACATAAATTAGACAATTCCCCCAATTTAAAGTCGTAGCTGTCTGGGTGGGAGATATACATTGAAGAAATGCGAACAACACTCATTCCCATGGACATTGCTAGTGCCGGTATTGGAATCAAATCACGATCACGACAGTCAGCTAATCGTATTTACCCCATAACGCGCTCTAACCAATTCCTTATAATAATGTTCCTTATAAGAATCTTTGGTTTACAAACAATTTCAATGTTTACATTAAAAGGTATCTAATTATGTGACTAATTATATACAGTTTCCTATTTTACTACTTTAAAATCGTGGCTCCGTTTCATTATGATGTCAACTACAAGCTTTTATGTGGACTGAACGTATCAGTTCCTATTTCCTACGTATCAAATGTGCAATATTCGATTCGAAGGATTCCAGATTCCATGTCGCCTGGTAAGCGACCAATCAAATAGCTCATCGTGGTTTTACGACCAATAGATATACGCCACACCTGGCATGCCGGCATATCCATCGAAACGTCAAATAGTCTCGAATCCTTCATTTATTGTTGACAAGCAGTTCCTTCATCACATGGAATACTGACGTGGATATTCGAAACTGCCAACAAGAGTATAACGTGAAATAACAGACACTACTAAAATTCGGTAAGTCTTTCATTTCAACTCCTAAAGAAATAGTTACATGTAGTATAACCTCAAAAACGTAGCGACTTTTTATTGGATGATTTAACCTCTATTTAAATGTTACCATACTGTATTTCTTTTTAGATGAAAATGAAGCTTTGTGCATCGGCAATTGCACTAGCAACATGCTTCGCCTGGATGGCCTTGGTAGACAGCTTGGCTGTAATGTCTGTAGATTTAGGATCGGAGTGGATGAAAGTTGGAATAGTTTCCCCTGGTGTGCCAATGGAGATAGCTCTAAACAAAGAATCAAAGCGTAAAACACCAGCAGTTATCAGTTTGAGAGACAATGTTAGGTTATTTGGTGAAGATGCCCAAACTATAGGAGTTCGGTTTCCGAAACAAGCCTATAGTTATTTACTAGATTTACTTGGTAAAAATATCAGTCATCCCTTGGTGAAGTTATACCAGGATCGTTTTCCTTATTATGAAATTGTTGAAAACTCAGAGACAGGAACGATTTTATTCAAACATGACGAGGATAATTATTACAGCCCTGAAGAACTAATAGCTCAATTACTGGTAAAAGCAAAAGAGTTTGCTGAAAATGGAGCTCACCAGCCCATAAAAGAATGTGTTTTAACTGTTCCTGGATTCTTCAACCAAGTCGAAAGAAGGGCTTTACTACAAGCGGCAGAATTGGCTGGGTTAAAAGTTTTACAATTAATAAACGATTATACGGCTGTCGGCTTAAATTATGGCATATTTAGATCAAAGACCTTCAATGAAACAGCACAATACGTTATGTTTTATGATATGGGTGCTTCATCAACAACTGCAACTCTCGTTAGCTATCAAACAATAAAAACCAAAGAACGTGGTTATGTAGAAACGCACCCTCAGGCTTCAATTTTAGGTGTTGGCTATGACCGTACGCTGGGTGGTCTAGAAATTCAGCTACGCCTAAGAGACCACTTGGCTAAAAAGTTCAACGAAATGAAGAAAACCAAGAATGATGTATTCCAAAACCCTAGAGCCCTCGCTAAATTATTTAAAGAGGCGGGTAGACTGAAGAATGTTTTATCTGCCAACGCAGAACACTTCGCTCAAGTTGAAGGCTTATTAGACGAGCAGGACTTAAAAGTTGCAGTTAAAAGAGAAGAAATGGAAGATTTAATTCAAGACTTATTAGAACGTGTTAGCAAACCCGTTGAACAGGCCTTGAAAACTGCACACCTAACTATGGATGTTGTAAGTCAAGTTGTGTTAGTTGGTGCTGGTACTAGGGTACCAAAAGTCCAAGAATATCTGCAGAAGGCAGTTGGACGTGAACTGGCAAAGAATCTAAACACCGATGAAGCTGCTACCATGGGAGCGGTGTATAAGGCGGCCGACTTGAGCACGGGATTTAAAGTGTCCAAGTTTATTACCAAGGATGCAGTTGTGTTTCCAATACAGGTAATGTTCGAACGTGAAACCGAAGACGGCTTGAAACAAGTGAGACGTACCCTATTCGGCTTGATGAATCCTTATCCCCAGAAGAAAATAATCACTTTCAATAAGCACACCAGTGATTTCAGTTTCAGTGTTAATTACTCAGAGTTAGATTATCTACCCAACAACGAAGTTGTCAATGTGGGTTCGTCCAATTTGTCTGAGTATAAATTAACTGGTGTTGCGGAAGCATTGAAGAAGAATACAGGCGATAATATTGAAACAAAAGGAATTAAAGCGCACTTTGCTATGGATGAGTCTGGTTTATTAAATTTGGTTAATGTGGAATTGGTTGTTGAGAAAACTATTGTACCCACAGAGGAAGATGAAGGAACTTTGTCAAAACTAGGTAAGTTTATGTGTTAAATTAGGGTTATATTAATAAATATCTACTGTATATATTTTCTTATTTCAAAACAGTATACATTTTTTATTCAATCCAAAAGCTATATAAGATTTCAAGGAATCTACTATATATATTTTTTTATTTCAAAAGAGTATACATTTTTGATTCAATCCAAAAGTTACATAAAATTTCAAGGAATTAGAATAACAAATTAAGTTACTTAGTAACGTAAAGGTTCTGGGATAGACATTGATAGTGATGAATTAATTTCAACTTATGTTTTATAAATACATAAATAAAATGATGAATAACTATCCATAACCAAATATAAAGTGATGAAAAAGAAATATATTTCTGGAATAATAAATATATTTTGATACATACCGTGTGTCCTTACAAGGCAGTAGAAAATTTCAAAAAAACATTGATATACTCTTGAGTTGATAAAACATCTCATATGATCAAATACTCCATAACATTATGCAATTAAATAATATCATAAGCATAGTTTTCCAGAAAATTACATGTTATATATAATTGGCAAAATAGAATCGTCATTTTCATTGAAATAGAAAATGTCAAGTGCCAAATAAGGTGTGGCCAAAAAAAAAAAATGAAACTACATAATTGAAAACAGTGAAAAAAATTATTGAGTTTTATTATTCTTTTTTCTATTCTAATAATTATTGTTTACGTCAATTTTGTTGTGCTTAACCACATTATACCATGTAAATCTTGTACATTTATCATCTACCATAATGTAGAATTATTACCAATTTAACCTTGTTTGTTTTAAATACCATTATAAAATCTTAGTTGCATCGTGATCTTTTATGACCTACATACATAACAGTTCATAATCACTGTATGTGCGTTTCTATATTTTTCTTTTGTTTTTTGCATTGAATCCACTTAAAGAACAATTTTGAATTTCTTAGTTGCGTATGAAACAACTTTTTCTTTTATTTAAAACCTTATTAAAAATTGAATACTACTTCTGTCTGGAATTCAATTTACATTAAGAATAAATTTGCTGCTTGAAATTTCATAATAAATAATTCCAGTTATTCTAATGAGCAATCGACAAACATATCTAGAATCGTCTAGAAATATCCTAATACCTCTAAAGCCAATAGGTATTAACTATCAGACACCCAATGTAAATATCAATTTTCTTTTAACATATCCTTAAACTGATAAAACATTTTTTATATGGAAGCTGTCACTTTTAGATGTTTTAGATATCTGTAATCATATTAATCTCCCCCCCCCCCCATTTTTTTTTGGCAAACTAAATATCTGTGTATAATATAAATGAATATTAAGATTTTCCAAAGTATTTAAATCTACATACAGAGGTAGTCATTATTTTTCTTTATTCTATTTGGTATTTTTTTATAGATATTATAAACTATGATATGAGATTTTGTATGTTTATTATGATCAACTTTTAATGGCAATAAAATAGGATTATTCCAAATTTGGTAGAAATGATGTAAATTTAACATAAATTATATCATTTTGTGTAAATTTGTCTCCCTATTCTTTATTATAAAGATAAATACATCATGTATCTTTAGTATTAAATAAATACATCAATAGACATGACTGCCCAGTAAATCATTTTTGAATTGGATTATTAGATTTAAAATTATGCAAAAACTTACAAATACACTAGGCACAAAAATTAACGGATGTAAAAAAATCCTAAAGTTTAGGTGATTTTCAACGGGCTATAACTTAATAGAAATATAGGAGAAAAATAGTCGCAAAGCAATTAAAAAAAAGCAAATTGAAGCTCCAAGTTTCTAGTTTTCAAATATTGAGTTCAAAATTTTTTACCATCAGCAGTTTTTGAGTAATCAAATCGTAAGAAAACCAACGGAAAAAAATTTGCAAATTTTTGCTTCATTAAAAGGTCCATGGACTTCAATAGAGTATTTTCAGTGATTTGATTATAATGCTTTTTTTAATGATTCTATCCTCTTTAGTTTGAGCTGTCTAAAAGCCTTGTGAAAAATTCATCCTAGAATTGATTTTTAGAAAAAACGACAAATTCAACCATTCCGAACACAATGAAAAAAATCGCAGTGCTTTGAAATATTTAGGGATTCTTTGGAATATTTTGAAAAGAAACAGTCAACAGGGTTTTTAAAACTTTGCTTGAATTTCCTGTACGATCATCGTGAAAACTGACGTTTCTGCTTTGAACGGCGATAACTCAACGAAAAATCATCGTACAAGGCTTTTTAGACCACTCAAATTAAAGAGGATAAAAAGGTCCAAAAAAGCTTTATGATGAAATCACTGAAAAAAATTTACTGAAGTCCCTGAACCTTTTGAAAGGCAAGCAATGGAATTTTGTTTTTTGTTTGATGGTTTCCTTATGATTACTCACAAAAACTGCTGATGGTAAAAAACTTTTAAGTCGAGATCTGAAAACTAGGAACTTCGAGCTTCAATTTGTTTTTTTTTTTTAATTGCTCTGGGACTATTTTTCTCCAAGTTACAGCTCTTTGAAAATTGCTTAAAAATTTAGGACTTTTTTTACATCCCTTAATTTTTGTGCCTAGTGTATATAATCAAAATATAGCAGTTTACAAATTTACAATTTGTAACATGAATTTGTAGAATAGTGCTATTTTATTTTTATTTAAAAAATGTTTTTGAGCTGTATTAAAAGAAATGTATAAAACAAATACAAAAAAATCCATCCTCCTTTTCGAATATTTCATCCATTTCTTAAATTTAAAAATTAGGATGTTTCAGTTTTGTATTTAATTCTTTTCTCTTAATGAATTGGATCTTTCCAGGAATTACATTTAGTAAGCTTTTCGGTGGAGAGGATGAAAAACCCATCGAGGAAAAACCCGCAGAAGAAAAACCAAGTGAAGAAGAGGCGGCTGAGGAAAAGCCATCAGAGAAGGAGAGCGAAAAACAATCTGATTCAGCGACAAAAGACACGAAAAAAAATACGACGTCATCGAAAAATGCCACTGACAAAGACGCGCCTAAAGACACAAAGCCCAAGGTTATTACCCTGAAAGAACCGATAAATACATCAGAAGAAATTCTAACGATAAATGTTTTGAACAAAAAACAGTTTACCGCATCTTTGGAAAAACTGAAGAAACTAGACAAAGTCGAGAAAGAAATTAACCGGCGCGCAACAGCGCTAAATAATTTAGAAAGCTTCGTCATAGATGTCCAGAATAAATTAGACGAGGACGACTATGCTCAGGCAGGTACTGAACAGGAAACAGAAAAAATAAGATCAATGTGCAGCGAAATCTCTGACTGGTTGTACGATGAAGGATCTGAAGCAGATGCAGACACCTATGAGAAGAAATTAGACAATTTGCAGGCATTAACGAGGGATATCTTCGCCAGAGTTTGGGAACATAAGGAGAGACCCGAGGCCTTGAACGCGCTCCATTCCATGTTAAATCACTCCTCTCACTTTCTAGTTAACGCAAAAAATCTAACTAAATCGACGAACCCAGAAAAAGACGTGTTCACCGATGTGGAAATTGAAACGCTAGAGAAACTAATCAACGATACCACAGAGTGGAAGGAGAAAATTGTCAAAGAACAAAACGCTCTTAAGAAATACGAACCTCCAAAATTGACTGTAAAATTGTTAATGGACAAAATGGCGGCCCTCGATAGAGAGGTCAAGTATTTGATAAACAAAATCAAATTGTGGAAGCCGAAAAAATTGGAAAAGCCTGTAAAAGAGAAAAGTGAGAATGACACGACAGAAAAGAAGGAAGCTAGTGATTCAGGGGATACCATAATCGAAGAACCGCCAACAGACGAGAAAATCAACACTACAGAAAGTAGCAACAACTCGAAGATAGATCCAACAACCACGGAAAGCCCCGAGGATAGTCATACAGAACTTTAGTTTAGTGCAATTTTTAGGTGATAAACAATTTTAGTGCATTCTGGGGAAGCGTGTAGTTTTCTCAAACTCTACATACTTAATTTTTGTTCCTTCTACAAGAAGTAATTGCATTTCAATATCTGGTAAATGGTGGGGAAAATATTTAGAATTCTCTGGTAACCAAATAAGTAGGATTTTATACTACTTTTTCCAGTTTCATGTTATTCAGCTTTACGCGTTTCTGGCTTAGTGTTCAATGTTATGGAAGCATTCATTAAGTCGCCTTCCCTTCTGATATAAAGCTTTATATTTACAGTTTCCAATCAAACAGTTGCTGTAACAAAGTTACTGTAGTTTTCTTTTCCATAAAATCTACATAAAGTTGCAAGAAATTATATTAATTTCATGAGTTTTTCAATATTAAATGTTTAATAAATATTTATTTGCAATTTTTTGTTTCTTCTGTAAAATTTAAGTAAGACAGCTAGAGATCCAGCCTTAATTTAACAATCTTCAAAAACCACCGGCAGAGTCTGAAGAAAGTGTTTAAAGCAAAACAAACTTTTTTGAAGAAACTTTTTTCTTTCATATGCCTTGTTTGTCATTTTTCGGATATATCAGCAAATTTTCAGTGTCTGGTGATACACGTAATAATAATATTGTCTTTTTTTAAGAAACCAACCAGGTATTAAGAAACATCACAATATACAATATAGGGAGTTAACTTACAGCTGGTATCCTAAAAGGCAAAGTTCAATACATAAGTTCCTTACATTCACTGATAGCAAAATGGAGGAACAATTAAATCGGCAGCAAAAAAATAAGACAAGAACTGGATGCTACATCTCCATTGTCTGATATTTTCAAAAAAGATAGTCACAAATAAATTTTTTGTTAATATTTTCAATTAATTTCCCTTAGATATCCAAGACGTGAAATCTATTGGCATTAAATGGATTAAAAAATAATACAATACAAAATGATTGCTTCAAAAACTATGAAACTATTTTTCTTTTTTAAAATGATGCAAGTATATAATATACAGTTGCCACGTGAAAGATGTTTTATGTATTGTTTTGTTCATTTAAATCATATTCAGGAAGTTTTAAAAATCGAAACTGTTAAGCAGTGAAAATTAGGCACATGTCGATTAATTTTCGGTTCTGCAGAAAAGTAAATACAATCCTTCAATATTGCCTTAATTTTCTGTAAAACATTTTTCAAAGTTATTGATTGTTATCAATAATTTTTGCTGCGCCATATAGCATCCTAAAATATCCATTTTTAACAAAATCACTATAGTATTAAATTCAAATCAGAGATGAATATTATCGAACACAATGGGAGTGAATTCATTTTGTGAGTAAATGTGTGATGTACTTAATGCAACAAGGACTATGGTAACTCATTTCAAAGCTGTGATTTATGACCAGCATAAAATAAATGTTTCTGGTAAATTTTCTTAAGATATCTTGTTGAAAATTACACTTTCTATATAAAGAAAATTAAAAAGGACTTCACAACGGTAATACAAGTTTTAAATTTAGAATTGAACTTGCCAGATATGTTCACATTTCAGTCTTAAATTGAGTAAAATAGAGGTAGATTCAGACTAATTAAATATTATTCACAAAGCTCATACATTTTTAATCGGTCTGAGGTGTATTCATCTTAGGTTCCACCTGTTTTTTGGACATAATCTTTTAGTTTGATAGAAATAATATTCAAATACTAATTCTGAATAGATAACTGAACGATCTCTTATAGCTAAATCTTCTGCTTTAAGTTTGTTAACTGTAGTTGGTTATATATGTAAGAACTAAGAAATAACTACCTATTTCGAAATACACCTTCAAAAATAAAAACATTTCTGTTTCTAATTGCGGTGTTGACTTTATATTTTAATATTTTAAAATATTTGTAAACATATGTTCGCATAGGAGGGGATATAATGTCATATTTGTGAAAATCATGCTTCTGAGTTTTTCTTTTTAATTTATTGTATTGATATGTCTATAATTTGAAGCCCTTATGATTTTCTATTAACTTGATTCGATGCACTACATTGTCTATTATGGTATTTTAAAAAGATGGAACACAAAATTTGTTACATAAATAAATATCATTATAAATATGACTACTTATAATATTCAAATATAGGCAAATGGTAGACTTCACATTGCAAAAATGATATCATAATAGAAAATACAATAATTTCAGTTTTATTTAGAATAAAAAACAGTAAATATAGTAATAGAGGAAAGTAAAGCATATGCTAACATAGTGATCTGATCGCTTATTATGTACTGTAATGATCAGCGAATTTGATGGACTTTAGATATAGATTGTGACTAAACAAATTCGCATTAGATTTTTTCCTATTTTGAAAATGGAGGCTTAATTAAACAGCTTTAATATGATTGATTCCTACACAGAACACTAACACAGAAATCTTGTAGCGCAACATTATAAGTACATGCATATATTTAAAATTTCTTGAAATTAGCATTAATCTGTGTAGATGTACCCTACCTAACGATTTCTAAATGTACTCTCGCTAGACAGTTAAAGAAGTTAATATTTAAAAACTCTACAAATGGTCAAGTAGTCTTTATTACATGTGATTAGTATTAATAGATGAATAAGAACATTTTGAAAGTTATCCGACCAGTTATTTTTTTAATTTAGTTTCAGTAATATGGAAACATTGTGTACTTTCTGTAGCCTTTTTGGAAAAATACAACAAATTTGGTTTCAATTAATGCTATACGTTGCAAAATATGTAAGTTGAACTCTATTAAATCTTGTTAATATTTGAAGGAACACAGAACAGCGAATACTTTACAGAAATAATGACCATAATTTATCTCTCTTTTTTATGTGTTCTACAAAGTGCGCAAACAACTTAAAAAATATATAAAGCTTTTCATAGATAGGTATTTAATTTTTTATTTATTTAAAAAATGTATAAAATGTGATAAATAACATGTAGGCTCTTCAGTTTGTCAAAAATTGTAGGATATGATTTTCCGTCATTCCACAGATGTATTTATGGTGAATAAAATAAAATAAAAAATATATTTATTGCCAATTCTATATTTTATTTAACACTTTTGTTCCTAATACCCCAGGGAGTATAGACAACAATCGTTTGTTTGATTTGAAAATATCTAAATGTGTATTTATCTATTTACTAATAATTTAATTAATATATCTAGTAATGTATCATAATAGTGTAACCTGTATAGCCACAGAAATATTTTCTGAATAATATACATTTACCATTCAGACACTAGTAAACCAAAAAAAGAAAGACGTCCATAACGTGAAATTGACAATATTTCTTTAAACCGAGAAAACAATCTTGTTTTTTCAACTATTAGTTGTTTTTAGATGGATCAATTATTACTTGGCTAGGAGTTAACTAAGAATTAATAAAATAACGTCTATTGTACACGGACAATGAAACAGTGCTTTCATAGCACTGTTTAAAAATACGTTATACATACCTTACGTTGTTAAATTAAATCTTTCCTCTCTTATTTCTTGCGCCATTTAAAAATGACGTTTATGGATTTACTCCTGCAGGTAATGTGACGAAAAATATGCACTAGTTTTTTTTTTTTGTAGATACTAACTTCACATATTTTGATAGCTTATTATTCACAACACATAACACAATTATTTCACAGTACAACTAGTACGTGTGTTATAACAAGAACGGAACAAAAGCTTGGACGCGCGAACAAAATTGTTTAATTAGAACTACTACTGTGGGATACAACACCTACTCATTAAAAAGACGTATTCGTACTACTTCTTTTTTGTATTTCGTAGATAATTTTAATTTTTCTTTTAGAGAAGATAGGGAAAAATATAATAAATCAACAAAGATGTCTGAAATTAGCAAAGAAATAAGTAAAAAATAAATGCACTCAAAAATCACAGATATTTTTTGTTGATTATTATTGATTTATTTTCTGACGTTTCATTGGTGGATACGCGGATGGGTAAGAAAATTGAAAACAGTCGTCTTTCATTTGTGTTGTGTGAGTGTATAGTGTTTGTGTTGTGATTTAAGAGTTGAAATTTATACTATAATTATTTATATTATCAAGAAATGTAATTTAATAACATAATAACCATTGGATAATCAGATAAAATGTGTTGTTGGTTATATAAATTAATTCAATTTAAAATTACTGGTTAGGTATATGTCTAACTCTTAAGGCAATTGAGGAAATTGAAAAGAGACAATAATTATTTCCATGTTGTCTCAAAGGTTGTTGGAGTTATAACAAAATTAGCCAGTTTAATATTTTTATAATCCGATTAATTTGTTTCTATTTTGATTTGTAATAATTAATTTCACTGTTAGACAATAGTTTTAACAAGACCAAGTAAAGCCAAGTCTACAAAAATAAGGCCTTTTCTACAATGTAGAATGAGGCCAAAAGTAGTCCAGGTATGATTTTATTAAATTCAGTGTGCCTAATCTCCATAACTCCGTAAAATATTAAGTTCAATTTTGGACCATTGTATACATACTGGTTTTAAAATCACTTATTCATTATAGATCTTTATAGAATTTGGTTTCAATATTCAGTGAAAATTTTAATTTTCTCATGAATGACATAACTCTTTAACTTATTTTTCTGTAACTTACAATACGTTAATTTGAAAAGGTAAAACTAGTGACACTGATACTGATTATAACAGAAATGTATTATTTATTACTGGCATATGAGTGGTTTTAGCCTAAAATAAACATTTTATTAACATATATACTTAGTTGATTATATTATGTTCCTATGTATTAAGAAAACATATACAAGTACATATAGGCTTTTTAGTATTTGATCAAGTCAAGAGATGTAGGCATATAATTAAAGTTTCTGTTATGTATTCTGGAAAAAAAGGAATAATTAATTATCCATAGGTAATTTTAATAACACCAGACTTTTAGCAATAGTTTTTATTTAGTAATTAAATATAAATACATCTATTAGTAAACAATATACTTTACAACATTTAATGTTGATTTTTATCGTGTTCTTTTATTATATCACAATATACCTAAGTGACACTACCGCCACTTACAATTTGTTGGAAGTATTAAAAATCCTCATAAGTTAATAGTTTAAAACACCTATTTGTATCAAAATTAAAACTAGCACTGAGACTAAGTGTTAGTTAATGAAGAAAATAGATAAAATGTACAATGTTTGGGTGATTATCACATTTTAATGTAGATTTTAAATACTCCCAAACCCAAACAAAATAAACCATACACCGATAAGCTACACATAATATTAGTAGTCGTTTGGTAAAAATCAAATTCTAATAAACTACCAGTTCCAATTAATTATACTGGCTATTACGTAAAGACTCTCCGTTATTTATAAAAAGGTGAAATCCTGAGAAGTATGAATAATTCAACGTTTACAAGGTTTTACAAAATTGTTAATTGTTACATGGCAGTTTTAGTATTTGTGCCACCACTTAAAAATTAAGTATAGGCAAAAATATCACAATTTTTCTAACAATACCTACTAACAAGCAGCTGGGTGAGTATGTATATATACACGGTTTTGCCGACCAAAAATAATGCTCGTTATTTTACAAATACTGATTCCTTTGCCTTACAATTATGAACAGTGCGCCATTGCTTAGATACAAAATAAAACTTTTCATTGTAAAAAAATTACTAGAAAAATTACTGCATTTGATGGAGTTGATTGGTTGTGAGGATTGTGGCGGGTATTTCGGTATTTCGGTATTACGTATTAATTATGTCAACTATGATATGATCATATTTAAGTATATATTCTTATGCACTTGATTAAAGCTAATAACTGATTCATATCCTACTAACAATTAGAGAACTAGGATATCTTAGCTGTATTTTTAATACTCTCTTCATTATATATAAGGATATTTTTTGCGTTTTAATTTTTTTATGACTAGATTTTGAGTAAAATGATTGAGATATATAAGTATAACATAAGTATTGTTAATATGTTTCACTACATTAAATGCACAATATTACGTAAAATGAACTTGGAAACTAATTTTTGCCTCAGCTAAGGTCGTGAATAACACATAGTTCTGACCTGTATCACATCCTCAATCACAATCACTTCCCTAATTTTAATATTAATCAGTTTCTGTTACACTCTATCCTATTTATAAAAGTCTTTAGTATTAGAAATAGTTAGTAGTTTATGCCACAAATACAAGTACAAATTTATTACTACCATCAGTTATTCTCTTATATTAGTCTTAGCCAATTGATCTCTTCTTCACGTCACTCCAGGTCATACATTAATTTTTCCTCCTTTTCTGAAAGACTTACGAATTACGTCAGTTGACATGAAATTTATAGATAATTCAGATTAAGTTAGATTTAGGATTGAAAATTAAAACTGATCATCCAACAGGTGGAATTTAATTGTAAAAAGTTCTACACTGGCTTATAATCACTCTGTTCAAGTTCAATCATACAAATAACAGATATTTTATTTAATTCGATGTTGGTAAATCGTAATTTATTATTGTTTAATAATTATTATATTTCCTTTTACTCACAGAAAAATGGCAAGTCCTGTGTAATCTTTAAAATCCGGAGTAGACTAGATTTTTAAAATAATACACATTAGAAATATCCACCTGTTAAAAGATCACTACCTTCGGTACACTTTCCCGAATCCCCTTAATAGAAAAATACAATGATCTATGTACAATTTATATATATAGGGTAATAAATAATACAGATGTCTTAACAAAATCAAATATTAATATTATACCAATCAAAATATTTACTTAGTAACAGCATTCCATTTATTTTTACAATCAATTATTATTTCATCCCCTGATCGAATGTTGTAGCTGTAGATTCTCTTGCTGGGGTATTTCATTTCTTCCGGACCCTGTGAAAATAAAGGTACAGTATTACAAAATGTTGTAAAACATCACTCAAACGACATTTGATTTTGTAAAACTCGTCAAATATTACATTTCACTTTTTTTCCGTGGGTGTTTGGTCAGTGAAATGAATAAACAAACCCTTTTTCTTACACTTCAGTTTTGTATAACAAGCATCTGAGAGCTACAATGTTAGAAAATGGATGCCCTCAGTTTCATGATTTATGTAAATGGAAAACAAATATATATGAATTTAAGTGCATAAGCAATCCAAGGAAAAAAATGACAGATAATTCACAATTACCAGAAAACAAAGAGAAAAGAGATAAATTATTTTTAATTATTTTTTAAATATAATTTCTATTTATGTAAATTTACTTTATAAACTTAATAATAAGTATTAAACATATACTATGGTGCACTATTAAAACAATTCTTAGTAAACGTTAAGAACATCCAAAACGTAACAATTTCAATCAATCACTAGAATATTTTATATAAAAAATAAAACGAAAACAATGCTAAACCATTTAATATAGGGTCTCCGTTGGAAGTATAGGATTTTAATTGAGCGCCATTTGTGCTCTGTCAAAGATGGGGCGTCAATATTTAACAACTGTTATCTACAAACCATACGACATCAACATGTCTGACGTGATAGTATTTTAAAGAAGTATGGTCCAATTACTCCACCACTCCAGAATGTACACCAACTGCATCTCTATGGATGCATTATTTTTTCGTGAACAGCGTATGGATTTTCAGCACCCCAAATGTGACAATTTTATGGCAAAACTCAGCATCACCTTTTTTTTCTAACACCCACTTAACAAATGTACGACATTGTAAATGGCCTGTAATTTTTAATTGTTGCGTCAACTGAATTTTGTATGCTGACAGATGCAAATCTTTCTTTAATATCCGATGGGTGGTGGCTCTTGACAGATCGGCACGACGTCGAATTGATGTATAGGAATACTCCCGTACACTTTCTCTCACTGCAGCAATATCTTCATCTGACCAACCACAACGAGGACGTATTGGTGTTGCGTTATTAAGAACAGAACCCGTCTATTCAAATTTCTTGATTAAGTTACGAACTATTAACTCTGTAGGCGCATCATTTTGTCCAAATTTTGTGCGCATTTTTCTTAATGCAACTATAAATGATCGCTCGCTTCCATAAAACAGCTGTACACAAACTATTCGTTGTTAAACTGTTAATCGCAGTATGTTGATGATCTTTGACGGAACACAAATGGGACGCAACTTAAATCCTACAGTTCCAACTGAGACATCTTATATGTATATTCTCATATGATATATGAGAATATACACGGATTTTTAGAAAAAGACCTACCCTCAATAACTCGGTTCTTATTTTTGAAGAAAACACCTTGGAACAGGTCAGTTTTTATTTCGGGGAAGACACGGACATAAATATGGCAAATTCAGGTGCAAATCACGATGTATAAGAATATGATTAATATATTTGTTATACTATTTCTTTTTAAATCTTATATTAGCCATAGAAGACCCGTATTTCTTGTTTAAAAGCAGTACGAAAATAAAATATTACAGATCTCCTTTTGCTATCAGAAAGTAAAGTACCTACCTGCGTATCACGCAAGTCTTGATCCACATAGAAAAGCCTCATTTTAGAGGCCGAAAATCCGGCGAAGGGCTCTAATTTAATTTTCAGATCGCTCATCGTGCGATAGACGTCCACTGACTTAACTTCACTATTAGAACCACAGGTGAACGTGATCTTGACCCTTTTTTCGGGCCTCAGGTCTACATTTACCAGCGGATCTAGTTTTCCGTGAATTTGAACGAGATCGAAGAATCTGGAAAAGAATATATGGAAACAGATACATTAAAAAACCAGTGTGAAAAATATTTATATATGTAATAAGAAAACAAGAGAAAAACTTCACACCCGTATTATTAATACTTCATAATTAGAGGATGTTCTCTGTTGCAGAACAGATCCGTACTTAGGTTCGGTTAAATCAAAGTAAAACAATTAAATCAGTGTAAAATATATGTTCGGGAGATTTCTCACAATATATTTCGGCTATACGGTAGTTTTATACATAAAAATGGCATTTCTACGTTGGCAGCACAGGGCCGTACTTGGTTCGATTAAATCAATGTAAAGCAAATCAGTGTAAAATATACGTTCGATAGATTCTCCACAATTCGTTTCGCCTATACGGCAGCTTTATACATGAATCTACTAGCATCTTTTAATGAAAAATAATATTGTAGTTCACAGCTTTGAAAAAAAAATTTTTGAGTATTTTTATAAATTTAAACACGTAACCTATATTTTAACATGACATTTTACAGACATTAAGAAAAGGAATTGTCCGCCACGAAAAACAACTGACAAGGAGGATCAAATAACACTTACTTATATTAAATAACATGTACGTACTTTATAGAGAATGATGAGACTGATGAGTATCTCTTATAAAGTTTTTATATTAACTCACTAGTTATTATCAGCCTTTAACTAAATATCGATTCTTTACACGTAATCCGGCCCTGTTTTTCAACAATTAGAACCGCAATATAGGTTAACAGCCCTTTGATACAATTACAAATAGAAATAAATATTATATAACGCAATACAGTATAGGATATTATTAGCAATTAATTAATAACCTCTGATTTTGAGAAAACGATTATGTAAATGTGAGCCATCATTAAATGTTGATTGGGTATAACAGTAAAAGGCTATTAATAGACTAAATATACCCATATGTGGCAGTTTCCAGTAAACAAACGAGCCAGCCGGAAGACTACAACTCCCATCACCTACATAGATCAAATTTCAAGGGGCACTATGTCGATTGACATCAATCAACATTTTTAATTCCTTTCGATAGAGCCTAAAGAAATAGTGTTATTGTGAAAATAATTTCCCACTATCAATTACGGTAGTCTGGTGAAAATATATAAAGTTACTTTGTATACCTAAAAATCAAACATTAAAACAGAACATACATATTTCAAATATTATGTTTTACAAAGTTATAGTGTTCATTTAAATTTCGATATTACAAGTCATGATAATAAGATAAAATGTGGTCTATCATTTTTGGGCGTGAAAATATTGTGATGTCACAAAAAGGCTAGATCCGCCCCTGGTATTAGCGAAATAACTACCTAAGATGCGGTTCCAATTTTATAATACGAAATTCTGAGAATGCCAACTAACATTTCTTAGCTAGTAAAAAAGTAATTGTTTCTATACTGGTTTTTTAACTTTTTATGGGCCTGGGGATTAGGATTCTTTGATGGAGCAATAAAGAAGCAAACAATAGGAAACCGACTTTCCAGGAAGCTCCGAAACATATTACATAGTTTATCAACGAAACTGGCATCATTACAAGATAAATCTGTGCCTTGAAAAGTCGGTTCAATTTCCTGACGATGCCATCAGGAAAATATCGAAAAGTTCTCAAATCTAGTGTAATTTTTCAGTACTTCATAGAAATAATGTTCTGTTTTATTCTCATATGATGACGTTTTAGAAATAATTAAGTACCTTTCTGGTCTATCGCTTTCCGGTTTGTCCATGTAGTATCTAATGAATGCCCTTTCTGCGGCCTCACGTTCTTCTGCAGTGATTTTACCGCCTCCATTCAAAGTTGATACATTAGGGAGCCTCGCGATAAGCAGCTGTCGCCTTTCGTGTTCAGTGTATTCATTGCCCTCCCAAAGAGGGCAACCCTAAAATATGTCAATAGGATAATCTACCTTGCATTTGCTAAATAAGTGATATAAGTATTATTATAATTACAGAAATAAGGAGTTTATACTCCAACCCATCTGCAAATGCTTTATATAATAAGGACTAAACAAATTAGGTCAAAACAGCTATTCTCCTGGCTATATGCCAAACGCCGAGCACTGAATTACATGACAAAATTTGTCGTATTTTTGTCTACCAGAGTTAGCACTAAAAATACAGTGATTGTTCTAAAAACACCAAGAAAAATTCAAAGTGTCACCTGTCTCAGTATATTGTTAACTGCAGACCGGTTTCGACCTTTCTATCTTGGGTCTCGTCAGTGCAGTATAAACGAGTATACTTTCGACAGATAAAGCTCACATCTAGTAGACGTTGCTACGTTCCACCGCAGTAGAACGTACCAAACGCCATCTCTTGGTAGTTTCGAACAATCTAAATCGAAGTAAAAACTTGAGATCATCAATATAATGCAAAGTTTTACTGTCAGAGGGTAACATTCAAACTACAGAAAGGGTAGTTGCAGATGGGTTGGAGTATAAACTCCTTATTTCTGTAGTTTGAATGTTACCCTCTGATAGTAAAACTTTGCATTATATTGATATTATTATAATCATGAAAACATTATTTTTGATCATGGTCATTAGATAATGGTACGCCACAACGTACGGTTTTTCTATGTAGATTCTCCCGCAAAATTCTAATCCTGTTAACAATGAAATGAAGTAATAAAAGATAATCTACAATATCTGTAGCAGACATAGAATAATAGACATAAATCGACATTAGTCAACGCATGTTAACCCTTAAGATACACACTATCGCAGTTCCCCATTCAGGCGCACATGGGTATGGCATACCCGTGTTTATTGTTCTACAAAAAATAAAAGCATTTGAAGAGCGACTACATATTGGCAATTAAATCATTTCTGTAGAAAAACTAATTGAAAATTATGTACTGTAATGGGGCAACTGTCAAGTCGATTAAGAAAATTAAATATTTGAACTATAGATGTTCTCTCCATCTAGATGCAATTGCCCATTGTAACTTAGTTCCAATTTGTATTTTACTGAGATGATTAACGTAATCACACATCTTATATAGTCCTTACCTGAACTCTAACACATTCCAGTACTGGAAATTTGGACAGCCTGTCTATATCATTCCACATGTACAAATCCGTGGAATTCAGATTAAGCACTTTTAAATTCTTAAAACTATCGTGTGGAGTCTCTTTGCCATTCTGCGATTCAGACCCGCTATCCGACCTCTCGTAATTTCTGTTACAAGCCACCTCCTCGTGGTCCTTATCCATGTCGAGGGATTTTATCGGGCAGTCTGCTAGAACTAGCGTCTCTAAATTGGGGAAAGCGTAACCGAGTTTCCTGACTTCTGTCCAATTCTGTATGGGGTTTCCAGTGAAATGCAGTGTGCGGATACCGGAATGTTTATGAGGAATTTCGGGCTTTTGGCACGAGCACTGGTCCGGTTCGTTGTCGTTCTCCTTGTCAGTACATGCGCATTTAGATTTTTCGTCGTAGAGGTTAACGTTGTTGTATTCATTAAGGCTCAGGTGTAGCTCTTCTAAACGTGGTAAATGGTCCAGCATATCTTGAACGCTTTCCCAACAAATGTAGGTAGAGTTCAGTACGAGGTTTTTAAGTTGTTGCCATCTCATGCTTCTGTCCACCTCCACTTCCCGAAGGGATGTGGATAAGACGTTGAAACTCAGATTCACGAACTTCAAACGCGGCATCTGCTGAAGTATTCCAAAAACCTGGACAAGATTAAAGATGAATTAGTCATGTAGATACGAACTAAGGCAAAGTGTAGAAGGTTTACTTGATAAATTGAAATCGTTGGCTCATACAAATAACGTGAAAAAGACAGCTGTAAACCTCTTGATCATGTGCACAGTTGCAGCCTTGAAGCCTTCCTCCCTATTTAACCCTGATATTTAACTTACTTACTGCCGTTATGCTCGTGAACTTGTATTATTATTGTTGTGTGTGAGCCTATTTGAAAATGAGTGAAATCGAGCATTTTAGGCACGTGATATTTTATTTTAAAAAAGGCAAAAGAACCTGTGTTCTGTGTACGCAAAAATGTTATTCAAGATCGAACGTGTCAAAAGTGGTTCAAGTGATTTCGATCTGGCGATTTTTCACTCACAGACGCCCCAAGGTCAGGCCGACCTAAAGAAGTAGTTCCCGAGCATTTACGAGGCTTAGTTGAGGCAAATCCTCGCCAAATCATACGTGAGCTTGCAGAAATAATCGGGACGTCAAAATCTACAAAATTACCTTAAACAACTTCGGTTTGTCAGTAGACTCAATGTTTGGGTTCCTCACGAACTTAGAGAATCCAATTTAATGAATCTCATCAATATATTTAGTCCCAATTTTATCAATCCCATCGATATGCTAAGGATTCGTCAACATAGCAATCACTTTTTGAGAAATATAGTTACTGGAGATGAAAAGTGGATCATTTACGACAACGTCAGTCGAAATAGATCGTGGGGAAAATCCGGTAAACCTTCTCAATCCACACCAGAGACATGGCTTCACCTCAAGAAAGCTTCGTTGTCCGGCTGGTGGGATTTCAAAGGAATCATTTATTTTGAGCTATGCCCGAGGAACGAAACAATAAATTTAGACGTTTACTACGAACAACTACAAAAATTAATCCAAGCCATGTAGAAAAAGCGCCCAGAACATGTAAGAAGGGCGTCTTCCATCACGACAACACCCGACCTCACACTTCTCTGCAAACCCGGAGGAAATTGTTGGAGTTAGAGAGGGATGTTTTACCCCATAACATTTGACGAGGAAGTCAGAAATTATTTACAAACGTTTTTTGCGAACAAACCGCAAAGTTTTTATGAAAATGGTATTATGAAGCTTACTGAGAGATGAGAGAAAGTTATTGAAAATGGAGGAACGTACATTATTGATTAAAATAATTTATGATAACTATAATGTTAATTATAAATACTTATGAAAATACCGAACGAATTTTGGACAACCCAATATCACGGACAATGAAAGAGATTTTGTTAATAACATTCATTCTCCTACCTCTGGCCAGTCGTTCAATTTGTTTTTGGCAAGGTCGAGCTCCTCCACACCGGCGCACTTGGCAACGAGTGCGTCCTTCTCGCCGGCAGTGGCAATATCGCAGTCATTTAGGACCAATAAAGCCGGTACAATTGCTCTTGGTGACTTGCAAGGCACGAATATAGAGATGGAGATTCCCTCATCCTCGGAGCCCTCCGATTCAGTCGAACTTTCTCCATATTTCTGTTCTAGGGCCTCTAGTAAGGAACGCATTTTAAAGGGCACTGAAAAAGAGATCAATAATTGGTACACAGATGATTGCAGATATTATTTTTATCACCATTTTTGTGATGCTGTCAATATTACTTAAATTTTGAAAAATGCATAGTAAAGGGTTAAAATCGGCTATAATTTAGATTGACTAAGCCAGATATTACAATAAATGTCATTTTATATATAGAAACGTCTCTTGTTTGACGTATGATGTTTTCCAATGTCAATGTTTTTTAAACATCATATTTTAAAGTGTGGTACTTGGAACATTGTATCACAACACTAAATTATTGTCACAAAGAAGATAAGTTTAAGAAGATAAATGTGAACCCTATTATTTTCCATTTGTAGCTGTATTGTCTTCATTTCATGTTGAAAAATAAAAACCCTCAATTTGTTCCTATAGTTCCAACTGAGCCTATATAGAATACTGAGCCTATACCCTATGGTAGAATCATATTTAATCTTGATCGAGGCACATCAAGCAATTATTGAAGTACCCCAACTGTACTATAACATAAATTAGTGTTAGGGTCTCTTCCTACTAGTAAAACATATTCATATTCTAAATACAAAGCGACGTCATTGAATATAGCAGATTGAATAGACAGCTGTAAACATTACTCATTTGATACCTTTTAAAGTTATTAATAAATTAATTTTAAAATTACTTATGCTCTTTGCCTCAAAGCAATGGCGCCCTCTATTAACCAAGGGTATAATTAGCTCCAAAATTAATTCATTATTGTCTATATCTCAGAGCATATTGGAGGTGCATATTTTTCAATGGGACTAAGGTCAGGTTTCAATATGACTAAGTAGCCCGCCTTTGCACTGTAAGGTATTATACTACGATATCATGAATGTAATGTCAGAAAACCATCAGTATAGTTTATTCTTATCTGTACTTTTACTGTATCTTTAAATTTTATTGTATTGTTTCTCATATTAACTAAATTATGACGAATGATGTTATCAACATAGTGTCGATGGGATCTAACGCTCCATTATTTTAATTACTGACCGTATAACTGACGTTTTAAATGAATTTACTTTCCACTGTATGTTTTCCTATATTTAAGCATACGACGCACTTTCATTATTTTTTTATAAAGCTTAGTCGGTGACAATGCGTAACACCAAATACGAATACATTTATTATTTCTTTTATGGAACTGTATTTATGAAACTCATTACAGTAATTATGGTGAAAGCGTTAAATACGTAACGAATCTAATATGGATATTGGCTTTTATGATTTTACCATTGATATAACGCCGAGGAAGCCTCGCAGTAATAATAATAAAAGTAATAATTTCAATGTTTGATTGGTACAATTTGTATTGCTGAAGAAATAGGAGAGAAGTAACGTCATAAGAATATTAATTCTAAATGAAGTTAAGTACAGCTCGTCAAGAATAGGAACAAGTCTTAAAACTGCGATATCGGATCGCCCACGAGGTGTACAGTAAATAGCCTGGCCTTTACTCAGTCGGATTGAGACCTTTGCAGAGTGAATATAGATGAATATATATTGAATGAATCCACAGAGAGATCTGGTCACGCGTAAAGGGCATCTTTTTCCCTCCGAATGCTGCCTCACTCTTTCTTTTACGCATACTTAGAGAATCTCACACTTTTTCCTATTCTTGACGAGCAATATATATCGGTAGAGATAGATCCAAATTGATGGAAAGTGAGTTCACGTGGAAAATGTAACCTAACGTTATTGAAACTAATTTCTATTCTATTAAAACTACTCAGTGTTACTAATATGGTGACTGCAAGTATTCTCAAAATGCATTGTAAACAATTTACGTAATACAGATTAAGAGATTGTGATGATTCGACTGCATTCACTAATTGAAAAATAAATTTATAACAAGTTCATGTCATTTTTCTGTGCAAATTTCTCAAAAATTAAAATAATCCGCCAGTAATTCATAGTGCAACTGATTCATAGTCACTTCACAGTCACTATTCCGCATTTTATTCGGTTTCCCATTAAACTCCCATTTTAAAAATAAATCAATGTTTTTAACACTAAAAATCAATTGACTCACTTGCGTGGTAGGTTAATAGAGAAACTCACATTTCGTATATAGGTAATCGACCATGTTTTCGATGTGGTTAACGTGATCAAAAAGTTTGGAAATACTGTATTCATTAATTCACGATTTTCACGAGTTCCAGAAGAAGTGTCGTGTATGATGATACCCCTTGACTTTGAGAAACGTAAGAAGTACTGTCAGTGGTTCAATAATAATGGAACGCCTATTAGTTCTATTTCGTATAAAAACTTTTTTAATGATGCAGCATGATTTAAAGCGTCTTACTGGTCATGTAAATTACTGAAACTATTATAGCTGGCTTATAAAGATGCCTAACATTTTTAAAAGATTAAGTTTAGATCTCATTAAGGTTGGAATTGCCTGGAGACGCCCCTGTTTATTAAGTAAAGGCGACATTTCGAATATTTATTGTAAAGAAATATTGATGTTGATATTTTTGTCGTTTTAAAACGTATAATTAATAAAAGTGATACATGCTGTTTCTTTTATTATGCAATAGAGATCACAAAACATTCCATTGATATTTCATCGATCTCGATATCTCTGTATAACTGATTTGAATAATGTAAAAACTTCACAATTTTATTGATATTTTCCCGAAGTTTTTGAGTTGGAATACAATGAATTTTCTTATATTATAATAATACGAGTACTGTGCGCATGGCTAACTTGATTATCCCTGCATTATCTTAAAAAAAGTTAAGTCAAAGATACTTTTTCCTCTTTAGTTATTGGCACAAGTACTATATATTTCATAGAAGACTATTGGTCTTTCCAGCCCATGCGAATAAAGCATTATTTTATCATTTGTGGTATAAAAGCGGTGGCATTTATAAGAGTAAACATTATCTTGAGAGAAAGAGAGTTGGTTTCCTATTTTCATAGCATATGTATGATATTACACAAACCTATTAGTCTTCAGGTAGATGTATATGAGGTTGTACAATAAATTGCACCTCATCCTATTACTTTGTAGGATAGGACACCAAAAATTTTCCGTCTAGATCACATAATACTCTTGTATATATTACAGTGACTGTCTTATCTTGTAGCTTGGCAATATGTGCATTAACCACAGCCTCAGTTAAAAGTTAGTCTCAAAAATTACTCCAAAATCGATCGTGTATGAGACGATCAAGGCATTTCTTTCGTTCAAGTGGTTGTATTATAATTGTTATGTGGGCACACGTGGCTCCACATGCGCCTATTGACAACCGTGATAGTATTTGTATATATTTTAAGTTTTGTAAATATTAGAAAGTAAAAACCCTTGTATTTCTGCTAGTACTCGGAACCAGGACACATTTGTTTCTCAGGGGTACAAATCATCGATCATCCCAGGCAATAAGATACGTTATTTTATTGCTACAGCCATGCACTTTTTAAAAGCCTTGCAGATTAGGCTTATGACAAATGTGACGTCTGGTAATAACCACACTAGGCCATTGGCTTTTGAGATAAGTTTTCCAAGTTAGTCAATTCCCGCAACTCGCCCCGAAATATTCTCCTCTTTCGGTACTAGCTTGCTTGCTATTTATTTATCTTCAAATAAACATAGTTATAGCAACAACGTAACTTCTAGCATTATTTCACAACACGCACCCCAGAGACCGCCATAGTTATATGTAAGATATATAGCACGAAGGGTGAGATGAACCATTTATCTATGAATCTTATAAGGTTGACCCTGGAGTAACTTAAGTCCTAACAATTCAGTCAGGGACACGCACATTTGAATCAGTAATAAAAACTATCGAATAATAAATTTTGGACAAATACATAGACATTAATTTGGGATACCAACAAGTGTATAAAGTCTATACAATTGGTTTGATATACTCGTACGTCATTGTATATATCATTTTGATATTGTTGACAGAAGTAATGAAGCCTCATATCCTTAAAGAAGCGAAGATATATTTGAATCGGATAAGGCAAATCCCGTTTTCTATGTAAATTAGGCATCAATTAACGAGGTAGTTATCTGGTTAGCGGCTTCCCACAAATGTGTGTATAACAATTCCTTCAAACGATATAGTGTGCATGTCACCAATCGCCGTACCAAAAATAAAACTGGGAACTAGGTTACAGGCCTCGTCCATCTGGCAATGATATACACAGCAGAGCAGTGCTATTTATTCTAATTTACGTTAAATACTGAGAATAGTATGAGAGTACTTGTGAATGCAACTACTTAATACGGGGTGCAATGTAGAGAATTGTATCGACTTTGGTAATTTATGATATCTATGAAAACGTTAAAATATTAATCCAGGTGTTTTCGATTCTATAAAATGTTTCTGTTGATTAATTTATGGAAGATAGATTAACAAGTATATCGTCTCTCGGGGAACACCCGTTTCAAAAGTATTATATCTTCAGAGTTATATAATATTGACGTTACAACTCCAGGCTGTTATCCCTTATATTCTTTTAAGACCAGAATTTTAATAATCATCTATTGCTAATAGAGAATGAGGCTATCTAATATTGGATTAGAGAACTACCCTCGTGTTGATGAGAGAACCCTTGTGACTGGGTAATTTCTGTTATCATTTTCGTTACAATTACCGATATTTCGAATAATATATGAGATGAACTGATGAAACTTGCTGACTACTAAATTAATTAAAAAATAACAATTCACTGAAGTATACTAATATAATTACCAGGGGTGGAGGTGCTAAGAGGAATTTCTACTAAAAAAAATTTTACGCCAATAATTTTTTGATTTGTAAAGGGCTGTAATTTGGAGAAAAATAGTCGCAGAGCAATTTTAAAAAAAGTAGATTGAAGCTTCAAGTTTATAGTTTTCAGATATTGAGTTCAGTTTTTTACCATCAGCAGTTTGAGTAATAATCGGAAAAAAAATTCCAAATTTTTGCTTGCTTTTCAAAATGTCCACGGAATAATTTTTTCCAGTAACTTCATCATAAAGCTTTTTTAAATAACTCATCCTCTTTAATTTGAGCGGTCTAAAAGTGATGATTTTTTGAAAAGCAAGCAAAAATTTTGATTTTTTCCAATGGTTTTCTTATGATTGCTCAAAAACTGCTCTTGGTACAAAATTTTGAACTTAAGACCTGAAAACTAGAAAGCTTCATATTGCTATGCGACTATACTTCTCCATATTACAACCCCTGTAGACAGGGGCGGCTGGTGTATAGGTGCTGCAGAGCTGCAGAACTGCAAAAAAAATTGGATATTTATATATTTTCACGACATAATAATTACTAAAATTTATTAATAAAATAATTTGGTTAGTTAGTGCAGCTAACCAAATTATTGCGTTAAAGTCGCATTCTGCCCGCCGTCCTCTATTGAGTATTAGACCAGATGAATTATCTGGGTCTCTACGCGAGCGCGTCGCGATACATTGAACTGGGCCACACGAGATAGTTCTCAGCACGGCTCGGCACACCCGTCCTCCCCCTCAACTCCCGCGACAATCCACACTTGGCGCTCGTAAATGCGCGAATTTACACGGTCAGTGAGCTGTATTTTTTCCAGCTAAGGCAACATCAGTGAATGTTTACTCCTTCCTACTCATCGGGCGGGCGTAAATCGTACGTATTTCGTGTTAATTTGAGATTTTAAATACTGTTTTGTGAATTTGTGTAGTGATTTATTGTACTAATTATTAATATTTATATACTGTGATAGTGACAATGGATTTAGTTTATAATTTAGTTCATGTGAAGCGATTTTTTAAATACTCTTATGAAGAAAAAATTGATTTAAAAAACAATGGTAGGCCATTGCCCGATATTGTTATTGACACTGCAGGTGTTACCACGGAAAAGCATATAAACGTCAAATTAATAGAGACAATTTAATAATCGAAGAACAATTGGATTTGTGGGTGCAACAAAAAAAATGCGTTATTTTGTTTTCCTTCTTTACTTTTTGGCGGTGATAAAGCATGGACGGAGGTAGGGGTGACAGATTTGGTGCACTTAACTGAAAAAATAAAAAAGCACGACAACTCCAAAAGCCATCTACATAATACAATGGAATTAGCTTTATTAGGAACAACCAATATTAAAGCGCAGCTAGATTCAGCTTATTGGATAAATGTGCAAAAGCATAATGATAATGTGACAAAAAAGAGATACGTTTTGTCAAAAATTATAAACTGCATAAAGTTTTGTGGGGCCTTTGAACTGGCGCTGCGAGGACATGACGAAGCTGAAACCTCTCAAAACCCGGGGATATTTCGTGGTTTGATAAATTTTTATGCTGAGCTTGATGTAACTTTAAGCGAACATCTACAAATTGCTTCAGTATTTAAAGGAACCTTTAAAAAAATACAAAATGATATTTTAGACTGTATATTAAAAGTATGTCATGAAGAAATAATTAAAGAAATTAACAAACCTTCATTTTTGGCAGTTATGGCAGATGAAACAACTGGCGTATCTACAAAAACTCAGTTAGTGGTAGTTTTAAGATATATTCTCGATGGTGAACCGATTGAACGTTTTTGGACATACCTGAAACCTACAAAATGTGACGCTGAAACTCTTTCGGAAAATATTTTAACTGTTATAGACCCTCTAGTAGAACATTCACCTTACAAGCCCTTTCTCTTAACCAAAGAGTATGACGGCAAACATGAATGTTCTTCAAAAAGGTATTACATTCCAAACATTTTTCTTGTGAAAGTCTATATTTTTGTATAAACGGATTTTACATAAAAATTCGGAAGTATCAGGAAAACGCGTGACCTTGAAAATTTTCGTCTGCGGCGCAATTTTTTTGCGGTCCCTACGGCGCCAGTAGTTTGGATACGTTTGAAATTTACACGCGGACGGCCAATACTCTAGGATCGGCCCTGTGCAGAACACCCTTTCATTTCATCACGAGCCGCCACTGCCTGTAGAATAACCTAAAAATTTAGGAATCTAGAAAATTAAAAATTATTATACACAAGCATTTTTTTAATGAGCCTAGAAGCTGTAGTTTTTTTCTCTACAGATTTAATATATTATCAAAAATTACTGTATGGATCACTGATTCACATATTTTGACGTTGTACTAGTATACACGCGAAATATTATAACTATAAAAAACTGGCCGGTACATCAAATCGACTAAAGTAGGCTATACTAAATAACTAGTGGAAATAGTTATTATAGAAACTAAAATTAAACCTTTGTCATATTGTAATGCAATTTGTGTATTTGGCCGTCCATAATCGTTTTATTTGAAGGCTATGATCCAAACATGTTTTTAATAAAATAGCTAAAAACAAAATGACAACAAAATGTCTATTAACAACACTTCCCTAAAAATTCTATGGGCATTGACCCAACAACTTTGATTTAAAAGAAAGGTGAAATAATTGAACTGAAGGTTGAGACGACAAAGGCGACCCACAGTCTGTAGTCATGCTTATCAAGTCTGGGAGATATTACGTACAATTTTTACGATTCATGAATAAATAGTAATTTAGTTATATTTTAGTTCCAATGTCCATACCAGTAAAGCGTTGATTTTCTAAATAACTACGACACATGTTTTAGTAAATAAATTTAATTATATTGGATATATTAGATAAATTTTACCAACATTTACGTCAAACCTTGTAACATAAATCACGAATTAATGTCGTCTAAAATAACTTTATGTGACTGCGTTTGTACAGAGACAAAATGCGTTTACTCTGGCAAATAATTTTCGAAACACCCAGGATAGCCCATGCATCTGATTCTAATCGTTTTATGTATACTATTCATGATATATTAATTAATTAATTAACAGGAAATGGTATGAGCGCCAAAATTAGGTGGCAATCATTCAATGTTAGACGAAAGTTTATTGCAAAATAAGCAAGCTAATTGAAATTTTATGGTACTACAATGGCGATATGATGTCATTATAGCATAAATTCATAGGCCTGCATAATTATTCTATTGGAGCAAATTACACATTAATGTATATAAGTGTTTCGATAACGTAATCTCAGATTGCAGAGGTCAAATAATACATTTGCTTTTACTGCATCCAAAAGTGCATCCAGTAAAAATTCAGTTGAAAATTAACAACATCAGTACAGCTTGTCAAGAATAGGAAACAGTGTGAGATTATCTATGTATGCGTAGAAGAAAGAGTGAGGCAGCATTCGGAGGAAAAAGGATGCACTTTACGCGCAGCCATATCCAACTCGATATTCACTCTGCAAAGGCCTGAATGCGACCGAGTAAATATCAGGCTATTTACTGTGCACCTCGTGGGCTGTCCGCGGTCGCAGTTTTGAGACTTGTTCCTGTTGTTGACAAACGTACGTCCATATATACGGATAGAGAGGTGTGACATATAACTCAATTGATCTATCAATTCTATCACCATTTTAATAGTGGATTGGGACGAAAGTAATTCTCGATACTCCCTTCGTCTTTCCAATTGTTCATATTTTCATTTTTTCCGAATCATGTCTATCCTCGATTTAACAATTAATTAATCTAAATTATGAGTTGTTTGGATGATTTTTTGTAAAATACTTTCAGCAGAAGCATTTTCGTCGACTCTATCTCCTATCGTGCAAAAAATAATTTTCTTACAACTTTTTCTCTTATTTTTCATTTACACCACTGAAAATTTCATTCAATTAATGATTTTTTTAAGTAACGTTAAATTGAAAGATTTTTTTTAAGTTAAGCATCGTTATTTTTGTTTTCAGAAAATGCATAAAGGAATAGTTCTTTTTATTTGTGTATTAAGTATACATATAATTAATTTTCAGCGTTACCACTCTCTTGAGAGCACTGTTGCAATTGGATTTGGAATTGGATCTATTTTCTGTGGTAATTTAGGTTTGTATATAATCAATTTTAATGACTAAGATAACTGATCATTTTATTTATAAAACTCCTACAAAAGTATCCTCATCCTCCATCTATCTTCCTAAAGAACATATAGGGTGCTGTATTTTTATTTTTAGTGTGAGATAGTTTTAATGCGACATAAAGGGCTTGGAGAAAAGTGAGATGAACATCATATACCACCCTTAGGAACCTAGCCGTATATTTATAACAACAATTATGGTAATAGGTTCTATTAACTGTCAAAACCTTACTACAAAAATGTAATTCATATTATATTTATATATAATATTCTTGTTTATACAATTTTCGTCATTCAGTTTACTTGCTTTCATTTCATGTACTTAATTAGATTTATGGGTGTCTTAGGGGTGTGTGTGTGTGTAGTGAAATGATGCTAGTGGTTATGTTGCTATGGCTACGTTTATTTAGAAGATAAATAAATTGCGAGCAAGCTAGTACCGAACGAGGACAGAATGTTTCGGGGCGAATTGCGAGAATTGACTGATTTGAAAACTTATCCTAAAAGCCATTAGCCTGGTGCAGTTATTACCAGACGCCACATTTGTCATAAACCATTGGCCTAATCTGCAAGGGTTTTAACGTGGATGACTGAGGCAGTAAATCAGGTACTTTATTACCTGGGATGATAGCATTTTTACCCCTAAGAAACAGATGTGTCCTGGTTCCGAGTACTAGCACAATATACAAGGGTTTCTACTTTACTTTAGCACAATATACGTGTGCCCACAGATTCCTTAAAGGCAAAAAAATTGACAAGGTCTTAACAGCACAATTATGTTTAAACTTTAATATGTTAAAATTGTGTATTATTTTATTTAGTTAACTTGCATTAAATTATCTTTCTCAATATTATGGGTATGGATTCAATATAAATTCAGTAGCTGACTTTACAACTCGGAAATCGTTTTAAAATACGTGTCATGACGTCAGTATCCGAATAGCCAATAGGATGAGAGAAGTTACTTGTTGATATTAAGAAGAATTCACCATACATATTTAGAGACGGAGAGAAATCCTGTTCGTGAAGTGATTGGTGAAGAAACTGGCGATTTGAGTATGGACGAATCAAAATGATAATAAGGAAGTGAGTTGGTCTGTATTATATATTTTTTTTGTTTGCATTTTAAACACTTAAAAAGATATATGAGTAATCTGGAACAAGATTTTATTGAACGATAAAATATGATGATAAGACTTGACTAAGGATGGATTAACTCTATTTAAGATTATAAACGATTAAAATGGCTTCTTAAAGTTTCTATAATTAGAAGAATAAACTCTGACTAATAATTTTAGAAATTCAAAATCAAACAATACATATTTTACTGTTTTTCTACAAAAAATATTGCAACAATGAATGAAACGTGTTTTATTACAGTATACTTCCCTACTTTTGAACTACTCTATTTAAGATACAAAGTATCCGTTATCACGTCATAAAATACTGCTATTTAATCACCCCATTACTTTGTAGGTTGTTATTACCAATCCAACTTTGTCAGGATCAAATCAATATCGTCAAGGTTGACATAATGTAATACAAAAATCACCACTGGTTAGAGTTGATCAGCACAAAAATTAACAAAATGTTCACAAAAAGCTAAAAATTAGCTCACATATTTGTACGTTTATTTGATAATGATATGAAAATGATAAATATTTATTGAGTTATATATATCGATGTGATAAATAATGAGATATAATATATCTATTTAATTAAATCGCGATTAGAAAATATGTCGCATATAATTCTTTCCAGATACTATTTTTATACGATTACCTGCTCGCGTATGTTTTCTCTAAAACCAAAACAATGTTCCTATAATATTTTGTACATTTCAATACAACATAATATTCTGTACATTTTCAGTTACATTTAGGTGTTTATGAATAAGATTTATCGTCTTCTAATTATTACTTTTAATGTAGCAACAGTTTTAATTATACAAACATTTTCCTATAGTCATATTGCATTATTAAATATTTATAAGATGTTTAACCTTAATTTGCAAAATAAAATTACCTGGGGATATTGCTCAACAATGCACAGTATTAATACTATCGGATTTATTCCAAACTGCTCTAACGCATTGTATTATAACTTAATTATAGGTCACGACCCTTAAAGATATTTTTCTTTGCAACATTGACTCCCAATTTCGATTAATTCGACTTATATTTTCCCTTTCGCATCTGTTCATGTTGTGGATCCAGAAGATTCCTCATTGAGATCTCAGCTGAATTCGTAATTGAAAAGAAAATTATAGACAATTTTCAAAAGGAATTCTTGTTACCAAACGGTATTATCAATTAATTACTATATTGATTATAATTAATTATTGATATGTTTACTACTGATCACCATAATAGTAATCCTTCATCTATTTTCTGTTAATGCAACAAACTTATCCAACAATTTGGACTCAAGCTCTCAATTGGCCTTGATTTAATTCTACTCTACTGAGAAAGTTTGTAGTCATTTGTATCAAATATTCTTAAAAGCTTTAAATCTCTCAATATTTTCAACGCACTCAGTTTCTTTTGGCCATGTGTGTGGTGGCGATCTAACTTGTCTTGAAGCTTCGCTGATCGTCCTATAAGCTTTTTCAGAAGACAAAAAAAAAAACAGTATTTTCCGACTTTTACTGAACTAGAAATCCAAGACTGAGTCTTAAAATTTCCTATTTTCCGCCCTTCTCAGCTGTATGAGAAGAAATTTGAAGACTGAGCTTTATACCTGACACTCAGTCTTTAAGGATTCAATCTCTATAAGTCTTTTATGCATTATTCTTCATTAGGTTTGGTTGTATTGGAACCCTCTTACACATGCCTCCATAATTATAGAAATGATTCTAGGCGTCTATATAACTAGAATAAAGTTTGAAAATGTATTCATAATATCCGTACCTTCTAAATGGTAATTGGTTTGTATCATTGATGTGGACAAAATACAACTTTCAAAAAATAAATATGAAAAATAGAAGCACATTAAAATTGAACATTCTTTATAGAAACTTTTTTTTTGAATGCTTAGGTTATTGCCAAGGAGGTATTGGGATATTGCTAAGGAGAAAGGTTTTTAATATATTGGAATAGTAAGGAGCATACAAGGGTAGTTCCAGAAGTACCCTATCTAACAAAGAAAACACAATAAATTTGGGAAAAAAATATGTTTATTTTTCTACATAGTTCCCTTTTAACATGATACACTTTTCCCAGAAATGTTCAATAGCTTCGGTACCCTATTTAGAATCGTCGAGCTCCTCAATATAGCCATCAACCGCAAACTCCACCTCGTCATTATTAGCAAATCTTTTACCACCGAGGCATTTTTTCAACTTTGGAAACAGAAAATCCAAGGGGGCTGAATCTGGTGAATAGGGTGTGTGAGGAAGCAATTCTAACTTTAACTCATTGATTTTGGCCATCACGATAATGAATATGTGTAGCATTGTCTTGATGAAACAAAACTTTCTTTTTCGCCAAACGCAGCCGTTCTTTCTTGATTTCACCAGTCAAACGCTGCAATAAGTTTGCATAACACTCGCCGTTGATTGTTTTCCTTTCTGAAGATAATCAATGAAAATTACTCCAAGCGCATCCCAAAAAATTGACGCCATGACCTTGCCTGAAGATGGAACTGTCATCGCCTTGGAAGTCGATTTTCGCCTTTCAGTCCATTGTTTTGACTGTTCCCTCGTCGTAAGTGTAAAGTAATGAACCCATGTTTCATCCATGATTATGAATCGACGCAAAAACTCAGCTTTATTCCTAGGAATCTTCGCCAAACACTCGATTGAAACATCCTTACGACGCTGTTTTTGTTCCATTGTGAGTAATCGCGGCAACCATCCCACGCACAGTTTCTTCATAATCACATTTTCAGTCGATATGCGATGTACAGCACTTTTTGAAATGCCTACCATATCTGCTAGCTCGCGCACATTCAGTCAACGGTGATTCAATACCATTTTTTGGATTTTCTTCACCATTTCTGGTCACCTCATTTAGTCGACCACTGCAATGTTCGTCTTAGCAGCTAGTTTAAACCTTGCTACCAAATATTTTACTGTTATAAACGAACAGACTCCTCTCAGAGTAGAATCTAGCTCCGCTTTGATATCGATTGGACTGAGCCTTTCAAACGAAATGGCCTTCAATTCAAACGAATGGGCTTTTCACATGATAGTATTGTATCGCACACATAACGATGACGAATTTTTTCCATGTGTACAAATTGCGTTCACTATTGATAACTGCCAAACAAATATTCAACAACGTAGCGTGGTCAAACTTCAAACTTAAGCTTTATAATTTATAAGGTTGATACTTTCTACCATAGTCATTATTTTCAGACAACAACCGCCATCTATACGGCATGTCGGGTACTTCTGGGACTACCCTCGTATCCCTGATATGCTGACGTACTGGAAAGAACAATCAGGGAACATTTATTTCTCATATTTATATTATGAATGTCAGACTTATACGAAATTTTATTACTGATGTTTGATTTGACTTTTTTTTTTACTTCTAATTTCTCATGGTTATAGTTTTGTTAAACTTTCTATTATGGTTAGATACTCCTTTGCAAAACAAATTGTCAGCGGGGAAACTAGATAAATACAGAAAGAAATATTACTGTTTTATTTCGCAATATTCTATACTAAATATGAACCTAAATATGAATGAACCTTTTTTTTTAAATTTAGTTACATAATTTTTATAGAGCTCGTCGCGAATATAAATACGTAACTTATAAATAATGTTATGGTTAGCGTCCGTGTAACACTCTGTACATGGTCCTTGTCCCCGCAGTTTATTGGCACCCAAATGAAAATGAGTTTAAGCTAGACAGCCAAAAGCTAGGGACACGTGCCTTGCCGCGTATATTCGGCCTCAAGGCGAAATAAATGAGTATTATTATATACAACGCAAAATGTAAAATTCGTTTCGTTACATTATCTTAGCAAATGAAGGTCGTGCAATTAATATTCGCGAGATATGGACGTACGTATTACTTTGTATAGCCGGACTGACCTTTAGCAATAGCGTAAGCAGTCCGAGATATTTCCCGATTTGCGCGTCTAGCTCGAGTGGAATTTTTTAAACAAATAAATTTGTAAGGCTGGAAATCAAGTATTTAATTAATGCAAAGCTCTCTAATTAAATACATTTCGTAAGTAATCCGTATCACTTTGGAGAATAATACAATTTAACTCATTCTTGACAGTATTTTCAATTTCCTGTAAGTTAAAAATAGGACCGGACTATTTTATTTATTGTACTGCACTTTGGTTTTTATAGTTTGAAGATTAACATAGAAATAAATTTGTTTTTTACCATTCATTTTCCTCTAGGGCAACTCTTTTTTCTGTGATTTTATAAAGTAATAAGCAATAATAACAAATAAGTACACGAATATAGGGCGAGGACCAAGTAATGTTGACCACAATACTAAAACTAACAAATTGTTTTTTTATAGCTATATATTTGTATAGTTATATATCTGTATTAGTTGTATAGTTATATATTTGTCTACATATATTGTCTATGATGTTACACCATGGAATAGATCAACAAACTTATTCTCTTTGTGTATTCTGTAACAGAATGTTTTCTATCTAGTCTTTATCATTGCCGAGACATACTCAGATTATTTGGAATACCTAGGTCTTGCCTATGTCTCCGGTATTTATCACACTCGTTATACACAGTATACAGTACTATTGGTTTTGAATATGCTTGAGGCTTGTTTTGGAGCAGGATCTATACATTCCATGCTGCCTGCTTGATATGCGGCTTTATTGGCTAGCTCATTTGCCATTACTCCAATACGACCCCAAGGGGTCCAAATAGAGTTGATTTCCATATTTATTCCAGTCATCCAAGTCAATAGACCGAGTACGTTTTGGACTAGTGCTCTTTGATATAATTGTTCAGCGCTTGTAAATGAATCACTGATGACCAGTATTACTCAATGTTGTGGCGTTCAACTTAAATTTCAGAGCCTGTCAGATACTATAAATCTCTACAGCATACACACTGTGCTCTGTAGCAGCCATATACGAGGAGGTATGGCTAGAAAAAAAACCGGACTGATTATTTTGTCTCTAAATGGCAACAGGGTCACGCTTCACCGATGCACGGCAATGTGGCGTGAGATTTCCCCCATCCACCACAAAAATTTCAAGGTCGTAGGTTGTTTTGTTTATCCACAACATAAAACTGTAGTACAGTGTGCATTCGCGCTTCGTCGATGAACATTTGCGATGACCTTTTGAAGACCATTGAAAGGAAACCTAGGTTTCTGGAGAGAATGATAACGTGTGACGAGTTATGGTTTTTTACCTACGATCTAGAAACAAAGCGGCAGTCGATGCATTGGAAAAGTCCTAGTTCACCACGACAAAAAAAGGCACGCATAAGCAAGTCAAAGTTCAAAGCGATGATGATTGTTTTTTTCGACATCAAAGGGATTGTGCATGTTGAATGGGTACCCGAAAGTCAAACTGTCAACCAAGAGTACTACAAAGAGGTGTTGAACACGCTTCGTGAACGGGTAAGAAGAAAACGGTCCGAATTGTGGAAAGATCGGTTCTTCATCAAGACAACGCCCCTGCTCACAATGCGCTCTCCGTCAAGACGTTTTTTGGCCAACCATGAGATCCCCGTGTTAGAACATCCGCCCTACTCACCTGACTTGGCCCCGTGTGATTTTTTTTTCCAAAAGTCAAATCTGCTTTAAAGGGAACAAGATTTGCTACAGTATAGGAGGTAAAAAAGAAAGCGACGGACCTCATGAAGCTGCTTTCAGAAAATGATTTTCAACACTGCCTTGAGCAGTGGAAAAGTCGCATGGAGCGGTGTAGGGATCGAGGAGGGGAGTATATAGTGGGAGACAAAATTGTTGTGGAAAAAATAATTAATAAAACGTCTCATAGCACCAGTCCGGTTTTTTTCTAGCCATACCTCGTACATATGTGTACCCCCTATGCAATAAAAAGCACCCTTGTTGTACACCCATGAGTATAGATTTCTACTGTCTTGATATTTATTCAATATTTCTTAAGATTATTTTTTATAATCGTATTATAGGTGTTAATATTTGAGCATGACATTAAGCCGTATTTTATTGCGGGAGGTTATTTTGATCAGTTTCTTGTTCGGAGAGTGGTATATCTGGTAAATTTGGGGGGAATACCTCTGGTAGATTTAGTCCTAGTCTCTCCAGGAATTTCTTCAGTCAAATAGCCACTGGACATGTATAGATCGTCTTCACTCATGTAGTCTTCACGTTGGCATTATTGCAGCGTGAGGCAATACGGCTGTTATGGCTAACCAACCTATGCCCAAATGCTGTTATGTTATGTATCTCAAGTTATGTGTCTCAAGAAGCAAAACCAATTCTGTTCGCTAAGTTTATTGAAGTTTTTTTTGCCAAGATGACTGAATAATGTTTTGAGCATGAGTCGACTGAATACCTAATGTGTCGAAAAAACAAAGATAATCATCGTCATGGCCAAGTTTATTAAAACTAATATATATTAGATGGCTGGGAAATATATGTTCAAATTAGACAAATTAACTGGACAATTTCGTTTCGAACTGGATAGGTAATTAAGTGATATTTTGTTTGCTATTCTTATTAATCACACATTAATCTTATCAAAAATGTACCCAATTATTGAATAATGAATTTAATTATTCGGTACATTCTTGATTGCGTTACTACCATATTAACACTTTTTAAATTATAATTTTTATTTTCAGTAAGGACTAAATCCCTTCATTATAAGAAGAATTATTAGCAACTATTCCAAAGACACGTAGATATGAAGAAGCACATTTATTACTTATTAATCCGGATGAATGTAAACAACAGAACGTGTAAAATTGAAATAAAGCTTGCGCCAGAAGGTGGTGAAGATTACAACAGACGTCGTGGTGATTTTACTCCACTATCGGTATGAAAAGTCACACCAGCGAATGGTAAAATTCTGTCACGACCTTGGGGTGTTTATTTCACACCAAACTGGTGTGTATGTACCCCGTTTGGTGTCAAAATTTACATAAAATTTCGCACTTTCGCACAGTGTATGCTTACTGAAATATCCGTCTTTGAAGACAGGCAAAAATGTTTTCGCATCCCATTAATTCGTTTTCAACATCGTTTTGCTTAGGAACTATATCGGGAATACTCGATTACATCATTCACCAGTGGAATAGCCGACAGGATTTCCAGATTTAACAGTATTTTGTTCTTTTGTAGGACCGTTTGAAGAGAAAATTTTAGTAAATGGTTGCGGAATCTCTGGAAGAGTTACGATGTTACTTTCATGAGAAAAGCCTGATGGTTTTTAATTTTACTTTGCAATTTGTTGTTTATTTGATAATGAACCCTAAATTATTTCTCGTTAATAATAGGAAAAAGTATGAAATTTCTCTATGTATGTGTAGAAGACAGAGTGAAGGCAGCATTCTGCTATTTACTTAGATCGGGCTATTTACTGGGCACCTAGTGGGCGGTCCGATATCGCAGTTTTGAGACTTGTTCCTATTCTTGATGACAAGAATATATTCTTGATATTCTTGCAGTACAAGGCGCCATTTCGAATAAAAGTTTTTGCATGGAAGTTGATGGACACTTTCACAGAAGTTCGTCTACCTTATTAAATACCTAAATACTCGCCTGTCCCTTTTTTAACACTAACTGAGTTTTCCACAAAACACTATACACTACACTCGACGCGCGTTTCGCCAACAAAGTTGGCATCATCTGGAGATGATTAAACTAATCTTATGCTAGCAATGTGTCATGTTTATACCTAAATTATTGACTATAGCTCAGTGAATCCTGACCATCACGGTTGCGGCTCATCGAACTACAACCGTCACGGTTTTGGCTCATCGAACCACGACCGTCACGGCCGCGGCTCAGTGAGCCGTGAGTAGCTAGCCAATAGAGCGGGCTATGTGGAATAGGCCCTCTGTCACTATTCATACTATTCTTACATTTCTGAATTTCTAAACTTTCAAATGCATCTAGCTGTCTTGCATTTGTTACATTCCTAATTAATCTTAAGTTGCTAATATCTATCTTATGGTTGTTCTCGAAGGCATGTTGGGCAACACTAGACTTATCTATTCTACCATATTTGAGATGCACCATGTGCTCTTTGAGCCTGTTTTGAATAGATCGTCTGGTCTGTCCAACGTATCGACTACAGTCGTTACAGCTGATTTCGTAAATCTCCGACCTATCATTTGTGGTAATTTTATCTTTTGGATTGCCTAAAAGTTCTTTTAATTTATTTTTTGACGAATGAACTACCGTCATTCCTATATCTTTAAAAATCCCACTAATACCGCGAGTAAATCGAGGATCGTAAGGAATAGATACATATTTTTCTGAATGTTCTCTTTCAGTTTGAAAGGTCGAGGAATTTCGAAGTGTTTCTTTATATCTACGTTTCCTAATCATTTTTTCAACTGTATCTATATTTTTTGACGCCTCATCCTGTAGATACCATAACATATATATGTATAATTTTTTATTCGATCAAACAGATTCCTATCAGTAGCACCATATTTATTATATTATTCAAACAAAAGGATCCGGGTTTTGACTCTAATGGCGAGGTGACCTATACAAACAAAGAAATTGAAAGTACCGTAGTAATTTGTCATTCACACTGGCGAATATGTTGAATACAAAAAAAAAACGATAAAAGATTAAAGCTCCGCTTTTTAATAGATTCCATTGCAAGGGAACGTGAGATTAATTAATGAAACCTAAATATAAATTTACATTGCAGATACCTGGGTATATTTTTGAAGGCGATAATAAAATTTCGGACTCTATTTAAATATTCGGGCAATACATAAAACGATACGTTATACAAAAGTCTTGTATAATTAATTATAGCAAGTGAATGCGTATACAGTATGACCAGTAAAGTCTGGCATATGGAAAACATTATTAAGCAATTTAAATGGCTAATAGTTTTTGCTTGAAAAATATTTCAATTGACTCACAGAATTTTCTCTCATATTTGAGATTTTTTCTTAAAAATACTAAATGCGAGTTGTATATTAATTAATGCATTATTTTTCAAAATTTCGAAAAGTGCTATAAAGAACTAGAAATTTAGGAAGTGTCTCAATTTTCAACTTGCCAATACAGCTTGATTTATAGTTAGTTTAGTTTTTTTACTACAACTTATTCGAAACTTAATGAATTTAAGCGAACAGTATACAGGGGGTAAGTAAGTATACCTCCCATTATTTTAACCGTTGATACTTTGAACCTAAACAAACAGTGTAATACAACATGCTCAACTATCACATTTATGAAAAAGAAAATGTGTAATGTGTAATTTTAAAGAATTCTATGAATCTTACGGTTTTTACTTTTACTTTTGACCCATAACAGATTTATTATACTTATAGTTAGATGTTTTATCATTTTTTTTTCTTGTTAATGGTAAGAGTGGACACCTATGTTATGTTATATAACACCTTTTTTGTTTGTTTAGATCCAAATTATCAACTATTAAAGTAATGGCAGTTATACTTCTTACACCCTGTATATATACATTTTTTAATTTGACTAACATGATACCCTAAATATTTTTATAATTAAATATTATTTTGGGTAAATATTATCTTGTCATCAAAGAAATACATCAAAATTTGTAAATTTTAAAAACTAATTCAAAATGCTCTCACTGGATTTAGAAGTAAATCCGCTTATTGGTCTTGGTCACTCTTTTTAAATGAACTTTTTGAGGTTTCGGTTGATTTTATTCACACTGTTCATTCTTGACTTTTAAATATAATACTACAAAAAAATATTACCGATTTTTGCAAGAAATATTCCATGTCATATCTAAAGGCTCGTTTTATAGAAAAAATAATAATTTTAAAGGCTACGGCCGTAATACATCACAATCAGAGTTTCTATATCAAAACATATTACAAAGGATTATTTTTTTAAATATTGAAAAATGTGTGTATGTTGCTAGCTCTACATTTTTTTTTATTTTAATTTGTTTAGCTACGAGATTAACTAACCTTGCGATGGACCAATATTGTATTTTAATGTATAGTAGATATAACAGACCAATAAATTAGAGATTGTCATTACCCTAACATGAAAATATGCGTTAGCTATACGATTTAATTATAAAAACAATGTTAAAATAATATTCGTATAAACGTTTGTTGCGGATATACTCTAGTAATATATCATGCCTTACGATTATTTAAGTAAAGTTTGAAAGCAATAGTGAAACTGTAATTCTTTCGTAATATATTATTAGACGAAATACGATATCCGAAAACGAGACATAATTGGAAAAGGGGGCCGGACTACCGTTCCCCGAGCTCAATGTTCGAAAGCTTTTGAAAACCCAAGAAATACAAAGCAAAGAAAGTTATATGAATACTTCGTAATGAATTGTATTGTATTACTTCCTATATTATAGAAACAAGTTATTTAAAATTCGTTTATCATGTAAATATATTAACTTTCATGCAATAATTATATTTGTTAATACCAATTTTACATTTAATAGAATTCAGCATCATTCATATCCAACTGTTCGATTCCATCCAGCAAACTACATTGATGTTCAAGCCGTCTTTCCTTTATGTACATGGGTATCATCAAGGAGAAACGCAATGAGACACTTTCGATATATTTTCCTGAAATATACGCAATAGTGAATTAATTTCAGAGTTAATTATTCTCTTTATTAAGCCAACATTTTGAGACACAGTATAATGAATATATTAATACCTATAGTTCACGAGAACAATCGAAAGTGTGACATTACTTTGGTTCACTATGATACATGGGGTAATCTAACGGAAAATATTTTTCGTTTTATTTTAATAAGACAGATATGACATCAACGAACTAAGAATATTTTGTGTTTTATTACTTTTCCGCACTCAACTATACTAGCGGAAATGCAATGTAATCGTGTGAAGGAAAATGGGAAAAACAATTTTTTCGTTTATTTTTTGTTTTTCGGCCTAAAAACCAAAACAAAATGGTTTTTAAAAAATTTTGTCCATGTGTGTCGTTGTCGTCGGCATTAAAATTTCTTGTTAGAACGATAACTCAATTAAATCATGTCGGATCCATCGGGTTTTGACTGATTTTGATTGAGGACGTCTCCCAGACGACACTTATTGATTTTGAGGTGGATATCATGTACATGGATCATGAGAAAGTACAATGGTGGACTATTTGAGAAAAATTTTTTATTAGCACGATCACTCAATTAAATCGTATCTGATCGATGGGGTTTCGACTGATTCTGATTAGGGGCGTCTATCAGACGACATCTATTGATTTTGAAGTGGATAGGACACACCCCACCCTGTCCATGAGTCAAGAGAAGGCACAATGGTGGACTACTTGAGAAAAATTGAAAAAAGGAAAACTGTCGCACAAACCACATATCCTGCATTTATGCGTTGGTTTATTTTTTCTCGGCCACTCAATTTCGAGATAGACATGTTCTATGTGCGGAAAAGTCCGTTTTAAAGTTTTAAAACTGTTTATTTAAACTGTACCATAGTTTCCTCAAGATTTTTTCTGTAAATATCCTGAAAGCGTTCTAAATAATCGAACATATCTATCAAAAAACGTCACAAAAATATAATCAATAAAATGCTTCAACTAAGTTTTGTCGATTTACAGTCAGTCAGTCATAGGACTATAAAAATAATTTGCTAAATAAGTTTTGTGTATATTTGATGCAACTCATATTGTCACTGTTGAATACTACTTACTAGCTCATTTCATAAATAAAAATTAAAACATTCTCAACAAATCCTTTCTTTGGAAGAGTCACCCATATATGTTGAATTATAGACAATATAACAAACAAAATTATATAATTGCTTATATACATTGTTTAACATTATTATTATTTTCAAGTAAGAATAACCGCGAATTATGATTTTAAATACAACTGCGTGAATGGTGAATGCACCGTAAACAACAATGGAATGCATTGAAACTGATGATTTCACATATGTATGTAATGTGTTATCAATATTCAACGCACAACGTGTAAAAAGTTTTCACACGCTCTTATTATTCTTGCTTATATACTAACATTGAAAATATATAAATATGTAAAAATACAATATTATAATAATATGTAGTAATATATTTCCCGTATCAAAAAATAAACAGTGCATAATCTTAATAAAAAAAAAAGTTAGAATCGAACCTGCCTCCTCTGCCTTGACAAACGGTTGTAGTACCGTGTTTCTTAATCATATTGTACCTTTTATGTCATGAAAGACGTATTAGATTACATATTCTATAAATATAATAAATCATATCGCTGTCTTCAAGAAAATGTTTGTTTAATACACACTGCATAATTTTATTAATATTTACTCGGCTTATGTACTAATGTACTTCTCCCGAAATATCGAAAAAAGCTGCAAGATGTAAACAGCTTTTTTCGATAGGTTTATTTCAGATTTAATCAGATACATATTTTTCCCTCGCCTTCAAGAGGGAGGTACCAAGCTTCAAATGAGGAATTTATAGAATGGAAAGGAACAAAAACCTAAAATCGTGTTCAAAGAATAATTTCATTTTATTGAATTATCAACAATAAGATGCTACCAATATTCCATACTGAGGAGTATAATGAATGTGAAACATGACATTGATACATCTAAATGTCTCAAACTAAGGATGTTTTTGAAGAGAAAATAATATACAAACCATTGTTTTTGGTGGTCATCGAATACGAAATATTACAAAGACAGAATTCGCTCAATTCTGTCTATTTCAAAAACCACATTTTTGGAAGGAACTTAAATAATAATGATATCTATAAATAATCAACACCAACAGAAACTGACTTTCTGTTCGGTGTTATGGGACTAGGATGTCACCAGTCTCATTACCACAACTTGTCATCTCCGTCAATTTCAGTAACTCATTTCTCGAATATTATCGTCAAGAATGCACGACCAAAAACTGAACAGACTTTTTGAAATGAAAAAAATCCAAAGAAAAAAATAAGAGTTAATTTTGACTGAAAATGACCGGGCCTCGTATACTACAAATGAATTAAAAATGTATGAAATTCTCAAAAAGTAATTAAAATCTTGAAGTTGCTGAAATTAGTTTCCTAATATATTCCAACATTACAATAAATCACAATTAATGTACATAAGTCATAAAACTAGTAAAATATGTCTAATGTTAATAATGTGATTATGTATTTCACCTATGTTTAAAATATGTTTATAAAATAAAAAAGTCTTATTCATATTTTCCTATACTAAGATATATAGACATTCGCCTGTGGCTCCTGTCCAAATTGTGAGAGAAGTGCTATTTTCAACACTCGTTGCACAATACACTACTTCCCGTATGGCACGAACTTTATTGATGACATTGTACATTACCTATATGTTAATAATTTTTGTTACATAAAGATACGTTTGTTTTTGTAAAACTACCATGAACTAGACTTTTTTCTTTCTTATAAAATCATAACTGTAACCGATCACATTCCACTACGGTAGTTAAAACATCCAAATGAATTGAGTTTCACGCATTTTTCCCGCTAGAGGTAAATTTGAACTAGAATAAATTGAGAAAGAACTTGAAAGTGTATAAATTTTGTCATAAAGTGGCACCTTTGAAAAACCGAAGTAAATACTCTAATTGATATACTTGTTTCAAAATAGTTTATTTTTCTTAATACATTTACACAGTAACAACGAAAACGTTAGGCAATTATGTGTTTTATTTTGTTTTAAACAATGTTTCAGCAATTCCCATTAAATATAAGAATATTCGTAAAAAAGTGCAGGCAAGTGTTTTACTTTGTTTAATAAATCTCCATTTAGAGATTAAATTTTGCAGTTATTGTGTTGTAGTGTAATGCTAATGTGTATTGCTAAATTACTAGCTTGCATCCTGTATATTCGTTAACGAATTCAAGTAGATAGAAGAACTATATTCAGGTTCAGTAAACTTCTGTGGCAATTCCTTTCGTTCTTTCTATTCTTCTGTATACGCCACATTTCGGATTCTGCCCCAAAAAAGATTAATAGTGTCTAGATTAAACGTTTGTCTAGACTTTATTTGCCTTCGTGTACCAGCCGTTTACGATTGGAGAACAATAGAAGTTCGCTGCCCTTCCCATTTCAGAATAGTTTTTACGTTTACATCAATGTCATTGCAGATAGTCCATATTATTTTACGTGTGATTAGAAAGTAATTTTTTGAGAGTTAGTCTGCCCCACAGAGGTCAATACCATTTAGAACAAGTCAGAAATCCTACGCTATTATTTCATAAAATCGTTGTGCAAATATATTTGAACCAGTAACCGTCAGTTTGTGAAATTAATTCTCTGGGACAGGCCATTGACGTACTAAAAATCAAGAGGTTGAAACAAGATTTATGTAATATATAAAAGTTGGAATACCATATTTTTATTATTGACTATTTTAGAATTAGAAATTTTACTATGGAATATAAGTAATCTGTTAATTTTACTGTTGCAGAACGTTGTTTTCGAATCCACCGCTCAGCAATAGAGGATTTTTTGTTGAGAGGTTAGTAACATGGTTTTTTGATACAATTCAACATTCCCAGTTTCAACAGAATTTTATACTGGATTCAATGGACATGGGTAGAAGCTCTAACATACATATTAACAAAAAGTGGTTATTGCAAAATGGTAACCAAGATAGCATATAAAGAATTGGTATATCTTAACGATTGTCACAAATTTCAAATGGCAGAAGTGGCATCAACATTCCATGCTAAAATGATCGTCAACTATGATACTTTTATGATGTCACCTGTGCTTTTTTCTTTCAGGATTCTTCTTTCTTAATAAAGATTTCTCATAAAACCATTGAAATACCATTACGTAGTATACCCCACTAAATATTTGGTAGAATATTATTTGATCTCTATAAATTGCTTAAGTGCGTTCGCTATTAGGATAACTTTTCTATGTGAGTTCGCGATAATAAAGGCTTATTACTACCATTTAATTTAAAGGTTTTTACCATTAAATTGCTACCATTTTAAAGATGTTTTAGCCTAGAATGGTAGTTAGTTCTAGTCCATCCTGAATATTGTTAGCTTCTGATAATATACTGGTTACATCTCAATTTTATGATCAGTAATCTCTTGTGTCATACACACATTATCAGTGCACATAACAATGCCTTTATAGCCATTACCCTGATTAGCTATTTTGAAGTGAACACACGAGATAAAATTCATTCAGATTCAGTTTGTGGTCTGACGTGTTCCATTCAGTATATTATTCCACATTTGACCCTCTGTGGAATATTTTTTGATGGCTCGTATTCCATACCAATGGTGTACCAATGGCTGATATCTAACTACACTTTAATGCAAAAGATGACAAATAAGTACAGATTACTCTCCGCTTTTCTGTACTTGCATTTTCCACAGAAAGTTTTGGTCATCTTCCTTTTTTAATTTTATTTTTCATACTACAATCCACTGCTAATGTATACCATAAAGATTTATTTCAATATTTTCTCGTATCAAGAAGATCGTTAGTGAAAGTTCTTTTTGAGTTACTCGGCTCGATGGTTCATATTTCATAAGCAAATAGAATTTCATTCCACTTCAAACGATTTTGCTGATTTTAATACACGTATGGACCATATAGGCGTAAAGGCGTATATTCAACCTATATTCTAGACGCTCAGGCCGCCATACCAATTTAAACTAGATGGTTCATTAATGATTAAGAACCACTTATTGTTAATAAACGCTTACCAAGTGGTTTAACAAGTCACGGGTGGCTTTGAGATAGAAAAACTGAGATGAAATAAAAGAATAACATTGAAGCAAGAAGTGATAACCAAGTGATAATTGGGATCATCAAGTGATAATTAATTATATCTGTGTGGTTCTTATATCGTCATTGCAGTCTTAATTTCCCGATCATGCCAGCTTAAATTATATGTTGGTGCTTCGCGGAAAACTGGTTTATTGTATTTTAACCTTGCCTCTAATTCAAACATTCAACGTTTTCAAAGAATCCAGAGACTGGAATCACTCTCATTGGATGGATTCATGACCTTGCCTTTGAATTCACCCAATCAGCCGTGAGCCCGGTTTAGAACACGATTATATCATCGTTTTGTTTTCAATCTTACAGGATGTATCGCCAAGCGATCTTAATATTTTGACATCCGCACCATTAACTTAATTATCATAGAATTTATAAGATATTTGTATTTCATTTAGAAAATGTTTCCATGTGAATATGTGCGTTGAGAGTGAAGTAATGTAAACCGCAATATATGCCCTTGAACGAGTCAATTGTTCCAAACAGGAACTGCACAGTTTATCAGAGTAAAATGCCAACTTAACTCATGATGACGATTTATCCAGAGTATAAATAGAATTGTACACAGTGCTGCCTTACTATTGTTGAAATTTTAAATAATCGTCTACTTTTTGCTTTCTTCTAGACATATCGGTGGCAGTTACAATTTACGTTAGGTATGTGGCAAGTTGAAATGAAACGAATGCAATTGTCTCAGGGACGTTAGAAACCAAGCAGGTATCGATCCATGACGTAAAATTGCACAATCCCATTACCAACTTTTAATGGAATAGCGGCAAAATGAAAGTTTTGTTTGGAATAATATATAACATTTATAACATGTATATGCAACGTTAAATTGCAGTAATGATAAAGAAACAAGGGGATTACAGCGTAGAAGCATTCACCTCAAGCATTAGTAATAGTGTTTACATAACAAACCGACTACGGCCGAGCGAACCCGAAGCCCCCCAGCGTAACGTTACCTGTTCAACAAAGAAACGAACGTCAATAACAATTCCACAAACTTAAAACACAATCCGGGTGTGTTTACCATAACTCGATGGTGCACAAAATCCAATAATGGCACGTTAATAGTCTACAAATATAAACGGTGTCTCGTAATCTATTTTTAAGCTACACGACAACCTGTTTTTCCGAGGGAAATCGAATACGATAACAGCGCGACCTACTAGAGGGCCAGCCGCGCTCGCACTGCTCCATGCACTGTTTTGTTTTTACGATCAGCTGTCTGGGCGAATAACAGCTGATCCAGTGCAAACTTGATTCTCTCTCCCACCTTTTTGTTAATGTGGCAGATAAATTTCGTTTCGTTTATGTTGTCTCATACGTGGTTATTATTAATTTCATATGAAAATTCAAGTTTCACGTTTACACTTGGTTTGATAGGTCTTGAAGAGCCACTGGTCTTGTTACCGTGTCCAAGTTCACGCTTAATTCTTCTATATGCTTATAAATTAGAATGACCGGCTTTAAGCCACCGCACCGGAAGAATTCAGTTATTCCAACAAGATCTATTAGTGGGTATTTTTAAATTTTACATTACAGTAACGCAAGAAATTTTCTCTTAGAAATATCACAGAACTGCGTAATGCCTAACTCTATAGCCTTCTGCTTTAATGGTGTAATGTTTCTACAGATATATGCCTCATCGTTATACTAACATTAAGAAAAAATGTTGAAATAAGTGAAATAAAAGTAGAAAGTGCTTGTCTTCTCTTATACAGACGGATCCAGATTGATTAAAGCGAATGGGACACCGAAGATACACTGATTTAAATTCTATTAAAACTACTTTTCTATAGTAGCAATTAGTGCCTTCATCAGCGTCATCAAGCTGATCACATGATCTCGAGATTATAGGGCTTTATACAGCTTCTACTTGAAAAAATAGTTAATTCATGTCGGTAGAAGTGCCCACGTTTATTCAAAAAATAAATATATGACAGATTCATGTATTTGTTCTGTGCAAATGTCTCAAAAATTAAAGTAACTTGCGTTCTATTTAGGAGTATTTGAGAATTGGAAAATGGAGGATTGGAGGGAGGATCAATCATTCATGGTGACTTTTGTCTGTCGTACTATCGTAGTTGCAAACATTGGCCATACCAGTTCAATGGATTTTAATTTTATTGACTTGTATTCCGCATTTTATTTGAGGTCTCATTAAAATCCCTTTTAAAAAGTAAATGAGAGATTTATACTCGAAGCTCACAAAAAATCAACGTAGTCAATGAGATGTGAATGGTTGGGAATACTTCGTTCATTCAATCTTCTTACAATTTCGAGAAGGGTTTTCCAAATCAAGAAAAAATCAATTACGAAATTTTTGCCCAATATGTACGGACATTTGGTAGTAAGATTTGATGGTAAAGGTAAATTACCTGGAAGAAAGACAATTTTATCAGAAGAAACTCTGGAAGTTATTCATGAACGTTTATTGGTAGCCTAATTAAAGCTTTACGTCAGCTTGCTTCTCTGACAGGTAAATAGGTACTTATCTAACATTCTTAGATCTAAATAAAAAAACAATATTTTTAGAAATGTTATATGTTCCGTAGAGAAAGCGATAACAAATTTACATTTACATACATCCCTATAAAGCTACTGTAGTGCAAGAGTTATTACCCTTTGACACTGAGAAAGAACTATTATCACCGATAAAATAATAATGTAAATAATGATGACCTTTCGGTCAACAGGTTTATTATTGATGGGGCATGATTTTATCTTAATGGTTTTATAAATGGACAACACTATCTGATCTGCAGAGAATCCTCACAATTTAAGATCAAGGGAACAAAAAGTCAAACGTTTTATAGAAGAACTACAAAAAAGTTATTTTCAATAGGACGGTGCAACAACTCACTTTCCTGCAGTAATCTTACAACTTCTTCAAGAATCTTATGACCAAACCTGTGGTTGACGCCATAAGCTGGGGCCTGCACGATCACCTGATTTGACACCATTAAATTTATTTGGATAAATACAAATTATATTTATGTAATTGTATATACACGCATGAAGATTTAAAAGAGACAATTTCTAACAAAATTGGGGGTATTACAGAAAATGGTTTATAATTGTGTAAAAAGACGATACATATGTATGTTTATGTTTATTAAATCCAGACTGTCACTTTTAATGTAAATGAAAATTATTTTCTTATTTTTTTATGTATTAATAAATATGACACATACTGTACTTTCTGTTGCCATTGTAAAATTTATTTTTTTAAAAATTTATAATTTTAAAATTAAAAATAGCAGCTCATTTCGTCAAGTTTTACCTTCAGTTGGATTTAAAAAGCAAGAATTTAATTACCAGATACCTAAAATGTGTCCAAACCACCTGCGACAAACGTAAAACAACATCAGATCGTTTAAGATCTAACTGCATATCCTTATTCCCGTTGGAGATTATTAGTTGGTTTCTACAAGTTCTCGTTGATATACAATTTTTGGTACACTAGGTTCAGTTAATCTTCAAACATAATCTTTGTTATAAATGACGGTAGAAAAAATTTAGTATATTTTATAACACAATGGATTCATTGTTCTAAAAGATAAGAATTATATCAGCATTGTTGATAGCATTAGATAGGTTATTATTAATCCACACACTAAATCACACTACTAATGCGTAACTTTGACTCACACTTGGATATCTATACAAATATTTTTTAAAAGTTATGTAGAACCATACTATAAATAGCTACTTCAACTCTTAAGACCAAGAGTCTTGCCATCATCTGTTGTGGATGATACTGATATAGATTGTTAAAGAAATGTTCTAAATTTGTTCAAATGTTATTCCTATCATTCATGATTTATTAATGTCTTTCTCTTTTTTCTCGACACTCGAAATTTGTTGGGTTATAGCGGCCATTTTGTTAAAGCAACATCTGTTAAATTCGTTATGAATTGTTCAGGGGTATATGAGAAATCATCGTGGAAGGTTATAGCGTTCAACAACATATGCAAATCATCAAGTTTTGTTTTAAAATCAGTACTCCGTTTATCCTCGCCACAATCGTCCCGCCTAGTTCACTATTCGACGTTTGGTGGCCAAATTCGAGTCAACCAGTTTGATAAATAATCGGTCTCCCGTACGTAAATCACCCGTACGTCACCAAACGCAAGATCTGCTGAAAACGTCGCTGCTGTGCGTGAGAATGTACGATAAAACGCGAGGCAGTCAATTTATTGTCGTTCATAAGAACATGGCTTTCTGAGACTTCAACTTGGCGAATTTTGCGCCGGGGCTTGGCTCTGTACACGTATAAAATCTAACTGACCCAGGAACTTAAGGTAAACGACCATAAACAACGCCGTGCGTTCGCTGATTGGGTTCTGGAGCAGTTGGAAGCTGACCCAAATTTCGCCAGGAGAAAATCATCTTTAGCGACGAGGCCCATTTTTGGATGAATGGAAATCTGAACAAGCAAAATTGTCGGATTTCGAACGATACCAATCCACACGAGATACACCAGCACCAAATGCTCCCTGAGAAAGTCACTGTTTGGTGCGGATCTTGGTCAGCCGGAATCATCGGTCCGTACTTCTTTCAAAACGAAACTGGCATTGTCATAACCGTCAACGGCGAGCGCTACAGATCGAGGATAAGCAACTTCTTGTGGCTGGATGATGGCGCTACATGCCACACAGCGCATGACACGATGGACAGTCTGGACGAGCGATTGAAGGACATGTTTACCTCGCACAGCGGTGACTTTATATGGCCACCGAGATCGTGCGATTTGACGCCCTCAGGCTTCTTCCTTTGGAGCTATTTCAAATCGCAGGTCTATGCGAACAAACCGCAAACAATTGATGCCCTCAACGTCGACATAACGAACGCCATCCAGTAAATTCAGCCAGATTTATGCGACAAAGTCATCGAAAATTGAACGTCCCGAATACGTGCCACCAAGCAAAGCCGCGGCGGACATTTGAACGACTATATTCCATACTTAATGCCATAACATATTTTGTTTAAATAAAATAGAATTGAATGGATATTTCATACACAACTTGTTTTATTTATGTTTAAAAGTCGAGCGTCCTTATTAAAAAACCCTTTATTACGTCTACCGCTTTCATATTGATTTTAAAGTCAACGACCTCTAGGGATGCGGATCTAACTGACACATAAAATTTAGAGACGACGGTAGTTATAATTAGCTATAAGGCAGTTTTCTCCTATCTCATTTTCTATTTAATCGATTTGTTCATTTATTTAATAAAATGAATGACTGTTGCACCTAAAAAGTTCTAAGCTTATTAGCTCATAAAGATAATAGAAATGATTCGAATAGAAACTACATCAGTTAAATCTTATAATACACAAAGGCATCACGGAAAAATTACATTCATTTTCGAATGAGCGCTTCTTGTACTCCTGTAGGAATGCTTCTCCAGCCTCATTGTCCGATTGTTCCTAAACTGAAGTCCTCTTCGTCAATTAAGCGGGGAGTGTCCATGTATACAGTGGCCAAGCGTCCATTAAAGCTGTGAAGCTGGCAGGATTGCATATCATTCTTCGCGTCGGCATGCCGGTAACCGCCAATACGTATGCGCTGTCTGGGCTAACTCTCCGTCGCCTTAGTTTTAACGGACTTTATTGAAATCCGCGGTGCAGTGAGGGGAGAGGGGAGTACGCGAGGAATGATGTGCAATTTAGCTAGCTTTACAGCCTTAATGGATGCTTCGCCACTGCATGTTTATACTATTAGTCCGAAGCCAGTTATGCAATGCACAGGCCGTTTTAATAACAGAATCAGTTTTATCCAATGAAACATATATAGGTTTTCTGAATACTCTGAATCGGGAAGCTATTATACCAAAGGCATTCTCTGCGATTCGGCGTGCTCGTGATAATCTGTAGTTGAATGCTTTTTGTTTGTATACCAAACCTTCATGTCTTGAATAGGGTTTCATAATATTTGATGCCAAAGGGAAAGCGTCATCCCTACAGCTTTATTATGTAATCCTAATTTATTTGTTGGAAAGCCTTTATAGAACGTTGAATTTTTCCAAATATGCGAATCATTCATGCATCCATTAATTCCGACAATATATATGAAGCGGTAATGTGCGTCCACTATAATAACAAACAACACCACGCTATAACCATCCTTATAATTATAACAGTCGGAAGCTCCATGTAGTGGATTTTGTATTTAGACGTATTTCCTATCAAGAGCCCCACAACAGAAGGGAGATTTCCAGCGATCTAAAAAATCTTTCTATATTTCCATTAAATGTTCTCCTGTGGACGGCACCTAAAATAAAACAAATTATTACCATCTTTGTTGCAGATAAAGGAAAACGAGAGTTCACTGGTGAGCACAAACAGCAACTCATCATCATATTTTGATGATATGGGCCAAGAATCTAACACTGAGTCTGTAGAAAGGAAAAACAAATTATTGTGTCCAAAGAGGCATATGGAGCGTACCCGGAAAACAGACCCGCCCGTTTTAGAAACAGTCAATAAATTAGAAGCTATGGCTCAAAATATTCGCCCAGATGAATTTGATACATTCGGACAACATGTGGCGAACCAATTACGTAGTTTGCCATTACCAAATGCTATTTCGTGTCAAAACTATATAATTAATTATTTGTCACAGGAAAGACTCAAAATCCTAAATTCACAACAGCTTCCAACTTCCAGATCTACGAGCTCAGCCTCAGAAGGTATATGCGATGCATAGACACCCGCACCCTCGATGTCTCGACACCCTTCAGCCCCAGAAGATACGCGCGATGCGTCAGTTGCCAGGTCTTTGTTGTCTACTTCCAAACTCGAAGAAAACTATGTTGCCGGCTGTTTCCGAACACAAGAAAATACTGCCCAACCATATGAAGAGAACGTCAAGTGAAGTTGTTAGATCATGCTTGGATGAAAGCACTTTGCAAAATGATTACTATGAATATTTTATAAATACAACTCTGATTTCCAAATAATAAATGAATGCTTAAATAAAATTACGAGTTTCACTTACCGTAATATACTCTTGTAAAACATTATATGCAGCATCCAGTACATCTTTTAAAAACAGAGAAATCGTGCATTCTGGAACTCTAAATGAATCTGTAAGACTTGGGTGTTTATCGCCAGTAGCCAAGAACTTTCCAGTAGCCAGGGTTATTTCTAATTTAATTTTCGGCGAAAGCGCTTGACGCATATTGACATCACGTTTTTCGATAAGCGGAGTAACTTTTTGTAGTAAAGTCTCGAACTGATCAGTAGTCATTCCTAAACGTTTTCTAAATAATCAGGATCTTCTGAACTCCATTCCATTAATAAAGTATTTTATTATTATTATTATGTTATATAGGTTTGGGCCTCATCAGCCACTAATCACATGGGTAGTCCCTTGGCGATCCCCTCTTATACGGGTCATTATTCAAAAATGTTATTCCATAAAAGAAGCAATTTAGGCACGTCCCCCACCTTACGCCTCGCCTTTTCTAGGATAACAGGGGTCCCTAATATAAATCACCTTTTCTCCTCCAGGGCGGGGCAGGTGTAAAGAAGATGCATCGAGGTTTCCTAGTTTTCTTTGCAGTATCTGCAGGCCGGGCTGTCAGTCAGCCTCAGCTTGTGCTTATATGCAATCAGGCTACTATGGTGGTCCGTTATGATTCCTTCCCACCAAGGTTCTGGCTTTGTGCCTGTTCAATTTAATGAATTCGTAGGCCCATTTCTCAATCTCTGAGTATTCCATATGAAGAGTTTGGTTATTCGACAACCCATTACTCCTCTCCATCTTTTATTGTGCTGGTCTATTGCCCAGCCATTGATGCGGTCTCTTCATCAGGAATCGTCGGAATCTTGATCAGATTCCGACTTATTCCCACTGCAGGATCTGGTTTATAGAGGTTTTCTCTGGTCCCTAGTCTGGCAAAGTCATCTGCAATTAGATTTACCTTAACGCCATTATGCCCAGGTACCATAAGAGTTCCACCGGTCCTTTCCGTGCCAAGTGGTTCAATGCTTCATAGCAATTATAGACCAGCTTCGACTTTGTCGTTACCGAATTCAGGGGAGTTAATAAAGTATCCGAAGCACCAAATATTTTACGCCGAGAGATCCATCTACGTACCCATATTTCACGTTTATTCATTTCCTTCTTTTTTCCTTGTTCTACAAGCAATTCTTAAAGGATTCATTCACAATTTTTTTCGACGCTAGCACGTAGGAGAATTTCTCTTCTCAACATTTACGAACAAAATGAGCTAATCGCTTGCGATTATAGACAAATGTGTAAATGGGGTGGCTTTGCGAGGCGATTTGTGGGGTGACAAGCCGCACGGCGAAAACCGACTCATGTAAGCGCCTCATTACACTGGAGCTTCTATGGTATATTATGTCGTTTTACTTCTCAAGTCTGTGCGAAAAATTCAGGATTAACTCCAGAAGGATCGTCACCGGGTGCTTCTTTAACCGCTCCCTCTCAAGTAAAAGACCATCTCTGGTTATGTTGTCAATAACAAGAAGCTTCACATTCAAAGATAATGTGAGACGCAGTTGTTTTCTCCTGTAGATCATTTCATGATCTACATATATGGTCTTCCCTGAGCAGACCCATTCTGTGTAGGTGTTTCCTTGAACCGCAATGACCACTAATAGTCCAGTTACAAGTTCAATTTTATTTCGGTCCAATAGTAGAATTTCATCTCTTAATGATTGCAATAATTTATCCATCATAATTTTACCATGTTCGTGCCCCATCAGTTGGGTACGTCCCTGGTATATACTCGTTACCAAATCAAATATGGACCACTGGGCGGAAGCTCTAATAATGCTAAATATTGACTTAGTCCTTCCTACAGTGCCTTTTCTATCTCAAACGTCAGTTCGTTCATTACCTACTATCCCGATGTGTCCTGGCACCCACATCAAGTTAAGTTAATTCTAGTTAACACCAGTTCGAGTAGGTCTTATAGGTATTCTGACACCAACCCCCCTATGATCAGATTAGCATTCCATTTGATCGAACCTGTGATAAAATTGTTTAATGTCTACCCAATAAGCAGTGAAACCAGAGATTCCAGGAAATGATTTAGATCTCGCAGGTGACGAAGCTTAGTGGCCTAGTAAATAACGAAATAAAACTTAGTGGAGTTAGATCCCAGGTCTATTTCAATGATTTACTAGACATAACATAGGAAGTGCTAATTGTTAAAATGGAATCACTTGGATATTCAAATATTTAATATTTGCCAAACTACCAAAGATGAAAAAGTTATTTCGTCTACAACGGAAAACATTTCTATCCATAATGCAACGTCAGATATCAACTTTTCGTGCTACTAAATTTAACTCAATTTTTTCTTGGACCTATGTATGTATGTACATATATCTACAAACCTGTAGATATAAGTACATACATAGGTCATTCAATTTAGGAAAAATGTTGAATAATTTATACCTCTCCGTGGTAATGTTAAAAAGATCTACGTCAGTAAAAAAGGTCAGTCGAAATATATCATGGGGAAAGTCCGGTGAACCTTCTCAATCCACACTAAAGGCAGGGCATCACCCCAGGAATGTTTTGTTGTCGGTATGGTGGGATCTCAAATTATTCATTTATTTTGAGCTATTTCCGAGGAACGAAACAATAAATTCGGACGTACTCGTATACTACGAACAATTACAAGAATTGTTCCTGCCAAGCCATGTACGAAAAGCGTCCAGGACTTGTAAATCGTAAGAAGGTCGTCTTCCATCACGACAATTTAACATCGACCTCACATTTCTCTGCAGACCCGGAGGAAAATTGTTGGAGTTAGAGTGGGATGTTATACCCCATCCACCGTATTATCCAGACCTCGCGCCCTCGGGTTTCACCTATTCCGCTCCATGGATAACAGTTTACGAAACTTAACATTTGCCAATGACGAGGAAGTCAGAAATCATTTAAAAACGTTTTCTTGCGAGCATGCCGCAAAGTTTTTATGAAAATGGTATTATGAACCTTCCTGAGAGAAGGGAGAAAGTTATTGAAAATGAAGGAACGTACATTACTGATTAAAATAATTTGTCATAACTATAGTGTTAATAATAAAAACCGAACGAACTTTTTGGACAAGATAATATTTCTTCATTATCAGTGGTAGTGAAAATAATAGTGCATGATAAGTAATTTTTTTTGTAATTAATACTTTCAAACATTTGCATAAGGTATACCAAAAATTTCCTGTATATTCTTAGTCACTATAATATAAGAATAAAATAGCGTTTACATTTCAAAGTTATGACCTCGAATAAAACTTGTCTTACCAAATTTGATCTTAATACGTTACACATTACCTGTTTGTAACCGGGGAAAGAAACACACATATATGAATAATAACTACGGATTGACGGTACATTTTACTGAAATTAAAACAAATGAATATTGTTGAATAGTTTCCATAGTTTCAATATATTGTTCAATAGTTTCCATGACGACAAAACATATTCTCTCAAAATAATGAAATATGACGTTAACGGTGACATAAATATTAATGGAGATGCCGGAAAAAGGAGAAAGTAGAGCAACGAGAAAAGTCTTGGAAAGCATTTACGCACAAAGTGATTGATTGAAGGTGTTGGTTAAAGGTATTAGTTATGCTGCCCATTTATTTTTTCTAAGCTGTCACCGTATATGTTGTGGAACACTACGAATTGATATCCACTAGCAGAAATTACAGTTCATCTCAAATTTACAGATAATTTTCGCTTAGGGTAATAATATTCATTGTCAATTAGGACCATTGAACCAATCAGGTATAAATAAGGGCCATTAAAACATGGCCATTTTGAATGTATTTCATATTCATATTGATAAAATGAAAAATGATGAAAAAAATTTATTCGAAGTATTGCCCATTGCTAGCTATACATTTTCCCATCTCTGACAATTTGTTGATTCCATGCCAAAAAAATTCTTGCTCCTTTGAGGCAAACCAGTCATCGAGCCATTTTCATACGTTTTCGTAAGAAGTGAAGCCCTCCTCAGCAAGTGTACCCATCGAATAAGTAGTACTCGGAGGGAGCCAAGTCTAGTGAGTAAGCTGCATGCGATAGTATTTCCCAACTAAATACCTCAATCGTTTCCTTGACCAGTTTTGCTGTATGTGATGCGCATTATCATGAAGTAAAATCATTTTGTGTTGCTTTTTCGATATTCTGGTCGTGTTTCACGCAAACCGATCTTGATTCAAATCGATCATTTGTTGTCAGTAGCATTCAGTATTGACGGGTTGGCCAGGTTTTAGCAGTTCATAATAGATCACACCCTTCTGATAACACCAAACACAGAACATTGTCTTCCGTCCATAGCGATTTGGCCTTGTAGTCGATGTCGATGCCTCGCCTGGAGTTACCCATGATCTTTCACGCTTAGGATTCTCGAAATATATCCACTTTCAATCGCCAGTGACAATTTTATGGGGAAATTACTTTCTTTTATACCTGGCGAGCAGCATTTCGCAAATGGTTTTTCGGTTTTCCTGCTGTCTTTCATTCAGCTCATGTGGAACCCATTTTCCCATCTTCTGGATCTTTCCCATGGCTTTAAAACGTATGGAGACGGCTTCTCGTGTCACATTTAATTGATCCGCGAGTTCTTGTTGCGTTTGAGCGTTATTCTCATCAAACAATGCTTGCAATTCGCTATCCTCAAACTTTTTCATTGGTCTTCCACGTTCTTCGTTTCTCACGTCAAAATTGCCACTTTTGAATTTTTTTAAACCAGTCAAAGCACTGTGATTTACCAAGAGAATACTCAACGTAGGCTTCGACAAGCATTCGATGCGATTCTGCAGCACATTCTCTTCAAATGGTAACAGAAGATCAACGCTGTCCGCAAATTGTAGTTTCCAGGCACAAAATTGGACATGTTCAACGCTATTAAAAACTATGTTGTTGTATGAAACTTGTATTGTTGTAAGATAAAAACCTTCATTAGATGTCAAACCAAGAAAATGGTGCTAATGACGTGGTGGTAACTACATTAGCAACTAGACCATCTATGGGCAAATTCCGGTTTAATATTTACACACCTGATAAACCAAAATTTGAATGAATAAACTCGGACTTTTTGAAGTGTGAAGAGGTAAAGTGAAGGTAATGAAGAAAATGAAAATATTTGACGTAGTTAATGTTAATCACGGCTCATAAATTTTCTGCAGATGAATGTGGTCTGCAAATTTAAAGAAACATATTACGTAACACATGACGTATCTTTGAAAATCCGGATACAATTCCTTCATCCGGGGATGAATATTAGAAGGAGTAAATTTAAGAGAAAGTGTTAAATTGAATCAAATAAAAATCCATTGTGTGGTGATACATGCACTGTCTAGGGGTTTGTTTGCAAATTCAAGACACAAATTTTAATCAGTAAAGCAGGCAATTAAAAGTAATTAATCTTACAATTAGTATAATTAAATTGTAAAGCAATTTTCTAATGTATGAAGTAAATTTGAATGCTACGCATGTTACATAGGGCAGTAAATGATTAATCAATCCTATAATCAAGGTAAATGTGAACTTGTAACAGACGGGACATAAAATAAACTAGAATACATTAGAAAACCACAATAAGAGGCTTTATTATTGGAAAACCATACATGTACGACCAGGACAAAACGTAATAAAACACTATTGATATATTCTACCGAAATATGAGGTAAATGAATTAATTTTAGTGTGAATACTGTTGATATATTCTACTGAAATATGGGCTAAAATGAATTAATTTTAGAGTGAATTGTGCTCTTGGTCAATGACTGACATGACGATTTTATGATTAAGAATATAACTCTGAAATGAATTCATTATTATAGATATTGTATGGGCACATAGGAAGCGTCTCATTATATATTCCCTGGATGGTATAAAAAAGGATAGGATAGGGATCTGGATAAGTGTTTATTATATTTGCCCTAATTTAATTAGGTACTGAAAAAGGAAGTATAAAATAGTGATATAGGAGTATACCTATAACAAATATGGCATATTCTAGTGTAGATCTAAAAAGTATAGATACAGTTTGACATGCTTTGTCAAATTGTTTTGAAAATACACTAGGCACAAAAATTTGGGTACGTAAAAAATCCTGAATTTATAGGTGGTTTTCAAAGGGCTGTAACTTGGAGAAAAATGGTCGCAGGGCAATTTTGAAAACATAAATTTATAGCTTCAAGTCGCTAGTTTTTACATCTTCTGGTCACCATTAACAGTTTTTGAGTAATCATAAAAGAATCATCGGAATTTTTTTCCTCAAACTTTTGCTTGCCTTTCAAAGGATCCACGGATTTTTTTACAGTGATTTACCATAAAAAAGCTTCTGTAATTTTATCCTCTTTAATTTGAGCTGTCTAAAAGCCTTGTACGCCGATTTTTCGCTGAATTATCGTCGTTCAAAGCAATAAATTCGGCTGTGGCGAACTAAGTGAGGGCGGAGGGCGTGGGTCTCTGATCCTGGGGGGTCTTCAAATCCTAAACAAAGCCAAAATATTTTCAGTAAGTGAGAGGCAGTTTGAAGTTGGAGGCAAAAGGAATGCCTAGCTGCCTAGGTCTTATTTCAAAACATATTACGAGTAGTATATATAAATGGTGGTCCAACCAAAACGCACGATGTTAATTGTAAATAAAACAAAAATTTTTCAGAGAATTGTCTTAATATTTTTTATTATGATAGAAGGATCTATGACAATTATATGTGAAACAAAATATCGGCCAAATACTCGCCACGGCTTCGGTGGCATACCTCTATCCGATGGTCCATATTTTCAATGACTCTGAGACATAATTGAGGTTCAATGTCGTTAATGTGCCGAATTATCTCATCCTTTAGCTCTTGAATTGTTCTTGGCTTATTGACGTACACTTTTTCTTTTAAATATCCCCAAAGAAAGAAGTCCAACGGTGTCAAATCACATGATCGTGGCGGCCAATTAACATCGCCACGACGTGAGATAACACGGCCATTGAATTTCTCGCGCAAAAGTGCCATTGTTTCGTTGGCTGTGTGGCAAGTGGCACCATCCTGTTGAAACGACATATCGTCCAGGTCCATATCCTCAATTTCTGGCCACAAGAAGTCCGTTATCATCTCACGATAGCGAACACCATTCACGGTAACTGCATGGCCGACCTCATTTTCGAAGAAGTACGGCCCAATGACGCCGCCAGACCATAAACCGCACCAAACAGTCACTCTTTGTGGATGCATCGGGTTTTCAACAATCACTCGTGCATTCTCATTTGCCCAAATGCAGCAATTCTGCTTGTTAACGAATCCACTGAGGTGAAAGTGTGCCTCGTCGCTGAAGATGATTTTCTTTGTAAAGTCGCCATTTACTTCTGTCTGTTCAACCAACCATTCGGCGTATTGACGACGCTTGAAATGGTCAGTAGGCTTCAGCTCTTGAGTCAATTGAACCTTGTAAGCGTGTAAATTTAAATCTTTATTCAAAATTCGCATCAGTGATGTTCTTGAGATGTTCAATTGTTGGGCACGACGACGAGTCGAGGTTGACGGCTCTTCTGCTACACTATCGCGAACAACAGCAATGTTTTCCGCAGAACGAACTGGGCGAGCATGCACAGGTGTTTTCACATTTCCTACAGACCCGGTTTGCTGAAATTTGCGCACAATTCTCCCGATTGTGGACACATTTGGTCGATTATGCTGACCAAAAAAGTCACGAAGTGTACGAAATGCATTTTGATTTGAACGCCCATTTTCGTAAAAGGCTTCAACAATCTTAACGCACTGCTCAATTGTGTACCTCTCCATGGTTGAATTTGTCAAACACTGAAACAAAGAAATATCAAATTAAGTTGGGCAAAAAACTTGACGTTAAGGTGTGACTCATAATTAACATTGTGCATTATGGTTGGACCACCCTTTAGAAAAGAATATTGGAAAAATTGGAAATAAGATAAAATAGTCGTTGATGTTCTCTATTTATTTGTGTATATTAATTTCAGGGTTATTTATTATTTAAACTTATACTTTTATTTATGGTTTAAAATTGATGATATTCTATAGATGTTCCGTGGATACTCCTTCTATTTGTTTGGTGTTGAATTAAAAACAACGTTTCCTTTAATCTCTCTACTAACTACTTCATTTTAGCGTAGCAATTAAACTTTGTAATTGCCATTATAAATTCGTCATGGGAATCCCAATCTTGATTGATGAGTATTACCGGATACATCTGTAAGACAAATCGGTATAATTAGTTCTACCAGTCGTTTTAATACCCATTCTCCCTACCGGTTATTGTGGTTTGTGCATTAATATATTTTCCACATAATTTATGGATTGAATTACAACCCCTGGGGTATAATCGGAAATGACTTATTTATCATATGCAATATTCTAAATAGGTACATAGTTCATCATTGTTATATAGATATATGATAAAAGAAAGACTCGAATACCTGAGTACAAGTGTCATTTTTCCAGTACTCTCATTAATTTTAAATAATCAGACATACAATATGAAGATTAAACTAATAAATAATAAAGCCATAAATGGTATAAAATACCATTAAACTGAAGTAACTTAATCGCAAAGTTGTGTTTGGGCTAAAGGATTAGTTAGGGGATAAATTAATGTATTTAGGGTTTATTCAAACCATTCAGGATACTAAAATTGGCTATCTAGATTTATTACTGGGTTATCTAGATTTAATTATTCACGCAAGTACAAAAATGAGGGACGCCGCAGAGGAATGCTATTGCAAGGACGAAAAATTATGTGTACTGACTGTCAAATCTATATACCTACTACTCAAAATAATTTCTTTGTCTAATTTATTTGATAACAAATGGTTGCTTATTCCATTCATACTTTGCCTATTTAAACTGTTTACTGTTTAAAATGAAATTTACTAACACACGCCTTTGTGATTGCGATGGAAATATTAATACGAACCATTGGACATTCTAATGTCCTCAGACTCTACTAGAAGTGTGTACTTATTTAATAATTTAATTTCGTTGGTCAAAACGGTGAGGTTCTCCTCCATTTAATAGTACGTAACAGAGTACTGAAATAAATATAAATGCAATTTTTTAAACTTACGAGAGAAAACTCTAAATTATTCCAGTTTGCCTCTTTAGATAGAATCGGAATTCTACCTGTGTATCGTAATTTGGTTATTTTACTGTTTGTTGCTTACCACATGTATATATCTAAAATAAGTCGACCACAATTGTATTTGTAATATTTTGTAATTTTAGACCTTATTCTCTTGATCTTATTATTATGGTAGCTAGGACAGGGATTGTACATATATTGTAGTAGACTTTGTGTTCAATAAGTTGGGGTGCTATGCTAAAAAGAAGAGAATAGACTGATGCGTAAAGAAGTTAGAGAGAAAAATAGCATATTCGTAGTTCAGTGGCGGACTAAGCCCATTGGAGGCCCGGGGCGGAAAAACTAAATGAGGCCTCCGGTCTGCTTAGAAGTTGATGTACATATTTCTAGTGTACACTTTGTAAATATGAATAGGCCTGATAATAGGTAAGTACGTACCTACCTACGTTTATATTTTGCATACGTACAGGGCATCCAACTTCAAACTGCCTCTTACTCACTGAACATATTTTGGTCTTCTTTGGGATTTGAAAGGACTTCTTGAGATTTGGAAGCCCCCCAGGATCAAAGGCCGGGACAGCCCCCCCCCCTCCTTGTCCGCCAGTGGCGTAGTTGCCAAATTTTAGATACCTTTGTGTTCTCATTAGCTTGAGAAGATTATTTGCTTGATCTTACATTAGTTACCTCCCATCTCTGTTATTCACGTAATTATTAAAATGGGACAAACAATTAGTGATTAAAATGGGACAAATAACTTCCACAAGTCATAAACATCTTTGTAGGTGAAGATGCACATGCAATATCTTAAAACCTAGCCATGTATCGTTACTAGAGACTTAACTTATTTTGTTCCTCACACATTTAAATTGATGGATCTTCTGGACTTTCCGACTGTGTATGTAGATGCATGGGCGAATGGACACATAGTAAAAAAAAATTGTAGATATATAACAACAAATAAATGACATCATCATCATCATCATTAGGTCATCAGTCCTAAGACTGGTTGGACGCTAACCTCCAGCTTCTCCTATCTTGTGCTAACCTACGCATTTCGCTAATTGTGCTACAACCTACATCCCTTACTATTTGCGAGCAGTAGTCTAATCTAGGCCTACCTCTGCCTTTCTTCACTCCTATTTCTGCCTCCAAAATATCGCGGACTATTCCCCCATGTCTCAGCAAGTGGCCTACCATTCTATCTCTTCTCTTCTTTAAGTTTTTCCACATACTCCTTTTCTCGCCGACTTTCTCCAATACTTCTTCGTTTCTAACCCTATCAGTCCATGGTATTTTCATCATTCTTCGGTAACACCACATCTCAAAAGCTTCTAATTTCTTCCTACTTGCTTCCCCTACCGTCCAGGTTTCACAGCCGTAAAGTGCCGTGCTCCATACATATGTTTTCAAAAATCTCTTCCTTGTTTCTAAGTTTATTACCCCCGAGCATAAAAGTGCTTTCTTTTTGTTAAAAGCTACTCTACCCTGCGCTATTCTTTGTTTTATGTCTTTATCGCTTCTTCCATCCCAATTTATTTTACTTCCTAAATAAGTGAAGTCTTTAACTTCCTCCAATCTTTCATTATTAATTTGTACTTTCGTTTTTGCTCTGCTCTCGCGCCCTCTGCACACGAACACTTTAGTTTTGTTTTTATTCACCCTCATTCCGTATTCCTCTGTCAACACTGCCTCCATTTCGTTCAATGCTGATTCTAGTTCCTCCTTACTAGATGCTAATACTGCTATATCATCCGCGAATCTCAGCATTTTTAGTTTCTGTCCCTGTACTTTAATCCCGAAATCTACTCTATCTTTTACCACATTAATCGCCTCTTCGATGTACAGATTAAAAATTAGTGGTGATAGCGTACATCCTTGTCTTACTCCTTTCCTAATACCTACTTCCCTTTCTTCCCCTTCTACTTCTATAACAGCAGTTTGCTCTATGTATAGATTGTGTACTACTCTCCTATCTCTATACTTCATTCCCGCGCTCTTTAGTATCTCGAACATTTTTTCCCATCTTACGTTATCAAAAGCTTTTTCTAAATCTACAAATCCTATATAAGCGTTCTTTCCTTTTTCTATTGTTTTCTCTAACATTACTCTTAGCGCCAGAATAGCTTCGCGAGTTCCCCTATTTCGCCTAAACCCGAATTGGTCTTCTCCTAGTATTTCCTCCGCTCTATTTTCCATCCTCTTCTGCACTATTCTAGTTAAGATTTTTGACGCATGGGAAGTTAGGCTAATCGTTCTAAAGTTCTCGCATTTGTCGGCTCCTCTCTTTTTCGGTATAGTAACGATAATGTTCCTCTTATAATCCTCCGGCATCTCGCCCGTTTCGTATATGTATTTTACCAGTTCAAACATCCTATTTACTACTTTCTGTCCCGCATATTTCAAAATTTCCGCCTGTATTTTATCTACACCCGGCGCTCTATTATTCTTTAGCCCCCTTAGTGCTATTTCAAATTCCTCTCTCAATATAGGTTTTCCTACATCTTCCCTATCGATGCTAGATTCTTCCTCTAATATCTCTCCTAATTCCTGGCCCTCGTATAAATTTCCTAAGTACTGCTTCCATCTATCCGCTTTCTCCTCTCTTCCTATCAGTATGTCCCCCGATTGACTCCTAACATTTCTACTTATTGTTCCTACATCCCTGAAGTTCCTCTTAATTATTTTGTAAGCCTCATCGGTCTTACCTACTTGGAACTTATCTTCTACTTCTTTGCATTTCTCCTCTATCCATTGTTCTTTCGCTTTTCTACATTTTCTAATGATTTCCCACTTTATTGCCTTATACGCTTTCAGTCCTTCTTCGTCTCGTCTGTTTTTGTAGCCTCGTCTCTTTTGCATTAAGTTTAAGATTTCGTCCGTTATCCAGGGCTTCCTAGCTTCCCTTTTATCGTGTCCTAAAACGTCCGTAGCCGCGGAAGCTAGACTATTCTTGATACCCTCCCACTCAGTTTCTGCGTTCTTGATTTCGTCCTTACTCGTTTTATTTATTAATTGATCTGTTTTCTCCTGGAACTTATCTTTCATATTCTGATCCCTCAATATGTCTACATTTATACGTTTCTTATCCTTCCGGGTTTTCAGATTTTTGAACTTTAATCTAGCTTTCATGACTACCAAGTTGTCGCTGTCTACATCTGCTCCTGGATAACTCTTACAGTCTTTTACTTGATTTCTAAATCTCTTCCTAACCAGAATGTAGTCTATCTGATACCTGTCTATCCCTCCTGGCATTTTCCATGTGTACCGCCTCCTAACGTAATTCTTGAACAATGTGTTCGCGACTACCATCTTGTGCTTCTCACAGAATTCTATCTATAAATGACATATTGGAATATATTTCTAATCAATTAATTTATGTACTTAATTAAAAAATGTACAGTGAAGTAAAACAACAAACTGAACATGGATTGTATAACAAAGCAATTGTTTCTGAAAATAGCTTCCACACTAAAATGGCTTACTGTAAAACAAAGAGGAGCATGTATGTTTGCTGTTTTTTGCACAAAAATAATTGAGAAGGAAGCGTTACCATATTTATATAACAAAATTTCGTATAAGTCTGACTTCCACAATATAACTATCAGAAGTACATCTACTCTGGCTGTTCCTCTTTATAGGATGTCAACATATAAGAGTTCATTTTCAGTGGTTTAAACCACAAACCACCGATATTTCTGGTTTAAACCTTTCCTGATCTCTGTCTGAAATGGTATTAAATTTGAGTGGTTGTAATATCTGTTCCACTCTCAAATGTAACTATTCCCTTCCTCCAAAGCCTAACCCCTTCCTTTTAGAATCTGTTAAATCTAAGAATTCGCTCCTTACTAAAACAATAAAATCTCATCTAATGGTAAAATCCTTTCTCCTGCGCAATTTAAAAAAAAAGTTAAAGGACAAATATTTCAAAATTTGTCTAAGCATATTGTAAGTAAATATGCTTACAATTAAGTATATTTTCTGTTTTATTTTTTCTCGTCCCTTTTCATGGTGTCAAATTGCTTACAAGTTCACATGGACTGTATAACAAAGCAATTGCTTCTGGTACTCCAAAATAATATATTTTTTTCTTCATACACCGAAAGAACAATTTACTTATTTATTATAAGAAGGCGCGTTTATTTGATATTATTTGTTCAATGTAAAATGTAGATATTATAATGAATTTTATTCTAAAATAACTATAGTCAGCAATATATCCTTCATTTGTGCAAATTTCCTTTATCAACAATGTATTGTTACTTAATAATGAATAAAATTATGTTAATAATGAGAAGATTGCAATTTAATAGTTTAAGTCAGTAAAATGAGTTTTTATCGAACGAGTCTGAGATTATGAGAGAGCGAGTAACAGGTGAGTTCGATAAAGACACTTTACTGACATGGTGCATACAAAATTGTATTGCCAATCGTAAAAATTTATAATTTTAAATAATGGATATATTATAAAACTTTTATTGTGGTCTGTGGCAGCCGTAAGAAGCGTGACAGTGACAAACGATTTTTTTTTAATGTTAAAGTCATATCTACGTTAATAAATATTTGCGGCAGGTAAAATGTTCTATTTCATAGTAAAATAAAGTGTTTGTTTACTTCCGAAAATCGATATGGTAGTGTATGGCTTTACTGACGGTTGGCAATAAAAAATATTATGATGTCAGAGAAGTTATGGTGGCATGCCTGATGTAAGACAGAACAGAAAGTTTCAAGAGAAATTGATTATTAAATGGCGCGAGGAAGAAATTATTAAGTGGGCAATTTTGCGGTGCCAATTCATTCGACGATGTTACGTTTTCATTCGCGGACATACATATTTTTTCAACCGGCCACTGACAATGCAAACTATGCGTGTGGGTTTTAACATCCATTTTAGCGAATATGCAAATGATTTCGCCCACCGCCATGAGTTCATTCCGATGAAACGCAAAATCGCAGACATCAAACGCGCCAAAATATTAACTCTTCTGTATTACTTTTAATAATGAATATTTGATCGTCGTTAACAACATTCATTGCGTGTTAATAGTTTTATTTTGTGGCGTAATATGTTTGTATTAATTAATTGTTGTTAATATGAACTGGTTTCTCAATTCACGTACAGTTTCTTTGACCTCTAGACTGTAAGATATGTTGTATTACAAGGTCAATAACGGTTGGAAACTTGACGAGATTAAGAATTATGGTTCAGTTGTCGAAAGTGCCGATGAGGCACTTCACTCGGTATATAATTTCTTTTACATACTTATAGTTTTAGCATTCCTTAAAATATGTAAATAGAAATAAAATACGTCTAGAGATTAAATATCAGGTGCCAAAGACATCAGCTTGCCATTAAAAGAAAAATGGAATAAAATCCTCAAATTCAAAACTGACGTACTATAAGTGAATAAATAGGCTTATTTTAACATACCTAGAGTTAATAAAATGGGTCTGGGTACACCACACCCTTAATTATTTTATTACATTAACTAATAAGACAGAACAAAAAGAAACAAATAATTTGTTATTTAACAAATTTTAATAGTGAAGAACATAAATACACCAGGTTGCAACAAATTAACTCTCAAATAATTCATTTTTATATACAAAAAAAGTATTGGTCTCTCAATGAAAATATACTACATAATTATAGTAATTATGTTGAATAAATCAAATTACCTATGGTTCCTGGGGCCTCCCTTGTTTCGTAGGTGATTGTTCATCACCGAAATCAACATTATTCTCGCTCATGAATCCTTCGTAATTTTTGGGATGTTCAGTTCTTGGTAGATTTTCTTTTTGAAGTTTCCAGTCCCTTCAAACCTTCTGCGCATTTTCTGGGCCGTGGAATTATTTCACAATTTCGAAAATATACATTTTTCGAAATTTTCGGAATTTAAAAAAATTTCGAAATTTTTGCCATAATAGAAAACGCTGATTAAAAACGTTACTTCATTTAAAAAAATCGTCAGGTTCGTATGCCTCACCCTGTATATATTATATGTATTAATTATAGTATTTATTTGATACTAATTTATTACCCTGGGTTGAATGGAATTAAGTTTCCAAACACTGCCATTTAGTAAGATATTCTAAAAGCCAGATGTTTCTATTTGTTTATAGCATTTTCTATTCTTTTTATTGTTTTGTTGTCTTGCTAATAAAAGCTATTCATTATTATTATTATTGAATTAATAATTGAAAATTTTTGTATATTGAAGAATAGGCATTGGAAATGATAATATGGTACCTTTCTTGTTTGAGTGCAATGTTAAAACGAATGTTTGTTATTAAAAGTATTTCAAAAATTAATTTTTTTCTGATTTTTGGACAAAAATTGTTTGAATAAGTACAACTTTTTTCCAAATAGTTTTCTTTGTCTGTAGAAATCGTTATAACGTAATAACATAAATTGGTGTAAGTGTTGGTAAAACATGTTTCGGTCTCTTCTTGGTATTGCATGAAAGATCTGTCTAAAGCATTCTTAATTCTGCAAATAAACTAAATTGCATACAATTAATTTGCATTATATATACGAGTAGATGGTTGATGTGTTATAAAATAAGTTTAAAACCACCGTTACGCGGTGTCAATTTTTAAAACTCTAAGATTTTTACTTTTTAAATCTAGTTAAACTATTATATGTGAAATTGATAATACGATAACACATCGAAATAAGCATGACTCAATAAATACATACAAGATAATATATTACATATGTATATTAAAAAATTAGATATATGTATGTATCACTAATAATACAATACATAAGTTGCAGATTTATTTAAGCATATTTTCCACAGATCACAAGTATTAGTGTGTATATACGATGAATGACAAAAAACAAAAAAAAATGAAATTTTCATTTTACAATAGAGACCGGAATTATAAACGACGAGGAGAATCTCACACTTTTTCTTATTCTTGACGAGTAGTACACTGTAGGGTTCTAATGATATCAACCACCATTAAAATAAACGTAAGTATCCATTACAAACAAGTCGTTTGCCAACTGCGAGTTCATCGTTGAACCTGAGTTCTTCATGTTTCCCTAGGGGGGGGGTCTCCCCTCACACTCTATTTGGTGAGAAAAGTTCCTATCGGTACACTACAGGGCTCTGCTCATACCATTAAAACAAACGGAGGTATCCGTTACAAAGAACAGGGTTATGTTTGCCAGAATATTATTTAACTATAACCCACACAGCATGGGGCGTACCTCTTTCCTGGGCATCTTGGTACACCATGAGCAGGCCGGTCCTGGAATAACTCTATAAATAGTTACAACGATAAAGTGAAGTAAAAGTGATGATCTACATTTCTCATACTATATCCGACATATCTTGCTTTTTTACCGTTACTTATCTTTTCACACTGTAGTTTATCTATGATTTATTGTTACTATGCATTTTACCCGCAATGTATCTTTATACACCAAGAATTATCACATCATAATTATTCTTTATTTATTAACATCTATGTATGTATTACTCTCAGGGATAGAACAGTTTATTTTAGTATTTTGAACCAGCTAGAAAAAACTCACATTTTGGGCTTTAGTGTAATACCTGCTGTTATTTAAATAAAATCCATTAGAAAGATCGAATATCTTTATTTTTGGTATAATTTGGGTAACAAGAGTAGAAGCTGTGTCCAAAAAAAACCAACAAGAAACCGGAGGAGCTTCTTCGAACCAAGGCTGCAAGAAGCTCAACGTCACTTCCCCACATAAAATTACGACCATCTACGACTTCAGACCTACTCTCACCTCATCTATAAAGAAAACTTTCTCCCAATTTTCCAAACTGCAATTCACATGGTCACGTGCGAATTGAAGCCTGGCTATGTTGTGAGCTTTGGTAAGTAGAGATTCGGGGTATCAGGTCCCAATGTTATTTTCATTAAGCTTTCTTACAGTCCCGCTGAAAATAGAAAAATTTCGGACGTACCTTAAGAGATTTCTTACCCCATTTCCAGTGATGCTGCGGTTTTTCAAAGTTAGGTGATGTATCTATTGCGGAACTATCGTCTTTCGTCTGTAGATTTAGGGCGATCCTGCCAAAGAAGCCTTCCTATAGTCAAGTGATGTACACCCAGTGAAATCAACTAGAGATGAAACATGTCAAAAAGAAATTTAAGTGTTTTAAAATTAATAGAGAAACTGCTACTGTTTGTGAAAGGGGGATTGAAATATCCGGTACAAGAGTGAACAAAGCATTATTTACAGTTTATATTTAAAACTAGGACTCCTAAATACTAATAGTTAATAAAAATAATGGAAAATGATAACTGATTCAATTTTAAACTAATAAAATTGAGTGGTACGATAATGTTGTCTATCGATGTATGTATATAAGAGAAAACTTCTATTGCAGTTTTCATCATATATCGACTCTGAAATTTTGAATATACATTTAGAAACCACCACATATTTTAAAGATACTCTTATTAACATAAGATGGAGCACAATTAGATGCGCCTGGTTGGTATCTAATTAGCGCATAGCCCACGTGATTACGTCCCTGACATTAAATTCTCCAACGTCCGAATTTCGTAAATGGACCATTGGTTGATTTCGATTTTAAAACGTAACAACGCAACCACACACCAGTGATCGTTTTTAGAATCATTATGCTTGACGTATATACCCAGCGCTTCATAACATCAGCGTACACAAATATAGGCCACTGAGGCAATGGTAATAGCAGTGGGTCAGGAAGGTCCACTTTGAGAGCGTTATTTTCATCTCCAGAATGCGCACGTAATGCATGCCTTTGACTATGGAACCGTTCCCAAATTAGCACTTCGGTTTATTTTAAAAGTGTCTACCGAGGCTGAATCAAAGAGGGTGGTTCAGTGTACACTTCAGTGAACTCGTCACGTCAGAGGATGATCTTGTGGAGGGTAAATAATGTTTTGTTAAGCTGATTAAGAAATTACGAAGTATTTAGGACGAATAAGACACGTTTATTCTTGATATAAACGGTCTTTCAATAAGGACGCTCGATTTTTAAACATAAATAAAACAAGTTGTGTCTGAAATATCTACTCAACTTTTTTTCTTATGTGAACGAATATTTTATGGCATTAAGCTTGGAAGATAACGTTGTTCAAATGTGCGCGCGGCTTTGCTTGATGGTACAAATTCGGGAGAGGTCCAATTTTCAGTAGCTGTCGCATAAATCTGACTGAATTTGCTGGATGGCGTTCGTTATGTTGACTTTGAGGACATCAATTGTTTGCGGTTTATTCGCATAGCCTGCGATTAAGCCTCAAAGGATGAAGTCTAAAGGCGTTATATCACATGATCTTGGTGGCCAATTCACGTCGCCGCTGCGCTAGATAACCATGCCCTCAAATCGCTCGTGCAGAATGTCCATCGTGGCATGCGCTGGGTGATACGTAGCTCTGTCCTGTTGGAACCGCAAGTCGTTGGTGTCCACGTCATTCTTTTTAGGCCACAATATGTTGCTTATCATCGATCTGTAGTGCTCGCCGTTGACTGTTATGGTAATGCCAGTTTAGTTTTGGAAGAAATACGGACCAATGATTCTTTCTTGGAATGCATTTGGTGCTGCTATATCTCGTGTAGATTGATATCGTCTCAAATCCGACAATTTTGCTTGTTCACATATCTGTTCACCCAAAAATGGTCCTCGTCGCTAAAGATGATTTTTTGGCGAAATTTGGGCCAACTTCCAACTGCTCTAGAGCCCAATCAGCAAACACACGACGTTGTCTATGGTCGTTTACTTAAGCTCCTGGGTCAGTTGGATTTTATACGAGTGAAGATCCAAGTCCCGATGCAAAATTGGCCAAGTTGAAGTCACAGATAGGCCAAGTTCTTCTGAACGACGAAAAATTGACTGCCTCGGGGTTTTCCGTACGCCCTCACACACAGCAGTGATGTTTCCAGCAGACCTTGCGTTTCGGTGACGTACCGTTGGCGGATTATTAAACCGGATGAATTTGGCCACCAAACGTCGAATAGTCGACTCGGCGGACGGTTGTGGCGAGGATAAAAGTGGCAGGATTCTGAAAATAAAATTTGATAATTTACACGCGCTATTGAACGCTATAACCTTCCATGGTGATTTACTATAGGTATATCTACTACTGAACAATTCATAACAAATTTGACAGATGTTGTTTTAAGAACATTGCCGCTATAATCTAACAAATTTCGAGCGTGCCTATTGAAAGACCCTATATTTCGCAATATTCATTCTTCAGTTGTTATCTAAACGAAAATATTTTTTTAAGCAATGTAACCACAATAAGACGACAATAGTGAAATACATCAAATAAAGTCAGTAAAGGGAGTATATAATTATAAAGGTAAGGGGTAGAAACATCGTTAAAATAGAGCCGAACTATCTGTAAAGGCTTACAAATAGTTCGTAAAGACAGTAGATTATTCCGAAATAATTAATAAGGCCACACTAGAATGAATGATGTCCGTTCGTTATGCAACCAACACAACGTCTTAGCATTCCGCAGTAGTGTAGTGGGAATATTGGGATTATCAATATCGATGACTAATTTCTCCTCACTGAGTTCTCGCCTGTGAGGTTATCGATTGTCACTCACGTTCGTTTTTATCACAATTGTGTAAAATATTGTATATTATTAGTTATATTAGTACTATTAGTAATTCCACAACGCAATTTCATTGTAAATGAATAGAAAATTGTGCGGGGGCACTTCTGACGAGTCTCTTACCCTTTAGTATAGCTGAATGTTTACTCAGGCTAAAACTACTAGGTTTCCAGTCAATTGTAATAGTAAGGCATACATATATTTCAAGAAAGCTAACATTCCTGAATTGCATAATGTATTGATAGAAAGAAGTTGTAGCAAATTTTCTATTAAAATCATAAACTTTATAGAAAAGGGACATTCCCCAATCTACTCATATTAATAAGATAAAGGACGTATCAGAATGATCAGATTCCTAAATTTCTTGCAGATGATTATACTGGGTCTGTATGAGGACGACTTACCACATCACTTAATCTTATAGTTATTGCACATACATTTTCCAGTGCTTGGAAAATAGCTAGTGTTTGTCCTATTCTAAAGAATGGTGATCTGTTTGACATAAAAAAAAACTATTAACCTATTGCAATATTATCAAATCTTGCAAAAATCTTCAAACGATTTTTATATGCATATGTTTATCAAAGTTTTAAACATACTTTATCCCCAAATCAACACGAATTTGCGGGAAAGCATTTAGTGGTTAAGAATTTCTCAGAATTCACATAATTTATTACAAATCACATAGATAACAGTCACGAGTTCACGTCAGGTCGATATAGTGTATACGAACTTTTCTAAAACATTTGACAAGGTGAACCACAACAGTTGATTTTCTTAATTAATATTGTTTATATTAGTACCTAGTAATTTGTTTCGACTAATGCAGTTGTACTTGTGTCAACTCGAATTGGTTGTGTCGCTCGTATAATGATTTTGATTCGAAAACTTTCATCATCGCTTTTGATGTACCTCAAGGCTCAAATTTGGGGCCGACTTTATTCATTATATTCATCAATAACTTATGCTTAACCCTACAATGGAATTAGTTTTCTTTTCTGATGTTTTAGTAGCACTCTTGAAGATGAATAAGGTTATACTACAAGAATGACTTATCAATATTATGTCGACTTGGTGTGTAGATGATAATATTTCAATAAATATAACTAGCAACAAGAGTTTGTTCATTTACTTTAAAAAACCATCACGTTTGAGTTCTTGGAATTTAAACATCGCAATGCTTGCATGCAATTCTTTGAAACCATAGTTTTCTCTAAAGCATTGACGCGAAAAAAATGTCTTCCATAAACAAGCAGGACTTTTAAATCGGCAAGAACTAACGAACAACAAAACATCATTAGAAAACCATTGAAATGCATTTCATATTGAAAAACCATAAGCCATATGCAACTGCAAACTTTACCAGTTACTGAGATGGTGCAAATAATGGTTGGTGAAAATGGAACTGATAAACTTAAAACAACATCTGCATCCAAGAAATATCCAGAGAATAAGTAACATGGCGAAAGATATTCGACGTACTTCTGGAATAGATACATACGACGAATACACAGCGCAGGCACAGCTACGGTTGCCTAATGTAAAGCATTTGTAATATTTTATACTGATTGTGGAAATAGTATGGTAGAAAATGTTTTATGTTATACGCCTTTAGATGCTAATAGTTTCGCAAAGATTTATATATACAAAGATATGTATCTAACACTAACAAATAGCGGAGATGTGAATTATCCGTATATAAATCCGAATGATCATAGGATCGTGATATGGTTATCGTACGTAAACGTCTTGAAAAGTTTTTTGCAGTTACAAAATGACAATTTTTGGTATACCTGCAAGATGAGGATCGGAATAAAAAAACTGATTTTCCAGCCCTCTTTGGCTTCTTATACTATGATGAGCCTTTGGCAGGAATACAATTCTGTTTGTATTGTTCCCTGATTAAGTTTGCAAAGAAATTCAAAGCATAAGGACGGGTAAATACTAAAATTAATACTCAGATAGTTTTATTCAACCTACTGAAATATTAATAAACTACGAAGAAACATTATTGAAATATAAAGAGATATAGGGATAGAACTTATAGTAAACTATTGTTTTTTGTAGACATTCATGAGGAAGGAACGATTTATTTTAAAGTTTCTTTTTCAGTTTCAGACCTTGAGTAAAATGCCATGTTTTTATTCACTTCTGGTATGCCAAAGTGTAGGTAGTATATAGTGGTAGATAGAGAATATTATCAAGTTATTTGATAACTCCAGGCAAGATTTTCATTTTCTTAAACCAAAAGTATTATCGGAACAAAAAATAAGTGTTTGTGGTATTATCTTTATTGCAATATTTCAAAAATTAAAGAGGGATAGTTGTTACTTTGTGGCTGTCATAAATGATCCTGGTAATAATCTTAGTGGACTGGTGATTATCCTGGTGGATAATCTTTTCGTAAAAACTAAAAATGAAATATGAGTAGCAGTATGTAATTCTTTAGCGCAAAAATAGTTAGGCAGTACAATTAGATATCCACCTATTAAAATAAAAGTAATAAATAAAAAACGGGGTTCTTTATAAATAACTTATTCTATTATTTCCATGTAATATTTCTGACATCTTTGAATTAAAATATACCAAAAATTTATTGATGGTCCTGAAAAAACGGAAAATTCCACTCCAATCAAGTTCCTGCTAGCAGGAAGAAATTCCACTTGCATTTTATTTTCATAAAATTAAGTTGAAAGCTAACTGTAAAAATATTATGACCACCTAGAGGCGAAATGAACAAACAGTTGTGAGGATAGAATTCTGGTTTAGTATTACCTATATATTTCCAACAGATAGCGCCACCTGTTATCCAAGGAGGCAATTATTAAATTATTGTCAGTAAATAATGAGTAACTTTGTTTTTCCATCAGAGATTTATGAATAATCAAGTTTTGAATTTTCCACCTCCACCTGTCTAATCCTCGGCATATTTTTTCTTTCTTATCGATAAAATTAATCGTTGGATAACCACTGGAAAATCATGACTGCGAAAATCGTTTCCCTTTTAAGTAAAGTAAAGGCGTCACAACAGCAGATGAGGAAATACAGCAGGCAGCTAAATCCTTTGGTGTTTCGTCAGGTAAGTAAAAAAAAACGATACATACGAATTGTAAATAATTTTATGTTATTGTTGGATATGTTTACAGTTGTTCGACGCTGTAAGCTGCACGTACACTTACTTGCTGGGCGACGTCGCTAATAGAGAGTGCCTACTTGTCGATCCAGTGCTTGAACATGCAAAGCGGGATTTTCAACTCACGACGGATTTAAATTTAAATTTGATTTATGCAGGTAACTGATATATTGTCGTGGAGGGACACAATAGTCATGTTTGTATTCGTTGGAGAAGTATTTTTAATTATTGTAGATGGCACATATAAGCGCTTTACGCTCGGATATAATTTAAAATAAGCAGGATATATCTTGTTCCTGTCAGTTTTCTTTTGGGGTAAAAACGATATAAATGCAAAGAGGATATTGTAGGGTGCAGATGTTTGGAACTGAATTTTTGCATTTTCATTTTACATTTTTATTTCACTGAAGTACTTTTAAGGGACATACGGTATCTATGGTGTTGGAAAAGGTCTGGATGTTGTCCAATTAAAATACATGTTTGTCAAACTACCACCATAAGCCATAACATCAGTGGTGCCTAGAAAGGGTTGAGGTAGTCATATCTGGGTAATGATGCATGTGACCTATACCATATTTTAGGAGTAAACCACTAACGTCTTACGTCATCAGGGGTATATCATGATTGAGTGATACATTAGACGTTTTCGGGAAACTTCGAATAATATAAAATTAAACATTTGCTAACAGATTTGCATAAAATTTGTTTTATTCTATAATCGATTTTATTTTAAAGCAACTTTCAATAATATTTCCTATCTCTAAAACTTAAAATTAATAACTTCCGCTATGACAAATTAAATAATTAATTGTTTATGAGGTATGGAGCTTATTTATGTATAGGGTGTCTTAGTTGGAACTATAGGATTTAAATTGTGACAACAACGAATAGTTTGTGTACAACTGCTTTATGAAAGTGAACGATAATTTACAGTTGCATGAACAAATAAACAGTTTTAAAACCTTAAAACGGACTTTTCCGCACGTAGAACATCTCTATCTCGAAATTGAGTCGCCAAGAGAAAATAAACCAACACATAAATGCAGAATATTATGTGTTTTTTGCAACAGTTTTACTTTTTTCAAATAGTACACTGTCGTGCTTTGTCATGACCCATGGACAGGGTGGAGTGTATCCTATCCATCTCAAAATCAATAGATGTCGTCTGGTAGACGTCCCTAATCAAAATCAGTGGAAACGCGATCGATCCGACACTATTTAATTGAGTGATCATGCTAACAAAAAAAAAAATTCTGAAATAGTCCACCATTCTGCTTTCTCATGACCCATGAACATGGTAGAGTGTGTCCTATCCACCTCAAAATCAATAGGTGTCGTCTGGAAGACGTCCCCGATCAGAATCAGTCAAAACCCGATCGATCCGACACGATTTAGTTGAGTTATCGTGCTAACAAGATTTTTAAATGCCGAGAACGACACACACAGCAACATTTTTTAAAAACCATTTTTTTTGTTTTTAGACCAAAAACGAAAAATAAACGCTAGAAAAAAATTTTTCTTTATACAATTACATTACTTTTCCGGAGTGTGGAAAAGTAATAATATAAAAAGTTCATGGACTTCACGAATTAAATTTTGTTTGAACTCTATTGGGAATTTCGAATACATAAAAAATGTTTTTCAAACTTGAATATAATCATGACCTGTAAGCGTCTCCTGCTTAAAAAACATAATAAATCTATCATTATATTGCGAAATATTGCGAAAAAGAAGAAATAAAAAGACGATGTTAATGAAATATGATTATTTTTAATTCGTATATTGCTGCCTTTCGTGGAAAATCAATCATCGGAGAGAAATGAATAAATTTTGATTTTGATACAATACAGAGCATATACTCATACATGTTTATATGTAGTCTGAATTGAAATTTCAGTTTAATATTCCCTCTGAAAGAATGAAAACCTCCATTATGAGTAACACGTAAAATGTAAAATATTTAAGATGAGAATAAAAGGGAAACTTCAGTTTTAATTAAAAGCCAATTTAATGAAACATAATTCAACATTTATAGAATATTTTCGCCCTTGCTCGGCCATTATTATGTGGTTAAAATAGGCGTCTGATTGCTCTTACACTAAAGTGATTGGGTACAAACGCTAATGGCCTTGCCTGAAAACGTCATATATTAGGCTTTTACGTCAATAAAACGATTTATTTCTAAGACGAAGTCTAAATGCACTGAAACGCCATTAATACTAAATAAAACATCTAAAGAAATGTTTTCTGAAATGTGTACTTACAAACTAATCTCATACTTTAGGTATTTTTTTTATGAAGTAGTGATAGGAGCTATCTCGCCGAGTATCAAACGATAGTCACTCATTCAAACATCGTGCATGTATAAGGTTGGACTGCTTCTTAACTATCGACTATTAACTGTTTTTTGACGATACTGCTATGAGTAGTAGTGCGAGAGTTACGCATTATGTGTGGGTTTAATACTACCAAGTATTATCCCTAGATCCTTTCTTGGTCATTATAATTTCGTATTTTAATTTATTAAGGAACCAACCCCCCTTAGGTTCCATGTTAGCTTCTCGAATTATGGTTGGTTCAATGCTACAAAAACTTTCATTAAATGTTAATTAGTGTTTAAACTGAGTCACATCGCTGTGCTATATATAGTGCAGCCTATAGTATTGCTATAATATAGTATTTTATAAACAAAACATATTCTTAAAGAAAGAGGACATCGTGGAGTCCACTCTATGACATGTGTATGTCTATGTAATAACCTATTGAAATATTGATCCTTCAATATTTCGATAGTGGTTACAACGCCTACATTTCGAATATACTTGTTATACTCGTATTATACAGGGATTAAAATTTTCTAGTTCACACTCGAATAAGAAATAAAATGACCTGCTGAAGAAAGTAGCATTATTGTCGAAATTTGCATATACAGGTGCATTAAAATATCGGTTATGATTCATGAAAATGTAATAAATGTGTTGTATTTATAAATATCATCGTCAAGTGCCAGTGCTTCCTAGTACTTTCTATATTCGATACTGGTTATTTGGATATATAACAACTGGTTGTTATGATATTATCATTTGGGAACAAACGCATATGATGATTAAACTTCTGATTAACCATAACATCTGAATCTCGGTTATATAAGGGAGTTTCGAAGATGTCATAAACTTATAAGTACATACAGTGGGAATAAGGCTCGTTATTAGTAAACACCGAACATATTAATTTCAAGAAACTTAACAAAAAAAAAAAAAAGAAAAGCTACATTTTATGCATTAATTTCGAGACACGTATACAAATCTGCTTACGCCACACTTGCGGAACATCCCCAACTTTACCTCAAAGCAAAGAATTTACTGCTCGCTCGAACCTCTTTCTTCTCAAAGTCCACTCCCTTGCGAGTTCCTGTCCTTATTTATTCATAACGATGGAAAAGTTGATGAGTCAAGTTTGAAGTAAAGACGATAGCCACCGGAGTATTCCTCTGCTAAACGCTAATGATGCGTATGGAAAGATAGGAATTGGAAACACGTGTTTGTATTTGAAAACTAGATTATTTTGAGAAAAATAAATAGAGGTTACCTAATTAATTACAAATAATGATGGCGAGGATACGCCGTTCTCCATAAGTAATAGATAAATTAATATTCTTCATAATTTATACGGATTCAATAGTACAAGGTGGGCCAAAAGTAGATAACCGTTTATTTTTCAAATATTGTATTTGATAAGTTCAATATAATATTTTTTCAAACGATTACAAAAAGAATATTCCTTGGACATTTAAAAAATAACGTCTCGTAGGTGACCGCTTTCTTCTTCTTCGCGCAGTCTTGCTCTAACCGCTACATTTTCCTTCATTAACGTCAACTTCAATTTCAAATTCCATGAAACTAATTTGGTGTACAGAGTTTTAAATTTTAAATCTGTTTCTATATCTGTTTATTTCTATATATTACGATTAAACTTAGGCCCGGTATTCGATATATCATGAAATGATGTAACCCAAAAAAATCCAAAATTGAGTGACTGAATAATGAAAGTTACATTGTCAAAAACTAGATACCTAAAAGCTTAGCAAGAATAGGAAAAAGTGTAAGATCATCTCTGTATGACTAAAAGAAAGAGTGATGGACTTTACGTGCGACCAGATGTCAATTGATCAATATATTCATCGGTATTCACTCTGCAAAGGTCTCAATGGCACCAATTGTGAGTGTGTGAGACGAGGCTATTTACTGCACACCTCGTGGGCGGTCCGATATCGTAGGTCTGAGACTTGTTCCTATTGTTGCTAAGCTATATATCTATCAATAGCAACAAAGGTAGTAACCACACAATATTTCTATTTGTTGTTAATAGTTATTTCAAATCTAGGAAAACCTTTTAAACACTTTAGGCGACCATATGCTATTTATTAGCTGTCCTATCTGACTTTAAAGACGAGTGATAAATAAGAACTGACTCATTGTGGTTTACATATTAACGCATCTTACATCTTGTGTTAATAGTTTTTAATTTTGCCAAGTTGGTTGTGGTCAACCCATAACGCTTTTTAAATATACAACAAAAGGTTAAGTAAGATCATTACATCTGTCTCGAATAATAAGAATGCGTTAGAAAAACCTCAGGTAGGCGCTACTCATATAACAAATATGGTTCTTATACCGAGTGATTGGAGAGGAAAGAGACGTCTTAAGAGAGACTACATTCGCAAAATAAGATATTATCTAATCGCAATTTTATTCGTCACAAGGGCTAATTAGTGTTAGTGTGCAGAGGGCGCGAGAGCAGAGCAAAAACGAAAGTACAGATTAATAATGAATGATTGGAGGAAGTTAAAGACTTAACTTATTTAGGAAGTAAAATAAATTGGGATGGAAGAAGCGATAAAAACATAAAACAAAGAATAGCGCAGGGTCGAGTAGCTTTTAACAAAAAGAAAGCACTTTTATGCTCGGGGGTAATAAACTTAGAAACAAGGAAGAGAATTTTGAAAACATATGTATGGAGCACGGCACTATACGGTTGCGAAACCTGGACGATAGGGGAAGCAAGTAGGAAGAAATTAGAAGCTTTTGAGATGTGGTGTTACCGAAGAATGATGAAAATACCATGGACTGATAGGGTTAGAAACGAAGAAGTATTGGCGAAAGTCGGCGAGAAAAGAAGTATGTGGAAAAACATAAAGAAGAGAAGAGATAGAATGGTAGGCCACTTTCTGAGACATGGGGGAATAGTCCGCGATATTTTGGAGGCAGAAATAGGAGTGAAGAAAGGCAGAGGTAGGCCTAGACTACTGCTCGCAAATAGTAAGGGATGTAGGTTGTAGCACAATTAGCGAAATGCGTAGGTTAGCACAAGATAGGAGAAGCTGGAGGTTAGCGTCCAACCAGTCTTAGGACTGATGACCTAATGATGATGAAGGGCTAATTAAAGTTTTAATAATTAAAAAAGGTGTGAACAACCCTTTTTACTTTTCTGTGTGAGATCACATTCAATCAGTCTGGATCTCACTATATTGAACCTACGTTTAAGGTGACACGGTGTAATCGACCGTGCATATATGGGCAAGTACAGGATCCGGCATAAGTATGGATATACATAGTATGGATTTACACAAAAATGTTTCAATAAAGGTTTTTATTAAAAAGCTATTTTATATACGCTGGTGACCTTGAAACTCATTTTTCGGCTATGAGTTATTTACTATGGCATGCAATTTTGTTTTTGTCAGATAGTAACGTATATTTCTTTTTTATTATATTCCGAATCACCGATTTATTATATTCCGATGTCTGGATGATGTTCGTTATGATGACTGGGCATCAATTGTTTGCGGTTTATTCGCATACATAGGTGTTAAATAGAACGATCTTGGTGGCCAGTTCACGTCACCGATACGCGTGCTAACCATGCCCTCAAATCGCTTGTCCAGAATCTCCATCCTGGCATACGCTGTGTGGGACGTTGCGCCCTCCTGTTGGAACCACATGTCGTCGGTATCCATATCATCCAGTTTAGGCCACATGAAGTTGCTTATCTTCGATCTGTAGCGCTCGCCGTTGAAGATTATGGCAATGCCAGTCTCGTTTTGGAAGAAGTACGGACTGATGATACCGCCAGACCGAAATCCGCAACAAACAGTGACTTTCTCGGGATGCATTTGGTGCTGGTACATCTCGTGTGGATTGGTGTCGTCCAAGAACCGACAATTTTGCTTGTTCACATATCCATTCATCCAAAAATGGGCCTCGCCGCTAAAGATAATTTTTTTGGCGAAAGTTGGATATCAGCTTCCAACTGCTCCGGAGCCCAATCAGCGAACACACGGCATTGTTTATGGTCGTTTACCTTAAGTTCCTGGATCAGTTGGATTTTAAACGGGTGCAGGCCCAAGTCCCGACGCTAAATTCACCAAGTTGAAGGCGCAGAAAAGCCAAGTTCCTGTGAACGACGAAAAATTGACTGCCTCGCGTTTTCCCGTACACTCTCACGCACAGCAGCGATGTTTTCAGCAAACCTTGCGTTTCAGTGACGTACGAATGTTGGTTGATTATTTATCAAACCGGTTGACTCGAATTTGATCACCAAACGTTCAATAGTCGAGTCGGCGGGATGGTTATGTCGAAGATAAAAATCACGTAATGCGCGGATTGTTTCTCGAGCGGACTACTGATTTTGAAAATAAAATTTGGTGATATTCACGCGTTGAACGCTATAACCTTCCATGGTGATTTGCCATACACTATGAACAATTTATAATAAATTTGACAGATGTTGCTTTAACAACATGGCCGCTACAATAACGGTTCGAAATTTTTTAGGTTATAAAAAATTTCGAGCATCCCTATTGAAAGACCCTGTATATGTATTCAATTGCATTCGCATGAGATTAGTTTAAGCATAATTCAAAATTACGTTGAGTATAATTCCTCATAATGAAATTACTCCAAGAAAGTATTACTTACTACTACTTAAGAATTACTATTATTTCAAGAAACATTTCTAAAGATCTCCTGCAACTTAATAACCCTAGATTGTTTCAGTTAACACCCATATGCATGCAGACCATATTACCGGAACGGGGTACTTGAAAGTTCTTTCCGGCTGTAAAAGTATAATATCGAGATTGAGCGGAGCGCAGGCTGATATCTTGGTTGATGAAAATGATTACATAGTTTTCGGGGACCATAAACTTAGGGTGTTAAGCACCCCAGGGCATACGAACGGATGCTGTTCATTTTATTGCGCCGAGGAGGTAAGTTGGCAATTTTTCATTTTATGACATTCTAAGCAGCCTCGTCCTCGTTTCTCGCTAGTTTATATAGTGTGGCGAGAAAGTTTCGCACAAAATTTATAATTTTGTTCAAATTGTTTTGTTCGTTGAGTGTTTTTTTAAGAATTTGAAATACGTAGATAATTTGACTCAACTTAAGTGAACTTGAAGACTTATAAGACATTGCCTGATATAAGTTTGTCTTTCATATCTAGCATTTGAACTAGGACGTCATCATAGTTCTTTTTTATTTTAACAAAAATTAATTCCTTAAAGGTCGACAAATTGTCCAGTGGTTTCCTATTTATCATATATATATATATATATATATATATATATATATATATATATATATATATATATATATAATTTGATACATGTACTTAATATTAAATAATTTTCGGGCATATTTTTCAGTTCGAATTCGTTGCCCCAGACCTTCTAAATTATTTAGCCTATTAAAATGGACTCGCAGTTTTAAGTAACTCAAGAGTAATCCAAGCAGATTAAATCAGATGAATGTGACAGCCATTCGCTTGGTCTTTGTCGTAGAGCACGCCACAATAGGCAATTTGCATGAAACTTCTATACGCCTGAAAATATATTTTTTCTGCCACATAATAAGTATTTAAGAAGAATATTATAGTAATTTTTCATGAAAGTCTGCATAATTAATAAAATTAATTTACTCATTTATGTAAACAATGTCACGTGTTCGAAAACGCTAGTCTGATTGGTCCACGTCATTGTATGGGGAAGTATCCCAATCGTCACTGTTTTGATTTGGTTTAGTGCTAACAGTTTATAAAATCTGTAACAAGTGCGTTTTATAAAGTGCCTAACGGTATGGAGCCGATAAAACAAATTTTATAAGTATTGTATCGTGCCAATGTGTACAAATACTACGGTATCAACGCCCGAAAAATTGTTCTTCTCGGTTCCCAAAGAGGAAAGAATGCGGAAGAAATGGTGCGTAGCAATGAAAAGGGACGAAAAGAAAAACATAAAGCAATCAAGTTCGACGCCGCTATACTGTTGCGAGGATCATTTTATTGTGAGTACCTAATAATATTTATTTGTTTTGGATGTATTTGTACATAACCTCACTATCACGTTGTATGCTGTTTTCATATTACTTGCCGCATGGAATACTCAGAAAATGTTTGTTTTGGAGATCATTAGATATAGATACTTAAATAAGATTTACATTTGAATCTTTTTTATAGTTGGAGGAAGACATGGAAAATTACTGGCAATACAGACTGGCTGGAAATGTACAGAGGTTAAGTTTGAAAAAGGGCGTTCTACCTCATATTTTAAGTTATCAGATTGTCCTTGCACCAATCCACTGTCTGTTGCCATAGTCTACACACAATTGTTCAATATTAATAATAATAAATAGATTCGCACACCGAAAAAGGAATATTTAACGAAATTACACTAAACGCTCATTTATCTCTCAACAAAATAATATACAGTGACGTCACGCGACAGCCATTTGCATTTCTTGTGTTTACGCGCGCCGATAATAATTTCAAATTTTATTTATTTATTTTGTGTCTACTATTGCACAAAAAGTGGTAAATTTAACGCTGTATGGATTTAATGACCTATAGAATGTTTTGACAACATAATTAAAAATCATGCAAATTGCCTATTGTCCCATTTCATGTACGTGTCGACGGGTGGGTTTACCAATGCATAGCGCACGACTCTATATAAGCCGCTAAAGAAGGCTGAGTTCTGCGAAACTGCGAAGTTTTAAAGGCAACACATTATTTATATTATGTCAATAGATGTACATTGTAAGCGCCTTGTTTTTAGAGCTTGTATAGAGTCGCGCGCCATGTGTCGGTAAACCCACCCGCCGAGTCGCACATGAAATGGGATAATTGTGGCGTGCTCTACTTTGTCGCCTTATCTTTACCCTTTCTGACAAGGAAAGTATAATCAAGAAATGATCGGTGACCAATATCATTATTAGTGGAAGTTCAACCTTATTGAAACCAAATTGTTTGGTGGGGCATATCATCATCCTCATTGTTTGGATAAAGAGCTGTTAAAACTGGAAGTAAATCAAATGTAGAAATTCTAAATATATCAGTAAAAGTACACCCAAACAAAAGGCGGCCTAAAAATATGAGTTCCTGGAATGATGGGAAGTCGCCCATATATTTAAAAAAGCGAAAACAGTCGCTTTGTTCGTAATCATGAACGGCGTTTTGATGCTTACGAAAAAAAAAGGCGACGGAAGAGAGGTGCCTTTCTAGTAAAGATTCGACTTAATAAAAATATGTTAGAAAGAAGACCTGTGCTCATGGGACAATTCTCTTGTAGAGTATTTTCCTGTATAAAGTGCGTACTAGTGCTCGACAGAGACTTTATGAGGTGAGTGGTATCTCGCATCCCGCGCCAAGGAAACGGTCAAGTAGATGGCCATAGTGCTATTCTATTTGTAAGTTCACTTTCAATGTTTTATGTCTCAAATCTGTTGATACACAACCAAACGACGGATGTGAAGATGTTAGGAGTCACCTGTGGAATGATGTTATCAACATGATGCATATTCTACAGGTGATGTGCCACAGCGCCATTCCTCAATTCGTTTTGACGGGCAATTTTTTACCAACAATTTCAACAACTTCGTCAATGGTCCGTCGTCGATCTTCCAGGATGACTTCGCGAAATATTTCAACATTTTCATCGATTCGAGTCGTGGAAGGACGACCAGAGCAAGGTTTGTCATCGATTGACATTTCACATCTTTTTAAACTGAAAAACCACTTAAAAACTTGAGTTTTCCCAATAGCATCATCCTTGTAGGCCGTTTTTAACATTTCAAGAGTTTCTGTGCTAGTTTTTTACGAGCAAGAAGCAAAACCGCGCGCTGTTCACGAGAATCAGCCATTGCAAAAACGACGAACACACAAAAAAACTTCAGTAAAAACTTCACACAATACGAACGGAACCTTCTTTAGCGGCGACGCTAACTTAATGACTCGGAAATATAGCTATATACGCTCCTAGCGGCATAACATGGTACTACAAAAACTCCGCCCACCACAACGTCAGTTCCGTTTCTTTTGGGTGCCCCCTCGTATATCTGACATAGTCCGTCTGAAAAGAAATACGTTAGATCAGTTTTTGGTAATTACCCTGGACCCACCATCACTTGCAGTTTGGGTCTTTTATGCAGCCTGACTTCCTCGGGGACCCTTTACCCAATTATCACTTTTTATACCAACAAGCTTTCAAGCTGTAGGTATCTTATTCTAACATTTGGTTTTACTTTAACGACCTATTATTATCTTTTAAGTTAAAGAATCTCTAGTCTCTCTCAAATTCAAATTCTTCATGATCTATGACTCATCTTATGATTTATATGATTTACTTTATTACTTATTTTAGTTCGAGCAACAGAAATGTGGCGTTAGTAACATAATGGTTGATTACACAGGCCACCAAAGATTTTGTGATCGGACTTTTTTGACTTAATTACATACCATGAACTACAGAAACACTGTTCCTTTGTTTCCATCACACACCAGTATTTGTAATTGTACATTGTTGATGATACATTGTTGATGTATTGAACAATAATTTGTAGTTTTTAAAACCGAGGTTCTATAAAATTAAATTTGGCCTCAATCTTTGCGGCGCCCCTGTGTTTAATCGGTTTAGAACGTACACACAATTGTGAGGGATTTACCGAAACAGAGTTGGTCGGTGGGGATATTTCAGTTTTATACTATTCGGGTATTTACATAGTCGCTGTAGTACGTTTTTAAAGTGTGTACGTTTACTTGTGATATCGCGTTGTGTTTTTATTTTGTTTTAAAAATGCCTAGAATACCTAGAGGTTGATTCGTAAAAATTCTTTTGTCGCCACTTCATATTATATTAGGATTAATGAAGCAATATGTAAAAGCTATAGATACAAATGGTGAATTGTTTTAAGTACTTATGTGGCAAATTTCTAGCTCTTTCTGAAGAAAAATTAAAGGAAGGCATTTTCGTAGGACCACAAATAAGAAAATTAATGCCGGACCAACAGTTTGAAGAAACAATGACAGGAATTGAAAAATAATCCTGGATATGCTTCAAAAATGTAACAGAATTTTTTTACGAAATTATAAACATCCGCAGTATGAGGAAATTGTCAACAAAATGCTGGATAAGTTTAAGCAACGTTGTTGTAATACGAGCATAAAAATTCATTTTTTTGCATGCTCATCTGGACTACTTTCCAAAAAATCTTGGTGCTGTTAGTGAGGAGCAAGTTGTAAGGTTCCATCAAGGAATAAATGAGATGGAAAGGAGGTACCAGAGTCGATGAGATGTGGTGATGATGGCAGATTACTGCTGGATGCTGAAAAGAGAACATTCAACTAATGATTACACAAAAAAAAAAACTACAAAACCAAGTTTTCTGTTAAAATGGGAGAGGGTTTCAAAGAAAAAAAAATAGACACTCAAAACTATTTGTGTTGTTGCTTTAAATATAATTTTTATTAAAATGTTTCCTTTAGTTTTTAATTTATTCTGATTATTCAGTTCATCAAAAACCTTACGTGAGGGGTAAAAACGGAAGGTAGATATGAAATCACCGTAAATAACTCACTTATAATCATCTATCAAACCCAAATCAACTTTCAAATGTCAAAATTTGTAGGCCTGTGTTATTATTCTCTAAAAACTTATTGTCTGTATTTAGTTTTTGTTACTTCTACTGAAGTTAACATAGCAAGTATTGTAAATGTAAATTTTGCTTTTTCAATACATGAAGTGCCGTGTTTAAAGCCAGCTATTGGTTCGATAGGAAAACTATATATTTCTCTTCGAAAGCAATACATAATTTCCCTAATACCCATTCGGGGCAAGCAAAGAGTTGGCTTGCAGCTTTCCGTAATGGCTTTATAATGAACGTTTCGTACAAAGTAATATTCCAGAACCTCCACATAAAACCGATGCGCCGAGGAAATGAGTACGTACTACTTTGTGCATTATTTATTTGCTGCCAGTTCAAAGTTTCAACGAGTAATTTATAAGGTCTTCAAATTACATTTTAAATTTTCTTGTGATGCGGAAATTGTTTGTACCTTGTTTCCGGTGAAACGGACTGCTAGGGATCCGTTCTGTATCAAACGTTTATTTTAAACCTCGTTTAAACAAATGCGCAACTCGAAGAATTTCACAACAAATATTGGAATAACTCGTATACGGGAAACTGCGTTCTTTTAGTTTAGGATGTTCGCCCCCTTTTATATCTCTGCTGAAATGTTATGTCGTTATTACTGTAGAATTTGAAACACAAGGCGATTTGAACACCAACTCGATTTGAACTCAGCACAAACCATCTTACAAAAACCTTCATGTCGTCATATCCTCGTAATAATGCCCCTTTCATAGCGAATCGAATACATCTAAACCATTTTTCAAATACTTTGAATTGCTTCCTATATGCACAACTATTACCGACCTCTTTTAGATGATGCCTTGAATTATTCATGGAGGATTATTGTAAAAATGTACAGTTCATCAAGAATAGGAACAAGTCTCAGAACTGCCATATCGAACCGCCCACGAGGTGCGCAGTAAATAGCATGGTCATTTATTCAGTGGAATTGAGTGAATTTACAGAGTGAATATCAATGAATATAAATTGAATCTGAATATAAACAGATATCGATCTGGTCGCGCATAAAGTACATCCTTTTCTTTCTAAATTCTGCCTCACCCTTTCTTCTAGGAATACCTAGAGAATCTCACACTTTTTCCTATTCTTGATGGGCATTTTCATCGCGCATTTTAGACATTGCAATATTACCATAATTGCAATATTATTGACAATATTTATGATATTTAAAATCACATCATTGCCATAGTTCCTGAGTATGGATCTCCATGGATCTTCTGTCAACTATACGTACAAAACAGCACATAAAATTGGAGCTCTGAGCTTCCTGGCCAGTTAGAGATACTTAAAATATATGAATCTGTTACATTTTTTTTTTGGGATCGAATTATAGTAAATGAAATATTTCAATTGAGTATTTATTGAATATTTTAGAAAAATCATTTAATATAAGAAAAAATGGTTAAGTAGCTCAAACACAAGAAAATGAGGTTCAGAAATCGTGGTTTTGATTACCATTCTACGAGCAGATATTCAAGACTTATAAGTCTAGAAAACAGATATGTGAATGAAACCGATATACGTATTTCTTTGTATCATGATATCTTTATCAGTAGGTAAATTATGAAATTTGGGGCTAACTTAAAATAACTGAAATAACCTTGGAAAGTTGAATTTAATAAAACACTAAAAAATCATGAAGCTTAATGAGAAACATCAATCATTTCGGTTACAAAAAAAATTGCATCATAGGAAAGTGGTTCACCTCATTTGGGCACGTGATAAATTAGCTTAGCTTTTAAGGAAGTTGATAGATATCAGAACTTGCATAATATATTAAAATTAAATACACGCACGCATTTGTATATTTATTAAATCATTAATATAATTATTATCAAGAAGTGAGCCCAATATAGTAAATGATAGAATTCGAAGAATTTAGGAGCTGTTTATAACATATAATTACCTTAATTAAACGAATTAAAATATATCTATAATAAGTATCTAAATGGATTAAGGAAGAAGCTCTTTAAACAACTGGATTAGATACAAAGACAAGTTACAAACAACTTAAGTGGGCCAATATCCATCATAATTTTGCTAAAAGCGGAACAAAGAGTAAAGATAAATGAAAATTACTGGTCGCTGTAGTTCTAATTCTATTAAATCGTACCATCAGACGAACGCCCATCATCTTATAATATAAAAAATGAGGATATATGATAGCGACTCAAAGTAAGTGACTGTTTCAACATTGCTACCTGAAAGGAAATCAACAAAAGTGCGTGAGATGCTTGGGAATGGAATAATATGTCATGTAGAGGTATATACGATTAGATGAATGGTGTGGACTAACCGATTTGTCGTGTAAGTGTACAATAAAAGATAATATTGAAAAACAGGGGACTAGATTTTCACGAACATCGAAAGATTATTCAACGTCGCTAAACAAGTTAGCATCAGCAGGAGATGATTAGTAGTTAACAAGATTGATTAGAAGTAGCATATTGGGAAGACGAAAAAAGTAAGTGTAATGAGATTCAAGGAACACATAGGTAGCTCACTTGACGTATGAAAAGTTTGAAAAATATTGCCAAAAGTCTATCCTTAACGTGTTTTCGAAAACAGCAGTGGCGGCTCGTGGTGGTTTGTCAAGGGGGGGAACAACTACCTATTAATAGGTTTTATATAGTGCAAAATAATGAAGTAAAATATAGTAAAAAAAAACTTTGACTCATCACTCTATGTTAGTCACTGTACAAGTATATGTTAAGATTTAAAATTCTTTCAGCTTTCAAGTTGAAAATGCATAGCACTAAAATTGGATAAAACTAGTACAGACTCTTATAAATGCTACACAGAAATTCACGTTCTAACAAAAAGTTAACAATATCAGTATTAGTATTTACTATTTCTCTCACGTTCGCCATGGTATAAATACTAAATAAATACAATACTAAACAAACACAAATGTAAAGTACCAACTTCCACAGACAGACTGCCGCACTAATTTATTGTAATTATTGTTAAAGAACCGTTGACATTTTGAAAACCCTAACCTACAGAGTACAGACCTCGCTGAGATAAACAACGTTCTACGTCTCTGAAAACTGAACTCGGAAATCGGACTCATCGGAGATTCTCGATTCCTTCCCCGCTTTGCCGAAGGCTTCTTGAGTAGGGTAGTCTAGCCTAGCCCACCCGTGTCACAGCTTACTCGAGACTCGAGGAAGCTGTGCCCGTGTTTCAAATTGTTTAATGTAGTTTACACGCGTATAATTTTGTTTTTAGGTCTTCAAAACAATCAAATCATTCGTAATTTTTTAATTAATTATATTCATGTGTTTACTGCAATAAGTAAAGCAATAAATATAATTTTTTTTGTACGAGACGCTTGCACTGTCTCGTATGTACAAAGCCAGAGAGGCAAAAGCCGTGGCTGCCCACCCAGCCCGGTGGGCTATTAGTCCAGGCATCCACGGTTAGAAGAGTGAATCGCTGCACTTACTTGCACTACAATTTTCCACCACGGTTGCGCTGTTAGTATTAGTATATATAATCAGAGATTTTCATTGTATTATTGTTGTTATGTATTATATAATGTATTTAATTAATTACATATTACATAATCATATCTTCAGTAATTTCTATAAACGATAAATAACGGACTTTGGAACTGTGTTCCTCTTCTTCTAGGAAACAGATGGGTGGACACTGCCCACCCTGCCACCCCTGACCAGCCGCCACTGGAAAACAGTCATTCCAATATACTTCATTGCATTAAATCATTATTATAAATATGTGTGAATAAAATCCGGAACATTTTTTTACATTCCAAGTTCGTACATTTCTATTTATATACATGTGATAAATATGTATACAAATGTTATTGATAATTTTTCTGGATTGCGCCGTAACCGTAGTTCAGGAATATTTTTACCAGATTTGAAAATTACAAACTTTAAGCTTTAAAATGTTCATATTTTCATCTCGTTTCGATCATTTTTCATAAAGTTATAGCCTTTCAAAAATCACTAAAAATACTTGAAAACTCTGTAGTGCATCAACACAACAATGACATACTATTTTCTTATTAAGTTCTTTAGAGTTATGTTATTTTTCCACTTTGTATCAATTTCTTGCTTTGTATTAATGAATTCCGAAGTACGGCCCTGTTTTACAACAAATGGTTAATACCATCAGGGTATTAACCATTTTTTTACATTCCAAGTTCGTACATTTCTATTTATATACATGTGATAAATATGTATACAAATGTTATTGATAATTTTTCTGGATTGCGCCGTAACCGTAGTTCAAGAATATTTTTACCAGATTTGAAAATTATAAACTTTAAGCTTTAAAATGTTCATATTTTCATCTCGTTTCGATCATTTTTCATAAAGTTATAGCCTTTCAAAAATCACTAAAAATACTTGAAAACTCTGTAGTGCATCAACACAACAATGACATACTATTTTCTTATTAAGTTCTTTAGAGTTATGTTATTTTTTCACTTTGTATCAATTTCTTGTTTTGTATTAATGAATTCCGAAGTACGGCCCTGTTTTACAATGAATGGTTAATACCCTCATACGCACACATTCCCGTAAAATATTACATTGCATTACGTCAGGGATCCGTTCTTTTGTTCATTTTTAAAAACTGAATTTAATTGCGGAATTTAATTAAATCTGCATCAGGGGAATCTGCGACGTAAAACTTTTCGTTATTTTTATTGTTGCTGGGCAAAGACCGTCGCTTATCGCCGCTTTGCGTTGTATAAACACTCCAGTTCAAAACGTTGTCGTCGCGGCGCTCCTATCCTTTATCGCTGCTCTAAAGATTAATGCGCCTTTGTAATAAATTATCTCGAAAACAGATCGCTACCCGAAGGTCAACGCTCACAAATACGCAGGGCACCATTTATGTTTTGAGTCTAATATAATAAAAAAAAACATTAATTTGTCATTGAAAATGGCTATCGTTATTCAAAATATTCTCCTTCATGATCTATACACTTTTGCATGCGTTGGAACCATTTTTCAAAGCATTTGTTCATTCCGATTGAGATATCTGCAAAGCATGGTTTTTGAGGGCTCAATGGCTTCTTCTGCCGACGAGAATCGTTGCCCACGTAATTTATTTTTAACGTTCAGGAACAAAAATAAGTCATCGGGTGCCAAATCTGAACTGTACGGCGGATGACCCATTATTTCAATTTTCTGAGTGTTCAAACATTCGGTTGTTAGACGAGATGTGTGAGAGCTCGCATTGACATGATAAAGAAAGATCCGACGGCGCTTGTTTGTTTTCCTTATTTTACCGAAAACTTCCGATAAACAAATGGTTGTGTACCATTCAGAATTGACCGTTTTACGTTTTTATAAAGACACCGTTGCCACATAACCAGTTTTTCCGAAAAAAACAGGCGACCATTTGCTGAAATGCTTTAATCGCGAACAACTTTTGTTGGATTTGGTTCATCTTGAAACACCCATACAGTCGACTGCTGTTTACTTTCCGGCTCATACGCATAGATCCATGATTCGTCACCTATTATAATACGTCTCTTGAAGCACCGCCATTGTATTTCTTGAGCATTGGTTTGGACCAATCGACATAAGCATCTTATTGAGGTTTTTTCAAATTATGTGGGATCCAACGAAAACAAACCTTTTTTATAGCTAAATGATCAACATTTTTATATTTTAGTTGAACTAATGCCTACGGTTGCCTTAATCTCACAGTATATCACATGACGATCTTACATTATCAGTTTTTGCATTGCATCAATGTTTTCTGGCACAACAACTGATTTTGACTTTCATCGGTGGGCGAATGGCGTTTCATTGTAGCAGAAGATGGGGCTTTATCGCCAAAAGTGCCAATAAGTTGATCGATGCACTCATGTCTTGATAATCTACGTTGAAAGTCGTAATAAATAATCACACGATAATTTTCACCAGTTAATTCCATTTTTTCGTTCAGATACAATTTTCAAATCACTGTAAACAACACAAATCGCGCTTAAATGATAAAATATTCTCAAACAGGTTATGGTCAAACATGTCAAACTTTCCATTGGAGACGTCAGATGGCGTCTGACAACACAGCCCCTCGTATGTCGTGAAAAATGTAAAAGATCCGAATGTCTTGATACTGCAGTATCAAAGCTACTAATTGCCTGGCTAGGACCGACGTATAATATTGGGCTGGATATCGCCGATTCCTCGCTGGTGGGCCTTTAATATCTGTACTCATTTAGAACTCAATTAGAAAGAGGTTGGTAGACGTCCCGAAAACAAACTGTATTACTCCTACAGCCAAGATTGATTGTGGCCCTGAGGCAATGATAAACGCGGGTTCTAATTGTGTTCAGTGTCCTTTTATAATGAAATCCCTCAGTGACGTAACTGCCGGCATCTGGAAGGGCCTGGAGAGTTTTCCGCTGTGGAAGCGGGTGAACTCTCTACTTGCCATTCTTGGGGGAAAAACCTCTAAACAATGCACTGGTAAAACAATGAACTATTTTTCTTTACCGATAGTCCATTAAATATCACGGTAATGGGTTGAGCGACTTTTTCCCGATATTGGGTCAAATATATTGTAGTTAAATAGATTTTTACTGCGCATGTGCGGCCAATAATTAATGTGAAGCGATTATTAAATTAAAACTACTGAAATTCCAAGTTTATTTACGTATTTTCTTACTTTAATTTGTTACATAAATCTATACGTTCTATGAATTTATTTGCGCAGGGTCTCAGCTTTGACTGAGATAATTTCTAGCTTCACAATTCTATATGGTGTCCAGAAGTGGTAGGGGGTATTTGTAAATTCAACAAAAAAACACTACACTATCAGAATTTTTTTTATTTTTGGACAAAATTTTGGAAAATTAAGTGCCAAAGATTATGTTGTCCAAATGTTAACGCTCGCGTTGCTGGCACTCCTCTAACCGAAAACGGAAATTAGTCGCCACGCGTCTACACATCTCCTGGAAACGGCGGATATTTCGGTGCGGATGTTGTGTTTCAATTGCAGTAGAGTTCGTGGTTTGTTTTCATAAACTTTCTCTTTAAGGTATCCCCATAATAAATAATCAAGGGGTGTAAGATCGGGCTTCTCGAAGGCCAGTTGATGGTGTCTCGATGAGAGATCACTTTCTCCGGGAAAAGTTGATCGACAACCCCAAATGATTGGTTTGAGGTGTGGCAAGTGGCCCCATCTTATTGAAACCATGTTTCCACATTAAAACCTTCAATCTCATGCACTTGTGGAACCAAAAGGGAAAGGGTAGAGGCGAAACCCCCTACCCTTCCTGGACACCCTATAGTATGAGAACTATGGTACATAATGTATACAGTCTATTGCCATTTCAAATGGAATTCAGATGTCACCCTGCATACACAGAGATGACACGTCATCTATACTGCACAAGTGTGTCGTCGATTGGACCCCTCTTCTTCGCTTTGTGTGGAGCGTTGTCCCTCCCGGCGCCGCACTCCAACGAGCCCCATTTATCCACGCCTCAGCACCCGTCCACGATGGTGGTAGGGCGAACATCACGTTCTGGAACCATTCCAGGTATCGGGGTAGAGGCCTATTTGCTCCTTAAGAATGCCTCCCGAATCAGGTCGGAGGCTCCACGTGGGGAGGTGGACTGCTCTTGGTTAGCATCCCGCTGGTGCTGCTCTGAGGTTGTGGGCGCAGCTCGTTTGATGCTCCGGATCTCCATCCTTTTGATGCACTATTGTCTTTTGTGGGCTGTTTCCCGGTGTCCTCTCACTTACACTAGTGTATTACATTGGCACTATTTGCAGTACTGAACGTGTCCTGTGGGCGTAACCTAGATTAGAATAAAATATAGATTATGGATACTCCCTGGTATGGATTCCTTCAGGATGATACACACAGACATGATGATGGCGACCCCTGGCACTGGATCTCGCTCATTAACTCGTAGTTACGATCCCTCCTAATGGCCCTTAGTTAGGTCGTCCTTTCTCGTTGGTCGACACCTTGGTCAAACGATAAAAACCGCGATATCTCTCGATGGTCGTTTCTAATTTCAGTGCTGTTTCATTATAGTAATTGAATGCTTTATGTGGGGCCTAGTCTCATAAATATTCTAGAATCTGGTTGTTGAAGCTCTAGATGATGATTTAGTGAACTAGTACCCTAATAATAAAATTGATTTTAAATCGCTGGACTCATTTTAACTATACGTTTCCGAAAACTGACTATTAGAAAATCGCTACGGCACCAAAGAGGCGTGGATACGAGCCAATTTTCATGATTGACTGTAATAAAATGGGTGGAGTATTTTTGCGCTGTTGCACCGCCCACATTTTAATAACCCCATGACATGTCTATCTAGGAAACGATGCATATGGGCGTGGTTTTATTTCATTGTCACAATCAAGCCAGTTACGCAGGTTGTTGCGCAGAACACTACGCTATGACTATTTCGTTTGGTTTTGCACCAGGGTGTATATTAATAAAAAGAGAGTTCTTTATTATCGATACTATCGTTGCTCAAAGACATAATATAAATATTTTTGTTACTAGATAAAAGTAGTGAATTCAGGCAACTATTTGCGGTTCCACTACCTTTTCTAAAATTTTAATTTTTTTAATTTCCATTTACGCATAAAATAAATAGTTAAAAAAGAACATTTGATTGCCAATCTTATGCCATGAGACAATTTGCTTAAAATTCTACCTATTGTAGATACAAGGTGTATGCTCACAGAGGAGGTTCAACTGATCTTTAATTTAATTTTCGGTCAAACTTTACACCCAGGTCTCTAGAAACATTAAAATGATTTATAGGGACGTTATTCAGCGTATAATCGTAAGTTATGTCATTCTTTTTCCTTGTAAAGCTCATGACATTGCACTTTTGCACATTGAGAGGAAATTTAAATATAAGACATCAGTCTTTCATTTCCAGAAGACAGTCCTGTAAACGCCAATCTGGTGGTGAATCTATTGGTAGATATGTTTTATATAATCTGTATAAAGTAAATAATTTATATTATATTTATTAAATAGCAATATAATATTATTAATAAAAATATTAAATAATAAACAACCAAGAATAGAACCTTAGGGTGTATCAGCAAGATGGTAATATTTTTGGATGTATGACCTATATATTTTACATATTGAAAAACTTAAGGGGCTACATCCACCTAGAAACATGGAAAAACAGTTTATCTTCGGGATTTTTCCCGAGTTTTCTCGAGCAAGTTTTCTTGGGAACTATTAATGATAAATAAACATTTTTGTTTTCAAATTGAAGATAATTTAAGAATATTTAAAACCGGAAGAGATATGCCCGTCGGAATTGGAGCATCTATTTCGCGACCCGGTTTGCGGTGACCCTTCTCCTGCTAAAACTGATTCTCTGAAATCACAGATAGTAAGCTATCATGAAGTTAGGTGCATACGAAACATATTGACAATCGCCGTTTCCGAAAATTGTTCTTCAAAAAAAAAAACGGCACATGGAACTGAAGTACGAAAATTCGATTAAACAATTTTAGTTATTTTTGAAAAATGCGTTTGACATTCTGTTAATAACGGCTTAAAGCGTGACCGTGCCAAATTTAAATGAATCTGTCGATCCGTTCTCGAGATATGATGCTCATCGTTTGGGATTCAAAGGACATTCCCCTTTTTTTAGGATGATGAATTCTCGTGCTTGTTTCATCATTATTTAACACGAGCAATTTTGTGCGTATACATTATTACAATATAGTAGGAAAAAAATGCATGTAACAATGATTCCTCAAGTTTGTCGCTGATTAGTTATGTGGATCATTGTTCCACACCTGACAAGGGCGCTCACTGACGGGCGCAGGTAGCAGCATTACCCGCCTTCAACCGCGTTACTGAAAGCTTTGTATCTCTGTAAATTTGAAAGATATCGACTTGAAACTTTCAGAATATATTCTTAAGCCTTCATACTATAATAATATATAAGAAAAAAATCGAAAATTTTTAAGGTTTTAGGTAGGTAGATATAGTCTCTTAAATGAACAACTTAATTTTTTCTCCTGACTTTGAACTTATAACCTATACACAGATTATATAAAGTACAGTATTTAAGCATACAACAGTGGTTAACGTAACTGCTTTTTTCTTTTCTAGGTTCTTAGTTTTCTTATAGCTCCTCTTAGTATTTCATAAAGTTATTATACATTATATTACTTGTATAAGTTAAGTTACTTTAGTTATATCTCGTATATTATTCTTGATGTGTATGTTATTATTATTATTATTTATTTATTTCAACTGAAAGTTAATGTTCTTGCAATAGGCATTACTTTTATATGCAATAAAGTTAATATTATTATCATTATTATTAACCTTTGTGAAGCCTTGCATCTACGACATTGGGATCATTTGTTTCAGGGCATTGCGTTCACTGGAGACGCACTGCTGATTCGGGGGTGCGGCCGCACAGATTTCCAGGAGGGCGATCCGGAGACGCTCTACCACAGCGTACATAATAAGATATTTACCCTTCCGGAATCGACTGTGCTGTATCCCGCTCACGACTACAAGGGCTTGACAGCCACCAGCGTGGACGAGGAAAAGAGGCTCAATCCCAGGCTAACGAAGAGCGTGGAGCAGTTCGTCGATTTGATGAACAATCTTAATTTGAGCTATCCCAAGCAAATTGGTGAGTTCGCGATTTATGTCTCCCTTTATTCGATTATCTAGCGACGGTTCGGCAACCGGGGCCTTCCGCGTCGCCAATGAGTAACGACCATCATTGAAATTTTGCCAGAACTCCAGTTGGCTGGAACAGTGGCGAAGCGCAAGAAATATCGAGGGCGAGGTTCTAGTGAAACAAAAATAATTTATATCTCGAGAAGTGGTGGCCTGGTTAAGTTTATCATTTTTACTGCCGATTTAAAGTGGGGTAGACCAGACAGTTGCGGAGAAATTATGGAACATTACAGGACAAACGGTCTTGCCTCGAAGATACTTTGGCGATTATACTGAAAAAAAAAAACTAGAAAAAGTACAGCGTGAAAGTAAAAACACATTGCAAATTTTAAAGTTTTATTTTTCTCAAAACACTTATCGAACGAGATACCACAATTACACCACGCAAAGATTGGATCAAATTCTATAAAACCATTACCAGGTAGATATGAATCAAAATGCTTGGACAGTTTCATTTTGTTTTTAGATACGCATTTTTTTGGTATGCGTGTAAGTTTCTCAACGTTTAGTGAAAACACCTCTATCGGGCGATTCGTATTTTTTCTTGCATCATGCATAAAATTTTGTGGTACATTACATAACATCGTTTTAAGAAACAAAACTGTTTTATCACATTAATTAGAACAATGTTATGAAAAGTAATAATTCATACACACAAAACCATTGAACTAAGTGTTCAAATTATCTCCTATTCTCTTGAACTCTGATTCAGACTGACTCTTAACAATGCGCAAATAGAAACTGAAACTCTTGTACAACGTCAACAGTTCCTCTTCTACCAGTCCACTTACTGGGAAAGACGTTTAGATAATTATGCACCATTCATAAATAATATGGTATCGTGCCATCATGTTGGTATCATCTTGACTCTTCTGGTATTTGAGTTGCATTGTTTGATGCACTGCGACAAGTTGCTATAGCATGTGCTGCTACAGCAACTCCGAATATTTCAGCAGTTAATGCACCATCAATAAAAATAGTCCTACGATCGTGGTACCAACAGTTCATGCCCACACATTGATTCATTCTAAAAACTGCTGGTTCCTCTGTAGTTCTAATTATTCACCGACCCATTTGAATACAAAAATGGCCTTATCAGAGAAAACAACCTTCTTCCGAAACAGCAGGACAACGTTTAGTATAATAATTTCACTGTACCAGACTTCCTAAAGTTTGCTTATATATGGTGTATACAATATGTCGCGATTAACAGTTCAGTAACGAATAGTTTGTGTATAACTATTTTATGAAAGTGAGCGATCATTTGTAGTTATATCAAGAAAAATTCGCACAAAGTTAGGACAAAGTGAAGTGTCTACAGAGTTAACACATCAATTCGACGGTGTGCACAACAATTAAACCTGTCAGGAACTACCTAGCATCAGATTTTAAAAAAAAGTAAGATGTGATAATTAAATAACAGTCAAACATCGGCTGATGTACATACATTAGGGGATCAGCGATACGTGATCGGATACATTTTATTTCTACTTACCTAGCAACTATTTTGTCGGCATTTTTCTAATTTTTATATGCTTATTATTTGCCGTTTATCATCAAAAGTTCACAAAATGTCATACATAAAGATTAAATTCAACTACCCGAATCTCTATATTATTTATAAAGAAAGTTCTTACTATACGAGTATATCTCCCTTAATATATTCTGCAGTAAAACATGGTTGTCAAAATAATGTACAGATCGTCAAGAATAGGAAACTGTGTGAAAAAATCTCTGCGTATGCGTGTGAAGAAAGAGTGAGGGAGCTTTTGGAGGGAAAAATATGCACTTTACGCTCGGTCAGATGGAACTCTGTGTACATTCACATTCAAAATATATTCACTAATATTCAGTCTGCAAAGGTCTCAACGCGACTGAGTAAAGACCAGGCTATTTACTGCGCACCTCGTGAGCAGTTTTGAAGCTTGTTCCTATTCTTGACAAGCTGTACATATGAACTAACCTGCCCCTCCCCCCATTTGGTAACTTATTATAATCATTGATTACAACCGAAATTGGGACGGAACTAGTATGGATATACTAAGATGGTATTACCTTTTTTTAGACGGCACATTTAGACATATGGAAACATCTCGAGAACAATAAATTGAGTTTTAAATTTCTCGTGCATCCTATCAAACGCTCAAGGCGGCCAGTTAGGACGTCAATATACGATAATGAAATGGATTTCATACTCGTGTATAGTAGAATTATTTTATGAAGAGCAAGTCGGCAATAAATCATGCGATAGAGAGCAATGTATAGCTTACCTTCTCCCACGCGAATGCAGTAAAAGAATTTTAAAATTATTTTACTGCATTCGCGTGGGAAAAGGTAAACTATACGTTGCTCTTTGTCGCACGGTTTATTCCCGACTTGCTTTTCATAAAATAATTCTACTATATAAATATCCGTGACCTTAAATATTTTTGGCGCAATGTAATTAAAAACTAATTTCTCCACTGGCCGCCCATTACTCAACTTAATTTTTCATTAAATTACTTATTTGCCATTAACCGTATTACTGCCCGAAAAGTTCTTCACTACGAACTGTCTGTTAAAGCCTCTCGTATGAGTTATGATGAGTTCAAATTTTATTCATGAAAATCCACAAATTTGTATATAGAGGATAAGGACGATGATGTAATTTTTAATTATAACTTTTAAAACTTCTCATTGGTTTTTAAATATATGCGGGCTTATTCATTATATTTTGACAACCCCTTTATTTGTGTTGCTGCTGGAAGTACGAAAAAACGATTTATATAAAAGATAAAATGTTATATAATATTGTCCTTACATGAATAATTCACACAATATGCGATGTATGGTACATATTTAGTTTTCTTTAGGTAAAGTTAACCTACAGAGTTAGTTCTTGGAAGGGGCTGGAACCTGCGATGCAGCAACAAAATAGGAGACCAGTTTTTCACAAACAGCAATGCCAATTAATGTCGCGAGATGTTGATTCTTGGTGAATCAAGTACCTTAATGAACTATGGATTATTTGCGGAAAAATTAAATTTATTTTCTCAATTATCTATTCTTCCTTGTAGCTAGTTAGTTTGTAGTTGATTTTGTAGACTTCCTTAGCCTGGTTTCATATACTTTTCACTTCAAGTCTTTTTTTGAGTGGGTGAAAACCAGTAGATTTTTTTATCAAGGATCACTACCACTGCTGGCATATTGACCAATAAACAAACCTTCCAATAAACAAACATTAATAGATTCGAAGAACCAGGGCAGGCCTTTCACAAATTAAAAAAAAATAGAATTCGATTAGAAAATCAAGATGTAATATCATCATTTTGGTCTACTAAGTAACTACAAAAAAGTAGCAATTGCAGATCTAGTTGTTAAATAATCTTCACAGCGACATGTGGCAGTCATCATTTATGAAAGATCAGTTATATGATGTCGTTTTCATCATGGTAGTCTCATCATTTTATCATAGTTTCATCATGTTCACCTTTCTGTTGTAGTATAATTCTCCATCTAACAACTTTAGTCCAGGGAACAAATATCTAGATTGGTTCATCTAGCAAAACAGCAGCAAAATAAGGGCTTTATCAGAGTTAACATTGTCGTGAAGAAAGACGTTGTTAATGTTTTTCTGTGTTTTGAAATCCTGAACCACGCCAATCAGAAAGTTAATTTATCATTTCCTTGCAGTTTGTTGCTCCTTATCATACTCTTATAGATGCCTATCTAACTATCTAACGCCATAAAAATATATTACGAAAATTAACATGTGTTTATGTTGTACCTTTTATAGATGAGGAACTTGAAGCAGCTGCTTTGCGATTGCTAACCAAAATCTGTTATAGTATCAATTGGTATAGAAACAACAGTCTATTATCTAACACCAATGTTTACCCCAGTCTTATAAATGCTTTCGTCATAAATACAGATTCTTATCGTAAGAACGCAAATCCCCTTAACTAGCCCAACATAAATCGACTTGTATTTTGGTTTAAGTATAAGAATCCAGATAAATGAACCGCCCGGCATGAAAAAATCGTCTCAAATTAATTCTGTTTTACAGTTGCAAACACCTGAAAAAAAACATTTGAATTTAAAACAAAGCAATTCTTCAGAGGGAAACTCTCTTGGTACATTTACAAAAGGAATAGAGTAATGGTTCTCATTACTCCTGCCCTATATAAAACACGCCGTTCCGGCTTAATGTTGGATGTAGATATATTTTATTTTTGGTTTGCCTAAAACGTTTATTTACCCTGCATATTGTCGCGTTTTTTTTCCTTTTCTGGAGTACCTGCCGGATATATTCAATATTCATTCTCGCGTTCTCCTGCTGCCTTCAGGAAATACCGGGTGCGTATATGTATCAGGGGTGCCGGAAATAAATCCATTGTCTTCGGCCCCAACAAAAAGGCTTATTATTTCTATTACATATAATGTCTTAAATATTCATCTAAAACAAAGTTCCTTTCTTCCTTTAGGGCAGCGCCCCATCTAGTGATCAATTTTTCAAATTCACTTTTAAAAATGTTTTGATTCAAATCATTAAACTGGTTTCGCGGTTCCGTTGAATATAGAAAACCGTTACGAAGAGATGTTCCAGATACCTAAAGCGATGTGGTCAGTACTAAGGCTTGAAAGACATCCATTGTTTTTGGTGTCAACGGAAAGGTTTATTATTTTTATTACAGATATTTTTTAAATATTCATCTAAATCAAATGTCCTTTCTTTCTTTAGGACAGCTTCTCATCTAGTGATTCGTTTCAAATAGTTTTAATCCACGTCATTAAAATAGTTTTGCGGTTCCGTTGAATATAGACATTTGTTACAAAGATATGTTCCAAATGACTAAAGAAATGTGGCCAGTGGTAAGGCCTGAAGGACATTGTTGACATTGTTGACATTGTTTTTGATCTCAACAGAAAGGCTCATTATTTTTAGTATATATATATATATATATATATATATATATATATATATATATATATATATATATATATATATATATATATATATATATATATTTTTTTTTAAATATTCATCTAAAACAAAAGTCTTTTCTTTCTTTAAAACAGTTTGTCATCTAACGATCAATTTTTCCAATTCTCTTTTTAAAAAGATTTAATCCACATCATTAAAATAGTTTTTCGGTTCCATTGTATATAGAAATTCGTTAGGAAGGGATGTTCCAGATGACTAAAGGCTGTGGCCACAGGTGTTAAATCAGGTAAATTAGAGGGATGTTAAGAACTTACTATCTAAGTAAGTTCACAGGTGTTTAATATTATATGTCGCCTTATAACATTATGACGAAGCAAGTTTTTCTTTCAATATTTCCTTCTTTCAACTTTGGTGATAACTATTAACTGTGATAGTTTTACCTGGTTTAAATGTCTCATCGTGAATTGCACCAGACATGTCCCACTATACACACAGTAGAAATTTCTTTACCTCCTGGTTTTAAAGCTAGAATGGGGGGTATGCTTTGGAGGAACCTATTAGATTTTTCTTGCCAGTAAATTTATTTACTGCCAAGAAAATTTTATATTTTATATAAAAATTAATAAACTATGTAAGCCTATGTACTCAACATCTGATGAAGCCACTGTGTTGGCGAAACAATTGTTATGTTTAACAAATAAAAAGTGAAAATCTAACCAGAGAAGGTTTTAATTTTGTATAAATATGGATTTTCATCAAGTAACGGTCCAATCAATTCAGAGACTATTATTATTATTATTATGTTATGTGGGTTTGGGCCTCATCAGCCACTGATCGCATGGGTAGTCCCTTGGCGATCCCCTCTTATACGGGTCATTATCCAAAAATGCTATCCCATAAAAGGAGCAATTTAGGTACGTCCCCTGCTCTAAGCCTCGCCTCCTCTTGGATAACAGGAATCCCTAATATAAGGTACCTCTTCTGCTCCAGTGCGGGGCAGGTGTAAAGAAGATGAATCGAGGTTTCCTCGTCTTCTTTACAGTATCTGCAGGTCGGGCTATCAGTCAGCTTCAGTTTGAGCTTATATGCGTTCAGGTTATTATGGTGGCCCGTAATGATTCTCACCAGATTTCTGGTTTTGTGCCTATTCAATTTAAGGAATTCTTGGGCCCATTTCTCAATCTCTGAGTATTCGATGAAGAGTTTGGTTGTTCGACAACCCGTTACTACTCTCCATCTTTTATTGTGCTGGTCTCTTGCCCAGCTATTTATGCGGTCTCTGATCAGATTCCGACTTATTCCCACTGTAGGTTCTGGTCCATAGAGGTTTTCTCTGATCCCTAGTCTGGCAAGGTCATCTGCAATTAGATTTCCCTTAATGCCATTATGCCCAGGTATCCATATGAGTTTCACCGGTCCCTTCCCTGCTCTAGTGGTTTAATGCTTCATAGCAATTATAGACCAGCTTCAACTTTGTCGTTGCCGAATTCGGGGCTATCAACGCCGCCCTGCTATTCGAGCAGATACATACCTGGTGGGACTAAGTAAACAATATTAATTTTAACAGTTAATAGAAATTTCATTCAACATAGTGGCGTCCGACGTTATATAAATAAATATGGTGTATATTTAGAAAATAACTTCATGGTTCTTTAGGTGCGCAGTGGGTTATGCAAACGTAATTTTCATTTTAAACTAACTTTAAAGGATTAGATTCTTTACAAGTCCCTACAACGTAACTGCTACCTTGGAACTCTTTAAACTTCTAAGAGACAAATAAAAAATACCTCACGGCTTTGGTGCTACTATATATTACTTCATTGTTCTAATAACTTTAAAGTAACTGGATTTGGAGACGTTATACCATTCAATACATTTTAAAAATTACTTAAAAGCAATAAAACTATATGGTTCCAAAAGGGAAGAATTGTATAATATTCTGGTTTAAAGTAATTTTGACTTTAGTGTCATATATTTAGTACATATCACGTAATAACTACTCACTTGTAGTTTCGGTCGCAGTTGGAGCAACTTAGATACAGCTGGGGAGTTCTTTAACTTTTTAATAAGTTTCTTCTTGTTATGTTTTGGTTTTAAATTGATATTTATCCACCAAGTCTCACCACCAGGAAGTTACTCTCATTTCCTATTTGTAAAATTTTCGGTATTTCCAAAATGCTTTGTCAAATTTGAAATGCGTCATTTTATGAATCGAAATTAGAAAGAAAACTGTTTTCATGTCCACCCTATAAGACCTATAGTTTGGAGAACAATTAGTTAGCATTCGAACTGAATAATCCTTTTAATAAAAACCATAATTTATCTACGCGGAATTCAACGACTACAAATTCACAGGATTTCAGTAAAATTAACTGCGCGATTTTAGCAAGTCACCTCACAGTCGCAGTCGTATCGATTTTATAAAATATCTATAACCGGACCTAATTTCCCTGTATTATCGGGCCGTGATTGGAAACCGCAGTCATATAGCGGCGCCTAAATATTTGTATAAATACATATTTTCGTGAATATACATAACAGTGTATAGTGTGGAAAATTTGGATGTATTTGTAAGGGTTTTCGGTAGCTGTAACGGTCATGATAAAATGAACATACTATTTTTTTATAAGTATTTGTTTATCTGTTTGACATCGTTAACCATGTTCATCTTTTAAATATTCTATCAAACAGTGGTTTCCGTAGCATCATTTGGCAAGCTACCTCATGAATAACAGTGTGTTAACATTAATGGCACTATAAATATATATAAAAAACAATAAGCAGTTCCTCAAGGTACCATTCTTGGACCAATTTCAACATATATTGAAACGATTATTTAATGTCGCAGATGTTACCGCAATTATATACGAGATTCATACTTGAAAAACTTTAAAAAACTTGGCAGAAAAATATTTCGAAAATATAATACAGTAGTTTAACAGGACACTCCCAAAACCGGTGATAATTTTCTTGTAATTACAGATCACTTTCTGGAGGATAGGGGATACAACCGTACGTATCTCTCTATAACAAATTATATAACCCCTAATCAACACGGATTTTTGCAAAATCGCTCAACAGTCACCAGTTTATCTACATTTTTTTTTAAATATAATCGATAATCATAGCCAAGTAGATGTGTAAACGAATTTTATCAAAGCTTTTGATAGAATTGATCTTGGAATAATTCTAAAAAAAAATTTAAATCTTTTGGGCTTAGTGAACCTCTAGTACAATTATTTGTTTCATACTTAACTGGTAGATCACAATATGTAGCGTATAATGGATTAAATCTTACAATATTGTCATACATCTGGGGTACCACAGGAGTTCAATCTAGGCCCATTACCATTTATAATATTTATTAATGATATTACTAGCGTTCTAGACTCATACTGTGAATTATTAGATGATATGCAACGGCCTTAAGATATATTACGCTATTGAAACTCTTGACGATTGTTTACTTGAATGTAAGTTGCTGACATTTATGCTAAAGAAACAGCCAGTTGAATTTTTGTACCTATATCATAAATCAATCTCAGATAAATATTTTTCAGTTGATATAGATTTAGGTGTAATCTTCGACAATAAGCTCCCGCTTATTAAACATATGGCACATATAATACGAGTACATAGAATATATCTTAAGACAGACAAGAGATTGATTGTAGTTATCTTCTTAGTCAGTTGAATTTTCGAATATCGCAGTGTTATTCTATACAACAGGATATCTTCCAATTACCAATAGCCAAGGCTAAGGCTACTTTTGCGGTCACCATTGTATGCAATATGTTATAATTTAAATAAAGTCAGTTTATTTTCTGATATGTATCCTCTAACTTTAAAACAATTATGAGATTACAAACAAGATTACTACTCAACATGGTCATCTTCTTTAATAAACTTTCGTTTACGTCATACGTGTATTATTAAAATAACAATATCTGTCGTTACTCTTTTTTGAATTGAATATAATCAAAATAATTTTTTATCTTAAAACAGCGTTGAAGCTTTAGACCTCTGGCTACTTAAACACCGGCTGTATTTTCATCATATAGACAAAATCAGTGTGGTATCTTACCAGTTAAAATGATTATCGCCATTATGTGTTAAGGTTCTATATGGAAATTGGGTTTCAAGAGATTGTCCATGTTTTTAGACACACATAAAATTAATAACGGGTAAAAGTTGTTTATACACTGGTACACTGCATATTAGTTGTTCAATTGTTGAACGAATCCAGGATTTTTTATATTCCGGTGTATAACAGCCTTTTAGACTTCTATAACTTTTTAAGACTTCTCTGAATAGGTCACTTCACCAGCTACTCCCTGGTTGCATCCTACAATGGGTTTTGTTCTGGAATTTCTCGGTTGATACTTCTGTTATTCTCGTCGTGATAAAATATCATCAGCGGATTCTGTGATGTGTCCAAGAATGTAACAACGTAACCTAACGCATTGCTCCCATTTTTACGCAATATATAAGATGGCTAATATCTTACCTTTTATATATTTAAAGATATGCATTTACAAACATTGAAGTTGAATATATAATTGGTACCATTTTTAACTGTAATGCCGTCTGTACCTGCCCATTGGTATTCAGCGTATTCAGCGAAACTGCATTAAATAATGACGGATGAACTTCACTATTGTGCAGAAGTTTCTCGACCAATTCGATTGTATTTTGCAAAGAATCGTCCTACCAGCAAAATCTCCATCCCCCGTGTATTTTGAGTCCTAATATGTAAACACCTTTATTGGTCGACAGTGTTGCCTAAGTTCTTCTAAAGCAGTATAACTTTCATTGTGCTCTAATTTCAAATATCGGGCAATTTTTGACGACAAACTTGTGTATTAACTATAGATAATATACAGTAACATAGGACTTACACGTCAGTGAAAAGTTGTTGTTTTCCCAGATCATAACTCATCGTCTGAAACATTGTCGTCAAGCAGCAAACGTCGTTGATAACACTGGAGAACTGTCAATTTGTTGCCAGGAAGAGGCAACAAATTTAAGAGTCGATTTCGAGGACATTACTATCCCTAACGCTGAAAACGGCATTAGTTTTTCTTAATTGGCTCTAGTTTCTGAAATAAACATACATGAATATTAATGCAAAGTAAGACCAAATGACATAAGTACAAAAATGAAATAAGTAATTTCTCTTAATTTAAATCTTTTTATGTATGAAATTTAACAAGAAAATAAAGAAGAATAAAGATGCAGAAAATATAAAGTATCATAAAAACGTTTTTTTTTACGATTTTCTTTTCCATTTTTGGCTCCATGAGTAATCCGCCATTAGGTGATGATCCTACCTTCCTTGACATCTTTCTTCCAGTATTCGGATATCCTGATGAAACAGTTCACCTTCTTCCTTACTTCCTACCGTAATCTCCTGAGTTGGAAGGCAATTTGTGTAAGTGACTATGCAAAATTGTAATATAATATAATGTTTATCATATTGGCTCCCAATTTCTCATAACATTTTAGCATCTATTATATGTATTAGTTCTTAATAGTTATTTGGCTTGTGATTACCCAAATAATTTTGAATTACAGATACATAACCAAATCATATCTACGTCAGATTCTACAACAGTCATATCTGTTCAATTTTTGATTTCTTTCCAGTTTTTGAATTTCTGAACCGTCAAAGATCCCTGATTTTAAATTTATACTTAGTGCTGAAAATGCTTGGCAAATGTATTTAAAACAATTACCTGACTTGTCTAGTATTCTTGCAAACTGTTTCATTAAACTCAGTTTGATGTGAAGAGGTAGAAGTATTATTTTTTTCTTCTCTTTATTAATGGCTCGTGAACAATGTTGGTTTTTCTAACAGTCACAGTGTATTTCAAGGCCAAACAATTTGCTGCCAACGCTTTTCTTTTTGAGGACTATCTTACAAACAAGGATGACAAGGATATTTGGTATATTCACTTTGCTATCCAAGAAGTATGGTGAACATTTTTAAATCAATACAAACAAACTAATGATGCTGAGAATAAACATTTTTTTCTAATACCAACTTAATATTTTCATATTGTTCTGTAAGTTTTATTGAATGACCGATTGGAATCGCAAATTTATTTCCATTGTGCAGTAATACACATTTCAGGCTCTTTTTCGAAGTACCCACGAGAAAAGGGCAACCATCTGGTAAATTTCAGGAGCCTCCATTATTTCAACAAACGTAATCAATTTAGCTAAAATAAAGATATAATGTGAAATTAGAGTTTTCGAGTACACAGAAACCGATCTCAAATTTGTGGCAACATAATATTTTTTGTTTTTTTTTTGTTTACTAGAATCTCATCCATTCATAAATTTTACTATAAAAGTCAAATTAATTTATTGTAAATGTCAACATTTTTACTTCCTTTTTCACCGATTTCGAAGCACATTTAAAAAAAATTGTTTCACACACATCACGTTTGCATTTAAGAATGGTAATTCTCCCCATCTTAGGATACTTTGCAGCTCAGAATCAAAAACAACTGCTTTTTCGATCTCAGCGGAACCCTTGCGCAACAGTATAATTTTTACGCATACTTTTATTCCCCTTGAAGCAAAACATGCGTTTTACTTCTATAAACTACAGAATTATTATTTATCACCGGCGAATAATCAATTGGAAGAGCCTTCCTCCGAAAATTAATCATCTCACGTCAAAAAGCTATTTCGCCAATAACGTACACACAAACGAGAGCACGGGATCCCACGCGGGTTATAAGTTCGTCGGGTATTATAATTTCTCCGTTTATACGAATCCCGTAATGGTTCGTATTAATCATGTCGACTATTCCCATAAATTGTGTATATTGTTTAAAGAAAAGATTATGTTGATATGGATTTGCATATGTATTCATGAACGGTACGACGAAGTAAATTCGCTGACGAAGTTGTGGGTCGTCTGTTCGGCATGCGAATATTTTATCATATTTTAATCTGTTTAGTTCCTTAAAGACTTCATTTGAAGAGAAGGCATGCGAATTACGTTCCTCGGTGTATTAAATCCAATTGAGATGTTTACGGGCGTCGTCTTTGTTTTTTTAATAACACGCATAGTTCAATTTACTCGCTCTAACATATTACAAATAACGGGATTACAACAAAAGAAATTAGTTACTGTTAGGTAGTGGCATTCAAACTTATAAATAAATTTTCCAATGTATTTTTCAGGCCATCAGATTAATGGAAATAAATGTTTAAAATGGATTTATATGGGGATGGATTATGTTGTACTTGTGTTATAAATATTATATGTACAGGACCTGGCAGAGATGTATGACGATTTTCAAAAATCAATCATTATCATGAGGTCATCAGTCCTAAGACTGGTTGGACGCTAACCTCCAGCTTCTCCTATCTTGTGCTAACATACGCATTTCGCTAATTATGCTACAACTTACATCCCTTACTATTTGCGAGCAGTAGTCTAATTTAGGCCTACCTCTGCCTTTCTTCACTCCTATTTCTGCCTCCAAAATATCGCAGACTATTCCCCCATGTCTCAGCAAGTGGCCTGCTGAGATCTCTTCTCTTCTTTATGTTTTTCCACATACTTCTTTTCTCGCCGACTTTCTCTAATACTTCTTCGTTTCTAACCCTATCAGGCCACGGTATTTTCATCATTCTTCGATAACACCACATCTCAAAAGCTTCTAATTTCTTCCTACTTGCTTCTCCTACCGTCCAGGTTTCGCAACCATATAGTACCGTGCTCCATACATACGTTTTCAAAAATCTCTTCCTTGTTTCTAAGTTTATTACCCCCGAGCATAAAAGTGCTTTCTTTTTGTTAAAAGCTACTCGACCCTGCGCTATTCTTTGTTTTATATCTTTATCGCTTCTTCCATCCCAATTTATTTAATTCCTAAGTAAGTGAAGTCTTTAACTTTCTCCAATCTTTCATTATTAATTTGTACTTTCGTTTTTGCTCTGCTCTCGCGCCCTCTGCACACTAACACTTTAGTTTTGTTTTTATTCACCCTCATTCCGTATTCCTCTGTCAATACTGCCTCCATTTCGTTCAACGCTGATTCCAATTCCTCCTTACTAGATGCTAATACTGCAATATCATCCGCGAATCTCAGCATTTCTAGTTTCTGTCCCTGTACTTTAATCCCGAAATCAATTCTATCTTTTACCACATTAATCGCCTCTTCGATGTACATATTAAAAATTAGTGGTGATAGCGTACGTCCTTGTCTTACTCCTTTCCTAATACCTACTTCCCTTCTTTCCCCTTCTACTTTTATAACAGCAGTTTGCTCTTTGTATAGATTGTGTACTACTCTCCTATCTCTATACTTCATTCCCGCGCTCTTTAGTATCTCGAACATTTTTTCCCATCTTACATTATCAAAAGTTTTTTCTAAATCTACAAATCCTATATAAGCGTTCTTTCCTTTTTCTATTGTTTTCTCTAACAATACTCTTAACGCCAGAATAGCTTCGCGAGTTCCCCTATTTCGCCTAAACCTGAATTGGTCTTGTCCTAGTATTGCCTCCGCTCCATCTTCCATCCTCTTCTGCATTATTCTGGTTAAGATTTTTGACGCGTGGGAAGTTAGGCTAATCGTTCTAAAGTTCTCGCATTTGTCGGCTCCTCTCTTTTTCGGTGTAGTAACGATAATGTTCCTCTTATAATCCCCCGGCATCTCGCCCGTTTCATATATGTATTTTACCAGTTCAAACATCCTATTTACTACTTTTTGTCCCGCACATTTCAAAATTTCTGCCTGTATTTTATCTACACCCGGCGCTTTATTGTTATTTAGCCCCCTTAGTGCTATTTCAATTTCCTCTCTCAATATAGGTTTTCCTACATCTTCTCTATCGATGCTAGATTCTTCCTCTAATATCTCTCCTAATTCCTGATCCTCGTATAAATTAAAAGTACTGCTTCCATCTATCCGCTTTCTCCTCTCTTCCGATCAGTATGTCCCCCGATTGACTCCTAACGTTTCTACTTATTGGTCCTATATCCCTGAAGTTCCTCTTAATTATTTTGTAAGCCTCATCGGTCTCACCTACTTGGAGCTTATCTTCTACTTCTTTGTATTTATCCTCTATCCATTGTTCTTTCGCTTTTCTACACTTTCTAATGATTTCCCACTTTATTGACTTATAAGTTTTCAGTCCTTCCTCGTCTCGCCTGTTTTTGTAGCCTCGTCTCTTTTGTATTAAGTTTAAGATTTCGTCCGTTATCCAGGGCTTCCTAGCTTCCCTTCTCTCGTGCCCTAAAACGTCCATAGCCGCGGAATCTAGACTATTCTTGATACCCTCCCACTCAGTTTCTGCGTTCTTGATTTCGTCATTACTCGCTTTATTTATTAATTGATCTGTGTTCTTCTGGAAATTATCTTTCATATTCTGATCCCTCAGTATGTCTACATTTATATGTTTCTTATCCTTCCGGGTTTTCAGATTTTTGAACTTTAATCTAGCTTTCATGACTACCAAGTTGTGGTCGCTGTCTACATCGGCTCCTGGATAACTCTTACAGTCTTTTACTTGATTTCTAAATCTCTTCCTAACCAGAATGTAGTCTATCTGATACCTGTCTATCCCTCCTGGCATTTTCCAGGTGTACCGCCTCCTAACATGATTCTTAAACAATGTATTCACGACTACCGTTTGTGCTTCTCACAGAATTCTATCAGTCTGCTACATCTCTCGTTTCTGTTTCCTAATCCATAAGGACTTACAGATTCTCTTTCTTTCCCCTCCCCTATGACTGCGTTAAAATCTCCCACTATTATTAAATTTTCATGACCCTTCACAAATCCTATTACCTGCTCTATGTCCGAATAAACGGCTTCTAACTCTTCCTCGCTATGGCTAGAAGTAGGCATGTATACTTTTTGTTTTTTATTTTTTCTAAATATTCTTTACAATATGCCATTTGGTTATCACATGAAAAACATTAAAACACAAAAATTAAGAGCGTAACAGAACGTCATTAAAGTGGCGACCATTATTTTGGAAGCACTCCTGTAAACGAGTAGAAAATTTGTCCATGCTCTGCTGTACCACATCGATTGGAATAACTTCAATTTTCCTTGTTATTGTATCAGAATGTTCAGCAAGAGAACATGGTTTCTCAATGAAAAGTCTTACTTTGAGGTATTTCCACACGATATAATCTCAGAGTGACAGATCCTATCGATCGTGAAGGCCACTCGATATTGCCCCACATAGGAAAATGAGGCGTCTAAGAAAATGTTGCCTCAAGAAGGCCATAGTCTCTCTGGAAATGTGGCAAGCAGCCCCGTCTTGCTGAGAATAAATTCGCTTTCTCTGATCAAATTTTCTGATCAAATACCGATCAAATAACTGACCAAATCTGATGTACCCTAGGCACAAAAGTTAAGGGATGTAAAAAATCCTTAATTTTTAGGTGATTTTCAAAAGGGCTGTAACTTGGAGAAAAATAATCGTAGAGCAATTAAAAAAAGAGAAAACTGAAGCTCCAAGCTTCTAGTTTTCAGATATTGATTCAAAGGTTTCTACTGTCAACAGTTTTTGAGTAATCATAAGAAAATTATCGGAAAACAAATTTTCCAAATTCTTGCTTTGCCTTGACCTGCAAGAGGTCCACAGACTTCAATAGATCTTATTTCAAGGATATAATTATAAATATTTCTTAGGTACTATTATCCTTTTTAATTTGAGTGGCTAAAAGCCTTGTGCGATGACTTTTCATTAAGTTATCGTCGTTCAAAACAAAAAAGTTAGTTTTGATTTTGGTAACTAATTTCTCGGGAAATAATGATGGTACAGAAAATTAAAGTAGGGTTTTGAAAAGTGCAGAGTATTCTTTATAAGATGTAGTTATTGGTTTTTGTTAAACGAAATTTTTCAGCTCGAAAATGTTGATTGAAGAAGTCAAACATTGCGTATTTAGGGATATTCGCTTAACTTGGCATAACCTTGCAAATAATGGATAGACTAAGGTAAGGATATTGACTGTTTCTTTTCAACCTCAAAGTATCTCAAAGGAACCAAAATTTCAAAGTGCTGCGATTTTTTTTCCATTGTGTTCGGAATGATTGTCGTTTTTACTAAAAGTCAAAGTAAGAATGAATTTCTCATTTTTTATTCATTTTTTAAGGTTGAAAATATTTTTTTAACAATAATCCATATTTTGTTTATCAAAAAATTTTAATTATTGTAAAGGAAAACGAAAAAAATTTTTTTTTCGAAAAACAAGTCTTTTTGCTTGAACGATGATAACTCATTGTCAGTGAAAAATCATCGCACAAGGTATTTAGACTGCTCAAAGTAAAGATGATCGAATTATTTAAAAGAGCCTTATGATAAAATCAGTGAAAAAATGTATTAAAGTCCCTGGACATTTTGAGAGGCAAGTAAAATTTGGAATTTTTTTCCCATGGTTTTCTTATGATTACTCAAAAACTGCTGACAGTAAAAGGTTTTGAACTCAATATCTGAAAACTAGAAAGTAGAAGTTTCAATTCCTTTTTTTTAAATTGCTGTGCGATTGTTTTTCTAGAAGTTGAAAATTACCTAAAAATTAGGATTTTTTTACATCTCTCAATTAGTGTGTGTTGTTCTATTTAATTTGCATATAGTATATATTATTTGTTCTTTACCATTTCATATCACACTTAATACAATAAATACGTTATTATTATTATTAGTATTATTATTATAAAAGAATTGTTCTCTTGGTGTATGTACTTTTGATCAATGACTGGCTACCTTTATTTCCACTCGATTATGGCTCGAATAAAATTGAATTTAAAACAGAAATGAGCGTTTTAATGAACCGCGAGAATAAATTGCCTAAGAACATTTTTTAAAACTTGAAATAACCGTAAATCAAAAGCCGCATTAAACCCGCGAAGCTGTTTTCAAAAAGGGCTAATCGAATTTAAGGATAAGCATTTAAGCGGCTAAATATTCAAGTTTTTCAAGTAGGTGAGCGTTCTTCATAACACGGATATAAGATGTTCTGATAAAAACTGGTCGGTCGATACGCCCGCCGCCGCCCGCGCTTTTGGGTGAATACAAACGAGATCGCAGTAGCCCCTCCGCTTATAATCCATGGCGGCGGGGGCCTCTGGGAGATAACGTCGAATTCTTCTGGAATTACGCGGGCCAAAATGCATTATGGTAAATTACCGTAAACAGAAGTATGCCGATTTAAGATACGTAATCAGTTAAATATGCACATGAGAATATGTATGAGCCTTTTATATGCTACGTTCTCGTGTTTGGTTATATTTACCAATGGCGGTTCGTCAGGTTAGACAAGCGAGACAATCCTCACCAACAGAAATATGCGTTTTCAATATCTAATTTTATTTATTAAAAATCGCAACTTGAATCGTCAATATTTATAAAATCTATTAACTATTGCAATATTTATATTTATTTATATTAAGCTTAATATTTAATTACTAACATACCAAACACGACACGTATCTAGTATAAAGTTAATTGTCAAAGATTCGGTACTATGCATTTAAATATTACGCTACGGTTTAAATTTATTTGGTTTGGTAACCGCTCTTTTCTACAGCTCGTCAAGAGTAGGAACAAGTGTGACATTCTCATGTGTACGTAAAAGATAGGGAGAAATAATGTACTTCACGCGCGACTAGATCGACCTCTGTGTACATTCTATGCACTCAATATACTCTCTGCAAAAGTAAAGTGAGTAAAGACCGATATTCACTCTCACTCGACTCGACTGAGTAAACCCCAGGCTATTTACTGCGCACCTCGTGGGCGGTCCGATGTCGCAGTTTTGAGACTTGTTCGTATTCTTTACGAGCAACGAGCAATAGCACAGATTACTCAATACTGAGTATTGAGTAAGCTGTGGCAATAGTATACCTAACGCCAAGGACAAGGAACGATCGGTTGCGGAGTCTATCGAAAGGCAGGCCTCCTTCCATTGGGTTAACAGAACGCTACATTTTAAATCTAACATTTTGGTGGGTAATAAAGCAATGAAATTTATATTGTCCCGAGGCCGCCTCGTACTTACCTTAAACCAATCAGACATGAGGCTGGAAACTTCGTGCGCCGTCAATTTGCCCAATGAATAATTTGTTTGTTATCTCGTGTTTTGTCTCTGCGACAAATTTATGTAAAATATGATCAAATTTGACCTTTATTGTATTTTGCTTTATAATAATATTATTTGTACTTAGTTTTAAAATATTGGTGTTAAGGATTGTATAATACAGTAACTCATAGGTCAAGTAAGATCTTGTAAAAACTGATTTGCAATTTTGTTGTTTTCATATAACTTTATTATTTTTTATATGTATTTTATCATACATTAACTTACAGCTGTATATCAATTTTATGTTTCCAAATGATTTTTGTATTATATGATTGACATGCTTTGAAAATTTTAAAGAACTATAAGTTTAAATATTTTGCTATTTCCGTTATTTGTAGTAGACTACCATCAATATGTATATCAACTAGACCCTATTCTAAGATGTCGCCCTATCAAAAAACATCACCTGAGATTTACATGGGTTAATTATGAGCAGAAACTTTTGTGAGATTTCTATAAGAGAATCATAAATCCTCATTGATTCTCGCACAAGCGGTAGTAACCTCATTTTGTCGGAAAGAATAGCAGCTCTGCGTATCGTCAACAAAAAGTGCAATGTACAATATTCGTGTGATGTACAATAACAAAATTAATAAATCCCGAAAACCTGCAGTGTATCAAGTAAATAATAATGGACCCAACATAGACCCTTGAGTCACACCAGACCGGTACCACTTAACAAACGTAAAAACCATAAATGAATCACAGGCTGCTTGATCATTTGTTCTGCATACAATTTACAATGATTCCTAGACGTTTAATTGAACACTTATTTCTATACGATTAAAACATTTAAAAAATCTATGTAAAGTATGTCCGAAGCGTTGCGCGCCTATATATAATTTAAACTTCTGCCCACTTTATTTACCACTCAAGATTTTCCATTATTTGTACGACTGAAGCATTGTCGAAAACGTAATGAAAAAAGTTTCAATATAAGGGTATAAATTAGACGGTGGGAAACTCGGCTTCAATAGTAGCTAGCTACTACCGCACAGCTAATGGCACACCTTTTTGTTGGTTTCCGAAAGGATATGCGGCTAAGGAAGGCATTAGCGTTTCATTACGGCAAATATACCTTGAAATACTTACGTTAGATCCTATAAATTCCTTATAACTGAGTGTTACCATACCAGGCCATTTTAAGCGAGTTCATTTAATTCTTATGTCTCTTAATAAAGGTAATTTACTTTCTAAATAAACATCAGCTCTCGTTGCTGATGTGGGTAGTAGTGCGAGTTCTCGAAATTATAGTAGACTATACAGTGTGGCCTACTTTAGTGCTGCATGCATTGCTATTTCGGGTATTATCAGAGATAAGGAGCCGGTCAAATGAAGAAAGTTTTAAACAATTTTGTATGCATTATCGAATCTTACCTAATTATTTTCGTTTTTTAAATAATTGTAAATAAACAGGATGATGTATTCTCAACAATGCCTCATATCTCTTTAATTGGAAATCAAGCGACTTTTAGGAAGCACATTCTTAAGGTACTTTTTAAAGACGCTTTTACCTGTATTAACAAAGAAATGTACAGTATTATTTATGGGAAGATGGGCATTAACTTTCGTTGTCCATTTGAAGATGCCCTTATCGATTTTTCTACGATTCCATAGCGTTCTTTTAATATCTTTTCAATTATGTATCACATGACAGGAAGATTATAGGATTTGGGGCTGTAAATTTTAATTAATTTTTGAAAAGTATACCATGAAATAAGTATGTTAGAAGAAATTATATTTAATCTATTATTAAGTAAGTGTCAAAAGGTAACAATAATAACCACTGCATAAACTGTTCAATATGTTGCCCTTTTCGCTAGATAGACTTATTGACCCTCATCAAAACGAAGTTAGACACCCTTTGTGAAGGTACTTCTATTAATCGAAGCCCAAATATTTCTGAAACGTTTCAAGAACCAACATGCTTTCTAGTATCTCAATGTATACCTTATTTTTTGTGTGTCGCCATAAATAAAAGTCCAAAAGGCTGAGATTAGGAGATCTCGTTGGCCATAAAACATTTCCACTATTTGCATAACGGAAAAATGGGTTACTGAGGTAAGCCTAGGGGTCGAGGTTACTGCTGAGGGTCGAGGTGGTCTATGCAATGTGGCGACTGAATGAAAATGAGTATCGCTGAAATTCGCCTCCAAGTGGAAATTCCTGCTGCAACTGTACACCTCATATTGATGGAATACGTCAATATGCGAGTACTAAGTTATTGGGTAGGTGGGGACCTTGAATTCTCACGGAAGATTTACCCGATCAGAGTTCTAATACGGCTTTTAGAACTCTGTTTATTATGAAAGTATTCACAATAATTACGGTATACTTTGACAGTGGATAGAGTTGGATATTTCTATCACGACCTCCCAAACGAGATCAGACTCAATTTTGTCTATCAGGGCAACCAAATACATTTTTCCGATATTACATAGTAACTACTGATTTCTTAAATGAAATAACTCCATCGTATATTGATATTCAGTGGCGAAGCGTCCATTAAGGCTGTAAGGCGCAGCCTCCCCTACATATTTTAGATGGTAGACCCCTTTTTTATATTGCCACTTGCCTTTGCCAGAATGATAAACATTTTCTATTCATATTATCATACATATTTTCATTTAAACTGAAGCGCCGACAACCGGCAAGTGATATACAAAAAAATATAGGTAAGTTGTTTTTTAAAATAATAAATAAATAAAACAAAGAATAGCGCAGGGTCGAGTAGCTTTTAACAAAAAGAAAGCACTTTTATGCTCGGGGGTAATAAACTTAGAAACAAGGAAGAGATTTTTGAAAACATATGTATGGAGCACGGCACTATACGGCTGCGAAACCTGGACGGTAGGGGAAGCAAGTAGGAAGAAATTAGAAACTTTTGAGATGTGGTGTTACCGAAGAATGATGAAAATACCATGGACTGATAGGGTTAGAAACGAAGAAATATTGGAGAAAGTCGGCGAGAAAAGAAGTATGTGGAAAAACATAAAGAAGAGAAGAGATAGAATGGTAGGCCACTTGCTGAGACATGGGGGAATAGTCCGCGATATTTTGGAGGCAGAAATAGGAGTGAAGAAAGGCAGAGGTAGGCCTAGATTAGACTACTGCTCGCAAATAGTAAGGGATATAGGTTGTAGCACAATTAGCGAAATGCGTAGGTTAGCACAAGATAGGAGAAGCTGGAGGTTAGCGTCCAACCAGTCTTAGGACTGATGACCTAATGATGATGAAGTTGTTTTTGTGATTCAACTATTCATTGCATTAAAAATGAGCAGCTCCCCTCCCTCGCCTAATTCAGGACAGCCTACCCTCAGCTTGAATCGACGCTTCGCTACTGTTGATATTTATTTAAATTTAGTACATAATAAAACAACATCTTATACTCCACGATTCAAAACAAGACAGCCATAACATCGTACACAATTTAGAATTATACATTTTCTTAAATACGAATACGAATACTCCGGTAGAAGAATTACTCGTCTTGTTTATTATTCATTAACAAGCACGTTCGAATACAAGTCTACAGTCGCAAGTAACTCAAATAGGGGTTATATTTTCCGAATAAGCCTCTTAAAAGTAAATACTCAGCCTTCGTAACGCAGAGGGCCTCTCCTGTCTTGAGTTGCCAGTTAAAGATGCATCGGATCAAAGCTCCAGAGCGAATGTTTTTGATTGGAGGTAAATAGAACGTGTGGATTGTCTTGTCATATATAGAATATATGTATATTTCGTAAGAGAATTATTTAGTATGATAATTAAATAGCGAATAAATTTGATAAGTTCTTTTATGGTTATAATTATATAATATAATCTGGTCGATTGATCAAAGTACTCTATTCTGTCGATTACACCTGAGGAATCATGCCTTTACATAATCTAAAGAATATAGCCATGCCAATTGATAGCCTCATCTCATGATTGTCGTAGCTTTGAAAGATTGTTCAATGTACGCTCAAGCTGCGTAATATATCGTCAATAAATAACTGGACACCTTTTAGACAAATCCAAACAGTAACATTACAAAATCTTCTTTCATCTCTTGTAGAGTTAGTTGGAGCGTTTTTTATAATGAGGCACCTTGTATAGGGTGTCTCAATTGGAACTATAGAATTTTAGTTACGCGCTATTTGTGTTCTGTCAGACCATACGACGTCAACATGTCATGATTAACAGTTCAACAATTAATAGTTTGTGTACAACTGTTTTATAAGAGTAAGCGATGATTTACAGTTGCGTTAAGGAAAATTCGCAAAAAATTATGCAAAATGAAGCGTCTACATAGTTAACAATTCGCAACTTTATCAAGTAATTTGAAAAGATGGGTTCTGTTACTAATAATTCTGTTAATAATAACACCAATATGTCATCGGTTAGATGAAAATATTGTTGCAGTGAGAGAAGGTGTACGGGGAGTATTAAAAAAGGGATCATATGAGCGATATTCTTTTCCATTTGTAGGCGTATCGTGTCCATCTTATGTTGAAGAATAGAAAACCTCAGTTTATTAAATATTATTAGTTTTATTCACAAATCACACCCTATAGTTCCAAATAAGACACCCTATATATACATATAAATACTTATTTAGCGAACAGATGAGTAACTTACCTTACTTCTCATTTATTACGTTACTTAGATGATCGGCAAACACATTGGGATTATGCTTTAATTAATAAATGGAATATTCGCCGAAATCAAAAGGGTTTGCGTGGGTATAATCCAACTAATCATTTAATTCGTACATTATTTTATCTATCCTTTCATTTCACAGATCTTTCTCATTTCAGATAAAGCCTTACCGGCGAACAAAGTCTGTGGCCTGTATGACATTCCGGAGTCAGAGATGAAGAAAGGAGTATGATTTATCCGAAGAAAATATATCCAGGATGTAGGTCTGATCCGATGTATTCTACAACCAAAATGATATTTTTATAGCAAATTATGTAAAAAAATCCTATATTGATATACTTTAATATGTTTTCAATTAGCGATGTTGCTCATTAAAATATAAAAGGCCCTTATGGGAATTATATTAAATAAAATACTCCAAACCTTTTGTCAGTTTATTATTTACTCTTAAGTTTATTTGATCCTATATTGATGTATTTTAATCTGTTTTCATTTAGCGATGTTGCCCATTAAAATATAAAAGGGCCTCATGGGAATGATATTAAATAAAATACTCCAAACCTTTTGTCAGTTTATTATTTAATCTTAAGTTTATTTAATCCTATATTGATATATTTTAATCTGTTTTCAATTAGCAAGATGTTGCTCATTAAAATATAAAAGGGCCTTATGGGAATGATATTAAAAAAATATTTCAAAGCTTTTGTCAGTTTATTATTGTTATTTTGATATTCAAATACGTCAATGTGATCAAACACTGATAATTCATTTCAGTGTTTGATTACATTCACATACAAAAAGTTTATAATACTATAAAAATGATTAACATTGCAGTATTTTATATTTATTCCAGACTTGATTTATTCATAAATGCGTAGCTCTTTGCTTAAATATGGATGATTTTCTTCGTATTGCAAAAAGTTGTCTCAGGGATTTATTTGATAGATGACTTAATAATGAAATTATGACTAATATAATGACTGTCATCTACAAACCATACGACATCAGAAGGCTGCAACGAATAGTTCAACAACGAATAGTCTGTGTATAACTGTTTTATGAATGTGGGCGATGATTTACAATTGTACTAACATAAATTCGTTAACAGGTCGTAACTTAATCAAGATATTAGAGGAGACGGGTTCGAACTGTTATTAATAAGGCAACTACCAATACGTCTTCATCGGGGTCGGTCAGATGAAAATATTTCTGCAATGGGAGAAAGTGTATGACTACGAAGATATCCAAACACATCAATTCGACGTCATGTAAAGGGTGGTCCAACCATAATGCACAATGTTAATTGTGAGTCACACCTTAACGTCAAGTTTCTTGCCCAACTTAATTTGACATTTCTTTGTTTCAGTGTTTGACAAATTCAACCATGGAGAGGTACACAATTGAGCAGCGCGTTAAGATTGTTGAAGCCTTTTACGAAAATGGGCGTTCAAATCAAAATGCATTTCGTGCACTTCGTGACTTTTTTGGTCAGCATAATCGACCAAATGTGTCCACAATCGGGAGAATTGTGCGCAAATTTCAGCAAACCGGGTCTGTAGGAAATGTGAAAATACCTGTGCATGCTCGCCCAGTTCGTTCTGCGGAAAACATTGCTGTTGTTCGCGATAGTGTAGCAGAAGAGCCGTCAACCTCGACTCGTCGTCGTGTCCAACAATTAAACATCTCACGAACATCACTGATGCGAATTTTGAATAAAGATTTGAATTTACACGCTTACAAGGTTCAATTGACTCAAAAGCTGAAGCCTACTGACCATTTCAAGCGTCGTCAATACGCCGAATGGTTGGCTGAACAGACAGAAGTGAATGGTGACTTTACAAAGAAAATCATCTTCAGCGATGAGGCACACTTTCACCTCAGTGGATTCGTTAACAAGCAGAATTGCCGTATTTGGGCAAATGAGAATCCATGAGTGATTGTTGAAAAGCCGATGCATCCACAAGGAGTGACTGTTTGGTGCGGTTTATGGGCTGGCGGTGTCATCGGGCCGTACTTCTTCGAAAATGAGGTCGACCAAGCAGTTACCGTGAATGGTGTTCGCTATCGCGAGATGATAACGGACTTCTTGTGGCCAGAAATTGAGGATATGGACCTGGACGATATGTGGTTCCAACAGGATGGTGCCACTTGCCACACAGTCAACGAAACAATGGCACTTTTGCGCGAGTAATTCAATGGCCGTGTTATCTCACGTCGTGGCGATGTTAATTGACCGCCACGATCATGTGATTTGTCACCGTTGGATTTCTTTCTTTGGGGATATTTAAAAGAAAAAGTGTACGTCAATAAGCCAAGAACAATTCAAGAGCTAAAGGATGAGATAATTCGGCACATTAACGACATTGAACATCAATTATGTCTCAGAGTCATTGAAAATATGGACCATCGGATAAAGGTATGCCACCGAAGCCGTGGCGAGCATTTGGCCGATATTTTATTTCACACATAATTGCCATAGATCCTTTTATCATAATAAAAAATATTAAGATAATTCTCTGAAAACTTTTTGTTTTATTTACAATTAACGTACAAAAATCGTGCGTTTTAGTTGAACCACCCGTGTGTGTGTGTGCGTGCGTGCGTGCGTGCGTGCGTGCGTGCGTGCGTGCGTGCGTGCGTGCGTGCGTGCGTGCGTGCGTGCGTGCGTGCGTGCGTGCGTGCGTGCGTGCGTGCGTGCGTGCGTGCGTGCGTGCGTGCGTGCGTGCGTGCGTGCGTGCGTGCGTGCGTGCGTGCGTGCGTGCGTGCGTGCGTGCGTGCGTGCGTGCGTGCGTGCGTGCGTGCGTGCGTGCGTGCGTGCGTGCGTGCGTGCGTGCGTGCGTGCGTGCGTGCGTGCGTGCGTGCGTGCGTGCGTGCGTGCGTGCGTGCGTGCGTGCGTGCGTGCGTGCGTGCGTGCGTGCGTGCGTGCGTGCGTGCGTGCGTGCGTGCGTGCGTGCGTGCGTGCGTGCGTGCGTGCGTGCGTGCGTGCGTGCGTGCGTGCGTGCGTGCGTGCGTGCGTGCGTGCGTGCGTGCGTGCGTGCGTGCGTGCGTGCGTGCGTGCGTGCGTGCGTGCGTGCGTGCGTGCGTGCGTGCGTGCGTGCGTGCGTGCGTGCGTGCGTGCGTGCGTGCGTGCGTGCGTGCGTGCGTGCGTGCGTGCGTGCGTGCGTGCGTGCGTGCGTGCGTGCGTGCGTGCGTGCGTGCGTGCGTGCGTGCGTGCGTGCGTGCGTGCGTGCGTGCGTGCGTGCGTGCGTGCGTGCGTGCGTGCGTGCGTGCGTGCGTGCGTGCGTGCGTGCGTGCGTGCGTGCGTGCGTGCGTGCGTGCGTGCGTGCGTGCGTGCGTGGTGTGTGTGTGTGTGTGTGTGTGTGTGTGTGTGTGTGTGTGTGTGTGTGTGTGTGTGTGTGTGTGTGTGTGTGTGTGTGTGTGTGTGTGTGTGTGTGTGTGTGTGTGTGTGTGTGTGTTTACAACAAGAACAACGACGTCATGTATGTCAAGATCAATTGAATCTGTCAAATGCCACCACGCACCGGATTTTAAAGATCCGTTAAAGACAAAATTCAGTTGACACTACCATTAAAAGCTACAAACCATTTGTAACATCGTGCATTTGTTAATTCGGTGTTAGAAAAGAAATAAGGTGATACTGATTTTTGCAATAAAATGTTGTTCAATCTTGACGGATATGTCATGGTGACATGTTAACAGCAAGCGTATTGACGTCGTATGGTCTGTAGATGACAGTCGTTAAATATTGACGGGGTGTCTATCTTTGATAGAACACAAATGGCACGCAATTCAAATCCTATAGTTCAAATTAAGACACCCTATATAATGAAATTCTGAAACAAATAAGCAACCAAAATTTATGTATTCAACTTACTAGCATGAATGATAATTATGTAATTAAATGCAAATTATTAAATATTGTATCAATATAGAATTCCGCTGGCTGTATAACAAGGACAGTTATCATTTTTGTGCTTTTCTTCCAATTTAATTCCCTCTCAATACCCCCCAGCGAAGTGAATGTCCCAAGGACGCATCTTAAGTAAGTTTAAGGGGGGATTCGTCTTTGGCGGGTCGAAAAACAGCCAATTTTTCAGCATAAAAAAAATACGCTGGTGATAAATTTAAATCTGTGTATTATACAATGTTTTTATTATGGTTTTATCTGTTTATATAAATTTTTTTCACTACTCTGCGTTGTGGGTCCCATTGAACGTAAATTCCTTTCCAAACGGTTTACATGATATATTTTCATCAAATGATCTGAAATGAAAAAAAACATGGCATTACATTTAAAATACGTGCAGTTATCGTGTGAACTAAGATAAGGTAAAATTTTTTTTTTTATAAAAATGGTGACAGATCAAAGTTCAACATAGGATTTCTCTCAAAAAAATGACCGGAAATCATGAAGTAAAAAAAAAAATTTGCAACGTATCGTTTTAGTTTTAGTCCGAATGATAGACGAAACTCATCTGAACATACAGTTATAATTTCGTATTGATCCGTCTAAAACTTTTTTAGTTATTGTGTAAACCAATCGCAAAAAAGCCGTTTCGAGAAAAACGTGTTTAAAGATTCAAGTACAGTTATAAATTAAACATTCAATACTTACAGCTAATTCGCGACTCCAGGGCCATACAATATTCCTTCCTCTTGCTCGTGAAATTGATTTTTTTCTAAATTTTCCATTCTAGCCGACGTACGAGCCTCTTTTGTGGTTTCGAGACTCCTCCGTGTTGAACGCTTCAAACGCCCCTCATCCCTCTGCTCGGCGTAAATGCGGCAATTACTACCAATGATAAGCCCAATGGAATCCATAGTTTTTAAAATAGCAGAGGCGCCTTCGTTGAACATACTTGCTGCTAAAAAGGTCGCACATTCAATTGTCTTCAATCCACAGTGTAGGTGTTTAGAGGCGAGTCGCCAAAGTGTCGAATTGAAACTTTCGTTATTATTTTGTGTTTCGCCACCCAAACACCTTTCATAAATGGGCTTAATAGCATCTGCGACTTCTTTATGAAGAGGTGGCTTGTGGTTATATTCATCAAGGGTGCCTTCTGCTTCCGCCTTACGCCATTCACACCAGCTATCAACTCCTTGTGGGCAGTACATATGCTGTAGTCTATCATTTGTCGATAATTTATGATAGTAAGTTGCCCAGACACCTTCATACATGGCATCAACCGAGTCTGGATGTCTCCTAATAGCTAATCCATAATAAACGGTCAATTCTTCCGGTCCGACACATTCAAACGGTCCGACACATTCTTTTTTCTTGATAGGACAATCTTCGCCATATGGATTCTCGTCGAACAATGCTTTAAATGTATCGCCATCGCCAATATAATTTACATATCGTACTCCATAATTTTCACAAGATCTTAGGAACATTTCTTTCACACCGTCTACTTCCATCTTTCCAGCTGATCCAGTATGATTTGCAGTACACTCTTCGATGTATTGTTCCATCCAAAGATCATATTCCACAGTCCCAGCTCTTGATTCCCACAATTTACAAGCATGGCAATATGCAGATTTCACATCCAAGTCCAAAATTTTATTGGAGTACTTCCCAATCAAAGTTATGGCGCCAAATAGCGAGTTGAAGCCTCTCTTTTTCCATGTTCCACCGCCAGACACTGTAATGTCATTTGTTGGGTTTCCATTCTCCTCGTTTGCTTTTTTCTCCTCTTCCACTGCTTTTTTCTTCAGAAGATCAAACACTGCTTTAGCTCTACGGGTTTTAAAGGTTTTCTAAAGACGCATAGTAAATAGTTGTACCAAATCCTTGACACAAATCCATCAGGTCACAAAATAAATTTATGCCCTCTCTACCAACTCCCAACAGTCGCATAACCATAACAATTCTTCTGTTGATTTCATATGCTCTGTTGATCAAAGGGCAATAATTTATATACACCACATATGAATTTATGGACACCACATTTACATTGCATTGCAATTTTAAAACCCAAACCATGGGCGCTACTCTCACAAAATTTGATTTCCCCTTTGCACTCTTTGCAAACAACCAACTGAGAAATAGTGGAAAACACTGATAAAAAAGCTATAATTCTGTAAACATGGCCTGTTTCCTAAACTGGAGTCCACAAGAAACTCTTCATAACTATTTGTGGCTAATTTTTTGCAGATGTACTTGCAAACGAAGTTTCAGCTTCTTGACTATATCTGTTACCAGCGAATTTCCTCTTCTTCGACCTGCTGGTAGGTCGAAGACTTCGATGTCCTCGAGAACTTCTGCTATGTTTTCTATCCATGGTATGGCACTACTAATGACACGTCTGCACTCTACGAAATTTCACAATGGAATAAATAATAAATTTGTGTTACCCTAAACCTGACTCAACAATACTATATCTATTCACCTGCTCAGCAAGGGGACGCGAACACCTGCCGCGCGCTCGAAAATCTATCTCCGCGTACTCGAAAATTTACCTCCGCGCATCCACTCGACGTAAAGGCTGTAACATCGTCAATTTTACGAATTTCAAACTAAAAATTTGTAGGGATCTTCTTAAGAGTGTAAATGACGCAATTCCGCCAAAAACAAAAAATCGATTTTTTTGTCCTGAAAAAGGCGAATCCCCCCTTAACTTGAGATCTATGTACTTTGCTACCTACACTTCTGTTACATCAATTTAACGGAGCGATTCTGATATACATGAAATAAGTCTCTCCCTAATATGGACTAATATTGGATAATATAATTAGAAAACAGAGTAACCATCTTATGTCTCTTGACTTTGAATTGAAACTAATATTGTACATATAGATAGGGTGTTTCAGTTAGAACTATGGGATTTGAACCCGGCGCATCTCTATATTTATTATATTTACTTCTGGAGGTTGTCATTTGTATTTTATTTGTTTATTTTCTGGAGGTTCTTATTGTTTTTCTTAATTTATGTTTGTTATGCTATAAATTACTACTATAATGCTACTAAGGTACATTTATTTCAGTACAGGTAACAATAATTTCGTTTCTTGCCATTATGGTAATAAAAAATTGGCCACTTAAAGCAGTAAAACGCAATTGATTAATATTATCGAAACGTCTCTGTAGTTGTCCTTTTCGGGTTCACTGACTCCCGTCCTGGATTACAAAGAGTATTATAAATGTTAACTAACATAAATAATCAATACGGTTTATGAAAGTCTAGTAAAATGCCTGTCGGATCTCTAGAAGATCTCTAGAAAGGCCGGCACCAACGGTATTGATTAAATGGAGTATTATTCAACATAATAGTGGATATACATACACGTACACGTACATACATAAAAGGTGGTCCAACCAAAACGCACGATGTTAATTGTAAATAAAGCAAAAAGTTTTCAAAGAATTATCTTAATATTTTTTATTATGATAGAAGGATCTATGACAATTATGTGTGAAACAAAATATCGGCCAAATGCTCGCCACGACTTCGGTGGCATACCTCTATCCGATGGTCCATATTTTCAATGACTCTGAGACATAATTGAGGTTCAATGTCGTTAGTGTGCCGAATTGTCTTATACTTTAGCTCTTGAATTGTTCTTGGCTTACTGACGTACACGTTTTCTTTTACATATCCCCAAAGAAAGAAGTCCAACGGTGTCAAATCACATGATCGTGGCGGCCAATTAACATCGCCACGACGTGAGGTAACACGGCCATTGAATTTCTCGCGCAAAAGTGCCATTATTTCGTTGGCTGTGTGGCAACGTCCGAACACCATTCACGGTCACTGCTTGGCCGACCTCATTTTCGATGAAGTACGGCACGATGACGCCGCCAGCCCATAAACCGCACCAAGCAGTCACCCTTGGTGTGGATGCATCGGCTTTTCAACAATCACTCGTGGATTATCATTTGCCCAAATGCGGCAATTCTGCTTGGTAACGAATCCGCTGAGGTGAAAGTGTGCCTCGTCGTTGAAGATGATTTTCTTTGTAAAGTCACCATTCACTTCTGTCTGTTCAACCAACCATTCGTCGTATTGACGACGCTTGAAATGGTCAGTAGGGTTCAGCTCTTGAGTCAATTGAACCTTGTAAGCGTGTAAATTCAAATCTTTATTCAGAATTCGCATCAGTGATGTTCGTGAGATGTTCAATTGTTGGGCACGACGACGAGTCGAGGTTGACGGCTCTTCTGCTACACTATCGCGAACAACAGCAATGTTTTCCGCAGAACGAACTGGGCGAGCATGCACAGGTGTTTTCACATTTCCTACAGACCCAGTTTGCTGAAATTTGCGCACAATTCTCCCGATTGTGGACACATTTGGTCGATTATGCTGACCAAAAAAGTCACGAAGTGCACGAAATGCATTTTGATTTGAACGCCCATTTTCGTAAAAGGCTTCAACAATCTTAACGCGCTGCTCAATTGTGTACCTCTCCATGGTTGAATTTGTCAAACACTGAAACAAAGAAATGTCAAATTAAGTTGGGCAAAAAACTTGACGTTAAGGTGTGACTCACAATTAACATCGTGCATTATGGTTGGACCACCCTTTATATGCATGCAAAAATTTTTAACACGCTGCTGGACAAGGTGGGTAATTCGAAATTGTACGTATGATTTTGCACTTGATTAACCGAGAGTTAGATAGACAATATATAGGTTGCACTATTATATAGTGCAAACCAGAATTTTAAAAGAAGCTAGACAGACATCATTCAAGTCAGTTCCACGACGAGGAAGCAAAAGCGGAACAAGTTAAACAAAGAAGTGACATACGTATCTAGGGAGGTCTTAACATTAACCTGGGCAGCCTAGTACCCCATCTTATGTTATAGGGAGGAAGGTGACTTGCGGCTCGGATATAAATAAGATAAAATTGAAGTGAAATAAAAGAATTTTAAATGAATGACCATGTCCGTCGCGGAGCTAAAAAGTGCAGTGCGCTGTTTCGAAGCCACTACATGAATGACCCACCTATCGTATTCTCCTATTGAGGTGCCAGTATAACAGTGTAATTTGTACTGTGGCTTGAGGAGGGGCCTGGTATTGGGTGTCATTGTATGATTGAGTTCGAGTTCCAGCGGGGGAAGTTTGGCACCTCTCCCTGAGACTGGCTCCTCGTATCTATGTGTAACCTTCCTATACGCAGCCATAGGTTTTAGAGAAAGGAAGTTAATTTCTGTGCCCAAACCAGGCTATTGTCAGTAAGTAAATGGAAAATATTTGTATTGATTCTTTAATTTAATACATTTAAATGAACATTTACGTTCATATAGTCTTTCGATAGTAATTACCTGACCAATCAGTTAGATCTCAAATATTATAGGTATTTGAAGTAAAGGAAAATTCAATAACATAAATATATACAAGGTATTTCATAAAAATATATATCTCTTGTACTGCACTTATGTGAATCGCCCTATATATTTAACGTTTATTTTAGAGGTGGTACCAAGAAGCACAATAGACCTATCTTACAATATGGTTATACAGAATTACAATAAACCTATCCCAACGTTTCCCATAAATCTCTATAGCCGTTTCCACCCTGCAGTTTTACGACTCCTATAGAGATATTATTATTTTTGCGTATCCTAGCGGAAATACTTAATAATACGCCTTTTGACTATTGACAATATATTTCACTTAAACACCTAATTAGTTAAATTGGCTTCAAAAGCTAATTCGATTCCTTTAAGAAATGAATCCATATAATTACACTGTATAGATCTCTCAAGACGAAGGCGTATATTAACCCTCACACAAACTAATTTTATAAGTATGGCGCGGTATTAAATACCTTTGTGGGGTATAATAATATAATCAGGAACCGAAAGCGATTACGGAAATAAAATCCCGAGACAAGATTTTTGGATTAGACTGTGCGTAATGGAAGAAGGAACACACCGAGTTTAAAAGAATATTTGAGGGTATTCTACTGGGATGCTAATAGGCCCCTAGCTCCATTAGGATAAATTAACGAAGTCAAAGTATTGATCCGAGCAAACAAGGAAGGCATCTGAGTTTAAGCTTGAATTTGTACTGAGCACGCGAAATGTAATTCCATAAATCCGCAACCTCTTCTTGGTCCTAAAGATTAACTCCAATTGTTTAGATAATACTAGGTGATGGCAAGAGGAGGGGGAATCGTTTCAGTGATAATAGTTTTGGTCTTCACTACCTAGATATTTTAGACGATTAAAAAATTGGCACGGCTGAGATCGAAAATAGATTTTTCTTTTGTGGTAAATCGAAAGATCTATAGGGTGTTACATCTGGAATTATAGGACTTGAATTGCGCACCATTTGTGTTCTGTCAAAGATATGGCGTCATCTACATCTACAAACAATACGACGTTAACATGTTTGAGTGTCTCATTTGGATCTATAGGATGTGCTTTGTGAATAAAACCAATAATATATGATATATTGATGTTTCTTATTCATAAGATGGAGACGATACGGCTACAAATGGAAAATAATATTGTTCATATGGCCGTCTCGACTTATCTTATATAATGTCATTCGTTTAGCAAAATTGTCCATAACACAGAAACTTGAAACTGACTATTTCCCGAATGATACGTTGAATGTTTACTTTAAGGTCATTGATTATTGCTGGCTGGGTGACTTTTCCTTTGACAGAACTCCAAATGAAAATGTCCAGTGGTGCTATATCACATGATCTTGCAGGTCAATTGATGTCAGCATTCCGCTATATAACATAACCAGGAAATTTGATACGCAATAGAGTTATGGTGGCACGTGCTGTATGACACGTTGCACCGTCTTGCTGAAACCACTGTAGCCAGGGCCGGAATTACAATGGGGCAACCGTGGCATTGCCCCGGGGCCCCCGACGCGAGGGGGCCCCCTGTCAGAAAATGAAAAGAGAAAGTGATTCAACCCCATCAGAAAATATTGAAAAACACGTGAACAAAGATTCCTAAAAATATTATTTACAAAATAATCATCAAAATGAATTATTTAAGGTGATAAAAATAAGAAAATCTACAAGTATGCTAATCTGCAACTTTTTTCTTATGATTTAAGGTTTCGCCTTACGAATTTTACTCAGTTAACACTTCAACCAATTGTTTGTAATGAATAATATCTAAATATAATTATTATGGACAAAATACAGTGATTTCTATCCTTAATTTTTTCTATATTAATACCACAAGTAATTTTTAAATGGGGCCCCTACATTTTGTTTTGCCCCGGGGCCTTTTCAGCTCAAGTTCCGGCACTGACTGTAGCGATATTTTCCTCTTACTGACCATGACGGGAACTTATTGGTGTTGCCTTATCAATAACAGAACACGTCTCTTCAAATTTATTGATTAATTTACGAATTGTTAACTCTACAATGCTTCTTTTTGTCCTAATTTCGTGCGAATTTTTCTTAATGTAACTGTACATGATCACTCACTTTCATAAAACAGTTGTACACAGACTATTCGTTATTGAACTGTTAATCGCGGCATGGTGACGTTGTATGGTTTGTACATGACAGTCGTTAAATACTGGCGCCCTGTTCCTGACAGAACCCAAATGGCGCTCAATTCAAATTCTATAATTTCAACTAAGACGCCCTATAGCTAAGTTGACTTGATTTATATGAAAAATTCACGATTTTTGTATAGTCAAGTTCTTTACGTTGTAAACTTCGGAAATTATAAAAGAAATTGGTGGCTATGGTTCTTCAGATATTTATTTTCAAATGGTATAGAAATTTTTAAATTTTTCTACTTCTAACGCTTAAAACCTGTCTTCCTGAGTATAAATTTACATGCATCTCTACAAATAATCCAGGAATGGGTATGAAAAATTATATTCAGTATTAATGTGTGCAAAGCAAATAATGTATTAACGATAAGACGTACTGTGACCATCTATCTGATATACGGTGAGTTATGAGGCATCTTTGTGATAATCGTTTTCACAAAATGTATTACCCGCATATTTTGTTGAGATTGAAGTTTAAGGGCCATGAAAAATGCGGTGCATGACAAGATTATTGTTTTCGATTATACAAACCATAGACACGGTGATATTTTCCACTTAGATTGCAATTCGTCGCGTCAAATCTTCGAACCAATTTGGTCTATTAAAATAAAGCCAGCACGAATTGCCCCCACAAAAAGAAATCTGCCAGCCAAAGAATTATCAGGTAGTAATAGAACATCAAGACCAAATTCATTGGAGGGAAACATCATCCTCAACGTTTGGATAAGGATCTGCTAAACAAAATAACGTAGACAAAATAACGTAGACGAGGAGTGGCTGTAGACCTAGAACAGGTCTACAACGGTTGTACCTAGGCTGTACAACTAGAACAGATATTGATCTAGTTGTAAATGTAATCCGTACTGTTTTTTTGTAATTCCCTTCCACCGTAGCCCAACCCCTTCCTTTTAGAATCTACAATAGAGTTAAGAAATTAATCTAGCTATCTAAATATCTAACGACACCGAATCATCTTCGAAGAAGTAATGCTCTAAAAGATGACGATGAATCATTCCAGCCCATACGTTTACTTTACTTTTAAGCTAGCTATGCGATTACTGAAAATTCGATTGCTTATCAAGTACTCAATGGGTTACAAGTGTCAGACATCACGTGATCTGGAAACTTTAAATATGCAATCTGCATTATCGACATTACGTGACCAATCTGCAGTATCCACATCATGTGACTTTGGTCGTTAAGTGTACGATCTGTATTACCGCCATCGTATGATTGTTAGCAAGAAGACTAGAGAGTAAGGAGACATAACTCCTCGAAAAATCAGTGGTGGGGGTGGCACGAAAAACGTCGGCAATATGGCAGGCTCGCGTAGAAGCGCGCGGTATCTGCGCATGCCGTTTATCCTCGTCTATCGCAGTTTCTCTCTCACACTATCAAAATGTCGGGCTACATGATCCCATGGTTCAATTGAGCCATGATCAGGGCTTTTGCAGGAACAATTCTCAACGCAGCAGTATCTCGACGCTTTTGACATATTCAACAGAAAAACTGGAAACGCTCAAAACACAGCAAACAAAAATAACCTCGCTCGATTCTACGCAATGACCGCCATGATGAAGCACACCACGTGATCACAGTGCGAACGCTTTTCGTGCTACCCCCACTACTCGAGTTATATCTCCTGTTCTCTAGTCTTCTTGTCTGCACTATCCACATCATGTGACTTTGGTCCTTAAGTGTACGATCTGTATTACCGCCATCGTATGATTGTTAATTAAGAACTACATTGCTGACATTGTCAGTGTACGGGAAATTCAAATTTGACGGAAATGTTCCATATTAACGGTTTAGAAACGAATCTAGCTTAGCATGAATAAATACTCTTGGATCGCCAGTTACGAAGATTGTTTTAAAACCAATATTTGCAGAATTATGACGAAAAAAGTGGCTTCGTGAGCAAAATAAACAACGTACTTTAAAAAGGTGGGATTTTTATCACAACGTAATACGATATCTTGGTAAAATTGTATGCTCAATCAATCATTGTACTTAAAGTATAGGTGTTTAATATAACAATTGAATAAAGGTGGATTTTTTTTAATTTTTCAACTGCGGCATGGTCGACATTATATCCTCCTTGTGTCCTTTCATATTATTTGACTAATGAGAGTTCCAAGGCTTGCTGTTCATATCTATTAAAATTTTCCCCTTTCTGCAGAAATTATGTGAATTAGACTGTCATACATTTGAATAACTGTACAAATGTCAATATCAACGGACTGTAATTTTTTGTTGGTTTTGTTCATGTGAACCAAAATGAAACCTCAAAACACGATAATGAAATCAGTTTCTAGTCGCTCTAATTTCAATCTTATGCCTTTAGCTTCACATACAGCAGAACGTTTTTGCTCAGGATTGCTCTCGATAGCAATCAAAGCATCGTGAGTTTCTGGAAATGACTCTTTCAAACTTTTACAAGCATCTGCTCGAGCTGACCAGCGTGTGTCAGATGGATTTTTGTCAGTAGTTTTTTTTTATCATTACCTAGGAGTATTTGTGCTTGTAGAGTTTCCCATCACATAAAAATTTTTGGTGTGTAAACTTATTGACACAATTAATTTTGTTATTTATTTTTTTCTTTGTTTAAAAATTCCGCGCGCACGCCCCTTTGTAACCTCGCGCCCCTAGGCACGTGTCTAGTTTGCCTTACTGATAATCCGCCTCTGGAGTACGCGTATAATGTATAGACGCTGTCCTTCTCACGCCAACACTCATTAAATTCTTTTTGCATTTATGACCCGTGCAGCTAAGGTGAGTTATGAATACATTAATTGTAAGTGAATTAAAATATATCATATGAGCAGAATTTATGTCTAAAATCCTTCCTGGTAATGCTATACGGTTTCCGTCTGTAATACTCTCTTAACATAAGTGTTACATGTAGGCCAGGAATATCATTCACCATCTTTTTTATTATTATCATCCCGGGGCATATATTATCCTCGACCAATTTGCCAAGCATCGCACATGATTTGTTGGAAAAAATACGTTTCGCCATAACATAAAGCCGCGTTTTATGTAGGACCTTTCATAAAAAATGGAGTAGATTATGTGATTTAACACGGCACTCCTGATAAGTGCACCAGATTTGGTCTATAATAGACGATTTAGATCGCGATATTGACTGTGTGAATTGTGCTGATGGCAACGCGGCGATATATTCAATTACGTCAGCGGTTTTTTTATGGGGGTACGTTTTACATGAAATTGGGTGCTATATTAGATCGTGGAAAACCAATATGTAAAAATATTTATATTTTGATTTGGCATACGAGGTGTCCCAAACGAGTGCAGCTGTACACCGTAGTCCACGTGAAACTGACCCCGTCTCTATTTTGTTAATTCTTAATATATTTGACGTTAAAAACCAGATCTATATAGTTTTTCCTGTAGTTTTTGATTCCGATGTCAACAATTTAATTTCCTAAAAATATACAGTCTGTAGCGATACTTAAAACTTTGTACAAATTTTTCTATGTATGCGTAGAAGAAAGAGTGAGGGCATTTGGCTATTTACCTAGACCAGTCTATTTACTGCGCATCTCGTGGGCGGTCCGACAGAGACTTGTTTCTATTCTTGACAGGCAGTACTTAAGCCCTCCGTTTTCTTAATCACGTAAACTTTGCAGCGAAGCTTAGTGTCAAATGTCAAGCTAAGGTATTTCGCTACGTTGACATATGGTGCTATTTGTTCATTCACAGTTATAGATGTTCATAGGATGTGTTCTATTCACCTACTAGTGAAATTAATATGGACTTATTTTGTTTCATTAAGCTTTATTTTCCATTTCTTTTGTCCAGCTTTGAAATTCATTGATGGCTATTTGCGGTTTCCTTCTCTCTTTGCCTATAGCTATGATAGCCACTTCAGTGAATGTGACTACTATATTCTGCTCTAATTCTGGGAGATGTAAAGCAGGTAGAAAACCGGGCCCAGAACATTACCTTGTGGAACTCCGGCTTTATTTTTTCTAAGATTGGACTAAGCATCCTCTTGTTTAACCGTAAAGTATTTTTCCAATAAGTATGATTTTAGAATGTCAATATACTGTTTGGGAAAGATGTAGTTCCTCATGTCGCGGCTTGTCGAACGCTAGTGCTACGTCAAAAATGACTGCAGAATAAACCTTTTTCTTTTTTAATACTTTGTCAATATTGCTGGTTATTCTGTGGAGTTGGTCTACCGTAGAACGCTTACCTATTTCTAAAATCAAACTGGTGAATTGGGATTAGATTTTTTCTTTCGATGATGGGTTACACTCTTTTTAAAACCAATCTCTCAAAGAGTTTAGACATAATCAGTAATAGTGAAATATGTCGATAAGATGTGGCTTCATGTAGGATGTAGGCGTTTACCTGGTTTCGGTATCTTGACTTTCCACATCTTGGGCACATAACGTATAGTTTGTATAATGGTTCTTTGCGTGTGCCTCACAGGTAACAATCGTATGACTCAATCAATTATCATTTTTGAACAGTGTTGTGCCGAAAACGCATTTTAGGATAACAGTTAGTACAATACAAATCTGTCAACCTATGACAGAGTAATGAAAAGGTTCTCCACAAAAACATTCAGTGGAAGTGATATTTTCATCAAAATATGTAGGAGTGTATATTTAATTAAATAAAAACAAATAAAAATAAATATAACCAAAATGAAATAAATTTTACAAAAATATTGAGTTGCCAATGAATCAAATTATACAATAAAGCTAAGACGTGTTGCATTTTGTTCGGAAAATTATTAATTGTCTATGCCGTACGTAGTTAATTGAGAGTGAAACATATGTCGCTAGACATACGTGCTGATAATCGTGGCATATTACTAATATATTGCGAGTGGTGTAGAATGCGATCCGTGCGTCGTCACTAAATTGATACACGCGCAAAGATTCATTATACAAACATTAGTCTAAATGCAGCATTAATTATATTTGTAAAATTTATTATTGCTTTCCTTGGTAGCTGATCTAACTTTTCTCCTAATATTAATTCAAAACTAGGGCCTTTTTTATTAATGTTTTTAATTTATTTCACAACCTTTGCAGGAGGAACATGTGTAATTATTTCTTCTTCTTTTTATTCTTCTTCTTGCATAACATTATCGTCGAGTACCTGAATCCTTGATCATCCTGAACATCACGTGGTTGAACTTTGAACGATGTTTCACAAATATTCTGCGAGGTGTTCTGCTTTTTGTTACTTCTAACCCAACTGCTATGTTCATCTCTGATTGGCGTTTCTGTATAATAGATCCTTTATTTTTTTGACGACCCACCATTATGAATAATCTATACTATAGTTATCATGGGTTAATTATTTTAGATACGCATTTATTGACTCGTCTTTTCCATTTTTAATTTCTCTTCTCAGTTGTTCTGTGAGGTTATTTAAGTTTTTTTGCCTTGCAAAAGAGTAGTAATTAATTCGTTATTTTCTATTTCTATTGTATAGTACTCTTTGAAGTTAATAAAAGGTATAAACATTACCACTTTAATAAATATATACAAAAATATTCGAACATGCTTCGAACATAACTGAAACTTATTCACAATAGGTACATCAGGATTAAGCCTTATTTCCATATTAAATCCATCATGAATCGTACCTTCGCCGAGATCCTTTCTAAAAAGAAAATATACCAGAACGTTTCCTATATATATATAAAAATCGTATTTAAAATTACCTGATCGGTGAACTAAATACGACATTACCGTCATTCTATCCCCCTGACTTACTGGCATTTATCCAACAATCGATTTCCTCTCATCACATGATGTTGAACCTTTCCCCTTACGTGGAAACGGATTTTTGATGATACATCGCTGAATCATGATTATTTTATCGATTAGGAATAGCTAACGAGTAGACAAAATTAGAAATAAATTGCAATGCAAACAGCGGGTGCATTTTATGTATTAAGCGGTTATGCGTTTCAAAATAGTGGCCGTGTGATAACAGTTGATCTGGGATTACAATCAAAATGAAATTTAGTTCAATTAATCTCCATCGTGCATTTTTAAAACAGTAAATGTTTGTAACCATTAGCATACCTATATAAATTTTAATACATGACGTGTGAGTAAATCATTCGTCTATTACTACATTGTTAAGTTTGGTGGAATATATCTATAAATAACAAGATAATGGAAGTAACGTAACTACAATATGCCTAGATATATCTAAAGCTTTCGATTGTGTAAATCAAAAATTATTTTTAAAGAAACTAGAGTGCTATGGTTTTTGCGGAAAATGTAATTAATTACTTAGATCGTGTCTTCGAAATCAATCAATCGATTAATTATGTAAATCGAAAGCCATATGTTGATTTTACCACGTTTTTATTAACTCGCTTTCTTGTCTATCTGTCTGTTCGGTGTCTGTGTGTTTAGTACAAATTTTGCAATTGATTTTAAACTAACTTCCCGATGAGCTAGGTACTTGAAACTTTAAACATAGCTCAGAATTGGATGACAGTGCAATATTAACTCACTTTATGTATTACTAAGCTCACGCTATCTGTCTGTCCGTCTGTCTGTCCTACCTTTAAAAGGCTGTATCTTTTGAACCGAATTATTTGAATAAAAACCAATTAATATGCCATGTTTTTAAAATTAACTATAAAGTATTAAATAATTATTTGAATAAAACAATTTTTAATATACCACGTTTTAAAACGGACTAAAAAGTATAAAATAATTTCTCCTAGACCCATACAGATTCTTGCTAGTCCTGTCCATGCAGATAGTCCTGAGAATTTGTGATTGTGACTTTTTAATAGCTATGAAAATACTTGTAAGATTTAAGTGAAAAACGTGGGACGCATGCAATAGATAATAGTAAGGAGTGTAGCTGTCGTTTAGAAAACTCACAACAGTTCATATCATTTGCAGTGAAATAAAATTGTTAGTGACTTAGATGAATTATTCACGCATCAATTATCTATTGCATGCACCCCACATTTTTCATTTTAAATCTTACAAGTATTTTCATAGCTACTAAAAATTCAAAATCACAAATTCTCAAGGTTATCTGTATGGGGTTAGGAATGTGTATCGGGATAGCAGAAATTATTTTATATTTTTTAGTCCGTCTTAAAAAAATTGTATTCAAATAATTATTTATAAAATAGTGATACTTGAAATACACATAGTTGTTCCCCAAGGTAGTGTTTTAGGCCCTTTGCTATTTCTGTTGCATATTAATGATATAAAAAAGCAATAGGTACATTTTATTGTGCTCTTGCTGATGATGCTGACTACAATTGTATAAAGTGAAAAATATTTGGAAGATACATAACTTGCTTGCTATCGTTATATTACTTCGCAAACTCGCTTGTTGAAGTAAAACAGTTGTGTCGTAGAGCAGAATCAATTTCATAAATACAAACGTTTTAGGGGTGCTATCGATTGCGTTTGCATTGGGAATATTAACATATTGAGTACTTGTAAATTGTTTTATAACATTCGTTTTTATTCAGCTTTGTTCCACGGCGCATAGTTTCCGACTCCTTCTATGCTGATGAATAGAGAACGATCTAGACCGCTCAAGTTACACAGCAGTTTCTGTTGCTAGAACGTTCCTTGCACGAGGTCGACTAGAAAGCCGGCAGCTGACCTTTCCAAAACAGCACACAATGGATGTATTCACAATGCAATCGATAAATTGACTCAAATTTTGGCAGTCACAGATTTATTACCCTTAAACTGACCCAATTAGTTTGCAGTAAACGCGATACTCGCTGCTGTAAAAAGTTGTTTTCGCATCGACATAGATTACAAGAGTCGTTCGGGTAAAGTTCGAAAACAAATTGTCTCCAGGGAATGTTTTAATGGGACGAATTAAAAACCAACGAGGTCGTTGCGAATTTAAAAAGTTGTTAGAATTTTTCTAGAGCAGCGGAATGAAAATTTCGTCCCACCCTCATCCTAAATAAAAGTTTAATATCGCCAATTTATAATAGAATTAGAAACAGGAATCCAATCACTAAAAGAAACCTTCTTGGTCCAAAATTCTTAAAGTGTAAATATAGTTCGGTGCCGAGATACTATGAAGTGATTCGTACTGATATTACAGTCCCCCATCACTACTCAGCATTTTCTCTAACTGATTACCTAATTCTGTGTACAAATTTTATAGGTACTGTAGCTTTGTAGGTACAGTAGGCAGATCAATCACCAACTTCGTCAGTAAAATAGAAATCTTCAAATACTTCTGTCTCTCATCAACCTTATTAAAAATTAAGGACAAATGTATTCTAAAATAATTCTTATAACAAATTAAGGACAAATTCTGATAACTCGACCGATATATTATTATCTGTATCATCAACAACGTGTTCTACATATTAGATTACAAAATTAGTGTCATATAATGAAAAACATGGTATTATTATAAAACAAGTTGAACACAGTTTGGAATTCGACCAACATTATTATTGATGTCTTTGTTTTATTCCTTTATTATAATTAAACGTTTGAAATATATATTTAAAGGGCCAAATTAATATATTTTGTATATATAAAAAGTACTTGATTTTCATTGCATCTTTGACAATTCTTATTTGTGATTGTTCTTTACTTGTTTGATCAGGGGCAAAACTATCTTGATTTACAGTAAACCATAAAGTTACCGCGTCTTGGAGGAGGTTGTCAAACAACTTTCTCTCAAAGCGGTGTCTCAACGCGTTCGTGGATCTGGCCTCTCCCACTCTTCTCTGATATTGTCTATCAAAGTATCAAGAGTAATATTAGGACCACCCTGTGACTACCATTGTGTCAAGACCAAGAAATGTCTATCGGGTTAGGCTTAATTTCGGTTTTAAAGACTATTGGCAGATATGAATAGGGATATTTTGTGAAGATCTACATATTAAATCACAAAATTAGTGTTATATAATGAAGGACATGACATCATTACTATAAAACAAGTTGAACACAGTTTGTAATTGGAAGTTGAACAGTTGACCAACATTATTATTGATGTACTTATTTTATTCCTTTAACATAATTAATTTTAGTTATTGCTTGAAATATATATTTAAAGAGCCAAATTTATACACTTTGTATATATAAAAAGTACTTTGCATCTCTGACAATTCTTATTTGTGATTGTTCTTTATTTGTTTGATCGTGGGCAATACTACCTTCGTTTACAATAAACCATCAAGTTACCGCGTTTTGACGGGTGATCTGACTACTCAGATGTGACAGTTAATAATTGCAGAACTAATTCCAGCCTGATCCTGCAGTATAAAGAGTTATTGAATGTGCTAGGACAAACAAACGGTATCATCTTATGTTGTGTAAAGGGACACGTGGGGAATCTTCTTAGACCGTTAACATTCAGAGATGCAATTCGATGGGATCGAAACCAGCGTTGAAGATTGGTGGACCAGCATCATCCATATCATGGTTAAACCATGACAAGTTCATGGTTAAACCATGAAAGGATGAGACTGTGAATCAGTCGAGACCACTCTACCCTCCACAAAAAGAGGAAAATAGCAAATTTTTGAATAATTGAATTAGTATCAAATACCCTCTGTCTGTCAATGGTTTGGATCAATACGGTCTGTCAATGAACACACAGAAAACAAAATATTTGTGCATAGGCAATGACAAGAGTGACTTACATATCAACGACTTGGAAACAATAGAAGGGTGCAACGAATATAAGTATTTGGGGACTATGTTTGATTCAATGGGAACAGATGATAAGGAGATACGAGCAAGAATAATTCAAGCAAAAAGAGCAATTGGGTGTTTAAATGGCATTCTGTGGAACAAAAACATAAACAAAAGATGAAAATTTAATATTTACAACGCCCTAATAAAAAGCACCTTAATCCATGGGGCTGAAACATGGAGGCTTACGGACAGAAATAATAGGAAGATTGAAGCTACGGAAATGGATGCTCTGAGAAGATCGGCTGGCATATCAAGAATTCAAAGAATAAGAAACGATGAGGTACTTCGACAAATGGGAGTTACAGACATTATAACCTGTGATATTGAAAGAAAACAGCTTATATGGTACGCTCACGTAAACCGTATGACAGATTCTAGATTACCCAAACAAGCCATGACGTGGATACCAGCACATCGGAGAAAAAGAGGTAGACCAAAGAGAAGCTGGATAGAGGGAATAAGAAAAGCCATGAGTGCCCGTAACCTACAAGACGGCCAATGGGAAGATAGGAAGAAGTGGAGTATAGAAATCGGACAACGTCGCCGAACGTTCTAAACCCGAACATATATATATATATATATATATATATATATATATATATATATATATATATATATATATATATATATCAAATACCCTTCTTCAATACACCCATATATTAAGATGGCTGAAGGGATCAGGTCGCTATTGTGGACACATGGCGGCTATGGAGGTGGTACAATGTGCCCGATATGATGGCCTAAGTGTACATATACCCTATCACCTCCATTTTTATAAAATTCGAATGATCAACTTATTGTTATTTTAAGTTTGATGATGAAAATGAAAGAGTTCGAGATTTTCTCATTAACAAATAGCGTTTTCAAGAACAAAACTCTGTAATAGTAATAGTACAGATAGAATATTCCCCCTGATGAAGATGACACGAGAATAAGACCGCAATAAAGTCGGCAGTGAAGTTTTAAGCCTTCGGTGTCCTACGATTGTACGCGCTGCAAGAATTGTCAACTAATTCAGAATCGGTGTCAGGCACCTCTCAGCAGTTCTTTCCGCCATTTGACGTCGCACTGCCGGAATTATTACCATATTTCATAAGACGATTTGGAGTGGAGCATCCGGTACGGCGCAATAACTGTGTGTAACAAGCAAGTATAGTAGTCATATTGGCGGATCGATTGTCTGTCGCCTGGCAACGCCGCCGCCCGTACTATCACGAAACAGCGGGCGTCACGGCGGCGTCCATGGCCTAGCACGATGCCGTCTCAGGATATCATTACGAATAGACAGGATTCTTTTAAATCTTATCAGAGTGATGTAATTCCTAGGGATGCCTTTGTTCATTACTTTATCGCTATTCGCAAACCGATACATATCACTCCATGCCTTGTGCAATGCGGTTCCCAGACGAAACCGATTTTATATATAGGAGTGGAAGTGGATAATGCCTCTACGTTCTCTTCGATGGTGATATATTGATACGTTTTTTATATATAGAGAGAGGTCTGGATTGGTTGGAGGTGACGTCACATAGAAAACACACTCAGAGTATTAAAACTCATTTCTGTTCTATTTAAACTACTTTCGTAAAGTAATAGTTAGCGTTTACATCAATGTTACACACCCGATGACTTTATATCTAGATGTTAAATATTTTTAAAATGCGTTGTAAACCTTTTACTTACGTTAATACGTTTTTCGAAAAAATAAATCTGTCAGGTGGATATATATAATTGTCTTTGCAAATTATTCATAGTGACTTTCAATATTTCTTAACTTGTAATCGAAGCTTACATTCAAAATTACTAACGAAATGAGAACGGTAGGAAATACTTTATCCACTCAAGCTTCTTACAATTTCGATTCCCCACCCTTGCGAGTAATAATGCGCAAATGGCGCTCGTTAAAATTAAGGTAAAAAATCGTGTTTAATTTCTAACATATGTTTATTGCGAAAGACAATATCAAAAGAACTGTTACGGATAATATTTATAATGATAAACAGAAGTCGCATTTATAATTTTTTGGCATATCTGCGCCTATACACTCTGCATGGTTCCATAAAGAACATAACACACATCGGTACCATAATTCTCCGTCCTTGCCAATTTCATCACAGATATAACATTTTTCGTTAGGTTCTGCAGGATTCTCAAGGGGTGGTCGTATAAAATTGAAATCGACATCATCCAGCTCGTCATCATCGCAAATATTGAAAATACTTTCAGATGACTCTGAATCAGATGATGGGGCAGTCGATTCTATCTTCGGTTTCTTTTTTCCTTTTCCTTTCTTTCTGTCTCGACAACCATCGTCAAAACATCTGCGCACAGTTCCTTTTTTGACCGTTCTTTCTTCTTCACGCTTCTTTACACTTTCTTCTCTTAACCTTTTATTTTCTTGGAGTGCTTCCAATTTCTCTGTGATAGGTGTGTTTGTGGCTGTTGCTTATCACGAAACTTTCTTTTCAATTCGCTTTTAACTTCTCTCTTTGGTATCGGAGCTAGAGCAAAAAAGGAGTTATCTTTAGATGTAGATGGCTGAGGGTTTTGATTAGGAGGCAAAAGTGGTCGAGCAAGAGCAAGTGCAACTGCGGCTGCACTATTTGGTTCAGGTATTGTAGGAGTGGTATATGGTTCCAATGTTCCTTCTATTACCAACTCTTTTACTTCGTTCGCAGGCACAAAATCATCTTCATGAAATTTATCTGGATCAACTGGAAATATTCCAGAAGTGCGAAAACCAGAAAATGCTTTTCCATTATAGCTACTTTCATGAAAGCTTTGTTTAGAAGTTCAGCTACATCATACTCGGTAATATTTTGATGGCCTGTGGTGGACAAGTAAAGGTCATATTCCCTAAAGAGAGCGTTCTTTAGAGGACTGAAAAAGGTTAAATCCAATGGCTGCAGATGATCAGTATGTGGCGGAAGGGATACCTTCTCCATATACTTTTAATACTCCATCCACCGTGGCTCATATATATATATATATATATATATATATATATATATATATATATATATATATATATATATATATATATATATATATATATATATATATATATATATATATATATATGATATATATGATCCCTTCATATAGGAGGGTAGTCCCAGAAGTACCTGACGTATAGATGGAATATGGTGGAAAGTACCAACCTTATAAAGCTTGAGTTTAAAGTTGACGACGCCGCTACGTTGGTTAGTAATTGCATGGCAGCCACCAATAGTGAACGTTCTCAGTCAAATTGTAAACATGAAAAAATTGATCATCCTTATGTGATACAATTCTTTTATTTGACAGGCTTGAGTCCAACCGATATCAAAACGGAGCTATATTCTACTCTGGGGGAGTCTGCTCCTTCATTTACAACAGTAATATATTGAGTGACAGAGTGTAAACGAGATCGTAGAGGCTGCCAATTTCTTTCATCAAGATAAAAATTAACACCTTGTATTTTTGAGTTATTTAAATTTAAATACATTTTCCTACTTTTCCAAAAACCAATAATACTTCAGTGCTGAATTAATTCCGGATAAGAAGTTTTATTGGTTTATTAATAACCTTCTCCCCTTTTACGGGATTTTTGTCTCTCAGTACATTCTCCTTTTCAGCAACAAAATCCGGCATACTCTGGTTTCTACAAAGCCTAAAGTATTTACGATTGTGAGCATCTATGCCTTTCTCAAGATTTTCTCTTATGATATCGTGTAATCCATTCTTTATTTTGTAAGATTTTCTAATAAATAACGGTAACTAATGAGGGTAGTGGACAATGAGAGTATCCAATACTTTATAGTATTTCTGTACTATGTAAATATTCATTTAGAGAGTTATCCAAATAAATTAGATACAAAATAAATACTGACAATGAATATGCCTCACATTTATTTATATCACATACTTATATATCCTATATTGTATAACGATTCTTTTAACTAGCTTTCAAAGAATGTATGTATTTATTAATGCTTTAAAAAATAAATCCATAAATATAAATCATTTTTCTGTTAAAATGTAATCAGTATAATACATAATTAGTGATAATATACGAGTATTTACCAGTGAATGTGTGACCGTTTCCTTATTGAAATATAGGAAAATCTTTTCACATTTCACACTCCCCAGATATTATCTATCTACTAAATTATGTTTTAATTTAAATATATTTACATATTTACCTTGACTATACAGAATTTGTAAAAGAAAAGGACGCGAAAACATCGATGTGAAAAAAGAAAAATCTTGAAAATTTTAGAGGGTGCTTTCTAGCCCTTGAACCGTATAAGGAAATTGACAAATTGTTTTGTTTGGCCCTTAGTGTGGTCCATCTACCCATACAGTTTATATTTTTGATGAACTCAAGCTAGTTGCTACCACGCGATTACTTCTTAAGGCCGATGATATGAAATGATTCAATTTTATTGCAATTTTTTTTCCAGAAGAATTGGGGATTCCGATACAATTTCAAGTTTTTATCTGACAGCAATAAAAAAACATGACAGGCTATTGTCAGACAGCCAACACGTGAATGTTTAATTTAATTAATTTTTTTTTAATAATCATTTTCTTTAAATTTAGTATTTTGAAATTGCAAAATCGTTTTCCTTAATTTTTTTATCTAACCTATACTCACACAAATATAATTATTACTGTAGAGTAAGTAAAAAGTTATGCTCTTTCACATTTCCTAATAAAAAAAGAGGTTTCTATTAAAAAATATCGATAATGATACCATACTTTCTACTCGAATCACCCTGTATATAGTAATTATATTTTAAAAATACGCAACTAAGAATATAATTTGATGGGTCCACGAGTTTTTCTCAAAAGTTATTCCTTGAATTTTTAACCAATTTATTCATTATGTTACGGAAGCATTGTATTTTAACAAAGCTATCCAATAACTGCTCGATATCGAACTGCCCAATAATTGTTTCCATAACAACATATGTAATTCAATCTAACGGTTTAATATAAAGAATCCTATATATATTTTTTTTATTTACTTTATTATGAGATGAGATATTGAAAAAATTTGTACGTAAATAAAGAAACATGAGATAAATTATATTTATTTACCCAATAACAATAGTCGTAATTCCCATATTAACAAGAATTACTCGATCTCTTCAGGAATGTTATATATTCTTCTCACGAAACATCATATTCCTTCTATTACATGTTTAATACGACATTGGGCTCGGCCAATATTTCTTCTGACCTCGTTTCTTTGACAGAAAAATAAATTCCACGCGTGTAATTCAGTCTGCAAGAGAGAACTTCATGGAATAACTTCGTCGAATTGATAAAGTAACAATACTATATCAACTGCTTCGTACTTTCCTTTAAAACACTATACATATACAGTGTAGTGATAAAGCACAGTATTCATACTTTTGGCTAAATTACAGCTTGTCAAGAATAGGAACAAGTCTCAAAAGTTCGACATCGGACCGCCTACGAAGTGCACACTAAATAGTCGCATTGAGACCTTTGAAGAGTGAATATTGAGTATGTATGAATGTACATACACAGAGTTCGATCTGGCTGCGCGTAAACTGCATCCTTTTCCCTCCGATGCTGCCTCACTCTTTCCTCTAAGCATACATACAGAAATCTCACACTTTTTCCTATTCTTCACAAGCTGTAAATGTTTCTTAACTGTGAACCACTTCAACCTTATTTTTCAAAAAGACATTGACTGAAGTAGATGTTTTATTCCTTTCAGATTTTGTATTTCGATTGTGGCATCATCATAGTCTTTTCTAAATTACGACCCCCTCTTTTCCTAAACAAAACTAAGTCTCATAAAGTCTTTCACCACAGAGTAGTACAATGGTGTTCCGTATTAGGTTGTTTATAACATAGAAGGTGTTTTAGCGAAAATACGAATAAGGCAAATACGACTTTATTTTTGACAGAAATTTGAAGGCTGTCAAAACGTCTTCCATTAATAGTCGACATACTGAACGTTCAATAATCTTTTCGAGCCTAATTCGTTACTTCAGATTCTCTAAATTATTTAGCAAATTAAAAGAGTCCCCTGATTTTAAGTAACATCGTAAAAGGAAATCCAAGGATGTCAAATCAAGTGACCGTAGTGGCCATTCAGTTAGTCTTTGTCGCCCTATCAATCTGCCAGTGAAGCTCCCAAAATTAGCCTCAAAATAAGGAATTTCCATCTTCTTAAAACCAAATTCTTTGACAGGGAATAAGAAACATTGTTAGAAAACGTAATCAATATCAGATTATTAATGGAGAACATATCGTACAACTTTTGTCAAAAATTAGCTCGTATTTGTTGTTTGTATTTGTGTCGAAAACACCCTTCATCCCTAATAAGTAAATAGCAAACCCCTAATGTGGAGCATCGTTGTACTTGGAAAACCTTAAGGAATTAATTTTTATTAAAAATTGAGATGATTGAAATTTAAAACAATGACCACTCCGATGTGCCAAGCTGATGATGTCAAAATTAAAATACAAAATCGAACAAAAATTAATTCCGTACGTAAATGGAACTAAAAAATCGGGGTGACGTCTTTCGCGGTCTACGATTTTCCAATAAAATTCTGAAAGACGACAATTTTTAAATCAGAAATAAAATTGCTTGAAAATTTTATATTTCAACCCTTGAGTGACAGTTACCCTTTTCTTAAATGGAACTATGTGTGTATAGTATCTTATTTGAAAGGGTTTTGAATTGTATATTGAACAATATCATGGCCCTTTTTTCTGGCGATCTATAATAAACTGTCAAGGTTTAAATATTCCTTCAAAAAGTCGACTCTTATCATATTTTTGTGAATTATATTTTAGGGAATATAAGTTCTGGTTCGAAATTCGAGCCTTACACCAAGCCTCCATCATGATTAAATCGAGAAAAAAGCGAAGGATGCAAGGTGAACTGTTGCAATGCCGCAAAAGGTGTATGTGTGCCAATAAAATATAGTACCAATCAAACATAATACTTACTAAAATTAATTATTTCTACTTGTGATAATATTACTAAGATTTTGTAATGTAGAAATATTATTTATGAACATGTTAATAAATAAATCGATAATAAATAAAATAAACAGTATTAAAAGCTTAGAGGGAACTTATCCGCACGTAGAATATCTCTATTTCGAAGTTGAGTGGTCGAGAAAAAATAAATCAACGCATAAATGCAGAATATGTCTTTTATGCGACAGTTTTACTTTTTTCAAATAGTCCACCATCGTGCTTTCTCATGACCCATGAATAGGGTGGGGTGTGTCCTATCCGCCTCAAAATCAATAGATATCGTGTGGTAGATCTCCCTAATGAGAATCAGTCGAAACCCGATCGATGCGACATGACTTAGTTGAGTTATCGTGCTAACAAAAAACATTTCTAAAATAGACCCATCGACAGGGTGGGGTGTGTCCTATCCATCTCAAAATCAATAGGTGTTATCTGGGAGACGTCCCCGATCAGAATCAGTCAAAACCCGATCGATCCGACACGATTTAGTTAAGTTATCGTACTAACAAGAAATTTTTATTCCGACGATAACGACAACGACACACACACAGACAACATTTTTTAAAAACCATTTTTTTTTGTTTTTAAACCGAAAAACGAAAAACAAACGAAAACAATTTTTTTTACATTTTCCTTTACACATTATATTACGTTTCCGCTAGTATACGTGAGTGCGGAAAAGTAATATGCTATTTTTAGATAACATATTAAATATAAAAGAGTTTTATTAGCAATATTGTTATTAAATTGCTGTGAAATACATCACCATCACTTGATTAACGATTTATTAACTGCAAAATGCATTTTTCTTCCAGTGCATCAATTGATCAATTTTCAAATTATGTTTATATTATAATTAGCGAAATACCATCACGTAACTAATTATTAGAAGTTGACAATAACGACATTTGGTCAGGTTAAGAATGTCGAAAACTGTCCGTCTCTTATCCATTAAAAGATGGATATCGTTTTGGCTCTAGTGGTACCTAATTAATTGAGTTTTATTATAAATTTAGTAATCGCAAGCTAAAGGAATAGAAGCAAAAACAAAATAATTTAAATACAACAAAATAAATTAATTGAATAAAATTACTTTTCTCAGACGATTTGAAATCTTACTTGATTACGTGCCCAAAATACCCACCATTCTTGACTAAACAAAATACAATCTATGCTCGAATCTCTGTCAGATGCTTCGAAGTGTTTTTGGTAATTATCCTAATCCTATTTCTTAAGTCTAGAATATTCTGGGGCGGAGATTTGTATACAATTCTCTCCAAATAAAGCTAGCGCGCCATCCTATTACACGTGTAAATTTGTAAAAGAACCATAAATTTTATTGGTGTTGAATCTGCGGCAGAAATTTCATGAAAATAGCTCCTACTTTCATGGAACCCATAACACAGTCCTTATAAGATTCCGTTAATTTATTTTGTTCTATTTAAATGATTTCATTTTTGCTTCTATTACGAGAACAGATCAATCGATTTCATTTTCCCAAACGAAGTTGAATAATAATTTTTAAGACCATTAAAGGCATGTACTATAGGATAGGGGTTTTATTTAAAAAAGTTTTTTGTCTAGAGCTTATTTTCCTTACTAAAAGAAATAACGATGGTGGATAACTTTGAAATGAAAGCACTGTATATATGTAAGTACCGAGACATATTCCTTCCGTTTTCTCTTCGTTATTCAAGTACCTGATCATCCATAAGTGTATCGATTTCCTTTAGCTCCAGGCTATATTCGATACCTCACGTAACAGACTTGGTAAAGATAGTGGGCATTAAATTCTTAGGTAACACAAGACCATTTTAGGACACTTTATCTCCGTTTGCCCCTTCGACTGGATGTCCTTGTTTTATACGAGGCGTTAAAGAGGCCATAAACGCCAGTCAACGCCGTTATTAAAAGTAAAGAAATAGAGACGATTTATCCTAATTTAGGTTTAAATTTGTGTCTGTGGCATGAAGATACAGTGTTTTCAGCATTGAAAATTATTAAGAGGATGATTTTAGTGACTAATCATAATCGTCCAATAGGATTACATTCCTGAAAATTAAGTCCAGTACAGTAATTATATTCGTCATATAAATCATCTCAATAATCTGTTACAAAATGCAAATTATATCCTTCTTCAATATTGGGGAAAATTAAGACAATAAGTTCAATAACTAATAACAATAAGTTGGTACAATTCTCAATAAAGTAAGCCGACAGTTATTGAGACTATTATATTTTGACAATTGTTCAAAAATCATTTCAAATACTACAACAAATGCTTGACTTAAACTGTAGATGACTCAGCATTATAATAATAGAAGGGGTTTTTGCATTGCATTTTTATTAAAATTAATAATATTACTTTTCCGCGCTCCACTATACTAGCGGAAAAGTAATGTAATCGTGTAAAGAAAAGGTGAAAAACCCAAAATTTTTTTTGGGTTTATTTTTCGTTTTTCGGCTTAAACACCAAAAAAAAATGGTTTTTAAAAACTTTTTGCCGTGTGTGTGTGTCGTCGTTGTCGTCGGCATTAAAATTTCTTGTTAGCACGATAACTCAACTAAATCGTGTCGGATCGATCGGGTTGTGACTGATCATGCTCGGGGACGTCTCCCAGATGACATCTATCGATTTTGAGGTGGTTAGCACACACCATCCCGTCCCTTAGGTGTATTTCAGAATTTTTTTTGTTAGTACGATAACTCAACTAAATCGTGTCGGATCGATCGGGTTTTGACTAATTTTGATCGGGGACGTCTCCCAGACGACACCTATTGATTTGGAGGTGAGTAGGATACACCCCATCCTATCCATGAGTCATGAGAGCACGATGGTGGACTATTTGAGAATTTTTTTTTGTTAGCACGATCACTCAATTAAATCGTGTCGGATCGATCGGGTTTCAACTGATTATGATTAGGGACGTCTACCAGACGATCTATTGATTGTGAGGTGGATAGGACACACCCCACCCTGTTCAGTGGTCATAAGAAAGCACGAGGGTGAACTATTTGAAAAAAGTAAAACTGTCGCATAAAACAGATATTCTGCATTTATGTGTTGGTTTATTTTTTCTCGGTCACACAATTTCGAGATACAGATGTTCTAAGTCCGTTTTAATGTTTCAAAACTGTTTATCTTTTAATTTGTGGCATATCAATTTTACTCGAAGTAATTTAAGTTTCAATATTTTGCATTATACTGTGATAACGTCTTATACTTAAGTAAAAACACTGACTGAGTTTTCTACAAAACACCAAAATACTATACACTCTAGTGTTTTGGTGTCTTGTGAAAAACTAAGTCAGTGTTATCTTCACATAAGGTTATCTTCACTCACAAGGTTTCGACCTACTCTGGTATTAAGTAAAATCAACTTACATATTTGTGATCCACTGGAATTTTGTAAACTGGAAGAAAAACATTTTAAATAGTAGTAAGTAATTAAGTAACAATGTGTTGACTAGTTTGAATTTCTATGAACCTAGAAAACATTGACTCAGTGGACAATATAATTTTAGAAAATCGTCAAATTGAGCTGAAACAAGAGGAAGAGGCAGATTTGAACAGTCATATCGTTCATCGTGTATGAGAAAAACGTCAACTAAATGGAAATCTGAATACTGATCAAGATCAACTAAGAATATGCCGTCATTTTGAAAATGGTTTTTATAACTTTTTGGGTTATGTTATAAACTGTGCATGAAACGTAGATTAATTGTTAGAATCCAGAGATAAAGATGAATCAATAGAAATTGATTGAAATATGATTATATCAATGAAAAGAATCGAAATTGGTTCAAATAAAAATAATGCTGGTTCCCTTTGACCAATTTCGGTATTTTCGGTATTTCGAGTCCAAAAATCAAGAGAAATCCTTCGAACATCTATTTTATGGAATAAATATGAAATGAGAAGTGTGAAGATTATATTACATGAAAGCAATATAATCTATAATGTATTACTACGTAAAATATGAAAAGAATAGCGTTACTCGTCGAGAAAAGTCTCTTGTTGTGTTGCAACAAATCGATGAAGTGGAATTTGGATTACCAGATTTAGTTTCTTTGAACTGTCTCAACTGAACTGTCTATTCCTTAAGCTAAATACATATCACATTACCCTAAAATTACAAGGTTGTATGTGGTATTTTTTTCACTTTCCCACTTATTGGTGTAACAAAGTTGTATATATTCCTGGACTCATTTTGTTACCGAAAAAATAATGGCAGCATTAGTATTAACGGATATGTGAAAAAAATGCATAGGTGCTGTCATTTTAGCGTTTAGTTTTAACAACAAGGTTGTATGTATGAACATATAACTTTACAAAAAAAATGTTATATTTTCTCAAAATATCATTAAACAAGACTATTTTTTTTATATTTACTATAATTCAATACAGCGTGTCGATATAAGACTTGTACATTTCTAATCTTTATACTCCTTAAAATACAATCATCGAATTTTTTAAAACGTTTTTTCTCTAGTAGAAATAGTAACATACAATTTTGTAATATTAGGATGACGATATGTATAAAAAAGAGATATTTATCAAATGAAGTAGTAATATTTTCTCAGGAGGAGTGAGTGATTGATTGACTAAGAGAGTTGACTAAGATTGACTAAGACTAATTAAGATTGATTTGTTTTACTTACAAAAGTTTGGATTTCAATTACTAGATTTATTTTTTTCGAAATAAAATCCTCTTATCTATGCCTCAAGCCAAATAAGTATAAAAAAATAGACATTCATCAAATTAAATATTAATAATCGCTGAGGAGGAGTGAGTGAGTGACCAATAGAATTTTTTTCGAAAAGTTTAGTATTGCTTATGATCATCGCACTAAATATATAAATTTAATACAAAATAGCAAAAAATATTGAGAAAAGTCTTGTTGATTACATTGCAAAAAATCGATGAACTAGCATTTTATTTAATTGAACTATTTCGATGCTCGTTTCGCCAACCCAGTTGGCATAACTGGGAGATGATTAAATTGAATTATTAAAATATTGTATTAAAAGTTTTAATCATATCTCCATATTACCAACTTGTTTGGCAAATAAAATAATAATTACTATTAGATAGTATTGATATAACAAGAGATTTGGGGTGTTGGGCGACCACGATTCAGAGGTTCAGAGGTTTCAAAGGTATTCAGAGGTTGGAAAATTAATTAAGGATGTTATATTAAAAGTTAGTAAGTTGATTATATTGTACAAATGATTGTTTCTTTAAAATATTATCTTTTATGTTCTAGGCTAAGAACTTATCAATTAACCCTCGTATAAATGGTATTAGAAGGTATAGTGGTTTGGTAATACAATTAATAGCAATCGTCATCGTTGCGGATAATATACAAATAAAGCTTTATGTTTTCATCCACATTTAAAAATATACTATAGTGCCGTCTTGAATATTTGTATCAATTTATATTCATATCAAAATTTATTTCTTGGATAGAAGTGTAGTTTCTATGTAAATGAAATTATTAACGTAAATGGCAGTTGCTAGCCCTCTTCTGATTTCTGGAAATGGAAATAGAGTAGAGGTTATGGAAATCCTAAACCTCGAGATCTATGACGATGATTCAGATTGACCAATTTTGGTTTATTTGAACTATCACCTGTTTTTGAAACTGAAGAAATAGTTAAAAAGAAATAGATTTCCTCCAAATTAACTAGTAATTAGTAATTGTAGCGGATTCAGTAAGTAAATCTAAGAGAATTTCCAAAGGTGTATAAGAGTTTAATGGGTAAATTGTATAAGTTTGAAATGAAACCAAAGTAACGAAACACATGGAGAAAAATCTCTGATTGCATTGCAAAAAATCGATGAATTCGGATTTGATTCAATTGTTCGAGGGGATGATCAAATTAATCAAATTCCAGATTCACTTTGTTTGTGTTCTGCGAACTGTCATATTTCTACATCTGAAGAAATATATATATATATATATATATATATATATATATATATATATATATATATATATATATATATAAAACTAGATATAATAATCGTGTTCATATCAATATTGTTGTCTTGGATGAAACTTTAGTTGTCTTATGTAATCATTAAGACAAATTTTGGTCAGCATTCCTTTTCTGATTCCTGGAAGTGGTTCGTAATTTGTAGTCCTATGACGATGATGATCATCATTGTAGATAACATTCTTCAATTCAAATTTGGACTAAAGGTGATTATCTATTCAGATTGTATTATTATGGATATCTACGTTGATTATTATTATTAAATTGTATTGAATATTGCCCAAAAAAAGAGCATGCATCCAAACCTTCAACTATAATTAAATTGAGGATATCTAACGTTTTAAAATTTCTAAGCTAGTTAGTGTTAATACTGCTATTTACGATCTAGGAACTCATGATCGAATTATTTCTCTGGATGTAAACTGAGCAAACACTTAGCTAATGGTGTTATCCAGGTACCAAACATCCTGATGAATTTACGTCAAAATAAAAATAACTAATAGGCAAAGGATCTCCAGGAGCACGTTTGCCGTTATCGTTTCGCACCTGCGACAAAGACGGACTTTGAGGACTCTTTGTCGGCGGCCGTACGAAAGATCCGAAAGAGGAAAGAGTCTAGACACTTACCTTACCTCGTACATCGGGTGTCGTTCTCCGTCTCTTCTCCTCTCCCGACTTTCGCGGGAGATAACCGATCTCTCGATGACTCAGTGAACGCTTGCGCAGATACTTCCTGGTAGGTGGAGCTGCTGTCAGTTGTGCATCCACCCAAGAAAGACTAAGTCGCGGTCGCGGTAGTGCGTGCTACTGGTGAAAATTCCTGAAAATGTTGCGGTTCCTATCGCTGATATGTGCGATATGTATAAGCGGTGAGATTTTCAGTGAGGCCACGGTAAGTTCCTTTCATATTTCTCGAGGGGGGTCCGATTTGGGCGAGAATGCTCCGCAAATGGACATTTGGTACGGGCTAACATTGATTTTTAGTATGTTTCTGCCGATATTTGTATTCATTCAGCGCTTAGTCGGGTTTTTTTTTAATCTTAGAAACCTGCATGGATGTAAATGTTTCGAAAAATGCAGATGCAGCCACCGGTCATGTTCTCGAATAGGTCGTGGAACTGGTTTTACATATCCAGCGGTATTTGTCAATATTTATTTGTTAATGTGGCGCCGGTATGGTAATTAATTCACCATTTATATAATTTTCCTCATTATTACAGACCGGTCACATAAAAAATCATGATTGTCTAATCAGTTATGATATGAAAGAAGAATTTGATTACAGAAACACACATTTCCACCTTAGATATTTCCTTTTTCTTTAAATGATTAAATTTGTACTAAATACGCGTAAATTCTGTTGAGAGTTGACATTTACCATACATGTTAGTTGTAAGCATAAACGTTAAATTATATACATATGTAGCTATTAAATAAAAATTTAACATTAATACAATAATATAAACGCTTAGCCAAATGTTACAACATACAGACAAATGAGTGGGCGGACATTACGAAACGGTTTATTTACTTTAATAATTGATTCTGATACACCAATACCCAGCTATATGGAAATTCAAAAACAACGGAAAATCATAGTCTCATATTTACTGCTATAGTGAAATTTATTATTATCTTTTCAAAATGTATAAATTGTACCGAATGAAAATGATTATAGATTCTTGAAAATTCCTCAAAACGTTAAAGGTCTTTCATCGAAATAAAGTCCTTTTTCTCTCATCGACAACAGATCGTTACCTTCCATTATGGAATAGGCTTCTTGGAAGACTACACCATTCTCTTTTTATCGATTATACCCACAATAGTTTATTGCAAGTCTACACGGAGTTCATGTGACTAAGAAGTATAAGATCACAGACCTTAATATACATTTTCTATAATACGCACTATTAAGAAAATTACAATTAATATACAACATTATAGTCTGCAAATGCAACAAATGACGATTTTCTTTGCAAATTTGATCTGGAATAATTTGAATGCACAACGAAACCATTGCAATTTTAGCAAAATTCTCTTGGTTTCACACAATAAGAATGGGTGATAGCATTGATGATTACGATGATTTATGAGAAAATGTTAAATGATTTTGGTAATTTTTTTTTAGATTTACATATCCAGCGGTGTTTGTCAATATTTATTTAAGTATAGTATGCTAAACAGTCGTAATTAATTCACTATTTACAATATTTTCCTCGTGATAATAGACCTGATCCACAGGAAGTCTAGAAAACCATTATTTTAATCAGTCACGATATGAAGGAATAGTTTGAATACAAACACCCTCATTTCCACCTACGGTATTTCCTTTTTTTAAATGAAAGTTGTATTAAAATATGCGTACATTTGTGTAGGTATTCACTAAAAATTACCCACTAAAACAATACCATTAACTTTTAGGCAGTTTTTTTTAACATACAGGGATATGACTGGAGACATTACAAAATCATTTATTTATTCTAATTTTTGATTCTGATACTCCCAATAGCTGCTACATGGCAGTTCGAAAAAGCCTAGTTGCTTTATTGTTATACTGAAATTTATTACACAATTTTATTTAAAGTATGCAGAAACGAATATATGATTGGAACTTTCTTTTCTGTCTAAATGAGAGTCATACTATTCTTAGGAATTTCTCATAACTTGATGTCTAATCGAAACGAATTGTAAATTATTTTCTTTTATCGACATACCGTTACCTTCCATTCCATGAAATAGGATTCTTGGAAACAGACACTTCGTTTCTTATTGATCATACGTACAATAGTTTGTTGCATGTTTACACGGAGTTCAGTTGACTAAGAAAGTATTAGATCATAGACCCCAATCTGCAAATTCTGTAATACGCACAATTTTTCAGAAAATCGTTTTCTCAATCAATATTAGAATGTGTATTTGTTGGTACATACAGACTACTAAGAGTCTCCATATTGGCAGACAACAAAATATTTAGACATAATCATTACATCTGAAAAACCGTTGTATTAATAAATTACTCATGTACGAACAGTCCATTTTTGGGTTATTCATTCATCTATTAATTCCTTTAAACATTATTTTCAGGAATAAAAAAAACATTGCCATTGATGATTTTGAGATCCAAAATCCCCGTACACCACTAAATGTGTTACTGGTTTAGGCAGGTACGAGTATTAATGCGAGACTCTAAGAATGCAGCAATGCGGAATTAACTGCAGTTATTTGTCATTTCGTCTACGCGTAAATAACAAAGAAATAAGAATGGAAATGACGAGAAAAGGGGAATCCAATGTACAAGAGCGTGGACAGTGGTGTGTTCGCGAAAACGGGGAAAATCGTTAAAAGAAATTGCTGAAATAATGAATGCTATTCGTTCTTCTATGTAATTTTAAATTGTAGGATTTCTGGCGTCTAAGCGGCGATTTTGTTGGTCAAACGAAGAAATAGCTGGCTTGATTATTCATTCTTCTATTCAATAGTATAAATAAATTTAAAACTCTCGAATTTCTGGCATCTGAGCCGTGATCTCGTAGACCAAAAAATGCTCGCGAGTAAAAAACCTCTGCAACACATTGTAAAGAAACTGCAAATTGTAGAAGGACATTGATGTTCACGAAGAAACAGTATGCAGATTTTTGTACAAGTTATGGGTACAAGGCACGTATAGCAAGACGAAAACTACTTATAAAAAACAACGATTGGCATTTGCGAAAGAATGCGTTGACGAATATTACTCATTCCGAGAACTTTACATATTTGCAGATGAATCGAAATTTAATGTATAATTTGGTTCTCAGGGATAGGAAAAAATCTGGAAAAAAAGGGAATGACGTCGGCAACAAAAAAATTTAAAAGCTAATATGAAATATCAAAGTGGTTCTGTTTACACAACGGATATGTAAATTACAGATAGTGGAAAGAGTAATTGGTAGATTTATGCATTTAAACATTCTGAAATCTGAGTATGCAAGACAAGTTCTTACTTTATCTGGATAAAGCATACCCGTTACCCGAAGGACCGTTTGCAAATAGTACAAAAATAGCTTCTGTAAAGTATTCCCCAAGTAATAAAGTAAAGCAACTTCAGCCCCGCAATCTCCCGACATCAACCCCATTACAAATATCCGGGACACTTGGAGAAATGAATAAAAAAGTATAACATTTCTGACAAAAATCAGTCAAAGTATTGGTTCATGAATGGGAGAATATCGACCAAAAAAACTAAAAAAAAAAAAAATTGATTTATTCAGTGCCATGGCCATTAAGAACTATATCACAGTATATGTAACAAAATTTTGAAAAATAAAACTTGAATAAATATCTAATAATATTATACGAGTATGGTGTATTTTTTGTGATTCTAACATTTTATTTTGGTTTTTTATATTTTTTCCTTTGTTCGCTATTCATCTTTTCATAGAGGATGTATCTATATTCTGATAGATTAATAAATATACCTGTATGATATGTATATACTATGTATATAGCAGACTATATACATAGTAGTCTGCTAGTAGATTAGATATGAAGCAAATATTGCTTCATATGTAGTAAAAATACGTATAAAAGATTAAAGATTTAAGGTACTATACCTAAATTACCATTTCAGTCGTTTTTGATTGCAGCTCCTGATGGATACATTATTTTGTTTTTATGAAAATTGCGTCGATTTTTACTCGATGCAATTTTCATAGAAAAATTGCTTGCTTATAAAAATTGTTTACACGATTTCTATCTGATGAATGTCAGGTTACAACATCTATTTCAGTAGCATAATTACATAAAATAAAACAAATATGGAGAGGATAGTCAAATAGACTGTAAGCGAAATGTTCTATATTTACTTTTAATACAGTATTAATTAACAATTTCTAATGCATTCCATCCAAGAGATGTAGCTGGGTATTTGTATTTTCCAAATAACAGTAGTTTACAAATGCAGACAAACCATTTAATATTAAAAGGGTAGAAAGAACAAATTTTGATTACTGATATATTGAAAATTGTTTCTATAAATATATAAAGTGAAATGTAGTAAAAAAAAAATGTAAAAATAACTTTCTGCTTCATTATATTCTGTAGAAAAAGCGTTTCTTCCGATTATGTTCAGAAAAATAGTTTCTAATGACATTTACATAGTCGTTACCATTACACAAATGTTCGGTATTATGTTTTGTTATTGTAATTATTTTTGTATCGGTTTTGGTTATTCATACAAAAGCTCGCATCTTGGTAGGTCAAAAACTGGTACAAACTGTCATGGTATTTGGGAGAATGTCTGTTATTTTGTTGTTTTCCTGAATTTTAGTTTCGTTAAAACACGAGATTGCGGGACTGACTATTAATTATTATTAGACTAACTATTAATAACTTCGCCTGATTTTTCTATTAAGAAAATATTTTAACGTAATATGTTTTTTTTTTGTTGTGGTCCTCGATAATTCTTAAATTCTTACAGTACTTCAATGTACGATTATAGTTTATTTCATCGCTATTTGCCAAATAGAAAATCTCAAAACATACCGTGGCTTCTTTTTATGGATAGGCTCAGGTAGCTGTTCGATTTATCGGTAAGATAAGAGAGTTTTTTATTTGACAAATAGCGATGAAATGAGTAGTAAGTCTTAATATAATTGAGAAAACACCCCTCAAGTATGTTCGAGTGTCTCTTAAATCAATCTCATTACTCTTCATTGCATTTTTGTAATTTTCTCATGACTGTTGTAGAATCTGATGCATGGTTTAGTTATGTATCTGTAATTCAAAATTTTTTGGGTAATCACAAGGCAAACGACTACCAAGAACTAGTACATAAGATGCTAAAATGTTTTGAAAAATTAGGAGTCAATATGACTTTTAAGTTATATATTTTTTTGCATACCTAGTCACTTAAACAAATTTCCTTCTAATTTAGGAGATTGTAGTGAGGAATTAGGTGAACAGTTTCATCAGGATATCCGAGTAATGCAAGAAAGGTATCAAGGAAGGTGGGATCGTCACATGATGGTCGCTTACTGTTGGAGTCTGCAGAGGGACTGTTCACAGCAAAAATATAAAAGAAAATCGTACAAAAAACTTTTTTATAATTTTTAATATCTGAATCAATTATTCATAATTTTCTTGTTAGATTTTATATATATAAAAAAAATTCAAAACAAGAGAAATTGCTTATTTTATTTTCTTTTCTTGGTTTACATTAATATTCATCATGTATGCTTATTTCAGAAACTGGAGCTAATCAAGAAAATGTAATGCCATTTTCAGCATCAGGGGCAGTAATGTACTTGAAATCGATTCCTAAATTCCTGGCAACAAATTGACTATTCCCCAGTGTAATCGTATCACATTTAAAGATAATTTAAGAAAATTTTCAAATAAATCCAAACAAAAAACCTTTTGTCTTATCTTGAAATAAGTCTTCAAGTTATAAAATTAACCCATTTACTGTTAAGACTTAGATAACGATTTTTCAAACGACTATCTTCAAAAGTTAAGACAATATACTATAAAACAAACATTTTATAGAACAGAAAAACATAAAATAACCTTCTTGCTTTTTCTTGCAATAAATTTGAAGCGTACAATTAGTTGCAACACACATCAATGCCAGGCTATTCTACGTCATACCCGTCGTTAGAGATTAATAAATCGACTGGGACTGGGTATAAATCTTACGCAATACCGCAATAATAGTTCTAAATTATAGCGTTTTGTTTTTAACTGATTATCAACTGAAATAAAGTACTTATAATATTAGGTTGCGGTTAACATTGGTGTATTATTATATTACGTACCCACTTGAAATGAAAATCATTGGTTTTCCATCATATACATACGCATAGTAACGCATACAAGTAATATATATTTAAAGATTATGGTTATTTTGTCAACGCAGGTAGTGATTTCATAGGATGACTGTTGTGAGTGCTGAATACGAACTATTATTACGTCATGAAACGGTGTCTATAAATATGAAAAATGTTTATAGGCGGCCATTAAAATCATGTTAAATGTAGTTATGCGCTAAATCATAACAATTTAAGTACCACTTATATCTCATAAACATATGTTGTAATGTACAAAAGAGGTATTCAATAAAATTTTCATCACCTGATTGTTGTACTTCCTCTAATGAAGGTTTAGTAAACCAATACGTACACTGAAAGAACAATTTGTTTGTAGGTAAATATGATTATTAACACGTATGGAAATATGGTGGAATGCTATCTATACTTTAGGTATATCCTGTATTACATTTTTATTTAATAGACTTTATTTATAAATCTACATATTTTTATCGGTAATATTGTTTTTCATTTATACGCACCGTTAATATAGTGCTAGGAAATTTTAATTTAGTAATAACTAATAGGGTTGAGTTATTTATGTTCCTAAGCCTTATTTATACATATTTCACATATATTTATTACATACCATATTTGTATTAATACAAACATATACAAATTAAATACATACCATATTTGTATTTTGATCCTTATACAGTATGCTGCAAGGAATTAGTAATTCTCTACATAGAGGGTCTTTCAATAAGAATTCTCTCGATTTTTAAACGTAAATAATACAAGCTGTGTGAGATATTCACTAATTTTTTTTTATTTGAAAGAATATTTTATGGCATTAAGTATAGAATATATCGTCATTCAAATATCCGCCGCGGCTTTGCTTGGTGGTACGTATTCGGGAGGTCCAATTTTCGATGATTTTGTCGCATAAATCTGGCTGAATTTGCTGACTGGACGGCGTTCGATATGTTGACTTTGAGCGCATCAATTGTTTGCGGTTTATTCGCATAAACCTGCGATTTAAGATAGCCCCAAAGGAGGAAGTCTAGAGACGTTAAATCGCATGATCTCGATGGCCAGTTCACGTCGCCGTTGCCCGAGATAACCATGCCCTCAAATCGCTCGTACAAAATGTGTATCGTGGCACGTAGCTCCGTCCTATTGGAACCACATGTCGACAGTATCTATATCATCCAGTTTAGTCTACAAGAAGTTGCTTATCTTATCATCGATCTGTAGCGCTCGGCGTTAACGGTTATGGCAATGCCAGTTTCGTTTCGGAAAAGTACGGACCAACGATTCCGCTAGACCAAAATCCGTACCAAACAGTGACTTTCTCGGGATGCATTTGGTGGTGGTGTATCTCGTGTGGATTGGTATCATCCCAAATCCCAAAATTTTGTTTGTTCACATGTCCATTTATCCAAAAATGGGCCTCCTCACTAAAGATGGTTTTTTTGGCGAAAGGGTCAACTTCCAACTGCTCCAGTGTCCAATCAGCGAACACACGGCGTTGTCTATGGTCGTTTACTTTAAGTTCCTGGGTTAATTGGATTTTATACGGGTGCAGACCTTAGTCCTGATGCAAAATTCCGACAACAGATGTTGCTTTAACAACATAACCTAATAAATTTCGAGCGTCCGTATTGAGAGACTCTGTACATGCCATAATTACTTGCAGTAATTGTGATATTTATGGTGTCATTTATTATTAATAAATATACATTTGTTTTCCTATTTCTTAATGTCCAGTTTTATTTTTATACTAAATTTAAAATTATTGTTTTATACATCACCAAATTTACACAACCTTTTGGACACTTAGAAAAGAAAAATAACACAAGAGTCCATTTTTAAAAACATCTATAGGGGTAGAATTACTCAAAGTTAAAAAAGTTAAGTTAAATTTGTCTACAACTACTTACTGTATGTTCGAAAAAGTTTTTTATATCATTTTAATATGAAAATATTTTTTGTAATTCCAAAAATACTATCATATTAGGTTTTACTATCCACCAGTGATTTTAATTATATATTTTATTTTATAACAGTAAGGCAGGTATGGAATATTCATTTTACCATTACCATGATAACCTTCCTTTAGGAGCCATTCTCACGAATTTTAAATTTGAATGTTAATCCTTGCTATTGGATCACCCCGTATAAACTCAGTTAAAAAGATACATTCCGTATGTTGTAGTCAATGGGCCTTGCCACGTGGGCGTGGGTCTGCCTTAACAAAACAACGATTATCTATATATATAGAATGCGACGTGAAAGGTACCTCAATGACTTTTTTCAAACATTAAGTCGCCCGAACACATCTCCAGACGGTAGCGCTGACATTATCTGCAAATAATGACTCGTAAACATTCCGAAGCAATTACTTTGTAATTTCATTGTACGAATGCGCCCCGGTTTGTTTTGCAACTAGTGCAAAATAAGGGCTGAACTCGGTTTCCCAGTTTAATCGACAAAAATGGTAAACCGAAATAATACGGGAATGCCGCATGGCATATCTTCCCTTAATCAGTTTCCGTAAGGCGCACGCACACATGGGCGTCCAAAAGGGGCAAGGGGATAATTGTCATTAAATTATAATAAACTCCAGGTGTATAGAAAACTATTAATTATGTTCTCAGTTTTAAAATAAACACGCCCTCTATTAACCAAAAGCATAATTAATTATTTCCTATATTTCAAGCAAATGTATCGACCGGACCTCATTAGTTTCTATAACAAGATATGAATCATATTGATAATAATATATCTTATTCTGGTATTAATATTTTACAATAGTTTTTACATATACTTTTAAATACCTATTTTCAAATGTTGGGATTAATATTTCTATTCTATTTTAAAATTTTCTTGTAACATTTATATTAGATTATATATTTTCTGAAGTTTTAAATTTTTTAGTTTAATTCATTTAAAACCGTTCTAAATTTTATCCGCCCTGGAAATATTGCTGCGGACGTCCATGCACATAAACCGCGAGGGTACTTTTGTTTTCAGTTGTTCTTGTTTCTGTTCTACTCTGTTCTATAGTAACTGGGAAAACACCGGATAAATATACGGAAAATATAGAGGAAAAATTAGGTCTCGAGCTGTATGATGCTGATATCGCCTAAAGTTAAATCTCATGAATTTCAAAAGGTTATGTAATTAACCATATAATCTTTTTGTGGATATAAAGCCAAATGTGAAATACTAAAAATATGTCGTGCTGTGTGGTCCAAATTAGCGTTCAACTATATCGGGTGATTTAATTTAATTAATTTAATTGATACAGGGCTATTTAATAGTCTTTTAAATTAGAAATTTGAAATTTAAGTTAACGATGTTATATGCGGCTCATATTTACTATGAAAGGGCAATTGAAAATCACGTCCTATTTTTCCGGAATTAGGTCCAAGTCGATAGTTTTAAATAGAACTTCGTATATTTCTCCATACTGTTAGAGACACCTCAAAATTCTCTTTTCAACAACATGTAGGAAGTTGCTACTTTTTTTTTAATGGTAGCATAGGTCTCATCTTTCTTATTTTAATATGGCAGCAATCTGACGTAAAATAAGTCAAACAAGTTGTCAGATAACAAGAATCAAGGGCATTCTTGTTAATCGTGAATCAATCTCGTAATACTTTTAATTTCCCACAAAATGGGATAATTTTTATTTTTCTTTAAAAAATCAACAGTTTTTCTCGAAGATTTTGATTAGGAATTTTATACCGCTACTGAAATGTGCGTTAAATCAAAACGACGCGTTTGACTTTTCATGACAAATGTTTTTCGACCTCCACTTCTTAACAAAGGCTCACTTACTTTTATTTTTAATCTCATGCACATTTCTGGTGAGACAATTGAAACGAATTTTGCAACTAAGCCTCTTTTATACCTTCCAAATATGCCTACATTATCTAATAGTATAGAATATTGTCTGTCACATATCGCACTTCCATAAAATGTTTATTTCTATTACTACATCCTTATAGAAATCCCTAAATATGGCTTTTATAAACATTTGTGTGATTTTGTAGTACTGCTTGCCACAAACATTATTTCTATTACTACCTACATCCTTCCGTACATAAAAATCCGTTAAGATGGATTTTACAATTTCTGTGACAGGCAGTACTATAAAATCGTACAAATTTCCAAATCCCTCAATCTATAATAATTAGAAAAATCGTTCCGCAGCAAAAAAAAACAGTAATATCGATAGTTTATAGTTAAGCTGTGTTAAAAATAAATCCAACTGTTGCAAAATAGTCCACGAATTTGTCCAGAAGTCCTAAAAAAATTACAAAAATCATCCTATCTTAAAAGAGTTAGCAAAATAGGATAATTCAATCCTATTTTAATTAATACAAATATAAATGCCTTGCAATCCAGACAAGTATTTGTGTACATGTTCAATTCTTTTTCTAAAGATTCATATTTTTTATTATCAACTTTAAAGGTCAGTACTGACATAAATCGTATCGATGTAGATGTATACCCTACGGATTTCATTCGGCATTTGTCCTGGATCGGCGTACCGTGTACGGCACTGATGAGAAGTAATAGGTTCGAAACAGCTGTCTGTCGTTCGGTTCCCATCCGGGACGGATGTCGAATCCTACCCGTGGCGGGTTTTATTTTTTGATAAACTTTAAAGTGTAATAAAAAATATACACACACAAAACACACATTCATAATAGTTTAATTGTTAATGGTCTTAATTTAAAAAAATTGAGGGTATTCTGAAGCCTCCAGTGTTTGATGCCAATTTTGCTGAATATTTTTCCTTCCTTTTTATCGTATTTGTAGTCTGCAGAAAAATGTTTGAAATTTTAAGTGAGAATTTTATTATTATAAAAGTAACGGAAAATGTGGTTCTATTACATTTGCTTATTTTGCAAATGATTTTCGGCAAAGAAATAAACTCAAGAATCTGTTTTCTTATCAAATTTTCTTCGCGAGATAAACCAATAAAATACAATCGCTGTCTTTTCTTTTTATAATATTTTAAGTTGACCTACTTAAACAGTATAATGTTGACAATTGCTGAGTTTACTATTTTCATCATTTGATACAGCAAGAAAAGATGCTAGTCAAGCAATTTGAACAACACATTACGTACAACAAATTCACCACTACAATTAAGAAAATGATAAACATTCTTTGTATTTAAGTTAAAAAAAAATCTATTTTCATAAAGAAGTCTCCATATAAAATATTTTTTGTCGTACACACGTTTACGTAATACCTTAATAGACACCACCACGATATCTTTAGTATGATTATAGTTTACTACTTCTACAACCATTAAAAATTTATGGATAATAAAGTAGGAACATTTTTTAAAGGGTTCCGGCGAAGATATTATAAATCATCACTGATACAAACTCGTTAAACGTTAAAAATTGGTCGTGATTCATCGACGCACTCTGCAATATAAATGCAAATTATCACCGAAATTAATAGATAATAGGTGTGTGCCTACATTTTTGAGGTGTGTTGTAGCTCGCTTGTTCGACTGTTACAAATAAATTATTCATAGAGCAATAAAATCAATCAACAGATGTTTATTTTATCCAACACAATTAACTGTGCCATCAAAATGTTTGAGAGTTTGATTTTGACTAATGGATTAACCGACTGGTATTCAATTCATTGGAATAGATGTTATACTCCGTATATTCGTGTGTATTATAAACGATTTTAGGCGAATCGAGTAACTTAAATTTTAAATCTCTAGTATAATACAGGGCCCAACCCGAATATATTCACCTATTTTATTTCATTAATGACAAAGAAAAAAGTAATCAATTACTCCGTGCGAAAGTAAGTTTAACGAGAAGAGTAGGCTTTGTAAATTTTTATATAATTATTGACAATTGTCAAATTTGGGCGTTGGTCAACAGAACATTGCATTTTGTTGTATTAAGAAATTTAAAGATTTTAATTGTCTTAGATGTATGTAGTGAATCCGAGAGTTTATGTTATTGATGTAGCTAAGTTTAGATAGAATAAATAAATAACGTTTGCTCACCATTGCGACCATTTTTTGAATTAGGTGTCGGGAGTTGACTGTCTTGAAAACTACTCCAAAAGCTAATAACTTGATGCAGTTATTACCAAGCGAGATGTATGTATGCATGTACGGTTGGTTCAACACTCCAAGTGGGGCAATGCCGCCTATAAAAGCTTTCTAGATCTAACTTCTTGGGGATCATCAATCCCCTATAATTTTTAGATTTTCCTACATACGAGTATATTATGTCATTTTACTATCCTTGACTTCACTCTTCGGGTTTCTTACTCCGATCTTGTTCAGGTCGTCTTTCACTTTTTGTATCCAAGTTGATTTTGATGTACCTATACGTTTCTTGCTTGCTGGTTCCCAATCCATTATTGTCTGCTGTATTATTGCTTGCTGGTTATTGCATTTATCACATCTTCTCTGCGTTCTCCACATACATATCACAGCTATCTTGGTCTTTGATCATCAAGCGTCCCTATTATGTTCTCTCTATTAATTCTTCTTCTGTTTCCAAATTGGTTTCTTAATTTGTACATATTCTGCATCTAGTGTTGTGCTATTAGGCGACATACTTGCCATAAACCATTGACCTAATCTGTGAAGGATTTAACAGGTATTGGATAGCCGTTGCAACATAATTGCTCGGGAAAATCGCATTTTTACCCCCGACAAACAGATGTGTTTTGGTTTCGAGTACTAGTGCAATATACAAGATTTTTGACTTTAATATCTACAGAACATAAAGTAATATATGCAAATAATATATCTAGAAACACGGTTGACAATAAATGTATATGGAGCTACATGTTCCCACACTCAATAATCGTTTCCAGGAAAGGGCAGCAATCTTCCATCAAGCAATAAATAGAAAAGGAACCATACCATTAATTCTGCCATCAATTTGAACTAATAATGGTTCCACACTATGAGCTGAGAATGCACCCCAAGCCATTACTTCCATCTTTTATGATTGGAATTTGGTACTTTCAAATGTATTTAAAGTGAGGGTCTTTTTTTTAACACATTTGAACATACACGGAAACTAGACTTCCTTCCCCAAAAAGCCTACATACAGGCTTGAGTAGGGGAAGGTTACACATATAAACGCGGACAAACGCCCAGCCCTGAGGGAAGTGCCAGGTTCCCTCTGGTGAGAATCGAACTGATGCAGACAATGTGCCCAGTATTTGGCCCAGTTGCCACCCTGTTACCAAATATCAAGTCAGCGCCACCGCTGCACTATAAGAATGAGACCATGTGTCACCCATCCAAGTCGCATCCGGGATATTCGTTGCTTGACTTCGAATAGCGCAGGTCCGACAATGAACGGAGTACACTGCCTCATCCTGCCTTTGAATAAAATATTGCACTTTTTGGTTTTCTAACATATTTTCTCCATCATTTCCAAATAAATTAAATTGAGATCCGTCGGATAAAAGAACGTTTCTCCACTTTTCGAAAATCCAATTACGATAGTCGCGGACAATGTGACAGCGCGCCTCCTTATTTTTGTACTTACAAGTGGTTTCTTTACTCTAACTCTACCAAATAGTTCACGTTAATGCAGGCCATCTTGAAACCGTTATCCGACTAACATTTATGCTATATCCCTCTCGTAATTCATCTGATATATCACAATAGCGAGTGTCGTCTTACGTGTGTCACTTTTTGATTTTCATTTGATAACATAGTCTATCCTTCGAGTTATGTTTCGAAGTTTTCCAGATTTGAGATGATCCTAAAGGCTTTCTCTTGCCTTAAATTTTTAATTAACTCGTTAACCGTTTATTTTTCAGCACCAAAAAGCAGGGCTATTTCACGCGAAGATTTTCCTGTATTTCAAAGTCGTATAATACACTCACCCATCTGAATATTAATGCAATGCCACATAATTACTTAGTACATTAAACATTAATTAATTTAGAACATTCACATAAAAAGTAGTGGTGAAAGAATCCAACAGATATGTACATAAATGGCACAATAGAATAAACAAGGTAACCAGGTACTTATGAAGGAAACAAATATTTATTTTATCTCATTAATCCTTCAATAACAATTATTCCAGTTTGAAAATTTCTCATTCTATGTACAGCTTGTCAAAGAATAGGAAAAACTGTGAGATTCTATGTATGCGTAGAAGAAAGAGTGAGGCAGCATTAGGATTCTGTATACATTCATACATACTCGATTCACTCTGAAAAGGTCTCAATGCGACTGAGTAAAGACCTGGTTATTTACCGCACACCCCACCGCGTGAGTGGTCCGATAGCGCAGTTTTGAGACTTGTTCCTATTCTTGACAAGCTGTATATTACAAGCATACTATAATAGTTATCGAGTAGAGCCACTGATTTAGGGCAAAATTAATGTATGAATTGTGAAATCATAATTTTTCTAGTGCATTTTACTGTGTATTGCAGTCATTTATGTATTAAAAAAATATATTTATTTTATAATGTAAATTATTATTTTTCGAGTATGTTTTCTATGAGAATTGCACGGTTTTGATAATCATCTAGTGGTAACTAAGACAATGGTAATCCCCTCGTGATAATACTAATTTGGTCCCTGGGCAAAACGCTCGTCGGCTGTGTTATTTATTCTTTTATAGAAATTATACCTCTATTGTTATCATGAAATATAACTCTCGGTCCACGACCCCTTACAGAGCGTTTGACTGATAAGACCTAGACGGTGCAAGGCAGGCAGTTTATGCAGAGTTTCGTTTCAGCTTTACCGACACTGCAGAAATTTAAATTAATGATTTACATAAATGCATAAAAGGTCAGATAAGGCGCCTCGTTTTGTTACTTGAGATTGGCTTTGTTCTCAAAGTTAAATAATTGACTTTTATTAAGCTTTTATGTAAACGAAAATGAACCGTAATGAGGTTTCTGAGTATGATTTTAAAACGTGCGAAGCTGGAGTTTTCATAATTGTTGATAAAATACACAACTTGCAACTATTTTGTGTTTTACAACTTCTTATGTTCCCAATAGTTCGACAGATACTACGGTCCAGTTCGGGTCGTTCATTCCCTGAGGTCTTTAACGATCCAGTTAATATAGAAGTGATACGGATATTAATTTCTCTTGATGTTATTTTGTACAAATCATAGTTTATTTTAACTTTATTTGCTATTTGGCTCCACTCTTTCCTGTACTTATTTTTTCCCCCAATTACCTACTCCATCTTTACTGTCTATTTGGTCTATTATTTGGCCTTGCCATTTAATTCTTGACCTCCCTCTCGGCCTAGCTGCCATTTTCTTTATGTTAATTTTGGTTCCTCGCATTCTCTTCTTTGCGTGGTCCAAATCATTTAATCCTTGGGTTTTTATATGTATCACAATATTTTTTCCATCCATTAAATTACTGACTTTATGATTCATAAATGTCCTGAATTCTCCTTGTATCCCTGTTGACTATATTCCTTCCTAAGATCCTTTTTTCTAATATTATCAATCTTTTTTCATCGTTGTTTACAAAACACATTGTTTTGGCTGCGTATGTTATTCCTGGTCAGATTGCTGCCTTATACACATATTTGTATTTTTAGACATTTTACTAAGGACTTTTAACAGGCTTTAGTATTTACAGTATATTTCTTATTCTTTCAGTATGCTTCTATCATTTTGTCCATTTACCGTTACTACCGAAACCTCTAATTGCACTTTCACTAGGCACAGTAGTTTTTTTTCTAAACATTGTTTATTCCTTGCCATATTGTCATGCTAGGTCCTATGCGTATCCTATAATCTATGTTGATCTTGAGGTAATTATTCAGCACATTTCAAGGTTATATTAAAAAGATTTATTGAGAGATCGCCTCCTTGTCCCACGCCTATTCTTATGTTAATATTCTCTGTGTCCATCATCTCTTGTTATAATTTCTTTATCGAGTTCTCCATTGTCATCTTGCTTAACTTGTTTAACTCTGCTGACCGTATCCATCTCTTTCATTTCGGCTGAAGAGAATGTGTTATATTGTACTTATAGTACTTTTCTACCTATGTGCTTGTAGCACATACTTATTGCATCAAATGTTGGATAATCCCTTCATGAATCATTGTTAGTATTAGTTAACCTGCTTAGTTAACCGATTTCTCATTATCCACATTGACAATTTGTATGTCGTATTTAGTAGCATAAGCCTGTTATTTTAAAAAAAACTAAATGAAGTTAGCCATTACTTTGTGATAGTTGATCACAATGATACAGTAAAACACTTAACTTTGTTACTACCACATATTTTATTGTAACTTAACACTTAACGCTACTATAGTTTCGATACTTTAGCTATCATTTTCAAAGCGATTCAAAAGATTTCAAAGAGATTCTTTTGAATCGCTTTGAAAATGATACGCTAAAGTATGGAAACTATAGTAGCGTTAAGTTACAATAAAATCTGTGATAGTAACAAAGTTAAGTGTTTTACTGTATCACTGTTATTTTTATATTTGGCGTCTCCCTTTGTTTGACATTTGGCATTTTTTCTCTTCAGATTTTGAACAATAGATTGACATTCATTTCAGTAATATTTCTCCACCAGTTTTTTTATTAATTCGTTATTTATTTCGTCTAATCCTGCTGCCTTTATTAATTTCAATTATTTTAATATTTCTTCAAATTCTGTGTAAGCAGCAACATCTTCGTTGTCTCTTTTGTGTCTTATATTTATTCAGTTTTGTCTTCCATTTCTGTTTGTATTTGTATAGTTTATGTAATATTTTCCTAGTTTTCTTGCTGGTAGTTGGTTAGTTTTAGTCTGTTGTCTTATATATTCAGAGCTTCCTCTTGTTTGAGAGAAGAGGAAGCTTATTTTTAACAAAGATAATTCTTTCCAACTCCTGCATATGTTCATGGATCCGGTTTGAACTTTTCTTTCTGTAAAATTTTGCAGTTTCTTATTTTATTTCTCTATTCGTCTAGGGATTTTTTCGTCTATTCCTTTCTTGTTGTCAGTTTCAATTTTTCTAAAAACCAGAATCATGAAATGCTCGGTTTTTTCGTGTCTTCTTACTTTATTTTGGAAAATTGTTGTTATATGTTTCTTCCACATCTAATTTTTGTATATCTCACTTCCTTCTCTTTTTTTGTTTTTTCTTATTTGTAATTATTCTCTTTTTAATTTTGCGATTAATATATAAGTTCCCTATAGTTATTTTAGTGAAGACTCGATAAACTACGACTTTAATAGATCACACTAAACATAATTCCAATATCGCATTTTCCTGCATTCAAATAAAATCTCAACCTCGGTCTCAACGTTGCATTCACTATAAAACGGGACCCTAAGTCTTATGCTGATTATGATTTGCGAATAACAAACTTCCTGCTAATGAACCTTATGAGGATCTTCCTGTTTCAAACATATGTACACATGTAGTTACCCTAGAGAGAATCTGCCTTGAAGTTTTATATGTTTATCAGCTACAATTATAACGTTAGTATTTGAAGGTAAAATACCACTTGTTGCTTCATATAATTGATCAAATATTGTGTTGTTCCCATCACTGTGTATCGACGGGATTGTATTTTCTTTGTTATGATTAACAATATAAAGTTCGATGCGGACAATATTAGGAAATGTACATTTCTAACATTTTTCTGTCTACAGTATCACTAGTTTTTAATTATGTCACAGTTATTTTCCCAAGACCGAGAATTCCAATGTTTTCTCTTATTTTCTTGTTAATATTTTTGTATTTAATATATTTACTTTTTCTAAATTAAACTTCTCATTATAAAATGGGTGACCTATCATGCCTACTCACTGTCTGTGATGTTGAATATGTTACTATGAATGTTATTTAGTAGCGTAGAGGACAGAAGGATATTAATTACAACTTTTTTATATAGTGGGGCGCTTTAGTATTTTTTTCTGTATTGCTTAGTATCTGATATAAAGTTATGCCGGTAATTATCGTAAAACCTTGTATAAATTGTGTAATTTAATATTTTCTGTAACATATGCTTGGAAGAATTTGTTAGAGAATTATACATTAATACAGTGAAAATTTGTTCTTAATATATCTTTTAATTTCATATTTAAGTATTTCTTAATACACTTTACTTCTACCCATTACCAACTTTTAGATGCCATTAATATAAATTTCCAGGACCACAAACACCCTCTACAAAGCACAAGGTCATTGTCGGCTACCCAACGAAAGTGAAACTTTCCGCAGATATGCCGCAATTCAGCAATTTATATTTATTTTAAATTTCTATTACCCTCCCGAGTGCTCAAATTAAATAGGGCTGTTTTCCTTGTCATTTTCGTATTTACATTCCAGGTTCCAGGTAGTATCTTTGTGACCCTCTGTTTATTCGAGTCGCAATGATACTTGATACTGCTTGAACAATTTCATAATAGTGTGTTTTCCAGTGTTTATTTCATCGACTTACAAATAGTATAATGTTTTCCGCATCTGTGTTATTGTATTAGAGTTACAACATATAATAGGTTATAATACAACTTCTTCACATTCTTGTGATGAATTGAATCGAATGAATTGAATGTGAAATTATTGTCATACAAATAGAGTTCTAGAAGATGGTAGAATACGACAGAAATTATTAAGATATATTTTATTTTTTTATCAATAGGATAATATACTTCTAAAGTTTATTAAATGAGTTACTAGAAAGCTTCCCAGGGCACCAATTTGGCTTCCGAGAGGAAGGCTCAACTATAGGCCAACTCCATAGGATCATAAACTTAATTGAAAAATCGTTGAAAGAAAGAAAAGTTTGTTCCACCGTCTTTATTGATGTGGCACTGGCTTTCTATAAGGTGTGGCATGAAGAATTTAATTATATATTAAGCAAGTTCATGCCAACACGGTACTTACAATTATTAAAGTCTTATACTTTGTATAGATGTTTTAGCATTAAGCAAAAATATGCTTACTGCGAATTAAAGGAAATTAAGGAATACCACAAGGCAGTGTACTAAGGCCAGTATTTTACCTGTTATACATCAGCGATATTTTTAAATCAAAGCAGATACGGTAGCCACGTTTGCTGATGAACCGGCTCTAATACCTGTAGGTAAAGATCAGAAATAAGCGGCAATAAATCTGCAAACCTAGTTAATACAATTAACAACTGGACTAAGCAATGGTGAACAAAAGTGAATGAGACTAAATCTGTCCCTGTCAATTTCACGAATAGAATAAATAATTATATCAGTGTTAGTATAGTATCTCAATATCATATGCCTATATAACAAAATATTTGGATATAATATTGGACGTCAAGCTACGCTGAGAAACTTATATAAAAAAAAAGAAGTGATCAAATTAATATCAGAAGTTGGTGCGTTCGTATACGAACTCAACTATCCTCAAGCCAATTTGTTTGTATCTACAGTAAAGTAAATTATGTATATGTTACTGTTTCTCACGAATTAATGTATTCATATTAATTTCACGTTATGCAAATCTCTCGGTTACAATTTTCTCCGGTTAACCAAATTCCAACTTTCAAAATTAGGCCGTATGCCTAGGGACGCATCAGAAAAAGTTCATAATTTAATAAGTAATTCAAATTGCCCGCGCAATAAAAATCCCCTGTATAAAAGCATTAACTTTAATTATCTCATTAAAAAACAAATATAATTAGACTTGTGGAAGTTTTAGGAAGCTGTTTTTTTAAGGGTACGAATAGTATAAATATTATTGAGTACAGTTAGGTGCTACATAAATATGTATATACTGTTATTTTAGATGTTGGTTTGTATGTATAATATTTATAAGTATATTGCTTAAATTATATATTTTGTGATGTAACTAACTAATTTTGCTGTGCAATAAATACATTATTGTTAATGGATTCTTTTAATTAATTAATAATCTGTTGGTGTCAAATAAAAGTAATATGTTCACAAAATCTAAAAATTAATAAAAAAAAACTGTTCCTGATTAATTTCATAAGATTTCTAGTTCCTTGTACTAAGCAATGCCCCATTTGGGAGTTTATTAGAAGAAAACGTGGGGTTTAAAAAATGTGGGGTCTCGTTTTGATTTTGATACGATTTGTATTGTTTCGAACGAAACTAAAACCACCTGCGCTTCCCCAAATTTCTTCCATTATATGTACAGCTCATCAAGAATAGGAACAAGCCTCAAAACTGCGATACCGGACCGACCACAAGATGCTCAGTAAATAGCCTGGTCTTTACTCAGTCGAATTGAGGTTTTACGGCCTTGAATATCCATAAATATATATATTGAATGTTTATGTACCCAGAGTTAGATCTAGCCCCGCGTAGAGTGCATTATTTTCCCTCCGAATACTATCTCACTCTTTCTTCTACGCAACACAGAGAATCTCACACTTTTTCCCATTATTCATGAACAATACTAGCCTAAATTCGCTATACGATAGCAGTATATACAGACGTAGATACATAAAATAAGGTAATCGAACTAACTTGTATATAGACAGTACTGATTTACTTAAAAAATAGTTAGATAAGTTAAAAATGTTGTTACAGTATTTCTTTAATGCACTTTTTTCTTTAATACAACTCATATAACCTACAACTTCCTATATTGTAGTCATACGCCAAAGTAAAACTAATTCTAGTTACCCTTATCGTAAATTCTAACCATCTGCCTCTTGCCAATAGGTCACTACCCTCGACTTTATGTCTATCGTCATCTATTCTCCTGTAACACTTGGTCATTGTTACTTAATTTTATTTTTATTACTCCTACAATCTAATCGTTAAGTATATTAGTAATGGCCGTTCTGTATTTTATATAATGGCACAGATAACAGTAAATCTAGTATAAGCCGATTAATGTCCTGGGCAATCTTCTTTCGGTTCTTATGGTCCATATAATAAACTGCGAACGCAAGTTATTTACAAAAAAAGGCATAATAATGGACATAAAAGTCGGTTTGTTTTAACGTCCCCCCTTGCCAGATATATCCGGCGAGAGTTAACAATAAAGTTGATTAAATTGTTTTCGTGGCATGAAAACACTTTTGTGACTGATTTCATTGCTTCGAAATTCAGAGGAACAGAATCGCCGTTAATATAGCATTACTTTTATTAAACTTTAAAGAAATTTTGGGAACGAACAGGGCGTTCTAGCTTTGTACATTTTAACATTTATTTTGTTTTGTAACGGGTGCTTTACACCGAGAAAACAGTATTTCTGATGAGTGTATGGGACTTTAATTTCTTTAACGTAAATATATTAATTTATAGTTCCAAACCTCCCAACCATAAAATGATCGGGAATTATGTTCAAATATACTTTTTATTTTATTTGGGCAGATTTAATTACGAATTACCTTAGTTTTCATCTAATAATGTGTAGCTACTACATTTGATACATATTGTATAGAATATGATTCATGATTCATACTTTTCTTTGGAAGCACAACATGCAAATCTACAACTAACAAGTCCTGCGTAATACTAATTTTATTTTATTAATAATCTGCCTCTGACCTCTCTTTCAACCTCAATTTAGACTATAGACATTGTTTGGGCTCTACTATGATATTCGAAATTTAACAAATCTCAATATATTTTTACAGACACTACGAATTTTTTTAATTTAAGTTAAAAAGAACAAGTTTTTTATTAACGAAATTAAAAGAAAAACGTTAGTCCGTCAGTAGAAATGACAACCTCAATTTTGGCTATAGACATATTTCAGGGCCTCTGTTATAATATTATAAATTCAAAGCGTTTCAAAAATTTTTTTACTGACGCTTCAAATTTTTTTAGGAAAAAAAATATAAGATTTTTGATTAACCAAATAAAAAAAGTCACCATTCCATCAGAAGACATTACAAAACCTCAAATTTAGCTATGGATATCGCGTAGGATCCCTACTATGACATTTTAAATTCGAGATGTCTCGAATGTATTTTTACACAGACTACGAAGTTTTTTTTGAGAAAAAGTACAAGCAAGCCTTTTTTTTAACGAAAATTTAGAAAAACACCGTTGTGCCTGTCGATATTACACAGCCACAATTTTGACTGTAGACATTGTTTAGAGCCTCTACTATGACATTCCAAATTCAAAACGTTTCAAATATTTTTTACACGCGCTACGAATTTTTTAACGAAAAAGCTTCACGATTTCTTATTAACGAAATTAAAAACAAAATCACCATTCCCTCAGTAGACAATTGCACAAACTCAAATATGGCTAGAGGTATTTCCTAGAGTCTCTACTATATTTTAAATTGAAGATGTATCAAATAGTTTATTGTGGATCAAATATCATATTAGGATTTTAATCCCTCTTATGTATCAAAATTATGATATTGCAGTGGATACATCATTTAATTCAAGTACCTATATTATAAAGGGCAGTGCTTTATATTCCTCTGATATAAGTTACCCGGACATTGGTATAAACATAACTAAGTGGTAGGCTATATAGACTACTGGAAAAAATTAAGGGAACAAAAAAGTTTCCTAAATTTTTTGGTGATTTTTGAAACGCTGTATCTGACTGAAGAATGGTCGAATTTAGATGAAAAAAAAAAAAAAAGAATTTTTAAACTGAGTTTTTAATTTTGAGATTTTTTGACGGAAGCTACAGTTATCGCACAATCATAAGAAATAGCACGAAACAAAGATTTTCCAAATTTTCATTTTTTGGTTTTTGGTCTACTGACTTGGGAAAATTTTTCTCAGTTAAACCAGTGCATTGGATAGTTAGCTTGTTTATTCAGCTTTATATAGATTTTTTCTTCATTCTCTCTACGTCGATTTTTCACTGAGATATCTGACTTTAAAAGAAAAAAGATCCTTTTGTCTTTGGTCATCTATATCTTAGCAACTAATAATCGTACAGTAAATCAAAGGGTGGTTTTAAAAACTTAAATAACACCCTACAAGGACCTATCATGATTTTTAGAGAAAACATTTTTTTTTCATCCTTCACATTAATTTGAAAAAAACTGAAAGGAAATGACGTTTTATGGTTTTTTAAAAAATCTACGACTTATTTACAAATTTTGATAAAGCGCCTAATTTTGAGCATACTTTTTACAGCCCAATGTACCGGCAATAGCTCTGGAAATTTGCAAATTGATTCACCGTATCGTTTTTCTGTTCCAAATGATCAAAGTTTTGAAAATAATTAATGGAACACGTTTATTGCTTCTAAGCACTTCGTAATCATTATCAAATTGTAAAAAAAAAATTTTTTAACTTTTCTCACAATTTTACATAAGATATCGTTTAAATTTAAGGAAAGAAAAATCAAAAAATTTTGGAATACAATTTTTAAAAAACTTTTGATTTTCTTTTATTTTGGAAAATTTTCTGCGCATTTGCATTATTACATTACATTCAAAGTTGATACTCCGAACTGAATTCCGGCCTCGATTTACACACATTCATAAGATTGATTTCCGACCATGTCAAAATTCTTTTTTTTAATCTCCATACGACCATTTTTCACTGAGATACAGCGTTTCAAAAATCATTAAAAAAATTAGGAAATTTTGTTGTTCCCTTAATTTTTTCCAGTAGTATAATTCAATTAATATGACCATCTGAGACTGTATATTATGAGTACATAACATACAGTGACCTGACCTACATGTTGTCTATTTATTCATTCAAGTGTATATTTAGTGTAATGTGTACTTACCTGTGTTTGTAGTAGGTAAATATTACAGGTTTATCAGGTACTATAGGCCTGATTCTACGAAGAATCAGGCGTATATAAAGTCTCTTCAAGATGAATAATGGTTCGTCCGTCATTGCGAAGCTGTTGAATTTTAATTAAATAATTATTCAGAAGTCGTATTACATATCTGCGATGATTCTGCCTTTTTGTAGGGTTCTGTACGAATTACCCTAAATTAACTCAATTTTTAACCCTAATATTCGTAGCTACGGATTTTTATGTTTTATATATTATTTAATGCATTTCTTCATTAGTTTCTCTTGCATAAGTTTCAGAATTGAATAAGTATTCTCATTATATATTTCTCGTTGGATATTACATTACTAAAGAAGGCTCTAGCTCATCCTTAGCTTTTGTTTTACCTTTTTTCAAATATTCTTGCTGTGCATTAACTTGTCTGATCACATTTTTGATGGCTTGAGCAAAACATGAATTGGGTTAGGTAATTACCTTTATTTGAACCATTTCTATTGCCTGCGTAATCCAGTAACAATTTGTCTCTTATTCCTTTTATCATATGTTTCGATTGGCCCACATTTTCAGAGGATTAAAATTAATATTAAAATGGCATTCTCATATTTTTATCGTTCGTTTATGTGCTTTTTTATATTTCTGTCATTCGCTTATGTGGTCTGGAGTAGGAGATTGGGACCAGTATTAGGACCAGTCATTGTATGCCCAAGTTCAAATTCTAATGAAAGACTCCCCGTCCCTTCCCCTGAGCACGGGTGTCTTAGTTCTCGTCTCTATGTGTAACCTTCTCTTTCCCCTGATACTTAAAGGGGAAATCTCGATCCGTATTTCTATATTTCTAAATCTTTAAACCACATGTAACCAGTCATTCATATTTTAAATTATACCCTTCATTAATTTTCGCCAAACATCTACAAACCTAGTACTTTTCTGTTTTCACCTTTAAGAAACAGCTAGGACATGTTCATAATTTGGAAACCAAATATAACAAGCATCGCTGAAGAGGAATAAACAACGATGAAGTTGAAAAAAAAAAAAGAAAACGCGTGATCAGTTTTATTGAAGAAAATACATTGAATGACTGGAAGATGCAGCTCCTATACCGTCATTCACTGTTACATTCTAGTTATGATGGCTAATCTACTGGCCAGTGGGTGATTTTTACAGATGTTTAATTAGAATGGTCAAGTTTTTTAATTCATGCTCTCTACAGATTCTATCAAATGTTTTCTACGGTATTTTTTTGACTTCACCAGATAGAACATATGATAAATTTAGTTCTTAACCGTCTCAATGCTTTTTGCGGCTATTTTATAAAGTTACTGTTATTTTATTCTGTGTTAAAATCTTAACATCAACACGTAACGTATTTTTTTAATTAGAATGCACGAAACCCATGTGCTGAGTGATGAAACGACAGTTCAAGCAATTTTATAGAAGACATGTAAGAAAAAAAAATGCTCGAACCGACGAATCCTATAAGAACATACATTATGTACAGTAATTAATCACATAAAAAAGCTCCATAAGTTTGATTATACCGATACTAATAATGAGGGATACCACGTAATACTTCCTATGGAGGAATAAAGAATGCATTGTCATCTAGCAGGCCTGCCGTATGCACGAAATCGTCCTCGTCATGCTTGCGTCACGTTTTCGTAATTCCGCCGTCTCCGTGATCGAACTTTTTAATAATTCGCCGAAACCATTTACTAAGATATTCACCCCTGGATAACTTCTATTGAAAATGCCAGTAACGATAAGACGCTTCCCGAGCCTCGTAACACTTCTCCCGAGTTAAGTAAATGCATTATTTGTTTTAAACTTCCACGAAACTCTCGGCAAAGAAAATTGAAACGATCATTAGCGTTTGTACTCGATATTGTTTGTATACAAAAAAAAGTGTACGGAAGTTATGAAACAATTTGGGAAGTTTATATTAGACTGATGCATAAGTTCTTAATGTTATTGATTTCGATGTAAATAACATCGATGATGGCTTTGAACAAAGAAAATATTGCTCTGCCGCCTTCTTAGATGTTAGTCGAGCATTTGATAAGGTTTGGCGTGAGACATTATTCTACAAACTAAAATTAAACCAACCACATACCTAGATAATAAAACATTAGTAATAGACATTTTTTCGTCAAAAAAAAAATGAACCGAAAGGTCCAACGGAAGATATGATTTAATACCCAACCCAAGCTGGTGTACCCCAAGGTAGCGTTCTGGGGTCCATACTATATCTAATATTTACAGTAGATCTTCCACTGGCCAACTATACTACAACAGCGACATTTTCAGACGACTCTGCCATATTATACTCCCGTCTAATAATAATCCCTTAATAGCATAAAAAATACTCCAGACATGTTTAGAACTGGCTCAGGCAGTGGAGAATCAGGGCGAATGAAAATAAATCTATTTGTGTTATATTTACCATGAAAAGACAAACTTGTCTACCAGTCACATTAAATGATCAACAGTACCACAAACTAATGAGACAAAACATCTTGGCCTGCACCTAGACCGTCGGCTGACTTGGTGCATTTTTTCACGAGGAACAACTCGGATTAAAACGTTCCGAAATGTATTGAATGTTGGATAAAGATATTGACTTACAAGACCATACTGCAACTAGTATGGATTTATGGTATACAACTCTGAGGCATAGCTGCAAACTGCAATCTTGAAATTCTACAAAGTTTTCAAAACAAGGTATTAAGAAATATGGTAGGCCCTTCTATTATCTAATCATGTATTACATAGAGACCTTCAAATACCTCTGTAAAGGAGGAAATAGAATGTTTTAACCTTAGTCTAAGGACCGATTGACGACACAACAAACCAAGCATACGAGTACTACCTCAGAGGCTGTAGTATTTAGCTTACTATATATCTATAAATAATGACATATGCTTGTACAAACCTGTAATTTATTTCGGTAGAGTATTCACTGGAATTCTCTGCAAATGTAATGTTTTATCTCTTGGTAGCTTATTGTTTTATTGTTAGATATATTGCCTGTAATATAGTAAGAATGAAAAGTGCCTTAGAATTTATAAGTAATAATATTTTCTCTAATTTATAAACAACTATGTTATGGACATGTGTGGGAACTCAAAAAAAGAAACAGTTTTAAAACCTTAAAACGGACTTTTCCCCACGTAGAACATCTCTATCTTGACATTGAGTGTCCGAGAAAAAATAAACCGACACATAAAAATGCAGAATATGTGTTTTATGCGACAGTTTCACTTTTTTCAAATAGTCCACCATCGTGCTTTCTCATGACCCATGGGCAGGGTGGGGTGTGTCCTATCCACCTCAAAATCAATAGATATATCAATAGATAATAACGTCTGGTAGACGTCCCTAATCGGAATCAGTCGAAACCCGATCGATCCGACACGATTTAATTGAGTGTGTGCTAAAAAAAAAATTTCTCAGATAGTCCACCATTGTACATTTTCATGACCCATGTACATGGTAGAGTGTGTTCTATCCACCTCAAAATCAATAGGTGTCGTCTGGAAGACGTCCCCAATAAGAATCAGTCAAAACCCGATCGATCCGACATGATTTAGATGAGTTATCGTACTAACAAGAATAAATGCCGACGACAACGACACACACACAGCAACAATTTTTTAAAAACCATTTTTTTTTATTTTTAGGTCACAAAACGAAAAATAAACCCAAGAAAAAATTGGTTTTTTCACTTTTTCTTTACACGATTATATTACTTTTCCGCGTATAGTGGAGTACGGAAAAGTAAAAAAAGATTATGGTTCATAGCTCGAACACCAAAAGAGGTATCGAATTCTAATTTTCAGTTTTCGAAAAGAGATTGGAAATGTCTATCTTTCCATACCTCTTATACAAAACGAGATTCTCTATAAAATAATTTTTATTTATCCATCTACTATAATACGAAATAATCCTCATGAGATTTTGCCTACATGTACGAATTATTTACATGCATGTATAAGAGACAATCTTGAGAAATCGTTAAAGGTTTCATTCCAACAGACCGTGAGGATGTCCTCACACTCCGCCTACAAGGATGCCGTATTAAAAAACCACAAAAAGCTCCTGTCGCACAAAGAAAATTCCACTCTTGTTGGCCAAGGGCATAGGTCTCACGTAACAAGTCTTTCAAACATCGTAATTCAGGTTAGGAGAGACCCGCTTTTTATCGCTAAGGACAAAGTGGGTATATTGCATTTCTCGAAAAACTCCAACATCTGAGCTTTCCCCCGTACGCGTTATTTCTTCCCACCGTTCTTCACATTTCACTGGCATTTGTGAAAAAACTCCGCTCTCATCATTCTGTTGTTTAAAAAGAGGGCCAAGGCTGAAACTGAGTAGTTTTAAGTGTTTAACTGCATGTAATTAACTGCGTTTTTTATTATGCCTGATTATTGTTTATATATGTTCTACTGTGTACATATTGCTAATATTCTGTACTTTATTGAAGCAAAGTAAACTAACATTGAATACTTTCAAATATATAATGTCATTTTGTTCAGAACACGAACTTGTCAAATAAAATGGCATATGTTTTGAATATACAGTGCGTTGAAAATGCTTGAAATAAATTTAATATTGTTAATTATTATATAAAATTAGTGTTAATAACACAGGCCTACAAATTTTGACATTTTGAAAGTTGATTTGGGTTTGATAAGTGATTATAAGTCAGTTATTTACGCTGATTTAATATCTACTTTCCGTTTTTGCCCCTCACCTAAGGTCTTTGCTTAACCGAATAATCAGAATAAATTAAAAACTAAAGGAAAAATTACATTTTAGTAAACATTATATATAATAAACAATAAACATAGTAAAAAGCAACAACACAAATAGTTTTGTGTCTGTAATTTCTTTTTTTTTTCTTTGAAAATATCTCCCCTTTTAACAAAAAAACTTTGTTTTGTAGTTTTTCTTGTATAATCATTCGTTGGACTCTTTGCAACATTCAGCAGTAATCTGCCATCATCGCCACATCCCATCGAGTCTGGTACCTCCTTTCCATCTCCTTTATTTCTTGATGGAACCTTTCACCTTGCTCCTCACTAACAGCACCAAGATTTTCTGGAAAGTAGTCCAGATGAGCATGCAGAAAATTTTTATGCTCATATTACAACCAAGTTGCTTAAATTTATCCAGCATTTTTGTTAAAAATTTCCTCGTACTGTGGATGTTTATAATTTCCTAAAAAAAATCTGTTACATTTTTAAAGCACATCCAAGATTCTTTTTGAATTCCTGACCAACAGTTTCCTGAAACTGTTGGTCCTGCATTAATTTTCTTATTTATGGTCCTACGAAAATGCCTTCCTTTAATTTTGCTTCAGAAAGAGCTGGAAATTTGCCACATACATAAGTACTTAAAACAATTCCCATTTTATCTATAACTTTTACATATTGCTTCATTAATCCTAATTCAAAATGAAGTGGCGGCAAAAGAATTTCTTGCGGCCAAATTTGCATAAATAACGTTTTTTGAACCAGGTATTAAGTTTATAACAAAATATATTTGGTATATTTTTACAACTTTTAGGCATTTTTAAAACAAAATAAAAACACACGACGCCATGCCACTAGTAAACGTACACACGTTAAAGACGTACTACAGCGACTACGTAAATACCCGTATAGTATAAAACCGGAATACTCCCACCAGCCAACTCAGTTTCGGTAAGACTAGTCTCTTTTCAAAATCCTCCACAGTTGTGTATACGCTTCAAACCGATTAAACACAGGGGCGCCGCAAAGATTGAGGCAAAATTTAATTTTATAAAACCTCGGTTTTAAAAACTACAAATAATTGTACAATGTACATTTACAAATACTGGTGCGTGATGGAATACTAGGAGGATAATTTATAGTGTGAATCTAGAGCGCTAGTAGTATCATTAATAAATGTTATAAACAATAATGGTCCTAGATTGGACCCCTGTGGTACTCTAGATGTAGGACATAGTATTTTAGAAATAAATCTATTATATGCTACATAGTATAATCTAGGTTCACTACCAAGTCGTTTGCTAATCGCAACATTGTTTTCTGCATCCAAGGAAATTATGAAGGCTACAATGAAAAAGTTACCTACTAATTGTAAGAATAAAATCTAATTATTTTAAAATGGCGCACTGATTAGTGGTAATAATAACGTCGACTTCTGGCAATAAATATTATCAAAACTTTTTTTATGATAGTAAAATATATCTCCCGTGTACATTAGTGGAAACTAGTCAGTTTATATACAATACAATAGCGAAATTTGAAAATATACTTATTACTTATTAAAACAAGACGTAAAATTGTTAACAGTCATCAACTCGGCTCATGTTGTATATATTATTCGTAATTATTATATCAAACATTCACGTTTAAATAATCTGTTAAATGATATTTTGTTCCCAGTACTCTATTAATATATAATCAGAGAATGTATTCCCAGTAGACTAATTTTTCTATTCTACTCTTGTTATATTGGATATTTCATTTCATTTCACTCATATATTATGTACAATGCATTTAAAGCAATAATTTATATAGATCGAAATACTGAAAAACAGTTAAATTAATGTAGGTAATTACTATCGGTTTGGTTGGATTAAAATTATTGATGTCATTAGCCGCGCACCCCAAAATATACAATATTGGGCCACGATATAATGGCTGGTACCCCACAGGCGGTAAACGTAGGTAAATAATTCGACTAATTAATTTTGTGACATATCAAACGCATTTGAATTCTACGATTGATGTTAAATAACGACCACCAAAACATAATAATAATAATAATAATAATAATAATAATAATAATAATAATAATAATAATAATAATAATAATAATAATAATAATAATAATGATAATATACGAAATAAAATTTTCATCAATGAATATACAGTACTGTATGAGTAAAATCAATAAGTATTTATTTTAGAACTGACCAAAAAATTAGTAACATATAAGTTGGAAATCGAGAAAGGAACTACCAAAACCGCCAAGTGGTTATCAAGTAGTCCCCAAATAGCAAGGCTATTACATAATCCCTATAGGAAACAACTACTCCTCGGACTAAAGCCCCGCCAGGCATTGAATTATACCTAAAATTGACCCTCGACCCCTTTCTCGTGTTTCTGCAAGATCAGACAAGCAATCAAAAAATAAAACCCGCCACGGGTAGGATTCAACATTTGTCCCGGATGGGAACCGACCGACATGCAGCTGTTTCGAACTTATTAGTTCTCATCAGTGCCGTACACGTTGCGCAGATCCAGGACAAATGCCGACTAAAACCCATGCGGGTTTTATTTTTTGAAACCTTGTCTGATCGTGCAGAAACACGAGAAAGGGGTCGAGGGTCGTTCGTTTTTAGATATAATTCAGTGCCTGGCGGGCTTTAGCCCGAGGAGTAGTTGTTTCCTATAGCGATTATGTAATAGCCTTGCTATTCGGGGACTACTTGATAACCGCTTGGCGGTTTTGGTAGTTCCTTTCTCGATTTTCGACTTATATGTTACTGACATAGATCGTATCGATATAGATGTATGCCATGGGTTTTAGTCCTATGAGAACTAAATAAAAATACCTTTAGTAATGAGAACTAATAAGTTCGAAACAGCTGTATGTCGTTCGGTTCTCATCCGGGACAAATGTCGAATCCTACCCGTGGTGGGTTTAATTTTTTGAAACAAAAAATTAGTATTTTGTATATCTTTATTATATAGAACGGAGTCAATACGTCTTGGAGCACTAGCTATTAGTTTCTCTATTATATCTTCTGGTATCTGTCTTCATTCTTCTTGAAGGACTTTCCGTAGGTCAGCAGTAGATGTTGGACCACGTTCAGTCTTCCTTCGGTCCAGATAATCCCACAAATGTTCAATTAAATTGAGGTCAGGACTTTGCGGGGACATTGCATTAATTGTAATTTTTTCTGTGTAATCCGTTTATGCAAATATTTTTGTACCAGCTTAGATGAATGTTTGGGGTCATTATCTTGTTGCGGAAAAAATTAAACGAATACCAGAAGGAATTGCGTGCTATTGGGGAATATCCCTATATCGCTCTTTGTTTAATATTCCATCAATTTTTACCAAGTCTCCAACTCCTACTAGAAGAAAAATAGCCCCACACTATCAAGGACCCTCCACCGTGTTTTATAGTGGGTTGTAATCAGTGTTCCTAATAAGCCTCTCGTACTCGTCTGCGAACGTATTGTCGCCTTGCACTACCAAATAAATGAAATTTGGATTCGTCGGTCCATAAGACACGACCCCAGTTCTTGACTGTCCAATTTTTGTGTTCTCTGGCATAAGTTAAGCGTTTTTCTTTACTATTACGACGTAGAAGTGGTTCTTGTCTGGCTACCAACCCACGAAGGCCTGACTTTAGTAGTGCCTTACGGATACTACAGAAAAATTAACACTAACCCCTTGCGCATTTCTTAAACTTTCTGTCAGTTCTTTACTCGTTACTTTTCTATTGCGCAATGAAGTTAATTTTAAATATTGTACTGCACCTTGTTTTAATTTTTTAGGACGTTCATTTCTTTGTTGATCTTCAATTATCCCCGTTTTTTATATTTTGTTAGAATGTATCCTACAGTAGATCTAGCAATGTTTAATTTTTTGGAAATAATACGCATACTTTGGCCTTTTTTGTACAATGTAATTACGGCACTGCGATCTACTAGTCCTATTTTAGCCATTTTTTATACAAAGTTGTTCCTCGCACTTTTACTTTTTTTTTCTAATATCGGTAAGTTTTAACGTCTTACTGCGTAAATCGAGCTTGTTTTCTACGAACAACAATGGTATTTGCAGCGGTTTTTCATACACTGAATGCTGATATTGAAACTGGTGGTTTTATCCCTAAACGAGAATACGCAGATATCAACAAGAAGTATTGATAAATAGTCGTATGCAGATGACTGCATACGACTATTTATCATTATTTGCGATTTCACTGAAATTTGGCCAAAAATGTCACAGCAGCGTAATTTTCTATATTGTACTTGTATGTATGAAAAACTTATTACTTACATTCTACTGAAGCTGAATTTTAATATAACAATCTTGCAGACTTTTATACACAAAATTGTTAACAGTCTACATGTGCCCAGAAACTTTTTCACAGTACTGTAGGTTCTATTATTTTATTTCCCAGGATTCCAACCTAGACGTTGAGTCTGTGAGGCACCGATTGCACTGATATAGTGCCTCCTACTTTCATTTAATTCATAACACAGCCCTTAAAGAGGCCCTAGACGATCAATCATTTTGATCAAAAGATTGCATCGATCGATTGAGTCAAGCGTGACTGACCGTCTAGGAACCCGTTTGAATTTACAATTTTCTGTGAAAGTCTTACAAATAAAAGGAACAATTATCTTCCACGGAAACTCCACCACGAATGATGATGTTTTGATTAAAAGATTGAGGGCTGATTGATGGGTTGAGTAAAGCGGGCGTCAATGGATTGACTCAGTTGTTTGATCAAACAATTGATCGTCTAAGGTCTCTTTTAGAACATTCCATTAGCTTATTTTGTTTTATTTAAATTATTTTATTTTTGTTTTGATTACGGAAATGGATCAACTAATTTCAGTTTTCTAAACTGAGTTGAATCATTGAAATGAATTTTTAAAACCTTTAAAAGGATCTATTGCAAGGCAGGGGTGCCATTTAATTTTTTTGAGTGGGGGTAGCTGGGGGTAAGGGGATGGAACTTAAACTGCAGTGGCCCTTGGTTTTAAGCCTTTTTCCCTTCTATAACTAAGGTTAGGTTTATTTCATTGATGCTAGACTAAGAACTGTTTAAATTAAAAAAGTGTTGCATTGTTGTATTAATATATGGTAGACTATTATTAAATTACAATAACAATAAGAATATTTAAATAGTATATATATGTGCAATATACAATATGTATTTTCTTTTATTCAACTTCCGTGGTATATCTACAATCTGTCCGTGGATAATAAGCAAATGTGGTATATAATGGGTTGAAGCATGAGGTTAGCGATTTACATTAATATATTAACTATATACAACTTTAATTCTAAAGATCAATATTATGACATGGATATTTAAGTTAATCCAACCATATACGTTAGGTAAATCTAGGATACAATGTCTTCTTCACGGAAAAGTGACTTTTTTGATGAAATCACTGAAAAAAATTTATTGAAGTCCGTGGACCTTTTGAAAGGCAAGCAAAGGAATTTCTTCTCATGATTTCCTTATGATTACTTAAAAACTGCTGATGGTAAACAATATTTAACTCAAGATTTGAAAACTGTAAACTTTGAGCTTCAATTTGCTTTTTTAAAAATTGCTGTTACACTATTTTCCTTCAAGTTACAGGCCCTTTGAGAATCACCTAAAAATTTAAGATTTATTTTTATATCCTTTAATTTTTGTGCCTAATGTATAATTGCCTATATTTCATGGGGACGTATCGAAAGTGTCTCATCACACATTCTTTATTGATGATACGTTAATTCGTACAATTTGTAATTGCTGAAAACTGAAACTGACATATTACCGATACCTGTCGGTTTCAGCTTTCGGCTAATCGCATTTTGTAATTCAGCGTTTCCATGAGTAATATATTTACGTCATCTTTCGTTAATACAGAGAAAGGTCGCAGAATATTGACGAAGTAATTTGGGTAATTATACAGAAATGATAAAGTCTTCAAAATGCTTACCAAATTTTTCCCCCTTTCCCCCTAGATAGCTCATATTAATGCGAGTAGATGCTACAACACTTCCTTTTTACATATCATATATTAAACCGTCATAAAAGCTATTATTCTTTACGACTTTCATAATTTCCTTCAAATGTTTACAATTCCGATACAATTGTCGTCCATTGTAATATTTTTAATCGTGCGCCCTCTATATGAAACCACATGTACTGATTAGTATACAGGGCGCTCCAAAAGTTAACTATGAATATTAACTGAACTAAATACGCTGTTATTTTGAAGGAATCTAACCTAACCTAACCATAATAAGTAGACAGTTAGGTTAGGTTAGGTTCCTTCAAAATAACAGCGTATTTAGTTGTTAATATTCATAATTAACTTTTGGAGCTCCCCGTATAGCAATCAGTAATGTAGTTTCATATAGAGGGCACACGATTAAAAATATTACAATGGACGACAATTGTATCGGAATTGTAAACATTTGATGGAAATTAAGAAAATCGTAATGAATAATAGGTTTTATGACGGTTTAATATATGATATGGATAAAGGTAGTGTTGTCGCATCTACTGGTATTAATATCAGCTACCTACGTAGTGTGAAGTGAAAATTATTTGATAAGGATAGTGGCATATACTGCGGAAAAGTGGAAAATCCATTTTCTCGGAAACTGTGCCTAGCGGATGAAACTGAAACCAGATTCGTGTTCAGCACCCTCGATAATAGGGGAGTAGGAAAAATTTGGTAAGCGTTTTCAAGACTTTATCACTTCTGTATAATTACCGTAATTCGAACTTTAAAAAAAAAAACGAAAATAACTTCTAATACCTGAAACTTCTGTGATAATAACAGACACATAAAATAATCGTCACTTTTTTTGTCTGTCTCCAACCCCTCACACCCCAGAGATCATCGCAACTTCAATCGAGACTCCCCTCACATGTTTATGTCGTGTCCTTCGGTTTACTTCTCGATAATAGGCGATACTAGTGACAGGTTGTTTACGTCGTTTACGAACATATCATGCAGTCCGCATACATCCGCCATATTTTTTCAGCACGTGTATCGTTATTGTCTGTTCTGTCCGTCTCCGGGGAAATTTTAAATTCAAATATAACGTTGGCTTTATTTCGACTTGCTTGGGGGTCGCAGCTGCTATGCTTATTGTGGTGTCATCTGCAAGCATTGCGAAATTTATGTCTTATTATATCTCAAATTATAAATACGTTAAAGTTGTTGACGTACCCTTTTCCGGGGATATCGGAGTAGAGGAGTGTTCGTCCCGGTGCTCTGGGGTAGAATACAATGATTAAATACCCGCGAATTGTGGCAAATCCCACGGGGTTTACCAGTAGGCGATACATCTCTTCTTTGGACTTTTTTTTTGTTTAACATGTAAAACTCTACATCAAACATACGTTAAACCCTGTTCCCATAGCCCGTGGCTTGACGAGCGTACTCACAGACTTGTGGCCTGTCGATTCCTGACCGCAAGCCGTTCCACTGCTTGGCGCATCTCGAGCGTCCACTGGTCGCCCGTTGTATTATTAGATTTTTATTATAATGGACGTCAACATCCTGTAAATCGCCTTTAAATTTCCTTTCTTCTTTTTCACCTTTGTTAAAGGACACTCAACACTGATGCTACCTTGGATTAGCTTCCATGCATCATATGTTTTGTTTGTACCTTTGTGGTCAGCATTTTGCGTGTTCCAGATAGAAGATTCTCCCTCGTACAAGTCTAAGAACTCCATAATAACTTCATTTGGCCACTCCAGAATTATCCTAAATTATCCACTTAAAACGTTAAGAAAACTTTCAGAAGAAACCTGTATAACTGCAACAAACCATAACAGATCGTGGGGATGAGTGCTCGAGCCGTCCTGAGGCTTGTCATCCGTCGAGCCCTAAGCCTCTGATGTCTTAATATTTACCGACAATACACGGGAAAGTCCAAGCCACCTTAAGTCACGTGACCAATAAAGAGTGTTTACGTTCCCACAGTGTGAGGTATGACGAACTTCAGACCAGGCTCGTCAAGCCACACGCCGTGGGAACAAGGCTTTATATGAGTGAAATCCTATATAACTTTTTAGAATCAAATCGGGAATAAACCACACGGGATGTTGTAGATAATTACACTATAAACTGGAGGGACAGGTTCTTGTAATAGTCTTAAGTTTTCAACTATTTCAATCGATCGACCAAATAAAAAAAACTTAAATAATTTCCTTGAAACTATTTTGTGAAATATCTAAATTCTGTTCATCTTGAGAATCTTAGGAACTTGAATTGATTAAAATATTTATTATTATAAAATAACATCGATTGCCATCTTAGGGATTCTAGAATTCTGCTTATAGGTATAAGTAAGTTTATTCTTTCTCAATGAATTTATGACGTTTGCTCTTCATTTGCTGACCAAATTCGTGCCTGGTTTATTTCCAAGGACTGGGACAGAAATATCAACTTAATTGGGTAATAAGTGCTCTATTAGTTTATGGCAGTGTGTTTATTAAGTTTACAGTAAATCCTTTAGGTTCCCTAAATTGTACTTTATTATGAGAATGGTCCGCTGATTTAATTTCGGGATCATACTTTACCGTGGGAAATTATTTTGAACTTTCACTTCCTTTAGCTGTGTATTTTTAATAGCGCGTTCCAGTAGATTCGATGGTCAAGATGCTGATACAAAAGTCAACCACCATCGCGTCACAAGTAGATGCCGGAGGCTACAAAAAGGAAAATCGACAGCCGACCTGTATACATTGCTACGTAATCCACTGCCTTGTAAATGTGTGTATAGTTTTCATAACTCTTTTAGAATACTTTATTTGAAGTGTTCAATATTGTTGCTTATTTTCAATAAATATATAAATATGTGATAAAGTAAACACCTATGTTTATTTCACAACCCTTAAAGCAATAATAACAGATGTGGTACAGCAGTACGAAATAAGATCACAATTAAGAACAGTAATATTTGCCATATCAGAGACGATTATTAAATAGAATTTCAGGGAATGTGGATCACAACTGATGAAATAACCTCATACTATTGTAGTGTTCCATTAAAATGGTGTGGACGCGGATACTGTGGAAGATTTTCAGTACTAGCCAGAGCCGAAAGTATAGCAGAGATATAGCAGCGTTGAAAGAAACCTGGGGCTTATTCAGAAGGCAGGTCACTTTTATACATGCGCATGATGGAATATACATACACGGGTCACCTTTCTACATGGATCGAGTGTTCGACAAATTATCTGAATGATAGTTTAAGCTGATCACTGATTAACTTAAACTAAGTCATAATTTAAACTGATCACTAGAGATCATGGAACCGATCAATTTTGTCAGAGGCATTGCTGTCGTATATGTGTGTATACGTGAGGATGGTGAGTCCGTGAATCAGCGTCTCCGCTCAATCGATCGACTTTTACTGGTACGACTGTTTAGCGGTTCACTGTGTATTTTGATACGAACGTTTTTATGTGACAAAGTACTAATTCCTTATCTCAAATGTATGTAGGGCTAAAAAATTATCACTTGCTTCTGTGTCTACAAATCCGTTGCATTATTACAATATTTATTCCAAGTATTCTAATATTACATCATTATATGTCGGACAGTTGTTCTCTTCGTTTAAATCATATGGTGATAATTATTTCAAAAGGAGTTTAAGTTAGCATTTGAGAGACTTCTGATCTATTTCACTTCATGCCAACAAATCTTACTATATTCTCCGTACATGAATACTGAATAAAACTCACGGAAAGTCCACTTCTCTCCCATTTTCTGGACAAATTGAATGGGGTTTCGACAGAATCTAATCTTTTAGCGTTTTGCCAGGCATCTTATGCTAAAAGGGACGCCTTCCCATTTAAGATCAGCACGGCATAGTCTTGTGGGAATAACCTTATTAGCTTCGGACCGTATAGGGGACAGGCCAATCGGCGGTCTCCCTTTCTGTCGATAAAAGGGACGGGTAGTTGTTGAGGACGCTTATGCTCTGCCGCAGCCTCCTTTGACGTCCAGAATGTGGATGGCAAGTGCATATTTGTTGATGTGTGAAAATGTAGATAGTGTTTCCATCAAATCGTCAGTCCGTTTTTTTTTCTGCTGGTATTTCTGTTATTTTTTTTAGGACTGTGATTATATTTGGATCTCTGTAATAGATAGATACCCTTTATTAGGTGATAATTGTATAATTTATACATTTCCCGTCTTTTCTGCGTTATGATGTTACTATTTTTTAAATTATTTCTCTTTATTGCTCTATTTGACGACACCAGGTATTATGCGGTATTTTTCAGGAACCCCATTACTATATGAAATATAATAAATTCATGAAAAGGCCTGTCCAGCTGTATTCATGACCAATTTAAGCGTCTCCAAATGTGTGGGGTCAAACGTGACTTGGGTAAAACTTAAAACGCTCAACTTTAACTAAACGACCTTTGACCTATAGCGAATCTAAATATGAAGAGGGAATCTTGGGTTTCTTGAATTCCGAGGCGACATTGTTCATTGCGCACATTCAAATTCTGCAGAGACAATGGTACTCGTATATACGAGTATATATAGAAAGTTTGTATCAATATCCAGAAAATGCATTTTATTTTATGCGACATTGGCTGTGCAAAGTTCAACGGAGATTTAATTCAGATGTATCCACAGACTAGGAAAGGGCAAAAATTAAAATACAAACGCGCAGTAAAGTATAGTAGATGGTAATAATAAATGTAATGAAATAAATCCCTCTTTACACAATTTTAGAACGTTTCAATTATTTTTACTGAAAAGCAATACATCGTCAATATCCTTTTAACTCAACATTTATCAGTGCGTACTCGATAATAGGCGGTAGATATTTCAACAGGACTCTCAACTTGCCCATAAAGCAAAGTACACGCAGGCCTGGCTCAGAAGCTTAATGATTCACCTTCTGGTAGGTTCAACTCTAACCCTTAGGCTACAAGTTATCGGCTATTTTAGAGAGTATGACCTGTTCAAGATGACATCCAAAATCGAGATCCCTGACTGACCTGCCTTGGTCCTGACGTCCTACATTTGCTCAACCCTTCTATATTTATATCGTTCTGGAAAATGACCGTGAGAAAGTTACCACGTCACCAAAATGGCCTGACTGCCAGCCAAATTCCACGATTGGTTACAGCAAAACGAGTGTAAGTAAACTGATAAGCTCCTATGACAATAATTTATGATGGGTAAAGAGCAGTAGTACTGCTCGGCCTAAACCCACCTATCTCGGGCCGTTATTTAACATCTGGATGGACGCGCACAATCACTTATTCAGAATATTGTGTAAAAACTATCAGTACTTATAATAACCAATGAATAATATACAATATTTTGCACTAAATTTTTTTTATTTGAAAGAATGTTTAATGGTCATTAAGTATGGAATATAACGTCGTTCAAATGTCCACCGCGGCTTTGTTTGGTGACACATATTTGGGAGGTCCAATTTTCGATGACTTTGTCGCATAAATCTGGCTGAATTTACTAGATGGCGTTCGTTATGTTGACTTTGAGGGCACCAATTGTTTGCGGTTTATTCACATAGACCTGTGATTTAAAATAGCCCCAAAGGAAGAAGTATAAAGGCGTTAAATCGCATAATCTCAGTGGCCAGTTAAGTCGTCGCTGTGCGAGATAACCATGCCCTAAAATCTCTCGTACAGAATGTCCATCGTGGCATGCGCTGTGTGGCACGTAGCGCCTTCCTGTTGGAACCGGTATGCATATCATCTAGTTTAGGCCACAAGAAGTTGCTTACCATTGATCTGTAGCGCTCGCCATTGTCGGTTATGGCAATACCTGTTTCGTTTTGGAAAGAATACGGACCGAAGATTCCGCCATACGAAAGTCCGCACTAAACAGTGACTTTCTCGGGATGCATTTGGTGCTGATGTATCTCGTGTGGATTGGTATAGTCCCAAATCCGTTAATTTTGCTTGTTCACATATCCATTCGTCCAAAAATGGGCCTCGTCGTTAAAAATGATATTTTTGGCAAAATTTAGGTCAACTTCCAACTGTTCCAATCACTGAGTACACGGCATTGTCTATGGTCGTTTACCTTAAGGTGCGTATACATTTGCGAGCCGAACCTTTCACGAACCGCTCTTGAACCATTTGATCGCAAGATTGGGACGGGTTTGGAGCGCCGAACGGACCGCTTGTAAACCACTCGTGGCAAACCACTACCTGTCGGTTTTTTTGATGAACATAAAGGCATTCGCACTAATTCGCAGATCAAATTGAGACGGTGTCGTGTGCAGATCGTTGTTTTTCTTCTGCTCGCGAACCACGGGACTGGCTCTATTTATTTCTTGTGCCTTTTTGAATGATTTTTTTCTCTCTCGGTTGTTTATTTAATAATCTGCCCACCCTTATAATTTTATTTAATAATTTTTATATTATAATAATTATTATAATGGAGTGGACAGAGGAAAATGTAGAAAACTAATTGACATTTATAAAACGAAATCGTTATTGTGGAGTCCTAATCACAAGGACCATTATAAAAAAAAAATTAAGAGAAGATGCTTAGAGAGAAAGAAATAGATCTCTCTTTCCTCTTCTTTTTGCACAAACTTTCTGCTATCATTAAAGCCGTAGCACTCATAACTAAAATCGTATAATTTTCCTCTCACGAAGACATTATTTATTACAAGCGCGCCGACCAAGACTGCTGGTGGTTCGTGGTTAGTTCCTTCTTTCCCATGGATCGTGTTTAGTTCAGTAGATGTTCGCTGTAAAACTATTTTTAACGAATGGTTCGCAAACGGTTCCGCTCGCAAATGTATACACACCTTTAAGTTCCTGGGTCAGTTGGATTTCATACGAATGCAGACCCAAGTCCCGACGTAAAATTCGCCAAGTTGAAGTCGCGAAAAGGGCATGTTCTTGTGATCGACGAGAAATTGACTGCTTTGGGTTTTCCAGTACACTCTCACGCACAACAGCGATGTTTTCAGCTGCCTTGCATTTCGATGGCGTACGGGTGTGGGCTGATTATTTATCAAACCGGTTGACTCGAATTTGGCAACCAAACGTCGAGTAGTCAACTCGGCGGGCCGGTTATGGCGAGGATAAGGAACACGTAATGTGTAGAATGTTTCTCGAACGGAACACTGATTTTGTAAATAAAATTTAATGATTTGCACACGTTGCTGAACGCTATAACCTTCCACGGTGATTTTCCGTACACTACTGAACAATTCACAATAAATTTGACAGATGTTGCTTTAATAACATAGCCGCTATAACCTAACAAGTTTCGAAGGTCCCTATTGAGAGATTCTGTATAACGCACATAAAACACGACTAGGTGAATTAGTGATTCTAATGTGACCTTACTAATTATCTGCCAAGTCTTTGCAAATAGTCCAACTCGGATTTCTACGAAGCGAGATCATAATTCTAATGCATATAATCGCTCATGTATGCTGCACTTAACGTACACCAGTGAGTTTTCCATTTTCCGCGTCCAACTATTATACATACATACAACATTCAACATCGATCGCGGTGACCAAACAACGTAGCCCGTTAATGAACGGTGAACAGTATGCGCTATTTGCACAGGATTAAACTTGAATAAACGTCCGATCAATTTGCTCGAGTGCTTTCCGAACGTTTAACTGATTGGTTGATCTTAGCTTCTAATGGTCGCAGGTCATAAGTGAGGTGTTTTGAACCCGGGCGATCGCGTGTGACTCCGATAATTAGCCGGTTCAACGTTATTATATCATTTCGGCTGGCAATCGTCCAACAAGTAATGTACGGCTGAGAGTAATTTGTTTGACAGAAGGATATGCGATATGGCCTAATGGTTATAAACGGGAGGCGAAATAATATATTTCTGTTATTATCTCTGTTAATGTGGTTAATATATGTATTTAATAAAGCGTTACTGAGTTAGGTGACGGAGTGAATGAACGACTCTAGGAAAAGCAGACAACGATAACCATAATAAGGCAAAGTACTTTAGTCAAGGTATAATGTTTCAAGTAAATTCTTCCATTGTCGTCGTCGAATCGTCTTAACATTTCGCTGATCATCCTATCGGCTTCAGAAGAAATTTAAAGGCTATATTGAAACCCAGTCTATAGATTTATTCTGATAAAACTAATCCGATAACATTTCAAAAATTTCCTGAACACGATAGCAATCTCCGGTTTAATTGGAAATTGTCGTTCCAAAGTTCTTTGGAAATACAGATTCAAAGTAACAACTTCAAAATTCATATCTACCTAGAGAGCCTCTAAATTTTGAGCAAATTTGAAAGCACCGTTGAATTTGCCTTTTTACGTCCACATGAATTTTTTCAGATTTTTTATCGAGAAAACGTTGAAAAGGAAATTGATGGACTATATATACGAGGGGCATTCAAATATAAACGAGGCTTTTACTACTGAGGACATAGAACGCGTGTCGGAGGTAAGCTTAGCGTCGGGAAGGATAAGGGGGACACTCTCTAGATGATTCAAGGCCAAGCCGACCGCTCAATTGGTCTGTTTAGTTGTCCTCACAATGAGTGAAAGAGAAGTTCATCCTTCGGTTGCGCAACGCATCATAATAAAGTTTTAACGAACGAAGGCGTTAAACCAGCCAAAATTCGGGACCGAGTGCGTGCACGGTTCGGGGAGAACGCACTTTTATGGCCGCGAGTGAAAGCCTGGTGTGCTAGGTTCAAAGAAGGGCGTGAAATAGTAGAAAATGTGAGTCACCGAAGACGCCCCCGTTCCAGTATTACGCGTGGTAATGCTGCAGCTGTTCGCCAGCTCATTGAAAGAGATTGTTGCTTCACTGTAGCAGAAATCAGTAGGGAAACGGGAATCAGTGTTGGAAATGTACACACCGTCACCCGAGGAGACCACCTTGAATTCCGAAAAATCTCGGCGAGGTGGTTTCCACATCTGCTTACACAAGAAAACAAAAATGCAAGAGTTGAAGTTTGTCAGACGCTTAATGCTCGATTTCAAAATGAATGACAGGCTTTCTGCAACGCATTGTGACGTGCGATGAAACTTGGGTTCACCACTACACTCCCGAATCGAAAAGGGTCAGTATGGAGTGAAGAAAAAAGGAGGAGCCAGGACCATCAAAAGCCAAAACTCGCTTGTCAGCCGAGAAGGTGATATCAACGGTTTTTTGGGACTCTCAAGGAGTTTTACTCGTTTATTTTCTTCACGATCGTCGAACAATAAACGCTGCCTACTACTGTGACCTTCTTGACCAGGTTCGAGCTGCATATCGGTCAAGAAGGCGCCATCAGCCCATCTGAGACGTTCTGCTCCTGCATGACAATGCAAGACCCCACACTGCAGCCCTAACAACCCAAAAATTGGCTGAAATACATTGGACTACACCTGACCACCCTCCCTACAGCCCTAACCTTTCACCATGTGATTTCCATATGTCTGGGCCTCTCAAGGAAGCACTAGGAGGAGAGCATTTGGCGAACGATCAACAAGTTGAACAGTTTGTGCGCAGTTGGTTGGATACCCGCCCGAAGTCATTCTTCGAAAACGGCATGACAAAACTACCTGTTCGATGGGAAAAATGCATTAATAAAGAGGGGAACTATGTAGGAAAATAACTATAAAGTGTGTTTTTTTCTTAAAATTTTGTAGAAAATACGTCTCAAAATCGACGACAGTGCAGATTCGGCGTAATAGTTTTGAAATTCATACTGACCTAGAGATTGTCTGTATTTAGAGCAAATCCGAAGGCACCGTTCAATTTAATTGCCCTTCCTAGATTCACACGAATTTTTACAGATTTTTTGTCCAGAAAGTTTTTTTTTTGTGAGAATATGGCAATAGAATTTCCAAGTGAAGGCAAGTCTCAAAATCGCTGCAAATTTAATTGAATATAATGCATATGGATATCCTGAATACGATAACAATCTTCGTTTTAATAAAAAACTGCTGGTTTTGTCGTAAGTTCTGTCGAAGCATTTGTCTCCCTTTTTCACGTCCACATGAATATTTTCGAATTTTTTTCTCGAGAAAAGTGTTTTTCTTTTGTGGAAGGAAATTGATGTACAAAGGGAATTTTATAGAAAACACGTAAGCCTAAAAATGGACCAAATTTGATTGAACATCACGTAAATGGATATTCTGAACACGACGGTAATCTCCCTTTTAATGAGAAACTATCGGTTTTCTGATATATCCGAAAACGTTCTTTCGAGGTGCAGATTCATCGTAACAACTTCGAAATTCATACCTACCTAGAGAACCTCTGGATGTAGAGTAAATATGAAGACACCGTTCAATTTGCCTGCACTTCCAACGTCCACATGAATTTTTTCAGATTTTTTTTCCAGAAAACGGTTTTTCTTTTTAGTAAGTTTTTAAGTTCTCCCTGTCATTTTATTTTGAATTATTGAAATCATATCTAATGGACTGTCAATTCCTAACTGGAGTTAACGACGTGGTTTCAGACGTGATCGCAGTCAAATCTGGAGTCCCCCAGGGTAGTGTACTAGGACTAGTACTCTATTTACTATATACCTCGGACATTCCAACGACAGGCAACACAATAACCGGAACATTCGCTAATGGCACAGTATTATGGCACTTGCTTAACACAGTATTACTGTCATTGCATCTCAACATCTACAGCAATACCTGCATGTGGTAGAAGATTGGACAAAAAAGTGAAAAATAAAAATCAACACGACAAAATCTACACAAGTTACCTTTACTCTAAGGAAAGAACAATGCCCGCCAGTTACTTTTAATGGTACTATAATACCAGAAGCCTCATCCGTAAGATATTTGGGAATATACCTAGATAACAGAATTGAACTGGAGAGAGCAGGTAGCAAAAAGAGAAAACATATTGATTTGAAATTCAAAAACTTGTACTGGCTACTCGGGAAAATTGCATCATTGTTTAGAAAACAAAGTTGTGGTATATGAGGCGGTCATTAAACTCATACGAGTATGGACATATAGAATAGAACTCTGAGGATGCGCCAGCAAGTCGAGTATTAATATCCTTCAGAGAGTCCAATCCAAAATATTCCGATCAATAACAGATGCATTGTGGTATGTATCAAACGATACACTACACAACGACCTCGGAATTTCATTCATCAGTGATGTTATTCAGGACAGGAGCAATAAACACCATAATAGACTCGAAACACACCCCAATCCACTCTTTCGACCACTCTTTCGCAAACAAAATTATAGATTAAAAAGACCGATGGATATAAAATAAACCAAAATGCAAGAGGGTTCTTCGCTGGAAGTATCCTCATCTCGTCAACTAAAGGACTTCTTCTCAACGGTCCTATGATTGCTCTATTGTATATCTTGAAATAAAAAAATTCAGTGATGAAGATTTATTAGAGATAGACGTTTCTTTCTCCAAACTGATTTTAATTTTGTTTATAACTGTTTGAATTACTGACCATAACAATAAAGTAGCAACAGATTAAACACTCCTACCTAACTCCATTTCATTATATTATACCCAGTTGCTGTATTTTTTTGTTAACAGGACGACAAGGCACGATACGTGTACAACCATTAAATCCCCGAGAAGTTGTTACACACCCAAGTATAAATTCAAGGCACACCCACTTAATAAGTACCCAATAGATTATGTCTGAATGCCATTCCTTACACAATGCGCATTGATATATTTTACTTTGTATGTTAAATAGTGCATCATGAATATGTCTATAGAAAAATTACGTCGGTCATATTTTCAGTAGGTAACTAATAAGCGGCTATTTTTAGAATCAGAAATGGAATAATTCAGCTCGCATCTTCCGAGGCGAGAGGCGCCTTATGTGACTCCAATATGATATTGATTTATTGTATGAATACGTTTGCATGCTGTTGAAATAGAAATTGATGTCATGTGCAGTCGGATGACTTCAGGCAGTATTGTATTGTTAGTTCAACGGGATATATCGTAGTAGGCTACTTGTTACACAATCTTGTATAAATAGATTTCTACAGGTAAATGCGCAGGTAAAAATTAACAAATCGGTAATAAAGTCTTTATAACGAGATGTATGTATGTGATATTTTAAAAGTAAATGGGACCATTTTGAACAAAATTTCCATCGATTGAATGGGATGAAATCATTTGATGTAAATAAAAGGCGCAGATTTGGAAAACATGCACTTCAAAATTTCATCTTAGTTTTCCTACTATACTCTCCCAGTAGCAACCTCAATATTAATTAAATATATTCTTTAGTCTCCATTAAGTTACCTTGAAGTAAAATATCTGAATTAATTTTCTAAGAGATGCTACAAATATTTGATTAAAGAAAGTACTGCATTTTTAGACATCACAGTAAAGAAATATTCACCAATACTCCAATAGGCCCTACGCTACCTCAATATTAATTACAGATGTTCTTCAGGATATCTGCTAAGTTGCTGTAAAGGCAAAACGCATGAATTAATTTTTTATAAGATGCTACGAATTTTTTACTAAAGTTGAAAATTGAAAAATAATCGCCATTCCCTCAGTGGGCCTTACGCCACCTCAATATTAATCGCCTTGTTTCTTAGAGTCTTTGTTACCTTAAAAAAAACTCCTGAATTAATTTTCTAAGAGATGCTAAACATTTTTTACTAAAAAAAGTACAAGTTTTGTTGAGACCACAGTACAAAAAATCCCCACTCCGCCAATAGGCCTTGTACTACCTGAATATTAATCACAGATATTCCCTGAAGTCTCTGCTAAGTTACTATAAAGGCAAAACTCCTGAATTTATATTTTACGAGATGCTACGAATTTTGTTACTAACAGTACAGATTTTTAGAGTTAAAAATTGAAAAATAATCACCGCTCCATTAGTAGACTTTAAGCTACCTCAATATTAATCACAGACATTCCTTAAAGTCTCAGTTAAGTTACGTTAGAGGATAACTCTTGAATTCATTTTCTAAGAGATGCAATAATGTCTTTACTAAAATAAGTAAAACATATTTAAAAATTACAGTAAAAAATAACCACTCCACTAGTGTAGGTCTTACACTACCTCAATATTAATCACAGATATTCTCTAATGCGTTTACTAAGTCACTCTAAAAGCAAAACTCCTCAATTCATTTTTTGCGAGATTCTACGTTTTTTTTTTACTAAAAACAGTACATATTTTTAGAGTTGAAAATTGAAAAATAATCACGACTCCTTCAGTAGACCTTAAGCCACCTCAATACTAATTATAGATAATCATAGATATATACTAATCAGAGTCTCTGTTAAATTAGGTTATAGAATAACTCCTGAATTCATTTTCTAAGAGATGCTGTAAATTTTTGACCAAAAAAAAGTAAAACATTTTTAAAGATTACAGTAAAATAAATCACCACTCTATTAGTAGCACTTACACTACCTCAATATTAATCATGATATTCCTCAAAGTGTTTACTAAATTACTCTGAATGCAAAACACCTGAATTATTTTTTGCTACTAATTTTTTACTAAAATTAGTATGTTTTTAAAGATCACAATAAAAAAATTAACCACTCCACCTAGTAGGCCTTACGCTACTTCAATATTAACTACATATATACCTTAAAAAGTCTCTTCTAAGTTACTCTAAAAGCAAAACACCTAAATTAATTTTTCGAGGTGTTCCGAATTTTTTCCTCAAAAAGTACAATATTTTTAGATACGAAAATTGAAAAATAATCACCACTCACCCAGAAGGCCTTACGCTACCTCAATATTAATCACAGATATTCCTTAGAATCTCTATTAAGTTACTTTAAAGGAGATCTGATTTTATTTTCTAAGAGACGCTACAACTTTTTGACAAGATTTTTAAAGGTCACAATAAAAGAAAACACTACTTCCCCAGTAAGACTTACACTACAATAACATTAATGACAAATATTCTTTAGAGTTTCCACTAAGTTATCCTAAAGGAAAAACTCCTGAATTAATTGTTTGCGAGATGCTACGAATTTTTTATTAAGAAACGGTTTTTAGATACGAAAATTGAAAAAAATCACCACTCCCCCCAGAAAGCTTACCTCAGTATTAATCACATATATCCCTCAGAGTCCTTACTAAAGCGCTATAAGACAAAAACCTATCCAGTAATTGTATCAGAGATTTTTCTATTAACAAATGCACAAAATTCTTAGATACAAAAATGTAAGAAAAATTACCACTCCCTCAGTGTAGGCCTTGCGCTACCTCAATATTAATCACAGATATCCCTAAGAGTTCTTATTAAAGCGTTATAAGGGAAAATCCCCTCAAATAGTTTTATCAGAAATGTAACGATTTTTTTTATTAAAAAGTGAACAAGATTTTTATATACGAAAATTTAGGACACTCCCTCAGTAGGCTTTATGTCACCTAATATTAATCACAGATATCCCTAAGAGTTTCTACTAAGGCACTATAGGACGAAAACCCTTCAAATAATGTTATCAGAAATGTGACGATTTTTTTACTAGAAAACACACAAGATTTTTAGATACGAAAATTAAAAAAAAACCGAATACATCACCCCAATATCAGATATCTTAAGAGTACCTACTAAGGCGCTATATGGCAAAAGCCTCTCAAATAGTTAAGAATTTAAATCTCTTGGTAGTTAGTTTAATTTTACTAATGGCGACCACTTTATCTTCTAAGCACATTTTTCGAATCCATGAGGCAATGTTATGTATGACTCTAGATGGTACTTTAGTTTTATATTTTTAAATTTCGGGCACACATAATTTGACTTCCTTCCCCTAAAACCTCAGGCTGCCAATGGGAAGGAATGGACGGGTGGAATGCCCAGTGTATCCTTTTCAATGATTTAAAAGTCTGATAAATGGATCTCTAGTAGTAGTTTTATACTTTCGTCTGATTTTCAGCGTAGTTTGGGTCAGGTCTTTTTAGTAGATATATTCCTTTTGAGTGCTATTTTATAACTGGGACGCCGCAAAGATTGAGGAAAAATTTAATTTTATAGAACCTCGATTTTAAGAACTACAAATTGTACAATGTACATTTACAAAGACTAATGCGTGATGGAAACAAAAAAAATATCATGTGCAGCACAGTACACGTGATAGAAGCGAATACTTCTTTAGAATAGAGAATGAGAGAGATTAAGAGTGAGAGATTGAAAGAGAGAGAGAGAGAGAGAGAAAGGGAGAGGGATTATTTCAAAAGAAATATAACAATATAAAATTTGTGTAAAAAATATTCGGTTTATTCATTATCTACACTATCATCGGCTGGTGGTTCAATTGGTAATACTGATATGATTGGTTTGTGATAACTAAAATATGAAATACATGTTCGTGATTCGATATTTTCTAGATAACGTGTAAAAATTGCATCTATTGTTGTTCCGGATTTTGTTGTTGATTCTTTGTTATTTATAAGCAGACCAAATGTTTCTCGAAGAAAGTTAATCAACGTCAAAGAATCATTGGATCCGAAATTTACATTGAAATCTCCCCCGAGAATCAAAGGGATTTTGTCTTCGCCTCTTTCAAGTGCATTTGCACCTGTGTGGCTGTAAACCAGTAGGGAGCGGTGAATGAAATATATTATATCTTCTAGATTTTAACAAGTTAAACGGTTCAAGGATATTATCAAATAATCACAGAACACAGATGTAAATAACGTAAATAATTACAAAACACAATGATAAATATTCGGTACACACGCGTGCTGATTCAGCTGTTAATGTATAGCGTCTGGACGCGTACATCTATAACGCGCGCATGCGCGACAATAGGAGGACGCGGATAGCCTAAACTGATATATATGATGTATAGCTCTCTTTCTCCTTCTCTCTACGTTATATCTTTTTTCTCTCTCGTGTAACGAAATCTTGAAACGTTACATTTTTTCCAATTCACTCTCCATTCTCGTCAAATATCAGAACGCCGCCGAAGAAGTATTCACTTCAAAAAAACAGTGTTTCTGTAGTTCATGGTATGTAACTAAGCCAAAAAGTCAAAAAGGGTCCGATTACAAAATCTTTGTTGGCCTGTGTACATATTCCAATTCATCGGACTCTTGGTGATATTAAACAAATTTCTAATTTCAGATGGTATTGTAGCACCACAATGCAAACATATTATCTGAATCGTATACGCTAAACAAAGACTGTAACATTCCTGCAAACGCGTGAAACGAATGGAAAAAGAGCAGTTAATTACCCCTACGCGATATATATTATTTTAAAATAACGTCTATTTACACACGCCGCGCCGGTCTTCCTGGCCGTGTAACAGTGTTTGTTTTAAGGCGTTAACGCCACAGAGAACACGTTTGTGTTACTTTACATCGGGCCTGTGTGCTGCTAACGCTGATAAATGTTGCCGGGGCTGCGGCCATTGAACGCGTTATCGGCCTTCACATAAATCACCAACCCTCCATTTTCCACTCCCGCAGTCTTTATGCACATTGAATTGTGGTGGATCGTACGTTCAATTTCTCCTTGGAATTAACACGTGGTTATAATAGCAACCCGAAATTGATACAAAATAACTATTAAGAGGGGTATTATTTATCCTGGGCGAGGGGTATGAACAGGTATATTATTACTCATTTGGACCCTAATATTTTATCAATGATGCCCATGAAAATGGCTTTGCGCTAATGATGTTAAGGGCGCGGTCTCACGCAAGTAAATTTTTCGAAATTATGCAACCATAATTTTGCCAGTAGGTATTCGGCTGCATAATAAATATGTATGATATTTTGTGGTCTATTATGTTTATTTTTTTAATAGAGTACACTTTTTGAAGTGAATACTTCTTTGGCGGCGTTCTGATATTTGACGAGAATGGAGAGTGAATTGGAAAAAAATTTTACGTTTCCAGATTTCGTACACGAGAGAGAAAAAATATATGACGTAGAGAGAAGGAGAAAGAGAGCTATACATTTGGTGGTATACCTAAAACACAGGCTTCGTTACAAGACAGAGTCACAGATATATATCATAGAGAGAAAGAGAAAGAGCTGATCTGAAGAACTGATATATACATCATATATATATATATATATATATATATATATATATATATATATATATATATATATATATATATATATATATATATCAGTTTAGGTTATCCGCATCTCCTTATTGTCGCGCATGTGCGCGTTATAGATGTACGCGTCCAGACGCTATATATTAACAGCTGAAGCAGCACGCGTGTGTACCGAATATTTATCATTGTGTTTTGTAATTATTTACGTTATTTACATCTGTGTTCTGTGATTATTTGATAATATCCTTGAACCGTTTAACTTGTTAAAATCTAGAAGATATAATATATTTCATTCACCGCTTCCTACTGGTTTACAGCTACACAGGTGCAAATGCACTTGGAACAGGCGAAGACAAAATCCCTTTGATTCTCGGGGGAGATTTCAATGTAAATTTCGGATCCAATGATTCTTTGACGTTGATTAACTTTCTTCGAGAAACATTTGGTCTGCTTATAAATAACAATCCCAAAGAATCAACAACAAAATCCGGAACAACAATAGATGCAATTTTTACACGTTATCTAGAAAATATCGAATCACGAACATATATTTCATATTTTAGTTATCACAAACCAATCATATCAGTATTACCAATTGAACCACCAGCCGATGATAGTGTAGATAATGAATAAACCGAATATTTTTTACACAAATTTTATATTGTTATATTTCTTTTGAAATTATCCCTCTCCCTTTCTCTCTCTCTCTCTCTCTCTCCATTTCAATCTCTCTTAATCTCTCTCATTCTCTATTCTAAAGAAGTATTCACTTCTATCACGTGTACTGTGCTGCACATGATATTTTTTTTATTGTCATTACTGTGAAACGGCTATAAATGTTATTATCATTATTGTTATAAGAACTAAAGGGTTTTACAGTAAGAGGCACGATTTGAATTGCGCGCCATTTTGGCTGTAATGATTCGATAGGTCAATAATTGTGACAGGTCGATAGAAGACAGATCGGAGTTAGTAAACATGGAGCGCTACACGATACAACAACGCTTCCTTATTGTTAAACATTACTATTAAAATGGTCAATGTTTGTTTTCTGTGATTCGTATTCATCTATAATTGAAAAGATAATCGAGAAATTCAAAAGTACTGGTTCAGTTATTGATGTGAAACATATGACACAAGTTCGTAGTGGTAGTTCAGATTCAAACATCACGGCACGCGAGAATGTGGCCGAGTGTCCTGGGATCGATCCGCCATTGTGCACAAACATTTCTAAACTTCCAAGAGATTTGCATCTCCATGTTTACAAAGTCCAATCGACTCAACAACTCAACAAGTACTGCCAACAGACCATGCACAGCGAAGAGAATTCACCAAGTGGGTCGTTGAAAAACAAGAAGTGAATGCTGATTTTCTGGATCACCTTCAGCGACGAGACACATTTTCACCTTGATGGCTTCGTAATAGGAAAAATTGCCGTATTTGGGGCTTCGGATTTTTGCAGAAAATCCACGAATGATTCATGAGAAACAAATACGTCCGTAACGTGTCACTATTTGGTTTGAATTGTGGTCTGAAGGAAAGATTGGACTATTTTTCTTTGAAAACGAGGCAGGTAATACATGAACGGTAAATGGCGAACGTTATCGTGACGTAATAGCTCAGTTCTTTGTGCCTCGATTGGAAGATGTTGCTCTTGAAGACATGTAGTTTCAGCAGGACGGTGCCACTTGCCATACCACTCGTGAAACATTGAAGTCTCAGTCACCCTGAAGTCTCAGGTTTACGCCTAACAATCCTACGGCCCCTCAAGCATTAAAGGCCAAAATTGAACGCGCCGTATCAACGAAATATCGCCACATTTATGCGAAACCGTTAATGAAAATTTTGCCAGACGAGTACTCGGATGCCACCAAAGTCGTGGCGGCCGTTTACTGGATCCCATACATAATCCCCAAATATCTACATTATAACTCAATCAATTTTTTAAAAATACTTTGGTCACGAAAGTATGGGTACATCCCATTTTTTTTTAAATATAAAGGTGCATTTTTTGGTACTAAATTTATTTAAACACTACTAGCATCCAACTATTAATTTTTGGTGGCGATAGATTGAGGGAATTACAAATAAGATAATAATAAATAAAATTGTGAAATTCAAGGGTCAAAAAAGTATTGGCACAGTCAACATTTCTATTTAAACATGTTCCTAGAAAATTTATTTACACTGTTATATTTTGTTACCATACCATATGCATCAATTACGGCCTGAAGTCTTTGTTGACTTCGAGGATACAAGGTTCTGGGTTATTTCAGGTCCATATTGATCCCATTCTTATAATAAAACTATTCGTAGCTGCTGTTTCGAAGAAATTTTATGTCTTTCGGACCTTCAAATTCAGCAAGCACCATATGCTCTATGAGATTTATATCTGGGGAGTGGGGTGGAGTTTTGACTTGTCTACGAACCCCATGTATAAAGTAACTATTCCTTTGTTTTATTAGCGGTGTGCTTCGGATCGTTATCCTGCTGGAAGATAAATATGTTTCTGATGTCCATCTCTTCAGAACTGTTATTCAAGTTATGACGCCAAATGTCAACATACTTATCGGCATTTATAATACCTTCGATGAAACTTCACGAACTCCAACACCATTCCACGACATGCAACCCCAGATTGAAACCCTCCCGCCATCGCCACCGTGTTTTACTATTGGTCTGACATGACTCATTTCAAATGCAGCATTTGGTTCTCTCTATACATATTTACAACCGTCAGAGCCGAAAGTATTAAACTTGCTTTCATCTGAAAAAATTATGTTCTTTTTCAAAACTAATGGTTCTTTTATATAGGTTTTCGCGAAATCGAGAGGCTTCTTGAAGAGAAGACAGAGAGGATTGACCTCACTGACAAATGGTTTCTTTCTTTGAACTCTGCCATATAAATTGTAACTTTGAATAGAATTTCTTAGTGTTGTGTATTCCTGAAAGTTGTGTAGGAAGTTGATCTAACCTCAGAAGCTATGCTAGAGACAGAAATAGTGTGTTTTTGCCACTATTTTGTGAATTCTTTTTTTTTTCTCTTTGAGAAAACTTTTGTGGCCGCCCAGAACGTCGTTTATTTAGGACTGAACCCATTTCATGGTTTTTCTTTATGATGTTTCTAACTGTGCTGAAATCATGTCAAGTCTATTTGCAATTTCACGATAACTTAATGCATGAGTACTCAATTTAACGACACGAATTCGTAATGGCGCACAATGCTCTCGTGTTTTGGCCGTTACTATTAACACTGAACTGATCAAAAAATAATTTAGAATGAGAAATAATTTAGGTATTCATTGTTTGTTTCAGATTGAAAGGATTAAAGGCATGGATAACGTTTTAGGATAAGAAGTAAACAATAAAAGAACTGTACCAATACTTCTTTGACCTTTGAAATTCATACTTTTATGTTTGCTTTGTTTCACATTATTAATTCGCCCAGTCTACTGCCACCAAAAAATAATAGTCGGATGTTAGTTTTTAAGTAAATTTTAGTATCAAATCACTTTTATATTTTTGAGATTTAAGAAAAAAGTTGGGTGTGCCAATACTTTTTTGGCCCACTGTATATCACATCTAATGTGTAGACATCTTTAAATCCAAACTGATTCGAGTTTATAATTTTATACTTATTAAGATGTTCAAGAATCCTGCATTTGATAATTTTTTCTATGATCTATTTATAATCAAAATAAATGTTCTACATTTGTTAAAGTGCTGTAAGATATTATAAAACTGATATCATTTAATTCCACAAGATAGTGTTTTTTTTTTTCGATATATGTCCTTCTTTTCCCTTTCGCTTTACCGCTTGATAAACGACAGATTATAATAAAATTCTATTTCTAAGGTTTTCCAAACAAGATTCGAATTATTAAATCGCCATAAGCATCAACTCTGTTTCGTTTATTGAATAATTTTTTAGGGCAATTATTTTTTATAACAAACAGCATATACATATTTATGTACAAGCCTCTGCAAAATTATGTTATACTTATGAATATGATATAAATTACCAGGTAGTAAATTAGGCATTATTTGAATGACAATTGCTTCCTGTTATTAAATCTGCAGGATATCCACCGTATGCGTAGGCTTAAAATATCTTTGTATGATTATCTTTGAATATATAAAAAAGTAATGACCTCTTCTCTAACCTCTTCACTTTTGTATTTACGGCCGACCATATGATGGAACACTCAGGCGATCCAAATTTTACACTGCCATTACCCACTTACTTTTCTAATTGTGACAATTATTATTTCTATTTAACTTTTACTTTTTAACTTTTCGTATTATTTGCATAAAAAATTATACCAATTATGTAAATATAAAACAGGAATACACGTTTATTATATGAAAATGATAAAAAATATTTTATTCGAAGTATTGCCCATTGCTAGCTATACATTTTTCCCACCTCTCTGACAATTTGTGGATTCCATGTCAAAAAATTATTGCTCTTTTGAGGCAAATTAGTCATCGAACGATTTTCGTACATTTTCGTAAGAAGTGAAGCCCTGCTCCGCCATTGCGTGTCCCATCGATTCAAATAAGTAGTAATCCGATGGAGGTAAGTCTGGTGAGTAAGTCGCATGCGAAAGTATTTCCCAACTCAATCGTTTCATTGACCGGTTTTGCTGTGTGTGATGGCGCATTATCATGAAGCAAAATCACTTTGTGTTGTATTTTTTGATATTTTGGTCGTTTTTAAAGCAAAGCGTGATTCAAATCGGAAATTTGTTGTCGGTAGCGTTCAGTATTAACGGTTTGGTCAAGTTTTAGCAGCTTATAATAGATCACACCCTTCTGATCCCACCAAACGTAGAGCATTGTCTTCCGTCCATAGCGACTTGGCCTTGCAGTCGATGTCGATGGTTCACCTGGAGTTACCCATGAAGTTTTAGGCTCAGGATTCTCAAAATATATCCACTTTTCATCGCCAGTCACAATTTGATGGAGAAATTATTTTCTTTTGTACCTGGGGAGCAGCATTTCGCAAATGGTTTTTCAGTTTTCCTGCTGTTATTCATTCAGTTCATGTAGAACCCATCTTCTGGATCATTCCCGTGGTTTTTAAACATATGGAGACGGCTTCTCGTGTCACATTTAACTGATCCTTTCTTCTTCTTACTTCTTAGAATAGTTCTTGTTGCGATTGAGCGTCATTCTCATCCAACAATGCTTGCAATTGCTATCTTCAAACTCTTTCGGTGGTCTTCCACGTTCTTTCTTTCTCACGTCAAAATTGCCACTTTTGAATTGTTTAAACCACTCAAAGCACTGTAATTTACCAAGCGCATGCTCACCGTAGGCTTCGACAAGCATTCGATGCGATTCTGCAGCAGTTTTCTTCAAATGGTAACAGATAATTAAAGCTGTCCGCAAATCGTAGTTTCCAGGCACAACATTCGACATGTTCAACGCTATTAAAAACGATGTTGTTATATGAAACTTGTACTGTGAAATAAAAACCTTTATCAGATGTCAACACAAGCAAATGGCGCCAATGACGGAGTGTGACGCTAACATTAGCAGCTAGGCCATCTATGGGCAAATTCCGGGTTCATATTTACATACCTGGTATTTACATTATCCTATAATAAAATTGATTACATATATGATACTTTTTATTTAAAAATTTTGCTTAAACTTAAAATCGTCAAAACTCGTTTATTTCAAATGGAACACTAATTTATAATTAAAAATTAACCTTTACTTCAGAATTTTACTTAAAAATTACAATAGAAAATTAATTTATTCATCTAAAATAACCACTTAAACAAATATTAAACTCGTTTGTAATTTAACATAATTTCAATTTTACTCTTACCCCATAATATGTAAAATAAAATAGTACGTACAAAACTATAAATTATTCAACATACTTCTGGCCAGGAACAGTAACGTAAAAGCTTTTAAAATAATGTTGTATAGACGTCAGAATAAGGAATAAGGTTTATATAATCTTATATTTCAGGTTATATCGTAATCCGAGTTTTAATCGTGAAGGGTTGACATGTTTTTTAACTTGATCAAATTACCTTCTAGACTAATGTATTTTTTATTTTTGCATAATTCTCGTAAATCATTTGATTACCATCTCTGTTCTAGCTTGGACAAGTTCATACAATAGGGTGAATTATTCTATGAAATTAAATTATGTTAATTCGTTATTTATCGCTGAATAACGGTCCTTTAAATGAGTGTAATTAATTAAGTACCAAAACCACCAATCCGAGAAAATGCACAGTATTGCTCCATTAACTTTTTCTTTGCATAAATAAAACAAAATTTAATTGAGTCAGTTATTTTAATACCATTTAAGTATACAGTAATGGTTTTTACAAAAAAAAAAACCGAAACATTGCGTCAATACAATTTAAATGTAAAGGGAGCACCTTTAAGAACATTCTTAGTTAACAAGTAGGAACACAAATTATGGTCTAAACGCATTAATAAGTTCTTCAAAACAGCGCTTAAGGTCGAGATCAGGCAAGTAGTCAATCATCACAATCACGTATCTTTCCTCGGTGGTTTGAAAACTCAGATTGGGAAATTTTCTTCTCAAGTACATAATGTATATCTTAATAAAAATAATGTAATTCATCTCTAAAACAATAATAAATTACTGAAGTAGATATAGGGTCACTTGAGTGTGGGAAAATTCTGATGACCGTGGGAAAATTTGTCGGCACGCGTCATATTGAGATCAAAGGATGCCGCCAGAGAGGTGTTAGCATCAAAGGTGACAAATGACATATTAATTACAATCAGTTAACAGTCGGCGGGGGTCTTTGGGCGACATATATCAAAGGAACCGCTAAATAGGTGTGATAGTTCTCACGGTGGAATTATTTTCTCAGGGGTCGAAGACTGTCAATTGGGAGGCTTCAATTTTATTTATTTAAAAAAAGTCGGACTCATGGAGGAGTTGGACCCATGACCTCCGGGTTCCCAGCTAAACCTTCTTATTGGATATTACACTAGTCATGGAAGATAATGTCTTATGTCTTACACAGAATATGTGTTTTATGCGACAGCTTTACTTTTTTCAGTTCACCCTAGTTCACCCTAGTTCACCCTCGTGCTTTCTCATGACCCATGAACAGGGTGGGGTGTATCCTATCCAACTCAAAATCAATAGATGTTGTCTGGCAGACTCCCTAATCAGAATCAGTCGAGACCCGATCGATTTAATTGAGTGATCGTGCTAACAAACAAATTTCTCAAATAGTCCACCACTGTGCTTTCTCATGACCTATGAACATGGTAGAGTGTGTTCTATCTACCTCAAAATCAATAGGTGTCATCTGGAAGATGTCTCCGATCAGAATCAGTCAAAACCCGATCGATCCGACATGACTTAGTTGAGTTATCGTGTTAACAAAAAAACTTTCTCAAATAGTCCACCGTCGTGCGACCCATGGACAGGGTGGGGTGTGTCCTATCTACCTCAAAATCAATAGGTGTCGTCTGGGAGACGTTCCTGATCAGAATCAGTGAAAACCCGATCGATCCAACACGATTTAGTTGAGTTATCGTATTAACAAAACAAATTTCTCAAATAGTCCACCATTGTGCTGTCTCATGACCCATGGACAGAGTGGGGTGTGTCCTATCCACCTCAAAATTAATAGGTGTCGTCTGAGAGACGTCCCCGATCAGAATTAGTCAAAACCCGATCGATCCGACACGATTTAGTGAAGTTATCGTGCGAACAAAAAATTTTCTCAAATAGACCCAAGGGAGGGGGTGGTGTGTGCTATCCACCTCAAAATTAATAGGTCATCTGGGTCAATAGGTCAATCAGTCAAAACCCGATCGATCGGACATGATTTAATTGAATTATCGTGCTAAGAAGAAGTTTTAATGCCGACGATAATGACAACGACGACACACACACAGACAAATATTTTTAAAAAGCATGTTTTTTTTTGGTTTTTAGGCCAAAAAACGAAAAATATACGAAAAAAAAATTTTGTTTTCCATTTTTCTTTACACGATTACATTACTTTTCCGCTAGTATAAAAATATGCGGAAAAGTAATAAACGAAACTGGCCTGATAATGCACATATAAAATAGATGAAGGTTGACGTGTTAGAGTATAGAGGGTTGATTGTGAGGAGTTAAAATAATTCCTATCCCTAATCCTACTTCTTGGGAAATAAAAATTGACATATTTCTTCAAAAAACTTTTAATTCGACGAATATTATTCCGAATATAAATGTAAGGGACATACTGTATATCGAATCAATATTTTTTTTATATTATGGCCTTTATATATGGATTACTGTTTACTTTGATACGCGTACACAATTTATTTTCAATAACGTATACGATTGCTTATTTTCCTTTTTTTTTTTGTTTCAGGTAAGCGAAATCAACAGAAATGGAAATAAATAACTACGGGGAACGGTCCGGATCACTGAGCTATTTAATAAATATTGGAATTCGAATTATTCCGGCGATCTGTGAAATTGGAAACCTTGGTGCCAAAAGGGGAGAAGTCAATTCGTCAGAAAGCGAAATATGTTCATCGGTCATAGTTTGGTCGTTGGTAGTGAGAGGATTTAAATTAGATTAATGTACGGGTGGTTCAAAGATGTGTGACCCAAAAAACAGATCGAGTAAAAATTTGTATTTTCATCTACACCGTTTTTGCTTTCTTTACCGATTTCCAACATCCTATGTTTGTTTTTAAGCTAAAACCGTCAGATAAAAAAGCAAAATAAGAAACGTAGATATTATCCAAAAAGCCTAATGTGAAAAGTAGAAGAAACATGCCATTGTCGCCATAAAAGTATTATCAATAGAACAGGCTTTACCCGATTAAGAAAGGCTTCCAGTTTTAAATTCATAATAAAGCAGTAGCAAGCGCTTTTAGCCTTGATGTTGCAAAGTAACCTCAATAAACAAATCGAACGATTTGTTCATTATTGTCAATAAACAAATAACGAAAACTACTGACCTCTTTTTCTAATAAATTTTCAAACACTACTGTTTACAGGCAGTTAATCCAGAGGCAGTCGACTGATATGTTTTTTCGATTTCTCTAAAAACTAAACACAAAAAAATACAGGCAGATATTTTCATTATTCAAATTCTAGATGTATTTTGGGCCACATAATAACTATAAATCTAAAAATTACAAATACGCTATTGAATATCTTGAGTGCTTTTGATGATGAAGCCCTCATGGATGGAAAATTGTCGATGAACACTTAAGGGGGTATTCTGGTTTATAGGCATACATTTTGGGCGTTTTGTCGAGCTCGATAAAAAAAAATTTACCATTGATTTTTTTACAACATATTTATTGATATTTTGAATTTTAAAATTTCCCGTCGAGGATATATTCTTAAAGGTTTAAACTTTAAGAATATGCAAAAAAAATAAAAATTCAAAATTCTAGGCCAGAATACCCCCTTAATACTCGAAGAGTGAGAGTAACGACCCTTACAAGACTTTGCAATCAATTGTACCACCATCGAATAAACCTCTTTAAATTCTGTATTGGTTTAAATAAAAACAAACAAAGGTAATGCATCTCACAATGTTAAATTAACCGAAAACTTTACAGAATATATTTTTCCTTAAGGTATTCCCAACTCTACATCCAAGCAACTTTTGATTTAATTTTCCCTTGCGAACGTGGCGTAAAATAATAATTTCGTGGCGTGCGTCATGATTGTCTCATTAATAATGCCGTCCCTGAAAACCTAACTGAACAGCAAAGTCATCAGTAGGTGACTGTACGGCTGGGGGTAGATCCGTCTCACGCAATACACATTAAATGAGTCACCGTTACTTTTATTATTTTTTTTTTTAAGTCGATGAAATAGAAAAGCATTTTCCGTAACCACTACAAACCATTTAAAATTTACATTATTATTCTGTAAACGTTTTGGTCTGAAAACCACTTTATAAATATCTTATGATGCCGCTTTATGAAATTTACCTGTTACAAAACACCAAATTGAATATTACGCAATTCAATTAAATTAGTCATACAAGTATTGCTTATGTTCATCAGTTCACAGTATCACGGTCAAGAAAATGGCCGTGACTTACCACAAATACCATTAATGGAGATGAGAGAATACGCCATTCCTATACACGATCTGTAATCACTCAATACGAGGACGTCAACTCTGACGCTTGATGTTAACCTGTGAATGTGTAAAATTAGGATGGGCTGAGCATGATTATGGCTCTTTACCCTTTCTCGATTAGGAACCTTTTAACTTTTCCAAATCTACCTCAAGTTTTTCATTTTTAATAACACCTATTTTTCTCCATCTACTAATAATAACAATATCAAATACTCTAGTATCTATTCCTTCAGACCGTCTTCTGACAATCTGAATGCAGAAACTTCTTCCAATTTCTGGTTTCGTCATTGATTTATTTTGATATTTCATTGTTGATGCTACCAGCTTCTTAAGAAGAAACCGTTCTGAAAACACAGTTAGTAGGTAACGAAAAACTTGACAATCTCCGCAGATTCCGAAAGAAGTATAACTTGGAAAAAATTGAGAATATATTCACTACTTAGAAATAGAGTAGGTCCTTCTACTAGATACTACAAGTACTCGTCTCAAACACATCTTGAAATTTTGCTAATTATTTCTATCAGTTTCTTCAGAAGAAATGCAAAGATTGATGTTGCCATTTTCTACATCATAGAAATCGTGATTATGCTCCACTTCCATCATTCATATTGGTCAGGCTTGATTGCCTATGAGATTTTGCTTCACTAACGATTGGCAAGTTAATCTCCAAATATTGTTAAGGCGATATCTGTTCTCTTCGTATTTTTCTTTATTCCTTAGAATTTTCACTGCCTCTCTAACAAAGTGGAAATAACAATGAAAATTTCTATTCCACCTATGACATTATTGTATCTATGTCGCGTGTCCTAATCTCGTGTTCCATAATTCTGCACATAATACTCCTACCTGCTTGACCAAAATAGTTATTTCTACATGCACATTTTGGTTGGTTGGCTCGTATATACCATTCGTTAATGGTGAAAGATGATCCTTCGTAGGTTAAGATGAAGTGCTTGTTGTATCTTCATAACCATCTGGAAACATATACAATTTTTTTTCTTATTACAAAATTTTATTTGGTCTGTCTTTATTCCAGCAATATAAGGTGGACAATTACAACAATGGCCTTCAGTTCTTATGTGCTTGTTGTTCATGTCCCTTTATTGTCTCCGTTTATATCCAATTCTTTATAGAGCAATTTTGATATAGCGTAATTCCTTAGAGTTACTTAGGAATACTACAAATTACACTATCTTCAGAAGACCTCACTCATGATGTTTCACTCTGCACTACAAAAAGCGTGAAATACTTTTATGCAATTTAAAGTTTTGTGGTCGATTTCCTTTAAGAACTAATAATTTGATTCAACATGTGTGATGCTGTTTTTTTTTTGTTATTTGTGCTGTACTCGTCTCTGTGTATAACCTTCATCTCCCCAGCCTAAGGCTTGCCTGATCCAAATAATGGTATATGATTGTTAAGTTCAAGTTCCTAGGTCTTAGACTTACGTCTCCTTAAGGTCTTGGATACTTGTTGGAATTTTTAGGTAAATGAAATTGGGTTCTGTTAAAGTTTTTTCGAGGTTATAACTGTTCAAGAAAGGTAATACTTATGAAATTATTTTCAAGTGAGCGTTCTGAACATGAATATTTCGCGGAATCATTGAAATAATTTTTGGGACCATCACTTTTGGAATATAGCTGTATGTTCGAGACAATGGTGAAACTTTTTCTCCATAGAAGTCAGAACACTCTCGAAATATAGCGGCGCACTCTATGATGAAATTGAAATAGAATCCATCTAAAACTGCAAGTAGGTAACGACATCTCACCCAAACACATTATAAGATTCAATTGGCGTATATCGTTATAACCCCCCATTTAAGGTGACCCACATACCGCTTCAATTTATCATCTAACAAAGAGTTTAAATCGTATTTATCTTATCACCGATCGGACTTTTATAAATGACACCACGTACAATTCACGTCTGCCTAATTTAATAAAATATGGTCCCGGTTCTGCTCTAACACACTCGAGAAACATTAGTTACGTCTTATTACCTGATAGTTTCAACGCGTCCTATCTGCCAGACGTAACACAAAAGATGGATTACGTTGGTTTGTAATAACATTCACATGCCTGGATGTCCTCAAATTATTCTTCATATGCAACATTGTGAATTACAATTTGCCATGACTTACATATTGGAGGTACAAAATTCAACGAGTATCTGAAAAGCGAAATGGCCCTTAATGGGGGGATTTTTGGGACGATTAGGGTTATTGCTCTTCACCTTCTCGATGACCAGATGAACACTCATGGCAGAAGACGAATGTGCAAGGTAATTAAATTCATATTTTAGAGAAATGTGCTAATTATTATTCCTTCCCATATAGAATGGGCTCTTAAAATCAGTGCTCATTCCTTGTCGATGAAAATCAAATGCATGCCGACTTTATTGTCACACTAACTGAGGAATTATCGATATTAAAGGTTGTATCTAGCTTCTCACCAACGAAATATTAGATAATCCACGAAGATTCCAGAGAATTGTATAAAGACAATATTCTAAATAGTCTCGTATCATAAAACATAACCTAAATTTGTGCAACTCATATATACTCTTGCATTGCAAGTGTATTTAAAATAACTTAAACTTTTAATCTATTCTGATTAACTTACAGAACAATATTGTTGCTCTGTGACGTCTGTATGCGTAATTTTTTCCTAATGATCAATCTATGGTGTCTTGTTAACAGGGCTATGTACCGGACCATTGTGATATATAAAACATCTACAGATTAATAAAAATAATTGTCATTTATACATAAAATAAATTAGGATAGTGACACAATAAAAAGCAATTCAATATACTTGCATGTGGGTAAATAGAAATAAGAGTACGTGAAATGCTTTGTAGTATACACACATCTATTAAGAGTTGGCGAATATTGAAAACTGCGAATTTCTGCCGTCTATTACGAAGAATATGATTATAATAAAAACTTATATTGACGTCAGTTGATGTTAGTATCCAATATTTAAATAGCAATGCCTTATTTTCATTTATATTCTCTGTGAATGAAATAACTTGGTGAATGAAAATCTAGTTTATAATATATATTTTTTTGGATATATTTGGATATATATGGAAATATATATCCAAATATATATTTGGATATATATTTGGAGAGTATTCATTAATTTATTCATAACATTAGTTTCAACTGTATCCTGCTAATTATTTATAAAAGTGTATAAATCGTCCAGCACTCCAATTGGTTCATAAATTCTGACAAATTCTCAATTTCTAATCATACAGTTGAATCGTGTAATACAGAAAAATATGTTTCTAAAAAAGGCTCTCCTTTTATGAACACCGAAGTTTGCTGATGAAGTATTAAGTATGAATAAGGACATCAAAAGCGATTCCCTACAATGCATAGTTCTCTATTTCTCTCACATCTTAATGAAAAAATCAGACTTATTTGTAATAAGTTATTTTTTTTATTACAAAAGTTCAGTTAGTATGTTTATCTTAGCATATGTGTCTTAGTCTTAAGTGTATTGCATTAACAAAATGTAAGAGAAATTTTGAAGAGCTCTGAATATTGTAGAAATTTGTATTATAAATATATCGTTTTTGATTATAATTGATGTAATATGAAGTGTCAGTTCCACATTCTCTTTTCAACATTATGAATTTTTATGTAATAGACATGTTTGTGTAAAAACAGAATAAGTTATTTTTAAAGATCGCGATACGCCGAGTGGAGTGACTCAGGGATCTATTCTGAAGCCTATTTTGTTTCTAGTATAAGCTTCAAATCTCTCAATCAACTGTTTGAACTTACTGAGTTTACAAGTTACAAAAATAACTTGTTTTTATAATGTATCATTTTACAATATTCAGAGTTCTTCAGAGATCCACTTTACGTCTTTTTAATACAATACGATAATTGCAGCTTAATTAAACCTATTAGTTTTAATCATCTACAGATGATGCCAACTTTGTTGGCGAAACGCGCGTCAAGTGCAGTATATAGTGTTTGGGTGTTCTGCGGAAAATTAGGTCAGTCAGTCGGAAGATCAGAAAATCTTCACACCAAAGGTTCCGACCTACTTCAGTATTAAAAGGTTAGAAATTTCACCTATAACGTTCTGTTTTCGTTTGGCGTCAAACTATCATTCAAGCAAGATATCAATTTATCAAGTACTACAAAGAAGAACAACAAAAACACCAAATAAAAAATCAAGGGTGGCTAAATCGTTTAAAGTTGCAATCCCTTGAACAACGCCTACGTGGTGATTTGACTGTGCCATTAAGAACTTTCAGTGGTGAACTCTACTGTAGAGGAGACGTGTTTAACCTTTGTAGGAGACTGCCAATCACTTTAAGACTATGCGGCAGCATTTTTTCCAAATCTTGTGTGCAGAGTGAAATTCTGTTTTTGACCTTATTAAATTTATTTAGGGGATGATTGTATTACCATTTTTCTAACCTCTGGTTTTACTCCACTTTTAATTTTTAACATTAATTTCTATCACAATTTGTATTTTAGATATCAATTAGATTTAAATATACTGTTAAGCGCATTGTACTTAAATGGTACCACTATTAATACTAGTTTTTCTTGTAACTGAGCATAATAAGTCATTAATTTCTACCCGTTCTCTTTTATAAAGATCTCCAATAATCCATTCCCAAAATCTATGCTACCAAATCGATTCCAAAGTTGATTTCTTGCTTTAGAAACGCCCTAAAAGCCGTAAAGCATCATTTGTTACAAGCATTTAGCAACAACTGGAGTGTGAAGCAAGCGCGCCCGAAAGAAACGGTAATACGGCAAATTCGTGCCCTCCAATCCGATATCGGACACTTCCCAATTCCAATCGCATTAAATACTGCGACAGTTTTGCGCGATATTTCCTAGGAGACCGGCTACAAACAATTTAATCAATAAAGCTTTATACAATGTGCACCATCCAACAATACATTTAATTTACTATAATCCTCGCTCAGCGAGTCGAGAACTAAATTGCTGGACTATGAAGGTATTAGATGATTTAACACGTACAAACGTTACGTTTGCCCGAGCAATACTATTTCATCGGGTAGGGGTTAGAATGGGGCATTAATATGACCGAGCGCATTAATAAGTCATGGCTGAAAGAGGATGTGTATACATATACACTAGGCACAAAAATTAAGGGATGTAAAAAGAATCTAAACTTGAAGGAAAATAGTCGCAGAGCAATTTAAATAAAAGTAAATTGAAGCTCCAAGTTTCTAGTTTCTATGTCTTGATTTTTTACCATCGCAATATTTAAGTGATCATAAGAAAACCACCTTAAAACAATTTTTCCAAATTTTTGCTTGCGTTTCAAAAGGTCCACGTAGTCCAGTAAATTTTTTTCAGTGATTTCATCATAAAGCGTTTTTAGGTAATTTTATCCTCTTTAAGTTGAGTGGTCTAAAAGCCTTGTACTATGATTTTCCGCTGAGTTATCGTCGTACAAAGCAAGAAAAAGTCAGTTTTGACTTTGGGACTCGATTCTATGATCATACAGATAATTCAAGTGGGTGATTCTAAAAATCATTCATCGTACAAGGCTTTTGGGCCTCTCAAATTAAAGAGAATAAAATTATCTAAAAAATCTTCATGATGAAAATCACTGAAAAAATGTATTGAAGTCCGTGGGCTTTTTGAAAGGGTTATTCGAAATGGCAAAATATCAGGCACATAAAAGGCGCTAAAGACGCACTGAGATCGAGAATTTTCACAAAACTAGACAGGCAAGGGTGGATTTATTGATCCCACCAAGAATTTAAGACCAGAGCAAGTTATAGAGCAAGAAAAATTTTGTTTCCGATGCTGCTGATGGTAAAAAAATTTGAACTTAAAATCTGAAAACTAGAAACTTGAAGCTTCAACTTGCTGTTTTTAAAATTGTTCAACAACTATTTTTCTTCAAGTTACAGCCCTTTGAAAATCACCTAAAAATTTAGGATTTTTTTTACATCTGTTAATATTTGTATCTAGTGTATGTAGTATATATACAGATATCTCTGACGTAATTATATTCTGAATTTACAAAAAGGTCGGTTCAGAGGATGGGAAAATATATAATATTCTAGTTTTGGCAAGCCATAATTTTACAATAAATAAATATGTTTTTGATAAATAAATTTTGCTCAAGTAAAAAATATCTGACGAGTAAGTTCGTGATCATTTTAGGGTAAAATGCGTTAGATTAGCTGTAATTTAACATACTTACGTTAAACAAATGAAGGTCTCTTGGTGCAATATCAGTGAACCTTAGATATTCTAATTTGCAATATTAGATACATATATACAATACTTAATATTATCCTAACTTCTTATCTTTGTATTAAATAATTTTATACTGTTGTTTTCCCTTCATCTTATTACTTTTCCGCACTCAACTGTACCAGAGCGGAAAAGTAATGTAATCGTGTAAAGAAAAAATGGTAAAAAAATTGTTTTTCGCTGTTTAGTTTTCGTTTTTCGGCCTAAAGACAAAAAAAAGGTTTTTAAAAAAATGTTGCTGTATGTGTCGTTGTCGTCGGCATTTATTCTTGTTAGCACGATAACTCAACTAAATCGTGTCGAATCGATCGGGTTTTGACTGATTCTGATCGGGGACGTCTCCCAGACGACACCTATTGATTTTGAGGTGGATAGAACACACTCTACCATGTTCATGGGTCATGAGAAAGCACAATGGTGGACTATTTGAGATTTTTTTTTTGTTAGCACGATCACTCAATTAAATTGTGTCGGATCGATTGGGTTTTGACTGATTCTGATTAGGGACACCTACCAGACGATATCTATTGATTTTTAAGGTGGATAGGACACATCCTACCCTGTCCATGGGTCATGAGAAAGCACGATGGTGCACTATTTGAGAAATAAACAGTTTTAAAACATTAAAACGGATTTTTCCGTACGCAGAACATCCCTATCTTGAAATTGAGTGGCCGAGAAAAAATAAACCAACACAAATGCAGAATATGTGTTTTATGCGACAGTTTTACGTTTTTAATTGGCGACTGCTTCAGTGCCGAATCAATTTATTTTTTCTCGGCCACTCAGTTTCGAGCTAGAGATGTTCTACGTGTGGAAAATTCCGTTTTAAGATTTTAAAACTGTTTATTTTATAGCTTATACTCGTATTTATATGTTGCATCAAGAAGCGTAATTTGTTGAAACTGTTCAGTTGAAGAATATAGTAATTTAATGAGGACTTACAATGAACCAGTAAACTTAAAACTAATAAGAGTTTCTTTAAACCATACACCACGGAAATTATATGTATTTCTTGTTGTTAAAGTCATAATAAATGATCTCGGAAAATAGAGACACAATGATATACCCGTGCTGGTTGTTTTTTTCGCGTCTGTCAAAAATAAATTGCTAAATCAACACTTGGATGGCTCCCGCTACGGTTTGCGTCAGGATATCCGTGTTTCAGGATTCCATCCATTGAAATTCAAATAAGTTTTCATAAACAAACAATTCAAGAAAATATAATCGTGACACGTTTACGCAAACCGCGAAAATGTATGTAACGGACAACAAACGTGATTTGATGTCTGCGCTTTATAAATCGTTTATGTTTATTTATTTTTAATATTCAGCAGCCTCTGTTGTTGAATTTTGCTGACAAACGTAATATATTTTTTAATGCCACTCATAAGCATGTTTTGTAAATAATAAATGTAATATTTTGATAATTTTTGTGTGTCCAAACCTGTAAAATACATATTTTTGTAGATATATGTTAAACGCGAAGATTCGAATGCATTTCGAATTTATAACAACATGAAGGTTCTGTATACTATATAGGGTGTCCCCGTATTTAAAACGAAACATCTGAAACTGTTCAAATAAATTTTTTATAGGAAAATTCTGTAATTCATCAGTATTTGTTTTCAAGGTAATTTCAGACATCTTTTGATATAAAAGCCGTTACTACCGCTGACACCCCTCCCGAAAATTACTACTCCCTTGAAATATTCAGGTGGAAACGTAAGTCAAGTGTACATAATTTCAATGGTCTCTCGACTCTGATAACGACAGTGATGTATCTTTGATGGATAACCAATACATAATCAGGATATTTCATAAATTGAAAATCTTATAGTTTGCTTTTGTCCGATCTAAACTTGAGGACGGATCTTTAGTATGGAATCCTTATTATCAATGCCATATTAATAGCTTGGAAATGGTTCAAAGAAAGTTTCTGAAACTACTATGGTTCAAATCAGACACTGTGTATCCACCTATTGGTTTCCCTCAAAATAGTATTTTGGCAAGATTTGGGATGACAGAACTTGATGCGAGGCGGGAATGTTGTTGTCAAATATTTCTATATAAGCTTATACATAATATGACTATCAAAACCTATTAGCCAAGCTAAATTTTTATGTACCGCAATTGCATGCTCGAACATCCAAAAGCTTTTACCTCTATTCCGCGTACTAATATTCTAAAATTCTCACCCCTGTTTTTAATGTGTACTAAATACAACAACAACTGTGATAAATTCGATATATTTAACTGCACTCTTCTGTATATTAAACATTGTTATGCTTGATCCGCATCTTTGTTTTCCTTATTTTTCACATATTATTTCATATACCTAGATATTAAATATGTATATACGTATTTGTATTAAATTTGATTGTTATGTTTGTGAAATTTATTAATCTTAGTAGAATGTGAACACTCACTGTACTTTCCTGCTCTGTAAATGGGTTTTCCTGTAGAGTAGTTGTAATAAATAAATAAATAGAAATAAAACTGTTCAGAAATATATCTGTTCCATATAGGCCTAAAATAATGACAATAAACACCAAACAATGTATTATATTTAGCTAAATATAATGGTTATTTATTAATATCATGGAATTAAATTATTAATTTGATTAAGAGTTCAAAATCATCACCACCGATTTCAATGTAGTAGTATAACTATTTTTGTTCGAACTGTGCATGAGCTGTTTGTAATGTTTCTGATTTTATTTGTTGACACTCCTGTAGAATTCCATGCCCTCAAGTCGTCTAGATTACCAAGATTAGTGACACAAATTTTTTATTTCAAATATCGCTATAGAAATAAGTCGACTAAGTTTCACAATCAGACCTGGCAATTTCACTGGCCAATCTCGTCTGATCCATTATTCAGAAAATCTGTGATGCAAAAATTCTCTTACTCGCATATCATACCCATTGAGGGCCTATTGGAAAAATAGACCATCTTCATGCAGATTGTCGTAGTTCTCTGACATCTGAGTATTCATGGGATCTATCGTATTATTTAACAAATCAAGATAAATTTCTAATGTATTTTCATTTGAAAAACATATTTATAAACTAAATTCAGATTTTCCCTAATACGGTCAGACATGAATGTCTATGAAGTTAGCAGAACAAAGTTAGAACACAAATTATGTCACATGGGGAGTTAAGTGCTAATTAAAAGCTAATTAAATGGGCAAAAAAAATGTTGTGCTCACATATATTTTTCTTTATCGCATGTTCTGCTAACTTGCAAAAAAGTTAGCAGAACATTAACGTAAAATAACAAATTCGTGATTTTTAACCCCAGAATTATTATTTTTGCGCGTTTAATTAGCATTTAATTAACACTTAATTCCCCATATGACATAATTGTGTTCTGCTAACTTTGTTCTGCTAACTTAATAGACATAAATCACTGTCAAAATGGTGCAAGATTGATTGATTGCTACGATTCGTACAGTGCGTCCAATTTTGGGTAGAAATAATTTTCCAAATTTTTCAACTGTGAATTGGACATTTCAACAGCCGTTCTTCACCATATTCTCACTAAATATCTGCCCATGCTCCATGCAAGATTCTCTATGTTTACAAAGTCTAATTGTCTCAACATCTTCTGCCAACAGACCGAGCACAGCGAAGGGAGGTCACCAATTTGTTCATTGCACAACAAGAAGTGAATGCCGATTTTGTGGGCAAATTCATCTTCAGCAACTAATTCCCATTTTCACCTTGATGGCTCCGTTAATAGGCAAAATTGTCGCATTTGGGGCTCAGAAAATCCCCGAATGATTCAAGAGAAACAAGTGCATCCTCAACGGGTCACTGTTTGGTGTGCACTGTGGTCCGAAGGAAACATTGGACCATTGTTCTTTGAAAACGAGGCAGGTGATGTATTAACAGTAAATGATGAATGTTCCGGGACATGATGACATTTTTTTATGCCTCAACTGGAAGATATTGCTCTTGGAAACATGTGGTTTCAACAGGACGGAGCCTTTTCCTGGTTGTGTCATTTCCCGTTTTGGTGACCAGAATTGGCCGCCACCATCTTGCGATTTAACACCTATGGACTTTTTTCTATGAGATTTTGTGAAGTCTCAGGTTTACGCCAACAGGTTCACGACCACCCAAGCATTGAAGGCCGAAATCGAATTCTGTATCAATGAAATAGCGCCACATTTATGCAAAACCGTTATTGAAAATTTCGGATGTGTTGATCCATACAAAATTCTCAAATATCTTAGTTATAAATCAATAAATATTTCAACACTTCTCTACAGAGTACTATGAAACAAACATCTTTTACATTTTGATATGCGTTTTCGCATTTTTCTCTTTATGTTGCGTTGTCCTTAAAGATGAACAACGTTATATTCAAAGTAACTTTTTAAAGCATCGATGTCAACTACAGAAGTTCATACAACAAAAGCTTATGACAAAGTAATTAAGTTCTCAATGTTATGCAATACGGTTTTGCAAAATACATATACACTTATTGGATACATCGAACACACGAGGCTCGAAAAATAACAGAATAGCGCTTTCAATTTACAACGGAATTAAAGGCAAAAATGTCACGTTTGGTTTTGGCTGCCGGTTAATTTAAAACCTGACTAGCAAATAAATCAATTTTTACACATATCCATTTACGCTTAAACGAAGTCTGCGCTCCTCGAAATCTCTCACGTTCGGCCTTTCAACGTTTAATGCCAGCGCAAATAAAACGCCGTTTCCCTCAGACTCAATTTGAGAGATTTTAGTAGGATAATCTTGTTGTTTTTTTTTGGCACTTATAGCGTTAAAATGACATCTTTTCTCAATGCGATACGCCATAATCATATTTTTTATCAGAACATTCTGGAATCTTTATATACGTGGTATAAATCGAAATCGTGTAAAGAAAAAGTGAAAAAACAAAATTTTCTTTTGGGTTCATTTTTCGTTTTTCGGCCTATAACCAAAAAAAAAAAAAATTTTAAATTCTTTGCTGTGTGTGTGTCGTTGTCGCCGGCATTTATTCTTGTTAGCACTATAACTCAACTAAACCGTGTCGAATCGATCGTGTTTTGATTGATTCTGATCGGGAACGTCTTCCAGACGACACCTATTGATTTTGAGGTGGATAGCACACACCACCCCCTCCCTTGGGTCTATTTGAGAATTTTTTTTTGTTAGCACGATAACTCAACTAAATCGTGTCAGATCGATCGGGCTTTGACTGATTCTGATTGGGGACGTCTCCCAAACGACACCTATTGATTTTGAGGTGGATAGGACACACTCCACCTTGTTCATGGATCATGAGAAAGCACGATGGTGGACTACTTGAGAAATTTGTTTTGTTAATACGATAACTCAATTAAATCGTATCGGATCGATCGGGTTCTGACTGATTCTGATGGGAACGTCTCCCAGACGACACCTATTGATTTTGAGGTGGATAGGACACACCCCACCCTGTCCATGGGTCATGAGAAAGCATGACAGTGGACTATTTGAGACATTTTTTTTGTTAACACGATAACTAAGTCATGTCGGATCGATCGGGGTTTGAATGATTCGGATCGAGGACGTCTCCCAGACAACACCTATTGATTTTGAGGTGGATAGAACACACTACCATGTTCATGGGTCATGAGAAAGCACAATGGTGGGCTATTTGACAAATTTGTTTGTTAGCACGATCACTCAATTAAATCGTGTCGGATCGATCGGGTTTCGACTGATTCTGATTAGGGACGTCGACCAGACGACATCTATTGGTTTTGAGGTGGATAGGACACACCCCAGGAGTGGGGTGTGTCTGTTTCACCTCAAAATCAATAGGGGTCATTTTTAAAATCAATAGGGGTCGTTTTTGAGACGTCCCCGATCAGAATTACCGATCGATCCGACACGATTTAGTTGAGTTATCGTGCTAACAAAAAAATTCTCAAATAGACCCATGGACAAGGTGGGGTGTGTCCTATCCACCGCAAAATCAATAGGTGTCGTCTGGGGGACGTCCCCGATCAGAATTAGTCAAAACCCGATCGATCCGACACGATTGAGTTAAGTTATCGTGCTAACAAGAAATTTTAATGCCGACGACAACGGCAATGACGACACACACAGACAAAATTTTTTTAAAACCGTTTTTTTTTTGTTTTTAGGCCGAAAAATGAAAAATAAACAAAACAATTTTTGTTTCCATTTTCCTTTACACGATTACATTACTTTTCCGCTAGTAGGTATAGTTGAGTGCGAAAAAGTAATACAGACTTGAAGTACTTGAAAAGTTAGTTTTAACCACCTTCCGATTATGCTTACTAACTTACTGAAATTGGTATCCTATTTTTGTTGCTGTGTCGAAGGTTCACATATAAATATGTCGGCACTCTATAGCCTACCGAAATAGCAAAACAAGAAGAGACAGTTTGAGGAATCTTTTGACACACTTAGTAAAAACGTTGAAGGCTCCAACATTCTTCTAGTATCATAAGATAAACTCGGCCAAACGCCACGACCAGATAGTTTTATGAAATATGCAATCGAAAACAAAATGATAGAGCAATGAAATTACGTCAATAAATTCTACAAACGTTTCATGCAAACTAATGTATTTTACTTGACTTTTCCAGACTCCCGTGCCTTTATCCTGTCATTGCTTTTTGCGGCTTTTGCCACTGATCTCTGTTGACGGCGACTTCGTCGCCTCGCTCACATGTCGACGAAATTAATGAAAATTTAATTGTGATAAGTCCTCATTCAAATTTGTTCAAGTCATCCGATTGCCTGCTTCGTACAAGGCGAGGGCGAGAGTGCCGTCACTCCCGTGCCGTAAAATATGACCAACGGCAATGATAAGAAAACTTCATCAATCAAAATCACTTCCAAACTAATGACCAGAACTCGACACGAAAAGCCAGGCGCATAACTCATTTGTATAATAGACCTAGGGGGTTTATTCATCTGAGATTTCTTTGGGGATATTTCAAGGTGAAAATTCCGTAAAAGACCTCCATCCAGAATGCTACTTAAAAATAAATTGATCCACGTCACAAACATTTCAGACGGTCTATTAAGTTAGACACGGTTGCGATATTGTGGGTTGTAGTTCGAGAGATGTTCGATTCCTGGAGTTGGAAGAAGTTGGTTTAACTCCTGAAGTAAATCGGAAGGTCTAAATGAAACAGTTTTATATTGGATTCGGTGTTATAAAGAACATAGCGCTCATGAATTCAAAACTCGTGACTGGCTCAGGCAATTTTTTACAGGATAAACAAAAAATTTCATAATTCGTATAATCCAAACTAATCATGAACGAATGGCATTCTAGTCATTCGTTAACGTTAAGTAATATTTGTCTTCTTCTGGATAAGCTTTTTCTCCCTTTACTTATAGTGTTGATAGTTTTACAAGGTTTTACACAAGGATCTTATAAAATGTTATCGCAAATTAATAACATAAGGATAAATTAAAATAGTCCAGTAGAATTAGGTCTGGTGACTTGGAACCATATGGTGGGTTTGGAAGAAGACTACGGTATTTCGAAAAAGTACAAGTTTCAGGAAAGTAATTTGAAATTTTTAAAGAATTCAACGACAAATTTTTTCAGTGATGGCAAGGCGGGAGTCTGAAATTTTCACCTCCTAATCTTAGATCTTTGACCACTTCTGCCTTGTTTTCCTCTATCTGATTTATAATACCCTCTACCATATAAAGTTTCCTCTCATTTTGAGTTTTCCAGAAATTTATTCAATACTTTTTAGATTTAAGATCATATTGTAAAGAAAGAAAAATACTTTTATAGTGATACTTAATTGGAAAATACAGTGGATAAAAGCCAAATTTAAAAATGTAAATAACATTAAATTATAACATTTTGACTAATTATAATAATGTTTCTCAACGTAATCGACCCTTTTACCTGAAGAACCTAGACAGAAATGACATGGCATGGTCTTCTTCAAAAGGTGCATTAGAGAAAGATGCAATAGTGTTGATAGAGCTTTATTGGTGCAGCCAGTTGAACTACACTTGCTTTCGCTTTCATAAATCTTGAACCAACTTTGGGTTATTCAATGAAAAATAACCAAAAAATAAGGTTTTTTGGGATATCATAGTTTTTTTCCAAACCGTCGATATTTTCTGCCTATCTAGCGATTTGGAGACAGCATTTAATATGTTATATCTAACAGTTACAATTTTGTTATATGGCTTTTATTTTTTGTTCATTAAAAGAATTCACGTACAAACATTCTTATGTTAACAATCTCTTGTTTTACTTTTTTCTTTACTAGTGTATAACAATTCATATATCTGTTCGTTTTTGCCCTCTCTAGTCTATCATATTTAAAACGAGTAAGCCCTACGTGCATAAATCTATACCGATTAATAGATAGTTTCACATATTTTCGACTTGATACTGTTTTTCTGTATTATCTAGCATATTCGTATGTACGGCTTGTGAATAATAGAAAAAATTACGAGATTATCTAATATGCGTAGAAGAAAGAGTGAGACAGCATTCGGAGGGAAGAAATAGACACACAGCCCGAACTCTGTGTATATTCACATTTTTCGATATTCACTCTGCAAGCGTCCCAATGCGACTGAGTAAAGACCAGGCTATTTCCTGCGCACCTCGTGGGCGGTCCGATTTCGCAGTTTAGAGACTTGCTCCTATTCTTGACAAGCTGTTATCAGTTGGTCTTTATTTCCTAGACTATATTACAATCATCCTATTTACTTAAAATTTTATTTTGTTTATTTAATCCTTTTCTAGTTCTGTTGATAAAGCAATGTTTTTGTGTTTTATTTTTTTATCTAATAACAGTCTTCTATGTCATGAACGGCTGATAATATCAGGAATTGCCGTATAGCTTTTATTTTTGATAATTCTTTTATTTCACAGAATATTTCCTGGAGATACCTTTATTTGATGGAATAGAGAATAATGTAATGTTCTGCGACCTTTAAATACAAAATGATCCAATAGAGAATAGAGGTTCAATACAGCATACACCAATTTAAATATATTCGAAAGACGAATAACCAAATATCAATCGTAGAGTTTGTGAAATTGTGCGTTCCAGAGTTCTCCAAAAAATCCTTTAATAACAAAATTATAAACATTGTGGGAATCTTTATAACCACAAACCAAATACGAGAACAAATTTTTGCATACGAGAAAAGTCATTTATTCCTTTTGCAATAAGTTCCATAACAGGTTCTTCTGTTCTGTAGTATATTCGACACTATTCTTGATATTACCTACTATTATTAGAAACGGTTTTATTCAAAATATGTATTTTTATATCTCATCGTGGAAAAGTGAGGACCCTTTTTCACAAAAGAAATCGCCTAGGAGAGGCCGGGCGAGATATTTACATGCATATTCCCTCGTACTTTTTGAGTTTTTGTGTATCCATCCGTCGAATTGTTACTATAAAAAAAGATACAGCGTCGCCGCCCAGGGATTTATAAATCACATTCGGCGAGGGCCCACGCATATTACATCCAGGGCCGCTTCAGAGGGCAGACATATTTAAATTGTTGGCAATATAATGGCGTAGCAACTAAGTTCGGCGTGTTCGTACGCAGTTTTCTTTATTGAATATTCTTCAGAAGTTCGCTACCCTATTCGCCGTTATTCGGTTGCTTCGCAGGAAAACACATGTCGGATTTGATTAATACTTTTATTATCGATTAACTGTTTTCAGTAGACAATGCAAACAAAATCCTTTCGACATGAAAGATACAAGAATTGAATTGCAAATATACAAATAGCTGGTGGATTACTTATTGATTAATGGACATTTTCAACATCTAACGCTAATATACATCAACTGTATACCTATAATTTTTAGGTTAAATACATTTAATATTATGAACAAAAATAGCATAGCAAGACAGTCTACCCCTAGAAGGATTATTGCCTTCTAATTTATTCTCAGTTACACCAGGCTGTCCCGGGACTGCATATCGCGATTTCATTCTTATTAGGAATCATCAGTGCAAGTATATCGGACTATGCCTGGTGATTTGGGAATATTAGATGAGTCGTTTTATACCAAGCCGACATATATGTGCCAATTTTCTTTGATACATCTTCAGGTACCTTAAAACTATTAATTTTGTGAACCAAGCATGATCCATCATGCATCTTGTCTTTAGTCGAGTTCTAACCATTTAGAAATATTTTCAAATGCGTTTTTAATGCTCTAGTGTAAAATGGATAGATGTATCTTAAAACTGGAGTAGGTTGGAACCTTTGGTGTGAAGATAACATTAACTGAATTTTCCACAAAATACTAAAACACTATACTTGACGCGCGTTTCGCTAACAAAGTTGGCATCATCTGGAGATGGATAAAACTGAATCACTGAAATGAAACTGAATCAGTTTTAATCATCTCCAGATGATGCCAACTTTGTTGGCGAAACGCGCGTCGAGTGTAGTGTATAGTGTTTTGGTGTTTTGTGGAAAACTCAGATAGTGTTATGTATCTTAAAGTTGTGTAAGCTTTTCTTAATACAGTTAGTAATAGTAGATTTTTGTATATATACAAAGTTTAGTCCATACCAAAATATCACTTAATTGTTTACACACTTTCGACAATCTCGTATAAATCCATTATTATTAGGACGTTCGGTTTCGACCTGAAAAGTTCACTCCTCAATTGCCCTTGATTCAGTAATCTGCCTAGTAATCTGTCACAAGACGCTTACTACCGTGAAAAATATGTTAATAGTACATAAATTTGCTAAATTTTCTTTAAAAACGTCTTATGCATAACTACATTCTGTTCACCCTATATACAATATAAGTAACTGAGATATCTGCGAATAACTTATACCTTAAGCTATTCTAAGATATTTCTACAAGATCTTTATCGTTCTAAGAAATGCGAATTTTGCTTTAAAAATATCTGAGTTACACGATTTTTAAAATACTTGTGTTTACATTTCCTGAGAATGTTCTGACACTTAAGATAAGTCAAGACCGAAAATCTCAGGTATACGACAACCTAATATTGAACCTTCGATGTAGCAAGAAGAATAGGAGGCCAGTTTCCACGGGTACTGTAAGACTGCACGTTACTCGGCGCGCATTTCGCCAATCAAGTTGGCGCCATCGTGAACTGAAGTTTTAATCATCCTCCGATGAAGCCAACTTAGTTGGCGAGACGAGCGTCTAGTAACGGGTAATCCTTATGTGTTTGTGGAAAACTGGTCCCCTGTGCCCAACCTAAAAGTTTTCCAAATCCAAAGTGTGCCATAAAGAAACTGAAATTTCAAGTTTTTAATCAACATTGTGTAAATGACTTTTTCATAAAAATAATGAAAATGACGATAAGCATAAAAGTATGTTAAAGATTTAAGGTAGTTTCTCTGGAAACCCACTTTTTTACAGAGTTTCATAAAATTTTGGGTATATATAAAGAATAAACTTCCTGAAGGAAATTGTTTAAATAAAAAAATTTTACCCGTACAATAATGCAAAATGTTGGAACTTTTTGCATGGTTTGGATGTATCAGTTGACTAAAAGTTATTTTACATCATAACTTGAAAACTTTTCTATACATTTTTTCCAAAAAACAACTCATCTATACATTAGTTTATTACGAATGTTTTGAATTAAAAAAATAGATTGTTGCCCGATTTGTTGAAAAGATAAACATTTTTAAATATGCCAGTTTAAGCTTTGCTCGGTAAGTCGAGAACTTGTCAATTAGCGTTTGGATTAATTAATAGGATATACAATTGAGGAATTGCATATCCTATTAAAAGGCAGCATTAGCTATTAAAAGGAAGCAACAAACTGGAGAAAACCAATTGAAACAAGGGAAAGACTAGCCATTTGTTTGAGGCAAGGTTTGAGGTAATTGATGCGATGTGTCAAATAAATACGGATATTTTTGCACTTTTTCAATTAATAATTCTGTAGGTTCACTCATTTTGCCAAACTGATTTAGCGCACGTGAGACAAATCTGATTAGAACTGACCGTTTAACTGCGCAATATTTTGTAATTATGTACAACTGTATCGCTGCACGCTACGATCTAGATTGGCCCGATGCGACATGTCACACAGACCGCATTTTGTGTGACATGAATGATGCAATATTGTATCATACAACTAGATCGCCTGACTGATGCGGGCAGAGAACGCTGCCCGCGACGGCGACGGTAGATCGGGCTCTCTATGGCCGAGCCTTTAGGTTATTTACTCTGTTTACTTTTCGCAAGATTCATTTTTGCAATACAATTTAAACGTTTCTGTATTACTTTCCGCTTTCGAAATGTTCCTTTATTGTCCCGCAACTGATCACGACAAAAATTCATTTTTAGTTTTTCTATAAATTTTCTTTCACGCCCCGAAAAAGTTTCAAAGTGAGGTTAACTATAAAACATACACAATCACAACACATTAAAATACGACAGAACGCAACGTTGCCATGTCTTCATTCGGTTTCAACGAATAAACATGTAGTTGTGTGTATACGTATAGATGCAGTTTCTGAGTATAGAGTGCAGTCTCTGAACAAAAATAATGAACACATGATATTCCAAATATTTTACGTTTACACGCGCATTTATTTTTGGACCGGTTGGTACCGGAGAAAATACCTTAAACAATAATGTTTGCACATTTAGAATTCCTTTAGGTTGCAGGTGCAGAAAGAAGTGTTGTGAACACTATATTCACAACTTTGGCGATAGCAAGGATAAAAGTGCATTTTGCCTCGACCGGGAATCGAACCCGGCTCTCCCAATTTCCGGTTGAGTGCTCTCACCGCTGAGCTATCGAGGCACACTCACTATCCTTGCTAATGTGCCAATTTTAATGCGTCACTACAGTACTCCCTCTCTAGAGACATGATTTGTCTCGATACAATTTAACGGAATGTGACCGCGTTCGCCATTCTTACGAACCGTTGTTCGGTAACCCGCCGACTGTAGGGCGATGGATAGGACGGGAATCGAATCCGCGAATTTGAGATGTAAGGGAGGTTGCATATACTGGAGCGACGGATCACGTCAGGGTCACCACTTTGGCGATAGCAAGGATAAAAGTGCATTTTGCCTCGACCGGGAATCGAACCCGGCTCTCCCAATTTCCGGTTGAGTGCTCTGACTGCTGAGCTATCGAGGCACACTCATTATCCTTGCTAATGCGCCAATTTTAATGCGTCACTACACAACATTGGTCCTTTGAGCCCTTTGTTGATCTCAAGCGATTGCGACTTCCAGTGTTTTCTAGCCAAAGATCACTTTGAAAGTGTCTTAGTCAAATAATTATTCATGTCCTACTGTATGCGCGTTACACACTAGTTAATTAATGTCCTTTATCTTTTGTGATTATCCTTTTTATTACGTTCCAGTAATCCGCTCCGAAAATAAAATCCATTTAACATCATCCGAATTCATTTAAAATCCAAATCAATTCAATTTAAGAAGCGCTGAAAAGCGCTCGTCCCCTCTGATACCAGTTTTTCGTGTCTAACGTAATTTAAATTAAGTTCGTATCGACCTGATCTATTTAGGGCTTCGCTGAAAATCAATAGCCGTTCAGCAATGCAATACACAAATTTCAGCCCTTACAACTGCCTTTGAAATAATTTCTAATATTAATCTACCTTAAAATATCATGTATAGTTTATTTCATCGCTATTTGCCAAATAAAAAATCTCAAAACATACCGTGGCTTGCTTTTATGGCTAGGCTCAGATTGACTGTTCCGTTTATCGACAAGATAAGAGAGTTTATTTTGTAAATAGCGATGAAATGAATAGTACGTATTTTATTGTAGACGTAATGGAAAATCATTACCTGCTATGGGGTGTGTTCTGAATGAGGTACTTTTGATGGCACTTTTACTGATTACCGAAATAAAATAACTACACGTAAATGTGGAAGTTACAGTGGACTATTTTGATGTCATTAATATCACTAGATGTCTCTTTTTTTACTTTTCCGCGTTCCACTATACCCGGAAAAGTAATGTAATCGTGTAAGAATTTATTTTCCAGGGTTTATTTTTCGTTTTTCGGCTTAAATACAAAAAAAAAAGGTTTTTAAACCATTTTGTGTGTGTGTGTGTCATCGTCGACATTTATTCTTGTTAGCACGATAACTCAACTAAATCTTATCCGATCGATCGAGTTTTGACTGATTTTGATCGGGGATGTCTTCCAGACGACACCTATTGATTTTGAGGTGGATAGGACACACCCCACCCTGTTCATGGGTCACGAGAAAGCACAATGATGGACTATTCGAGATATTTTTGTTGTTAACACGATAACTTAACTCAATCGTGCCGGATCGATTGGTTTTTGACTGATTCTGATCGGGGACGTCTCCCAGACGACACCTACTGATTTTGAGGTGGATAGAACACACTCTGCCATGTTCATGGGTCATGGGAAAGCACAATGGTGGAGTATTTGAGAAATTGATTTTGTTAGCACGATTACTCAATTAAATCGTGTCGGATCGATTGGGTGTCGACTAATTCTGATCGGGAACGTCTCCCAGACGACACCTATTGATTTTGAAGTGGATAGGACACACCCCACCCTGTCCATGGGTCATGAGAAGGCACGACGGTGGACTACTTGAGAATTCTTTTTTTAACACGACAACTCAACTAAATCAAGTTTTTCTCGGCCACTCAACTTGGAGATAGAAATGTTCTACGTACGGAAAAGTTCGCTTTAAAGTTTTAAAACTGTTTATTACTTCCTTTTCTCTGTTTGGAAAATAGAGAAAGCATTCTCTCTAACGCGTTTACCTTTATATTAGTTTTTTAGGACAATTTATGTTGTCCTTGTACTGTATCCGATGTACTTTTTCTGGGATTACTATTATTTAAATAAAGATAGTTATTCAGCCGTATGGATTACAAATCAAAGGTATATCGGGGCGACTCCTAACTGGTGCTAGCCCAGAATTAATTATTTATTAACTTTCAATTAACTTTTTCCTTTTATTGACTAGAAGTATAATTCGCCTAAAAGTGTATTTAATGGTAGGTATGTCATTACATCAGTCCTTTTTTATCGTACATACCTCTGATTTGATCCCATTGTGTCTAATTCATATGTAACTAGTTCACAACATTCTTTATATAATTTCAGTTATTTTTCATGAGGTGGGAGTACTGTCATACCAATAAATTTAGATAATTAGATTTTCCTTCAACCATTGTATTATCCTCAAATACATAATACATGAATAAAACAACGTATCTCATTCGATGTTGGTAGCATTTTGCTATTTTTTTTACAAAACTACAATGCCTATTATTAGAAATTGTCTTATTCTGTCCATAGCATTTTATACCGTTATTTAGCGATAACTTATTTCTCCTATCAAGGTCTATCACCGAGTCCACGAGACCAGCGACCCTCATTTTTGCAGTCATAACTTTTATAATAGAAATTTTTCATTTGCCTGTAACATGTATTCAATATGTAATACATTCCATCTTAGGGATGGAATGCCTTCTGTGCTAACCCTGTCTATGTCTGTTCGTTTTCTCATCTTCTACTGACATACCAGCCGTCACAAGATATAGACGAATCGGTCTATCACTCATTTAAGTAACGGTCGCTCTGGTCGTTGCTTAACATTTGGCCTTCTATTGATAAAGTAGTATTAAGACGAAAAAGCTAAGGATATGACATGTAAATAGGAATTATTTATTCGTGTAAAAAAATTATTGTAAGTTATAAAGAAACCTACTTATTTTTATGGATAATATAGATACGAAAAGATGTCTGTGGTAGAAAAAAAAAGAACATGGAAACGAGCTTCTTCCATAGAAAATGTGTGAAGGAAGAGGATGTGCAATTAATTATAGCTAAACGTTTTTTTAAAGCTTCCATACAGAAGTAGTAGCCAAAGACTATGGGACCAAAGTCAGCCTGACTTGACAACGCATCTTGCAGTGGCTAGTTTAGAACTATTAATCTTCTTAAAGTACAAAAGTATTAAAGACATTAAGGTACTAATTGATGCTTTTCAGTTGACTGTTTCTAGAAGCTCCAAAGTTTGGAGCTTCTAGAAACAGTCTTTAATCCTCGAATCTGGATCAGTACTTCTTTATTGGCAACTGTTTATTTCCCTTTATTACTTCCGAAATTCTTCCGTCTTATGACCTCAGATATGGCCACAAATTGGTTAAGTTGGTTGCTTTTTCAATTCTGCTTGAATATCTGACAGTACGCAGTCCGTTGCTTCTCTTATGCCGTTACTGATGTATGTATATCTAGGTATGTTGTAAATATCTCTACTAGATATATAGTTCGAGTATCACAGGGGCTTTGAATCATCTGAATCTATGTCCTACCATATTCATACCATACCAATACCAACTTCTGATTCATTTACATAGCATATATAGGTTCCAGAGTATATAAAATTGGACATACATTTCTGAAAAATGTAGATATTTTGGATGATGATATTAGGCATAATTAAAGGAAGACCACATGAGTCACATGCCATACATACGTCTAAGCAAATATCAAACGATTTACATATCTTTATCGTGTATGGTAAACTTTGAGACAAAATGGGGACGTCAGGAATTTATTAGTTATTATTTTTCCGCACTCCACTATACGCGGTAAATTAATGTAATCGTGTAAAGGAAAATTGAAAATTTTTTTTTTGGTTTATTTTCGGTTTTTCTAAACTAAACTAAAAAACAAAAAAAAATGGTTGTTAAAAATTTTCTGCTATGTATGTGTGTCGGAGTTGTCTTTTATTCTTGTTAGCACGATAACTCAATCATGTCGGATCGATCGGGTTTTGACTAATTTTGATCGGGGACGTTTCCCAGACGACACCCATTGATTTTGAGGTGGATAGAACATACTCTACCATGTACATGGGTCATGAGAAAGTACAATGGTGGACTATTTGAGAATTTTGTTTTTGTTAGCACGATCACTCAATTAAATCGTGTCGGATCGATCGGGTTTCGACTGATTCTGATTAGGGACGCCTGCCAAAGGACATCTATTGATTTTGAAGTGGATAGAATACACCCCAGCCTGACCATGGGTCATGAGAAAGCACGATGGTGGACTATTTGAAAAAAGTAAAACTGTCGCATAAAACACATATTCTGCATTTCTGTGTTGGTCTATTTTTTCTCGGCCACTCAATTTCGAGATAGAGATGTTCTACGTACGGATAGGTCCGTTTTAAGGTTTTAAAACTGTTTATTATTATTTAAGTCAATACCGTTTTAATTGACGCCAAAAGTTCAGTAACTACCCGTTTCCTATCCCAAAAAAATTCCGTAAAAAACATTTTGTAATTTATACTTTTCTTCAACACAAGCAAAGCGTACTTCAAACATAAAACCAATTATTAACGTTATTCTACTCGTTAACATTTATCGTGGTCAGTTTATAGCACGCCAATTAATTCTCTACGAAAGCAAATTACGGTTACGTGACGTAACTGCGTCGTGGTCAGTATGTGAATACAACGAACCCACACACGGTAGCACCATGTATATGCTTATATCAACGGTATTGTGTACCAAAATAGCCGAGCAAATGCATTTGCTTCTTGTCATTATATAACGTAAATGTATGGATGTGAAAGCAGATTAGTTAATTTCCCTGTTCCATTCAAACATCATGTCGCATTCACAAAATTGTAGATAGCTAATGTACATATATAACACTATTTAGATAAATAGAACATAAATATGTGCTTTAAAAGTGTATGAAAGGTAATGAAGAAGAAACGGTAATTCAAGGATCTAATGCAACTTCTTGCAGATGCTTCTCCGAGCTTTGATTATTTTTTAGAATGAGTAAAACAAAAAAATATCCTCTTTAAAAGAAATGAGTTAATAATATTTCTGTAGTACTATTTCTCGCTTGATTATCTTTCTTATGAAACCAAGTCGACAGCTATAGAACTTAATTTTCATTCCAACTAATTTAATAAATAATTTCCTAATTTCTAGGGGCATTTTGAAATAATAAATTTATGAATTGTGCAAAAATTTTGACAAAAAAATTAACAAAGTGAACAAACGCCGAGGCAACTAAAACCCATCACCAACTAAAACTAGTCTCATTTTTTGTTTTCACATTGATGGGTTCCAACCTATTCGCAGTAATTTTTACAAAAAGAAAAGGTATGTTCAATTTGTCCACACCCTGAAACATCCCTGGGTCATTCATCACTAATATGGCGTAAAAACCTAACCAGTTTGAGAAACAGGTGTCACTTGATGAACGTTTAAATGGTGGAAACAACCATAATCAGGTGACAAAATGGGATTTTATGTTCAAATATGGTTCTGCATCACAAGCTCGGTATTTTTGTGCAAAAGAAGACGTTGCCGATGTTTTTGTGCACCTTGCACTACGTCACTTATAGACGGGAGATATATCTCTGGTACATGTTTTTGCATGCTCTCCTTCAACACTTTTTACCTGTCTAATACCATCTTTTATCCACGACCAATGTTTGCTATAAATATAGTGGATAATTTATTATTGAGTTACATTACATCTCTTCTCGAGTACGTCTTCCATGACAGAGCGAGATACGTCCCTCGACAACTTCTCTATATTGAAGTTATCAGTTAAAATGTGGTGTACAGATGAACAGTTAAAATGTGGTGTAGGAATTTTCACTTGTAGCGAAATTTCAACGACGGTCTAACCTTTTCGATGCTCTAGAAAATCTCTCTCATCAGAAATGCATTTATTGTGTTCCACTGCCACATTATGCGAACTATCTACAGCTTGTCGAGAATAGGAAAAAGTGTGAGATTCTCTATGTTGCGTAGAAGAAAGAGTGAGGCAGTATTCGGAACGAAAAGGAACATTCATATATACTCGATATTCATTCAGCAAAAGTCTCAATGCAACTGTATTCGAAGCTGTATTTATACTGGCATTCATTTTAATTAGTTTCTTCTACAAAGTCTGCTTTATTCTTAAAGAATACTCTTAAGGACACTCTTACCTATTGAAAAGACATTTAAGAAAATTGACTTTTGAGCAGTTGAAGTTTGTCAGAGTGAACTCAATTTTTTGGACACCCTGTAAATAATAAAAAATCAAACTACATATCACCTGAAAGCTTAATAGTCCGCCTAATTACAGCCCAAAATTTTCTACTACAACTTTTGTTTTGAATAAGTGACGTTTTTCAAAAAAATTAAAATATCTCAAAAACTGCTGAAGATAGGTATAGGGAATTGTTAAGAAAGTTCACTTAAAATCAGTAGGGTAATTCAAAAATGTAATAATATACTGGGTGTTACATTTAAAATAAGGAAGTTGATAGCTACTTCCGGTATAACCGGAAGTGTCAGAAAAACAAAAATACTTCAGTTGAATAGATTGTCCTCGCTAACCCCTGATTCCAAATTTTAAAAAATGAATTCCAATGGAAAGTTCATAAACTTTTAATAAACGGGTTAGCTGAATCACCTTATATATCTTTGATATATAACAACATAGGGACTGGCTGAATGGTATATATATAGAGTTCTAGCTGCTAGATCTGGCCACACTAATTTTCAATTCAATGGAAACAACTCATTTCAATAGCCATTAGATAGTAATAAACTTGGGGTACTAACAATACCTATTCTCACGTTAACCTCTTGTGGAAGTTTAGAATGCACCTGATTTATCCAGTTGGGCAAAGACTCCATCTTAGGAATTATGAATTATTAACTCTGCATTGTGAAAACGCTGAAATTCTGTAGCAGAACACTTAGATCGTTATTTAGTCGAAAGAAATACAGTGCCATTTATTCTACGAGTATTCCAAATATTTTTAACCTGTCATTTATGACATTAATCCCTATTTCTGTCTTGAATGGCGATAACATCCGTCATTGGTAATAGTTATCCTTCAAGAGAAAGCCGACTTTAGACTACAAGAAGTAGACCAACATCTTTGAATTGTTTGTTTTTGTTTCAAAATTGTCTTCAAAGTATATGTTGTATATATACTAGATATCTAAACTGGTTAAAGGTAGTTCTAATAGAGCTCTGGGTTTATGAAGGGTAGGTTACAATTACAAATTCGTATATAATCCAATTCATCTCTGAAGTACTTAATCGTTGTAGACATTTTTCACAATTTAGGCTGTGTTTATTGTAGGGTGGAGATATATCTGAAAAACAAAAACGTAGGATTATTTAAGAATTTGATAGATAATTAATTGCGGTAAATAATAGAACGAGTAATGCGTGAAATCGTGTTTCCCATTCATTAAGCAACCAGCAGAACATATCACGTATTGACGTGATACGGAATTAATCAGTATTGTAGTGGGAAATTCGAGGCTCTCAACGTCGACAGCTGATGGTCCTTAGACCTCAATCAAATATATGTATTTTGGGTTATATATAAATGGTCTAGTACGTTTATTTATAGCGAATTGACGTGTTTCTTGTCTGAACAATTGATAACGCTTGTATATCTTGTTATATAATTCGTTTTCTTTTAGTATTCTTAATTATTATACAATGTGACGACTTATGAATAATGTATAGTTTAAACTGATACTTAAATTCAGAAATAAAACAGAAACTAAAAACTCATGTGACAGATTTTTCAATGAATGAATGTGAAAAATTGCTATGGATAGTAGTTTTATTGTAAGCTAGGACAGATAAATAATACTTAGTTAAATTAGGCATAAATTAAGTTTGGTTATTTTGAACCTGTCATATAGGACTCTATGACAGCACACAAACAAGGCAAGTATGGTTTAAGTGACTTAAGTTAGAACGTCATCAGTGTTTCTTCACAGTAAATTTCAAATATGTATTTAATGAAAACAGTCTATTAAAAGAAAATCAGTACATAACAATAAATTCTATTCAATTTTATGCTTATGTTTGTATTAATTTAGTCAATTTTGACAATTTTATAAATTTAACTACAAAGTAATACATAGGTTAGAATGTAACCTCATAAATGTAGTCATTGCTGCTGAGCAAGTGCTTTTGTTTGTGACAGATGCATCCGAATCATCCAGTAAAAATAATTTTAGATATTTGAGAAAAAGAAATGGTTTGGAGACATTACCGGGATTACTTAGGTCTAGTGCTGCTCTTTGAATGAAGTCTAAGAACACTTCCTGGGGAACCTGGGTATGTTTATCTTCAGATTTATGTACTTATGCCACCCACACTTCTATTACATGAGCTTAACGGAATATTAGTGCCATTCTATCATATGGTACACAATATGTTTCACTCTAGTTTATTATTAATGTCAGATACCCCGAACACCAATAAACGAAGAACTAGTAATGGTAACTAAAATATTCTAAAATAATCTCTGGCTGTCTTCACCAATACTTCTTTTGGTGAATAGTTTCTGTTACAGTGTTGTTTTGTTACAATACGAATTGTTGCTCTTTTCAATATACCATCCTACATTACAAAATACTTTTACATTACAGTAAGGAAATTAATTTTGATTGTACATTATAACAATAAATGAAAAGATACATCGTAGCAATACATAATAATAATGTAGTTATTCTCCCTCTAATAATCGATTTGTTTGTTCTGTGTATGTAAAAAAATGATAGTCATATAATCAATCCCTGAGCAATAGCAGTAGCGCGCTGTACTATTGCCATGGCAATTATTGTTTTAATTAAACTTAAATGTAAGTTTAGTTAAGTAAGTCTTAATACATCTAAAGAACATTTATAAGTAACGAAATTAACACCTCATTTAAGGGCATAATGAAAATTTCTATTACTTGTCTTTCTATATTATTATTTTGCTCTTCAGTCTTGCTATTTTTTGTTATATCATTATACCTGTTTTTCGACAAAAAACATGGCCATGGATGTAAACATTCAACGGCATTCCATTTCATCGATCAGTCTTTGGTCTTCAGGAGATGTCCAATGATTGATGTTGCTATCGTGGTTCTATTTTGCTTCAAGCGCTCTGTAGTACGATACGAAAGCATTAACACTATCTAAAGATTAGCTTCGTCAAATATCGTGAGGCAGAACATCATAGTCAAGCAGTAATGACGAATAACGGTGGAAGAATTGAACCCACAGCAAAATACGGTAATATCAGTCTTTGAATTTCATCTGAAAAAGCTCATATAGTAATAGCATCCAGTAGTAGCATAATAAATCCAGTAATAACATACGAAAATCTCCAAGGTCAACTCTTCCACATAGAAGATTAGCTCAAAAGATGGAAAATCAATAACAGTAAATCGCAACATGTTACTTTTATACTTAGAAAAGCCCAATGTATTCATAAATGAAATCATCCCGCAAACGTTAAAGGCAAAACACTTAGATCTTCATCTTGACTTTAAACTCAATTGGAAAGATCATATTTCTAAAAAAACACAAACAGATAGACATGAAAATGAGAAAGCTTTAATTTATAAAACTGTCATCGTCCCATCTGGACTTACGGAATTGAACTGTAAGGGTTGTGAAAGTTAGTCTAACGTCACTATTCATTATAACGACCGAGCGCAATTGAAGATCATTCGAGCGATGGTAGACACCCCATGGTATGTCACCAATCAGATGCTGCATCATGACCTCCGAATCCCAACAATCCGAAAAATGATAAAAGGTAGAAGCCAGGAACACCACCAACGCTTAGAAATCCACTCAAACAACTGTTTAACACCATTAGTCCAAGAAAACAATGACAGACGACGTTGCCAATGAAGAGGAAGTTGCCAGTGTACCTTAAATAACATGTAGGAGGCCTTCTGGAGAAAACTCATCAGGGCATATATGAGGCTACATTCCTAGTCTCTCAGTTAATAAAATAACTTATAGAATTGTAAATTCTGATTTCTGTTCAATAAATTATTTATAAAAGAAAAAAATGAAGAAGCTCTTTATCACAGAAACCACGGTATAACCCAGAAGAATTAATTTCGAATAAAATATCATTTACATGTAGTATAATGAAGTGGTGAAACGTAATATTGATTTGTTGGTTTGACATTTGGTAGTAGAAAATAATGTTTTTATTAATCTATATGTCCGCGCCATTCAATTCCAACATCAAACATACATTTGCAAAGCCGACGATTAAAATTATAACGCGGCAGGCAATTTCGAATGTTACCGAGTAGTGTTTTATTTGCATGGGGTATATATTATTAACGCGTAAAATGACGCCCGTCAAAAACCGACACCGACAAAAATTCACAGCGATGTTACGCAGAAACGAATAAAAAGCTGACTGATCGTGCTTTTGACGCAGTTAATATATTTATAAATGAAAAGTACCCTCCAACCGTTTTTGTATTTCCACAACAATTTTCGAAGTAATTAAAACAGAGTTTACATCCAACGTACGTGTTATTTTCATTTTAGTAGACGGCGGCGTGGCCGAATCGATTTATGTCCGTTAACATCGAAACGTCGACCTAATTTAGCATGTATAAATCCAGCCGAGTCCGTTAGGGGTGGAGATTTCTCCTGCTCGATCCGCCAGAAGCTGCAAATTAATACAATCATCTATGCAATCAGCTGCATGTTCGGCAAGGCAAAGTTCCTTTGAAATGGAGTTGAGATCCATTTATATTCCAAATGCATTACACGCCGATTAAGTACTTTATTAAATCCTAATGAAAGCGTCATTGTTTGCATCATTTAAGATAATTTTATAGGAGGTAAGATAATTTAGAGTAGGTAATTGAGATTGCCTTTTAATTACTTTGGTTTACGACCAGAAATAATGCCTTACTTTCCCTATCACCTGACCAGAAATATATACAGAGACCGTGGTGCAAAAGTTTGCATCAAACAGGGAAAACATTATTTCAAATTTTTACTTCTCTTTACCTGATGTGTGCATTATGACATAACGAATTTGCCGATTATTTTCTGAAACGCCTAATAATAATAATAATAAATTACAGAATATACATTTAATAACACGCCGAAGACAATGACTTGTTAAAAGGCAGAGTTTGGAAACTTACTGCTCATCAAGAATAAGAAAAAGTATGAGATTCTCTAGGTATGCGTAGAAGAAAGAATGAGGCAGCATTCGGTGGGAAAAGGATACACGTTACTCGCGGCTAGATCAAACTCTGTGTACATTCACATTCAATATATATTCATCTATATTCACTCTGATTCTAGTAAAGACCAAGCTATTTACTGCGCACCTCGTGGGCGATCGTATTCTTGATTAGCTGTATTTAATTCCACTCTTCTATTTAACCTGGAGTAACAAATTGATGTTACATAAATCCTATAACTAATACACATACTATCATATTCTAATCTATGAAATAGATAACTTAGTAAGCTTCAGGGTATGAAACAAGATGTAAAAATAAATAAATAATTTCGACATTAATAAATTCAACAATAAACAATAATAAGAGTAATACAAAGAATAAAAGTAGTATGTGATAAATCGAGGACAGATTTAATTTTTGGGTGCGTTAAAAACTTTATAAAATAAATTTGTAAGCAATTTGGCAATTTGGGGTGAAAATAGAAACAGAAGATAGAAAAATATGAAATATTCTTAGTTGCAAGCATATTTGCAAAAAAAATACTCTTGCAATATCTTGAAATATTTGTTTAACCTTCCGTCGGGTGCAGCCGATCTGTGAAATCCGGCAGCCATTTTCTTCTTTGCTCTTTCGCGTGTGTTACGAATATTAACTCGAACTACTTCATAGCTTCCTATCTCCAAACTACTCTGCTCGATATGGTGTCGATTTTTTTTAGTGTATGCCCTGGCCTTGTATGGACCGCCCTGATCTGTCAGATGCATTGCGCCTGATTACGTCATTATTTTCATTTTGTTAGATTTCTTTTATTATCTAAATAAATAAGATTTTTTTGGGATCTCTGCACTTACTTATTCTGGCTTTATATGGTATTATTATTCAAAATTAACACAATTGGGTGTTAAATTAGTAGTTTATACTAAATATCGTTACCAACAAAGTGACGTTTATTTTTGTTTGAAACATGCTAAAATGATGAAGAGGATTTATAATCATTTACACTTAAAATAGGCAGTTACTTATAACTTTTCTTAGTAATTCACATCCAATATTTTTTTATATATAATTTTATGATTTTTATATGAAAAAATAAGGAGTTTGTTTTTTGTTTTGAGTTTGTCAAAATATTGTTCAATACTAATTTATGTGTGTTTTGTCCTTAAAATATAAAAAAAAACTTGATAATAGTTGGGCTCTCCTATACAAATCATCATCATCATGAGGTCATCAGTCCTAAGACTGGTTGAACGCTAACCTCCAGCTTCTCCTATCTTGTGCTAACCTACGCATTTCGCTAATTGTGCTACAACTTACATCTCTTACTATTTGAGAGCAGTAGTCTCATCTAGGCCTACCTCTGCCTTTCTTCACTCCTATATCTGCCTCCAAAATATCGCGGACTATTCCTCCATGTCTCAGCAAGTGGCCTACCATTCTATCTCTTCTCTTCTTTATGTTTTCCACATACTTCTTTTCTCGCCGACTTTCTCTAATACTTCTTCGTTTCTAACCCTATCAGTCCACGATATTTTCATCATTCTTCGGTAACACCACATCTCAAAAGCTTCTAATTTCTTCCTACTTGCTTCCCCTACCGTCCAGGTTTCGCAACCATATAGTGCCGTGCTCCATACATACGTTTTCAAAAATCTCTTCCTTGTTTCTAAATTTATTACCCCCGAGCATAAAAGTGCTTTCTTTTTGTTAAAAGCTATTCGACCCTGCGCTATTCTTTGTTTTATATCTTTATCGCTTCTTCCATCCCAATTTATTTTACTTCCTAAATAAGTCAAGTCTTTAACTTCCTCCAATCTTTCATTATTAATTTGTACTTTCGTTTTTGCTCTGCTCTCGCGCCCTCTGCACACTAACACTTTAGTTGTTTTTATTCACCCTCATTCCGTATTCCTCTGTCAACACTGCCTCCATTTCGTTCAACGCTGATTCCAATTCCTCTTTACTAGATGCTAATACCGCTATATCATCCGCAAATCTTAGCATTTTTAGTTTCTGTCCCTGTACTTTAATCCCGAAATCCACTCTATCTTTTACGACATTAATTTTTAATCTGTACATCGAAGAGGCGATTAATGTCTGGTGATAGCGTACATCCTTGTCTTACTCCTTTCCTAATACCTACTTCCCTTCTTTCCTCTTCTACTTCTATAACAGCAGTTTGCTCTTTGTATAGATTGTGTACTACTCTCCTATCTCTATACTTCATTCCCGCGCTCTTTAGTATCTCGAACATTTTTTCCCATCTTACATTATCAAAAGCTTTTTCTAAATCTACAAATCCTATATAAGCGTTCTTTCCATTTTCTATTATTTTCTGTACCATTACTCTTAGCGCCAGAATAGCTTCGCGAGTTCCCCTATTTCGCCTAAAACCGAATTGGCCTTCTCCTAGTATTTCCTCCGCTCTATTTTCCATCCTCTTCTGCACCATTCTGGTTAAGATTTTTGACGCGTGGGAAGTTAGGCTAATCGTTCTAAAGTTCTGGCATTTGTCGGCTCCTCTCTTTTTCGGTATAGTAACGATCATGTTCCTCTTATAATCCTCCGGCATCTCGTCCGTTTCCTATATGTATTTTACCAGTTCATACATCCTATTTACTACTCTCTGTCCCGCACATTTAAAAATTTCCGCCTGTATTTTATCTACACCCGGCGCTTTATTGTTCTTTAGCCCCCTTAGTGCTATTTCAAATTCCTCTCTCAATATAGGTTTTCCTACATATACCCTATCGATGCTAGATTCTTCCTCTAATATCTCTCCTAATTCCTGACCCTCATATAAATTTCCTAAGTACTGCTTCCATCTATCCGCTTTCTCCTCTCTTCTGATCAGTATGTCCCCCGATTGACTCCCTAACGTTTCTACTTATTGGTCCTATATCCCTGAAGTTTTTCTTAATTATTTTGTAAGCCTCATCGGTCTTACCTACTTGGGAGCTTATATTCTCCTTCTTTGCATTTATCCTCTATCCATTGTTCTGTCTCTTTTCTACATTTTCTAATGATTTCCCACTTTATTGACTTATAAGTTTTCAGTCCTTCCTCGTCTCGTCTGTTTTTGTAGCTATACAAATATTCCAAATTTATTGTTTTACAACATGAAATGCGTTCCTTTATGCAAATTTAGTTATCGCGATTAAAAAGTAGTGTGAAATATTTATTATTGTTTATATTAATTAAAATAAGCGTTTAATTGAGTCTCCAGCTCATGAAAATCTAAATAGTATAAGATTTGATATGGGATCTCTCAGATGCATTACGCCCGAATGTGTTTGGATTCAGACTGCGCCTGACGAAAGGTTGAATTGCGAAGGAGAAAGTTTCTTAATATTAGACGATATTTTATTGTAGTAGTAAAGAGGAATATATGAGGAACAAAAAAAGACAGAACATTTATTTCTGATGTTTATATTTTGGATGTCAGACTTATACGAAATTTTGTTACATACATTCTTCTAAATTGTTTTATGTAAAAAATAACAGGCGGGCATGCCTCTACTTTGTTTTACATTATGCCATTTTATAATAGAACATTTGGTTGAGACGTGTTCAAATTTCCGCAGTCGAAATATTACATGTATTCCGATTTTTTTAATTCGCTAATTTTCAAATTTACTCAAGAATAGTCAATAAACAATATATGCAAAATCAATTGCAAAAGGACAATAACTTCACACAATAAAATCCTATTTGTAGTAGAAAGAACATTCCCTATTGCTGTATATCAGTTTTATTTTTCGAAAAGATTTTTACATTGCATGATCGACATGTTTTCAATAATTTAAAGATGAATCCACGTGTAAGCCTAAATTTTTTGCTACCTCCATTATCCGTAGTTCATTACCATTAATATGTATATCAAGTAGATGTTTAACCCTTTTGACAAGGTGTCACCCTACTAAAAAGCATCGCCTGAGATTTAGGGGGGTTAATTGTGAGCAAAAACTGTTGTGAGATTTGTACAAGAGACCCTAAATCCTCATTGATTCTCACACAAACGGTAGCAGCCTCATTTTGCTGGAAAGAATAGAAGACCTGCGTATCGCAGCATAAAAGTGTGACAATGAATACAATATGAGGTGTGTATGTAGTGTATAAAGTGAATAATAATGGACCCAAATATACCATTGATGCACACCAGATACCACTTGGTATCTCTTAATCAATAAAAAAAAATATCCGAGTTTTATATTATACGTATGGTGACTAATTTCGTGAAACTAAATTATACGAATTAAGAATTTGAATCACGAAAAGTAGATTTACATTTGAAGTATTGGACCAAAGTAATGAAGCAGAGACGAGACGTCTGTATGCTAATCGTTTCCCCAATGAACATCTGCCGAATAAAAAAACCCTCCAAAGAGAGATGAACGTTTAATAAATACAGGTAACTTAAAAAAATCATCATTGGATTCATGGCAGACGAGTCGACGAATACTAATCATCTTCTATTATAAGCCCGCTACAGACTATGCATGTATTCGCGATTCGTTATGCCCGTAGCGTGATTTGGCCAATTCGTTGTAGTTCGTAGCAATTCGCAAATCAGAGCCTACGGACTATGCATTTACAGACTATGTTAATCCGCGGCTTTTGGTATTCGTCAACTTACCGCCTCCAAGAGCGAATCACTGCGAACACACGAATCATGTTGTTTACGAATCGACTTTCAGCGAACAAGTCCCTACACACTATTCGCGAATTGCCCACGAATCGCGAATACACGCATAGTCTAGTAAACAAAGTGATTCGTGTGTTCGCAGTGATTCGCTCTTGGAGGCGGTATATTGACGAATACCAAAGGCCGCGCATTAACACAAATGATGAATAATGCCAACGCACATCACGAATCGCGAAGAAATGCAGTCTGTAAGCTCTGATTTGCGAATTGCTACGAACTACAACGAACTGGCCGAATTACGCATCGCGCATAATGAACCGCGAATACATGCATAGTCTGTAGCGGGCCTAATAACGACATGTGCATTATCTTTTAATAATAACGACCAGTGGTGGCTGGTCAGGGGTGGCAGGGTGGGCAGTGCCCACCCTGATTATTATTTGCTATTGGTTATATATGCTAATACTAACAGCGCAACCGTGGTGGAAAATTGCGGTGCAAGTAAGTGCAGCAATTCACTCTTCTAACCGTAATGGAATAGTTACCGTGGTGGGTGCCGACCGGGTAGGCAGCCACGCCTATTGCCTTTCTGGCTTTATAGGTACATACGAGACAGCGCAAGCGCCTCGCCCAAATAAAAAATTATGTTTATTGCTTTTGTAGTGACGCATTAAAATTGGCGCATTAGCAAGGATAATGAGTGTGCCTCGATAGCTCAGCGATCAGAGCACTCAACCGGAAATTGGGAGAACCGGGTTCGATTCCCGGTCGAGGCAAAATGCATTTTTATCCTTGCTGTCGCCAAAGTGGTGACCCCGACGTGATGTGATTCATTCCAGTATATGCAACCTCCCTTACATCTCAAATTCGCGGATTCGATTCCCGTCCTATCCATCGCCCTATAGTCCCGGGGGTTACCGAACAACGGTTCGTAAGAATGGCGAACGCGGCCACATTCCGTTAAAATTGTATCGAGACGAACCGTGTCTCTAGGGAAGGAGTACTGTAGTGACGCATTACTGTAGTGGCGCATTAAACTGACGCATTAGCAGGGATGATGAGTGTGCCTCGATAGCTCAGCGGTCAGAGCAACTAACCGGAAATTGGGAGAGCCGGGTTCGATTCCCGGTCGAGGCAAGAAGGCACTCTTTATCCGTGCTATCGCCAAACTTTAATAAATAAATACAAGTAAATAAGTATCTACCAAGATTAGTTTTAAAATTAATATTGATATTATTGACATAGGACTTTCAACATCCCTTGAAAGTTTAAATTATTCCATAATATAGAAACATTGGAATTTGGAATATAAAATTAAATAAACAGTAAACACACGAATAGAATTAATTAATTAATAGAATTACGAATGATTTGAAGACAAAACAAAATTATACACGTGTAAACTACATGAGACTATTTGAAACACGGGCACAGCTTACTCGAGTCTCGAGTAAACTGTGACACGGGTGCGCTAGACCATCCTGCTGAAGAAGCCTTCGGCAAAGCAAAAAAAAATTATTTTGGTTATTAATGTATTAGAAAATGTGTAAATATAAAAATTGTGTAGCATTCATAAGAGTCTGTACTAGTTTCATGCAATTTTAGTGCTATGCATTTTCAACTTGAAAGCTGAAAGAATTTTAGATCTTAACATATACTTGTACAGTGACTAACATAGAGTGATGAGTCAAAGTTTTTTTTTTACTATATTTTATTTCATTATTCTGCACTATATAACCTACTAATAGTTAGTTGTTGCCCACCCATGACAAATCACCACGAGCCGCCACTGATAACGACAAATGTTGGTAAATATTGCAAGCAACTTAGTTACACTTCTTATAGTAGTTTATCAGTTTCTCGCATTTACGTAACGCGTTTGATAACATAATTCCTCGATAGAACAAGAAACAATTTGGAATTCAAAATTAATTAATCCTGTCTCAAGTACTGTCGGCAGACTTCTATCATTTTTTGTATTTGTTCCACATTATGGATTCTGTTGCTGTTGACTTAAATCTCGAGGGACGTCTCAGCTTCACTGAGGCATCGAACAGCGTAATGCTATTGTCAACACAAAGTTAAAGTCCTAATTATCCTGTTCGTGTTTATTAAGATTCGCTTTCAGTAAAGAAATCTACAAAAAAGGATACAAGAAAACCCTTTGTAGTTCTTCGTTTCAAAGGCGTCGGAAAATTCATGAACTTCGATTTTCACGTTGTTCCAGCGCGATTTTCTAAGACATTGGTTTGAGAAGCGTTCGCTCACCAGGAAACAAATTACAACTTCTTTTGGTTGTAGTTTGTAGGGGTAAAAAGCGTATTACTGCGGTTCTATTTTTAGTATACCAGACAACATAGATTATATCTAAGCTTAATGATGTTACTAAAAATATAGAGCAAAAATATAATACTTAATTAATATTTTAAATTATAACGTTTTGGTTATTTATAATCAAAGTCATGTCTCAATGTTATTTTATTCATTTTATTGAAGTTAATTATACTAGACGCAAAAATTAAGAGATGTAAAAAAATCCTAATTTTTTAGGTGATTTTCAAAGGGCTGTAATTTGGAGAAAAATAGGTGCAGAGCAATTTTAAAAAAAGGAAATTGAAGGTCCAAGTTTCTAGTTTTCAGATATCGAGTTAAATTTTTTTTATCATAAGCAATTTTTGAGGCAATAAGAAAACCATCGGGAAAAAATCCAAATTTTTGTTTGCCTTTCAAAAGGTCCACCCACTTCAATAATTTTTTTTCAGCGAATTCGGCGTAAATTGTTTTTAGGTAATTTTATCCTCTTTAATTTGAGTGGCTAAAAGTCTTGTGCAATGATTTTTCGCTGAGTCATCGTCGTTCAAAGCAAGAAATGTCAGTTTTAATAGTGTAACTGTTGGGAATATGCAATAAGATTTTCAGGACTAGTTTTTGTTTTAAATCGATTTAGTCAGTGTTTGGATCGGTGTCTTAACATCGATCAAATTAATCTATGATTAGCACTGTTCCACGCAGTCAAAAATACAAGCCGTTAGCCAATTTTAAACGTGCCAGCAATTTTTAGCTGACAGTCCTAAACCTGTATTCTAAAATGTAAGAGGAAGCGCTTTTTTATTTTCACAACAAGAATCAAAGCTGCGCAAATAGCTGAAGGATGTACTTCGTTCTAATATGACACAATTCAGTGCGGTCAAAAATACAAACATTTAACCTATTTTAAACGTGCCAGCAATTTAATAAACTGAGAGTCTCAAGTCTGTGTTCTAATATGTGAGAGAAAGTGTTTTTTTTTCTTTTCACAAAAAACATCAAAGCTGCAAAAATAACTTAAAGGTGTACTTCGTTTTAATATGGTTGCTGTAATTAAATAAGGACTAACAAAATGAAGCAATAGTTTAAAATTCCATTTTCCGTATGCCAAAAGAACTGTCGTGATTAGTGAGATAGATTAATTAGTGTAATAGTCGACGGCATGGCAGGACACGAAATATCAACGTCAACTGCGCTAGGTGGATTCACCATGAACCTAAAGACTTGTTGACCCGACTCAGTGGCGTTCTGTTGTAGGGGACATGAGTTTTTTATTAATTTTTTATTAAATTGCGTTAAAATTTAAGTTTGAAATCTCTAGTCTCTGCTAAAGTCATGTCAGGAATTATCCTAAAATCCTATATAAGGATGCGGCGATTATTATAGTTATTATTATACCAAAATATGATGATTATTTTTATCGTATTCGCAAAAGTATATAAATATAGACTAATTAGATAAAACTAATAAATATGAAGATAAAACTAATAAAACTGATAGATAGCCAAAGATGAAACTAGTGAATATGAAAATTCGGGAGTTTATAGGTTAAATTGCTCGGAGTGCAACAGCACATATATAGGACAAACGGGACGTAAATTTAGAACTAGGTACCTTGATCACAATAGATCCTTCAGGTTACAAAAAACAGATTCTACTTTTGCTAATCATATCTTAGAAAGTGGGCATAATTTCCCAGATATTAATAATATGAAAATCCCACACTATGCCAGCAAAGGCTTATAACTTAATTGGTTAGAAGCAATAGAAATATATAAATACAACCATAGTGATAATTTTAGCTTGTTAAATGATCAAGTAGATATACTATATTCTCCTCTTTTTACTGTTACACAAATTAATTAACCCTCTGTATAATAGTTCTTAATAGTATTCGTGGAAATTCCCACAATTTGATGGTCGGGATTGCACCATTTATAATACACGTTTTCTTGTAAACCTGAACTACCTGTTTATTGTCATAACACTTAGTCTCTATATTTGGATAGTATATATTATAGGAACAGAATGTTTGTATTTTATTCTTAATTGAATCGTCGTTTGAAAATGACATAAAATTTGTCGAAACTGCAGTCACGTTTCTGTGAAAATATAGCGGTATAAAACTTAGTAGTTGTTTTACTCATATTCGTTGTGTATAGAATAATTTATAATATTCTAACTGTTTTCTAGACTATGTTTAATAAAATCTTCTCTAAATTTATGACTGAAATGGAAAAAAAATGTTCTGAACATTATAATTCTATTTGGAATTATGCCACTATTTTAGAAAATCACCAAACTTTTTAACGTTTTCGTGGTGATAATATTTCAACCCAACGCTTCCATTTGCACATAGAAAAATTGTCACGATTTAAAGGAGACCGTGTAAATCCGTCACTGATTTCACACCAGATGAGTGGCCGTAATTGACATTTATTCGAGGCTGAGGAGCAATGATGATAGCAAGTATTTATAAACCTACGCACATCCTAAACGTATCACCAGGCAATTCCTCTCGTACCCAACCAAGCACAGCAAATCCCGAACCCTTACAGTCTGTGGGCGAAGGTCTATTAATATCACGTAAAATAATTGATTTTGTAGATTATGCTTGTTTCTATAAATAATGACATTGATTTTTTATTTTAGTTTGTGTATTCGACTGAGGCGCGACATTTTTCAGAATGGGGCTACCCTAAGCCTGTAGCAGAATTAAATGTCACGCTACGGGAAAAGTGACGTCGTATTCCGAATAAAGTGATTAGTATTTCAGTTGCGAATGTAATCAGATCTAAAAATTATTATATTTATGACGGCATGTCCTTGAACACGCCTCGAATATTTTCATGAGCTTTCATGTCACAATGATCCTAACTGTGTTTGTACGCTATCATTTTACTCTTCAAAATTAACCCAAATACATTAGGCACAAAAATTAAGGGATGTAAGAAAATCTTAAATTTTTAGGTGATTTTCAAAGCTTTGAGAGAAATAGTCGCAGCAATTTAAAAAAAATCATTTTGAAGTTCCAAGCTTCTAGTTTTCAGGTCTTAAGTTTAGAATTTTTTATCATCAGCAGTTTCGAGTAATCATAAGAAAACCATGGGGAAAAAATCCAAACTTCTGCTTGCCTTTCAGCGATTCTATCATAAAACTTGTTTTAGATGGTTTTATCCTCTTTAATTTAAGCGGTCTAGAAACCTTGTATGATAATTTTTCGCTTGGTTATTGTCGATCAAAGCAAAAAAGTCAGTTTTGACTTTAGTAATTAATTATTCGGGAAATAATGATTGTACAGAAAATTCAAGTAGGGTTTTATAGTTTATTTCATCGCTATTTGCCAAATAAAACATCTCAAAACATACCGTGGCTTGTTTTTATGGCTAGGCTTAGGTATACTATTCCGTTTATCGGCAAAATAAGAGAGTTTTTTTATTTGGCAAATAGCGATGAAATGAATAGTAAAGTTGTAGACTGAAATTAAATTTTGAACTATACATATCTTGAAAATCACTTGAGATATCAATATGAATTAAAAATAAAACTTTACTGCAACATGAATTCTAACATGTACCTCAAGATAAACAACTAATAATACCTTCCTTGTGAGAAGGTGAGGCGGGAAATGATAACCTCAATTTCTCACCCATTTCCTCGCCCTGTTGATTAAAAAAACGAAGTTTCCATTTAAATAACATTTTGTTTATACGTACACTATAGAAACAAACTAATGTTCATTATTTTTTTATTATTTTCTGTAGTTGAATTTGAGGAAGAAACAATTTTTTAAAACTGCAAAGTACTCTTTCTACAAGAAAAATTGCGGTACGAGAATGTTGATTGAAAAAGAGGTAAAAAGTTGCGTATTTAGGGATATTCGCTCAACTTGGCATAACATCGCGAATAACGGATAGACTAATGATGTCGACTGTTTCCTTTCAACTTCAAAGTATCCTAAAGACACTCAATTTCAATGCGCTGCAATTTTTTTTTTTTCATTGTGTTTGGAATGAATGAATTTGTCGTGATACATTTTTCATTTTTTGTTAATTTTTTTTGGGTTGAAAATGTTTTTTAGCAATAATTCATATTTTTTTTATCAAAAAATGTGTTAATTGTTGTAAGAAAGAAAATTTTCTCGGTCATCATTACTCCCCAAATACTTAATTACCAAAGTCAAAACTTTTCTTGCTATGAATGCGATAACTCAGCGAAAAATCATTGTACAAGGCCTTTAGACCGCCCAAATGAAAAAGTATAAAATTATCTAAAAAAAAAAAGTATAAAAGTATCTAAAAGTCCGTGGACCTTTTGAAAAGCAACCAAAGATTTGGAAATTTCTTTTTCCGATAATTTTCTTATGATTACTCAAAGACTTCTGATGGTAAAAATTGTTTAACTCAAGATATGAAAACTAGAAACTTGGAATTTCAATTCGCTTTTTTTTAAATTGCTCTGACTATTCTTTTCCAAGTTACAGCCCTTTGAAAATCGCCTAAATTTTTTTACATCCCTTAATTGTTGTGCCTGGTGTAATAATTTGCAATTTAACAAATACTTTGCTTTGTTGCAAATATTACAACAAAAAAAATCCTTAAAAGGAGCAAATGTGTCCCAAAATTCATTTAGTTTTAGGATCCACTTTATCATACAGATCCACATTTGCTTTGAAGTTATAGATTATTATCTTATTAACATAATTAATTATCCTGGTATTAAGTTCAATTCTCACGTTTTTTTTTCACTTACGACTCTTATGAGGATGGAAGGGAAATCATTTAGTTACTTTATGCAATACAACTCATACTGACAATTTCCACTAGCTTTGATTGATGTTTTAGCAACTGTTCTGTATTCCTAAGATTGCTAAATATTCTAATTGAGTATTTACATAATTCTAAAGGCAAAACATAAACCCAGTAGCGCTTGGCGATTCTGTAGATCACTCTGTATTACATTTCAGTTATTAATCTTTTATATTTCTCTAGTGAAATATCCTTATTATTAAAGATTCTACTACCTTCTCGAAAAACTTAAAATAACACTTCAATTTCTTTAGTACAATAGCTTCCAGTGACCCAAGCATTGCTGCTAAAAAAGCTGAGAATTTTAAAGTTGATTCAACAACGAACACACGAGAAACTACATCACTTTGACAGGCTTCATACTAACCTTGGTTTACTATTTCCTTTATTGCATTTTGATGATTTGCTCTTTCTTTGAAAAATGTATTCTTAAATCTTCAAATCCGTAGACAAAAATTAATAATTTAAAAATGGATGTAAAAATATACATGCACGACAGCACTATGACCATCTACCTACTAAATAGCAAAATAACCCTTTATATGGCCCTTCAAGACCCCTTCAGTCATCGTGGAGTCATTTTTTATTAGCACAATGTTCTAATAAAAAACTGTAGTAAACATAACATCAAAAAGTGTATTTTGTGACAGCAGTGTGTTGTGTGGAAGTAATAACAATTATTTCATGTGTCATTTTGCGATGTGAAGTGCTTATTGCTTAAAATCTAAAAGCATTTTTTTAATATTTGAATATAAGGGTAAGAAAATCATTAAATATACATATTAACTTATGAATTTAGGAATCTCTTTGCAGTGGCCGTACTCTTAACCTATATTTACATTAATAACAGTGCTAAAAAATTGCAATGGGTGATAGATCAAAAAGAATACTAACTTTGGCGTTAAACTTACAATTAGCACAAAAGAATTCTGCAATGAAAATAAAACCTACAAACAAGCAAGAAACAAATGATCCTGATTATTTCCTATTAGAAGAAGGTCCCTTAGTGAACCCGTCAGGATCAGATGGTACTAAGAATATAAACATTATTTCTGATATTCTAATATCTCCAACGGAAAAAGAAAATATTAACGATGCATCTACTTTGTTTGTCAGTGGCATTTTGGATGAAATATTATAGAATGTATACTGTAAATTTACCAAAACGGGACAGAAACGAAAAAGACAAAAGTTTGTTCAGTCAGTTAAAGATAGAAAAAAAATTAAATTGGATAAGATAAGAGCCAAACATAGTTCAAGAAATCGGTCATGTGAACAAAAAAAGTGTAAGGAACGTTGTTTGAAAATTAGTGATACACGAGGTGCAGAAATAAATAGCCAATAGCATGCTCCGCTTCGTCTGTATTTACCAACTGACTTAAATGCCAATATAATGTACAAACATTTTCAAAATATTTATGGAGAGACATGATGTTCTTACGACTATTACAGATCCATTTTAAGGAACCTCAATATCAGCTTTGTGAAACTAAGACATGAAGAGTGTTTTGTTTGCGAAAAGTCTGAGTTGCATTTTAAATCCACTGACCATAAGAAAGAATCTCTCAATGAAACTTGTAAAGAATATGAGCGACACATACTAAAGGCACAAAAGGCAAGAGAGCAATATAAAGCGGATGCAAGTGCTGCATTATCCAAAAGAAAAGCTGTATTTTCTGCAGATTTACAGAAGGTGCGTTTTTTTGTAACTCTTTGCTGTTAAGTATATGTAATCTTTTTTGTGTTACAGGTGATAATGCTTCCTCGATTTGAATCATTAAAGGATGTTATATATGCTCATAGACTCGTGGCGTTTAATGAAACTTTTGCGCCTGTTGGAACTAAATCTAGAACAAAACCTCTTGCAATATTATGGCATGAAGCGATAACTGGACGATCGCGAATCGATATAACTAGTACATTTTATCGTTTCTTCGTTCACAACAGGGACGAAAAAGATATTGTTTTGTGGCTAGATAATTGCAGCGCCCAGAACAAAAACTGTGCTCTGTTTTCCATGTTCGCATATGTTGTCAACTGTGAGGAAGCGAGTCTGTATAAGTTACAAGTTAAGTACTTCGAACCAGGACATACGTTTATGTCTGCGGATGCCTTTCACCACCAAGTGGAGAAGTCATTAAAGGAAAAACACAAAGTTCTTGATTTTAATGACTTCATTGAATGTGTCAAAAAAAGCAATTCTGGTAAAGTGGATGTTGCGGAAATGAAATTACACGATTTCTTGAATTGGAAAGACCTTACTTCTCAATATAAAATTAGCAGAGCCACACCAAGGCCGTATTTGAAAGATATTGTATATATAGAGTTTAACAGAGGATCTCTTAATATGAAGTACAAACATAACTTTGCGGATGAACTCTTGAATTAAGCTTTCTCACAAGAAAAGCAGAGAAGGACAAGTTATCTCTTCCCGAATCTAAAACAGACTTCAGGGGATTTCCAGTTCTTCGAAAAAAATCAATATTAGAAAACCAATTATTCCATCCAGCAGATTAATATTTTGGCAGCAGTTACCTGAAATTGAGGAATTAAGAGAAGATACAGTGGAGCAAGACGCTTGAGATATAAATTATAGACTTATAACATATTCATTTATGCATACTTACTCACTCAATCTTATTCATCCTACATACTATTTTTTTAAATAAATGAGTTTCTGTTCAACTTAAACTTACTAATTTACTTATTGGTAAATTTCACTGTATTATTTATATAGGTTTTAAATATAACGACATTGTCCTTAGGATTTATTAGGTGTTTTACATAACAAAAAGTGCTTATCTGCCAAATTTTCAAAAATATTGCCAAAACTAATTTTTTTTGCTAATAATTTGAGAATCCTGAAGAAATACATTTTGCAAGTTAAGTTAAAAAAAATAAAATTTAAAAAAAGTTAGGGGCAATGGGCAAAAAGAAAAAAGTCAATTATCTCAAAACTGCGTATTAAGTAGATACGACTTTTTGCCTTAGCAGGGCAGATCACCTTCAAAATGCTAGATTCTCTAGGTCCTCTTCTCAGGGCATCAGACATCGATCACGCTGCACTGACGACTCCCAAACAGGACAAAATCATGATATGGAATTCTAGTACTTGATGTTCTTTGTTTAGAATAAGTTATACCGGACTATTTTTTTGTAGAATGTTTGCAACATTTTTATGTTGGTATTTAATTTTAAATGTTATTTTCTTACAAATAAAGTACGAAAAAACGAATAATTATTCGCTGTTCTTGTAACGAGAACGTAGCCATCTTAAGTGTCAACAACACTCCTCATTCTCGCCGTCACCGCTAGAGGATCTGTGTGCCGTACAGTGCTGCCACCTCTGTCACGCATTCATAAAGACTTCAGATTCGTATTGTAAACCGAATCGCATGTGTCTATCTGCTCCCAGTCATGAAACAAAAAATCTGAGACCTTAGAACTTGAACGTACCTCGTACAACAATGTACGAGTATATACAAATTATGTAAAATCATCATTACACTGTCCGGTAAAAACAATTGTTTTCTTGCAATAATAATAAATAAAACAGCAGAGTTGACTACAAACGAAGCATTTCCAATAATGGTGGAATTAGAACATACTTTTTATTGTTATTCGTTGAACAATCAAATGTGAGGTGACGTATCTACTTTACCGATAAGAAACTTGTGTATAACGTGAATAATCGTGAGCAAACCTTATATTGATTGGAAATTGAGCTGCGGTCTCATAATACTACAACGGAGAATTGTTTGTGGTTCGGGAGAATCGTATACTTGTAGGGGTTAAGCTAGGGTGAATATGAATCATCACATGCTTTTCAAAGAGGCAGTATAAATGTTTATCGACGGATCGTCGTAAAAAAGGAATGGAGTTGTTTTTCTGGCATATATATATATATATATATATATATATATATATATATATATATATATATATATATATATATAAGTTTATATATAACAAATTTTTAGTAGATTCGACATCTAGTTATATATATTTTCTTGTTTGAAATAAATATCATAGTATTTATGGGTTCAAAAATTCAATATTAATTTTATTCATTAAATATTTGGTCTGGCTTGTATTTATATGGTTGGCAATTTTATAAAACTTCATAAAATATGTTCAAGAAGGATTCTAATTAATAATTATTAACAATCCGTCAGGCGCAACCGATCTGTGAGATCCGGCAGTGACTTTCTTCCTTACCCTTTCGTGTGTATTACGAATATTAACTCGAACTCCCTCATAGCTTCCTACTTGCAAATTCTCGATACGGTGTCGATTTTCTTTAGTGCATTCCCTGGTCTTGTATGAGCCGCCCGGATCTGTCAGATGCATTGCGCCTGATTATGTAATTATTTTTGATTTTTCATTTTGTTAGATTTCTTTATTATTTAAATTAATGATATTTTTTGGGATTTCTACGCTTAATTATTCTGGCTTTTTATGGTATTATTATTGAAAATTAACATATTTGGGTGTTAAATTATTGGTTTATGCTAAATATCGTTACCAACAATGTGACGTTTATATTTGTTTGGAACATGCTAAAACGATCAAGAGGATTTATAATTCTTTACACTGAAAATAGGCAGTTACTTATAACTTTTCTTTGTAATTTGCATCCAATACATTTTTGTATACATAACTTTATGACTTTTACATGAAAAAATAGGTGCTTTGTTTTCTGTATTCAAAATATTGTTCAATAGTAATTCATGCGTGTTTTGTCTTTAAAACAGAAAAAAAAATTGTTAATAGCTGGTTCTCCTATAAGAATATAGAAGTTTATTGGTTTACAACATGAAATGAGTTCCTTTATGTAAATTTAATTTTTGCAGTTAAAAACTAGTGTGAAATATTCATTATTGTATTGTATAAGCGTTTAGTTAAGTCTCCACCTTATTGAAATGTAAATTGTGTAAGATTTGATTATGGGATCTCTCAGATGCATTGCGCCCGAATGTGTTTGGATTCATACTGCGCCCGGCGGTTAAATATATAATTTAGGTTCATATATACGGTGGTGGCTATTAGCATTGTTACACCAAATAGTGGAGAAAATTGAATAATATTTGAGCATGTATTGGAAGAGAATGGGCTAACAAATTGATTAAAATGTAGTGCCTTAAAATTATTCTGTTAAGAAACACAGTTCTTAAACGAGTAATATTCTGCCTAGCATTGTGGCACTATCCTGCTGAAATCATAAACTCTCGGAGTTTTGAAAAGCTGGAAATAAAAATTCTCTAACTATTATTTGGTAACGCTCTACACTGGCCGCCATTGAGATGCTCGAAAAAATATGGCCCAATCACTGTAGTTGAAGTTACTCCACATGAAACAGTTACACAAATTGGATACAGCTTTTTCTCTTGAATTATTCGAGGATTTTCAGTGGTCCAGAATCGCATATTCTGTTTATTATCATGCCCATTCAGATGGAAGTGTGCCTCATTACTCATAATTAATTAATGAATAAAATTATGATTCCAGCTATTTGTTGAAAAGCTACGGCTATACTGTAGACGCTGTTGTCCATAGCGAGACTTAATTTAATGAACTGGCTGTATTTGATAAGGGAAAAGATGCAACTCAAGTTTCAGTACCCATCTCAGGCTAGTCAACTTCAATTAATTTGATCGTCATCTGGTTGAACTTGATGGATCGTCATTTGCACTATATTTTCCTCAATATTCTCCGTATCTCTAGCTGAACGCCCGAACGTGGTGTACTTGCTTTAGAGCGATCTCTCACAGTTCGCATTTCTCTAAACTTAGCGACAGCGTTACGAATTGGTTTTTAATGGGCGCATCTCTGATATTAAAATGTGCACAGTATTGACACTGGGTTAAAATTATTAATTTTTGATTTAGAAAATAATATTCGCCAATTTTTGTCCGTTGAAGAACTGACAGGTTCTCCATTATGAATTTCCCAACCAAGGTTTTCTTTACAGTTCTGAAACAAAATGAAAACAATTAAAAAATAAGACAAAAAAATAGAAGCAATTCAAATAGGTTTTACTTTTTGGCCTTCTCTTTACTATGGCTTTGATCAAAATTAAAAGTAACATATAAGTCGGAAATCGAGAAAGGAACTACCAAACCGTCAAGGGATTGTCAAAGTAGTTCCCGAATAACAAAGCTATTACATAATCGCTATAGGAAACAACTACTCCTCGGGCTAAAACCCCGCTAGGCATTGAATTATACCCAAAAGCGATTCCCGACCCCTTTCTCGTGTTTCTGCACAATCAGATAAGGTTTCAAAAAATAAAATACAGGTACATACACCTTTATCGATACGATCTATGTCAGTAACACATAAGTCGGAAATCGAGAAAATTTATTCTTTTATTCGAGAAAAGTTATAAATTTTCTCGATTTCCGACTTATATGTTACTGACATAGATCGTATCGATAAAGATGTATACCCCACAAATTTCATTCGGCATTTGTCCTGGATCGGCGTACCGTGTACGACACTGATAAGAACTAATAAGTTCCAAACAGCTGTATGTCATTCGGTTCCAATCCGGGACAAATGTCGAATCTTACATGTAGCGGGTTTTATTTTTTGAAAAAAAAAAAAAAATTAAAAGCAGCTTTTTCATATACTTAATATACACTATAGATGATATTCATAATAGAAACGTTCAATCATCTTTCATTGTTTTTTGTACACTTAAGACAACCTGTATATTTGAACTGAGTTGAGGAACAAAGGCATTTGATAATTGTATAACAAGTTCCTTCCACAATTTATCATATTTACACCATTTAAAATTGTAGTGAAGACAATTTGAGCGTCTGGTAAATTAGACGACGGCGACGTCTGCAGTTTTCTAAATGAATTCTCAAAACAATGCTCATTCCTTTCTTCTTTCAACCTATTTTATTCAGCGTATCCGTTTATAAAATGCCGTGCCGCCGAGAAAGTCGCAGTCCTTCCTGCGAATTTAACATGAAAGAGGGTCCTTCTTATGCCAGGAAAGTATCCCGCGAACAGTTGCAAAACAGAGTGCTGCCGCACCGTGCTGTTGCGAAGGATAAAACGGTTTACTTAGGGATACGTTTCGCTGAAGTACGGGGGTGGCTACTGGAGTTTGATGAGGGAGTGAGAGACTCCGGGCATGACTCACACGCGGCTGATATTGATTTCCGTCGGCGGCACTGGAAGACGTTTTGTTAAGAAAATCCCTGACACCAAGTACGCTATTTTAAAGTAATTTCAGGTCTTTCTCGGGGATATCCACAGTTCAGCGAACTGTGGGATGCATATTTTAAGTAAATTGGTTTCTAGCACAAGAATATTAAACGTTAAGAACTAATTAACGACTTAAGTTATTAATTTTGGACAATTATGGTTGAGTTAGTATTGTCGAGGAAGTAAGTGTGGCTGAAAGTATTACTAAACATTATGTATAGACTGGAAACCACTGGCATAAAATAATTGTTGGCGTTATTTTAAAAATTATGGAGTAAATTTGTTTTCGACACTATTTTAGAGATTTGCGAGAAATACTCATTAAGTCGATTTTTAATCTAAAAGACACATCTCTGAAACAGTTTTAAATATACAGAATTATTTATGTACATATGTAGTACAAGAGGGATGTTCCTTTTAATATAACACCCGGTATATTTTTATATTAGTGAGTTCTCCATCCAATTCTACTTGTTGGTCTCTGAAAGACTCCTTATTAGTTGTTGTAACATTGATTGTGAAATAATATTTCTTATTTCTGCTTGTATTCTGTCTGTGAAATCATCAATATTATTGTATCTGTATACATAGTCGGAAATTCCAAGTGTTCGTGGTTTGTTTCACAAAAAAAAAACTCTTGTATAAAGCAGTTAGATAGAGAAATAACATATCGGTAGCTGCCAAACTTTGTTTTGATATTGTTTTAACAACTTTTGGTATTGTTTTGCTTGATCTCACATTTGCTACGCTCCATCTCTGTTAATCATATGAAAGGATAGGATGAAACTAGGATAAATATCTCCCACAGATCATAAATACACATGCAGTGAAGATGCACATGCAGCTGAAGATGCACATGCAGTTCGTGGAAAAACGTTAAATTTAAATACCTCTGCCTGTTGGTACTGGTGTTTGTTGAAAGGGGTAACACCACTGTAAATTTTTCAAAAAATCGAGTTTTTATTAGCTTAAAAAATTCTTCATTTTAGAGTATGGGGCAGAAAATTTTTTTATAAAAATTTTTTTTTCCGTGAAATTCCGCGTTCTTTCCTAAGCGCGACACCTGCGTCAAATAGATATCTGCTGGGAAGGTACAGTGTATGTACAGCCTAAAGTCTGACCTTATGGTTTCTAACATCTCTAGTACACAACAAATGTTAAAAGATGTTCATGTTTAGTCAGAAGCATTTAAAAATAAAAAGTACGTTAGTATAACGACAGTACATGTAGAAAAAAGACAATTTCCTCGCTTGGAATCAGGGTTTTTGTGTGTAGTGCTCATTTTTAACAGTTTATTATAAGTTACAATGGATGACGCAAAAGTGTACCAGGGCAGGAAAAGTACAAAAAAATTGTATCTATCTTCTGGAGAAGTAGTCAGAGTCTTGGTGTGACTGGAAGAAGGCGCAAGCAGTGGATTCATTGGACACGTTCCATCATAAGCCTCTGCTTCCTAAGAAAGTTCTTAAAGCCATCAAATCGATTTAAGAGGACCTGAGCCGAGGCGAGTTGCTAAACCGTTGCTTGGAAGGCTACACGCAAAATAGTAATGATAGTGTCAATGCTACTTTTTAGAAATTAGCTCCAAGATCAAAAAAAGTCTTGAATATAGCGACTGATATTGCTGTGTGCACTTTTAATGATGATCTGACTAATATTCTTCGAATTATGAAAGTTCTGGAGATGGATATTGACGTCCAATCATGCAATTTTTATCTAGAAGCTGACGCTAAACGGATTAAGCACGCCGAGATGTCTTCGACAGATTCAGCGAAAGAGGCACGCTCTAACATAAAATGTTCGAGGAAAGAGAATGAGGAAGAGTATTTAAATATAGAAGGGCAGCTTTATGGTCCTGGGATAGCAGATTAATGGTAAACATTTTTAAACAGTCGGATTCTCAAAACTTTAAACGCGTTTTTCTCGAAACATGATCCTTCAAAATGGCACGCAGGAAATCTCCAACAATTTTCATTCTTTTTATTATGGTAGAATTAAACACCTATGTTATATGATACTGTAACAAATTCACTAGAAAGTTCTTTATTTCGAACACTTATTTACATTCAACTACTTACAAGTCCAACTAACTAACTAACTTTCTTTCTACTTTAACTTTATAAACTAACTATCGCACAATGTCACTTTCTTCGCACTGTATCGCTCACTATCGCGGTCCAGATTCAACTAACTCCTGGCTGGACGACACAATTCTTATATAGGCAGTAGAACGTCTCTCCAGACGTTTCTAGATAAAGAACTTTGGCGAACCTTCTAGTATAGAACGCACTGGACGTCAACTCGACACGCTCTTGATGTTTCGAATATTCCCGGCGTTCGAGATCGCTCAAGGCGTTCGTGACAATACTCTTTTGTTTAAGTTCAAACTGTCGACTATTAAAATAATGGTAGTTATACCTGTTACACTTGTATACAAAATCAGCTGATATCATTTTTGTTTATACCTCATTTCATATACTTGCGGGCGTTCTATTGTAAATAATAGTAACACTATTCGATTTCACTGTACTGCTATCGCCTGTTCTGTTGGCCTGACGTTTGCCAGATCATTTTTCCTCGCAGTATCGCATTTGAAGTACTCTCACTTCTCGACAGTATTTTTATAAAATACACTGTCTCAAGCGCCGGCAGAACGGCTCAAATAACGCTAAATCAAATATTTGACACTCGAATATAACCTATCACACAGAATACACTCGAGAAAATGTGAGGCATTACGTACGAACTCGATATACAACGGGGGCAAGGGTGAGGGCCTTACTCAATTTTAAACCTGAATTCTGGAGACATTTAAAATCGACGTCTCCTTATCGCGTTACGTACTCCGGAAAAAGCCTTTGATGGTTTTAAATTCTCCTTTGGGCATTAAGACGTATGTGTGGGTAAATTCGACGCGAAATCGGGTTTGAATTATGGCCGTCTTTTAGAACTTCAAGGGGTTAGTCGTTATATAAAAGAATGCCCATAGACGTATGTGGCTTTGAAAAATGGGGACTTAACCTCTCACAACTCCACGATTAATTTTGCCCCAGCGTTGCAGATTTTATAATCAACACATAAAGATAAAACAACAACATAAATTTATACACCTATAAAAATGTTGACCCAACTAAAAAAATATAGTTTCTTAATTTCCTTTTGTGGCATTAATACCAAACATATTCTTCTAAACTAGAAAGTTCTTCATTGCTAACAAATATTCTCCTTTGTTTTTTTATTATTGTTTATATCTGGCATAAACAATGTTTTAAATTCAAAGCTGTTTCTGGGGTTAGTGTTAACGAGCTCATAATAGTACGACCAGGCATAATTTTACAACTAATATATTTAAATATAACTAATAACACTCTCAAGACCATTTTATTAAAGAAAAATATTGATAACAGAAAGAAACTATAAACTTTTAAATTAAATACGATGAAATATTACTACGTTATGTGTCAGTGACAAGTGCATTAATAAAAAACAAAAATTCGCGGTCCAGAATTGTTCGGCGCTTCATCAAAACTGTGTTACATCACCTTGATTAACAATAACAGCTTTAACTCTGACAGGTTTCGTATCTACCAGCTTAGCGCACTCTTCAGGAGGCGTCCTGTCCCAAATTTCTTGCAGTTTGTTACGTACATCCTTAAATGAAAGGGCTGGATGTTTGCGCAACTGTTTTTTCATTTTATGCCACAGTGTTCCTATTGGCGAGAGGTCTGGACTGCTAGAGGGCCATTCCATAACAGGGACATTATGTTCTGCAAACCAAGCTTTGACAGTTTTTCCTGTGTGACACGCAGCGCCATCCTGCTGGAAGAAGTGCTGCGCGTCAGTGCGTTGACATATTGGTATTGACGGCAATAAACTGCTTGTTAAAATTTGTTTATATTTTTCTGCTGTCATAGTACCTTCTATGAAATGCTCTACGCCCAAACCACTCATATATCCCCAGATAATAAGAGGCGCAGGGAACTTCACTTTCCTAATCAAACAGTCGGGATGATAAGTTTCCTGCGGACTTCACCCAACAGATTTCAATATTGGATTCGTCACTCCAGATTACCTGGTGCCATTGTTGTAAAGTACAGTGCCTTAGACTCGAGTGAGTGCACAGGATCACAGTGCTTAACGTGTTTTTCTTACAAAAGATCAACTATAACTGAATCTTTTATCGCAGTGCATCAAGGACAAAAGTCCCCTCTATGAAAATTTAGAGCGATAACTTTTACCGGTCGTGAGTAAGGCCTGTCACGCTTCTATTTGACTGACTGTACCTTGACAGAAAAAAGAATATTAAGGCAAGTCGTCATTTACATAACGAGGTAGATTACAAGAGATATTGCCGTCGTGTTGGATAATTTGTAGATTACATTACCTAATAGGTTTGGAAAATTCATAAACCGCTAGCGTAGTATTAATCTATTATATTATCTGTGAGGCATGAAAATTATACTTGGCTTACATATTAGAACATTCTGCAATATTATTACACGAACGCATATCAAATTATAGACTTCACGTCGTTTACGCGCTCACGCCAAACATGAGAGATATTAAATTTTATATGTTTAAAGTTAGGTGGGATGATGTTACCGCGATATATGCTAACGATCGGAGTATTTCAGATGGGGTGTGGGTGAGAGCTGATGCGTGAACTCGCGTTCACAGCGTTCACCTCTTATCAATGTATCGTTCCAGTGTGAGAAAAATCGTCGGAGCGATCAATCATCGGGATAATGGCGTTAATATTTTTACAGGCTGTTCCTGAAATCCATCTGAAGTTTTAATCTATCTTATCCGCAAGATTTAAACGCGAAGAAATAGATGTCTTTCCATTATGCCGTATTAGATGCGAAATAGGCCTGCCCGTGACGGATATGAATTTCGAGGGGCCATATTTCCACGTTACTTCCAGTAGATTTTGTTGCGATTATTCGTCTATTGTGTAGTTTTCGCGAAGGCCGCGGAGGGAGGAAATTACTTTCTAAAACAATAATAGTCAATCTTTTAAAGTTGGGGGATAATAAATCAATCATGTGATGCTCTCATTTTCTCTCTTTACGTCATATTTACTTTACAGATATTAGTGGGTACAAAAATTAAGGGATGAAAAAAATATCCTAAATTTTTAGGTGATATTCAGAGGGCTGCAACTTGGAGACAAATAGTCGCAGAGCAATTTTACAAAAAGTAAATTGAAGCTCACAGTATCTAGATCTTGAGGTCAAAATGTTTTACCATCAGCAGTTTTTGAGTAATCATAAGAAAACCAGGAAATTTTTTTGCAAATTTTTGCTTGCCTTTCAAAAGGTCCACGGAGTTCAATGAATTTCGCTCAGTGATCTGATCATAAATCGTTTTTTAAGGACTTTTATCCTCTTCAATTTGACAGGTCTAAAAGCTTTGTACGATGATTTCTCGCTAAATTATCCTGGTTCAAAGCAGAAAAGTCACTTTTGACTTTTTCTTTTGAAAACAAATTTTTTTTATTTTTTTCATACAATAATTACATTTCATTTCATTATTTGATAAAAAATATGGATTATTACTAAAAAAATATTTTCAACCTCAAAAATCACCCTTAAATTGATTTTTAGTAAAAACGACAAATTAAATCACTCGGAACACAATGAAAAACAATCACACCGCGTTGAAATTTTCAGAGTTTCTTTGGGATACTGAAATTGAAAAGAAACATCCTTAGTGCATCCATTATTTGCAAAGTTATGCCAAATTAAGCGAATATCCCTGAATACGCAATTTTTTACCTCTTTTTCAATGGACAATCTCGCACGATTTTTTTTTATCAAAAACCAATAACTACGGCTTGTAAAGAATACTTTGCAGTTTTTAAAACACTGTTTGAATTTTCTATACGATAATTATTTCCCGATTAATTAATTACCAAAGTCAAAACTGACTTTTTTGCTTTGAAAAATCATCGTACAATGCTTTTAGACTACTCAAATTAAAGAGGATAAAAAATATAAAAAATCTTTATGATAAAATTACTGAAAACAGTGTATAAGTTTTGTAAGTTTGGTTTTAAAGTCCGTAGGCCTTTTGAAAGGAAAGTAAAAATTTGGAAAACCTTTTATTCGATGATTTTCTTATGATTTTCTTATGTTCTCCACAAACACCGACATATTACACGTTTCTACCACCGATGTGCGTTTCGCCAGTCACGTTGGCATCATCTGGAGATGATTACTGGGCCTTGACGATGGTTAGCGAGAAGCGCATAGAGAAGCGTATAAGCTTTTGGTGTTTGAAAAATTGCTCTGTATTTTTGTAACTGCATCGAGGGTTCCAGCCCCTTTCCAAGGTTAAGTCTGTTGAAATGAAAAAAATCTGAGTAAATGCTTGTCTGTGTAGACACGCGGAAATCGTCTTTCTTCCTCTAAAGCCTGAAACTGATATAATAATGAAAAATGAAATATGAAATATTTAAAAATGAAAACATGAGAGTAAATGTTTAAATTGTTTTCCGTCTCCGTCTATGCATATTGGCCCCTTCTTACAACATTTCTCACTATAGTAGGCATTAAATCTCGTGAATATGATTTGCATGTTCTCTGTAAACATTGTTTTTTTTTCTCAAAAATCTGCCACTCTTCTCACAAAACGTTTATATAGATTTTGCTGTATATTTTGTAGTTAAGGAAACCCGAATCCCCTCCAATTTGGACCATCCCGTATAGTTTTACAGTCCAGTGGGAGTTTTATTGTAGGTGCATTTGTACAGTGAGCTCCCTTAAAAATTCCTAAAAATACCTATTAGGTGTTTACTATACATTACATTATCATTATACATAGAATGTTCCGATATCTAACAGTCTCGCTTCAGCTTATAGATGTCGCGCGATTTGTCCGCTCTAGAATTTATCAGATTTATCTACGGGATATTAAATCTGCAACTCGGAATATATGTATAGGGAGTTCAATTTCTGTATTGCACACATCAAAGGACGTTTAACTATGGAGAAAGAGAGGACTCGGGCGTTTGAAACAGGAGATATCTATACGTATCTTGAAATTTGCGTGCATTGCACGCAATATGCAAGCGAACTGTACGAACCACTTCTGAAAATGCTGAACTTCTAAAGGAATGCTTAGAATGTATTTTTGATACTGCGAGAAATAGCTCGCGTTTTTCGCTATGGTTATGTCTCATTCTGAAACCCTTTTTAAAAAGCTTGAGTCTCGATAATTGGATGCTGTCAAGATGAACAGTTATTTGAATAAATTTGAAGACGCCATTACATATAAAAATCCGTACAACTAATTCCTCATATTCGCCTGAAAAAAATACAAGGCGGTCCCATAATGACATCATTTTCTGCACAAACAAAGGAAGCGTGTGCTATATTAACTAACCAAACTAACTACAGTTTTGAGTTTAGAGAACACCTGTTAGCGTCAAAACTATTTTTCCCCAATAAAAGTGACGATGGGAAACAATTATCCATTCAAGATTTTGAGAACGTAACAAGAACTTATGGATTTTATGACAAGGTTAAATTGAAAACTGAATTAACGGTTATATACAGCAGGGAAGATTTTCATGAAGCAGCAAGTTGCTTAGCAATTTTGCAATTATTTATGGATCGAAACCTGACGGACTGTCTTAGTGAAACTGTTTTATTATTAAAATTAAATTTGTACTGTACCCATGATAAGTGTTGAAAGTGAACGCTGGTTTTTGACGCATAAAAGAATTCAAAACTTTTTGAGAAATACAATGGCGCAAGGCAGACTAAATTCACTTTGCATGATAAGTATGGAGAAAGTGCTAATTTCAGCGATTCCAGATTTTAATAATCTTGTAATTGACGTTTTTGCGAAGTCCAAAACAGACGAATGGATTTCCTATATAAATAACCTCAGGCTTGGACATAGGTAGTAAGTTTGTTGTAATTTTTCGTATATTATTTTATCGATTGCACTCCCAGACTAAAATTACACCGGCCATCACTGCTAAAGTAATGAAAATCTATGCAAATAGCGCATGCAAATTGTTGCTCTATAGAGCCATAACTCAAAATTCTCCATCATCTCCGACTTTCAGCGGGCCAGCGCTAACAAATGAAATTCTTAGATAAGACAAACTTGTCTGTCCGTGGGGACAGGTGTGCTTTACTCTCACGAGTGGCAACAATTTATAGCCGACTTTAATGCACGCCATATTTCTCTACGAGAAATACATTACTAGTCTACCAGATACTAGCGTCGGTGATCCATCTTCTTTTCCTATGAATTATCTGTTGCGCCACGAAGCGAATTTATTGTTTAAAATTTATCTATATCGTTTTCAAGCGTGAACGTCAGGGCGCTGACAGGGGAAACGGCTTAAAACGATAAGAAAAAAGGACTGTAACTCGGTTATCTGTCTTGGGCTCGGTTAAGAACTGTACTTTATAGAGTGAACGAATTATAGATCTGTTTACGTGAATCCCTGGAAATGTCTTAACTTTTCGTTAACAGATGGCACGGCTGTCAGTTGGAATTTCTCTCACGACACCACCATTTGCAGCGTGATAGAACGAAAGGTGACTGCAATGCAGGCCAATGCTAAATGTAGACATATGTGGTTAATGCAATTGATGTTTCAATCTGGGGTATAAAGAAAACTGATATCTTATTTTTTTATAGGAGATAGGAAATGTGAAAATTAAGTTCTAAAGAGTCTTATAAAAGGTGGTCCAACCAAAACGCACGATGTAAATTGTAAATAAAACAAAAAGTTTTCAGAGAATTATCTTAATATTTTTTAATGTGATATGATAATTATGTGTGAAACAAAATATCGGCCAAATGTTCGCCACGGCTTCGGTGGCATACCTCTATCCGATGGTCCATATTTTCAATGACTTTGAGACATAATTGAGGTTCAATGTCGTTAATGTGCCGAATTATCTCATCCTTTAGCTCTTGAATTGTTCTTGGCTTATTGACGTATACTTTTTCTTTTAAATATTCCCAAAGAAAGAAGTCCAATGGTGTCAAATTACATGATCGTGGCGGCCAATTAACATCGCCACGACGTGAGATAACACGGCCATTGAATTTCTCGCGCAAAAGTGTCATTGTTTCGTTGGCTGTGTGGCAAGTGGCACCATCCTGTTGGAACCACATATCGTCCAGGTCCATATCCTCTATTTCTGGCCACAAGAAGTCCGTTATCATCTCGCGATAGCGAACACCATTCACGGTAACTGCTTGGCCGACCTCATTTTCGAAGAAGTACGGCCCGATGACGCCGCCAGCCCATAAATCGCACCAAACAGTCACTCTTTGTGGATGCATCGGCTTTTCAACAATCACTCGTGGATTCTCATTTGCCCAAATGCGGCAATTCTGCTTGTTAACGAATCCACTGAGGTGAAAGTGTGCCTCGTAGCTGAAGATGATTTTCTTTGTAAAGTCACCATTCACTTCTGTCTGTTCAACCAACCATTCGGCGTATTGACGACGCTTGAAATGGTCAGTAGGCTTCAGCTCTTGAGTCAATTGAACCTCGTAAGCGTGTAAATTCAAATCTTTATTCAAAATTCGCATCAGTTATGTTCGTGAGATGTTCAATTGTTGGGCACGACGACGAGTCGAGGTTGACGACTCTTCTGCTACACTATCGCGAACAACAGCAATGTTTTCCGCAGAACGAACTGGGCGAGCATGCACAGGTGTTTTCACATTTCCTATAGACCCGGTTGGCTGAAATTTGCGCACAATTCTCCCGATTGTGGACACATTTGGTCGATCATGCTGACCAAAAAAGTCACGAAGTGCACGAAATGCATTTTGATTACGTTAAGGTGTGACTCACAATTAACATCGTGCATTATGGTTGGACCACTTTAATAGCAAATAAAACAAGTTGTATGTGATATATCCACTCATTTTCTTCTTATTTGAAAGGATATTTTATGGTATTAAGTATAGAATATAACGTCGTTCAAATATCTGCCGCGGCTTTGCTTGATTGCACGTATTCGGGAGGTCCAACTTTCGATGGCTTTGTCGCATAAATCTGGCTGAATTTGCTGGATGGCAATTTTTCGGCTGATGGGTCTTTCAATGGGGGCGCTCGAAACTTGTTAGGTTATAGCGGCCATGTTGTCAAAGTAACATCTGTCAAATTTATTGTGATTTGTTCAGCAGTGTATGGCAAATCACCATGGAAGGTTATAGTGTTCAACAACGTGGACCAAGCATCAAATTTAGTTTTTAAAATCAGTGCTGCATTCGAGAAATGTTCTGCGCATTACGTGATTTTTATCCTCGCCACAACCGTTCTGCCGAGTCGACTATTCGACGTTTGGTGGCCAAATTCGAGTCAACGGGTTTGAAAAATAATCAGCCAATACCCGTACGTCACCGAAACGCAAGGTCTGCTGAAAAGACCTTGCTGCTGTGCGTAAGAGTGTACGGGAAAATCCGAGGCTGTCAAATTCCCATCGTTCACAAGAACTTGGCCTTGCTGCGACTTCAACATGGCGAATTTCGCGTCGGGACTTGGGTCTACACCTATATAAAATCGAACCGACCCAGGAACTTAGGGTAAATGACCATAGACAACGCCGTGTGTGCGCTGACCAGGCTTTGGAGCAGTTGGAAGTTGACCCAAATTTCGTCAAAAAAATTATCTTTAGCGACGAGGCCCAGTTTTATATGAATGGATATGTAAACAAGCAATATTGTCGAATTTAGGACGATACCGATCCACACGAGGTGCACCAGCAACAAATGCATCCCGAGAAAGTCACTGTTTGGTGCGGATTTTGGTCTGGCGGAATCATCGGTCTGTACTTCTTCCAAAACGAAACTGGCATTGCCATAACCGTCAACGGCGAGCACTACAGATCGATGATAAACAACTTCTTGTGGCCTAAACTGGATGATATGGATATCGACGACATGTGGTTCGAACAGGATGTCGTCACGTGCCACACAGCGCCTGCCTTGACATTCTGTACGAATAATTTGAGGGCATAATTATCTCGCGCAGTGGCGACATTGATCTGGCCACTGAGATCGCGCGACGTAACACCTTTAGACTTCTTCCTCTGGGACTATCTTAAATCGCAGGTACTATGCGAATAAACAGCAAATAATCGATGCCCTCAAGTCAACATAACGGAAATCATTCAGTAGATTCAGCCAGATTCATGCGACAAAATCATCGAAAATTGGATCTCCAGAATACGTGCCATTAAGCAAGGCCGCGGCGGACCTTATATTCCATATTTAATGCCATAAAATATTCTTTCAAACAAAAAAAATAATTGAGTGAATATCTCACACACAACTTCTTTTATTTACGTTTGAAAATCGAGCGGCCTTATTGAAAGGCCCTTTATAAACATATATGGACTTAACTCCGCCTTATGTAAGCTCATTTATAGTTTTATAGTTTTAAATTGAATAAACGATTACCTTATTTTACTTTATTGTACGCAAAAAAATTCTCCCAAATGACGTAATTAGAAATGGGTAGCTCTCATAGTGACATTTAAAATCCATCTTTTGACATGTCTGAGTGGTGTTCAAAGAGAAATAAATAAATAAATAAACGTTAGTACCAATTTTATCGACATTATACACTTTTCAGACTACAAACCTATGTTGAAATGAAACAGAAACAAGAAAACTAATACCCAATTTGATGTGCAGCCTCCAGATTATGATCACTGTTTCTCGCTCGAGCGTTGTAAACGAAACAGCACAACAGAAATACCAAATAGGCATTCTCTTTTTAAGAATTTTTAATTTGTCTCTTTCTGTTATTATACACCAAAAATTAAATATCGCGAAAAGCTGATCTACCGGAACAATACAAACAATAGATTCATCTGTATTCAAAACATTGCAGTTTATTTTTCTTTGACTGTATATTATGCATGAGCTCTTGTTTGAGACTCACTGCTGGTGTAGTTTTTATGTCTCTTTCATTTGCATGCAAATTTATACAGTTGCCTACACGGCGTAGAACTGCGAATACAGGAGTTTTTCTTTTGACTTATATTTCGGAGTCAGGGTAATTAAATCTTTCCGCAATTTATTTAACTGTAAAATAAAACCAATATTTGTCGTTTACGAATTTTATTAAAGCAACGACGTGTCGTTGAAGACTGTAATCATATATGTACATTTCTTATTACTTCATAACTAAATATGAATGTTTGAAGTTTTTCACGCCCCAAATATACTTATGTACAGACAAATACACTACTCCAAAAAATTAAATTTTCAGTAATTTTTGATATGCTGCAACTTTATGAAAAATGCTCGTATCGAGATGAAAAACAAACCACTTTGAAGCTTGAAGCTTCTAGTTTTCAAATTTTTTTTGCAATACAATGTTCTGAGCTTAGCCTACTGAGCAATACCGCGAGACAAAAACATTCCAATTTTCTTAAGAACGTCCCCGGGCTCAGGAACATTTTTTTACCCTCGCTATTACCTGTGATTTGAAAAAGAGTACATAGAATTACTTTTTCTGGCTTTTTACCGCCAGAAAATTTTTAAAATCTACCGCCACTTTGCAAATATTGAGAAAAAGACCAATGTTGCCAGGTTTCTTTTTAGTTTATCATACTCCTGATAGACCTGTAAATTTTCGAATTGATCTATAGAACCGTTTTTTCCCGAATGATCAAAGTTTTGAATAGAACTAAAGCAACAAGATTATTGCTTTTGAGTCATTTAATGACTTTAATTAGCAAGATGGAGAACAATTGTTTTCTTTACTTTGCTTACGACTTTGTTTACAATATATTGATAAGAATCAATGTTCATTTTGAAGTAAAAATATATTTAATATTTAGTTTCAGAAAAATCCTCTTTGGCCTACATAGAGGGCATTGCCATCCCGATATTGCGTGAAAATATTTTTATTGCCAAAACAATAAAAATATTTTCTCAAATTTGGAGAATTCTTATTAGTATTTTGTTTTAGAAAAGGTAGAACAACAAATAGTGAAACTTTGGGTTGCTATTAATCTCATGTAACTTGCACATTCATCATCATCATGAGGTCATCAGTCCTAAGACTGGTTGGACGCTAACCTCCAGCTTCTCCTATCTTGTGCTAACCTACGCATTTCGCTAATTGTGCTAAAACCTACATCCCTTACTATTTGCGAGCAGTAGTCTAATCTAGGCCTACCTCTGCCTTTTTTCACTCCTATTTCTGCCTCCAAAATATCGCGGACTATTCCCCCATGTCTCAGCAAGTGGCCTACTATTCTATCTCTTCTCTTCTTTATGTTTTTCCACGAACTTCTTTTCTCGCCGACTTTCTCCAATACTTCTTCGTTTCTAACCCTATCAGTCCATGGTATTTTCATCATTCTTCGGTAACACCACATCTCACAAGCTTCTAATTTCTACTTGCTTCCCCTACCGTCCAGGTTTCGCAACCGTATAGTGCCGTGCTCCATACATATGTTTTTAAAAATCTCTTCCTTGTTTCTAAGTTTATTACCCCCAAGCATAAAAGTGCTTTCTTTTTGTTAAAAGCTACTCGACCCTGCGCTATTCTTTGTTTTAGGTCTTTATCGCTTCTTCCATCCCAATTTATTTTACTTCTTAAATAAGTGAAGTCTTTAACTTCCTCCAATCTTTCATTATTAATTTGTACTTTCGTTTTTGCTCTGCTCTCGCGCCCTCTGCACACTAACACTTTAGTTTTGTTTTTATTCACCCTCATTCGGTATTCCTCTGTCAACACTGCCTCCATTTCGTTCAATGCTAATTCTAATCTAACTTGCACATTATGGTAATATAAAATAGGCACATTTCTAATGATGTTATTTTCTTGAATACATTATAGATAAATATTACAATATGTCCTCCTGTCTTTCAGACAAAAAATAGCTGTAGAATCAAAAAAAAAAGTTAAAATAAATTCAACATAAGTCTGCTTTCTGAATTTTAAATATTATAAACATAACCAAGACATCATTTGGCAGTTTTATTTAAATGTACAACGTGTTTTATATAAAATGTTTGTTACATCATGAAGCAATAAGGTTGAATGAAAATGTGTTTTTCGAATTTTAACAAATATTACACAATATTAAATTTATAACGTTTTCTGTTAGGTGTATCTCTTTTCGTTATTTTCTGTAAACTACATCTAATATGATTTGTCCATTTATTCTGGTGTCACGCATAACCTTGAACTTGAAAGTGCAAAACGTTTTTGGGTTTAAATATAGAGTTTTTACTTACTTTATCGTAAAAAAGAATATGCGATTGTTTCACTATTACTTATTATTATGAAGATAATTATTATCGTAATAAAAAAAGGGTTGTGAGGGTGGAGTTAGTAAATTTGTAGTTATGTAATAGCATTTCTATTTTTTATAATTTTCAACAGAATTGACTATCGAGAAACAATGTAATGAGACACTTTTGATAGGTCTCCAGAAATATAGGCAAAAATGTATTAATTTTATAGTTAATTATTGAAAGACTCGACTAGTTTCGAAGACTCCTAACCTTCTTCCCAGAACTGCCATTCATTTCACATACAAAATCCCACGGCTATTAGTAACCACCAGAACTCATCTCAGTCACTCAGTTCTGCTCAAGTGCTCATTCTCAACTTCAGATTCACTCATTAGCGTTAACTATTAAACTTAAATCTTAATTTATCATATACCAGCGACGTATATTAAGACCGCATTATTCCCAACATCTCCATCTATTCGGGGATCCCGATTGTTGACACAATAGCTACCCAAGGCTTCCTGTAGTTCCTGAAATACAACCGCCTCCGACGAAATTAGCGTTTATGTTAATATTTCGCATACTTATTTATAATTAAGATAGGAGCTGCCATCAGCATGTATACTCAGGCAACTAACTGTACTGTTAACTTCTGCAATCGATATTGTTAGGTCTTGTTAACGATGGATACGTACGAGGAGATATTTATATCTAGCTAGCCTAGCATCTTTTCCATAGACAAAGCGTAGTGTCTTTGATAAGACAACAAAAATAAAAGGGGACCAGTTTTCTACACAACAAAAAACTGTTTTTCTTCATGGTTTGGATACTGTTAAGGCAATCGTATTTAGGGAAATTGCACCAATGCTTCCAATACTTAACAACTGAAAGTAAACTTTCATCTTACTGAACCATTAATGTCACCGTTCACCTTATTAACCAATTCTACAGGCTATAAACTGAAGAACCTTTGTCTTTGTTCCTGATATTATTATCATTTGTTGATACTTTTAGAAGCATGTAACAGTCTATTACTGGTTTAACTTATTTTAAGTTACTAAAGTCTATTCTATGACTGTTTTCAAACACCTTCTAGGCTATGGAGAAGATTTTTCTAATCTTCCATTTTTAAGTGAGCCAAGCGATCTTTGAGCCTAATTACAACTGCTCTTTATGTCTGCCCAATATACTTCTGACAAATTATTTCATAAAATCTCGACTTTGCGTTGTTTTTGATTTTATCTTTAGAATTTCCCAAGAGCTGTTCGTGCAATATGTTACTAAAAGGATGGAGGAGAAGATATTTGTGAGTCCTGCAGAATGGATAAAAATTTGCAATTCTCTGAGTTTTGAAAATAATTTGAGAAATCCGCTGTGTAATACTTATCGATATATATATATATATATATATATATATATATATATATATATATATATATATATATATATATATATATATATATATATATATATATATATATATATATAGTAAAATCCCTATTTTCTGGATATAACGGACTCATTGAGCGATCCTTGACACTCATATTCCACTATAAGGGCCTATTTATTGACCAGATTTAACTCCTTTAGACCCCTGTCAAATATTTTCAAAACTGAATAATTATTCATAAGGAAATGAATCCATCAAGCAATACGTGTTACGGGGTTTGGGTTAAAAGTTTAAATTTAATTTAACGGACAGCATTATAATTAATATTATAGAGAAGTAAAACTGGCCATGGCGTCAAAAGACAGCCATGTGAACAGTATTTCAATGGTGATCGAATCTGAGGTTCGTAGAGGATCTGTAGTTCTGCAAGTACGCATTTGACATATGCTTTTATATCTGTTCGCTAAAAAGAAATATATGTTTCAGGGACGTTAATTTTACAATGTTTGTCATACTCGTATATTCATGCTACGAGAAATTACTATACATAATTACATCTATGGCTTAGAGTAACTTAGTCGACATTTAACCGGACTAAATTAGCTTTGTTTTGGAAATATTAGTTGTAAGAGGTGTCCGAGCATTACACATTACACTTAACTACTTTTGCTCTCCTGTCATAGTTAGTTAAAGTCTTCAAGTTTTCCTGGCAGTATCGGCTTATTGACTAAGGTTTATTTATAGTCTCATGGAATTGTAGGTTATTTAGATCTGAAAGGGTGGGCATAGGTAGTTTTTAGGGTACAGGAAATGAGTCATAAATGTGTAACAAATAACAAAGTTCATGACAGTAGAAAATATTACTTCCATGGGAAATCTAGCATTGCGTGCTAAATCACGACGTACCAACATTTTCCCTGTAGAAAACTAAATATCTACAAACATAATTTAGTGGGCAGTTCATAGAATAGTCAGAAGTCATCCCAGCCTTTGCCACATTTTTATTATATTTAATATATTTAGGGAATATCTATTGTAACGGGTTTACTTTTGCTTTAATTTTGCTAGAGGTCATTTCCACGCATGGCTGCCTATGTTACCTATGGCGTAAGACATAGGGTTAATTGAAGACTTTTGGTGGTGAAGTTTGAGTTATTGAAATCCCAAAGATCAGTTCTTTCGATTTCTTCGGCTATAGGTAGTAGGATGTTAATTATTTTTTTTTTGCACTCGATTTTATATGTATATGTACATCTTCCATATCGTTGGGAGTATTTCTCATATGACTACTCTTTTAGAAACAGTAGATACAAGAATTAAAAGACATTTAAAATAAAGAGAAGTAAAAAGAGAATCAGCGCATTTCATGAACACATTTCATCGGAACAACATATCTTTCATCATATGATCTTTAGTACATTTTTTACTCTAGCGAGGACAACACAATTCGTGGTTCGTCAACGTGACAGTGAAGAATTAAAATTCACTATGTACATTATTGATTTGAACTTATGTACCTGAAACCTATTGGTAAATGATAAAAGGAAAAAATAATTATGACAAAATACAAAACACATTTAGGGACAATTACAAATTCAGAAAGTAAGAATATGAAGAATTTGAAGCAGAAAAATAGTTTTTTATAATAAATAGTCATAGTTTGGAGAAGTTGCTTAGTTTTTTTTTTACTTTTCCGCGCTCAACTATACTAGCGGAAAAGTAAAAAAAAATTCGTTTATTTTTCGTTTTTCGGCCTAAAAATAAAAAAAAATACGTCAATAATGTCGTCGTTGTCGTCAGCATTAAAATTTCTTGTTAGCACGATAACTCAACTAAATCGTGTTGGATCGATCGGGTTTTGACTGATTCTGATCGGGGACGTCTCTCAGATGACACCTATTAATTTTGAGGTGGATAGGACACATCCCACCTTGTCCATGGGTCATGAGAAAACAAGATGATGGACTATTTGAGAATTTTTTTTTAAACGATAACTCAACTAAATCGTATCGGATCGATCAGGTTTTGACTGATTTTGATCGGGGACGTCTCCCAGATTACACCTATTGATTTTGAGCTGGATAGGACACATCCCACCCTGTCGACGGGTCATGAGAGAGCAAGATGGTGGACTATTTGAGAATTTTTTTTTTGTTAATACGATAACTCAACTAAATCGTGTCGGATCGATCGGGTTTTGACTGATTCTGATCGGGAACATCTCCCTGACGACACCTATTGATTTTGAGGTGGATAGAACACACTCTACCATGTTCATGGGTCATGAGAAAGCACAATGGTGGACTATTTGAGAAAGTTTCTTGTTAGCACGATCACTCAATTAAATCTTGTCGGATCGATCGGGTTTCGACTGATTCTGATTAGGGACGTCTACCAGACGACATCTATGGACTTTGAGGTGGATAGGACACACCCCACCCTGTTCATGGGTCATGAGAAAGCACGATGGTGGACTATTTGAAAAAAATCACATAAAACACATATTCTGCATTTATGTGTTGGTTTATTCTTTCTCGGCCACTCAATTTCGTGATAGAGATGTTCTACGTGCGGAAAAGTCCGTTTTAAGGTTTTAAAGCTGTTAATTTTTGAATGAACTACGTTTAATTTTGTTTTTACAAAGTAATACATCGTCTTCATGAATTGTATTGTCCATGTGAATAACAAACCTAAAAGATGAGACTTGGCTAGATACCCAAATAAACTACAATAAAGTGTCTTAACTCAAATGAATGCACTATAAAAGCGTATAAAAATAGTAGTACGTTATTTATAGTTCCTAGTAAATGAGATAAATTACAGGCTTAATACATAACAATGCGTAACAATAAGCACTTGATAAATTCTGGATTTCAACATCGTGTACACAAGATTGTAGATAATAAACGCTAAAAATGTAAAATATGTTTGATATAACCCGAGATGTGTAACATTCATCAGTTTACTGCATATTCATCAGTTTACTGTAGCATTTTGTCGTCATAGCATATGTAGAGACCTACTATATCATAGCAGTAAATACCGAATATAAAATATGATGTCTGCCATTATGCCCGGTTCTATTATGCTCCTTCTTTTGCTGATTCATTCACACGTTATAACATAATGTACAGGATGATGGTTAAGTCTGTGCACCCATATTTTAACTTTCATTTTTAAATATGGGTACCCTTAGTTCTTCTATGGATGTAATTATAGTGTTAAGAAACAGTTCTATTAATTTTCTATTCCTAGTTTTCACGTTATCATTCGAAAAAGAAAATTTGAGCAGAAAATTAACCGGAATGCAATGTATAATAATAAAGATTTTTTAATTATGTAATAAAATAACAATGGCACTCGGTGTACCTTTAAAGCGCAACCTATAGTGATTATTATTATAATGCCTATTAGACTGGTTCCGTTTGTTAAATAACCAGCATCTCACTCGTAATACACGTCATCGCCAGCCCCACAACGTAATACAAATGTTATTCAGTTTGCTACGATAGCTAATGTAAGGATTATTGTTATTTAAGTCTAATACTCTATCTTTCATCTAATACTCTATCTTTTAAACATTATATTTCTTCTAAATAGGTTTTATAAATCTCATTATTGGCGTAATCCCCTAAGGTAACCCTATTTAAAAACAATAAATCTGTACAATTTGCAGGCCATTTTATTGCTGTGGGCATGTGTATCCATGTTCATATCTACATATTTCTTAAAAAATCTTAAACAGCAACAATATTTGATGAGTTCTACTTATACTATTGTGCATAAAAAATGATGCGTACTGTCTAAGCAACATTAGTGAAATATATATTGTATTTTATGTCCAACATTAGTTCTTATACTTAAAGGGTCAAATCTTGATGAATTCGATGCAATACACCCTCACACAATAGCGGTGTAGAAGTTGTCAAAAATAAATTATCTAATCTAAAAAAAATACAGATTACAGTCCTGATATACACATAGGTAAAGGCGCTAAACTAGACACTGCACCCTGAAATGTTATTATTAAAACACTTATTATTTCATTATCATTAACTTACTTAAGTTAATAACAATAATGCCTTGAATTCTCGGAACATTTTCCAAGTGTCTTTAAGTTTATCCCATTGAAAGTATTTTAATTCCTTTAATTTCCTTCACACTGCTTTAAATAATATTAAAATCATTTAATATTCCTAATTTCAATTAATCTCCTTGGAAATAATTTAAATCAATGTAAAAATTCCTCAATGTAAACGTTCCTCTAATTACCTTTAAATTGTCATATATATCCTTATATTCCTTAAAATGTCTTTGATTTCATTGAACTTTACTGTGATCCAAGGCCGTTACTTTAACATATGTCAACATTTTCCAGAAATCTATCTCGAGTGCAAAAGAGATTATTATTCTTTTATTATGAAACATTCTGTATTTGATGAAATTTATATGTGGTGAATTTTTATATTCATTGCATATTCGAGTGTGGTATATCGGTTTATTAAATTTATTCAAATTCCGTTTAGTTCATTCAAATTCGCTTAAAATCCAATTAAACTTCTTTAAATTTAGTTACAAATGGTTGAAACTGCTGCCAATTTCTTTAAATTTGTATATTTTCCTTCAAATTCATTAAATTTATTTAAATTTTCTTCAATTCCATTAAATTCGCCACAGTTTCTTGTAATTCTAAACCAATAATTCTCTGCTATTTGTCTTTCCCGTATAACCTTATTTAGTTTATAAATCCATCCCAATTGCAGAACATCTTGAATCTGATTAAATTTCAATATATCGATTTTTAATAGTCACTGACAAGCTACACTTCGAGAAAAGACATTTATATATTTAATTAAATAATAATATGTTACTATTTAATTAATATTTATAACAAAATAAATATACATATTTAAATTCCTCTAAAATTCTCTACACTTCATTAAATTCTGTAAAAAATTCTTTTAAATCGATTTAAATTGCTTTGACTTTGATGTTTTAGATTCTTCGTTAAAAATTCTGTTTACTTAAGTTTTCAAAAATTCTCTTATTTTGATTAACATTTCTACACGTTTTTTCACATTCCTATCTGACACATAGACTCCTTTATGCGTCTTTAAATTTGTTTACATTCTTTCAAATTCCTTTAATTTCCTTAAATTTCTTATCAGTACACACTAGAACTTTTACATTTACACTATAATCATATTTTATATTAATTGAGTTGAATGAATGATGAGTAGTAAAAGTTACAAATGAGCAAAAACGTTTTCCTGTTCAAAAAGAATTTTCCTTTGTTTGGATAACTTTCACAACATAATCTACTAACAAATGTCTTTGTTATGTATGCAGCTTACATAACAAAGACATTTGTTAGTAGATGATGTTGTGAAAGTTATCCAACAAAGGCAAACTGTTTTTGCTCTTTTGTAACTTTTACTACTCATCATTCATTCAAGCAAGTTCATTGTAGCAATTTTCAAAATGGTGCCTTCCAATCAGTTCAGTATTTCAAATGAAACATTAAGGGGAATATGAAATAGAGCTCATTGTGAATGTGCATTTTTCAATTAATTTACTGTTACTAGTTTCAGAAATTATTTACACAATATTTTTAAAACTTTACGTGAAAAACGATGATATTGGGCGTATATGCGTGCGTTCTATATACACCCACACCCACCCCCCCCCGTTCTGTCAGATTTTACGAGCTTTGTTAGCACTCAATAAAATGACATTTTTTACGTAGGCTTCACACGTTACAAGGAAGCATTTGAATATATGTAAATACGTAAATCCTGAAAGAAAAATTTCGTTGTTATTCCCTTTTTGTCGATAAACAGTCTTATAGTAATTTCATTAACCCAACAAGCAAACTCTGTTGTGTCTTCGCCAAAGCTTCTTCGCAGCTCGAATAAGGTGTGTTCTATCTTGTTTCTTATGAATAAATGTCTGGAGGAGTCGAGATAAGCCACGGCACCATTTCAAAATGTAATTTCTTTGCATAAAGACGGTTCGTATACCGCCTCGAAAGTGGAGAATACGGCACTAGAATTTCTAAGCGACGGAAACGTGATGCACTATTTTATCCTGTTTGTACACCTCTATCGGAAATTTGTCATAGCAGGAGAAATATACTAATCCAATTTTAATCTTATTCCAATTCAGATGTAGTCGAGGGAAATGGTGGGAATAAGTTAATTTAAGGAACCAGTCCAGGGGGAACATAAACAGTATTTAAAATGTAAATTAGTGATTGAATTCACGCACTTTGTAGTGACTTGGTGGCTCGGAATAGGATAAAAGCTTGAGGGTGTCAGATATATAAATAAGTGCTTGTAAGCCGTTCTATGTTCTCCGAAATCTTTCCTTAACTCCTAAGAAAACTGTATTTATTGCAAAGTGAAGCTTCAGTGGATTGAAATAAACGAAATGCTTCAATCCAGAGGTGTTGTTATAATTCATGTATTTTGGGAAAAATCTATGTATGTAACATTTGTTCAATATAAAGCTGAGTTTTTCTATTTACCATGGTAAAAATTAGTATTGTCTTTACTTTTCCTCCACAAATACTTTTACAGAATATATTTTCTGTTTGACCATTTGTGTCTCATCTTTTATTACTAGTTTCGGATCTGTTAAATAACTTATAAAGGGTATTTCAATAGGGATTCTCGAAATTTGTTAGGTTATAGTGGTCATGTTGTTAAAGCAATATCTGTCAAATGTATTGTAAATTGTTCAGTAGTATATGGCTAATCGCCACGGAAGGTTATACCGTTCAACAACGTGTACAAATTTTATTTTCAAAATCAGTGCTCCGTTCGAGAAACGTGGACAACCGACGACATGTGGTTCCAGCAGAACGGCGCTACATGCCACACAGTGCATGCCACGATGGACATTCTGCACGAGCGATTTGAGGGCATGGTTATCTCACGCAGTGGCGACGTGACTGACTCACTGTTCTACAGCAATTTTATGAAGCGATTCATCACTTGGATACAATTATTATTGACTCCTCTACCCATCACAACTATTTAAAACTCCTCGATATATGGTAGACCTTCACAGAAAACAAAATATTTGAATAAAAGAAACTCACTTGGCTGAAAATCAGAAAATTTACAGTCCTTCCTCGGTAGTATAGCAAAACCAGTTCTGGGCCACCCTCGGATTTGTCCGCGGACATTTGATGCGGATGGCATGTGATCATTGTTGATCTGAAGAACTCTTGGCGCAGGTATAAAACAGGTCTGTACAGGTATAAAACAGGTGTGTATCGGTTTAAAACAGGTATGGTAACCTGTTTAATGACGTCATGTTTTTTTCCTAATACCACCATACCTGTTTTATACCTGTACAGACCTGTTTTATACCTGTGCCAAGAGTTCTTCAGATCAACAATGACCACATGCCATCAGCATCAGATGTCCGCGGACAAATCCGAGGGTGACCCAGAACTGGTTTTGCTATACTACTTTCCTCTCTGGTAATTCTCATCACACTGAAACTACAATGGAAGATGCAACGTCTTCAGTTTGACAGTAGGGATACTAGCGCTCAGTGCTTACAACGGTAGAAGAAAGAAGCTGCATGCCAACTAGCCCCGGCCTCCCCTGTATATACACCTTTGTTCATTGTATTTTCTAATATAGCTTTCTCTGCTAAATAATGTAATTTACAATACAGAATGGCACTATAGTACCTTTATTATGATATACATTCCTAAATTGAACCTTACCTGTGTCAGGTGTTATTTAATTTCAAAATTCATCAGGTTATTATGCCCCACCCTATACATTTTTTTCAAAATTATTTTTATCGGATTATTTGAATCATTTGCGTGATCAAAATACATATTACGTTAAATTTGTATAGACACCCTGTATTGTTACCAAAATAGCATTAAACTGGGACGCCGTTATGAGTCGCTGTTTTGAATCTTTTTTATCGGCCAAAACAACAATTTATATTCCTCCTTCGCCGAATATATCAGCAAGTAGGGCAATTATTTGCGGGTAAGGCGTCCCCGCCATGGAAACGGGATCGTGCATACAAAAAATAATATAACAAGAACTTCGACGGTTGCACGCCCGTTAACCTTCGCCGCCCATCAAAACTGTTGACCCTGCTGATTGAAAAATCGATCATGCGGCAATAAAAACAATCTCCCCGTCCAAAATACCTCGCCTCCAGTAATATACCTCTAATGTTCCACCATATTTTTCAGTAAATACTTCCTCTAGTTTTAGCGATTTTAAAGAAATTAGCCGAGGGTGGTACGCGGGCTTCATTAATGGCTTCCCATTATTGAAGCGCCTGGGAAACCTCAAAAAGGAGTTGTTCAATTTAAACGAAATACTTTACGGGCCATCGCCGAAATAAATTCGCAAATTTGCGCGTTCTAATCGAGCCGATTGCGATTTTTCGAGGCCTTCTGCGAGCGATATGCAATGGGGCAGGCGCGCGTAAACATCGACCGGGCGCCTTAATTAACCCGAATGTAATTTAACTTGGCTCTGGAGAGGGTGTGTTTGCATCGGGGCCCATTAAGCTCGGATGGTGGACCTTAAAAACAGTCCGATAAAGCTTATTTAACTCGGAACGAACGCCCCGAACCGGATTAGATTCGGTGCACTCACTTGACCGTGTGGACTTTCTGGAAAACGAGGCATTTATCAGTCTCGGCCGAGTTTTCGGTATAATTGTCATCTGAATTATATGCTTTTAACGCTATTGTAAACCGCACTTAACCTCTATTGCGAACTAATACATTGCCGGCAAAAACTGAGACCCGCAGAATTAACTTGCCGTTGCGCTGGTCCTCATCGGTTACAGTTTATTTCGTATTTACTTACAGCTAAGTTAAGTAGGAACGAATTGTTTGTTTAGGGGGGTTTAGCAGCATCGGCAGCTTAGATCATTAGCCAGCCCCATCTCAGTTGAACGCATTTTTTATTTAACTCATTTTCTAGTAATATAATATCAATTAGGTATTATAATTAGTACAGAAGATAAACATAAACAAACTAATTGTAAAAATAGAGAGGTCGCTGCACACTTGCTAAAACATTTTTGACTAGTAAATGGGGAAAAAGACACTTGACACTTCACAAAAATTGCAAACTTTTATTACAAAATATATTTATAACAATTGTTTTGGCTTTTATGCCATTCTTAAAACGTCGTAAAAGTGTGTTACTCTATGAGAATGGCATAAAAGCCGACACAATTGTTCAGGGTTCACAGATAGGTATATATCAAGTGATATATACTTATATCGCGATATATATCATGATATATATCGCGATATTTATGTCTAAATAACTAAAAAAATTCGGATATATATCAAATTGTCAAAAAATTTATTATATTTTTCTTAAATTCGACAACAGTGGCTTATGTTTAAATACAAATACCCAACCAAGGATCCGAGGAACCCCCCCCCTATGACGTGGTGGAAATAGGTCAACTTAATTGATCCTGAAGAATATTTTAGATGGGCTGATATTCAAATGGATTTTTTAAAAATGTACTCTATATTATCAACAGCTGTGTCTGCCACTGCAGGGCTAGAACGATTTTTTTCTACATTCGGCCTTGTAGGTACATTCAAACCTTCGAAACAGATTAAGAAATGAAAAGGCTGCTAAGTTAATGTTTGTTTCGATATTTTAACCAAATAAATGTATGTCCAATATACCATCAAATTTGGACTTTATTTGGGATCAGAGTATTCAAAGCAGTGAAGCCTCAGGATCGGGAAAGCTGCAGATTCAAAGCAGTGAAGCCTCAGGATCGGGAAAGCTGCAGATTGTAACAGCAGAGGTAGATCTCTTAGATAATTTCGATGCCGATGATATGGAGTTGCCTCTAGCACGGCTTTTGTAAATACTAGAATTATTTTTATTTGTGCTGATTTTTTGTTCAGAAATATGAATTTTATTTCTAAAAGTCTATTTTGTTTATCAATAAATATAAGATTTCTATTCTTTGTTCTATTTATTCAGATACTTTCAACACTTTTATCTATTAATAAACTAATATTTTTAACAAAAATTAAAATATCCGATATATATATCGTTAATATCCGATATTTTGATTTTTTCAATAAATATCATATTTACGATCCCTAAAATTCTTAGAAATATAGTTGCTCCAGGATACAATTAACCCATCAGGAAAACTTTTGATTATTTCTTATAATTTATCGAAGTTTTAAGTCCTTAAACATTTTACATAGGTGGCCTAGGATATCCTGTCACTACTGATAAATAATTGCAATTAACTCTTTGACAGATGTAAGGTAACTTTCTGTGATTGCTTGTTAATAATACGTTTAACGCTATCAAATTTAATGTCATCAAGTCAACGAAACACTTCGTCCAGTACACTTAGATTAGAAGAAATGAAGCGAGAAGAGAAGATGAAGCAGTGAATGACATAACTCTGGTTAACGAGGGGCGACAGAAGGCTTAATGACGGAGAGAATATCAGCTATTGCACCACTGCTCACCAGAGAACATGGAGTTACTAGACTACTAGTTACTGCAAATTTGCAAGAGAACACGTATATTGGACCATTGAAGCGAGTTTCGTTTCCAGATGCAACAAGACTAAGTCTTAATTCACCAGATGGACGTCAAAGAGTTTGACGGAGGCCAGGAGAAAGGTTTGCTGCATGCAATATCTCCCTGAGAATCTCATTTGTTGGTGAATCAATAATGGGCGTACGGATTAGGTTCTTATACAGGAAAAATCGATAAATGCACATTTCTACGTAGAAACCATTATAGAAGAACATATGATGCCAGTTGCCCCATTTGTGGAGGACAATTTTATTTTTATGCAGGATAACGCTAGGCCCCACGTTACTAGAGAGGTACTGGACTACCTTCGATTTGTGAATATTCCAACTATGAACTGGCTACCAAGACGTCCAGATATGAACTCCATAGAGCGTCGATGGGATGCACTAAAACGATCAGTTAAGCGCCACATACCTGTCGCTACGAGTCTTAGAGAACTCGAACAAGTCGTTCTTGTCGAATGGGAGAATATTCCTTAGGAAACCATTCACCATTTGGTCAATAGCATGCCCAGACGAATAGAAGCAGTGATAAGAATTAGATGAAGAATGCAGATGAATCTGCACGCTACTAAATTCAAATTCTTATGATCTAATTTCACCTCTAATTTTTTTTCTCAAGTTTTTCATTAACACCCTTTCCATTACATTTCACATTATCGTTCTTTGTTATTTATTCATGCTTTCCACGAAAATATCATTCTAATTTGTTAAACATTAGTTAAAAACATTTAATTATAATATCACGTAGGTGCCATGATTTAAATCTTTACATTGCAACAGTATAAAAGAAAGTGTAGTTTTCTTAAAGTAAATGTTATATCGCCAAAGAACTTTTATCTTATATTTTGTGGTATGCATAGATACACGTGCCTTCGCCATATTCTCGCAATTCCTTTCCCTACATACCAACACCTACCGGCAAGGAAAAGGATGAGAAGTGATTCCAGTATATGAAGACATTCATCAAGATCAAAATACATATTGTTAATTAAATCTATAAACTCTTAAAAACACTTTATTGATAAAATAGTGTAAATCAGTGCAAAATCATTCAGTATAATATGCAACATCCACCCCGGGAGACATGTAGATATCAGTATTCAACACAAGCCCCATTTTCTCGTTTGTATCCTCAGAACTATTCCGTGATTCCACCACAATTTTTGGGATTCTTCTAATAATCTCTATCTTTGGAAAGAGAAAAATATTGTAGAAAGAACCTGTGTTTTTTAGAGTAAATTAGTAATAAAGTGTGTTTCTATAAAACGTCTTGTTTGATAAAAAAAATTAACGAATAATTTTGATTAAACGGAATTATTATTAGTAAAATAAGATAAGGTGGAGTTTCGAGCAAGATTAATTACAAATAAGGTAGGTTCTTACAATAGATATTCGGCAGATTTACAAGTACAACAGATTTACAAGTAACTCTTGCCTGAATACATAATTTGCATCGATGAATAAAATGGTCCCAGTCGTCTTACGACGTGGCCTGTTGATTATTTCTTATTTGATTTAAAACGCCTCCATTCAATTTTCCACGAAAGTGTACCTCGCGATTCTGTTAAGAATACTATTTGAAGTAATCCCACGAAAATAATTCTAAGGGGTTAAGGTTTGGCGAATAGGGTGGTCACTATGTGTATTTCTCGTCCTACCTACTTGTTTAGATATGTGTTGTTATAAAACTGCTGAATTTGACGGGCATAATGTCTAGAAACTCCATTATGCTGGAGCTATATCGTTCTAGAAGGCAACGTCTTCGAGGAAACTGGTCATTACTGTTCATTTACTGATGAGAAATAGTTTGTTATAAGTTATAAATAATGAGTATATCTTAATATATAAGTATTATTTCCATATTCCTTTAAAATCTTTTGAATGAAAATGTTTTTTTATTTATTTTATATCAAAAAACTACGAAACTAGACACTGTGATTTCACGTTTGGTTAGGACCTCACTCAATGTATGTATATATAACCTTTCCTTCCTATTGAGGATTTAAAAGAAAGAGCTCTACTTCTGGGTGTGAAAATTTTTAAATTTTGTTTTAACATAAAAACTATTGAAAATATACAAAAGAACCCGTAGCCCTTTTCTTTCATTTCTATTTTCCTCCCTATGAAGAAAATGCTATTTTCGTCTCTCTAAGAGAGCAGAACCTCAAAAGACATTTTGTTTAAGCATTTCTTGTAATTATATTAAACGTGAAGGTAAGAATAGTTATAAAAACTTTTCACTTGGGATGTTGATCGTCGCAGGTGTGGACAACGTCTAATGATGAAAAATATTGTTCACAATCGAAAATGAATAGTTACATTTTAATCTCCTATGGGTAGTTCGCTATCATCACGGCTATCTGGACTTTACTGACGGCAGCAGTTGACTGTCGTTACAAACCAAACTAGTCTCTTAGGTTTCTGAATCAGGACACTCTGCGTCTACTAATATCCCTCTTTCCCCTAATCTTTCATTGAACGATCAATTGAAGAAGTGTGTATTTGGGGGCCTCGCCTCTCATTATGTAGCTTAGATATTGAAGCTTTGTCTTCTTTGTGGTATTAATTATTTCGCATTCTTTTTGCAGTTTATTTACTACTTCATAAGTGATCTCATCTCTCCAGGATGTACGCCACATTCTGCGGTAGCACCACAATTCTAAAAAGCTTGCAATTTGTCGATGTGTTTCTTTTTGAGATTCCATACTCCAACTCCATAGGAAAGCGTAGAAAATAAGCAATTACTCAGCTTCCTCATCTTAAGTCTTATATTAATATATCGACTAGAGGAAAACTTTTTCATTTTCATAAATATTGATCTGACTATTTCTATTCTCGCTCTTATGTCCTTTGTTTCATCACCATATCTTTGTATCTAGGTGTCTAAGTATCTACATGTCTGCACATTTTCTATGACTGTATTCACTACTGTCAAGTTCATCAGGTTTTGATTCTGTGGGGATACATTTTCATACACTTCAATAAAATTAAACATTCCTCCTTTCCTAGCATTTTATTATGTTTTATGTCCAATTGATAGTCAGTAATGTATGACCATTTGAGAGCTTATAACCTGCATTTACTTAACAGATTAGCAAATGCATTTTGTAAGCGGCGCCATCTGGTGTTTATTAATAAAATTGTGAGGCATTCAAATTGTGCAGTGGATTAATGACGGGAAATAATTGAAATTCAAACGAGTAAATTTACCAAGCAATAATTCCCCATAAATTACACACCTTTTATAGCTAACCCTATCGAATACTTTGCAATATACGAGTAATTTTTTAAACTACGCTGACCAGCTGTTTCTGCAAAGTTACCCATCGACCATAAATCAATTCTCGCGAAAGTTATTGCGCTATCGCCAACAGACGGCCAATTGCTTAGAAACTTTCCGTTATTAATCACCTGCAAGCTAATAAAAAAAGTTTTAAGACCTGGTTTTTATATACTTAACTTTTTAACTGGAAAACAACTAACTCGTTGGGGTGCTACATTCATTTATCTTTTTTCCAAACCATTTATTGCCATAGGGTAAGATGCAGAAATAAAATCCTTTGTAGAGATCAGGTAGAGCTTTATAGGATTAGTTTTCATAAATTACAGCCCATGGGGAACACGGAAAATAAAAGAATTCTTTGAATGAAAATATTTCCTTTGCAGACATTTACTAGAATGTCTATATAGGTACAATAGTTATATTTGCTTTCACTATCAAAGAAGTAATTGTTTAAATTATTGCACTTAATTCGTTTATTCAAATATTTCCGAGCTATATTTATTAACATTTAAATAAACGTTATTGACTTTGAAACGTTATTGAAGCAACTCCTAAATTATTCGTTTCGCCAGCCAAGTTGAAGTCATTAGAATATTAAAACTTAGTTTTAATACTCTGCTGATGATGCCAACTTAATTGACGCAATGGTTGTCGGAGAACGTATAATTGTTCGAAGCTTGTGGAAGTCAGGAGATTAAAGCTTAATTATAATCATCTTCAGATTATGCCTGTTTAACTGGATAACGACTTCCATGTCTAAAAAATAGAGAAAAAGTATGAGACCAGCAGCCCATTGACATTAAACGATAACACGTTGCTCATTGCGCGTTCGTCAACCAAAGTGGCATCATCAGTCGAGATGTCGCGCAAATTTGAGATATTTGAATCGAATGGTAATCAACGTTATCATTTTATTTAACTTTTATTAAGGTGGGAGTCGGTAAATCAGTAGTACCTACTACGGTATATTCCTTAACAAACAGTGTTTGGCTTCAGCCAAATGGTGTTTAATTGAATTTAGAGAAAAGATTTACCCAACAAGTAGATAGGACGTGGAGGACTAGTAGGGTAGCCGGCTCAGTCGCCTTCTTTGACACCTTGTAACTTCTTTGTGGGGTCGTATAGAAGGTAAAAAATGAACGACCTAAGAGCTCAAATTGTTGGTGAAATGAGAGAGCAGACTAGAAACTGTCGATCGAAAATAACGATAGAAATTTTGAATGTTTGAAGTAACCCATATGATGTAAGGCAAATTAAATTTTTATGATTGAAATTATTGACGTTTCTTAAAATTTTCTTAATGAAATGCAATGAAAATATTATGCAGTTATATGCAGAATAATGTGCCGATTCAAAATATAAAAAAGGCATAAACTATGTGAAAAGACAAAGCTGAGTACTATAGCAGTGAAGTCATAGCCGAAGAGAAAGTTTGAGGGTAATTAATATACGTAAAATAAATAGCTCGAAAACTTTTTTATTTTAAACATTTTGTGTATAAAATAAATAAATGTTACAGGCAGTATTAAACAAGTAAAAGTTACAAGCATTATGACATTTTATGCCGGATTCTGTAAAAATTGTAATAAGACTTATACTTTGTTAAAAAAAACACCATATTGTTAATATATCAGCCCATTTATATGTAATTATCTCTGGTTTCAAAATTGTAGGCAGTAAGTAATTCGCAACATGTGGACCAGGCAAGACATACATATAAGGCGCGTGCCTCGTCTCGCGCGCGACTAAAGAGAGCAGAGATCACAGAGTGTAGCGAGTGGTCTTTACAATTTACACGTAAAACAGACACGAGAATTGTTGAATCGTATTACCATCTCATAAAAATAGTGTTCTATACCTTACTGCCCACTATTTTGAAACAGGAGTATAAGTGACTATTATAACAGCCGTGTCATGATTAGGTTAATTTTATACTGGAAGGAAAGAACAGGAGAGCAGTTTTCCACGAACACCAAGATAGCTTTTGATATGAGAATATTGTCGAAACCGAGATATTATTATGCATTTATGTCAATAATTTTTTGGACATGCACTAAATAAAGCCTCTACTCAGTCTACTCTATTAAAATATACTATGCACACAAATTAAGGGATGTAAAAATGTACGATGAATTTTCGCGTAGTTAGCGAGTTATCGTCGTTCAAAGAAAAACATGTCAGTTTTGACTTTTTGTTTTAAGAAAATGTTTCAATTTTTTCTTACAATATGTAACATGTTTTGATAAAAAAAATATTTCCAACATCAAAAAATGAATAAAACCTGAAAAATTCATCCTTAAATTGATTTTAGCAAAAACGACAAATTCAATCATTCCGAATGCAATGAAAAATATATCGCAGCCCTTTGACATTTTTAGGGATAGGTACTTCAAGGTTGAAAAGAAACATCCTTAGTCTACCCATTATTTGCAAAGTTATGCCAAATTAAGCGAATATTTCTAAATACGCAATTTTTTACATCTTCTTCAATCAAAATTCTCGCACCGAAAAATTTTTATTTCTCAAAAACCAATAACTATTACATACAAAGAATATTTTGGAGTTTATAAAACCCTACTTGAATTTTCTGTACGATCATTATTTCCCAAGTAATTAATTACCAAAGCCAAAACTGACTTTTCTGCTTTGAACGACGATAACTCAGCGAAAAATCATCGTACAAGGATTTTAGACCACTCAAACTAAAGAGAATAAAACTTTATAAAAAACTTTGATAAAATCACTGAGAAAATGTATTGAAGTCCGTGGACCTTTTGAAAAGCAATCAAATTTTTCTTCCAATAGTTTTCTTCCAATTACTCAAAAACTACTGGTGGTAAAAAAAATTGACCTGAAGATGTGAAAATTAGAAACTTGGAGATTCAAATTGCTTTTTTTTTTTAATTGCTCTACGACTATTTTTTTCCAAGTTACAGCTCCATGAAGATCACCCACAAAATTAGTGTATTACGATCCTTTTCATACACCAGCTTAGTTATGCCAAAATGTACTCAAGTGAAGTTCATTATTAAAGAAGTGCCATGAACCCCTCGTGCCTGCGTTCAAGAAAAATGTTCATAAAGAATCCCGACAAGTATATTTCACAAGATATGTGAAATTTAATTACATCACGATAAAAGTCGCCCCCTGCTTGCAGAGGAAAGCGCTTGTCTCAAAAATAGAATTGAATTAATGTTCTTTTTACATGCCTCCTACTAATTTTCCTGTCAAGAGCGCTTAATTTATAGATTTCTACGTAGCGCTTTGCTTCTCATTTGTAAAATACTCCCGTCCGGCTCTATATTAGGCGATTCTTTTCGCTGGGCATTTTCTTGCGCACACGTACATAACCATGATTCGGTAATCATAATAGAATCTTAGAGGCGGCTGATTGGATCGATTCGAGCCCCCATATGTGAAACGGACTTCCTTTGAAGTTAACTCTGTTTCAGTTGAGGAGGTAGACCTAAAAGGAAACCTTATGAAAATGTATCTTAATTATCTCGCTAAAAGCAAACAAGGGCCTTTTTCGCCTACCGAAAATCGAGTTTTAACTAGTTAGTAAACCTAACACAATTTTATTATGAGTCTGTATAAAAGTGGCATACCATTATTCATAGTGGTGTGGGTAATAGCGCGATTCTTCCGCATTATAGAAAACTGCCAAAAGCGTCAGCTACATTTACGTATTCCTAAGAATATAGCAGGATTGTCCAAAAAATAAAACCCGCCATAGGTAGGATTCGACACCTGTCCCGGATCGGAACCGAACCACAGCTTACTCAATACGTAAGCTGTGACCGAACGATATACAGCTGTTTCGAATTTATTAGTTCTCATCAGTGCCGTACACGTGCACTGCACTGATGAGAACTAATAAGTTCGAAACAGCTGTATGTCGTTCGATTCCGATCCGGGACAGATGTCGAATCCTACCTGTGGCGGGTTTTATTTTTTGAAACCTTATCTGATCGTGCAGAAACACGAGAAAGGGGTCGAGGATCGCTTCTAAGTATAATTCAATGCCTGGCGGGGCTTTAGCCCGAGGAGTAGTTGTTTCCTAGAGCGATTATGTAATAGCTTTGCTATTCGGGAACTACTTTGATAACCGCTTGGAGGATTGTCCATACAATGCAACAAGGCAACACTTAATTATGGACATGTTTAAAAGGGTCATACAATTTAAGTCCGTATCAGTTTATTATTCACACTGGTGTGGGTAGTAGCGCCAGTCTTCCGCATTATAGAAAACCGCCAAAGACGTTAGACACATCTGCGTATTCTTAAAAATATAGCAGGATTCTTAACGTAATGTAACAGTTAGTAAACATAACAGTCATTTAATTATGGGCATATATAAAAGTGCCCATGCCAGTTTATTATTCACACTGGTGTGGGTAGTAGCGCGAGTCTAGTAGCCACATGTAACACCACGCCTAGCTCAATCGTAGTGGTATGGGGATCACGATAAATAGGTTTCAATATATACTACAGTACCTTTTATTTTATAAGTGCTCTTCTGACATCCTTCAGCAATATTTCTGATAATTTACAAACATAATCAAATACTAATCTTAGAGCACACACTTCGTTAAATCGTCGGCAACTGCCGGCTCGCTCTGTCACCATCTCCACTCTGCTTCACCTCCTGGGCTGTCTGTCTTTTTTATTGACCTACGATCTCCTAGATCTCGTACTTGCGTATGCGCATCCCGTGGTCACTTTTTCGTCCGATCCCATTGTTCACGATAAACGTTAGTTACCGCGGCCGGTCACTCACGCACTAGGTCGCATACTCTAATACTAACAATTTACAATAAGTATAAAGAGGGCGCGTTACACACATCTGCGTATTCTTAAGAATATAACAGGATTCTCTACACAACGCAAAATTTATTAAACATAACAATCACTTAATTATGGGCACGTTTAAAAGGGCCAAACAATTTAAGTCCATATCAGTTGATTATTCACACTGGTGTGGGTAGTAGCACGAGACTTCTGCATTATAGAAAACTGCCAAAGACGTTAGCCACATTTGCGTATTCTTAAGAATATAGCAGTCATTTAATTATGGGCATGTATAAAATTGGCATACAATTTAAGTTTGTGTCAGTTTATTATTTATATTGTTGTGGGTAGTAGGGCGAGTCTTCCGCATTATAGAAAACTGCGAAAATCATTAGACGCGTCTATGAATTCTTAAGAATATAACCCTCAATCAAAGACAAGAAGACAACAATGAAATGTTCTCAAGCAGATAGATTTGTAGATGGAAATTCGTAGAATGACCAGCTAGATCTCCAGACTTAACCTCATTAGATTATTTTTGTGAGTATACTTTAAAGCCAGAGTGTCTTTTAATTAGAATGAACAATATTGAATAAATAAATGACAAAATCAATAATTATATAACATATTAATAAAGCGATTTGGTCAATTGGACACAAAATAATTATAAGCGTTATTTGAGTATAAATGATAGGTAATTACAGGTAACGTGAACATTTAATTGAATTATTTTTAGCTGTGCTTATTACTTATTGTATTTTTGTTTTAATACATCCTTATTACGTAGTAAATTCATTTCATCCTCGATAATGTTATTAAGTAGCATCTCAAATATCTCATAAAACAGCTTCTTATTAATAACAGTACGAGTATTATTAATAACGACAGTATTATTAATAACGAGGATTGCTCTTTTAATGTTACTCTAGACACAAGAATTAAGGGATGTAGGAAAGTCCGAAATTTTTAGGTGAGATTCAAAGGGAATTTGGAGAAAAATAGTCCCAGAACAATTTTACAAAAAGCTAGTAAGTGAAGGAAAACACTTGGTAGGTTTCACTAAAAGTGTTTTCTTTCGTTTACTAATCAAGAATCTTTCACCAAGTGCCCAGCAACTCCTCCATTTCTACAATTTAAAAAAAGCAAATTGAAGCTCCAAGTTTCTAATTTTCAGATCTTGAGTTCAAAATTTATTTCCCGAGTAATTAATTATCAAAGTCAAAACTGACCATTTTTGCTTTGAACGATGATAACTGAGCGAAAAATTATCATTCAAGTCTTTTAGACCGTTGAAATTAAAGAGTAAAGATTATCTAAATAAAGCTTTACGATCAAATCACTGAAAAACAGTTAATTTCATTAACAAGTTATTGATATCCGTGGACCTTTTGAAATATAACAAAAAATTTTAAAAATTTTTCCGATAGTTTTCTTATGATTGTAAAGACCTACTCAAAGACTTTTGATGGTAAAAAAAAATTAACTCAAGGTATGAAAACTAGAAACTTGGAGCTTCAATTTGCTTCTTTTTAATTGCTCTGCGATTAGTCTTCTCCAAGTTACAGCCCTTTGAAATCACCGAAAAATTTAGATGTACCTATATAAAATGTAAAGAAATTTTTTACATCCCTCAATTTTTGTGTCTGCTGTATTTAAAAATTTTTGATGTAAGGGAAACAATTATAATGTCAAAATATTTATATCTCGAACAAATGTGATTTTTTATATTCGACCAATGAAAATTTCATCTAATGTATTCCAAAATCCATAAGCTCACTCTGTACTATACTATGCAGTATACAGTGCATATACACTGTATACACTGAAATCAGTTTCTTCAGTAATCACTAACCTGTATCGTAACCAATTTCATCACCAATCTCTGAATAAAAATAACCAAAGATAATAAGTTTGTGACATTTACCATACCTCCAAAATTGTAGACATGTTTCTTTCAGGATATACGTTGCATTATAAAAAAAATCTTTTACTGAAATAATTATAGTTATTAAATTTGCATTCGGATTATTTAGTGGCTGGAGTCAAGACTACCCCTTGCAATAAAGGGAGAGGACGCGGCAGTTAAGCGATTATTCAGCTTAAAAGTGGATTTTCCAACACACACCCCCTCATTGCAAAAATATGACTCATTTTGTCAACTGCATGACGAAGGCGTAACGACCGGATGTGTGAAATATTAGTACGAGGGTAGATAATTTAGACTTTACCGCCTTTAGAGGGTGAAAAATTGACAAAGAATCGGAATAAAAGCCAGAAGGGCATTGCTTATTCAAGTCTTATCATGATCAATATCATGCCTTATATAGTTTTTATTTAACTTTAGACTTACCTATATGGTTTTAAATATTTAAAGTTATATTCATTTATGGCGTTTTCGTGAATGTCCTTACTAGAGATAAAGTAGATGAAATAAAGATCGTGAGTAGAGCTGTCCACTTGAAAATATTCAATATTCAATAAAGTGCTTTCATTTCAAAACTACCCACCACTATTCCTTTGGGCAAGGAAAATGACGTTTAGACAAAAAAATCACGTAAATTCATATAACTAAGGGGAAGTTTAAAACTAGCGTCCATTACAATGCAGTATTTACCCCCTCACCCCCAGCTACCTTTGTTAAAAATTTTAAATAGCCCTCTCTAGCTTTAGATATCTTTATTTCTACATAATTTTAAAGGTCTAAAACTCCCTGTTTCAATTCCATTTAGAAAATCGGTTGATCAGTTCTTGTAATAGAAGCAATAATAAAATAATAATAAATAAAATAAAATATGTTAATGGAATCTAAGGGCTCTGTTATGAGTGTAAGCTCATGTATCGAAAAGCTGCGATAATGCGCCTTTTGAGGGTTAAGTAAGTAGAGAATTAATCTAAAGAGGGTGAGGCAGCGTATTCCGTTCATTGTCGGACCTGCGCTATTAGAAGTCAAGCAACGAAATGCTGGGGACACATGGTCTCATTCCGATTCCGCGGTGGTGCTGACATGGTATTTGGTAACAGGGTGACAACTGGGCCAAATACTGGGCGCATTGTCTGCGTCAGTTCGATTCTCACCAGAGGGAACTTGGCACTTCCCTCAGGGCTGGGTGTTTGTCCGCGTCTACATGTGTAACCTTCCCCTACTCAAGTATGCCTATAGGCTTTATGGGGAAGGAAGTCTACTTTCTACTTTCTTTCTGTGTATATCATTAAATTACATTTCCTGCAGATTTGACATAACATAAACTTCAGTAAACGTATAAACATAACTATTAAATTTGCAAATATATTCAATCAAATAGTTGCACGAACTATTCACCGGCGGAAATCTGGTAAATTCCTGCAGACAAGAGTAATTAATCTGGTCACAGTTAAGTCGTATTTTTTGTGGCACCCCTACGCCAACAACATTGTTGCATTTGCGGGCGACCGTATTTGGCGAGCAAAACCAGCCGAACACGAAGTAATTTCCCATTGTTGTTTCAGGGTCTCCAGGATAATAACGGTTTAAGCGGCGGCGGAACAGTTTCCCACTTTGAACCGCAGGTCGCCATGGTGTGCTACGGAGGACCCAACGGCCAGGAGGCGTATCATCCGAAGTATATGACCGAACAGGGAGAATGGTTCTCGGACCTCTATTCTAAAGCTACGTGCTTTAAAGATAAAATGGATATATTAAACTACTGTAAAAAGGTAAGCTGGACGAGCGACCGAATGCTGACTGACCTAGAAAACTAGGTTTCATTTAATACTTATACTCGTATAGCATGGCACGAATTGAATGTATGTACTTCTATACATCGGTGCTTTCGTAAAGTAATGAATAAATTTGTTAAAAAGTCAAAGGATAACTTTTGGGGAATGTTCTCGGACTCGTCAAATTTTATTTTTAGTAGTGTATTTTTTAAAATATAATTAATGCATACATCGATATTTTTTAATGGCAACCCCCTTTTTTGATGGAATGTGAATTAGCACATTCTTTTACATACGCCAGGATAATAATTACATTACAAGAAAAACGATTTTGCAATTTCAAAATACTAAATTTAATAACAATTAGCCAAAGCAAATGTTTAATGCACCTTTGACTGTCTGATAGTAGGTCATAGTGGCCGATCATTTTTTATTGCTTTTAGATGAAAAAATTAAATCCTATTTCATTAAATAGTTTTTTTTTTATAATTTTTGGAGTTATTTCTTTTAAGAATACATTTATTATCTTTTGTTTGACCAAAAGCAGTGGTTGAAGTGTTTATTGAGTAGTAACTTTGTCATTTTATAAAAAATGGTTAAATTAACTAAACGAGAAGGAATTGATATTCTTGAGTAGTTGAATTGTTCAATGCAACTCATCTCGACCTGTAACGCATCAGCTAAAGCATGGTAAGCATTATTGATCTTCCTAAATTTGGTCAGCCCTCACCATCAGAAGACGATCTTATTGTTTTGTTAATGTAAAAAAATAATCACTCAACACTTAACCAATTGTCACCTGATTTCAAAATGGCAGCATCTATAGTACACAAAATTCTGAAGAAAGTGGAAAGCCCATACTATAAGGTATGCCTTGTCTAGGAGCTGTTTGAAGACGACCTCGATCGGCGAAATCAATTTGTTAATATTAAAATGAAAACTTATGTATTCAGTATCAAATATTACCGCGTAATTTTCTTGTTTGTGAGAAATTGCTTAAGAGGGCTGTACTATAGCGGAAGGTAGCTTAACCCAACTTGTCATTCTTCTTTTTATGTCTAACTTCACCTACTGCTCTCGTCACTATTAATCTACTGTTCTTTTATAGTAAATCTCCCAATTTCGCAACAATCCCTCTTTATTTATTGATATCTTAACCTTAGTTCGATACAAGTCTGCGAGCAAATCTAACAGCTATACAATAATGATCATAATTTCGGAAAAGAATATATATTTTTCGGACAAAATTTCCCTTGTTTTGAACGGTCATAGCAACAGATCAAAGTGTCGTTATTGGACTACCCAGAATCCTCCATGGCTCATGGAGTACCACACCCAAAATCACCAGTTATTTTTTTTAATAGGTGATTGTTTTAATAATCATTGCCATTAAGTTTTGTATTATGAAATTGCACAACAGACCGCAATAAACGATTTGACAGGTCCCGGGGCGGGAGAGTTTTCCCCAAAAGTTATACCTTGAATTTGCAAGAATTTTATTCATTATTTTACGAAAACACTGTGTATACAATGTGGTGATAAATTTTGATACAATTTTCATAAGAAGTATTATTTATTGAGTTCTTGTAAAATTCTGAAACATGTCAACCTCATTAAAAACACATCGACTGACGTACAAATTTATTTTTGACCATTCAGATCATTAAACTTAATTATTATGATACTGTTACTGTCAAGGTGGCGTCAGAGATTTTTATGTTTGTATTTAATGACCCATAAAGTGCGAATAAAAATAGCTCGTTTATCTGTGTGGAAGAAAATTGAACTGTTAATGAAGCTTGGATACAGATTAAGATGTCCTCCGGAGGCTCGTCACTTGTTTAATTAAGAACATCTTCATAGATCAGATATTTAAACATAAACACTAAGGAGACAACTTCAAAAATTTTTTGGAAAATGGTAGACTACAAGGTTTCCTTCTTTTAAGAAAATAGTACTGCTGCTATATTTAGAATTTCTACGTTTCAACTTAATTCCAGTATTAGTAATTCATTATTCCAATGACGATGATGATGTTCATAAAAAAAAATTCAACAAGATGGAGCTCCACCTTTTTGGTCCTGGTGTTCAGTTATTTATTGGCCGTTCTCTGGCAGATTGACAAGGCGACGAAGATCAACTGAATGGTCACCACGTTTACCTGACTTGACCCCCTTGGGTTTATTGTAGAATTACTTAAATTTGCGAGTCTCTTTTAATAGGTTAAATAGCATTGAGCATCTGAAGCAAATAATTTGAATAGAATCAAACATTCAGTTATGGTGCCAACAAATGTCAGATTAGTGGAAGACATTTTGTACAACATAATAGTTTCTCTCAAAAATAGTGTTGATTTCCTTGGATTTATTGTAAAGCTACTGTTAAATTTTCGGATCTGTTTTAATAAGTTTCTTAATATACATGATCCACACAGGCGGATTTTGTAAAATTTGTGGCCAAAACTAATCAATTGACTTAGAGACTAAAACTGGTTGGAGAAATAGAAACAAAAACCATAATTAGCAATTACTGAAGCTTTATTATAGTCAAAAACAAAATTTAAACACATTATTCAAATCTCTCTTTTTTTACATGTCCATGTCAAATAAATATTTTAATTCTTTTGAATAGTTATTTATTTTTCTAGATTCTTCTTAGCAATATTTCTCTAAATATCCGTAATACACGGATCTGATGACATTAGAAGGTTATTAACCACATCTTCCACATTTTGAGCTCTACTAAATTTTCTAGAATAATGTCTCTATACATTCTTATGTCCTTATTTCTCGATTCTTGAGCTTCTCCTGAAAGTAAACCCAAAAACATTTTTCTGTAATATCATGTGCATGAAATCAATCCTCTTGTATTTGAATTCATATATTTTTCTTTTATTTCTGCTTTATTTTTATTTTCTGCTCCTCGAATTTCCCACTTACGTTTGTATGTACATCTAATCGATAACTTAAATACGGATAATGGGGATATTCCAAAATTTATACCTTGTTCTCAATTCTTTTGGACAAACTAAGAGATACATTATTAAAGTCTTTGTAATATTCTACTAATTGTCGACGACATGTCTTCTCAGAAGCTGAACCTAAAAGAACGCAAAAAGTATAGATAAAAGAAAAATAGAAATTCATAATTTTTCTTTGTATTTATCACATTTAAATAATTAATTATTTAATTCATAGGACAGTAGCCCATAACAATATTTCACTGAAAATACACAGATACATACCAATTTGGAGGTTCGCAATCCATAATAAAACTTACATTACACACTTTTGAAACATAGCACGTCAATTTTTACGGCAAAGTCAAAACTGACTTGTTTGATTTAAAAGACGACAACTCAGCGATAAGTCACCGTACAAGGCTTCTAGACAGCTTAAATTAAAGAGGATAAAATTATCTAAAAAAGCTTTATGATGAAATCACTGAACATTTATTGGAGTCTGTGAACCTTTTGAAAGGCAAGCAAAAGTTTGTAAATTTTTTTACGATGATTTTCTTATTACTTAAAAATTGTTAATTGTAAAAAATTTTGAACTCAACATCTAAAAACTAGAAACTTGGAACTTCAATTTGCTATTTTTGAAATTGATCTGCGACTATTTTTCTCCAAGTTACAGCCCTTTGAAAATCACCTAAAAATATATGTTCTTTACATCCTTTAATTTTTGTGCCTAGTGTAGTTTTAATAACAAGTTTAAAATCGAAGATACTATAGCTTTCGTCTTTATTAGCCATAGCATGGTATGGTATTTTAAAGGAATCCAAAGCAAAATTTTCACTAATAATTTAACAATTATTGCAAGTCTCCCATTCTTTGCTAGTAGCTCTTTTCTATCATGGTAGTTTATTTCTATTAAAGGCTAATACTGTTTTTGTATTAATCATTGAACAAACTACACAACAAATTATTGCCATCTAATTACTACCATCTAATTGCAGGCAGACGGCGTATTTGCTAATTTCTACAAACTACACAACGTCTGTAAGATATTGATTTAACCTAGTTTTAAATAAAATAAACTCTGCCTGAATGATTTTCCTGCATTTTAAAATATGGTTAATATTACAGCAAATGAAATTATTTTCAGTCAACAATTTTCTGTGTGCATTAATCTCTCAATAATAGGATTACAACCTCGTAATTATAAATACCACTGTAATTATGTGCAATAATGTTAATTAATCAACACTAAATATTTATTTCCACTTAATCTGTTTATCATTTCAATGTTTCGTTTACATTTCAGTCTACTAATTTACATAATTTATTTACGTGCACATATTTATAGAATTGACTGTTTCTTCTATGAACGCATATCGTTGCAATTCAATAAAAGCAATATTAAAGCAAAGATTTAACAAATCCAAATAATAACAACGACTCTGTTTTCAAGACAGATTAATTGAAAACTTCATAAATGTTTATTTCGATTATATTACAAGAAAAAATACGGAAAATAATTGTTGGGCAATGAACGAATTGTTATTGTACCGAAATATGCGAAGGACCACCTGCGTAACAGAAAGATAATGATGGGTAAAGATAAAATGGACTTATTTGGAATAATGATAATGATGGGTTGACTTCGGTACCGACACCTTGTTTCTCCATGTGTACGATATGATTTTCTGTCAACGTATCTGCCGCACACTTCCGCAGCGCTGCTATTCGGGCATAGGCGGCACTGGCACAAGGGCATAGGACAGGGATTTGGATTGCTGGCGGGAAAAGGAAAGCCGTTCGGTACGGAACAATAATATTTCTGTGTCTTACATATATGAGGAGTGTGATGCCTTTGGTTGATCTCTTTGGACATATTCACAATAATCATATTACAAACATTTTATCTTTGACAACAGGTTAACACAATTTTCATTTTAACCATTGGTGTGGTAGTCTTGCAGTTCTGAAGACCCTTAAAAAAGAAGAAGATTGTTCACCCTCTGTAAACCACTGATTTACCGCACAGGTCTGATGAAAATCGTTTTCACGCTTGCTCTTTAAGAGCTAAAGGATTGGCAGATATAGGGAGATAAAAATGTTTATACAAATAATAGATAAATAATCACAAAAATAATTGCAGTAATCTGTAAAAATATATTTTCATAAATATTATAGATGATGTCTTGTTTTGATCTGTGTTTGATATGTCAAACCTAGTTTAAATTTAAAAATTAACTTATCTCGGCATTTCTACAAAAATAAAATGTTTATTTCTCTCATATTTAGTGGTTAATATTCTCAGGAGCGAAATAAGTAACCCACTGTATATATCAAACGCATAATTCGTTTCTTTATTCATATTTTATTCAAATATTTCAAAAAATCGATCGAGGAAGCCGTTATTCTGTGGTAGTTCATAATTCACAACGAAATTGAGTAAACAACTACTAAGTTTTATACCACTATATTTAGTGGTAAAAGGTGGTCCAACCAAAACGCACGATGTTAATTGTAAATAAAACAAAAAGTTTTCAGAGAATTATCTTAATATTTTTTATTATGATAGAAGGATCTAAGACAATTATGTGTGAAACAAAATATCGGCCAAATACTCGCCACGGCTTCGGTGGCATACCTCTATCCGATGGTCCATATTTTCAGATAACACGACCATTGAATTTCTCGCGCAAAAGTGCCATTGTTTCGTTGGCTGTGTGGCAAGTGGCACCATCCTGTTGGAACCACATATCATCCAGATCCATATCCTCAATTTCTGGCCACAAGTAGTCCGTTATCATCTCGCGATAGCGAACACCATTCACGGTAACTGCTTGGCCGACCTCATTTTCGAAGAAGTACGACCCGATGACGCCGCCAGCCCATAAATCGCACCAAACAGTCACTCTTTGTGGATGCATCGGCTTTTCAACAATCACTCGTGGATTCTCATTTGCCCAAATGCGGCAATTCTGCTTGTTAACGAATCCACTGAGGTGAAAGTGTGCCTCGTAGCTGAAGATGATTTTCTTTGTAAAGTCACCATTCACTTCTGTCTGTTCAACCAACCATTCGGCGTATTGACGACGCTTGAAATGGTCAGTAGGCTTCAGCTCTTGAGTCAATTGAACCTTGTAAGCGTGTAAATTCAAATCTTTATTCAAAATTCGCATCAGTGATGTTCTTGAGATGTTCAATTGTTGGGCACGACGACGAGTCGAGGTTGACGGCTCTTCTGCTACACTATCGCGAACAACAGCAATGTTTTCCGCAGAACGAACTGGGCGAGCATGTTTTCACATTTCCTACAGACCCGGTTTGCTGAAATTTTCGCACAATTCTCCCGATTGTGGACACATTTGGTCGATTATGCTGACCAAAAATGTCACGAAGTGCACGAAATGCATTTTGATTTGAACGCCCATTTTCGTAAAAGACTTCAACAATCTTAACGCGCTGCTCAATTGTGTACCTCTCCATGGTTGAATTTGTCAAACACTGAAACAAAGAAATGTCAAATTAAGTTGGGCAAAAAACTTGACGTTAAGGTGTGACGCACAATTAACATCGTGCATTATGGTTGGACCACCCTTTATAAAACTTGGTAGTTGTTTTACTCAATTCCGTTGTCAAATATTTCAGTATATATTAAAACGCCCTGTGCTATTGACAAAAATATTTGTTTGCAAACTACCTTTTTTTAATTCTACTACAAAAATTTCTTAAATATATTTTAAATTTCATTAAAATTTCTAATTTGCATATGAAATGTGTCCAGCTTATGATGCTATTGCTGCACATATGATATTTTAACTTAAAAAAATATGTAACTGTAATAATGTTAATATTTTCCTCCCACTGTAATTATTGTCCCAGATGTTTTTAACACTTTCACAAAATATTTGAGGGGTCTGCCTTTTTATCTAATAATTTTCAGAACCCTTGGGGATTACATCGAGTCCCTGTTTTTTACAATCCCTTTATGGCTATATAAACTAGATCTGTAACGGGTGTATTTGAAATTATCCCCATCGAATGGTTCGTACTTTTTAACGTAAAATTTTTATTGTCTATATAATAAAATATTTTAAATGTTACCTACATTTTTTAATTTTCGCAAATTACTGCAACGCATTTATGATGTGTTATCCATAAACAATTGTATTTACTATAAGCAACAATATAGGAAATATGAGAGAACAACTTACCAAAGTCTACCCAGATAAAAAAAAACACACTTAATTAACACGCAGTTAAACAAGTAATTATTATTTCAAGCGAGGTTAATCAAAGTTGATCAAAGCACACTGCAATCTAGTTAAATAGTATCATAATGTACTATTACAAGTTGTAAAATAAAATAAAAATTTCCAGAGAACAAGCTTTCAGCTCGTCCGCTTGTTACAAAGAAGTTTTATGCGAAAACAATTCTTGCCAGATGACTTTATAAGGTTATGAAGTTCTTCTATTCTTCTAGTTAATAGGTACAATTATTTTTCGGTACTTATATATTACATATATACTCTGCATTATCATTTACCACCGTGAAATTTTGGGCAGCTGAATTTAAACGTGGCCGTACCAGCTTGGGAGACGATGAACGTTTGGGACGTCGAAAAACTGCAACCACTGACGATAACATCGTTCAAGTTCATTAAATGGTGCTAGACAATTGTCGAATTAAAATGAGACAGATAGCAGAGGCTATGATATGTCCAAAGAACGTGTTTGTCACATACTGAATCAAGATTTAGGCGTGAGAAAGCTGTCCGCGCGTTGGGTGCCGCGTTTGCTCACGTTAGACCAAAAACGTGTTCGAATCAACATTTCCAACGCTCTGTTGGCGCATTTTAGGCGCAATAAATCAGAGTTTTGGCGCAGATTAATTACTGTAGATGAAACTTGGGTACAACATTATACCCTAGAAAGAAAAATACAGTCAAAACAATGAACTGCGAAAGGGGGATCGGTTCCAAGAAAGCAAACAATTTTTTCGGCGGGGAAATGATATCGATTGTTTTTGGGATAGTCATGGAGTTATCTTAATCCATTATCTTCAGAAAGGCAAAACCCTTACAAGAGCATACTACGCATCATTACTTAACAAGCTGAAGGTAGAAATTGCGGAAAACGGCCACATTTACAAAAAAAAAAATAGTTTCACCAAGACAATGCGCCGTCTCACACCTCAGCGGTAGCTATGGCAAAAATCCACGAATTACGGTTTGAACTGCTTGACCATCCTCCTTGCTCACCAGATTTAGCCCCAAGCTACTTTATGTTATTCCTTAAGCTAAAAGTTGCGCTCGAAAGCAGAGATTATCGTCAAATGAAGAGGCCATCACCTTGGTAAACAATTTTGTAGAAAAAGACGCCGAGTACTATTTTGACGAGTTAAAGAGATGGGTGCATCGCTGGGAGAAGTGTCTAGACTTACAAGGAGACTATGTAGAAAAATAAAAATAAATTTGAAGAAAAAATGTCTTGTGTCTTTGTTAGGTCGGAAACTGTTCAGACCACCCTCGTATACACTTTGATTTTTTCGAAAATTAGAGCAGGGAAAGTAAAAACATTCACCTTCAGTATTCAGTGCCTTGACATACTATTTCACATACGGCTTTTAGTATAGCATGTAGCGAAAAATCAATTTTATATTAGAAATCAGTGATGATAATTACTAAAATCAGTTAAAAAAAGCTCTTGCAACGGCGAATGACAATCAAATTGTTCCCCAGTGCTATTTTATTTACAGTTTATATCAAGATATTTTTACTAAACACCAAAGACCCAGATGTTTTAAAAATTTCATCCGGACTGATGCTTGTTCGACTTACGCAATTTTTTTTCGGCCCTACCCATCACGTAACTTCGAAGGATTACTCGTATTACTGTAGAGTCATAATATTTATATATTATGAAACTTCATACATTCCTCATTGTTTCACTGACCTAGATAGATACTCCGCTGTCTGTAAGACTTCGCGATAGGAAGAATACTCGTACGTTTCTCATAATTATGCCCGACATTATATGTGTATTAGTTTTTACACCATGTTCAGTTCATATACGCCTGTCTTACGATGTAAAATTATAAAGGGTTTTTTTTAAAGAGCCGAAGTAAGTAAATAGCGGCTGTGAAAATTCAACAGCTGAAAGTGAACGCGTGTGTCACATACATTAAAGGACTTCCATATATGTAGCTACACATGGCACAGTACATCAAAGTAGTGCAAACAGGCCGAAATGACAGCGACGCCTTTTTCGAGTTCAAAGGATGAGGTAAACCACTTAGTTGCAGAATATCCAAAAACTCTTTACTCATTTCGAGTAACAGCGAAAAGTGTACTTTGTCGATACCACAGCAGAGACGCCATAACTGAGACTGTTTTACGCCACAAATTTCGACAAAAGTGGTATATAAGTCGCTAATTAATTTTCTACGTGACTTTCGATTAAAAAAGTACTGAACGTTGTTTTTTGTATTATTAAATAACACAGCAAAATCTTATCCTTGAGTTCCCATAGACCAACAATTACTGCTTTCCATTAAGGGATTTTATGGATTTAAGTGATTACTCCTTTAAACTAAGGTACTAAGATTTTTTACAAACTAAGGTACAATTTTTTATTCAGGATATGAGAGTTTAGCAATTATTACTGTTCCGCATTCTACTATACGCGGAAAAATAATGTAACCGTATAAAAAAATTTTTTCTAGGGTTTATTTTTCGTTTTTCGGCCTAAAAACTAAAAAAAAAAAAATGGTTTATAAGCCATTTTGTGTGTGTGTATGTGTCGTCGTTATCGTCGGCATTTATTCTTGTTAGCACGTAAATAAATCGTGTCGGATCGATCGGGTTTTGACTGATTCTGATCGGGGACGTCTCCCAGACGACACCTATTGATTTTGAGGTGGATAGAACATACTCTACCATGTTCATGGGTCTTGAGAAAGCACAATGGTGGACTATTTGAGAAATTGTTTTTGTTAGTACGATCACTCAATTAAGTCGTGTCGGATCGATCGGGTTTCGACTGATTCTGGTTAGGGGCGTCTACCAGACGACATCTATTGTCTTTGAGGTGGATAGGATACACCCCACCCTGTCCATGGGTCATGAAAAAGCACGATGGTGGACTATTTAAGAAAAATTGAAAAAAGTAAAACTGTCGCATAAAACACATATTCTGCATTTGTGTTTATTTTTCTCGGCCACTCAATTTCTAGACGTGCGGAAAAGTCCGTTTTAAGGTTTTAAAACTGTATATTTTATTAGTATTAATATATTTTTAGTACATAGAACGATACTACATATTATTTTATACAAAAGTTTAAAAAGAAACAGTTCAAATAAAATATTAAAACCAGGAGGATTACTTCTTGACACTATTCTTGAAATTATATTAAATTCTTGAAATTATTCTATACTTGAAATTATTCTAAAACATTTAGTTTCCGAAATTTTTTAACAATTCTTTGTTTTATTCTGTTTTTTAAATCACCTTTATTTGATTTGCTAAAGTCAATTGATATTAAAAAATGTAACCATATAAAAAATAGTAAAGTAAGGTCAAATTCGGAAACAAAGTGGCCACTCTATTTTACTACGGCTACTTGATTAGTTCACTAGGAAAAATCTGATTGAGAGAGGCCCTCACATTCACTGTAAAATATGGTATAGCTCTGTCTTGCTCAGTACTCGAAATGTTATTATCAAAAAGGTACATGACCATAAAAATGTACAACATTAAATATGTTCGGTTATTTATCTAGAGTAAAGACTTTTATATTTTCAAAATAGTGGATTCTCTAGAGTGGCAGATTAAATCATCATTGAAGTAGTGTTATCATATTTAGAGTTTACTTCAAGAGTCTTTCCTGACTTTTTGTTGTTGAGCTTAAGTGTTGGAAATAGAAGAATTTTAAGAAACTTATAAAACGTATATATATATATATATATATATATATATATATATATATATATATATATATATATATATATATATATATATATATATATATATATATATATATATATATAGTGATCATGTAATATCACAAGCTGAGAGCCCTTCATCGTTCTTCAATTGGTAAATAATCTGATGAGCAGATGGCCATTCAAGAGGATGTTTCTGTTCTTCAGTGAGACTGAAGCTTTCGATGCCACAAAAAAGATAGAAGACCGGTTTTCCACGAACATTGAAAGGTTCGCACTCCTTCTAATTTTTCATTGGTGAGAACTACTTTATAGTAAGAATAGATAATACGCTTTGATCGATACAATGTTAGGTCACTTTTTGGCCAACTTTTCTTAATCCAATCACGTTTTTCTAATAGTAAAACATTGATAGACAATTATTTATTTAAGTTTTAAATGAATGTATTTTTTTGTCATATATAATGAGTGATAATGTAGGTTGGTGATAATGTAGATGATAATGTAAACAATATCTGAGTCGGTAGATTAATATTAGTATAAAACTGCGTAGTTTAAAATTGTATTTAAATTTTTCTACTGTAGTTGGGAGATAATAAAATTAATAGCGATTAAAAATATCAAGAGCTATAGACTTAGAAGAATTTAGGCCTATGATGAGAATGCAGGGAGCGATCGCTGTGGAAATATTACCCTTCGTTTATAGTACCCTTTTTCATTAATTTCACCCTTTTCGCTCTAGCCAAATAATGGAGTGCTTTTTCTGGATTTGTAATCACACGTTCTTCGAAAATATGCTGATAATTATTTTTAAAGCTAACAATATCGCAACGAATTGGACCCTTTTACATCGCAAATTTACACTCAAATCTAATTAATTTTGAACCATAATAACGTCAGCCAATAGGCCATTGTTATTATATGATGATTATAGCTCCCAGCAGAATTATATAAAATGTCCACTAATCAACCGATCTGTATTATTTATGACTAACGAGTATTAGTATCTCATTTTGTCGCTATTATGCACCAAAATTATTAAGCAATGTGCTAGAATGGGTTTAAATGGGTATTTTTGATCTTCCATACTCTGAGTCATGTGGTAGTTGAGGCTAATTACAATTGATCTACTTGTTTGCCCAATATGTTTCTTTACTAAAATCTTCTTCGGGAAATTTTAGGGTTTAATAGATTCCGGACCGTTTGTTGTTTTCAATTTTATCTTTGGGGCTTTCTTTGAAGAAATCGAGGAAATTGTTACAACTTGTTACCAAGGGAAAACATTAATGTCGTTCCCAAAAACTTTTTAAAACTGTTTCGAGTTATCTGAAAATTTGTGGTTTGTACAGAATGGACACCTTTTTTTGGTTTTTGGAGCTTTCTCGAAAGGTTTTGATGTTACGAAGAGTTACCATAAATGTATGTCTTGTCGTTAATATATACACGGTGAGTATTTCAGGTGTATATATATTTTACCAGCAGTGTATTTTGTTCTATAAAATACTACTATGGCATTTTTTCCTTAAAAATATAAAAATTAATTTTTCTCAAATTTTTCTCATGTTGATTATCGTTGATCGACTATTGTTACCAGAGAAAGACAGTGGTGCCAGTCTATTCCAGATTTCTCAGTTTGTCCAAAAATATCTCCATTTTAGTTTTTGGAATACCAAAAATACATTCTTTAGATTTTCTTCGACGTATTATTTTTTGATTTAATGTAAATTGAGTACAAAGGATCCTTTAAAACTTCAATACTTTACTTGTTTGAAATGCAGTCCGCATTTCGTCTCGTTTTATTCCAAGCTACTTGCAATAATTTATGAATTTATTTTCAGTTTATCAATATATGGTAGACGTTAAATCTGGTGAAAGGACGACCAGAGCGAGGTTTCTTATCAATTGACATTTCACCTTTTTTGAAATGGGAAAATCACTAAAACACTTAAGTTTATAGCATCATCCTTGTAGGCCGTTTTAAAAGTGTATGTGCCAGTTTTTCCGAGCTTTATAAAGATATAGAACTTTACTGCCTCGCGCCGTTCACGAGAATCAGCCATTGCAAAAACGACGAGCATATAAAACAACTCCGGATACCACTAACTACAGACCGGTTTCGACCTTATCTTGAGTCTCGTCAGTGTGGTAGGAGATAGAGGACAAATCATTGTATTTTTAGTTCTATGTTAGAACAAAATACGGCAAATTTTGCCACGTAAGTCAGCGCCCGTCGACGGCATGGAGCCGGGGGAATGAACAGTTGTTTTGGCTTAACTTATTTTATCCTTAATGTTTAAGGATTTTACAGATGGACTGGAGTATAAGCAAAACTCCATCTCACGACAGTTTATAAAACTTACCACCTGAAGGCATTGTGTTATAAATTTAGCTAGATCCTTACCATCTTGGTAAGCTTACCATTTTGTGTTGATAATAATGGTGGGAACCATTAGGAACGTATCTAAGGCTGTCTAGTTTATTTCCTACATACGTCAAATCCCAATCTATTATGGTCCATATTTGCATTTGGTGTAAAGCATATATTTGTCATCGAACATGTTTTTTTACGAAATTCATTTTTTACTGTTTCAGTAATTGAACGTAATTACGAACCTAACATTCCTGCAGACTATCCCTCTGACATGGATACCGAAATGAGCAAACTAATAAATCAATATGCTTAAAACTAAACTGCGAAATGTATCTAAATTCGCCAGCAGAACTTCGCCATATAAGCGAGGAATTGGAACTAACTATGTGGCAGATAAATTAAATTAGTCGCCTCCGAAACATCTCTTAAACTGTCAAAGTACTAAGTTCTGCCTATTTCTATGTAGTGTGCTTAATTAGTTTCTCAAATATATGTCGAATGTCGACCGGCGGAAAACTGTACCTTATGAGGACAGGAACGGTTCCATCTGGAGAATTCTAATGAACGTTTAATCACGAAATACAGGCGGCGGAACGTGAAAATGCTTCCAAGGAAAATTGGTTTCGGTGTCATCTGTTGATTCGTTAACGATTTTACAATTAGAGTTGGTAGGTGTCTTATTACCCCACAAATGGACACGACGGTTCTGAAAACCCCACAAATGGACATTTGTGGGGTTTTCAGAACCCCACTTCTTTTGTTAATTGGGTGTTCGAAAAGAAAGAAGATGATACTGATTTTTGCAAAAAAAATTTTGTTCAGCCATGAAGCACATTTTCATCTTGATGGATACGTCAGCAACAAAAATGGTGAATTTGGGGTACTGAAAATCTACATGACGTTCACGAAAAAGAAATTAATCCACAGAGATGCACTGCTTGGTGCGCATTTTGGAGTGGTGGAGTAATTGGACCAAACCTCTCTGAAAATGAAGTTGGTAATGCTATGACAGTAAATGGGGAACGCTATCGTGACATGTAAAACAATTTATTTTTTCATCCAATTCTAGCTGCACTTGGTCTACCTGTTTTAGAGCGATCTCTCAAACGTAGCGACAATATTACCAATTGTTTTTTAGTGGACGCATCTCTGATATTAAAATGTGCACTGTATTGACACTGGGTTAGAAGTATGGATTTCTGATTTGGAAAATAAACTTCGACAATTTTTGTACGCTGGGAAACCAATAGGTGCTCCATTATGAATTTCCCAAATTTCCTTTCAAGGGTGTTACTTAGATGATAATGCTCGGAGGTCGATGTGATCCCATTGACTTCCGGGCATTATCATCTAAGTAACACCCTTGGTACATAAATAACTATTATTTTTCAATTACTAATTATATGTCAATAATGCCTAGGATACGAGACACATAAACAACTGCATAAAAACCCTGGCATTACAGCTGGCGTTATATCCATAATGCGCCCTATAATGCCCCGGATTATAAATTAAATTACCTGCTCATTTACTTATGTATTTATTCAACTTCGCGATATAACTTATAACTGAAACATGAAAAAAGGAAACTCTTATTTTAATTACGGATTAACTTGAAAGCACCAATTTGTGCCTCCTCCACAATAGCAAAGCCTTTAGACTCACCCGTCTTAGTTTCGGGAACTTTCACCAGCATAACCGGTCCTTCATCTTCTATATCGCCGATAGTCAATTTAACCATTTCATCCCTTCTTAAAGCACCAAAGATACCCATAATTAGAACGACCTGCAATGATTCATTTTCATAAAAACGGGTTCTACCTACAAGTAATTTTTGGCTATCTACCTTATGCAGCAAAAACGTTTCATTAGGAGCATCTTTTATGAAAGACAAAACCTGATCTCCAGTCAAAACTTTCGACTTCTTTGGGAGGTATCCTTTAGATCTTTGTTTTAAAAATGAAAATAAACGCTTGTATTTGGAAAAGTCGGTATTTTCGTTTATATCCAAAGTCGCTTTTAAAATCGAATACTTAGTCCATAAAGAGTTAGTAGCATACTTTTCCGACTAAAATAAACATAAAGATAATTATTAATAGAGTAGCACATATAAATAAGGTAAAATTCTAACTCTACATACCAGTTCCTGGAAGTAAGCTAACATGACCACCTCGTTTAGACCAGTCACCGAATTTTTTGCTTTCCAGTTAACAAATACTTTATACTCTTTGTCATATACTGCTCTTGATTTCACCGGCAACAGCTGTTCTGTTGCTTTTTCAGATTTTTTTAACAATAGTTTGTGAGATAAATTCCATCTTTCAAAAGTACAAACGACGCGATGTTTAAATAATGACAAGTACACAACGAACAGCTTCCTTAGCAACGCAAATGTTACTAGATATCCTAGAACCCCTACCCATTCAATAATTATGTAAAAAATCATTGCATTTAGTTTTATTTTCGCGATGTTATTGAAAAATAAAGTCTTGTATGCACTACTGGCGTTACTTGATGATAATGCCCATCGGTCGATATCCTTTCCTCGGACCAAAGGCCCTCGGGCTGGATCACATTGACCTCCGGGCATTATCATCTAAGTAACACCCTTGGTACATAAATAACTATTATAGTTCTGAAACAAAATGGAAACAATTAAAAATAAGAAAAAAAAAAGAGCAATTAAAATTGGTTATCTACTTTTGGCCCACCTGTTAAAAAGAATAAGGATTAATTTGACATAGAAAACTTAAAACAGTAAGATAAATAGTTTAAGCATCTTTATTTCTTACTGAAGTATGATAATGAAAATGTTCATTAAATTTTTATTTATTTCTTTTAATTCAGAGCCATCAACTGAGGCTGAGCTCAACTCATTGACATTATTTGGATATATCACTAGTGTTTGATGTGATGGATAAGCTTCTTCACTAGTGATGTGCAATATCCTGTTAGCCACTAATTTGTTGACCAGAGATTGTGGCACAAAACTTCAGCGACTGCTGACGATTTTTTTTTATCACCTATCGTGCCTTTTTGATCCATGAAAATTGGGCGTCGATGATGGTCAAAAGAGTATTTGTAGCCCTGTGGAGTTTTAGAATTTTACAATTTTGATATATTTCTTCCGAAGATATAAAAATGGTGCCAACCAACTCGTAGACGCTGTATCGTGACATTTCGAAAATTTTACATTTGGAAAATCTAAAAAGTTCTACCAGACATTTATTCCCCTGGTATTTTTTCACCAACATCAGCGCCTATATTGGTTAAAAGAGGCAATTCAATCAGTTGCCAAGAAACGTCATGGTTCTGCAATGGGGAAAGGCAGGTAGTGAATAATACCCACTTCAGTGGAACTAATAAACTAAAATCTTAATATCAATAGTTAGTGATAATAGCAATAACTAATTGATATAATAAAATTGTTTACAAACTTTTGTGGAAGCTTCAGCATCGCCTCGTGGTCTCTGACTGTAATGCAGCACTTATCATTGCAAGCAGTAATATATTGTTACATAATATATAACATATTAGATATATGATAAACGCGATGATAGAAGTGGTACATTCATTACTTTGTACAGTGCCGGATGCGCTGGTTCCACTAACAATTATCTCCACCGCATTCTTATTTCTTCTTGAAAATAAGAAATGGGGGGAAAGGTGGCAATATGAAATCGTAGTGTTATACGCAAATTACATTGAAATTGAAAGGATTGAGTAATTGAATCTATCCAGTATATTTATAAAACTTGTATGGCCTTTTTACTCAGACTTTTACTGTACTTTTGTAATATGTAACTTTGAGAAACCGTGCAAATGATAAAAACTGCATACTACAAAAGCATGTAAAAGCATATGAGTCATGTTAGAGAAACGTGTTAATGGAAATTTGTAACATTATTTAAGTCCTTTGCAAAGTTAAAGTTTGGCCTAATTAAGCCTTAAAAGGTATTTGTTTTCTGTAAACATATACGTTTCACTTTGAAAACATTAAAACCGGTATTCGAGAGACTCGCGCTGTCATTCAGTGAAGTGAGTTCATGATGATTTTGTGGGAGCGTGCCATTCTCCATTTAATTTATACGGTTTATTAATATAAATGTTTTTCTTTTAGAGTTTTTGAAAGCGGGAATTGGTATTAAATGCATTTCAAAATAAAGCTAGTCAATGTACAAATTGTCTTCTTCTTCTTCTTCTCCTTCTTCTAAGTAGGTCTATGACCTATTCCTTTTCGATCAATATCATCGGTACTATGAGCTGTTTATCTGTTTTTACAGAGGATAGGCAGCTAATCTGGCCCTCTAACCCTCCTATTTCTTCCGGGCTTGGGACCGGCAACAGTACTACTGGGCTACTCAATCCACCCAGCAGCACTGCAGGCTGAAAAACAACAAATTGTGTTTATTATAATCCATAAGTGTGATAAAATCTACTTATAATTAGTGCCTTAGATCTCGAATAACCAAAAGAGCTTTTAAACTTTATGAATAGTGATACGTTTATTTCTAGACATTTATCTATAATTATATAGTTATCTGTCCTACTTAGAATAAGTATTAGTTTTAAAATGAATTTTGTCATATTTAAAAATCAAAATAATTTGTAATCGAATAATTTGCAAATTTCTAATTTGAAAATGTTTGTGGACGTTTGGATTTTGGTGATTTTTGATTTTGAGATTTCCGTGAAAAACCATTTTTTCAGTTTGATTATAAGAGGCAGCCGGAAATAACGTCCAGCTGTGAGTTCTCCATTAATCGTCGTTTGTGGAAAAATTCATTATAGAATAAATATTGGAAATTTATAAAGAATCATGAAAAAAATATATAAATATTGTGTTGGCTTAGATCCATTGATATATGTGTATGTAGGGGTAAATTATTATTCAAGTGGCAAGACAGAAGATGTATGAAATTGCATTAATAAGTGTACACCCAAAAATTGTATTTATCCACGGCCACTATATTAGGAAGGTTTATTACGTCTGTTTTCCGTGGATTAGAGGCCTTCTAATACACTAGTGGATTAAAATTCATAATACCCCGCTTCGATTTGATAGCATTTTATTTAGAATTATTATTAATATTAACATTAACATTTATTTCAAGAACGATCGTGTCATTTTGACCGGGATTATTCAAATTCACTCGATAAGGAGTTTTTGAAGGATTGGAAGGGCCCACAACTTCGTCGACATTAAGTAGGACCTGGATTTTATCAGCAATTGCCATCTTGCTGGACAGTGATTCTTCAATATAATTTTTCGCTAGCGTAGTCGATTTCCAACCACCATGACGCTTGACAGTGGTAATATTGCTCCCAGCATTGGCCAATAATGTTGCCGAAGAACGCCTCATTCCAAGTCCGGTATAACTTTCCGGATGAGGGAGCCCAAGAAATTAAGCCACTTTTGAAAAGGTTTTCGAAATTGTGTTGATGCCTACATGTTGTGTAGTACATTTTCCAGCGACATATCGCAAGAAAAATTTCCCACTGGCAGTTTTAGGTCGCAGATTGATTTTGATATTTTCGACACATTTCTACAGCATTGACTGAAAAAGCTTCTTCCAAGATCGTGAAACTTCTTGAAATGTTTGTTTTCGTGTCCAGAATGAGTACGTACAAGTAACTGCCTTTGCCTTGGACATGGCTGATATCCAAAAAAGTTAATTCATTGCATCGACAAGCACCTGTGACTCCCATGATGGTTGCAACCTGTAAAGGGTTCAAAATAAAAAGGTCAATGTATAAATTGAAATACTGACATTGTGTATTTCCTACCTTAACTTGTAAATATTCCTCATACGGTGCTTTTTTTCAAAAATTCTTCGATTTGATTTCTCTCCAGTATCTTTGCCTTTTTTGCTTTACAATTTTTTGATCCGGCTTTCAAATATGAAGTAAGTTTACCATACTTCGAAGTATGCACCTTTGTGCACTTTCAACATTGATTTTAGCGTCGAATACTTTGTTCACATTGAAGAGACAGCAAACCGTTTCTTCGCATTGAAAAAGTAAGATAGTTAGTAATAAGACCTCTTTTGTAATTGCTCCTTCTCCTATGCCCTTTTTTTTTCGCCAGTTGTCGAATTCCACCAATTCCTTCACGTATATACTTTTGTTTTTCTCTGGTAACAGACGTAATATTGCTTCTCGAGCTTCATGCTGGATTTCCGTAGGAATGAAGAAATCCTCAGTCTTGTCTTTGTCAGACATACAAATGTCGGTCTTGTTGACAAATAAACAAACACATGTCCTAGAAACGACTCCAAGACTTTCTAGTTTTCAGCTCAAAATTAATATTCTTGTCCAAAAAAAATCTGCTCAACCTGACGTTTTTCAAAACCAGAATTTTTTACCTCCTAATTGACCGGTTTTGTCCGTGATTGTGGATAAAACGTTGAGTTACATTCTGGAATTAACAGTCTTTAATCCGCTCGCATTTTTTCTAATGGATTAAAAGCTTGTTAATTCCCTTATATAATTAATACGTATTATATTCGACATTGTGATAGTAAATACATTTATATCCTTCAAAAATTATTCAAATCTAGTCAAAGGGCATTAGACATACAACAGAAAATGGGACGCTTCATGAATCTACAAGCTGTCTTGCGAAAAACATTATAAATGCCATATTGGTAAAACAGGACATACATATAGGACAAGACATAATGAATATTTATATCATTTGAAGGCATAAATCATAATAGAAAATAAAATTATCTATATTCCATTTAAAGTGCTGCATAAAAATTTAACATGAACATCCAACTTAATTTCAGGCTTGAGACTATCCATATTCATCTTGGAAATATTTTACTACTTGAAAACGTTTATTATGTTCATACACAACACGTTTATTATGTCTCTTAATCAAAAATATTTTCCTCAAAAGAACCTCAGTAAGAAATGTTTCTTATAGAATGAATAATCGCAACTGTCATGCTAATTCAAGATGAGTTTTAACTAAAGTTGTTAAAAACAAAATTTGCAATAAAGAAAAAACATTTTCCTGCTGAGAATGATAAATTAGTTGTCGAAATATGCATATATGTATATAGTTTCAATAAAATGTTTTATAGCTAAGACAAATATATTGTGTTATAGTTGTGAAAACCACAGAAACTCTACCCCACAGCAGTGTGTTGGCGCTATCTAGTCTTTGATGAACTTCATTGACGTCTAGCTTGAATAATACATCAAAGAATTGGTGATATGTTTTTGGTACCCCTTTATAAGCACAAGTGTTTTATTCATTTATGTTTACCAGCATATACATTTTTCATTCGAAAAATATTTTACAGCAGTCTTATTTTATAATACGATAAAATACTGCGGGATACGTTTTGTTTCTAGCCTTGTGAGCTCTTCTATAGTTTGAATTTACAGTCTGCTATGCATTTACTTGAACTTTAGTGTCACATATATTGTTAATAGGAGCATTTATCATTTAACTGCTTTTTATGGCCATTTCTAAAGCTTCCCTGACTTATATACGGCTTTTCCACATATTATTTTACCAGGTCCTATTTTGGTCTAGTAGTCCCCACAGTTTTCAGTAAATGTGGACATATTTTATCAAAATGCGACTTTAGTTCATATACGTTTTTCTATGATTCCACTGCCTCGAAAAGTGACTAAAAACTACCACCAACAACCCTTGAAAATCGTTGAATCAGAACACGCCTGAAAAACATTTTTCACAAGTGTGTGATAGTTTAGTGCGAGGTTTTGTATGACACACGTTACAAAACCTATTACGCAAAAACTATTCCATACGTCTTGTGATAATAAATTATGAGTTAGGCACAACTAGCAGAGAAAGCATAAATCACGATTTCCAAAATAAATGCCTCGTCGCAAAAAATGAATTAAAGTTGTTATTTATCAAAATGAATGTCATCGTATTGTACGTTATATTTCACGGTGCCCTATATTTCCACTGATTAAGTACAATCTGTGATTAATAGGGCTTCTCATCGTATGTCGTTAATCCCTTTCTCTGGGTAAAACGTATCCGGGCGTATCCGATGAATTCAGATTGAAAAATGTGTTGAATGAAGTAATATGGACAAAGTAATAATAATAGAGTGGAATTTCAGAGCAAATTATTTAATTTACTTTCATTTTCATGTACACTATATATCGTTACAATACAACTTATCTTTCCAAATATGTAACAATAAAAAGAACAACTAAGAACTTATCAAACGATTACTGTAAATGTTTGATGAAAATATGTCAAGCGCATATTAGGGTTCTAAATCATTGTTAGAAAACATGGTCGAATAAGATTTAAAGCACTGATATTTGATTAATATTTCGGTAATAACTAGTGAGACAACACAAACGCTTTATCGAAGTCACAACTCATCCCTGGTCTGACACGAGGCCACGATTTATGTTATGGCAAGCTCGTTTCCATGTACAAAATTGAATGACGTTTTCGTTCGCAATATTAGTAAACTTTAATTCGCTTTTAACATATTTGTTCGCGTGGAATAAATGTTTTTATGTAAAGGATCTTTCAATAAGGATGCTCGATTTTTAAACGTAAATAAAACAAGTTGTGTGTGAGATATCCACTCAATTTTTTTATTCCAAAGAATATTTTATGGCATTAAGTATGGGATATAACGTCCTTCAAATATCCGCCGCGTCTTTGCTTGGTGGCACGTATTCGGGAGGTCCAGTTCGATGACTTTGTCACATAAATCTGGCTGAATTTTGTGGATGGCGTTCATTATATTAACTTTGAGGGCATCAATTGCTTGTAGTTTATTTCCATAGAACTGCGATTTAAGATAGCCTCAAAGGAAGAAGTCTAAAGGGGTTAAATCGCACGATCTCAGTGCCCAGTTCACCAGTTCATGTCGCCGTTGCGCGAGATAACCATGGCCTAAAATTGATCGTGTAGAATGTCCGTGGCATGCTCTGTGTGACACGTAGCGCCGGCGCCGTCCTGTTGGAACCACATGTCGTTGGTGATATCATCCAGTTTAAGCCACAAAAAGCTGATTATCATCGATCTGTAGCGCTCGCTGTTGACGGTTATGGCAATGCCAGTTTAGTTTTGGAAGAAGTACGGACCGATGATTCCGCCAGGCCAAAATCCGCACCAAACAGAGACTTTCTCGGGATGCATTTGGTGCTGATGTATCTCGTGTGGATTGGTATCGTCCCAAATCCGACAATTTTGCTTGTTCACATATCCATTCATTCAAAAATGGGCCTCGTCGCTAAAGATGATTCTTTTTTTGCTTCTTTTTAATTTTTGTCATCTTTTAACTGCCCCAAAGCCAATCAGCGAACACACGGCGTTGTCTATGGTCGTTTACCTTAAGTTCTTGGGTCAGTTGCATTTTATATGGGTGCAGACCCAAGTCCCGACGCAAAATTTGCCCAGTTGGAGTCGTCGCAGAAAAGCAAAGCTCTTGTGGAAGACGAGAAATTGACTACCTCAGGTTTTCCCGTACACTCACGCACAGCAGCGATGTTTTCAGCAGACCTTGCGTTTCGGTAGCGTACGAATGTTGGCTGATTATTTATTAAACCAGTTGACTCGAGTTTGGCCACCAAACGTCGAATACTAGATTCGACGGGGTGGTTGTCGCTAGGATAAGAATCATGTATTGTGCGGAAAGTTTCTCGAGCGGAGCATTGATTTTGAAAATAAAATTTGATGATTTGCACACGCTGTTGAATATTATAACTTTCTATGGCGATTTGCTATACACAACGGACACAACAACACATTTGATAGATGTTGCTTTGACAACATAACCGCTATAACCTAACAAATTTCGAGCGTCCCTCTTGAAAGACCTTGTACAACAGGTCGATAAACATAATAAATAAGCTTCAATCATGCAAATATTGTGAAAACCATAACCCAAAACAGCTCAATATTACAATAGCAAGAAAATGCCACCCGAACCGCTTGACAAATGTTGGCAATCAAAAAGTATTAACGTAAATACTAGTATAAACACATTAATACTTCCAATAGTTTTTTTTTAATAAATAATTTTAAAATTCATATCCAGTTTTGACCAATAGAACTTCTAGTATTGGCATTTTCTTTTAATTTCTATTAAGGGAACCTTTAAGCTGCTATTAATGTCTCCCCATCCGATGAGGCTTCTCGACTAGTTTTTGCCAGGATACACCCAAACATAAAATCCTAATGAATAATTTCCTCCTGCATCTATCTAGTCTAATAATTATTCCGCCGGCGCTTCGGCGAATAATTTCCGTGAATATTTAACGTTACATTTCATGAGTTATAACGTTCTCGTAAAACTTCGATCGAAATCAATATTTATTGCCGCTTCTGATTGTTATTCCCACTGTTAGCGAAAACAAAGGATGTCGATGTTCCGCTCTTTATTTTTCCAATAATGTAATGTGTATTTACTTGATCCGGGTGCCATTACGTGATGGAGAAATTTTGCTATTTATGTAGAATTGTAGATTCATTAAAACAGCGATTTTCTCCAAAATTTGTAAAGAAAAACTAGGTAAATAATATCTAATAAGCGTCAGAACCATTGGACACCTACATATCCCATTTTAATAATTCAGGAATGTAAATGAGAAGGCAGACGAACGCCAGGGATTACTACTGTCTGTTCTCGTCCCACTGAGCGAACCACATCCTTGTCCTGATCCACATCTTTCCTGATAGATACGCGACAAATATAGAAAACAAATATTCGCCTCTATTACAGCGATGAGGAGATAACAAGCAGTAGCCTTACTCGACTCCACACTTCCTCGGCTAGAGGCCATCACGGAATACACTTATAGACCAATAGATTTTCAAATTCCAGTTTTTTGCTAAATAAAAAAGGAAACTATTTTTGCGTTATGTATTTGTAAAATATTACAAATATATTGGTGAGAAATTCATAGAGGCGAGGACAAACACATGCATGCTCAGGCTGATGTGTCAAACCCTGCCTGTTAGGACTCAAACCCAACCTCCTATGCTCAGATCACCACCCCTAACTACAGTACGAATAGGGATGCACGGCTTGACTTGACTTTCATGCTACTTGACTTGACTTGACTTGAAATCAAGTCAAGTTCAAGTCAAGTAGTTATATTTAAAGTACTTGAAAAGTCAAGTAGTTCTTGAGGACTACTTGATGTTTTCAAGACTACTTGATTTTTCATTAATCATTTAATATTATTAAGAAATAATAATAAAGGAAACCTTGCAATAAAGCCTTTTATTTCCAAAACTAAATCTTAAACTATAATCTATATAATAAATATATAAATATAAATGTAAAAAATATTAATAATAAACTATTTATTGGGCATATTAATAACATAACAAATTATTCTAAAATGTTAAACAAAATAATAAAACTGATAACGATAAAATGATTTTCCAATGTATGCCCTCTTTTTCTTCAGTAACATAGTAGTAATAGCAAAATTTAAAAGTCTTTAATATCATCGTTTGCCATCCACGATCTAAGGCATATGAGGCTTCTAATAGAGTTATCGCCTAATCGGTTACGGGTTTTTGTAATAGTTAGAGCAGCCCTGGAAGACTGCCTTTTAACAGGAGCTGATGATGCAAGTGTTGATAAAAAATCTTTGGCCATTATGGCCAAGTTTGGGAAAACGTTTTCGTGTCTTTTCCACTATTCTAAAATATCTTCACAACTGTCGGCGCGTGAATCAGACATATATTTGTCTATTTCATAGCGGCAAGCCATTTCATCTTTTGGATTGACAGAATATTTCTATAAACTTAGTGGAGCAATGTCAAATTCACCGCAATCACTATTTTCATCTGGTTTTGAAAATGAAGATGATATGAGCAATGAATTGGACCTAAAATACTTTGTTTTGAAAATTTCTTCAAAATGCTTGACTGCATCCATCTGCAAGACCTTTCCCCAATTTGTATTGAATAATGTTCCACCTTATGTCGGGGGTCTAAGATTAAAACAACACAGCATATCCAGTTCCTTCTCTCGTAATGTTTAATGATTTTGTCACTTGAATGCTACATATTATTTTCTCATGAGTTTCATCTCTATCTGGGTTATTGTCGAGTTCTATAACCCATTTTTCAAGTTTATCCAGAAGCATATTTATACCAATTATCACCATCGGAAGTGTACAGTAGGCTCCACTTTCTAATGATGTGGAAATCGCGCGTTCTCGAACATAATTGAATGGTTATTTGGTTATCAAGTAATATCAAGTAGCTTGAAATTACTTGATATCAAGTCAAGCAGTAACGATGAAAAATCAAGTCAAGTCAAATAGTGAATTTTTGAAAAGCTTGGTTGTCAAGTCAAGTAATTTATAAAAACATCAAGTTACTTGACTTGATGCATCTCTAAGTGCGAATGATATTCAGACACTTCTATAACGGGTCGTCCATCCATATTGCAGATTCAGAGCAAAGCACTATACTTTTCCTAGCTCTGCGTCAGGCAACTCATCTGAATGCCCACCGCAGGTAGAGAGACTTCTTGGTAGAAATCTGTAATTATGGTCTCCTCAAAAATAGGCTTTCATCCCCTGCATATGTGTCAGAGGGTGATCGCTATGTGGCTTTCGTGAATGAACAAATTGAAATTTAAAGTTCTTATTTGATGAAATTAAGTTAATAATGACAGTAAGACAGTACACTACATGATATGGTATTCGTGGAAAACTGGCCTTCTGTTTTTGTTGCTGCATCAACAGTTCCAGGCCCTCCCCTATATAGTAAACTAGCACAAAATAATTGGGAGGAACTGAAACAGTTATTAATTAAAAGTCAGGATGGACTGTATAAGTGAATATTTAATTTTCATAAGAAGGAGACTGGGTTCCTAGTATGATTCCTATTAATTATTCCTTAAATCATTCCAATTATGATTACATATTTTAAAAATAAGTATTTGGCATCCCACAAAGAACAAATTGGCAAATTTTAGAACTATTTAGCAAATAAATCGTGATAACATGCCATGAACGAATTAGCGAACGAAAGTAAAGCAATTTTATTTGATGATCGTAATGAAACTATATACGACGATATATATATGTACGATATACGCTTGATTTTTCTTAATTGCTCCGGTGTTCCTTTTCCATTTTTTTCGAGACAAGAAATTTTTAGTTTGTAAGAACACGAGTCATAATTTGATGAAAAATGTTCTTTGCCAAAGTTGCTCTGAATGCGCAAAGAGTAAGTAATTGCTCTGAACCCACAAAGAATAACCTTGAAAATAGACAAGGAAAGCATGGAAGAACATCCCTCCAATACCCTTATCATCCAGTATATTGCGTGCGTCTTAATAAGTTGAGCCTTAAGGCATTTTTTGAATATCTGCCGAGGTAGGAAATATAATTCTCCAACTAGGTGTGAAAAGGGAAGAAATTGTCGCTAATGGCCGTTGCCCCAGATGAATATTAATGGGGGCAGGATTTGTTTCTAGCGATTGATCTACAGTTAAGATTTTCCCTTTAAACCATTCCTTTAGCTTTCGAGGAATCTGAAAATATTGATTGGCTTATTAATATTCGATATGTGGAACGAAACGTCCTGATTTCCATTTTGTTGTGAACATGCTTATCTATACACAGTATAACCGAAAAAAAAACATTGGAAACATTTGCTAGGCATTTCTTCATTATATTTTAACGAATCGAGTAATGAGCTATTGATATGCTGTAAATTGTTAATATATACGATAGTTGTCGTAGCTCTATCTCAGCAGTTCAGCTCGTTGCAGCTCAGCATGCGACAACGGTTTGGACTACTTGAATTATTTTATATTATAGTTTAGAGAAAACTATACTACTGAGAAGATACTGAATTAGTTTGTCAATAAAGATGTAGATTGACCACCCTATTCCCCTGATTTTAATTCGGTCGACTTCTTTCTCTAGGATAGCCTGAAGGATAACATCTATAAAAATTCGCCGAGCTCCATTTCTGAACTGAAATCTGCTATTGTTAAATTTATTAAATTAAAACGAGACACAAGATACAAGACAAAATGTTTGTTAATTTATTACATAGAACGATTAGCCTAACTTCCCACGCGCCAAAAATCTTAACCAGAGTAGTGCAGAAGAGGATGGAAAATAGAGCGGAGGAAATACTAGGAGAAAACCAATTCGGGTTTAGGCGAAATAGGGGAACTCGCGAAGCTATTCTGGCGCTAAGAGTAATGTTAGAGAAAACAATAGAAAAAGGAAAGAACGCTTATATAGGATTTGTAGATTTAGAAAAAGCTTTTGATAATGTAAGATGGGAAAATATGTTTGAGATACTACAGAGCGCGGGAATGAAGTATAGAGATAGGAGAGTAGTACACAATCTATACAAAGAGCAAACTGCTGTTATAGAAGTAGAAGGGGAAAGAAGGGAAGTAGGTATTAGGAAAGGAGTAAGACAAGGATGTACGCTATCACCACTAATTTTTAATCTGTACATCGAAGAGGCGATTAATGTGGTAAAAGATAGAGTGGTTTTCGGGATTAAAGTACAGGGACAGAATCTAAGGAAAGATTCGCGGATGATATAGCAGTATTAGCTTCTAGTAGGGAGGAATTAGAATCAGCATTGAACGAAATGGAGGCAGTGTTGACAGAGGAATACGGAATGAGGGTGAATAAAAACAAAACTAAAGTGTTAGTGTGCAGAGGGCGCGAGAGCAGAGCAAAAACGAAAGTACAAATTAATCATGAAAGATTGGAGGAAGTTAAAGACTTCACTTATTTAGAAAGTAAAATAAATTGGGATGGAAGAAGCGATAATGATATAAAACAAAGAATAGCGCAGGGTCGAGTAGCTTTTAACAAACAGAAAGCAGTTTTATGCTCGGGGGTAATAGACTTAGAAACAAGGAAGAGATTGTTGAAAACGTATGTATGGAGCACGGCACTATACGGTTGCGAAATCTGGACGGTAGGGGAAGCAAGTAGGAAGAAATTAGAAGCTTTTGAGATGTGGTGTATTTTCATCATTTTGAGAATGATGAAAATACCGTGGACTGATAGGGTTAGAAACGAAGAAGTATTAGAGAAAGTCGGCGAGAAAAGAAGTATGTGGAGAAACATAAAGAAGAGAAGAGATAGAATAGTAGGCCACTTGCTGAGACATGGGGAAATAGTCTGCGATATTTTGGAGGCAGAAATAGGAGTGAAGAAAAGCAGAGGTAGGCCTAGATTAGACTACTGCTCGCAAATAGTAAGGGATGGTGGTTGTAGCACAATTAGCGAAATGCGTAGGTTAGCACAAGGTAGGAGAAGTTGGAGGTTAGCGTCCAACCAGTCTTAGGACTGATGACCTCATGATGATGATGATGAATTTATTACAGTACTAGTAGTATAATAAAACTCATTGTATACGAAAACAGCTGTCAATAAGAGACATGTATTTAACTGTTGCTTATCTCAATCATTTAATGAAAGTATTTTGACCTTAAATTTGTATTCGAGTTGTGCCTAAATATTGCAAGTGGCTCATATTACATGTCTTAATGCTCAATACAAACTGCAATTTAAAAAACAAACTTTGACTAATATTTGTTATTTTGCGAGGATGGAGGATTTTGCAGATGCTATATGATGGGACGAAATACATAAAGCATTATTAAACCCCAAAACAATTTGATTTTGCATACTTTTTCTTCCCTATAAAGCTTAAGGCTCTATAGAGGAGATACTCTTTTGCGTACGAAAATGTTTTCCGTGTTTACAGTGTTCTATATGCCTACTAGGTCTTAGGCATCAGCATTAAGCCACATATAGTTGTATAAATGGGGGTAGAATCAATCCTTGGTGTCCAACTAAAAAATATGAGAAAAATTTTCATTTAATCCGAGGCGCACTTTTGAGTAACGGAAAATAGATCCATTGAGTTACTTAAGATCTCATGATATAAAAGAGACTGTGCAAATGAAAACTGGATACCATCTATATTAAAATTTAATTGCCGTTCCCACCGAGAAATATGTGTAATGGAAATAAAAGTACATGAAATAGATGTATATAAAAGTATAGTTTATTTCATCGCTATTTGCCAAATAAAAAATCTCAAAACGTACTGTGGCTTGTTTTTATGGCTAGGCTCAGGTAGACTGTTCCGTTTATCGGATAGATAAGAGAGTTTTTTATTTGGCAAATAGCGATGAAATGAATAGTATATGTAATAGATGAAGGTCCTTCTCGGACTATAATAGAACTCGAACAATCGATATTATATTAGGACAACTACAGAGGCTAAATTTTTTACGGTTGAAGAAAAATATAAGTACACGGTACGATGAATATGATAGGATATACGCTGGAAGTTCTCTAGAAGCCCGAAACATCATTTCAAGGATTCAACGTGGTGACCACCTAGCTTCAATGATGGTTTGGTGGGGTGTCTCATATGAGGGCATGTCTCCAATTAATTTCTGTGAAGTTGGGGTAAAATCGTCCGCTAGATTATTTCAGGATAGTGTCAAAAGCTGTTGTTAACCTTCTCAATGGCACTTTGTTCAAAGGAAAAACTTGAGTATTTTAGCAGGACTCAATGCCTTCTCATAAAGTCAAACATCGCAGGCATGACTGGAACACAATGTTCTTGGATTTATCAAAGGTTAAGATTGGCCCTTCGGTAACCCCTACCTCAATCCTCTGGACTACGGTTTATGGGATATTCTCGAGGATATGGCCTTGTCTGAAACGTCAGCCGTGTATAATTCATTTCATCGCTATTTGCCAAATAAAAAACTCTCTTATTATCTTGCCGATAACCGGAATAGCCTACCTGAGCCTAGCCATAAAACCTGCCAAGGTTATGTTTTGAAATTTTTTATTTGGCAAATAGCGATGAAATAAACTATATCTTATTCGAAATTATTTCGTACTATTATAATGTTTACAATTTTTGTTGCATACTTTGTTCACTTTTTATAAGCCATTGAAGTATATTTAACTAGACTGTGTAGTATAACATTCTTTGAAAAGAATGATAACTCTAAGCTCAAAGAACTACGAAGCTTAAAAAGCTAGCGTTCTAGAAAAATGGGGATTCAATTCAAATTAAAACGAACGAGTTCCAGCAGAAAATTCAGAACACAAATATTTAAATGCGAACATTGTCTGGGGTTTTTCCTATTTAGAAGAAGGTTTTTGAGGAATTTCTAAGGCACGTGTACCCTAACAAAGGAGCTCGCAAACTATTTTAATGAAACCGATTCTTCCCTGCCCTAGAAAATAGTTTGCTGGAAATTGTGTTTTGGGAATTCCTCCTTTACCGCAAATTCACTTACGTTTTAATGCATGCCCGTGGAAATCTGCTAAATTAACAAAACCGTACAAAGTGCCCGCTTAGATTTTCATTTAATTGAATTTTTAATTTAATTGAAGTTAGGTTCCACATCCAATATTGAAATCCATAATTTATCAGCCTAGAAAAGAAAACAATCAGTTTGTATAAAACGCTATACTGTATTCGTAATAGATTTATTCAACCAAGATCAAAAGGAGGGCATTATAATTAAATGTAAACTAATATGTAGTGGTATTTCGTAAAGCATCCTTAGTTTCTAATCGCTACATTAGAAAGTCTTTTTATTCATTTTTTTAACTAATGCGTTAATTAAAAAAAATATTCTATTTTGTAGTCTCCTTTGGCTTATTGTAGTGCAGTGTAAAAATTTGAGGCTACTAATCACAAATTTAGTCGCTACGGTCTATCTGCCAGTGTTACCATCGACGAAAACTATTAGTTAGGTCAAGAGTTTTTCAAGGTTAATCCTAGCTTTGCTATAGAGCTTCGATTCGCTAATCTACTGCTCAGCTGAGGTTACACTAGGCACAAGAAGTAAGAGGTAAAAAAGTCCTAAATTTTTAGGTCATTTTCAAAGGGCTGTAACTTGGAAAAAAATAGTCGCAGACCAATTTAAAAAAAGTAAATTGAGGCTCCAAGTTTTTAGTTTTTAGATATTTAAATTTGGAAATTGATGGTTTTCTTATGACTACTTAAAAATTGCTGGTAAAATATATCAATATTTTACCATGAGCAGTTTTTGTGTCGTTTTTTTTTCCTTTAAGAACAATTTTCGCAAACGGCGATCGTCAATATGTTTTGTATGCACTTAACTTCACGATAGCTGACTACGAGGGTAAATCTAAAGTATAAACGAGACTTTTGGTCCTGGGCATGCAATAGTAACGCATGATAGTTCCCGCTTCGTGGGGTGTTGGGTAGGGACGTCAGGAGGGGGGAGAGTAGGTGAGCGACCTTGCCCGTTCCTTTTAGTATCCGTCGTGATGATGATTGAGCAGGAGGTGTCTTCGCCAATTGCGCAGCGTGTTATCATCAAGTTTCTCGCCACGGAAGGTGTAAAACCAGCTGAAATCCGAGACGAGATTGACTGTGCAGTTCAAGGAAGAGACACTATCCCGAGTTAGAGTGTTTGCATGGCATAAACAGTTTGTGGAGGGTCGTGAGAAAGTTGAAAATGAGAGCCATGACCACCGACCTCGTGCCAGCATCATCAGCGACAACATCGTCCGCGTTCAACAACTTCTTGAGGGTGACAGGCGTCTGACCACCAATGAGATTGCATTTAAGGTTGGAATAAATGGAAGCACTTTTTCGATCATCACAGAGCAGCTAGGGTTTCGTAAGGTGTATGCAAGGTGGGTCCCTCGCCCTCTGACAACTGAGCAGAAATTTCATCGTTTTCAGATGTGTGAGCGTCTCCTAGCAAAATTTCGGTAAGAGGGAGACTCGTTTCTCACTCACGTTATCATCTGCGATGGGACGTGGGTGCACCACTATACCCCTGAGTCGAAACAAGCAAGCAAGGAGTGGATACGTCAAGGGGAGGCTGGGCCAGTGAAAGCCAAGTCAAAGGCTGTCAGCAGGCAAGCATTTGGCTACAGTTTTTTTGACCAGCGTGGCTTGTTGCATGCTTGTTGCTCGATTTTTTGCATGATCGCAGGACCATTAAGTTAATTAATGAGACGTACCATTAAGTTAACTAATGGGACCATTAATGAGACGTACTACTGCGACATTTTAAGCGAAGTTAGACTTGCATATCGCCGTAAGCAGCGTGATCTACCGATGAGAGAAGTGAAACTTCTCCATGACAATACTCGTCCCCATACAGCAGCCCTGACCCGAGAAAAATTGGAGGAATTGGACTGGGAGACACTTGAACACCCTCTCTATCGCCCTGCGACTTTCACCTCTTTGGTCCTCTCAAGGAAGCCATGGGGGGGGGGGGGGGGGCAAAGATTCAACAACGATGAAGAGGTTGAGGCCTACGTGCGCAATTGGCTTGGAGACATAACCAACTTCATTCTACGAGTAGGGCATTTACAAAATTACACTACACGAGTGAGCTGTTATTCTTTTTTTTTTCAAGTTCAAATAAGAAAAATAAAAAAAAGTGTCGTTTATGTTTTATTCACCCTCATATCTTTGATTTCAGATGATCAGTTTTAGCAGGAAATGGGACACCACAAACCGGGTCGCGAAATAAACGCTCCACTTCCGGCGGGCATATCTCTTCCGGTTTTAAATATTCTTAAATTGTGTTCATTTCACCATGTTTACAATAAATTTATCTTCAATTTAAAAAAAAATGTTTATTTATCTACATATAATAGTTCCCAGGAAAATTCATCCCGAAGATCGATTATTTTTTCATGTTTCTAGGTGGATGTAGCCCCTAAACTTTGGCAGACATCCATATTGTTGTATATAGTTGCATAATCAAAAATCTGGAAAGTACCTTTGTAATGAACCCAAGAAATTGAAAATTCATGGACACAAATCAAAGTTATACATAAAAATCACATTTTTCTTTGAACTACCTGATTTAATATTTCATTCCATTAAGCAGTGCATAAAGATCTTCGCCATTCCGCATCCATATAAATTTACGTTTCAGGCGTCTCGAATCATTGTGGAAGTTAACGCATGTTAAATTGCCGTGAAACTGCCCAGGAAAGGAAAATTACGGCGCTCTGTGCAATTACCGTTCTGCGATGGTCTTTAAGGAAATGAAAAAGTGTGGCGATCTCGATTTAAAGGAATTCACTCGGAAATAACAACAAAACACTATCCAGCCGTTTGTCTATCGTCGATCCCGTCTAAGGGCTTTACAAGATGTCCCTCAGATTACCCCGGATCGTAATTTGGTAATTAGGGACAGAGTCACGCAACAAAGTACATTTAGCAACATCTGGGTTTCGTTCTCCAATTGGAGATTATCGCTCTTAAGGGGGGTTTTCCTCCATCACGGCGCGTTTCTTCATCGCAAACGGTGCCTTCGTATCGTCTGTGCGGGCGGTTATTAGGGTATTGTAACGCATTTAATGGAAGGACTGATGCGAATAATTAAAATGGTATTTACGGCGTCAATAATCACAGTAGTATTGTACACAGATAATAGAAAAATAATTACTATCTAGTTCCATATTATTATCTAATATACTGCTTGATAATTTTACAATTTTTTTGTATAACGTCAATCAATGTGATTACTCATGTCTATATTAATTTTCAATTTTAGGCAAAGTTGGTGTTAGAACTATTCCACAATACTATTGTGACTTAAGCATATCTTAATATAGGGTCTTTCAATAAGGACGCTCGATATTTAAACGAAAATAAAACAAGTTGTGTGTGAGATATCCACAATTTTTTTATTGGAAAGAATATTTTATGACAAAACTATGGAATATAACGCCGTTCAAATGTCCGCCGCGGCATTGTTTGGTGATACGTATTCGAGAAATCGAATTTTCGATGACTTTTCTGGCTGAATTTGCTGAATGGCATTAATTATGTTGACTTTGAGGGCATCAATTGTTTGCAGTCTATTCGCATAGACCTGCGATTTAAAATAGTCTCAAAGGAAGAAGTCTAAAGGCGTGAAATCTCACGATCTCGGTGGCCAGTTCATGTCGTCGCTGCATGTGATAACCATGCCCTCAAATCGCTCGTGCAGAAAGCCCATCGTGGCATGCGCTGTGTAGCACATAGCGCCGTCCTGTTGGAACCACATAATCGGTATCTCCACGTCATCCAGTAGGCCGCAAGAAGTTGCTTATCATCGATCTGTAGCATTCGCCATTGACGGTTATGGAAATGTCAGTTTCGTTTTGGAAGAAGGACGGACCGATGATTCCGCCAAATCAAAATCCGTACCAAACAGTGACTTTATCGGAATGCATTTCGTTCCGATGTATCTCGTGTGGATTGGTATCGTCCCAAATCTAATTTTGCTTGTTATTACATATCCATTTATCAAAAAATGGGCCTCGTCGTAAAGATGACTTTTTTTGGCGAAATTTGGGTCAACTTCCAACTACTCTAGAGACAAATGAGCCAACACGCGGCGTTGTTTATGGTCGTTTACCTTAAATTCCTGGGTCAGTTGGATTTTATACGGGTGCGGACTCAAGTCCCGATACAAAATTTGCCAAGTTAAAGCCGCAGAAAGGCCGAGTTCTTGTGAACGACGAGAAATTGACTGCCTCGGGTTTTCCCGTAAACTCTCACGTACAGCAGCGATGTTTTCGGCAGACTTGCGTTTTGTTAACATACGAGTCTTGGCTGAATCAAACCGGTTGACTCGAATTTGGCCACCAAATGTCGAATAGTCGATTCAGCGGAACAATTACGTTGTGGCGTGGATAAAAATCACGTAATGCTATTCTAAATATCATATAACGCCTTCTTCTAAATAAATGATCAATATAACTAAATATCACTCCTGCTTTCATTTTCAAACACATGCAGTCTCCCATTCTAGTGTGTTTAGTGTAAGTGTTTTTTGAAGGAGGTAATCTAAACACGTTTTATCTGTAATGCAGATTTTCTGATTTTGTTAGCATGTTGTGACGAAATGTGAGAAACATTACTAGTAAAATAATCGCCTTTCTTTTACTGCTGCTATTAAAGAAAGAATTTGAAAATTAAATCACTTCTAATAATTCCTGTGTTCCATTGGTAATAAATAGCTGGGGCTTGAAACCGGAAACCATGAAATGGATGTATGAGGCAATCCCCAAACCCAGACTGACGTGTGCAGCACTGGTCTGGTGGGAGAGAGTCTGTTTAAAGTCGGAAGCCAACCGACTTAACAAGTTAAGAGGATTGATTCTTAGAAGTATAACCGGAGCCCCAAGATCAACACCGATCGAGGCAATGGGGATACTGACGGGGATACCACCTCTTGATGTCATTCTGAAAGCGGAAGCCGCAAAGGCAATGCACAGGGTGGGAAACATGAATAGGAAGGTAAGTGACCTGAATAGACTCTCAAGAGAGCTAGCTGAGGAGGGACTCCTATGGATGCCCTCTGACAGTACGGGTGTCCACTTCCTGTTTGATAACAAATATAAGATCACCCTCACCAGTAAGACCGACTGGATGGAGGGTCGAGCTGGATTGCCGTTCAATGGAGACATCTGGTACATGGATGGAGCCAAGAGTGAGAATACAGCGGGTGCGGGGGTGTATAGGCGACGCGACGGGATAGATAAAACCTTCCCCTTGGGCAAATACATTACTGCACTCCAGGCCGAGCTAGTTGGAATTACATACGGTGTTCTGGGGGCCGACCAAAATCGGACCCAGGAGAAGGTATGTATCTGCTTGGATAGCAGGGCGGCTTTGGCAGCCCTGAATTCAGCAACGACAAAGTCGAAGCTGGTCTATAATTGCTATGAAGCATTGAACTACTTGGCAGCGAACGGACCGGTGGAACTCTTATGGATACCTGGGCATAATGGCATTAAGGGAAATCTAATTGCAGATCACCTTGCCAGACTAGGGACCAAGGAAAACCTCTATGGACTAGAACCTGGAGTGGGAATAAGTCAGAATCTGATTAGAGACCGCATCAATGGCTGCGAAAGAGACCAGCACAATAAAATATTCAGAAGAGTAACGGGTTGTCGAATAACCAAACTCTTCATCCAATACTCAGAGATTGAGAAATGGGCCCAAGATTCATTAAATTGAACAGACACAAAGCCAGAACCCTGATGGGAATCATAACGGGCCACCATAATTGCCTGAATGCATATAAGCACAAGTTGAGGCTGACTGACAGCCCGGTCTGCAGATACTGTAAAGAAGACGAGGAAACCTCGATTCATCTTCTTTACACCTGCCCCGCACTGGAGGAGAAGAGGTATCTTATATTAGGGACCCCTGTTATCCTATAGGAGGCGAGGCTTAAGGCGGGGAACGTGCCTAAATTGCTCCTTTTATGGGATAGCATTTTTGGATAATGACCCGGATAAGAGGGGATCGCCAAGGGACTACCCATGCGATCAGTGGCTGATGAGGCCCAAACCTATATAATATAATAATAATAATTCCTGTGTTTAAGCAACTTCAACTCTTGGTTCCAAATCATACAGCAATCTGAAATTTTGGACATTTCAGATTGTTGTATGATTTTCCACCCACAGGATTACAGCATTCTTACTTATGGCTAAAGCTAAACTAAAGCTTGTATAATAGGGTTTTACAATAAGACCGCAAGATTTCAGTTGCGCGCCTTTTTGGCTGTCATGATTCGATAGGTCAATAATTGTGACAAGACCGTTACTGAAAATTTCCCCAGAAGGGTACTCGTGTGCCACCAAAACCGTGGCGGTTATATACCGGATTGTCGTTCGATACATAATTCTCAAATATCTACGTTATAAATCAATAAATATTTCAATACTTTGCTACAGAAAACAATTTTTTTACAATTAAACGATGGCGTGCATCACAGCAAATAAACACATACGATTTACCTTACCATATATGTGGCGCTTCATTTCCTTGACATTCTTTTGCTACATCTAGTTTCTCGATTTTTCTTTCAAATTCGTACTCATTTCTTTTGAAATTATTTTAAATTTGCGAATTACTAAATTATTAACGAAAACACGTCTTATTAACTAAACGTCTTGTTCTCTTAACATTTCGTTAATTGTGCTTTTTTTGGGTTCTCTAAAACGGCCCCTGAATGGCCATTCTGTATCCAGAGGACTGTGGAATTTTTACTATACTAAAATACCCCTCTGTTTCTTTCCTCGTTTATGACATCCGTTTAATACATCACATACGATCCCAAGAAGTTTTTGGTCTACTAATATCTATCACTCTCTTTTATTTGTCTCATATATTTCGCCTCGTTTCATTACCTCCTCGATGTAGTTCATAATATTTCGTCCATTTATGTCTTTCTTTCGCCAGTTTCTTCTGTGTCTACTTTTCTGTTCACTTCATCTCGTTTCTATTTTCATTTATCGCAGTCGGAAATATTATGCCCTGATGGGTCTCTATGTACATTCTTCCTTCGTTATTTTCTTTATTTTCCATGCCGCGTTATAAGTAGTGTTATATGATAATATACATTTCCATGTTTCCTCTTAGTCCATACTTGAACGTATGTCTATCATCAGTGTCTTTGTACCAGTGTACAAATGATAATAGAAGCGAGCAAAAAATAAAACCCGCCACGGATAGGATTCGACATCTGTCCCGGATGGGAACCGAACGACAGACAGCTGTTTCGAACTTATTAGTTCTCATTAGTGTCGTACGCCGATCCAGGACAAATGCCGAATGAAAAGGGTAGATGATTACCTTTAGGTATAATGTAATGCCTGGCGAAGCTTTAGCCCGAGGAGTAGTTGTTTCCTATAGGTAGCGATTATGTCGATATCCTTGCTATCTCGACAGCCTTGCTACTCGAAAACTATTTGATAACCGCTTGGCGGTATGATAGTTTCTTTGTCGATTCCCGACTTATATGTTACTGACGTAGATCGTACCGATGTAGATGATACACTACGGATTTCATTCGGCATTTGTCCTGGATCGCCGTACCGTGTACGGCACTGATGAGAACTAATAAGTTCGAATCAACTGTCGGTCATTCGGTTCCCATCCGGGACAGATGTAGAGTCCTACCCGTGGCGGGTTTTATTTTTTGAAACTTTGTCTGATTGTGCTCGACCCCTTTCTCGTATCTGAACACGAGAAAGGGGTCGAGGATCGCTTTTAGGTATAATTATAATGCCTGGCAGTAGTTGAGGAGTAGTTGTTTTCTATAGCGATTATGTAATAGCCTTGCTATTCGGGAACTACTTGATAACCGCTTGGCTGTTTAATAGTTCCATCCTCGATTCCCGACTTGTATGTTACTGGAATAGGAGGAAGAAGATATGTATACAGGTATAAGGCAGAGGAAACCAAAGAATGCAATTAAGGAAAGTTTGATGAAAGAATCGCTCATGTGGCAGAGAGAATGGGACAACTTGAAGAAGAAACAGTTCTGTTCTTCAAGCTGTCTCAGTCTCTGCCACTCGGGCGTTCCTTTCCCCATCAATTCCTTAATTGCATTCTTTGGTTTCCTCTTCTTTATATATCTTCCTCTTCCCTTCTAGTATATGTACACTTCTACAAGTGTATAGGTATAGATCCTGCTGTCACTATTGCTGCCTCTTATTGTTATATATCCACTTATTTATGTGCATATAATTGATGTTATGTGACTATCAGTACAGATAATTCCATCTTAAACCAAGCACAGGTATATCTTAAAGTAAGCAAACAAGAGATAGTTTATGTAAAATGTGTCCTTTTTGGTCAAATCCTTTTGTTACTTGATTATTTTCCTGGCAGGTCTGAACAGGCATTTTATAGGTATCTGTGGAAATGTCTGTCGAATTTTAACAACGTATTGAATATATTGGTTATTCGACCATGCCAACAAATTTTTTGACTTTAACTAACTCGTTTGACTGGCTTTAATTTTAAAATAAACACCCCGTATGTTTTAAAAATTTTAATTTTTTCTGACCATCTGTTCAATTGCACCACATTTTTGAAGGTATTGTTTTTAAACATATAAGTCTAGTTTCAAGTAATCACAACAAAACACCATTTAAATACAAAATAAATGAGATGTGAATGCCTATTCATATCTACATATTCGACTTATTTTGGCCAACGATAAACATTTACTATCAAATCATATCGAAGGGGGTTAACATAAGTAACCCCCTTCGATGTAAAAGGGGGTTACTTATGTCATATTTTTTTAACCAAGATAATGAATGTTCTTCCAAAATTTCTCACATTTCACATAAATACAAGGAAATTAAATCTGATAATATGTTTGAGGCGCGTTGAAAAATTATTAAAGGTCCCCAAACATTCCCAAAACATTCCAGACGACTCAAGCAAAATGTCCTGACAGACCACGTACTTTGTGAACATGAAACTCATGAATTTATAATTATTTTAACTTAAATCGTTTTCATATTATGAGTCTGGGCTTAGCTGGTATGTATATGTTTTGGTTTCTGTAATTATTTTTCTTAGCAGCTATTTTTAATTTAAGAAGTTAGGAAAGAGAGAACTGAGAGAAGTGATGGAATGTGGGCCAGTTTTAAGTTCTGTTTGTATTAATATATTGTGTTGTATAAGTATATTAAATAGATCTCCTTTTTATATGTTTACAAATATTCGCTCAAAGACATTTATAATAGGTGCGAACAATATTGCTGCGAAATGATAGATTTTATATAAAATTTGTTTCATTTAAACCAAAATTATATAACATTAAATTTTAACAAAAGATTCCCCAATTATAAAATTTACCAATGGCTGAAAAATTCTTAGAACTGAAAAATTCTGAAAGAGTTCCTGGGTCACTTGGATTTTATACTTGTGCAGATCCAAGTCCCGATGCAAAATTCGCCAAATTAAAGTCGCAGAAAGCCCAAGTTCTTGTGAACGACAAGAAATTGACTTCCTTGGGTTTTTCCGTACTCTCACGCACAACAGCGAAGTTTTCAGCAGGCCTTGGATTTCGGTGACGTACGGGTGTTGGCTGATTATTCATCAAACCGGGTTGACTCGAACTTGGCCACCAAACGTCGAATAGTCGACTCGGCGGGACGGCTGTGGCGGGGATAAAAATCACGTAATGCGCGGAACATTTCTCGTATGGAGCACTGATTTTAAAAATAAAATTTGATGATTTGCACACGTTTTTGAACGCTATAACCTTCCATGGTGATTTGCCGTATACTACTGAACAATTCACAACAAATTTGACAGAAGACCGTGTATAATCTAGACGTATATTTATATTTTAGTTTTTGAATTCAAAGAGTTATTGTAGAACAATATTCTACACAACTCCGGCAAAAAAAACTGCTTGAGCACGTGCAATTTTCACAACCCATGCCAAAAACACTTAAATTTCACACCAGTTATATAAATAATTATTCTATTGAAATGAGTATGGTAATTTCAATTTATCTCCCTTTTCAAGCCGCTGAAATAGATCTATGCGATAGCCTATACTGGGAATAGTCGAGTTTAAAATTCTTTTAGAGCAGCTAGAAAGGATATATACCCTAATAAAGATCTTCCTATTAGACTTTTTACAATAGATAAGCGCTTGGTTAACTTTATTTACGGACAAAAACTTTTGTACGATACCCAGGCTCTTAATCAGCTTAAAGCACTTTTCAGTAAACTTTTAAGGTTTAGCCAGTTTCCGTTCTTTTCGCCTTTTTTCATACAATGGAAAGTGTGGGGAACTTTGTTTCTCTTATTGATTTGCAAAGCAGTAATTTATTTGAGAATTTATGCAGTATGGCCCACTTTCACGAACCACCCTTAATTGTTTATGATGTCGAATATGACCAAATTTAATTAGTTTTTTTTAAACTAATTACATTACTGAATATAGAAATCAAATGGGTAAGAGTGAATTTTATAAGGAAATATTGAAAATAGTAATATATCTGTAACATATAGGCAATATTTTGTAATTTGTTTCAGAATACGAGTATATATATATATATATATATATATATATATATATATATATATATATATATATATATATATATATATATATATATATATATATATATATATTTTTTTTTTTTTTTTAATTAAAATAATACTATGAAATAAATAAAAAGACAATTTAACAGTAGTTTAAACAAGAATTAATGTGAATTTTATTATAAATTTGTTTTCACATATTAAAAAAGAGAAAATACAAGATGATTATACATTGTTTTAAACAATTTCTACAATAATTCAAACACCAGTGCGAGGGTAATTGGTTTAGGCTGAATCTACCCAGAGAACATGCTTAAAAAAATAAGGTGAATTCTGTACATCTACAAACCAAACGTCGTATGGATTGTAGATAACAGTCGTTAAATATTGACGCCCTATATTTGATAGAATACAAATGGCGCGCAATTAAAATCTTATAGTTCTAACTGAGACACATTATACTGTATGAACTTTGAATTCAAGACAGAGTAAACTTTAGCTTTTAACCGGTCTATATATTAAAATAATCTGTCAATTGGATGGCCACCCCGGTTGCCAAACTTAAATCTCCTAAACCTTATCTCTTACGGTCGTAAAATTACAATCTTTATTTTTAATCGCTGGATATCTTGATCCATACTATAATCTTTAAAAATGTGTTATGCGGATGCGGGCAATTTTTGAAAAGTATACTGAATCAATAATACACCACCAGTACGTACGTTAGACAATTCCCCAAACCCAAAATTACCAAAGCTATCTGAACAAGGGATACGCGTTAAAGTCACGGAGTAGTCTCTCTGGTACCTCGTTGAGATTTCCAGTGCTAGCGCTTGGATTCGACCCTAGATCATGATAGTCAGTGACGATAGATAGAATAGAATAAAGTCCAATAAATTTGTTTCAGAAACGATCTATTGCTACGTGCCAATTTTTCTTTAAATTATATATTATGCATTGTTACATGTTTTAACGCTGTATACTTTGTAGCATACACTGTATATAAATAATAATTTTAAAACGTTGATCAATTCACGGTTAAAAAAATGTTACATATTTTTCTCTCTCTATTGTTTTTATTGGCCATATAATTTATTTTTTTTAACTATGTGTGTTGTGGCGCTTCGCATATTTTTTTTATTCAAAGAGCTGCCACTGGTATGTCGTAAGCCAATTAAAATATATCCTTGCTCATTAAGCTGCCATTCTGTATTAATTAAGTTAATTATCGTTAAGTCGGAGAAACGAGGAGAATAATTTAAGAAATTCTGGAAACACTAATTAGTTGCTTTATCAAACATATTATACAACGCTCTCCCTGTTGCTTATTGAGTTATATGCCTATATTACAGTACTATAAGACCAATCAATTCTAAATAAATAGTATGCACGTAATTTCCAAAAATATCCAGTCATTAAATTTATTCATATTCCTCTGTACCATTAATAAAATTGAGGATATTAAAATTATAAAAAAAATATATTGCATTATATGACTAATCCTTTGCATTACATATTTAGTGCATTACACTCTTCTACAAGGTGATTCAGCTAACCCGTCCATTAAAAGCTTATGGACTTGGGATATTTTTTGAAAATATAGAATCAGGTGTTTTCGAGGAAGTTTTATTCATCTAAAATATTTTCGCTTTTGTGGCTCTGGCACTTCCAGTTATACCGGAAGGGGCTATCAACTTTCCTATGTTAAATAGGATACCTTATATTTTTTTAGTTCTACGCTAAAATCTGCGTTTTCTATGGCACAACCTATATAAAAAAATTGGTACTTTTTGAGATGCTTAAATTTTTTTGACAAGTTTTGGCTCTGTAGTATTTGAAATGTTTAAAAATAAGGTTATGGTAACAAGTTCTTTGGCTATAGCTAGGTCGACTATCAAGATTCTTATCTATATTTATAGAACGCAACTATGTTCTGTTGGTATAATTTAAATTTTTCAAAAACTGCTTTACTACTAGTAGTATCTACATAATGAAGAAAAATCATAATCGCGAAAAATACCAAAAAAGTTTTAACTAAAAAAATATATACCAAATTTAACAAGTTTAACAAAGATGGATTTTCGAGAATTTCTTAGGGAATTATTAGTGTTTCATTAAAACAGTACATTTTTTGACATATTTCGATAGCTGTGAGATATACTTACTTTTTTTATATAGGTCTGTTTTATGAGATGTTTAGGATGCTTCATAACATTTCTGATTGTATTAAATATGTATTCTAAATCAAACAAATTTATCTTTATTTATACTAAATTAAAATTATCTTTATTTATATGTACCATACCAGATGTCAGCGAGATCATGTGTCAGCTCGTCATTTTTTTTTAATTGCATTAAAATTTTTAAGTTTAAAATTCATCTGTAGGAAATAAATAGTCTCGTTTTGACATACATATATTATTAACACCGCTTCCAGTTTTACCGAGAGTTACAATTTTAAATGGAACATTCTACATTTTAACATATTTCGATTGTGCATGAACTTCACTACATGACATGATTGAAAATTGTCATTTCTCTTAGATATGGTTCTCTTAGATTGTAAGTTTTTATAAAAATCTAAATTAATAATTGAAAATCTTTGTATATTGAAAAGTAGGCATTGAAAAAGAAATAAATATTTTTTGATATTTGAGCGCAATATTGAAAACTGTAGAAGTTATTTGAAAAAATAGAAAATATTTTCCTGATTTTTGGCCAATTTTTTTTTTCAAATATTAATTCTTATTTTTTGTTATCCTACAGGGATCGTTGTAATGTAAGCTTTAAGTTGGCATAAGTATTTTTTTTAATAATTAAATTTTGAAAATGGCACATCTTTTACGTAGGAATCCAACAATTTTAAAATTTCAGCAATTCATTTAGACTAATACGTTATATTTATACAAATTTTAAGCTTAAATTATAACTATTCCTATAGGGAAAGAAAAAATAGTTACTGTTTGAAATAAATAATAGTAATTGTTGCCCGAAAATCATGAAAATAATTTCATTATAAGAAATATTTCCTTTAATATTGCACCCAAACATAGAAAATTAACTATACAGTGGAACTTCGGCAATTCGGACACCCCGTAAACCGGACACTCCAGTCAATCGGACACCCGTTACAGTTACAGGATGTTATTGAAATTCCGACAAAAATAAAACATTCAGAAGCAGGACAGTGTTTTTCAAAATGTGCGCAGTGGGCGGAAGAAAACAAATTGAATTATCAAGAAGTCCTTTTAATGAAAAAAAATCTAGAACTTGCAAGCTTCATAACGAGAACATTACTCAAAAAAAAATAGTGACTTTTTGACTTGAAATATATTCCTTTGCGCCAGTTTCATACTAAAATAAATAAATTTGTTGGAATAAATAAACTTGACTTCATAAATGTTAATCAAGGATGTTCATCGAACTTCGGTAATCCGGAGAATTCACCAATCCGGACGAATACCTAAACTATATATATGTCCGGATTACCGAAGTTCTACTGTATTATCATTCCCAATGCCTATCTTCGTATTATCTATTTCCAAGTCCGCACGCCATCTTAAAAAAAAAGATAAAATTAAATAATTGTTTAGCAAATTTTATGTAAACTCGGAATATATTCAAACGTACAGGGTGTTCAAAATTTATTACACTTCCAATGAAATCTCTGTCAATTTCCACCGGGAAAATAAATTTAAAGTAAATCACTACCATCCTATACTGACCCTTTATTATTTGTTTCAGGTATATCCGAAAAGAGATATAACTAATATCGTAGAAAGCAGCCATTACTTGAAGATCGGCTCCTGGTGTAGAGCTGGTTCTACGCTCGGAACGCAATCACGAGGGAAATGCAAAACGGCAAGATGGGTGAAACCTTTCCGTTGTTTAGGTAAGTCGCCACTAATTACGGGATTTACTGTGATTCCAAATTATAAGCCCCTTATTCAATATTTTTGTGCACCGCGCGTACTGGAGGTGGAAAAAATTAATTATTGGGTGGGGAAAGTAATTAGCTGCGAGGCTTTGCTGAATAATAAAAAGACAGGCATTATGAATAAGCATCGTCTTTTAAAATACGTTGTAAGTAAATTTATTTATATGCTTTACTTTGTGCAACGCTATCTTTGTTACTTGGACTGCCTTTATTAATTTTCGATTTTTTTTTTTCAATTGTATTGATTCAAGAAAACATTTTTTATATTATCAAATTTGAAATATAATGTTCTGAACAAAATTAACATATCAGTGAAACTTCACATTATTTTCGAAGATTTTAAATCATAGTACCTATGTACGTGATATTATAATTAAATAATTCCCATAAATGCTCTATGTGGTTTATATCTGGGCTTCTTGGTGACCAGTCCATAGTTGGAATATTCACAAATCGGAGGTAGTCCAATTAATCGATAGCATTGCAGCAAATAAGCACGACAAGCATTTATATCACTCAAGAACGTATGGAATTCAACACAGGTATCAAGAAATCTGAAAATACGCTTTTTCAAAACCAACTGTACTTTACTGTACAACGTACTACTGTATGGATGAACTTCGTTCATCGAAAACAAAATACAAATCTTCATAAACAACTGTCTAAGGTGAATACTGAAAATCAGATGGCCAGAAGTAATGAGGAGCTGTGAGGAATAACTGGTTCTGAGTAAATAAAATCCCAAATTAAACGTTGAAAATGGAAATGGATTAGTCATACTCTGAGAAACCCAAATGGAGGCATAGCTCGCACGGCATTGGACTGGAATCCACAAGGAAAAAGAGAAAAAGGTCGGTCAAAAAATACGTGGCGCAGAACGGTTATCGATGCAGTTCGAGCAGCTGGTAAAGAATGGAGCGAAACGAAAGCTCTTGCCCAAAATATAATCCGATGTAGGCATTTCTTAGATGCACTATGTTTCCCTATGGAAAATAGTTTAAGACGATGATAATGATGATGATTATAGCAAAATTAATCGATAATAACCGCTCGCTTTATTCCAAAATTCCACTGATTAGCAAACCGGTTTGAAAATAGACTTCAGTCATGTATATTTTCGATTCTGTGATGAAAATCACAATTCCAAAACTGACTAAAATTACAATGGCATGAAAATTTCACTATATTTGCATGACAAATTTTGACAATTAAAAAAATATTGATATATTTGATCGATTTGATATATACTCGTATGATCGATCGTCATTTTTAATATCTCGATATTATATTAGTGTTATTTAAAAAAATCTAAAAAGTCATTAAAAAATAATTTATGATAATTTTTGCTTTAACTGCAAACATCAGTATATTAAATGCCATTGTATAAGATTTTAAAAACAGGAAATCAGTTTTCCATGAATATCGAAGACGTTTCTCGATGCGTATTTCCCCAGCCCACTTGGTATAATCGGGAGATGATTAAAGTTCAGTTAAACATAAGTTTGAATCATCTCCCGATTATGCTAACTTGGTTGACGAAACACCCATCGAGAAACGTGTAATGTTACAGTACTCATGGAAACTGTGTACTACCCCGCCTGTTTTTGTTTCAGGGTTCCAGCACTTTTTCAGAATATGATTCAGAATTAGATTTTAGTTTTGGTGTTCAATGATTGTTGTATTATTAGTGAATGATTGTAGAAAATAAATTGTATATAACTAGTGCAAAAAAGGATTTGAACTATAGTGCAAAAACAATCGATATTGTTGGCAATTTTCACGTCGCAGGCTAAAAATATGTTCAGAATTGATGCAGTATATTTTAATACCGTGCCCTATCAAACCAACTTAATAGATGAGTTCACTACTTCTTTATCATGATTTGTATGGCCATTAATACCACGTTATACTCGTAGCTACGCTATCCCACATAAAATGTCAGCCTCTAATTAAGAGATGCTCATAACACTTTTTGGCATGCCAAAATTCCGATTTTAAATTAATTAATGGTGGCCATTATGGGTCAAGGAACTGAATCCCCCTTTCATGCTTGCCCTGTAGTCGCATTAAAGACGGAATAAAGTCCGAAATTCTATAACGCATAGTAGAAAATTGTTAACGAGTTATTTCCAGTTCTCTAAGACCCCACAAACATGTGAAAAACTCCCAATATATTTTTTTATTTTCCTTTACAGAAGGACCGTTCCAGTCGGACGCTCTCCTGGTTCCAGAGAACTGCATGTTTGATCACATCCACAACCAGAGCAACTGCTGGACGTTCGCAAGGTGGAATTCCACCGCCGGAGTCGCCTGCCAGGATAAGGGGCTGCAACTTCGATCGTTCGCGATGTTGCTACCCTGCGGCATCTCCTTGTTCAGCGGCGTGGAATTCGTGTGTTGTCCCAAACACTTTAAAGGTAATTGGAACGGAAACCCATTCGATACAAGCGCTATTAAGTTTAGTTCGAAGAACTTTTACGCGAATGTCGGTTGAATTCACAGGTACCATTCTTGAAATACAGCAATAATGACGCAGCAAACAATTATATCAAATCATAAAATTGATGGTTTGGATCAAATCATAAAATTGATGGTTTGGATCAAATCATAAAATGGATAGGACTTTATTTGGTTTGATACATTTAACTTAGAAAATTTTCGAAAAATCTCCAAGTATTTGCAGAATATTTAATAATAATAATGCCTTTCTTAGGAATATGCAGGTGTTTGAAGTAAACTAACATTTCAAAGGAGTAGTGGTGATCGCTTCCACGAAATCCCAAACAAAAATCAAAGAAAATTAATACTACTAAATATAAATATTTCTGAAATAATTAATTATAATTAGAGCCGTTAATTTCGTCAGCATGCCAAAACTGCTACATTTGCGGCTTCATAATAATTGAAATAAAATAAAATAAGTAATGCTAAGTTATAAATTATAAAAGGTGGTCCAACCAAAACGCACGATGTTAATTGTAAATAAAACAAAAAGTTTTCAGAGAATTATCTTAATATTTTTTATTACGATAGAAGGATCTATGACAATTATGTGTGAAACAAAATATCGGCCAAATGCTCGCCACGGCTTCGGTGGCATACCTCTATCCGATGATGGTCCATATTTTCAATGACTCTGAGACTCGCTACGACGTGAGATTACACGGCCATTTAATTTCTCGCGCAAAAGTGCCATTGTTTCGTTGGCTGTGTGGCAAGTGGCACCATCCTGTTGGAACCACATATCGTCCAGGTCCATATCCTCAATTTCTGGCCACAAGAAGTCCGTTATCATCTCGCGATAGCGAACACCATTCACAGTAACTGCTTGGCCGACCTCATTTTCGAAGAAGTACGGCCCGATGACGCCGCCAGCCCATAAACCGCACCAAACAGTCACTCTTTGTGGATGCATCGGCTTTTCAACAATCACTCGTGGATTCTCATTTGCCCAAATGCGGCAATTCTGCTTGTTAACGAATCCACTGAGGTGAAAGTGTGCCTCGTCGCTGAAGATGATTTTCTTTGTAAAGTCACCATTCACTTCTGTCTGTTCAACCAACCATTCGGCGTATTGACGACGCTTGAAATGGTCAGTAGGTTTCAGCTCTTGAGTCAATTGAACCTTGTAAGTGTGTAAATTCAAATCTTTATTCAAAATTCGCATCAGTGATGTTCGAGATGTTCAATTGTTGGGCACGACGACGAGTCGAGGTTGACGGCTCTTCTGCTACATTATCGCGAACAACAGCAATGTTTTCCGCAGAACGAACTGGGCGAGCATGCACAGGTGTTTTCACATTTCCTACAGACCCGGCTTGCTGAAATTTGCGCACAATTCTCCCGATTGTGGACACATTTGGTCGATTATGCTGACCAAAAAAGTCACAAAGTGCACGAAATGTATTTTGATTTGAACGCCCATTTTCGTAAAAGGCTTCAACAATCTTAACGCACTGCTCAATTGTGTACCTCTCCACGGTTGAATTTGTCAAACACTGAAACAAAGAAATGTCAAATTAAGTTGGGCAAAAAACTTTAAGGTGTGACTCACAATTAACATCGCGCATTATGGTTGGACCACCCTTTACAACACTGTAAAATACTTTGTAAAATACCCTCCTAATCAGCGTTATCAGCTGGATTAACTCGATTAAACATTTGCCACATAAGATATGCTTCTACAATGGTTTCAGGGGGCAATATTCGTCGTGGTGAAAAAATGTTCTTATATGAAGAGAATGACCGTTCGACATCTAATGATGTAATACTTGCATAATTAAAATAATCGTTGCAAATATGTAACGAATCTGTAGACTTAAACACTGTATCTATGTGTGTACACCATCCACTATTTCGTACAGTTATTTTCTCGTTCGTAATTAATTTTGTTAATGGATTTCTTACTTCTTGATGAAATTGACCAGTTATATTAACTCTTAATTAAGTTGGGAGCTTTCTATAATTGTGTTGCCAAACTTATGAAAGGTTATGTAAATTGTTTAAACTACCGCAAATAAATTCCATAAATCGTATATACTTCTATATAGTGTGTGTATATATTTATGGGATATTTCAAAGCAGCGAGTCTTATGTGTCAAAACAACATGATTTTCAAAAATTATATATCTTGTGCAATAAAGTATATAGTCAAGGATACGTTGAATGTATTTAAGAAAACGAAATAATGTACTGAATGTTCATGGATTTCTAAAACATCTCTGATTCACTCTTATCGTTAATTTGAACTTCTAATGTACTTAGAAATCAGTTCGAGGCTTAAATGTCACTTAGTGGCCATTTCCAAGCATGTAAATAGCCCATAGTCTAGAGGTATACCATCTGGAAAATAAGACGGTTGGTTCAAAGTCGACACCTGATGCTACAGCAAAAACTGTAACACAATGAGCGTATGGGGCCAGGTATTGTCATGAAGAAGAAACATGTTCTCAACATTTTTGTTTTGAAACTATAACATGATTTTGCGCCAGGTCAGTTATCTATCCGCATGGAATTTTCTGAAAGAATACGCAGGCATGGCGCTAGGAAACTTCTACGTGGGAAATTATTTAATACTAATATGCCACTAGTAAAAAATTAAACGAGAAGTTACACAAAATCGCCAATTGCGATATTCTTCACAACATGATTCGTACATCACAATGACATATAATAGGAATGGTGGGAATATTAATAAAATATAATGGCTATTTAAGAAGCAATTCTTCATAACAAAATATTACAAACTACCAGAATATAAATATCTTTGTATTGCCCTAATATAATTCATTCTTTTACATTTCTTTTCGTATTTAATTAAAACCGAAAGAGTATAATTTATTACATCTAAATAAATCGTTCAAGTAAAGCCTAATTTCAACAGACCTTCTATTTATACTAAAAGTATACGCTTTTAAATCAGAAAAACTTTCCAGAAAGTTATTAAGACCCTTTTAGGTAATTGCTGACCTCGTTAAGTTATCCTGCTCCTCGTTTTGATCATGTTGTTTGCTTACTAGAATATCTCGTTGTCCAAACAAGCCCGAAAGGGTCGTTTCGGAGAGAACCAAGTTAAAAATTAAAAAAGTGTGTATGTTCGAAGCCCTTGCCCGCGTAAAGTTGGTCCATTGCTGGAAGGCATTTATCATTTATCATATGTTTTAAAATATATCAGATAATTGCTACAAGTCGATTCAGTAGGCACCTTTGTTCAATTGGAAATTTTGGTCAATATAACTATATTCTGGGCGGAGGGAGAACCTTCAAATGTAGCAACAAAAATAGGAGACCAATTTTTACAAACACCGAAAGGTTATACATCGTTTGACACACGTTTCGTCAATTAAGTTGGCATCAGCATGGGATGATGAAAACTGACTTTTCAACATACGTCTAATGTCTATTTATACCTATTTTCAATTTTTATGGTTTCATACACTGTCCACTAATAGCCACAGTATTTCTTCCAGTGAAGAAATTACGGTTTATTTAATCACTGGCAATCTCTCAACCTTGTCAATGTATTAGATTGATTCATAATTATCAGGCGTTTGTAAACAATATATATCATGAAAGAATAAACATATAAATTCAACAAAAACATGTTTAAATGCTATGAGAATGATATGAGTATGTTTTTTACACACATTTTTATCAGCTATACAGAGAAGAATATTTTTATGAAAAAATTAAAAAAAAAAACGAAATGCCAATTTTCTCAAAGAAGGAATACGCCTATATAAAACCTGATAATTATGAATCGACCTGTTAGTAAAATTTATAGAAACGGATATTCATCGATCACTCATCACCAAAATTTTAAAAAAATTACTTGTGGGAATGATCACATCCCGAGATTTCCTATTAAAAATTACTCAGGGGCCATAATAGTCATTTCTCTAGAGACTCCCTTCTTTGTTTAATCTGTTACTCTCTACCCACATATTTCCTGTGCTTTCTAGGTTTCTAATTCTTTCTAATTCTAATGAATTAATTCACTATATGAGTAGAATATCCATTACTTTTAGTCATATACCTTACCTGCCTTAATTACCCTCTTCTATTATTCGAATATATCGTTAACAAGCGAACAACTTAGCAAACAATGAACTAGAATGTTTAATTTTACCATTTTGTGTTGATAACATGATGAGAGTCATCATTATCATTAGGAATGTATCTAAGTTAATCTCTGTTATGTTTCTTTTTTGACCTGAAACACATTATATAAATACTCCAACGAACTGTTTTGTAATACAGCATATACATATATTACCACCTATGTTATTTAAAACTGCGTTATTTATGTGCGGTGATAAAACAATCTATAGAACTATTTCATTTATTCCATGTTCGTATTATGAAGCTGGAATTACTCAATTAAGAGTGTTTTGCAATCAGTTTTACGTTTTTGTTCGGGTTTGCAATAGCGAGCGATATTCACAATAATTATTGGCATCGATTTATAAAATCACGAGAAGAACTGAAATTTCAAATAACTATATAACGCAGTCAGTGGGATGTTTTTATCGCTTTGGCATCGATTTATATAGAGAGCTGTATTTATTTAAATACTTTACAGTTGAAACGTGACCATCAGCAGTTTGTAATGTGGCAAAAGAAAATTAGGTTATGAACAGCTTTGTAGTTTGATGTTGTGTTGCAAACTAAGGAAGATCAACCCCACCGGAAAGGACCCTTTAGTTCAACGACGAGTAAAGAAATCGCAATAATATTGCGCCGTACCTTCGCTCACATCGAAGGCACCTCCGGAGCATGCCTCTAGAGGCTTCGAATCAAAAAACAAAAGTTACCACGTTGTTCGCAAAGGTCGATTTACTATATTGATTTTGTCAAAATGCCGAAATTCTAACGAAAATAATTTCGTACATCGACCTAAAAGTTTCGTGATACACACGAAAACAGCCGTTTTCAAACGAATTTGAGCAAACTAGTACCGAAAGACGAAACAATGTTTCAGGGCGAGTTTCGGGAGTCGACTCCTTTAAACTTATCCCAAATGCCGATAGCCTGGTGCGGGTATTACCCAGCTTGGGATGATCGCATTTTTGCCCCTAAGAAACAGATGTGTCCTGTTCCGAGTACTAGCACAATATATAAGGGTTTCTATTTTCTAATATTTACAAAACTTAAAACATATTCAAATACCATCACGGCTATCAATAGGCGTATGTGGAGCCACGTGTGCCCACAAGGCTATCCCCAATCTACAAATTTCTAACTCTCACTCTTTTAGGACAGAATCTTTAAGTTGTCGAATAGAGAAGAAATATCCGACTTTAAATTATATTCAAGGGCCTGTTACGGTTTTAAATAGATAGTAATAAGAACCCCCGTATAAAGGTTGTGTTTTGCTTTCTTTGTGTTACGGATTGTCGCTTCGTAGAGCTTTGCTCTACTTTAAATTATTCTTTCCACCTAATTATGCGGTTACTGTCCCATTCTATTCATTTTTATGTAAAATCGGCTACATGTATGATATACAATATATAAACATTCCATATCACTATCATTCAAATGTCACGCTTAGCATATGTAAAAATGTAAATTAGTAAAATAAAAGTAAAAATGAATTAGAATCGCCGCGAATTTGAAAACCTTTGCGGGTAAAAACGAAAGAAAAGTCAGACATCTTTGTTCCTCAGAGTGCTTCTTCACAAATTATTTTGGTGGTATTATTCTGAATATTGCAGAAATTGTATACCTCTTATTTGTGTAGCAGTACACATTTCACTTGTTTTGGTGGATTTTAATATTGAAAATAATTGTATCACCAAATTATCACCGAAGATAATTACAACGGGTGAACATGGATTATGTCTTGTTGGCTATGTATATATTCCCTGTATATTTCCCATTTGGACTTGAGTGCATATTTATTCACACATAAGCAATACCAGCAACCAGCGCTTTTCCCAATATATTTACTAAACGGCTGTTTTCGTGTGTGTGTCAAGAAATTTTTAGGTCGATGTACGAAATGCTTTTCGTTCAAATTTCAGCATTTTGACATAATCAATATAGTAAATCGACCCTTGCGAACAACGTGGTAACTTCTGTTTTTTGATCCGAAGCCTCTAGAGGCATGCTCCGGAGGTGCCTTCGATTATCTTCGATATGAGCGAGAGTACGGCGCAATATTATTGCGATTTCCTTACTCATACCCCTGTATTATTTGGCATCCAATCGATCGACAGACATGATATGTCTGCTAGACAAATATCGCTTCAGTTTATGTGAGTGTTGCTCGTCCATCAACATAAACTCTTGGACAATATTAATCCACCAGTACAACTTCACATTATTAGTTTTATTTTTTCGAAGATTTAAGTCATAGTACCTACGTGATATTATAATTAAATGATCTCAACTAATGTTGAGCGGATTATGAAAAGCTTTAGAAAAAAAAAATTAGAGATGAAATTAAATCGTAGCAATTAATTAGCGTGTAGGTCATTTTCTAGCTCTTATCACTGCATCCCGCTTCGTCTGGGCATGATATGTATTGATCAAATGGTGAACGGTGTCCTGAGGAATATTCTCCTATTCGACAAGAAAGACTTGTTCAAGTTCCCTAAGGGTCATAGGGGTATGTATGTGGCGTCTAACTGATCGTTTTGGTACATCCTATAGATCCTCCATCGGGTTCATATCTCGACTTCTTGGTGGCCAGTCCATAGTTGGAATATTCACAAATCGAAGCTAGTCTAGTACCTACCTCTCTAGTGGGGCCGAGTATTGTCCTGCATAAAAATGAAATTATCCCCGACATACGAGGCATACGGCATCACTTGTTCTTCTACGAGGTTTTCTACGTAAAAATGTGCGTTCATGGATCTCCCCCGTATAGAAACCAAATCCGTGGGACCATCGAAACAAATTCCTCCCCAGAACATCATTGATCCACCAAAAAATGGGGATCCTCGGAGAGATATTGGAGCATATTCACAGAAAACCTGTTTCCTAGCTTCCTCCAGACTCATTGACGTCCATTTGGTGAATTAAGACTTACTCTTGTTTCGTTTGAAAATTTGCTTCCAGTCGTCAGTGGTCCAATTTACGTATTCACTTGCGAAACCCAGTCTGGTGAGTAGCGGTGCAATGATTGCTAATTGGTCTTCTATTGTTCAATCCTCGTTTATTAAGCCTTCTCCTGACCGTTCCTCCAGAAATTGCTACATTTCAACCTGCTGGTAGGGCTCTGCTTAGCTCTAAACTGGTAGATTGACTGTTTCTTGAGGCGACTTGCATAAGACATCACTCATATCTTGCATCTGTAGACTTCTTACGACCTTGTCCTAGAGTTCCACAGTAGCTTCCAAGTTAATTAAAACGTTTAACTGTTCGACGACTCATTGCTGATTGTCTAACACCTAACAAATTAGCCACATATAGCTGGCTACGTCCCTCGTTAATCAGAGTTACCCCTTTCACTGCTTCATCTTCTCTTCAGGTGCGTGGACGATTCATTTCTTTTACTCTAAGTGTACCGAAAAGTGTTTCTTTCGCTTGAAGGTTCAGTGGAAAAACGGCCATAGTCCGATCCATTGTTTCAAAAAAATGCCAATTCATGCCAATTTGAAATGTTTTTTGTATGAAATTAAGAAATATTTACCAAAACAAATTGTTCAAATATATCATCTTGAAGACGATAAATAACAGTAATGAAGACACCGATCAAGAAGAACCGTAATATGTACTTTTATATATGTAATATGTTTTTATTTATCACTTTATAAAACTTGTATTACAAAATAATTTTGTAGTATTAACTTAAGGTTTAACTTATTTAATAGATATGAATTAAAACACAATAAAATACCAAATATTTATATATTAAAAAAAAATCTAAGAATACTAGTGCTTAATTAATACGTTATTACTACATACTATTAAAATATATTTACTGAGCATTTGTACATTTGAACGAGCACAGTTACCTTCTCCCTTAACATATAAGTAGATATAAAAATAATAAAATAACAATACTTCGATATATACCTAATAAAATAACGACAATCCGATACCTTCATTAATTACTTATATCTATGAAGAAAAATTTTAAAATCGGTTATTTATTGGGTCGTCGGAGTTATCTTTTCTTCTTAAGGTATATAAAAGTAGATATAAAAATAATAATTAAAACATTATGTTCGGCCACTTTTTGTTTGAAATTTTTTTATTGAAATACGTAAACAGGAGAGAAGGTTTCTTATTGTTTGAAAGACGCGAAACGACTGAGAGACAATCGACCCGTGTGCGGAGGACAGACGCGCCCGTTCTATGGATCGAACGGACGAGAACTTGTATACACGATTATAACCGCGTCGGCCGCATCTCCGATCGACCCGTGTGCGGAGGGCCTAAGTCTACGAATCTGAAAGATCGCAAAATCTGTATCGTTTTCTTTGCTTTTTTTTTGCTTCTCTGTATCAAATTTAACATCAGTCCTGTCACATTTATGTAGTTGAATATACTTGATGAAAGGAAAGGGTTTATTATTGATAATACGCATACACGAAAATTTTGCGTCAATTCATGAAATATATCAGCGATAACTCCATTACCACTTACCACTTAGTCGTGTCAAACTCAAATTCTTATACAATTAACGTCATGCATAAAATAAACCAACTTCAATTTAATCTGGAAAGTGACACTTTATGACTATCCTACACGAAAGTTCCGAATATACCTTTTTCGAGACATGTAATACAATGAACTTACTGAAATTCTCATCGTATTGAAGCTAAAACTGTTTCTAACAAAGGATCAATGAAGTGTTCCTGTACTAACCGCGATATTACTTTCGCGAATGCTTTAATGTTAGAATATAACTTTTAGCGTAGATAGGAAGGAGTATATATTCTCTCTATTCATGAATTAACATTGTCAAGGTGAAATTATTATTCAATCGAGACGACCCTTTTCTCTTGCGCGTAAAATTTAATCTAATTCATTCATTCATTAATTATTGAGACATTGTGTACATTCTATATGTGTACTGAAATTTTACATTTGAATTGACAGTAAAAGCTTACAATTAGTTGAAATATCATGTACATAGTGCTTTCATTTCAATATTACCCACCCCATTTATTTCTTTTAGCGAGGAAAATTACTTTTAACCAAAAACCACATAAATTTTGATAAGTATCCCAAGAGAAATGTAAAGCCAGTGTCCCTTGCAATCTCCGTTTCATCCCCTTCCCCCACTGAAAAATTCTAAATGGCACTTCCTAGCTTCTTAAAAATAAGTGTCTTAAAAATTCTGATTCAACTTAATGAAACATAAATGTTTCATTAAGTTGAATCAGTTGACATGAAATTGTTTTCTTACAATCTTAGCATTTTTTGGTTTTCATTCATTCAATTTTGAAAAATAATTTCACTAATGTCATTCCCAAATATTTGAAAACTCTTTTGAGGCCTCTAGTAAATTGTGCTGTATATAGAATTGACATAATTTTATGTACAATTTTCTGAATCTCCTAGAAAGTTAGTGGAGTTGCCATATATCTACGTTTTATAATTAATTTATTTACTACGTGAGAACACCCGTTACCTCTAGCTACAGCCTTAATGATCTTTTCTTATTTGAACCTAGCTTTTAACAAAAAGAAAGCACTTTTATGGTCGGGGGTAATAAACTTAGAAACAAGGAAGAGATTTTTGAAAACGTATGTATGGAGCACGGCACTATACGGTTGCGAAACCTGGACGGTAGGGGAAGCAAGTAGGAAGAAATTAGAAGCTTTTGAGATGTGGTGTTACCGAATAATGATGAAAATACCGTGGACTGATAGGGTTAGAAACGAAGAAATATTAGAGAAAGTCGGCGAGAAAAGAACTATGTGGAAAAACATAAAGAAGAGAAGAGATAGAATGGTAGGCCACTTGCTGAGACATGGGGGAATAGTCCGCGATATTATGGAGGCAGAAATAGGAGTGAAGAAAGGCAGAGGTAGACCTAGATTAGACTGCTGCTCGCAAATAGTAAGGGATGTAGGTTGTAGCACAAGATAGGAGAAGCTGGGGATTAGCGTCCAACCAGTCTTAGGACTGATGACCTCATGATGATGATAAGAATACTAGTGTCTCTCATGTATACGAAAACGTGTCCCCAAAAAAAAACGAGAATTATTTTTTGTAGACAAGTAGGTTGTCAGTGCTGCCTTCTTCTACTGGGTCGCTTTACTAGACACTCTCCCTGCTTAGTTAGGCAAGTATAGTTCATGTGAAACCATTACACATGAAAACTTAAATAAAATAACGGCAGATACAGTGTCAATGCTTCATGACGCTTATGGGAAAGAAACTCTAAGCCAGGCAAGAATTTACGAGTGATTTGCCCAATTCAGAAATGGTCAAATCTTACCTGAAGATGAATCCCATTCGAGTCGTCTCTCAACGTTCAGAATAGACGAAGATATTCAAAAAGTGCGTTTGCTCGTCACAAAATAATCGACGAACTGGAAAAAATAACTGGAATTTCCCGATGTTCATGTCAAAGAATTCTAACTTAAAAATTTTAACACGGGACGCGTCACAGCAAAGTTTGTTCCAGGATTGCTTTCCGATGACCAGAAAGAGAACCGACTGAGAGTGTGCCAGGAATTGAAAAAACACGCACAGTCTGACCGTGTTTGTCAAAAGTCATCACAGGAGATGAATCTTTGTATTACGGCTATAAACTCGAAATAAAACAGCAGTCCAGCCAGTGGAAAACACCTTCATTGTTCAGACCAAAAAAGCACAGCATGTGAAATCAAATGTTGAGACCATGATGGTTAGTTTTCTCGACATCAAAGGAATTGTTCACGTTGAATTTGGTCCTCAGGGCACCACAGTGAATCAAAATTATTATGTAGAAGTGTGAGTGAGGCAACGAGATAAAAAAAAAACGACTTGAATTGTGGAGATCGGGGAACTGGTTTCTTCATCATGACAGCACGCCTGCCTACACATAGCTTTGAAAATCAACCAGTTTTTGACAAAAAACGGCATGCCAACGGTTTCGCACCTTCCTTACTCGCCCGACCTATCCCCTGCGACCTCTCTTCCTTCTTCCCAAGTATGAAGAAACACCCAAAGGAAAATTGTTTTCCAGGGCGTAGAAAAAGTTAAGAAAAAATCACAGAGATGTTTTGAATGGGCAGTATTTTGAAGGAAATTGATGTTATAAAAATGTTATCTTAAATAAAAAAAAATAAATAAATAAATAATTTTCGAGTTTCCGTTTTTCCGGGTATCCTCTCGTACATCAAATTCTAATACAATATATTGTCCCTATTTCTATTAATACCTCAAGAAAAGGTGTTTGTTCATTATTTTCAATTTGCTATTTTCTAATTATTTGGATTTAGTTGTGATTTATGTCTATCGCAACGCCAATTGTATATTTGTTTTATTAATATAATGATTTTATTACTTATTAAATTATACTCCATATTATACAAATCATAAATTATACAAATATAGTTACTTATATGTATTTATTTATTGTTCAACAGATTAACTCCAATTATAGGACAAACATAAACATACAAATTCAACATATAAAACTATAGTATGTCTAGATAAGAAAGAAAAGAGCAAAAAAAATTACTAGTGTAATAAACACAATATAATAAATTTAGTAATAATTGATTAAGTAAAAATGGATACACAAATATATAAATGGATGAAAAAATGATAATGGTAGCAACATGAACAATTAATGTATAGATTCAATTATTTATTATTAGCTACAAAAATTAATTTAGAAGCAACAACAATTTCTAATTACAGTATAGGCATCTAAACACAGTAAAAAATATTCCGAATTTGAAATTTCTCTTGTCAATCAGGTCTCAGTTAAGCCAATAATGTCGAACTCGTTTATACTAACAGATGAATAAAATTCGTTCACTTTAGTCCTTAATCCACGGACGTTTTGGTAATGTAACATGTGAATTCTATTATCGCTGTTTTTGGATTGTTGGGCTCTTTTAGTTTAAAGCGATAATTTTTGGAACACCACGTATATATTTAATTTTCAAGTTGGTTCCCCAGCTGCCATACGTTCGTTGAGTTGCCTCTTAATTGTCCGGTAAAGATTGATTTGTCTGGGAGTACGGTCCAATGAGATACTGATGTTTTTATAGTTCTTTGAGTTTTTTTTAATTTTTTGCCTTATGGATAATGTCATGAACAATAAACTCATCACTAAACGTAACTTTAAGTGAACGTGGAGCCTCTTCAGTCGGGTTAGATTTCCCTATGCGGATTGCTTTGATATTTCCATTTTCGGAAATAGACAATGAATTAAATGTCAGTTACCAGTTGTTCTTCAATTTGTATTTGTGTTTGGCTCCCTAAGTTAGGTCCCTCACTGACGCCAAAGATAATGACGTTGCGTTTTCTTTTTTCTCGCTCATGCATTTCCTCAAACTGGCTGTTTTCTGCTTCAACCGGTAAAATTTTTGTTATTTGTTGTTCCAGATCATTTAGCTTGGATTTTTCTTCTCTATGTTTTGTGTATATTTTATTTTTTAAAGTATCTAATTGTTTATTCACTTTGTCGATTTGTTTATTCATTCATCCCGTGTAGATTTTTGCAGCCCTAGCCGATATTTGTAAAGCAAAGGTCTCCATAAATTCCTTGTCGATAAAACAGGCCTTGATTATTTCTTGCGATATTTTTCTAACATCGGTTTCTTGCGCCTTAGTTAAAACCATGCTGGGTTTCTTATACGCAGTGATATGTGAATATACGCAGGAATATGAAAATATAACTGAAATATTTGTACTTGCTATGTGTGCTTGCTACGCTAGCTCAAGACATAGTATGCATGTATACGCCGCCATTGGAGAGGCATCCATATACATAATGTAGATGTGTCTATTCGTCTCTATTCATGATATTATGATTGGCCTTTCATCAGATTGCATTTTTATTTAAATAGTTGTATTTTTCACAAGCACTAGGCATTGTTTACACAACTCTGGTCAAAACAATATCATTGTTCACTAATTACCTATTTTATTTATTGAGCAGATACTCGTAGAAGTGACAATTCTCCCGGTGCTCTGTGTAATATTACGACGTGATCCGTGCTTTATATATCGATCGCGAGTAACTACGAATGAACTGTCATATCTGCGAAGGACACAAATATGAAATTCAAAATGAAGAATTTAGACAAACAGATAACGTAATATTCGCAAAGTTGAAAGCGATGTAAAGGAGTTATCTCTGAAATTTAAACGCCCTTCCGCTACATCGGGAATGGAACCGCATATTGCGAACGACTCCGGACCGTCTCTCTCTTTATGTTTCCAAGGGATTGCATTTCAAATCCGGTACGTCCGCCATCAAACTGTGTGTTACTACACGATATTTTATTGGTCGCCGCCGGCGCATATGAATCAGTCGCCCGAATGACCCACAATTCACTGCGAATTTTAAATAAATATGCCGAAAAGGGGCGAAGTTGCATTATTCGTTTCCTGAATTACGATTGGTTTGGAGTTATTTCGAATATAAATATTTATGGGATTCTGTCACGTTACACTCCACTGACTGGTTGGTAATGTATTGCATTTTGTGTTGACGATAAATAATCAGAGCTATATGCGTTTTTTTTTGGATGCATTAAACCAGAGGTCCCCAAACTTTTTTGTCTCGTAGACCACGTGCCGACATTTTCTGTTTTGGGTAGACCCCCTTCTTACCCAATATTGTTTATGGGCGCAACGCGTTGCTACTGGTATCAAATGTGCAAGTTTTTACAAGTTACCGCACTGCGACTACAAAGCGAATAGCCTTCTTATACAATTTTATGAAATATACATATAATAATTAGGAAATTTATATTTCTATTATAAAAAAAGTATTACGTAAGTACTTATAGTTTATTTCATCTCTTTTTCATTTGCCAAATAAAAAATCCCAAACGGCTCTTATCTCATACCGTGGCTTGTTTTTATGGCTAGCCTCAGGTAGACTGTTCCGTTTATCGGCAAGATAAGAGAGTTTTTTTATTTGTCAAGTAACGATGAAATGAATAGTACATAGGTACTATCTGTATTAGGTCGATTAATACATTTTAAATTAAACTAAAATTTTGATGACGACCTGCTTAAATGGGGTCCATTCTCGTGAACCCTCATCCACATCTCATGCACACCCAATTTTTTTCTTCATTGGTATGAACCCCCTGCAGGCCGAAGTCGACCTGTGTGTTTTCTGTGATTAAATTAATAATTTTATTTAATCACAGAAAACCATAAAATGTAACCTAATTCCTTTATTCCAGATAACATGAAACCCAAAAAACCCGTCGATTTGACCATCCTAAAGAAGGAACAAGAAGTCTTTGATAGCATAGACGACGATGACCTGGACTCCGATGAAGATGATGAGAAAGATGATCTCGACGATCTTGGCGATGACACAGAATTGTCCGATGATCCCAACATTGATGAGGATGACGACGACGAAGATGATGATGATTACGACGATATTGATTGGGATACAACTCCATCCAGTACAACAACTGTTTACAAGTCAACTGCGTCGTCTACTACAGTACCTACAACAACAACCACTACAAAAAGCACCACCATAGCTACTCCAGATCCATATTTCACACACTTCGATCCAAGAAATGAGCACGAAAGTTATAAGGAGGCGCAGGTAATCAACTGTGACCAAAACTAAATAAAAAATGTTTATAACATTAAAGACGTGATATATTTTGTATCAGTTGTTGACTGGATTATCTAGTAACGATTGTTTCTTTCAGACGAACTCGTGATGTAGTTTCATCTGACTATGAATGAAATTACAGATTCATAGAATCTGTAATTTCATATTTCGAGATAATTTCGACTATGAATGAAATTACAGATTCATAGAATCTGTAATTTCATTCATAGTCGTCATGAAGATATGAGAAAATATGATCAAGATTTAGAAGTTTAATAATTTGAATTTGATAAAACAAATAGCACTTCTCCGATACAACTTATCTAATTTGTGATACTTATAAGTGGTGTACAAAGAAAGTGTTTTTTAGGAACGTCTAGAGGAAACTCATCGAGAAAAGGTAACCAGGGTGATGAAAAACTGGTCTGATCTAGAAGAGCGTTACCAAGACATGAGACAAACAAATCCCAGGGGAGCTGATGAATTCAAACAGAGGATGACTCAGAGATTCCAACAAACTGTCCAGGCTCTCGAAGAGGAAGGCGACGCGGAGAAACACCAACTTGCCGCCATGCATCAACAAAGGGTCCTCGCTCATATCAATCAAAGGAAAAAGGAAGCTATGTCTTGCTATACTCAAGCTCTGAATGATGAACCACCAAATGTAAGTATCTCACAATTTCCTAAATGTTTTCAACCCCAACCCATATTTGAGTATTAAATCATTCTTAATTAAATATTCAAATAAAACAAACAAAATAATTCCATATTTGATTTTTCCTTGTTGGTGAGACAATACTTCACCCGTTTGTGATCCGACGAGCCGCCACTGTAATAAGCGCATGCATCTGGCATTAGTCAGCTAAACATTTTTACAACCACATTTTTACTATCCTGTTTTTCGGTAATTGTTCAGCTGTAGTTCGCGCTGTACCACATCTTTTAAAATAGTTACGCTTATTTTACATGCACTTGGAAATGCTTTTGATTTGTTAATAAACTTTGGTTCATATTTTCAGCCCATTCGGGTACATATAAATCTTCAAATATTTTCCTTATGAAACAGTTGTTAGTAAATGTGTCGTTCTCTCACGGCCTCGATAAAAACTAAGGGATAGAATGCACCTACCTGGTTTACTCTACACATCTGTATCAGCGTTTCTATAGTTCGATGTCGAAATAATATAAATCGATTCATATAAAAAAAAGAATATAGTATGAACTATCACAAGTTCTAAATTCTAATTTGTGAAATTGCTGCAAAATAACACAATTAATAGTGAAACTGAATCTGTAGGCAAAAATTTATAGGAAGTTGTCACGCTCTTTTAATGTTTTCTATATGAATCCGGAAGATTGCCCTCTGGGATATTATATTAGAATTATCCAAAACTACACGTTGCTCTTAATTAATTATACCATAATCTATCTCATTGCATTATTATTGGATTATTTATGGCAAGGTAACACTCCTTGTGGGCAAGCCTAGCTGAATATTTTTTTCCTAACTTGTACAAGTAATAAATAACTATTCCTTTGTAGACCCATCGCGTACAGAAATGCTTGCAAAAACTCCTCAGATCCCTTCACAAGGACCGCGCTCATGCCATTAGCCACTACCGTCACCTCTTGGCAAACAGCATAGAAGCAGCTGCTCGCGAACAGCCCAGAACTCTCGAACGGTTGACGGACATCGACAGGACAGTGAACCAAAGCATGCAGATGCTGAGAAGATACCCACAGCTATCAGATAAGATCGGCCAATTAATGGACGATTACATTCAAGCTCTCAGGTCAAAGGACGAGACACCCGGTTCCCTCTTAGCCATGACAACAGACGCAGAACAAGCCATTCTAGACAAATACAAGTCCGAGGTCGCCACCAAGCAAGCCGAGCGAGAACGGCAAAGGATCCAAGAGAAGGAAAGGAAAGAGCAGAGGAAGAAGGAAAGGACCGAACTGAAGGAGGAACAGAAACGCGTCGAGGAGGCTATCGGCAAGAAGATCTCTAGTTTCGATGAAGAAGTCATGGAAGATGAATCTTTAGCTGAAGAAAAACTATCCGTAAGCAAAATTTGTAATATATGAATGATCAAATTTTCATTGTTTTCTTTTTAGACTACATCAATGCCTATGCCAAGCAGTACAATTATTGAGATAATGAGTAATTCTGTAACGCCCACGGTAGGAACTCACAAAGAGGTAGATGACGCCGCTGTCCAAGAGGCCGTTGAAGAAGTAGCAAAGGCAGCTGCCCACAGACAGGATATTATTCGGGTAGCACACGTGATGAATCACGATATCAGTCATGGAGAACCAGTAAGTTTACTTTTATAAATAAAATAACTCTTTAACTAACTTCAAATTTTATCTAAAAAGTAGCGAATGTCACAATTCAATGTCACCTATTTAATAAAAAAGATTCGGTCTTCTTCTTTAGAGTATCCTGTACGGTAACATTAATTCCAAAACATTGAAAACTGAAATAAAATTATACTTTATTTCAAAAGCCAATACATAACATTATAAAAATGTAAGTCATGTATTACAAATGGATTTTTTTTTTACCGCAAAAGATGATTATACAGTCGCCATAAAGTTTGCACTAAATTAAAAATAAAAATATTTATTTCACTATTTTTTCATGTTGATCGATACCAACCATTTTTCATAAAGTTACAGCTTTTCAAAAATCACTGACGTCATATTGTTTGTAGATGACAGTCGTTAAATACTGACGCCTTATCTTTGACAGGATACAAATGGCGCGCGATTCAAATCCTATAGTTCGAACTGAGACACCCTATACATCACAGGCCTTGCCCAGGCAATGCCTTTTGACGAATTGAAAGAATTTCACTTCATACAACTATTTTTAAACCTCCAAATAGTGGCATGTGAATTAATATATGCCTTGATGAGTGCTGAAACCTGTCTAAAGACGATTTTTTTTTATTTTATTTTGGTATCACTTGTAGCTTTATGGCAGGACGCAAATCATATGTGGAGAATTTATTTAATATGCGTAAAAAATAAATTAGTTATAACTGTGAACTATGTATACATATTATTGATACATTTGATGAGTTCTTATAAATTATATTAATATTATAAAATTGTAAGGAAAAAGAAACCAAAAAAGACCAAAAATAAGACATTTTCTCTGCTTTTAGGGAAAGATACCTGGTGTAATTAGAATGTATTACATATAACACCTGCCTTGTGGGAGTAGTTTAATAATTATTTGTATTTTTTAGACATACTCTGTAAGACGGGAAGTGTACGGCCGAAAGGATGGAAAGAGCGTCTACTTCACCTTAGCCTTCGCAGGCATGGCCCTTATGGCCGCCATAATCGTCGGTGTAGCTGTAGCTAGACGCCGATCCGCTCGATCACCTCAGAGCCAGGGATTCGTAGAAGTTGACCAGGCTGCCACACCTGAAGAGAGACATGTAGCAAATATGCAAATTAACGGCTACGAGAACCCAACATATAAATATTTCGAAGTAAAAGAGTAATATGTAAAGTGAAACACCTGGACTTTTATTTAATTTTCAGAGATCGTTATTTTGCCTGGCAGCATTTAATTTATGATATTAATTTAAGCAATACTTTATGATGTTTTATCGATCGGTTTTGTTAAGTTTGATTTTCTTACTCGAGCTACTAGGACATGAATCATTCCATTACTTATTAATTTTTATTGTACTTAATAAGCAACTTGATAATAATTCTACATATGCAAAGTATAAAATATATAAATATTTTGGAAATTATGAAAACTTTAATAGTAAGTAATAATTTTTGAATATGACAGTCCATGTTTACATATTTAATGTAATCATTTATAGTAATTATTGTAGTGGTACACTAAATATACATATTGCGATATTAGTTAGTGAATAAACACTGTGTATCATTACAATACCAAATTAGTTGCTAGGTGTATATGGTACCCTCCATATTAAACTTAATAAAAATTAGATTATAAAGTGCATGTTAATCAACAAGCTTTTGTACAAAGTCTTTTTATTTTTGTTACGACTTTATCAGCTTTATTCACGCCCCTATCCCCGACAAGTAACCCAGGAAAATATTACGAGGACAGGCCACAGAGGAAAACTCACGGAAACACCAATAATTTAACTTCCACTAATTGGAACCTCAATTATCCGCCATATTTCTTTATCATCGCCCATTGCAACACAATTGCGTATACGCTTCTTAAATTTGAAAGGCTATCAAACATGATTACCATTAGAAACTGCCACAACAGACCTACAATAATTTAAATCAAAATAAGCAATCTATATTTCACAAACTACTTCCATTCTATATTCCCCATCTTTTAAAACCATTTGATATTCTAGAAAAACTCGTCAAACACTTATTTTGGATAATTTTCACCCCTCCTTACATAGCTTTCCACCTACGAACTTATAAGTCTCCTTTTCCTGGGTGATCCCAAAAGAAGACCAGTTGATGGTCCATTATTTAAGCACAATAAAACCAGAATGAATCCTCATACGCGTATCTTTCCTAATATGTTCCACTCTGGGATGAAATAACTATGCAGGAATAAGGCGAGATAGCGATACGACGCATTCAAAAAAAGGTTTCTGTTGATGAAGTGAGAGGAAAGTGAAAGACGGACAGTATGAGTTGAGAGTAAACCGTTTGTAGATAACACATTAAATTATAAATTGTTACGCCCTTAAAGGGATGGGCGTAGCAACCTTTATACTGAATGGCTTTTATTGATAGCTTATACCATAATTTTATCCTACATATATATAAATTTATTATGTAATTTTTTCTCCCACAATTGTTGACTAGCAAGTGCTGGGAACAAATAAAAGCGTGTTTGATGTGCATATTTAGTATTTTTCCCAACAATTTTCATAAATAAAACGTTTTTACCTATATACTGTGTATCTCCCTGTACACTTTTATTTTTTTTACAGCCATTATTTCTCTTAGTACCTTACGTTACCTAATCTTAAATAGGTTAGTTAGCATAGTTATTATATGTTTTGTGGCCATGTAATTTTAAATTTAATGTAATAAAGAACTAACTTATTATTTTATACGCTATTTTATATACCCTTGTAAAAAATTAAACCAGAAATTGGGGCGCTTCTTCCACCAGGACATGGAATCTAATTAGCTACCTTTATGGTTATGATGCTCTTAAATAGCGGACAGATGAGTTCGAATACAGCACGACACAATGTCATTAAAATAAATTAAGTAAATATCGCTCCAATGGCAAACAATTAAATACAAAGTAAGGTAGCATATTTTCTAAAGGTTTATTGAACATAAAAGATCACGGTCCCTAGAATTTATAAGAATGCTGTAAAATTGTTAATGCAATATGAAGTCAGGAACCACGAAGAAAAATTACATGTATTCACAGGCATCCATTTCTAACAGAGACTAACACCGGAACCTAACCTAACCATAATAAGGAGATAGTTAGGTTAGGTTAGGTTCCTTCAAGATAACAGCCTATTTAGTTGTTAATATTCATAATTAACTTTTGGAGCTCCCCATATACTAATCAGTACATGTGGCTTCATATAGAGGGCGCGCGATTAAAAATATTACAATGCACGACAATTGTATCGGAATTGTAAACATTTGAAGGAAATTAAGAAAATCGTAATGAATAATAGGTTTTATGACGGTTTAATATGTGATATGTATAAAGGAAGTGTTGTAGCATCTACTAGTATTAATATTAGCTACCTATGTAGTGTGAAGTGAAAATTATTTGATAAGGAAAGTGGCGTGTATTGCGGAAAATTCATTTTCCCGAAAACTGTGTGCGAACGGATGAAACTGAAACCAGATTCGTGTGCAGCACACTCGAAAATAGGGGGGGGTAGGAAAAATTTGGTAAACATTTTCAAGACTTTATCACTTCTGTAAAATTATCAAAATTTATTTCGACTACACTGTAAATTTACTTTCAATTAAAAGTAGTTTTTTCTTTTGATAGAGCCCAAGAGGAAATTTTACAATCATAACATTGTTACATACCCTTAATTATTATCTATCCTACCTCTATTGTGCAAGATATACCGGTAACATTTGAACTGAATAATACCTACCGTAATTCTTCTCAGCGCAGCAAATCACGCTATAGAACGTTTACTTGACAACTTTTAATCACAACTATCAAATAATCAAATACAACACTTGTTCACAACACCGGTCCTTTTGGTTATCTTCGGTACTGTAAGTACTTAACCTAGAATTGTTCAACAATCGCGGCGTAAACGGAAACAAAAGAAAATCTAACATTTCGAACGTTTGCGGCTGATACGAAAAAGTAGGTCTAAAAAAACAAAGCCAATAGCAGATATAAAAATGGTAGTTCCAAAGTAATAATGACAAGTTCATAAAATCACAGAAGTTTCATAAATGTCACTGTCATTTGCAGTACAGGATGATACATTAGAAATGGTCAAAATAACTTTTCAATTAGCAATTTTCGCTTTTCAATTGCATCTGCCTCTTATGGAGTTAACTCAAAAGAGCTAGACGGAAATATTCGAACTAGAAGTGAAATGAAGGCATTTATGGGCAAATTATTTTACAGATCTGAAGTATATTACATTTTGTACTTGCGATTCACATTCAAAGTAATCGATTTATAATCATCCATTATTATTTTAGTGTATATGAGAAGTGAGGCGACTTGATAGAACACCATATAAAAAATGCGCCCACCCTAACGCTTGGTGACCCGAGATAATTGAGTTTAGGTCGAGCAGCATTACTGCGCTTTATGTCATTTCGTTGTAGATCTGCGCCGCTGTTTCCCACACTAGTCTCGCACCACCGCGAAAAATTAAAGTATGTCATTCATACCATGGGAGCGATGACAAACAGTAAGGGCTGACCTCTCATAGTTCTGGCTCGTTGGACTCCAACGGCCGGCGCCGCTTCGGACACTCTTCTCTTATTTTTTCTTGCTTCGCCGACTGTCTAACTCCTCGGAAAATTCCGTCTGTCGCGAGGTCCTCGGTGTGTGGATTTTTGGCTGTCCCAAGAAGTCCATCTTTCCGATACATTGTGCCGTTCCGATTTCGATCGTCAGGAGATTTGAACTATGATGTTCTGAACTGATTTTCAAATATCAAAGAAGTTAGCTGGCGAGTTATAAATACTCTCATCATTGCTCATTGAATACCATTTGACATAGCAGTCGGCTCTGCAAAACAGCAGTGCGTCGAAGAGTCAGAATTGGGGATCTGATCTAGTAACTCAATTGACTAAGTCTTGACTCGTTAGAATGGATAAAATAAAAAAATCTTCCATTTATGGGAAAGCGGTATTAAAAAACAGCAATAATATACAATTACCTTTATTAATTTAGACAAATAATATAAAGTAATAACTAAATCATTATTTATCATCTTTGTCTCCTTGGTTAGAATTTTTAAGATCTGAAACAATTACATTACAACAAAACTCAAATTATTCAAATATAATTTCTATTTACAACTTATGTGCACAATTGAATCTTTATTCAATGTCATTTGTAATTTTTCAATTTTATATTCAGATACAGTGATTGCCAAAAAGGTTGTACTATATTTTTTTATTTCAGATTATTATTTTATTTCTTTTTTTATGCCGATGATTCATGCACATCTTAAATCTCAATAAACAGGTATTAAATATACTGAGTGATTTTAAGTTTAGAGGGAAACCATACTTCTAAAAATCATCAATGAAAAAATTTTATCATTTATGAATTTAATATTTACCTCTTTTTCTATGTTCTTCTGTTTAATAAATATTCAAACGTTAGAAGAAATACAACATTTGAAAGAAGAAAAGTGTAACAAATTTATCTATTAAATAAATAAAAAATGTAAAACTAATCATTTATAGAAAAACTATGAAAAGAATAATAACTGAATATGGTAAAAAACTAATAAACAAATATGAATGTTTTCCAAAAGCTTTTAGCATTTTTAAACAATAACAAACTCTTATCTGTGGTTTTCAGAAATGTACAAACTATTGGCATAAAGTATCCAACAAAATCACTTGGTGCTAACTTTTTGGCACTCACTGTATGATTATTTAGAATGCAATAGTGTTAAATGTAAATTAATATTGAAACAAATACTACCACCTGATAGAACTCAAAAGCCAGAACCCATCACATCACGACTATGACACGGAGGAGCATAAAATAACGTTTCTTACCTACCATTTTTTCCTTCATCTCCGATATGACCATCGTCGGGCATCATCCCTTGCATCCTTTCCGCCTCTATCGGTGCAGGGCCCCCGTACATCGCAGAACCGTCCGCCGGCATTTGTGGTCCTTCCGGCGGCGTTGCACCATGTGGTGGATACGCATGCGGGCGATTTCCGTGTGGCGGATACTGGGGATAGCCTTGGTGATAGTAACCATGTGGGGGATATTGACCTGGAGGACCAGGGTACCCCTGCGGATGTGGGGGATACCCTTGCTGCTGTGGCGGGAAAGCCCCGTAGCCTGGATGAGGAGGCCTAGGCGGAAGCGGTACAGATTGCGGATTTGGACCTAAATCGTGATGATTTTATTAATAAAATATTGTACTGGTACATTTCATCATTACCTTGTGGTGGATATTGCTGCTGATACTGCGGAACTTGAGCTGGTGGCATCATGGGATTCTGATGAGGCGGGGGAGCTTGGGCAGTTGGCGGATGTGCCACGTTTTGATTAGGTTGCATATGCGGGGGCACGGGACCGTGGCCTGGAGCAATATTTGGAGCGGGGGCGCTAGCAGCTACGTTTGGAGGAATACCGACAGGATGGGGCACCATAGCCGATTGACTTGGGGGCATTGCATGGGGAGGGGGAGCATGGTGATGAATGGTACTGGAATGAGGAGTATCATTAATGTGTGGGGCATGTGGTGGAGGATGCGAAGGTTGTTCCAGATGCGACTGGAATGGGGGGTTAACAGGCTGGTATTGATCAGTTAATACTTTATTGCTTTCATGTGGAATAGGCCCATTCGATGCTGGTGGTTGTGTGTGACATGGTGGATTTTCTGCCTTTATTGGAGGGTCTTGTTCCATAGGCTATGGGTTAACAAATTCGATAATAAATTTATTGACATTGTAGCATCTATATATACAGAGTGAAATATAGTCAGAAAATACAGAGTGGCCTATTTAAAATATCCTGGAAGGTTATCAGAACAAAAGAAATGCATATTTTTATAATATAAGAATTGAAAACGAGAGAAATCTGTGTAATTTTGTCAGAAATTTACGTCTATTCTTTGCATGGAGCTACAGGAAAATGTAACCAATAGACTGATTATATACAATCATTCAATTGGAAAGTAAATTTGTTGCTTATATCGAAATTTCAAACTAAGAAAAAATAAATAAGGAAATAAACTACAATGTCAAACTAAACACTAGGCATTCCAATAAAATGTAGAAATGGATTCAAATGGCACTTTAGAGCACCATTTTCAGTACTCCGAGATTTTACAAAGCCCACTGTAAGAGTGACAATTCATGTATTTTTTTTTTTTCGTACATAGTATAAAGTTAATTTGTAATTAACACACATGTTCAGTATAACTTATTACATAAGTATTACCAGTTTATAATTTGTATTATAATTGTGTATCACTGTAATTTCTGTCCTGTACAGTCCCCTCTGAATTTTAAAAACTTATTGAAAACTGACTCTCTGGTAAAATATGTATATACCCGTGTCGAAATAATATGGAGTGACTCATCGATGACATATGGATGGCTCAGGGACAAGAAGTGTGCGGAGAACGAAATTCCATAGGCGTATCAATTTGGAGGGGGCAATATATAAAAAAAATAACAAAATAATACCAACACAATTGAAAAGGGTTTTAAGTGGATTTGTAACAGTTTTGTAGTTAGCAAACAATGTAAGTATCGTAAGTTATGTAATGTACTTATTTCATGCTTACCCAGTCAGAAAATCTCCTGTTAGCATATCCTGATATAACAGACATTTTGGCAACATGTGCCATATAAAGGGACGTATGAGTAGCAAGCTACACACAAGTGGCCCGTCTGAATCCATATATTGACCTACCGCTTTCACTATTTAAAACTATCATTATATTTATGCCACACCACTAACACAATCTTTATTTTAGTGTATCAACAACACCGTCACAGTTTCTATATTTGTCACAATAATTATATATGTTACATCACTAACACAGTCTTTATTTTATTGTATCAACAACACCATCACAGTCATTATATCTATCACTATACATATATGCCACACTTATTATGTGCCACACACATATTTTATTTTATATTACCAATCACTGTCACTATCCCACTATCACTATGTTGTGTCGCACTGAAAATATTTTCTTAATGTCATTATTATAAGAATCACTCACTTCAGACAACACGGCTTCCACTTGCAATATTACTATTCCACATTTAGTCACTGTCACTATCAAAATCACAACCACTGGAATTGCTATCGCCTAGATTGATTATAACTGGATCTATCAACGCTTCCACTCTTGTGTCAAGATCCCACATGCGTTGTTCCTATTTCTATACGTGCACAATACACTTGGACCATGTTTCCGCGGTGACGCGGCTGATAGCATCATTCAACAGCAATTTGACCAGTTTAAAAGTCCTATTATTTCGTGCTACGTCCGTTTTTATTTGCGCCCAAATCAGCTCTATGGAGTTCAATTCGCAATGATATGGTGGTAGACGAAGTATTGTTACATCATGAGCTTTTGCCATTTCATCTACTACATATTTAATGTACCGGCTCTTTTCTCGCTGCGCAATTTTTAATTGCACTTTTAACATGGTATCGCCACAATTCAGATTTTTAGATTTTAGGATTTCTGTTTTCTTCTTTTTTGCACTTGTTTCTTCTTCATCATACTTAATTGCACGGTACACACTACTTACACAGAATTTTGTTAACAAAGAGCATACATCAACTGCCTCGGTTGTACTAATATCTGGGTGTCGCGCCCGAATTCCTTCGTAGGCGTTTTTAATCATTTGAAGTTTTTCATTTGTTAAATGTCGCTGTTTTCGATTGGAATTCTTCGTCGTAGAACCACTACAATTTGCATCCGCTGCTTCCATGTTAGAAAAACACTAAACACTCACTTTTATCGCAGAATATAATAAATAAACAATTTCCCGAATCCTGAATTAATCGCACACAAACACAATGTAACGCCACTGGCGCGCCAAAATCTGGGCTAAACGACGCATGCGTCACTCTATCGATCGACATTGATCCGTGCCGCCAATTGCTGACCAATCGAATTCAAATGTATTTAAAACCGCCTAGAATGATTGGCTAGCTTTGCTACAATAGCGCACCAGGCGGTACAATCGATTATTATGCGATTCGGAATTCAATAGGAGAGGGAGTAGTTCGCATTGAACTACTGTTTCTATCGAGCGGCACATAAAATTTGTATGCACATAATAGGTGATTACACAAGAAATAGACAAACCGTTGAATAGTTATGGTGGTCTGATATTATATATGAATCACTCCACATTATTTCGACACTGGGGTTATAGTACATTTGCATTTATTTTATAGAAAAGCACATAAATATAACTACATGTTTGTTCAATAAATAAGAAACAATACTTTCAGTAACAAATAACAAACATATCAGTTCCATAAAAGCATTTAAGACACCCTATAAAAAATATGCGGTGTGTCTTAAATCCTTTTATATAGAATTGTGATATGCAAATATTGTTTTTTATTTAGTGAACACACATGTATAGAAATATACATAGTGAAAATAAAGCAAATGACAAATTTGTAATTGTGAAGGATTTCAATAAAAATACACAACCCTTACTTTGTATTATTGATCTTCACAATCAGTGAATTACTGATAACATGAGCATTTAAGATTTTTGGTCGGCAACAACAGGTGGCCATATATTTTGTAATAGCTCGCTAGCCACTTTTATACTGATTTCTTTAAAATATGCATAATAAAAAATAAAATATGGCACCTTAGGATTTTTGGAGACAACTTTAACTTTCTAAAAAATGAATTTATACCTAGATGTACATCTTGTATACGAAATAAAATTAAATATGAAAAAACAAAATAATTTTCGAGTTATAAAGGATACAAATATTAAATTAACAAAAATATATTCAAACCATTGGTTTTTTGCAAGCCACTTTGACCTTGACTACAAAAATGCTGGATTTAAGCATTGTACTTATATTCTTTCATTATATTTTGGCTCCCATCTTATTTCCTATTTTAAAAACAGCATGACAAGTTTTACCTGTATATAGCGCAGCAGTGCTGGCTGTATTTGCAACAGAAAAATCTCATAATTACACGTAATATATCATGAGTCAACCTTTACAAAAAATATGCTAAAACTTTTAAAAAGTCGTTATAATGCCTAATAGAGATTAATCAAAATACAATTTCATCTGTTCTTTAGTAGTCGTAACAAGCTTGGCATATTTAATGTACTTCAGAGGGTAGACAACTGCCAAGCTGGATTAAATAAAATAATTCAAACACACAAATACCTCTGGATGTGGCTGACCATTTTCCTGAATAGGTGCAGATGAAACAGGAACATCCACTATACCGTTTTCCTCAACTTTAGGTTTGATATCTTCCTGAGCTTTGCTTTTTTCTTTTTTTAAAATGTCATACTGTCTCTCGACCATCTTCTGGAACGTGTCATCATCCACGGCCGGTTTACAGTGCTAAAAAAATTTATGTACATTCATACATAATTGCAGCCTGCAAAATTCAACCTTTTTTAGCTCCTCTTGAAATTGTTCGCTACTTTCGATAAATTTCCTCTTCTTTGCCTCGAACTTTTCCTCGATTTGCTGTAATTCAGCCTCGAGTTTCTTCTGGTGCATCGTCAACGATTGCACCTGTCTCTTCAAAACTTGCATGCGTCCTGTTGTGACTACTGACCTTACGTCAGGGACCACGGTTTCGGAAAATATCTCATTAATTAGCCTGTGGTTTCTTAAATATCTTGCGTATGCAACATGCTTTACGGAATACCCATCATCCTGGTCTGTAAATATTAATTCAAGAACGAATCTCAAAGGTTTTACTTCATCGCACACTTACCGTCCTCATCTTCAGCGGGCTGAATTTCAATCCTTCTATCGGCTGCTGCCTGTTGCTTAGCAGAACTACTAGTTCTTTCGTGGGTTTCGCCGTCTGGTCCTTGGGCAACTAAAATTAGTTTGTTTAAATGATGGGGTGAATGATTTAGGAAATGCAATGAGTATAAGCGATGTTTGTGGTATTTAAGTCATCATTTTATAAAGTAGTACAACTTACCTGATTTTCCCTTATTTTTAGCTGCTACAAATGCTAAATAAGCTGGTGAACTGTGATAATTTTTCAAAGTTTTCTCATACTCCAACTGAAAGGAAACGTTATGCAATATTTATACACACCTTGTTTCATTTAAACGAAGAATATTGATTTTAACGTCTTATTTATTATATATTCATTTGAATATTTAATTCTCCTACATTTGCAAAAAAAAATTATTATTTTGTACTACTCTTCAATACTATGTAATACACGAAACCAAAACATTTTCAATGTAAAGAATCAGTCATTAACTACCAAATTAGTCGCATTTTAATTGTCTTTTTAAACATCATTCATGTGATTGTAAACATTCACAATTATTAGATCTGTAATCTGTGATAGAGTGGGCTATTTTGGTCTGGGTTCCAGTGGTATAGACTGAGCTGTTATTACCTTTTCTGACTCATATTCTTCCACAAATTCGTTCTTCCCCTCTTCAGGAAGGTCTCTCCACATTTGACCTATGATCTTTCCAATCTCCCATAATTTTAAATCAGAGTTCTGCGCCTTGACTGTATCCCAAACTTTCTTGCTATATCTCATATACGGCATCAAAGGCTTCTCTGGAGCCTTAGGTGGTTTTGGCGTCTTTGATTCACTCTTCAATAATAGAAAAACAGCAAACAGCATCATATATTTAAAAACATGATCATCATATAGCATTTCAAGTGGACAGCCGACTTAAATTATTTAAATAATTTGAGTTTAAAAAACTATCGTCTGCAGGAAACACATGCTCTTACGTGAATGTAATTTAATTCAAACAGCTTCAACACTTACTGTGGTATTTTTACCAATTTTTTGAGGTACAAAACCTGGATGGCCATTTGGAGTTGACACAAATGGATTAGTCTCCTTCTACAAATCAGAAATAATTATTAGATTATAAATATCGAATTTTATTGTGTGATACTTACACTTGAATTCGAGCTGGACCCTCCAGAAGCCCTTAATCGTTCTACAAAGAAAATAAGTCAACAAAACTGGTGTCAAAAAACATATATATATATATATTTTTTAAGACATTCATATGTATATTTTACATTTAACATGCAGTTCTTTTAAAAATCAATTCCAAGTAAACCTTATCAAACTTACCTACTCTACAATACAAATTTCATAATACATAGCAAAAAAAATAATAACAAAAAAATAATACCATATAAAATAGTAAGTAATATACTCATCTAATCTAATAAGTATATTCTAAAAAAATGTTGCTGATGTAAATGCTGTAAGAATACATTTTTTGGTAATTGTTTTTGAAGCCCTCTGGTAATTTTGTAATAAGTCTTAATAAAATTAAGACTTTTATGAATTAATGAATTATAAAATAAATATGTACGAAACCAATTAGGGTAATAAACATTCAAATTCCATACTTACAAAATAGAACAGATAATTCTTCCATAAAGAACAACCGTTATATGATTATCTGCACACCCATTTTTCTGCAACTTTACCCCTACTTAGGTATAAGATCAATTTAAGAAGCAGCAAATCTGGTATGCTGTTATTAAGAGAAAATATGTCTTAACTGATTTACTACTTCCCAGAAAGCAAAGTAAACCATTATTTTGAGTAAAAATAAAATTATATTAGCACCAGTAAAAATGAAATATTCGCAAAATTTTTAAAAACATACACACAGAATGAAGACTTTCTATAAGAGTGTTAATATAAAGGAAGTTGGCAGTTACCTTTCAAAATGTTGAAAGTCATGGGAGCGCCTGCGGACAGCAAATCTGAACAACAAACACAAACAAAGCAATCAGCACTATTCTACAAAATATACTACGGCTTTTACAAAAATTTTACATATATAAATAATATATATCATTATCATGCATAATACTTAAATATCTACTGTTTTATATTTTAATTATTTATAATTATACTTACGTCGCCATTTTTGTAAAACTCGTAGTAAGCCAGGCTTACTTAAATACAAAAGAAATATAAATAAATAATAACATGCTTTTAATTCCATAAGAGATTCCAGATGCTAAACATACTTATAATGATATTCAATATATTAAAATAAATAGCATCTTCAATATACTCATGCGATCACAAGCTGATCTAAATAAGTTGAACTAAACTTTACTGTATAAGTACTACGATAACTCGAGGATTGTTCTAATGGTTTGTCATTTGTTAAAGGAAAAATTCTTACGATTTGATGTTTGGGGGCTTGGCATTTGAATGGCCACTTGTTTGTAATTTGCTGGCAAAGCCATCGTTCTTCCCTATCCTAGAAAATGTTTCTTATTCACATCCACCTAAAGTTGTAATAAACAATAAGCATATATGTGGTTTAAGTTGATATTACACTTAAATTTTAAGCCATTCACATATTACTCTAATAAACTTTCTTAACCTTTAATTAATCCTCTGTTCCTAGTTAATTTGACACATCAGCCTTAACCTGTTTATGATACTAGTATAAGAAAACATCTACCCATCTACTTTCAATTTAAGCTCTTCCAATATGGCAAATAAAAAAGGTAAGTGAGTCGACGCTAATTTTCATGTAAAATTGTGACTATTTCACTTCCTTTTTTCTGAAAAATTACAAATACAAATACAGCGTCTCCTAAATACGTCGCTACGTTTTAGAAGAAAGAAGAACGGTCAACAGTCAGTATAGCCAACATTGTTTGCTCAAAATACGGCAAAAGTTATTGTACTGGACGAACTGGATATTCATAGTGAGTATCTATTTCTAAATTATACGGTTTAATTTTAGCTCTATTTTACTTATTCGAAACTCGTATGTAGTCCCATTATCAAATTATATTTTTAATAAATTAATGGGTTCACTATAAGACACAAAACTAAAGTCAAGAAGACTAGAGAACTACTCTCTAGTCTTCTTGACTAAAGTATTTTAAAAACAAAGTTTTAATACCAATACGATAAGTCTCCGAAATTTTATATTGTGTAAAAAGTATCCTTTCAGCTTAGAAACTGAAGTGCCATAAATTAAAAAGCAAGAATTTTTTGCTATTAGTAATGAGCTCCGATGTTAAGAGAAATGTCTAAATTATGTAATTTGCCTGAGACTAGACTAAGATGTCTGGTATGGTGTAAATATTTAAGTTACTATTCATAGAAAAGTGTAAGTAGCTTTAGAACATAAGCAGTATTTAGATTAACAAATTAAATTATTGTAATTCCAACGGATAACTAAAAATTCTTGGCAACATTGATATACTCGTTTAGAGGCAGTAAAGTTTCATAATGAGATCTAACGAGGATGTGTTACTTCACAATATATACTATGAATAAATGTAAATCAGAATTCTGTCCTTTGTACTATAAGCATATTGAGACAAAACTAAAATATGTGATACTCCCCCTGATACTGATCTCATAAATTTGGTATTAGGCATTTCAATTGCTACTCAAATAAAAATTTCACCAGAGAATATATTCTATGAGTTCATTGACATAATGCCTCATGGAATTAATTTAAATATAACCTAACTTTCTGTTCCCATAACTTTCTCTTCATCGACGCTATTCTCTTATTTCTTGAATTCGAAAGTAAATATGGATGTTGATAACCAATCTAAGCAGTCTAAAACGAAAAAAAATAAAATCAGGAAAGTTATATGTTTTGATAAAGAAATGGTGACAAAGGAAAATGCAGAAGCATTTCTTTTAAGTGAAATAGTTTCTGAAGACAATATAAACAAAAGCAATTCATTGGGCATAGTTAATTTTAAAACAAAAACAACGGATGAAACATACAATAGAACAGGTTTTGTTAGCATAGGAAAAAAGTCTGACACACAATATAAAAAATGTAAACGAAAGACATCTCAAATGAGTGAGGCAACGGTGACCATTCAGAATTCAGATAATGGTATAGATTCAAACAGTAAAGCAGGAAAAAAGCTGAAAAAAAACAAATCTCAAACGAATGAGACAATAGTGTGTGCTGAGAATTCAGATAATGATGTTTCGAACAGCAAAACCGAAAAAAACACGAAGAAAACTGATGTTACAACTGATACACAGGGGTCGGAAGTATCCAAAAATGATGAAATCACTTTAGAAAATCCGAAGGTAACACAAGAAGAGTCTATTAGGGTGCAGAAACGTAAGAAGCATGCAAAATTATTGGAAGAAAAGCAAATAAAAACCGAAATAGCCTCACAACAAAATGCATTAAATTATTTATCTCTATGGAAATACAATCGAACTCATTGGAAATTTGAGAAATTGAAACAGATATGGCTACAGCACAACCTTTTTGACTCGAGTAAAATACCTGATGAATTCTGGGGTACAGTCGTTGAGTATTTTTGTGGGGCAAAGGGATCTATTCGTAATATTATCTTAAAGAAAGCAGTTGGTATTATTGAAAAGGAAGAAAAGTCAGAGGAAGAAAATACAGATGAGGATTATCTATTATGTTTGCAAAGAGCTCGTGATGTTGTACAAAATTTACAAGAATAATAAAAGTATTATAAGTAATTAAGAATTGTTAATAGTAAATCCATATACCCAATGTAATAATCATATTGTGCTTTACAAAATCAGAAGTATTTAATTATATCACAAGATTTGAACGAGAATGCAGATCAGAGTAGAACTATTATTATAACTGTTGATAGAATGGTCAGCTAATATGCCTTAGTTAATATGTTAGCTAATATTAGCTAACTATGAAAATGGTTAGCTAATTAAAAATAAAAGTTATAAAACAATCGGCAGTTTTATTTTTGTCCGCATGGTGTAGGTCAATAATAGACCAATGTAAATGTGTTACATACTTATATTTATGTGTACGTATAATACAAAACAAGTATATTAGTGTTAAGACATATATACAATCAAGATTACGCATTGTTGTATCTTTAGTTGCATAAGCACCGCTATTACTCAAAAAATTTTGAAAATATTTTGTATGTGATTATATTATATATAATGTATATACTTATTTATGTATAAGTCAAATGCATTCTCAAGTTATATGCAACTATAGTTCATTCAAATCCAAGGTTCAGTAACTGTACAGTGAAAAATGTGAAACATCTATATAAACTGAAATATATGTATGTATTTTTCATATATAGGGTCTACATATAATTCTTTGAGTAAATAAAAGTATATTTTTGCGTGACATTTAGAAAAAAGACAAACTTTCACTCCAATAAGTTAAAATTTATTCAAACTGCTCCACATGTCCCTACTTCTGCCCATGCAAGAATACACTAGAAGTTAGAGATATTCAAATAAGGCTATTGAAAATTAATTCTGTTCTTTTTCTTTATTTCACAACCATTTTGAAAAACATTTAATATTTACCTAGAACACGATTTTTACCATATTTTCGCGCCAATAATTTCTTCCGGAGTTAAAATTGTACAAAATAGACTTGCTTACTCTTGCATTAATGCTCGTAATTTTGTGGCATTGGAATATTGTTTCTGTTTTTATCAAAACAGAACTGACATATCTGTGTTATTTATTTTGAATATTGTTTATCAAGTTATTTAAAAAAAATTAATTATTTTTCTTGAACTGACCATTGACTATATTATATAGTGTTTGTGGCGTAGGTAACTTTAAAACAAGCCCAATAATAATATTCTCCATATCCTTATTTTTTTGTCTCATTTCACACTCATTTCATGTTAAAGTGATATTCCGTTTACCAATGTTATGAAATATTGATATTTGTCGCTAATAAAAATAGATCAAAACATTCCATTGAAGTATCAGTAAAGCACTGATGTAATTAAATATAAAAATACGACTACCTCATCGAAAAAACTCTTTTACTGTAAATATATAAGCATTAGCGATACATAAATCGTAAAAAACATGTTCATTAGAATAACTATTTTATTTGGTTTGATTGTAATTAATTAATATAGTTAAATTACATTATCGACATTTATGGTAATACCACAATTATCTATAGTTTATTTCATTGCTATTTGCTAAATAAAAAATCTCAAAAACGTCCGGTGTCTTGTTTTTATGGCTAGGCTCAGGTAGACTGTTCAATTTATCGGCAAGATAAGAGAGGTCTTTATTTGGCAAATAGCGATGAAATGAATAGTACATATGTTTACTAAGTGGCTGTTTTCATGTGTGTGTCATGAAATTCTTTAGGTCAATGTACGAAATGCTTTTTGTTCAACTTTCGGCATTTTGACAAAGTCAAGATAGTAAATCGACCCTTGCGAACAATGTGGTCATTTTTATTTTTTCATAGGAAGCCTCTAGAGCAACGGTTCTCAACCGGTGGCACGCGCACCCCTTGGGGGTATGCGAAAATATGTAAGGGGTACGCGATTAATTAACAAAAAGTATACAAAATTGTATTGATACATGGTAGAATTTAATTGTGACAAAAGTTGGAGTATTGATTTAAAACTGAAAAAAACTAACAGTAAAGCAGCAAGCAAACACGTCGCTCGTTACTACTGTATTTGTGGCTGGAGTAATAATTGGACTTAACTAATATAACACATTTTTATAAAAATTGTATTTTTGTTGGGGGTACGCAGTTAATGATACACAAAAAGGGGTACGTGGGTTGAAAAAGGTTGAGAAACCCTGCTCTAAAGGCGTGCTCCAGAGGTTCCTTCGATATAGGTGAAGGGGCGGCGCAATATTATTGCGATTTCCTTATTCGTTTTTATTACTAAACTTCTATTAGCGTTTACTTATGGCACGAAAAACGCCGGCAATATGGCAGGCTCGCGTAGAAGCGCGCGGGATCTGCGCATGCCGTTTATCCTCGTCTATCGCGGATTCTCTCTCACACTATCAAAATGTCGGGTTCCATTGAGCCACGATCAGGGCTTTTGCTGGAACAATTCGCAACGCAACGATATCTCGAGGCTTTTAACATATTCAACAGAAAAACTGGAAACGCTCAAAACACAGCAAACAAAGATAAACTCGCTCGGTTCTACGCAATAACCGCCATGATGAAGCACACCACGTGATCACAGTGAGGACGCTTTTCCTACTACCCCCACCATTCGAGTTATGTCTCCTGTTCTCCAGTCTTCTTGCCTACAATGGTAAAACTTAAAAATGACATAATCTACGTACGTTAAGTGAGTCATGTATTTGTTTTTTTTTTGGTTGGATTACCATTTACTATTATATCGTGATCGTTTCCTCTGTATTATTTTTTTCCATTTTTTTTAATATGGTACTTTCTTTCGACTTCTATTGCCAATAATATCTACATTCCTTATTTATTATAACATTTTTGTCTTTATTTTTGTTTTTCGTGGTTAATTGAGGGGCATCCCGGTTAACCTGCGACTGTGAGCTTAAACATTGGATGGTTATTCCAACGTTTCCATAGTAACAAAATAGCTCTGATAACGTTATTAAACTGTACTACCTGGGATAACGATGAAAATAAAAACAAATATATCCATTAATTTTTAGAGCTTTTATACTCACCCTGCCATCAGCTGCACCCCAAACTAAGTGTCTGATATCGCCCGAGTTTCAGACAATAATTGGCACCTTTCCTGCGGGATAAGACTGACAAATGGATGTAACGCAAACTGTACGTGGACGCGATTCTCCCGCCTCTAATGTACTCTTTGTGTAGCTAACTAACAAAAGCTGGGACAATGACTTTCCCCGGGTTCTGACAAATTTCACGACTCGCAAGTTGCGATTTGGTAAATAGACTTTTTTTTATCTCGCGATCCGTCAGATTCCATGTTGGTATAATATTCCGTGGGACGGCTTTTGAATGGGGTCGGTACATAAAATATGGCTAGACAGTGAGTATATGGAAGTTTTATTCGTCGCCATAAGACGGGGTCGTGGGCGTGTTATTGTCTTTGCTGTTTACAATTTCTAATTTAACGGATTAGTCCATATTCAAAATATGTTTCTTTTTCAAAATACGAATAAAATAATAAAGAGTCAACGATTCGGCGAGTACATAAATATTGGAATATATTCCATAAATAATTTACAGACCGAACAGAAAAACTCGCTTATACAGGGTTTTTCAATAGGGACGCTCGAAATTTGTTAGATTATAGTGGCCACGTTGTTAACGAAATGTCTATCAAATTTATTGTGGAACAATTCACAATAAATTTGACAGACATTTCAATTGTTCAGTAGTGTATGGAAAATCACTGTGTAAGGTTATAGTGTTCAATAACATGTGAAAATAATCAAATTTTTTTTTCAAATTAGTGATCCGTTCGAGAAATGTTCCGCGCATTATGCAATTTTTATCCTCGTCACAACTGTCCCGCCGAGTCGACTATTTGACGTTTGGTGGTCAGATTCGAGTCAACCGGTTTGATAAATAACCAGCCAACATTTGTACGTCACCGAACTAAAGGTCTACTGAAAACATCGCTGCTGTGCGTGAGGGTCTACGGTAAAACCCGACGCAGTCAATTTCTCGTCGCATAAGACCTTTCTTTCCTGCGACTTCAACTTGGACGAAATCTGCTGTTGGGACTTGGGCCTCCACCCGTATAAAATCTAACTGACCCAGGAACGTAGGGTAAACGACCATAGACAACGCCGTGTGTTCGCTGATTGAGCCCTGGAGCAGTTGGAAATTCACTCAAATTTCGCCAAAAACAAATCATCTTTAGCGACGAGGCCCATTTTTGGATGAATTGATATGTGAACAAGCAAAATTGTCGGATTTGGGACGATACCAATCCACACGAGATACACCAACACCAAATGCATCGCGAGAAAGTTACTGTTTGGTTTTTTTTGCAGTACGAGTTAATGTTAACATCGGCGTCAGTTGTTCTACATCCAAGTCAACATAAACGAAGTTAGTATAACGGTAAAAAATGGGGTACATTCGATTTTGCTGCCCCTTATTTATATGAGACGAGGTTGAACTTATCTATAAGGTATATCATAATCGATTAAGTTAGAAAATATAGAAAATGCAACATCTAGTATATAGGGTTTAATTTAACCAATATTCTATGAATGTGTTGATACAGATACTAATATGAAACATATAACGACAATTTGAGTTACAAAAACTGAAGAATTATTGAGTAAAATAAGTTATTTTATCGGGAAATGGATGGAGTTTCGACGCTCTCTTGATGTATCTCGTCCCAGATAACGTGAACTTCATGTCGAAAAGCCTCTAGAGTTTGTGAAGGGTGAAGTAAATTTAATAGTTTTCCTCCTATAATATTCCATGAATGTTCAATTAATGATAGGTTGAGGGATCATGGTGGCTATGAAAGAAAATTATATTGGGAAGCTCCCAGATACATAAAACACACTAAAACACAGACTTAAGTAATGGTTTGAGAAATGGAAGAATGTTCCAGTATAGTGTGCATATTGCTTAACAAACCACTGAACATGTACCAAACAGAAGAGAAGAGATTCATCACTAATATCATCAATTAATACCAATCAATTTCATGTTCCACTAGATCCTTTTTCCACTGCACTGCGATAATTGACGTCTAGAGTCGGCAATAAGAAGGTACCACATAACGTTGGCGAAAACTGCCAGTCGTAAAACAATCATTTACAGGTAAAAAAGCGAAGCAACGATTTTGCTGCTCTTGGTCCAGAACATTTAAATTTTCATATTTTGTCTTCCTCAAACCACACTCTTTCTTTCACATTCTTTCACGATTGATTCATTTCTAGTTACCTGGTATGTTTGTTATATCTCTGAATAATATTATGCTTCACCCAACAAAGCTATGTCACCTCTTTCAAAGCCGCAAACTTCGTCTTGTAGGGTGTCTAATGAAAAATGCGTGAATAAAACAGGACCAAGCATACTAAACCTACTTATAACGCCTTGTGACGAATTTAAGAGTCTAGAGAAACACAAATCATAATACATAGTACTAACTGTCTTAATTTTTATTAGTGCGTAAGCAGTGTAAGATAGCGAACATGTACTCGTATAGCGATAGGACATGGATTTATTCTAAATAAAAGTCAGTTACCTTGTGTTGCACTTTCTATGTCACTTAGTGGGCATACCTCAAGGACATCAGAAACAGAAAATCAATGCATGTCTGCCGGATGAATTGCAGCATCCTCCCAGGATGTATACGCGAAAAGATACATGCGACGTGAGAAATTTATAGTAGCAGAGGAATCTTAATTGCAAAGCCGTCTGGAGCACGCAGTTCCCTAAGGACTAATATAAGGAGTATCTACGTACCTGTAGCGGTTATACCCAGTTAATTCCAGATATTTTATTGCAGTGGTTACAACTTTACACCTTTATCACGAACACGATGTGGACAGCACGGCAATACATAATTAATGTATCCTTTCTAGTTTCGGCATTGGAGTATTGTTTATTGATGCAGATTCCCTAGACGACTGAAAGTACAACGGGTATTTGGGACAGTTCTTGTTCCGAGGCGGGTAGGGTTTGTTTTATTCAGATTTAAATTTGTAAAAGCAGGTGTATTACCTTGACCCCAATTTTGATTAGCTGATAGTTGATAGTTGATAGCACCACTATAACACTTTACCGTATTAATTCTTAATGACAAACTTAAGGTTAACAATAGAAGCTGAACAACATGTAATGCCCAAAGAATGAGCGACAATATCACTCAAATCCGCATTAGAAAGTGTTTAAATAAGGAAGAATTTAATGTCAAATAAACACTAGAAGGTAAGGCAGGAATTAACTCAATTAATTCATTGGCGTGAAATTTCATTCCAAACTTTCTTGAACTACCTTTCGATGCTACTATGGTGTTGCCTGCACAACTAAACTCTTGGACAAAATTAAAGCATCAGTGACATTTGAATTTTATTTTTTCGAAGATTTAAATCCTAGGACCTACGGATTATAATTAAATGATATTAACTAATATTTATGGATGGATAAAAAACAAAAAACAATAATAATGACAAATTCAATGAAACCGGTGATAATTAAAAATTTTAGAAAAAATATTGGACATGAAATTAAATCGTAAGTTTCAATTCAGTAATGTGTAAATCCACCTCTAGCTCTTATCACTGTTTCCATACATCTGGGCATGCTATTGATCAAGTGATGAATAGTTTCCTGAGAAATATTCTTCCATTCGACAAGAGCGACTTGTTTGAATTCCCTAAAGGCCTGGTTACACAATATGAGCTGCTGACGTGATCGTAGACAGCTACTGCCACTGTATACTGGCATGACAGTAGCTCGACTGGCCTCGACCGGTCATACGATATGACGAGAGTAGCTGATATGGCACAGGTAAGCAGGTATTGTCCCAGACACTGCAGTTAAGTGTGAATTGCGTTGTGTGCAAATGTACCAATCATACGAGCTACTGATATTTCGCAAAATCATGCGAGTTGACGTCCGAGTCGCATGCGAGCTGCTACCTTGCGGGTGGTGGGGAAGGCGATGGGCGAGTAAAAATAAAAAATGTTAAATAACTCGGACGAAAGCTACTGACCGACTTGCACATGACAGTAACTCGTATGAGGCGGTCATACGGTGAGAATAGCTGTAATGCAGTAACTGACTAGGCCAGCTCACATGCTAGCTCGCACTGTGTAACCAGGCCGTAAGAGCCATTGGGACAGATATCTGGCACCTAACCGATTGTTTTAGTGCATCCCACAGATGCTTTATGGGGTTCATATCTGGGCTTCTTGGTGACCAGCTAAGATGGTCGGATTTCTCATCAGAATGCAAAGCGGATATACTAAATATCCGTGCTATCTTCATTTATGGCACAGTTGAGCAGATTATTACCAACAGTACAGCAATGCATTACCAACAGATCTCACGGCCTGAGCGGAACGATTTCCAAACAGGGAAACATACTATCAAATCTGAATCCTAAACAAGTGTTAATGTCTCTGTTGCATATAAGGAAAGGCAGACAAAGAAAGGCAGGCTCACAAGAATCAATGTAAAGACAACATGGGTGCTTATTCAGAAGATCAAGGTGAACGCTTTCATAAAAATCTGAGTTTGAACACCATTACCGAGGAAAACACAATGAAAATATCATGAGGGGCTACATTTGGGAGCTTATGCGAGAAAATTCATCTCGTTACAGAAATACGAAAAATTTATAAACCAATAAAGGTCCTCGATAATAGAGATTGATTATTTTACTTTTTATATTTCCGAAATAAAAGTGACCTAAATTAATAACAAAAGGTTTTTTTCTTCATTGCTAAATACAATAAACGCGTGAAAATAGACAAATTTTGTTTAAAATCGTAAACTTACTCTATTCAGTAGAAAATTAAACTTTTTCGATCGAAACAATTTGTGGTTTATTTAATAATGTTGAAGAAATAAAAATCTGCTGTGCAGAACCTATGCTCAAAATTCATATTGACCGGAGTTATCTGTTCTAATTAGATGAAATTTTAAGCATATTATTGAAGAAACTATTCTATTTATATTTCTCGACAAAGTGTACTTGAGGTTTCATTTGACTCAACTTAAAAAAAATATATTTTCGATACAAGCATTGTATCGAAGATGCAAAACTCCCCTTTAATATCTTGTTTTAAATATACCCCAATATTTCCGCTATTACACAGAAATTTTATTCATGATATAAAATTAAATGTTTTTGGTCTATTTTGATTTGTATTTATAGTGTGGAAAAAATTCGTTTGTTTTTTTATTGAAATATGAGGTCATCGACATTTTTCTTAAATGGCAATATATGGTGTGTGATCCAGATTTTTTTCTGATAAAACAATAAAAAGTTGTTATTTTATTGGAAATTAATTCAAGATAATTTTCACAATTGAACGGTCGCTATTTTGAAACGGCACGACAGAATCGCAAAAAAATCTAGGAACATAGGTACTTAGTGAAACAAGAGCTTTCGAATTATGTATCACACGCCATATATTGTCATTTAAGAAAAATGTCGATGACGTCATAATTTTGACAGATGTCAATAAAAAAACAAATGAATTCTAATAGAATGTGGGAAATTGGAAAACTATATCGACGTGTTCAAGCGTTTTCCATAAAACTTGAAGACCACCAAATTATTAGGGGTAGTCCATACTTTTTTCCCACACTGTAGATTGCATAAATACACCTCCACTATTGACCACCGTGAACAATTAACATAAAATCAAATATATTACTGTTCTAATTGTAGGGTAGTGCATCAAAAATATGTCATCACATTTTTTCTCGCTAGTAAACTATAAGCGAATTCTATTTTTCTTTATTAGTGGAAAATATTACCAATTGTCGCTCCCTGTTTATTGCGTACGTGCCCAGTTTTTTATACAAGTATATAACCTAATTAGCGTTAATTTAGAGACAGTAATTTGCTGCGAAAGGACAAGTTCTCCCCAACAGAAAAGTCCATTACGTGATTTTTCAGGGGTCGGAACTTACGATATCACTTTTCAACTATTTTATTACACAGCACGTGCCCGCCCTTATTACTTATATTTCGGTGTTAGGGACGCCGACAAATTCACGAGGTTAAAACCCCGTTGGCGTATTATATCATGCAGTATAGTTCCCATCTGCATTGGCGTGATTGAAATTTTATTAGTTTATAGACGTGTATTGTAAATCTAATAGCGACAAAATATTATTTTGGATTTAACGCGCTAGAGTAACCACATGTGGTCAGCAGGATGACTTGTCAATTTGGGTGAAAATGTCTGGAGACCCTTTTCAGTCTTGTACTTCAATAGGTTTGATATAATAGCCCAGTTATTTTAGATTTAATTGTGGTAACATTCCCAGTGAGCTGGGAATTACCAAAATGCGGAGAAGTAGTATAAAAAATACTGAATTAACACTTGAAAACGCAACTGTCTTTGCATATCTTATAATCCAGTTATTTTAGAATGAAAATAGGTCAACTACGAAAACATTCCTAATAAACTGGATTTTTGCACAAACCTTTATTATAGCGTTATAAATAACATGTCAAAAATCTACAGTTATATCGTAATAGAGTTTTGAGATATTCAAGATCAAAGGTCGCGAAAATTAGTTTTTCTTAAAAATCTTGCTTCCTGTTGATTGGAGATCAATGGAGGCTATTATAAAAATTGTAGATCATAAAATTATCTGCAATGAATTTTCTATATGTAAAATAGACCGCTCTATTTTTTTATTTGTAAAATAGACCGCTTTCGCTGTAGAACATGGAGAAAATTGACGTCGAATAACTATACACTTTTCCCACACTACCTCAAATGTAGAATATAAGACGCTTTTTCTTACATGGTTTCTCCATTAGGCTTAATCCATAGTGTGCAGAATAAACATTTTATTGCTGTTAATAAATTTTATAATGACGAAATCAAGAACGCAGAAACTGAGTGGGAGGGTATCAAGAATAGTGTAGATTCCGCGGCTAAGGATGTTTTAGGACACGAGAGAAGGGAAGTTTTCCTAACTTCCCTTCCCTGGATAACGGACGAAATATTAAACTTAATACAAAAGAGACGAGGCTACAAATACAGAGGAGACGAGGAAGGACTGAAAACTTATTAGTCAATAAAGTGGGAAATCATTAGAAAGTGTAGAAAAGCTAAAGAAGAATGGATAGAGGAGAAATGCAAAGAAGTAGAAGATAAGCTCTAAGTAGGTAAGACCGATGAAGCTTACAAAATAATTAAGAGGAACTTCAGGGATATGGGACCAATAAGTAGAAACGTTAGGAGTCAATCGGGAGACATACTGATCGGAAGAGAGGAGAAAGCGGATAGATGGAAGCAGTACTTAGGAAATTTATACGAGGGTTAGGAATTAGTAGAGATATTAGAGGAAGAATCTAGCATCGATAGGGAAGATGTAGGAAAACCTATATTGAGAGAGGAATTTGAAATATCACTAAGGGGGCTAAAGAACAATAAAGCGCCGGGTGTAGATAAAATACAGGCTGAAATTTTGAAATGTGCGGGAGAGAAAGTAGTAAATAGGATGTTTGAACTGGTAAAATACATATACGAAACGGGCGAGATGCCGGAGGATTATAAGAGGAACATTATCGTTACTATACCAAAAAAGAGAGGAGCCGACAAATGCGAGAACTTTAGAACGATTAGCCTAACTTCCCACGCGTCAAAAATCTTAACCAGAATAGTGCAGAAGAGGATGGTAAATAGAGCGAAGGAAATACTAGGAGAAGACCAATTCGGGTTTAGGCGAAATAGGGGAACTCGCGAAGCTATTCTGGCGCTAAGATTAATGTTAGAGAAAACAATAGAAAAAGGAAAGAACGCTTATATAGGATTTGTAGATTTAGAAAAAGCTTTTGATAATGTAAGATGGGAAAAAATGTTCCAGATACTAAAGAACGCGGGAATGAAGTATAGAGATAGGAGAGTAGTACACAATCTATACAAAGAGCAAACTGCTGTTATAGAAGTAGAAGGGGAAAGAAGGGAAGTAGGTATTAGGAAAGGAGTAAGACAAGGACGTACGCTATCACCACTAATTTTTAATCTGTACATCGAAGAGGCGATTAATGTGGTAAAAGATAGAGTGGATTTCGGGATTAAAGTACAGGGACAAAAACTAAAAATGCTTAGATTCGCGGATGATATAGCCGTATTAGCATCTAGTAAGGACGAATTGGAATCAGCGTTGAACGAAATGGAGCCAATGTTGACAGAGGAATACGGAATGAGGGTGAATAAAAACAAAACTAAAGTGTTAGTGTGCAGAGGGCGCGAGAGCAGAACAAAAACGAAAGTACAAATTAATAATGAAAAATTGGAGGAAGTTAGAGACTTCACTTATTTAGGAAGTAAAATAAATTGGGATGGAAGAAGTGATAAAGATATAAAACAAAGAATAGCGCAGGGTAGAGTAGCTTTTAACAAAAAGAAAGCACCTTTATGCTCGGAGATAATAAACTTAGAAACAAGGAAGAGATTTTTGAAAACGTATGTACGGAGCACGGCACTATACGGTTGCGAAACCTGGACGGTAGGAGAAGTAAATAGGAAGAGATTAGAAGCTTTTGAGATGTGGTGTTACCAAAGAATGATGAAAATACCGTGGACTGATAGGGTTAGAAACGAAGAAGTATTAAAGAAAGTCGGCGAAAAAAGAAGTCTGTGGAAAAACATAAAGAAGAGAAGAGATAAAATGGTAGGCCACTTGCTGAGACATGGGGGAATAGTCCGCGATATTTTGGAGGCAGAAATAGGAGTGAAAAAAGGCAGAGGTAGGCCTAGATTAGATTACTGCTCGCAGATAGTAAGAGATGTAGGTTGTAGCACAATTAGCGAAATGCGTAGGTTAGCACAAGATAGGAGAAGCTGGAGGTTAGTGTCCAACCAGTCTTAGGACTGATGACCTCATGATGATGAATAAATTTTATACTGTAACTATTGATTTTAATGAAAAGAAAAGGTTGTGTCGGTAATACATAGTTTATGTTCTCATTCATAAGTTGTTTTAAATAGCTCGACATCGTTGTTATCATTATTTAGTTTCTGCCTTCCAAGTTGATAGAATATTGTGCTCACTTGATTGTCAAAATAAAAGCATCAGTTATTTTCAATAACATCACTTTCTGAATTCAAACAAACCAGACCATGACAGTGGCCACAAGCTGCGGAGCATTGTAGCCCAATTTTGCTACATCCAAACTTGCAACCACAATATATTTTGCAATTACATAATATTGTATTTAACAGTTAATTCGGTGTTGGTGATAATAATGTTGTAATTGGCTCCAATATGATGAGTTACATTGAACAATTTAATTACTTCTCTTTAGATGCGTATCCTGTCTCCAAATCAGATTATGTAAAGCATTTCAATTCTTTCTCAGTTAATTTAACCATTTAATTTCGGAATCAATTAAATTCACCATATCTTACGGAATAAGAAAATTACTACTCAATAAACACTTCGAACATACTGATTTTTCCAGACAAAAGATAAGAAATATATTCTTTAAAGAAATAACTGCAAAAACAAAAAAAAAAGAATTATTTAACGAAGTACAATTTCAAGTCTATATTTGACAGCAATAAAAAACATTATCCATCGCTAAAGCTACTGTCAGGCAGCCGACGGTGTAGAATTTGAATATTGACTTTAGTAAATTTTTTTAAATAACCCTTGCCATTAAATTTAGTATTTTAAAATTGCACAATCGTTTTTCTTCATCACTCTTTATTTAATCTGTACTCACGTTAATGTAATTATTACAGTAGCGTATGTAAAAAGTGTAACCTTTGATATTCCGTAATAAAATAAGGAGATTGGCATTCAAGAAAATATCCTTGTATATATTAATTATATTTTAAAAAATGCGCAACTGAAAATACAATTCGATATTTCCGAGATTTTCCCCAAAAGTTATTCCTCGAATTTTTAACGAATTTTTTCATTACTTTACGAATGTATTTTGTATTTGATGTAACTTAACACAATTTGCAAACCACGTTCATAGTACAGCCATTTTCTTTAACTCAGGGCCAGCAGAATTTCGCATGATAGTAAAGGTGGGGCAGATCAACTTGCTTATTTGAATTTGGTGCCCTGAAGCGATGGTTGCTCTTAGGAGGGTGAGGGTAGGAACATTTGAGAGGCCGGGGCGTAAAATTGTAGCTCCGCTTGGTTTAGTTAGCATCATGGAATGGACGATGGTGGAACACGTATTCGCTGTCGAAGCATACTTTTCTGACGGTTGCTCATTCATCACCACATAACGTGCATTCCATACTCATTTCAATATTGCGCCCCGTGGTCATGTTCCTGGCCGATTCGTCGATTGTTACACGCGTAACAAACTTCAGGTAAACTGGTGATCTGAAAAAAAAAAAACATGGGCTCCCACGGACAGATGGGTCACCCCAAAACATTACCATGGTAAGGCTTCCTGTTTTGCTATACCCTCAGCGATCTGTCCGCAAACATGCAGCTGCTATTGGGTTGTCTGCTCGTTCTGTGAGGCGAATCCTTCATGAACTAAAATTTCATCCCTATAAATTGGCTGTGGTGCAAGAACTTAATCCACGCGATTTTATTGTTCGAGAAAGTGCATGTGAGGCGCTTCTCGGCAAGCTTCACGATCGTCCTAGGACCCTGGCTCACCTGAAAAAGAACACTTGTCAAGCTGTTGCCAACATACCCGTCGATATGCTGGAGAGAGTTGAACGAAACTTCCTAGCTCGATTAACGCAGTGCATTGAGAGTAATTGACGCCACCTGCCTGATATCATCTTTAAAACTGTGTAAACATATAATTCAAATGTGTACTTGATGCTGTGCAGAGAATTAATTATATATCTGCATTACTTTTTTTCTAAATTGAATTTCTAAATATGCAAGATGCTCTGCCCCACCCTGTGTATCCTTCAGTTGTCGTTGTACTAGAATGCTGCTACTTGTATAACAAAATTTCTTAAAAGACCTTTACACCTTGTTTCTTTTCACGGAGGTCCCGAGATTTTAAATTCAGGATACGTAGAACTTAGAAGTCGAGTGTTTCAGTACACACAGCATTTACTTTGGCGCGATGAATCGTATCCTTTGTAACGCTGAGTTCAATGGGAGTTATAATGAGGGTTCGCCATTTATAGAGATTGCGGTAGTTCAAAGGCCGAGGTAAGTGGATTACACTGCACACGTCCGTAGAGTAAACAGTTTTGTAATATGTTTCGTGCTAACCGAATTAATCGTTTTAGTAATCGAAATCAAATATGAGCGCTTATTTTATATTATAATGTCTTGTGAGTTCGAAGAAGAAATGGACGAGCGAAGAAAAAGAATTAAATCCAAAGCGAACAAAATTGGGCTTTATATAGTATTTATTTTTTGGTTATGAAAAAATCGTTCCGCGGAAGCATCCTTTTCGATTTCTTTTTGTCCAATTTATTTAATTCCTTTTAATATTTGCATTATATTTCACCACATACCAGTAGAAATAAGGATTATTATTACGTTATAATGCATTCCAGAGTTTCTACGAGGAAATATTATTTATTATTTATTAGTTTTTATTTACTTATTTACTTATTATCTACAGCGCTTGCAACACCTCTTCAATCAATAGGTCTCGCCAATCTCTCCATTTTTCATAAAAAATGAATTAATAGCTTTTAGCATATTAATTTATCAATATATTGCCGTAATAGTGGAATACACAAAATGACGTTTTCTCTGTTAATTTTAAGTGTTTATTCTGGTAAATACCAATAAATCAGTAAAATGTTATATCACAACCACCATTCTTCGCTTTATAAATGAACATATCGCTTGCAACGTGTCAAGATGGGTAACACGAAAATTACATATTCGAGTGCATTATTAATGAAATGACAGTGGCACTGATCGCGTATCGAGCGAACGAATGCTACTGTAAAGAACGCCTATGCATTTTTATTTCTCTATCTCTCTTTTCTCTATAGTTGGTGCGTTACATTGGGAACAAAAAAAATTATGTTATCACAAATTTAAGATAGGTTTTTGAGTACCCGAGGACCCTAATTTCACATTATATCTTCATTTTAGCTAAATTGACTACGTTTGTTAAAATAATGGACACCTGAAATTGCTTATCCTCAGCATTAGTGGTTTGTTTATGTGGATTTAAAAATTGTCATTATACTTCTTGGACAGCAAAGTCGATATACCAAATATCCTTGTCGCCTCTGTTTATAGGATAGTCGTGCAAAAGAAAAGCAATGACAGTAAACTATTTGGCCTTTGAGAGATGGTATGACCGTTAGAAAAGTCAACATTGTTCACGAGCCATTAATAAAGAGAGAAAAAATAATTCTTCCACCTCATCACTCTAACCTCGGTCTAATTAGTTTGTAAAAGCACTGGACATGTCAAGTGATTGTTTTGAATGTATGATATTTGCCAAGCACCCAGAACTGAGTATGGAAAAATTAAAAGTAGGGATTTTTGACTGTCTACAAATTCGAGAACTGGTAAAAGATTGAAATCTTAGCAGATATATAACCGTTGTAGAATCTGATGCATTGTTTAGTTATGCATTGGTAATTAAAAACATTTTTAGGAAATCACAAGGCCCTAACTACCAAGGACTAGTACATAAAATGCTAAAATGTTTGGAAAAAATCGGAGCCAATATAAGTATTAAATAACATTTTTTGTCACTTAGACAAATTTCCTTTTAATTTAGGAGATTACAGTTAGGAAAAATGTGAACGGTTATATCAAGATATTCGAATAATAGAAGAAATGTATCAATTAAAGTAGAACCGTCACATGATGGCCGTTTACTGTTGGAGTCTGCAGAGTGACTGTTCACACTAGAGATATAAAAGAAAGTCGTACAAAAAACTTTATTATGATTCGTAAAATTTCGTGCAACAATTATTCTTTATTTTCTTGTTAGATCTCATATATAAAAAAATCAAAACAAGAGAAATTGCTTATTTTATTTTGTCTCTTTAATTTTGCATGAATATTTATCATGTATTTCAGAAACTAGAGCCAATTAAGGAATAGTAATGTCATTTTCTGCATCAACGGCAGTAATATACTCAAAATCGACTCTTATAAAATTTGATGTATTACGTCTCGTGTCGTTTCTGGTCGATTTAATATATTTACAAAAAAATTATAGAAATGGTAAGAAAATAAGCCATTTTATGTTTCTTCGTTGATTAACTTGTTTCCAAGTTGCTTTTTCAATTAGGAAGTGGAAAGTTAAAATTTTAGAATTCATATGGTACTGAATTGCAAATAAACACCTTCACGTTCTTAATTTAGAATACTCTTAGTTTGGAACAAACTCCAACAACAGTTTACGAGAAAACTTATATTAATGGCTGCGGTTAGTTTATGCCTTTCTCGTCCTAGTTCGGGTGCTTATTAGACTCTGAAATAATCGTGAGATCTCTGTACTTATATACCATCACTGTATTCCATTTCAAAAAATAAAATCCGCCACGGGTAGGATTCGACATCTGTCCCGGGTGGAATAAGCTATTGGAAATAATAGGCTATTACATAATAGCTATTGGAAATAACTACTTTTCTCGTGTTGGTTATCAAGTAGTTCCCGAATAGCGAGGCTATTATATAATCACTATAGGAAACAACTACTCCTCGGGCTAATGCCCCGCTAGGCATTGAATTTATGGATTTCATTCGGCATTTGTCCTGAATCGGCGTACCGTGTACAGCACTGATGAGAACTAGTAAGTTCGAAACAGCTGTCTGCCGTTCGGTTCCCATTCGGGGTAGATGTCGAATCCTATCCATGGCGGGTTTTATTTCTTGAGACCTTGTCTGATCGCGGGTCGAGGATCGCTTTTAGGTATAATTCAATGTCTGGTGGGGTTTTAGCCCGAGGAGTAGTTGTTCCCTATAGCAATTATGTAATAGCCTTGGTATTCGGGAAGTACTTGATAACCGCTTGGCGGTTTGGTAGTTCCTTTCTTGATTCCCGACTTATATGTTACTCACTCTATTCCAAATGAGATACCACAAAACCATCATGTCGCTTATTGTTTACACCGAAACAATTTTTTTATTTGTCAATCGAGGTATAGCAAGGTACGTATTTATTGAATGGTGAAAATACCATTCTGTTGACCGACTCACCGCCAACTACGATCTTAATTAACAAAAACATAACCTAATCCTAATTTATCGCACTGCTTTTCGATTTTCCGATACCTAGCGATAATAACGAAAATCGGACAAGGTAATAAATACTTTTTCAGAAAGTTTAAGTAAAAGCTTCAGTTTAGGACACAAAAGTTTAAAAAATATTAAAGGGAGTGGAAAAGTGGTCCATTCTCGAAATCGTTTTTTAAACGTCTAATTTATATATTTTTATTCGTTTTTCATCTTGTAAGTATAGCCCATTGTAAAATCACAGCTTGTAAAGTTTTAAAATTTTGGTTACATAATTTTGTTGGCTTGTGATACATAGCTGTAAAAAATACCCAATTTTTTTTAACTTCAATGTTTGTCTTCTCAGCCCATGAGTAATATTTTTAAAAGCCACAAGCTGTGACTTTATATTTCATGTAGTTGCACAGACTATATAAGTTTCGAGTTAATAAAATAAATCAATTTTGAGAAATCTCTTTCGAAAACCAAAAAAAATGCAACTTTTCAGAAAAAGTATTTTTCTCTGAAGGAGTTACCCCGCTTTCATACCCGGTCTTCATAGACACCTAAATAAAATCATCGATATTATATATTTAAAGTATGAAATCGATATTCGCTGATAAATTCAGGTTTTACCTATGGGGTTCTCTGAGGCAGTTGCTCATTTGCAGTATTATTTTCTTATTTCTCCTTACGCTTCAGGTTATATTATGTTTTTCAGGTATAGAGTTCTATTTGTGTTCTAAAAGTGATTATATTATATTATTTGTTTTATTATTTGTTAAAAAATACGCAAATATAAGAAAGTATTCACGACAAGGAAAGGCTGGAGAGGAAAAAAGATATCAGAAGCTTCACAAGAGAATGTAGATGAAAAGTAAGATCCCACTGATATTATGTTTTTTATTGATATGGTTTTCATTAGAACTATTCTTAAGTTATTGTATATTTATAGGGCTGTAACTCTTTCAAGGAAGTCTGATTCAGAGTTGTCCCATTCCTCTTCGGCTTCATCTTAATCTGAACATGGTCAACAACTTTGCAATTTCGCTATATTAAAAAAAATATTTAGAGCACTTTTACTACTCAGACTTTCATGGGATCAACACCAGTTAATCCACAAATGCTTCTAATTTTAGGAAAAAGAAAATAAACAAGTGAATTTTGTACCCCATCTCTAGATCGTAAAAACAGTGGTCTATGTAAATTTTCACATTTGTAACTTTCATTCCGAGGTTTAACCCGTATTTGACTGGACTATAACAAACTGGACGCATATGCGTTATGCCCTGTCTTACGTAACTTATTCGGTTCCTCGATAAATCAATAATGAACCCCTACACAACACAAAAATATGACGTGATATTTTCAATAAACTCTACCACCTGCAGTTTTCCGCAATGTCCGGCTAAATCCCGCGCCAAATTCATGACAGTGCACGAACTACTTGGATCAAACGAAATCCCGCACACCTATTCATGAATTCCAACAGACGAATAAAATCCCTGTTCCGACTTCGAGTCGTCTTTCATTCTCGAATATACATCCCGAAGTGGCGGCCAGGTCACAACGTCCCTAAAACCCAGATTCTTTTTACTGCAACAATTGATCTGTTGTGGAGACGGTCGCCGCGGCGCCACGCAGCGTCCGCTGTGGCGCCACAAGGAGACGCCGCAGCGTCCCACCGATCTCAGCCGTCCCGTTAATCATGTCGATACGAAGTTTTCTGTTTCGCATGAGGTTGGAATTTCAGGTAGTTTTTAATATTAGATGATTCAAATCAAAATTAAATGGAGTGGATTCCATAAGATCTGATGATAATTGAAACGTGAGATCAAAAAGATTCCACAGTATTGTGATTTTTAATTGTTAATTTTATACCTATTATAATACCTACATATTGTACTTATAGTATGTATACGAGTAAGCAAATCGCAATAATATTGCGCCGCCTCCTCGCTTATATCGAGGGCACCTCCGGAGCATGCCTCTAGAGGCTTTGGATCGAAAAACAAATGTTACCACATTGTTCGCAAGGGTCGATTTACTATTTTGATATTGTCAAAATGCCGAAATTCGAAAAAAGCATTTCGTACATCGACCTAAAAATTTCGTGACACACACACACACACACACACACACGAAAACAGCCGTTTAGTAAATAAATAACACTTATACTCTTAAATTTAAAATTATTTGAACTATATGTTAAAATCATCTCATTTAAGGTATGAAATTAATGTCTAGTACGTATTGAGTAGGAATATTTATGTACAATTATTTTATATTTATATTCTCCTTCTAGTCTAGTCTGATTGTGAGTATTTTCACAACCTTCCATATCACAGATCGTAAGATATATACGTGTGATACTATAATTGCAATGCTAAAATATAATAACATAATAATAAAGGGTGTTACAATAAGACCGCAAGATATGAATTACACGCAATTTCGGCTGTTATGATCAGATAGGTCAGAAATTGCGACAGGTCGATAGGAGGTAGATGGGAGTTGGTAAACATGGAGCGCTACATGATACAGCAATGCGTTCTTATTGTTAAACATTACTTCCAAAACATCATGCCAATTTGCGAGAGTATGGCCGAGAGATTTCGATTCGTCACTACATATGCACAAGAACTGGGTATTTAAACAGCCATGCAACAACAAGAAGTAAATACCGATCTTGTGAAAATCATCTTCAGCGACGAGGCATGGCTGCGTTAATAGGCAAATAGTTATCTCTGCATTATTATCGGCAACGCATCTCTGTTTGGTGTGCATCGTGGTCCGAAAGAATACCAGTAACATATAAGTCAGGAATCGAGAAAGTAACCACCAAACCGCCAAGCGGTTATCAAATAGTTCCCAAATAGCAAGGCTATTACATAATCGCTGTAAGACACAACTATTCCTCTGGCTAAAGCTCCGCCAAACATTGAATTATACCTAAAAGCGATCCTCGATCCCTTTCTCGTGTTTCTGCACGATCAGACAAGGTTTCAAAAAATAGAACCCGCCACGGGTAGGATTCATCAAATTAAAACGGTGAATGGCGAACATTATCATGCCACAATAACCCAGTTCCTTATGTCTCAATTAGAAGATATTGCTCTTGAAGAGATGCGGTTTCAGCAGGACGGTGGGCACTTGTCATACCATCCGCGAAACATTGGCGGTCTTCTATGAGTCTTTTCACTTCTTATTCAAGTAGTCGACGTTCTCTAATTCGTAAAGTATCCTTAGTAGGTCTACTCATCAGTTAAAATTGTAAAATAATAAGTTTAAAAAAAACCGAGTATATTGTATATATATATATATATATATATATATATATATATATATATATATATATATATATATATATATATATATATATATATATATATATATAGTGTACTATATAATACTATTTCTTAGTATTAAATTATTGTGTAGAACATATTTTGTCTACAACAATTTATAGCAAGGTATATATTTGTTTATGTTTTACTTGGTGCCGACTTCCAAGTTATATAAAACAATAAATAATAATTATATAATAAACAAGAATTTCTTAATTACATTAAACGAAACAACAAATAAGTATTAAACTGTTGTAGAAAACATTTATTTCTTGTTTTTAGTTAAATTACTTCTTTTTTAAATTGTTTTTTTAAACTTGTTATTAATAAATCCTGTTGCTTTTATTTTTATCTTTACGCTATATTAAGAGTCCTCTGAGATTCAGTTTCGCTTTAAAGAATTTATTTCGTAAAATAGAACGTCCTCCGAAAATTTTAAAGGGTTGCACGACCCCCGAGGAGCGATTTTCGATACAAGCAGTAGATATCGTTCAGTTTATCCCACTGATCTCTAAGCGACAGCTTACTTTCTCTATTTTCATGCCCTCGCCCATCTCCCAGGGATAGTCATGACCCCTATATCACGAAGCGTATACTTTACTCGTCTCTTTGGACAAAATGTATATTACTTTGCCATCCGCATGTATTTGGATTATATGCTAATACAAATAAATGATTCCACTTACCCTTAACTCGCAGGATGAAGACAGATTTGTAGTTTTTCGAGCTGGATCCCTCATAAGAAATTTCCTAGAGGGTGGAAAAGTGTCGGAGAGGCCACCGTGATTGATAAAGGTAGTGCAGTTTTACAGTGAATACTAAGTGCGGGATCCATCACGAGACAAGAATAGTGCTAACATTTACTGTATTATTTACGTGGGCTCTAGGGGTGATATATACTAGATTAGTGTAGATAAAACTATTTAATATAAAACTATTTAATATAATGGAAATAAACATTATATCGATGGACATACTACCAATCCTTGAGACAGGTGTCAATTTTATCAGTCGGGCATGGACTCATAAGATCAAATTTATTCAAATAATCGATTACTCTCACCCAATTGTTGACCCGTTGGGCTACTGCCACAGCAAAATGGAGAGCTAAAGTATATTATTCAGGGTGATTCTAAATATATGCAAAGCATTTCGTCGAGAGGTGATTCTTTGGCGTAAATTAAGGAAAGTTCTCCATATGAGTAATTGAAGATATTAAGGAAATAGAAATTATTTTTAAGTATTCAAAATAACTAATTCTAGTTTTACACTGAAAATATAATGTTCTTTTGTAACTATATATATAAACATATAGAAGAAATTTCATCACTCAAGAATTAAGTATATTCTTGAATGAGTAATTGTGCTGAATCCTCTAATATATTCCTGCAAAGAGTTCAAATAGAACTTTTGTTTCTTTTTGCAAATTTGAGGGGAACACATAAATGTGAAATTTGGGGAACGTAATCTACTTATAAAGGTTGTCCAGAAAGGATAGGGGGTATTTGTAGATTCAATAAAAAAAACTATAAGTCAGAAAAAATAATTTTGAGTGAGAGTTTGCGAATTGATTGAGAAGGATTTTCACGCACTGAAACTCTCACTTCTTCAATCGCTTGTGGGGTTCGAACAGAGCACGGTCGACCTGGATTGCGAATTTTTACAGACGAACCGGTATTCTCAAATATTCGAATCCATTTTCTGATCTTACACCTCTTGATTATTTCTTATGGGGATACCTTAAAGAAAAAGTGTATGTAAACAAACCACGAACTTTAGTGCAATTAAAGCACAACATTCGCACCGGAATGGCCGCCGTTTCCAGAGAGATGTGTAGACGCGTGGTGGCTAATTTCAGTTTACGGTTAGAGGAGTGCCAGCAGCGTGAGGGTCAACATTTGGAGAACATAATCTTTAGTACTTAATTTTCCAAAACCTTGTCTAAAAATTAACAAAAAAATTTATTTCTTCTGACTTCTAGTTTTTTTTTATTGAATCTACAAATACCCCCTCCCTTTCTGGACACCCGTTATAAGTATTTCTGATTGATTTTATTTCAAGCTTCCTTTTGTATTACAGAAGAATTAAATTTGCAATCCTCATTGTTTCTTTTTATTAGAACTTTTAATAGAAGCAGATTTTTTTATTTAAAAATATTTACAAACTTCTTTTGTAGAAAATATCTCTGGCTACCCTAATAAATAATTAGTTCTGATTAAATAAGAACTTTTCCTTATTTTCTTATACAAGTTGTATTGTAGTTGTATATAGTATATACAATTTCGAAATAGTATTATTGAAGGATGAAATTTGTATGAAACTGTTTGAAAAAAAACACTGCATAATTATACCTGCACAATATACATAATTTTGTTCAATATTAATTTTTTGAAATTCTCCAAAATGTCAATATTATTTTTTAAGAATACTGATGTAAATTTTCACATTTATGTTTGTGCTGTGACGTCACTATGGTATAGTATTTTGAATTGCAACTTCAAATTAAATTCCTCAAAGTTTTCCAAATCCCATGGTACCCCATATTAGCTGCACCGTTTTCTGTTACTTCCTTTCATATTTACCTTTCTAAGATAGGGGATGTTTTATGAAAAAATACAAATAACGCAGTTCCGCGATTCTACGCAACTACAATACATCTAATGGAATCAAATCAGGTCTACGTTGTGGTTATATGTACGTTACTAAGCGTCTTCTAAAAAATAACTGATACATTTCATGTCATACTTATTATAAAAATAAGTATGACATGTACGTAGGGTGTGACAGAGTTCTTTGATGAAAGACATCATGTAATAACAGAATTATAAATATTATGAGAATGTATATCACCATATTATGTAATGTAGCAATGGGCGAGTCACATGGTTACTTAAAAAATTGTTTCTTCCCCAAGTTCAACTACAGAAAGAAATTAAAAAATAATGAACATTATTTTGTTTCTGTAGTGTACTTATAAACAAAATGTTATTTAAATGAAAACTTGGTTTTTTAATCAACAGGGCGAGGAAATTGGTGAGAAATTGAGGTAATCATTTCCCGCCTCACCTTCCCACAAGGAAGGTATTACTAGTTGTTTATCTTGAGGTACATGTTAGAATTCATGTTGCAATAAAATTTTATTTTCAACTCACATTGATATCTCAAGTGATTTTCGAGATATGTATAGTTCAAAATTTAATTTCAGCCTACAACTTTACTATTTATTTTATCGCTATTTGACAAATAAAAAACTCTCTTATCTTGTCGATAAACGGAACAGTCTACCTGCGCCTAGCCATAAAAACAACCACGGTATGTTTTGAGATTTTTTATTTGGCAAATAGCGATGAAATAAACTATACACGCTATTTTCACTCTCTTATTAAACCAAGTCCATGCTGATATCAAAGTAAGTACGTACTGATATGTCTACCTTATGCTTCCATGTTCTTCTTGTGCTATTCGGAAACTACTTTGATAACCGCTTGGCGGCTTGGTGGTTCCTTTCTCGATTTCCGACTTATATGTTACTGACAGAGATCGTATCGAAAAAGATGTATACGCCATAAAGTTCATTCGGCATTTGTCCTGAATCGGCGTACCGTGTACGGCACTGATGAGAACTAACAAGTTCTAAACAGCTGTATGTCGTTCGGTTCCGATCCGGGACAAATGTCGAATCCTACCTGTGGCGGGTTTTATTTTTTGAAACCTTATCTGATCGTGCAGAAACACGAGAAAGGGGTCGAGGATCGCTTCTGGGTATAATTCAATGCCTGGCGGGGCTTTAGCCCGAGGAGTAGTTGTTTCCTAGAGCGATTGTGTAATAGCTTTGCTATTCGGGAACTACTTTGATAACCGCTTGGCGGCTTGGTGGTTCCTTTCTCGATTTCCGACTTATATGTTATTGTGCACAAAGTTTGCGTAAATAGGATGGAGAACTATTTGATTTTATAAGCAATTGCTAGAGGAATAGAATAAATATTAACCCGAAATAAGGTTATGCGATTTTTAGTAATGGAAATAATAGAAATTCTGCTGTCAAATATCACCCTGTACTATGAACCATAACTATAGACTTCAAATAAAGAAATTACACTGTAGTATAATTTATTTTGACCTATAATTATCTCATCAGCTCTCTACAGGCTTCAAAAAATACCACAGCCTTTACATTTATCGTACGTCGAGTTTAATTTCGTAGTTAATTATGGCACAGAGAGCATTGCTAATTAACATAAAATGAATACTTCCATTCTGTTGCACTTTACGTCGATACGGGTGCCTTGTTTAATTATACGCATTTACATATCACATGTGAAACAGTTACATGTACTTTTCGTTGAAATACATAGGAATTGCAAATTATTTAATTTATATTGTGGCAGTTAATTAGAGTGATTTTATTGACAGTAATTTATCGAAAATACTCTGGGAAAATCTAAATCGGTTTGCGAACGGTTTGAAATTTTATCGAATGCTGATTATTGTATTAGAGTCTATAAATATGACTTTATTTTGAAACAACGGTTTCTAAAAATTCTTACGTACGGCAAGAAAATGTGATGAATATATATTTTAATTGTTTACTCCATGAGAGTATCAGTTTTCCACTTTTTTTCGTCATATATATGTCATATATTAAAAAATTTAAATTATTTTTCTTTAATTTAATTAGGCAAAATACATACACAGTATCGTCCCACGGCAACCGATATCAATTTATTAAGATCTCCCGCCATCCTTTTTTCATATAAGACATGAAAAAGGTATCACCTCGTGTTACTTTATCTATGCAAAAAACCTGAACATTAAGATTTGCTGGATGTTTTATTGAACAGTCATTAAAAGATTTGGTAAAGACGAGAGTGAAGTGCGGTAGTGATGTTTCTTTGTTCACTTTAATTGAAATTGTTTTAATTAAATCAAAAATACGTGTAGCGCAAACATATAGTGCGTGTATATAAACAATTTTCTGGACATATTGTGTGATTTGTGTGTAATGGAAATGGTCTAGACGACTGGAATTAAGGAAGGAGTCAAATAGGTATGTTAAGTATTTAAGTAGGTACTTTATTTTTAATTAAAATACAAAATAGTTTTTGAAGAAAACATTAACAGTCGAATGGAATTATTCTGTTTCCATTTGGGCATAATGCATATATCGATACATATATTGTGTATAGAATTTCATGGTAAACAAATATAATAACTTGAATGAATAAATAAATAAAAAAGGCAACAGTCACCAGAATAAATTATATTGGTGGCACTATATTGTCTATGAAGTAATTACATACAGATGCATAACTGTTAATTAAGTAATATATGTTTCTTTGCAGGTAGGTTCCGAACGAGCTGGACACCGTTTTCTGCACAAGGTAAGATTTTCTCTTATAACAGATAGTGTAACAGAATAAATAATAAAGAAGGACATAGAACTACTATTATAACTGTAGTAATCGATATGCTTTTTTCAAATAGAGTCGCAGGGTATAAATATGAAAAACCCTCACAAAATTACAATTAGTGGTTTTACATCCTATCCGACAGATGGTACGTCTTCTACAATAACCTTGTCTAACTTTCTGTAATCTTTACGAGTCCACAGACTTACGATAGTCAATAAATTACAGCTACAAATTATAGTCCAGTCACCCGGCGCTCACCCATGCAAGTGGTACTGCGTCTATCATTAGTTTCAGTATCACATTATTTGTACTTTCCCTAGGATAGACCACTCACAGCCTTATATCCTGTATATATCACATTTTGGGGCATAAATTTAAACTTGTGTTACATCTTCATTCTATATTGTACCTGACGCCTTGCTGTTTGCTTTTTTTACTTAATAATATTACAACTTATACCTACAAGTTAACCAATAAATCAGAGGAGTAAAAGCTTGGCATCGCCAATTTAAAGTTTGTTTCAATTTAGTCAAGTCTTTCAGGTTACGAATGCCGCATGTAATTAAACTCAGTCGGTTAGAGAGATCGCAATAGAACTTTGAATAAATCCGTATTCTATTATGAACCGGGAGTCGTTAAGGTTCCTTCTTCGTTCGCTTCTTTGATATTTTTTAATTATTTGTTTTACGCGTTCGTCTGCTAAAGTCCTTAGGCTTCTTTTTTGCTTTCTCCGGCTCCGCGAAGTTTCGTTATCCAAAGTATAACAACATTGAAGTCTAATTAGAAGGTAATAAGTGAAATTTTCGGAATACTATCTGAGTAAGTTATTATATAGAAAATGTAGACAACGCTTAAATTATCTTCTCTCAAAGTAGTCAATTTAAATAAATTTTTTTGCAGCATTATTAAACCGAAAGTTATTGAAAATACTTTCCAAGAATTCACTACAGAACGTTTGCCATAAGGGCTAACATTAATCTTGCACGCGCTGGAAACCCAGTAATTTTGAAAAATTATTATAGAGGTTACCTATATGGCGAAAAGAAAACTTGTTGATTTAAATTTTTTTATTAACTTTTCAACTATAGGAAAGGAAATAAAAAAAAAATTGATGCTAACATTATTTTTTCGGGTGAAAACCATGGCGCTTCCTTGTCGACATCATAACTTCACCAAAAATTATGCAATCTGCAAGAATGAAATAGAATTTTATAAAATAATGTAGTAGTAATAGTCTGACGAAGGGAGTTTTTTTTTAAATAAGGAAATTACAGTATTTCAAACTTTAGAGTGCAATTTTAAAAAAGATAGTGTTTATTGATTTATAAAAAATTATTCAATCAAAAAATTGAGAAAATCTCTCGTCAAGCTATAGAGAAAATAATTATTAAGAGTTATCGTGCTGACACTGTCTAAAAACATAGTTTCGGGAAAAGCGCGTTTAAAGTTTCTGGTAGGTACAACGTGAACTGACGGCTAGTCTCTCATTCCAGCTTCGTACTGTATTACAGTATATACAGTAACTGTAAACACACGAACTGTACTCTTTCAAAGACGACAGTTAACTAATACTATTGCTATTTTTACTTGTTTTCTAAGAAACCCAGAACAAAAGAAATACGAAACGCAGCTGTCGAGAGGGGCCCCGATTTTCGATCACATTTATTGCTATAACTCTGTAACGAAATGGAATTTTTTTGATTTTTTTAAATTCTTATAAGTATGAAACATTAAAAAAAATCTGTAAAAAATAGATTTTTTGAAAATTTTGGGGTATGTGAGCCCATAAGAGACACAAAAGGGATGGTCCGATATAGCTCAGAGTTTTCAAAAAAATATCAGTTTTCCACAAACGTGTTAATCACTAGAATATGATAAAACTGATTATCTTTGGTGTTAAGCATTTCCTGATGATGTCAACTTAACGAAATAAGCAGCAAGCGCTAGAGAATCTTTCGGTGTTGACAACTTGTTTTCAGTTCTTGTTGCTGTACTTTTATAACAAGTTTAAACTTCAGAATTTTTCCCCAAATGTGGTTTATGATTCGAAAATTCTTATTATCTACCTTAAATAAATCTAATTTATATTTATAAAACAAAATCTAACAATGAAAACTCTTCTCTCAAAACTTACAAGTTAATTCTGACTGGCGCATCCGCCAGTATATTAAATATATTGCATCCCATTGTTTTCCATTGATATACTATCTTTTAATATAGTTCTAATGTTCTCCTTAACACAGAAATAAATGTAATTTCTTATTACATGCATCATTCAACTCTTATTATTTAAGATTATCTTCAAACCACTAATATTTTTAAGGGGACGTTCTCATCTAGCGACCCAAAAATGACACGATTTTCTCGATTTTTTTTCATGGAAGGAAGTAAATAAAGTTTTATAAAAACACAATTTTTTAATACTTATTTAATAGGTCTTAAAGTAGGTATGTATAAAATTTTTTTTAGTAAAAAATAATATAATAGTAATTGTTTATTTATGCTGAAACATGGCCGTCTCAAAAAAATTATCCACGTGGGCGACACTGTAGCACTTGTAAATATTATCTGAAATCAGAAGTCCAAAAATTTTTATGAAATATATTACAATTGTTGTAGGTTGTACCTATAAAACCAACAAAAAATCAAAAATTGGAAAAGTGACGGACATGCAAATTTTACTTTCGTGTTTTCTCGCTTTTTACTTTATTAATATAGACACAAATTGTAATTCTAACCACGCAGTCCCGTAATATCCCCTTGGGAAGCACCATTTTATCAAGTAAAACTGACTCCTGAACCGTTTAGATGAGCTAATACCTTTTGTTGTTTTATTAAACTTAATGCGAGCCAAATTAAGCAGCGAGATTGTTGAAATTCCCGGCCTGTCTTAAAAGTAACGTTAGCTAGGTAGCTTACCTCCAACTAGAATAATAGCTTCAGGTGTAGACTATACATTTTTAATCATTTAATCTAGAAGTGCTACAATTAAACCTAATTCCTTTCTACTTGGGTAAATTTTAGTAATTTTTCAATTGCTTCCGAGGGACCGAATAAAATGCGCTAACCTGAGCGTAAATTATAAATGCAAAATAGCGGGTGTATAGGGTGACCCGAATTTATTAGGGAATTTTAACTTTGGTTAGAAGTTTATGAATCAACCAAGTTTGGCATCGTATCAAAAAGAAATGTAGAAGATTATAGTAATAATGAAAATAATAATATAAATTCCACGAAAAGTAAGAAAAAATCAATAAAGTACTGCCCTACACATTATACATTCTTATCAGAAATAAAAATATTCCTACTACAGAAATAAGATTATGCTCCACCCCATCTGCAAATGCCTTATATAATAAGGACTAAACAAATTCGGTGAAAACAGCTATTCTTCTGGCTATATGGCCAAACGTCGAGCGCTGAATTACATGACAAAGTTTTACCGTATTTTGTCCAACAGAGTTAGCACTCAAATACAGTGATTCAGATTGTTCCAAAATCATAAGGAAGATGCAAAGTATCACTTATCTTAGGATATCGATAACTGCAGACCGGTTTCGACCTTATCTTGGGTCTCGTCAGTGCAGTGTAAACGAGTGTACCTTTGACAGATGAGCTCACATCTAGTAGACGTTGCTACGTTCCACCGCAGTAGAACGTACCAAACACCATCTCTTCGTAGTTTCGAGAACAATCTACATCGAAGTAAAAACTCAAGATCATCAGTATAATGCAAAGTTTTACTATGCAGAGGGTAATATTTAAACTACTGAAATAAGGATTTTATACTCCAACCCATCTGCAAATGCCTTATATAATAATTTGCATTATAAAAATATTTCTTACAAAAGCAGCGCCAAGACGGCCCACACATTATATACTCCCACAAAATATATGATACTATTTTATTTTCGAGTTAAAGGCCGGTATTTTAATTTATTAAATCTCAATGTTATTAAGCAAATTACATACATTAATAAGTTTGATGAATCACGATTCTTCATTCCTTGATATGAAAAATTAATAAAGTAATTAGTAAAGTAATTTTTCATGCTGATAATAACGATAATGCATTATACATTAATAGATATTAAATTAAGGAAAATTATTGAAAATAAGAAGATACTGTTTTGACAGCTGCACCTACAGGTAATTTAGTAAAATCGCTTTCTAAGACTTACCTCAAATTTAAAAACAATTTCTACAATAATTGCCACATCTATCGAAAAAATATTAATCTTTCTTGATAATATTTTTAACACAATGTATCTAATATTACCGAGAGAATTTATCCAGATATCATTCAAAATGTACATATCAAAATATACTAATTTCAACACAGAATTATATGCATTCAGTAGTAATCTTCTTCACATAGTCTAATCGTATTTATGTAGAAGTATGTTATATATTTTATATAATGGCTTTAAATCCAATACATTCGAGGCATTTTTTCGGAATCGATCACTTGAGGCTGAAAAAACTCATCAATATTGTTTTCGCGGTCTTCGGAAAATAAACTATCCATAACCATAGATAAATGTGAAGTTTATTTGTATTATTTGTTTGTATTATTAGTTTATTTTTTTTAATTGCTCACATACTTCAAAGAAGTAATCACTAATATATACCTTTTTTTTTGGTGCGACATGCGACAGTCTTAACATATTCTGAAAATATTAAGGATATTGTACTAAATATTAAGTGTGTACTTTGATGATAAACTATCGTCCTCTGGGCATGTCAACTATGTGGCTCTTAATGCGCCGGTATCTAAGTCATATGAATCAATTTGAAAGTATTTAATAGCGTTTCTTAAAGTTTCTTAAAGTATTTGTCATTTCGCATTATTAGTCACTTAGGGGATACAATTTTACTCTGTTTCTACAAAAGTTTGATATTCAGTTATTGATCTCTAGAAGTGTGCATACCAGCCCCTCATTTTTATTTAAATCGTTCTATAATAGTATAGATGTACTCGAATTACTAAGTATGTTTAGTATACGCATATTTAGATTAGATCGTCAAGAGAAAAGTATGTATTATTGCGAGGCTGCAAGAGCTAACGGGCTATTAAAATCGTCAGTGTTTGTAATGTCAACAAAATTTAACGTAAGATCCAGCACTTGTATCTTGAATAATCTTTACTGTTACTGAAGTAGTTTATCGTATATTTATGTTAGAGCTATTTGGAGGTTATCATATTAATCTTTTTTATTTTTCCTTAGTTATGTACTGTACAGTACTGTACACATATGTATGTATTTATATTTATTTCATATGTTTGTCCTATAAATGACGAGTATGTGTCATATTTTTTCCAATACATATGATGATACTGTAATGAATTTACTAGAAAGTTCTTTATTTACAACTCAACTATTTACAAGTCCAACTAACTAACTAACTTTCTTTCTACTTTAACTTTATAAACTGACTTTCGCACTGTATTACACAATGTCACTTTATTTTCACCGTGTCGCTCACTATCACGGTCCAGATTCTACTCTTGGCTGGATGACACAATTCTTATATAGGCAGTAGGACGTCTCTCCAGACGTTTCTAGATAAGGAACTTTGGCGAACCTTCTAGTATAGAATGCACTGGAAGTCAAGTCCACACGCTCTTGATGGTTTCGAATATTCCCGGCGTTCGGGATCCCTCGAGGCGTTCGTGATAATACTGTTATACTCTGGATATAATGCATTAAACATCGACTCTTCCTCTAATTATGTACATATAATATTTAGGTCTAAATATACACTGAACAGAAGATAAAGAGTAGTAGTCCTATTCAGCGTGTCCCTTCATCCACACGACGATAATCTAGCAGTAAATCTTCAGACAGTCCGCGTTCTATTTTTTGTGGTTGTTCTGCAAAATAAAACAATATAAATTTAATGCAAGTGCTAATTCAACATTAGTTGTTTTATATTTAATTACGCTGTTTTTGTTACATTTAATTTAATTTGTCGAATAATAAATATTATATTTGATTTTGCTGAAAGCAGTATTTATTATTTTATATGACAAAACCATATTGGACAATTAATTAACTATCGATTTGGCCTGTGAATTTGTAATGCTTGCTTTAGTTCGCATATTTGAAATATGAAATAATGATTCGACGCTATCAGCATAGCGTAACATGGCTTTCAAAATTTCGTTTACATATGATAGGGAAAATAGTCTGCGGTGACTTGTTACTTAAAATATTTATTAAATAGAAGTCAATAGAATAATGAAACACATTTATTAAAAATGACATGTAATCCCCTTTTATTTTTTAAAGCGGGAACAGTTTAATTGAAAACGTTTATCTTGATATACTTTATGAACAACGTTTTTATTATTATATCTTTGATGATACAGTATCGTAGTTATTATATATATATATATATATATATATATATATATATATATATATATATATATATATATATATATATATATATATATATATATATATATATATATATATATTAATTATGGTTTATATTTAATACAGTCATGATATCTGCGATAGAAATATTCTAGATGCAGTTTTTCTTATACTTGTATACATCATGCATACGAGGTGTGTATACTAAGTAACGAGACTTCCAACTAGCTAATAACTAGCGTTTGATTTGGCAGCACTTGGGACGCGGGACTTGGAGAGGCGGCATGTGAATATGTGATACGTATTCGGTACGAGTTAAAACAGATTCGTGAGTTTGTAGTTTCCGTCAAACAGTTTTTTCTGATGCGTTCTAAAAATTAGTGACATAAATTGCGAGTAACGGTGTGCTATCAGGTTGTGCTTCAGACTTAGGCACAGGGCAACAGAAACTTTTTCAAAATTTCAGTAGGCCCACTGAGATAGGATTTTTTCAAATGCCCAGGTTTTTCGGTGCTTTAAGGCATTTTCGGAGTCGATTGAAGATAAATATAGCACACAGAACAGACGGCCTTCATCTTTAAGAACGGATGAAAATGTCGACAGAGTCCTGGATCTAGTATGTTCAGATCGTCGATTAACAGTCAGAATGGTCGGTTAATAAATAGTTGAATTCAACTCACACTGTCGTTTATTAGATTTTGACCAATGAATTGGGGATGAGAAAAATCTACGCAAAAAGGGCTCCACAAAGCTTTTCGCAGGACTAGGTGGATCGAATATAATCCCAATTTTCTAGAACGTGTCATTACTCGTGTAAGTTTTTTGACGAGGTGTTTGAGTACGACCCGGAAATCAGGCGCTAGAGTACTTTAACCTTTCTAAGGCTAAAAAAAAAACAACAAAATTGAACAAGTAGAAGATCAAATGCATTCAATTTGCTTTATGCGATGACCAGGCAACCGTTCACACAGATTGTGCCTCAAAGCCAAACGGTTAATCAACACTTTTACCCAAAAGTTCTTGAAAAACTTCGAAAAAGGGTGATGCGTGTGAGACCAATCATCAATAACTAGGTGTTGCATCATGACAATGTGCTTTGTCACACAGCAATTTCAATAGAAGTTTTTATGGCCAGTAGAAACATTCCTGTGGCTCCTCAGCTCTCTCATTCACCATATTTGAGTCCTTGTGACTTTTTATGTTTCCAAGATTGAAGAATTACCGCAAGGGGCGTCATTTTGGGACTTTCGGTAACATTCAAACGGCTGTAACCAACCCGCTGAAGCTTATTCCAGTACCCGAGTTCCGACACTATTATGAGAATTAAAAGAACCCTTTCCAGTCCTGTGTGGCTTCCCAAAGAAGTTCTGTGAGGGAGACAATGTTAAATTGTAATTCTATTCGAATAAAAAAATTGAAAAAAGTCAGTCTCATTAATTAATTTACACACTTCGTATGTTATTGTTACAAAACGCCGCTAGTATATACATTAAATTGTAATAACCAGCCTATGATATGCTGATTACTTCGAATTATTGTTATATATTTGAAATACATGAAATATTATAAATATTACAGATCATCAAATATTAAAATGCATAAAGTAAATAATTATTTTATATGGTTTTTCACATACAGCTGAATAGGTACGGCCTCTTGCAATAATTATAATATTTAATATTAAACTAAATTATATCAAATAATTGTTCACTGGTTGATACTGAATTAGCGCTTCCCCTTTATGCTATGTATGGGGGAGTTATGTATAATATGAAAAAGGTATTTTCCTAAAAATGTGAAGCCAGTATCGCTGATTAGGATGTCATCGCGTATTTCTCTTACTTCTTTTTATACATAACTATAGTAACTAGTATTTATAAGCATCTGCGATATAGAATACTATAAAAATTGGAACCCAGTAAACATTAGTAGATAAAGGTTTGTTAATTAAATTCCTGGACAGGGGTCGTAACCTTCGTTGCAACAATAAAAACAGGGGACTAGTTTACACGTTTACACAACGATTACACGTTTCTCAGCGCGATGGTACCTAGCGTCCTACTATTTTAACTATATCAGATTCATAAAAGTGATTAAAACAGAATTTTACAATATTTCACATACTCAAGTTGTATACACTCGACTGTTAACCAAAATATCGATCATTTTACTAGATGTCTATTTCATAATTCATAAAAATGACCAAATTCTAGATATGTCAAATAAATAATTCTATCAGGATTACTCATTGCAATAATTTTGTTAGAAATGATTTACTTCGGTTAAAGCATCCATCTTTATTATTAAATATTGTACGTAAAACTAATTATTTAAGAATAACAATTTTCAATTTGATTTGTATGACTTAAATACCGGGGATACCAAATAAGGCTACTATCTGCAATTTCGATCAAACTAACACAAAATATAAACATTTTAAGGTAGCAATATTATTAAATTATGTCGTGTTTTTACAATGCAAGGTTTTACTTGGCAGATAATAATTTTTACAAACTACTGAAGTGGGGAAATATCTCCACACCATCTGAAAATGCGTTATACAATAGGGACTAAACAAATTAAGCCAAAACAGCTATTCTCCTGTGTACATGCCAACGACGAGCCCTGAATTATATGGCGAAATTTGCCATATTTTGTCTAACATAGTTAGTACTAATATATAGTGATTTAGATTGCTCGAAAATCACAAAGAAGATGCAAAGCGCCCTCCATGCAAACTTCAGACTGGTTTCGACTTTATTTTGGGTCTCGTCAGTGCAGTATAAATGAGTATACCTCTGATAAATGAGGCCTGCATCTTGTAGATGCCAGTAAGTTCTACCACAGTAGAGCGTAACAAGCGCCATCTCTCGGCAGTTTCGAAACAATCCAAATCGAAATAGAACTTGATATCATCAATACAATGCAAGATTTCACTTGGTAGATTGCCAATCCAGCGCTAGTCGTTGGCATGTAGCCAGGAGAATAGCTGTTTTGGCTTAATTTGTATAGTCCCTAACTGTATAAGGCATTTACAGATGGTGTGGAGATATCTCCCCACGTCAATAGTTTGTCGTGTTTTTAATTACGACACCCAGGACTCTCTTATATGCAGTAGGAGCCACGTGATTGATATGTCCAGAGAAAGATTGTTTATGATCAAAATACACGCCAGGATCCTTGATATTTTCAGAACGTGTTAAAACTGTACCAAAAGGAGAATAATAATAAATTAGTGGTTGCTTTTTTAAAGCATACGAGCAAGCTTTATATTTATCTATGTTTATTGATAATTTATTCTCTGAACACCATGATACAACAAAATCGATGAGTTTTTGTAATCTCAAGTGATCATCTAAGCACGCAATGTTTACAAATACTTTTAAGTCATCTATAAGATTAAGATGATTCGATATAAGAGTTAAAGACAAATCGTTAATATATATTATAAAGAATAATGGTCCCAAATTTGAGCCTCGAGGCACTCCAGACGAAGCTACGAAGGTTTCGGGTGTGTAGCCATTATTAAAGCAACTATACAAATAATGTACGTCTGGATAAATACGATTTTACTAAGCGAAGAAGATTGCTACTAAATCCATATAATTCTAATTCTGAAATTAGTATATTACGATTCACCTTGCTAATATTTGATAGAAATGTAATTGGGAGCTAATTTTTTGTCAGATGAATTTCCACTTTTTAATATAGAACATATTCACTTTTCAAACCTCAGAAAACATATAAGTAGAGAGTATCAGATTAAATAAAATGAGAAGTGGCTCTATTAAAGCCACTGAGCAATCCTTGATAAGAAAACTTGGGATCTGATTGTCCCCATAGGTCAATTTGTTTTGACAATGATGATTTAATTTAAAAAAATGTGTAATGATCCTGAACTGTTAATAAATTATACAAGTAATTACATATAACATGAACAAATCACGCTGCAGTTATGTCTGCAGGTGTTTTTAAGTAGTGACCTACTGATGCACTCTCATTTGGCAAATACCTAATAGGAGCTTTGCCAGAACTATAGTCTATTGCATACAAATACTGCGCTGCTCAAAATCTCACAGTACCTTTTATATTACAATAATATGTTAATTTGCAAGCATCCCCAGACACGATAAATATAATCCCGCTTGTCCGAAAACGCTTATCTGAACCCAGATTTTACGAAGCTAGTCAAGTTTTCATGATAAAGTTTAAAATCTCAGACTATAGGTGTCCGATGGGGATCACAATTGTTTCGACAACTTGCAATCAGTAAGATTGGGAGAGAATATCGACACTTAGCAAGATTGCTACAAGCTCCGAGTAATATATTACCATCAGTTCACTTGTCTCACTAGAAGATATACACATCTGCAAGGCTGTCATGGTATTTGAAAGTACATTTTAAGCAGCGGTCTGACTACTGAATGGTGAACCAAAAGTTGTTTATCCTATTATAATCATATCCTATTATAATCATATAAGTGTAAGTAAAAATAATACCGTAAGTAATATTTATTATATTACATATATGAACCTACCCCTTCATGAAGCTCACTTATAGAGTTTTCAATTGAATAAACAATTATTTATTATTCAATTTAAAGCTGTATAAATGAGCTTACATAAAGGGGTAGGTCCATGTCTGTAATAAATATTCTTAAACTGCAAATACATTGTTAGTAAAACAAAATTGGAATATACACATCAAGAAAAATACACGTTAAATATATGTATGTAAAGAAAAAAATAATGAAAAACATTACAATTTTTATTAATTTAATATAAAAAGCGTAATTATAATAGTGCAATATAAAATATTCAATATAAATTTGCGATACAAATTGTGATAAAACGTAATTAAGATTTACCTAAAAATAACATAACAATGCTTAATTTTCTTGTGAAATTACATTTTTATATAATTACATTGAAAACATTTTGGCAACAATAACAGTACAATTAAATTATTTTTTTAACGTAATACCCATTGAAGGCCTGTTGATCGTTCTGCTTTATTTGAAAAAATCTTTAACTATTATTGTAAAATATTGGTAACACTGTTGAATAATTCTTAATATAATATATAAAGGCAATTGATAATACCATTTCAACTTTGTTTGGAGATTACATCAGTAGTTATTTAATCCACAATTGATATATGTATTTAGAAAGACTAGATCATATAAAATTACTTAACCCGATATTTATCTATAGTTATTATAAGCATAGATACCATATGCTGTGCTTGTATCGTGTATACGATTAAGATAGAACTTTATACTTTTCTTCAAAATATTTAACTTTTAATTAATTGGAGGATTACTTACAAGCAACCAACAGTTTGCTAATAGTTTATCAGTGTATATCATCTATACATTATCCAATTTTTGTCTAATAAAAGTAGTTAACACCAATTTTCAATATCTATTATATACGGTAGTAGAAAGGAAGGCGGTTGAGCCTGGGAACATTTTGAAGACTGTGGGAACTTTTCGGTCCAATGATGTTTGACGCCGGCACGCATCATATTGAGATCAAAGGATGACATCAGGTGTTTGGTGATGAGTATGTCAACGTACTTGACTCTGAACTGATACGTACACGTTTTCAATTTTTTATATCCAAAAGGGTGTGAGTCATGGTCTTCATCAATTATCCTGTTGCTTGAATTTGGTCTGTATAGTATAGCTTCAGACCTTGTTACCACTTCGTGTTCCTTATTTCTCCTAATATTTTTTATAGAAATATATATATATATATATATATATATATATATATATATATATATATATATATATATATATATATATATATATATAGGTTCTGAAGGTGTTAGAACGATTTCCTTTATTTCTTCAAATAAATAAATAAATTTGTAAGCTGGGAGTCAGTGTAATTGAGGGAGATCCCTTTACTTTACTCGTATTATGCTATTTTTCTGTATTTAGTAAATATAGTTTCACTAATTTGTTTTTGATTTATGGTTAATGAAATAATATACAATAGGTGAGGGAAATACATATTTATATTGGTTGTTTAGATTTCATCCATGATTCAGAGACAAAAGAACGAATAAAAGATTAAAAAATTCTGGTTCTTCTTGGCAAAAAAAAAAACAATTGGAACACAAAGTGTCAGTGAGGATTTGGGAGATATGATATATTTAGCATAGGGTAAAACTGTATAGGGGAGTATCATAGTTCAACTGAAAACAAACAGTTTTAAAACTTTAAAACGAACTTTTCCGCACCTAGAACATCTCTATCTCGTAATCGAGTGGCCGAGAAAAAATAAGTCAACACATAAATGCAGAATACTTGTCTTATGCGACAGTTTTACTTTTTTCAATTTCTCTCAAATAGTCCACCATCGTGCTTTCTCATGACCCTTGAACAAGGTGGGGTGTATCCTATCCACATCAAAATCAATAGATGTTGGTAGACGTCCCTGATCAGAATTAGTCGAAACCCGATCGATCCAATACGATATAATTGACTGATCGTGTTAACGAAAGAAATATCTCAAATAGTCCACCATTGTGCTTTATCATGACCCATGAACATGGTAAGGTATGTTCTATCCGCCTCAAAAACAATAGGTGTCGCCTGAGAGACGTCCCCAATCAGAATCAGTCAAGGCCCGATCGATCCGACACGATTTATTTGAATTATCGTGCTAACAAGAAATTTTATTAATGCCGACGACAACGAAAACGATACACACACAGACACACACACACAGCATGGTTTAAAAACCATTTTTTTTGGTTTTTAGGGCGAAAAGCGAAAAATAAACCCTAGGAAAAAATTTCTTTTACACGATTTCATTACTTTTCCGCATATAGGGAAACGGATTTTCCGCGGAAAAGTAAAAATAGGAAAAACAACGTGGAAATGAAGTGTTAGTAAGAAAAATGTTGCAACGGTTTAGAAATCTCTAGTTAAATTGTACAAAGAATTGAAGGTTTTACTTGATTGATGATTCCTTCCACCTTTTACACCAGATTTGATCCCAGTGAATCCTCATCTATTTCTAAAGTTTAATGCATATTTCGAACTAAAGAGATTTCGTTCGAATCAAGCAACAGTCAATGATGAACAGTACTGATTTACCAATTGATTTTCTTTTTCAACGACTTTAAGTGCGTCGAAAATATGTATATATACTCACATTTGTATATATAAATCTAAATATACTTCACTTGAAACATAAAAACTAAATTTTAATTGAAAACTTATTTTAAAATTTTCAAAAACATCTGACTATGTGAACTTGATTGACGAAACATGCTTCAAGTCATGTATAATATTTTAATGTTTGTGAAAAATTTATTTCCAGATTCCTTCATCAATATATTGATAAATTTATACTTCATAATATAAAGTCAATTTAATATATGTTATTTAAAGATTTAAGTTGGTCTACTTTTCTATAATTTTTACTAGTATCTTGATATGTAATTTAACCCATAACTATGATTGTGGAAACGAACTCTAACTAAATATAGACATGCATTAAAGATTGCCCTGGTTTTGAGTTCTATGCATCACATTAGCTTCGTATTCTCTTTCAATAATGATTGATTTTCGTGCTCTCATTCTGTGTGCAATATTAGTTTAAATTTCTCTTAGGGATTCTAATTATATTCAATACCTAGAAGAGACTTAAAAAGTTAAGTGATCTAATATTCATCCAACTTGGCAGAAGTTACCAATAATGTGTTAGTGAATGGAGATGATATAGAATTAGAAATGGTAGATATGATGTATGCGTTTATATTACTTTGTTTACTTCATTATCGCGAATTTTTTTTTTGTAAAATCCAGCACAATATATTTGCAGTAATCTGGACAATTACTTTTAATTAACACCCTTAACGTTTGTTACTTAAGGTAGAAACACCACTAGAGCATAAGTTGGTTAATCGAGAATCATGACTCGTACAGATAGTCCTGAGAATTTTTGATTGTGAATTTTTAATAGCTATGAAAATACTTGTAGAGAGTAGCTGTCGTTGAGAAAACTCGTACAGCAGCTTATATCATTTGCAGTGCAATAAAATTGTTAGTCACTTAGATGAATTATTCATGCATCAATTATATATTGCATGCGCCCTACCTTTTTCACTTTAAATATTACAAGTATGTTCATAGCAATTAAAAATTCACAATCACTAATTCTCAGGACTATCTGTATGTGGTTAGAAATCTCTATGGGGCTAGGAGAAATTATTTTATACTTTTTAGACCGTTTTAAAAACGTGGTACCTATATTAAATTTTTTTTATTCAAATAATTATTTCAATTATAGTGGTATAAAATATTAGCTATGCCAATGGTACAGAAATGGTGGAAATTTTACCATTAGAAATGGTTTCCACACCACTGGAAGTGGTAAAGTTTTACAGTAGATTCTCCACTGACAAATTTTACCTATAAATGAACTAAATATTGACTGGCTGATAAACGTCTGTAGTTAGTAAATTACGCTCCTCAATCTGTAAAACGTTCTCTAATATGATTTTCTCTTATATGATTTTCAGATGTGATATTTTTCTAGTTTACGGATACTTAAAAAGCATAATGCAAAACATATATTTAATAACATATGATTTATAAATAGGTAATAATTTTCCATTAGAAAGGTAATTTGTGATAAATACCATCCATTTTGTATAAATATGTATAAATAGCATCCATTTTGACATCCCACGCGTTAATAAAACAAACACACAGATTTATATATCCCACTTCTGAACAAGTTGACAGCACTCACACCACGGGCATGAAACATTTATCTGGATGAGATCGCGTAATTAGAACAGGATACTCGAGGGTAACTGAGTGTTACCGGTTAGATATCCAACAGGGAATTACATTCTAATATATGGGTGTTGCGAATGTTTTACCTGTACATACGTTTTCTTTTTTTTTTTTTAATTTAATTGGTCAGATATTGTCTATCGACACACGAATAGTTTTTCTTTTTAATACGTGTCTATGAAGTGGAACTTTTCCTTCAGCCCGGAAATAAACTAATATTAATTAACTAATTATTATTAACAGTCTGACTCTAAATTTAGTCCTATTAATATTCTACCTACGTCGTCTAGACTCTTTGGAAAAACATATATCTGTACAAAATAGGCTAGTTTTCCAGAAACACCAAGATACTTATAAGCCGTTCGCTTTTGCAGCCCACTTGACATCATCAGAGGTGGTTATTATAATACTTAGCTATCTCGAGACTTTTAAAGCCATCAACAGTCTGTTATTGATTACCCTTTTAATTATCTTTAATACAAATTCAAATCGTAGAATCTAACCTATAACTATTTTTCAAAGCTTGCTTGACAACGTCTACCATAAATTTAATGATCAATCCTCATGTCTCGACATTAACCGTCGAAAATAATTTGAGAGAATCTCATATTTCATATGGAACATTTTGTTTAAGTATCATATTACAAATTGTACACGCTTGAAAAATCTGCTTTGCAACTTGATTTTCTAACAAAATGTGTAGAGTTTTACCAAATTATACTCCTTTGGATATACGAAGATCTAGAATTTTTTTGAAAATATTATCTGGAGTGACGAATCGCAATACTTGCGTGAGCAAATCTTTAACCGATGAAATAATCATTTGATGACTACAGAACATTCACAATTTATAAAAAAAAAAGGGGATATCAACATAGTTTTAAAGTATTCTGTTTATTATGGAATAACCAATTTTCAATTTGTACCTATGACGAAAACAAAACTATAGACAAATATGTAGGCATATTTAGAACCACTGTTAGTGACTTTTTGAACGATTTGCCGCTTAGTGTATCTCTTAATGTAACTTATTGAGATCATTTGGATCTCAATAAGTTACAAGTGTGAATTATACATACATATATGTTTGAAAACGTATGTATGGAGCACGGCACTATACGGTTGCGAAACCTGGAGGATAGGGGAAGCAGGTAGGAAGAAATTAGAAGCTTTTGAGATGTGGTGTTATCGAAGAATGATGAAAATACCGTGGACTGATAGGGTTAGAAACGAAGAAGTATTAGAGAAAGTCGGTGAGAAAAGAAGTATGTGGAAAAACATAAAGAAGAGAAGAGATAGAATGGTAGGCCACTTACTGAGACATGGGGGAATAGTCCGCGGTATTTTGGAGGCAGAAATAGGAGTGAAGAAAGGCAGAGGTAGGCCTAGATTAGACTACTGCTTGCAAATAGTAAGGGATGTAGGTTGTAGCACAATTAGCGAAATGCGTAGGTTAGCACAAGATAGGAGAAACTGGTGGTTAGCGCCCAACCAGTTTTAGGACTGATGACCTCATGATGATGAATGATATGTTTGAAGGTCGGTGAATGAAAATGAAATAAAAGTCCTTGGAATTGGCTGCCAGGGTCTCTAGATCTATGGAAGTCCCAAAAATATTTACCTTACCTTCTGTGACAAGTTAAAAGACGTCGTATATAAAACACCTATGATAAATCTTGAAGATAAGGTGAGATGGGTCTTTGAAGAAATAGACTACCTAGACAGAAATTCAAGAAACCACGACTAATCACGTTATGACGTCAATTCATGAATGCTGTTTATTGTTAATGCATGTTTAGTTTACTTTTTTACGTTAAGTTAATAGTTAATGCTATAAGAATAGTCAGAATAAGATATAGGACATACTTAATAAAAATTACTGAGATTTTGAGGTAGAATTCAAAAATTTAATATGTAATATTCTATTTAAATAATAGAATTTGATAAACTTCCGGTTAGACCGGAGGTAATAGAACGTTGAAAGTATTTATAATAATAGAATAGGGATATCCATATACAATATTAAATTTTCTAATACAGAAAAGAACTAATTATCCCGATTTTTTTATGTGCAATATTGTTTGTTTTTTCATTTAAATGTATATGAAAAAATACATGTATAAATACCTCCACCTTATTTTAATGTATTATTTTATATATATTTGCAAATTCAGTAAATTTATTATTATTATTATTTTGTGATTATTAAATTAATGTTAGATGACACAATAAATATAAGTTTTATTGTAAAATTTTCTTTCAAACGTTTTGCTGACGATGTAGTGATTAAAAAGTACGTTCAACTCTAGCTATGTCCTAATGGTATTCCATTATATTATCCAGACGGGCAAGATAGGCATTAAAAAGTTATAAAACCGACCAGATGCAGTAACTTTAATAAGGGTTGGCCATAACAACTGGAAGACGCAGGAACAGCAACGTTACATTTAATATCGATTCGTAAGCTTCTCCTCCGCAATTAAGTTTTTTCCGTTTTTATTAATTTTATAGCGGACCTCTTTCTTTCCACTTTGATTTGTGATGTTGAATATTTCGTCAGCCGTCATTTCGTTTTTAATTATATCAAACGTCCGAATTTATAAATGATTATTACGGTTTTAAGGATTTATTTTTGGTGGCAGACGCGTCTTTACAGAAAACATTGTAGCCACACAATAACAGCTATATCAAAGCAGAGAAAATTAAATTTATATATTTGTAAAATATATAAAAGGATAAGCAATCGCAATTTATAGGATAATCAAATTATGTATAAACTGCAACAAATGACACTTATCGAATAAAATAAACTTGACACAAAAATTAAGGGAAGTAAAGAAACTCAAAATTTTTAGGTGATTTTCAATGGGTTGTAATTTACATGAAAATAGTTGCAGAGCAATTATAAAAAAGCAAAATGAAGCTACAAATTGCTAGTTTTCAGATATTGAGTCCAATATTTTACCATCAGCAGTTTCTGAGTATTCATAAGAAAGCCACTGAAAAAAAAGGTCTACGGATTTTAATAAATTTTTTTCAGTTACTTCATCATAAAGCGTTTTTAGATAATTTTATTCTCTTTAATCTGAGTGGTCTAAGAGTCTTCTAGATAATTTTTTGCTGAGTTATCGTCGTTAAAAACGACAAAGTCAGTTTTGACTTTGGTAATTAATTACTCGGGAAACAATGATCGTATAAAAAATTAAAGTAGGGTTTGAAAAACTACAAAGTATTCTTTATAAGTTTTAGTTATTCGTTTTTGCTAAAAAAATTTTTTTTGGTGCGAGAATATTGATTGAAAGCGAAGTAAAATATTGCGTCTTTAGTGATATTAGCTTAACTTGGCATAACTTTGTAAATAATGGATAGACTAAGGATGTTCACTATTTGTCTTTAACCTCAAAGTATTCCAAAAAAACTCTGAAAATTTCAAAGCCGATTCCGATTTTTTTTCAGTGCGTTCGCAATGATTGAATTTGTTGTTTTGCTAAAAATCAACTGAAGGATGAATTTTTCATTTTGTATTCATTTCTTGAGCTTGAAAATGTTTCTTTTTAGCAATAATCCATATTTACATATTTTATCATAAAATGTTAATTATTGTAAGAAAAAAAATTCTGTATCAAGAAAATCTTCTGAGTAAGTAATTACAAAAGTTAAAGCTGACTTAATTAAAGAGGATAAAATTATCTAAAAAGGATTTATCATGAAATTACTGGAAAAAAATGTATTGAAGTCCGTGGACCGTTTGAAAGGCAAATGAAAATTTGTAATTTTATTTCCGATGGTTACTGGTTCTTATAATTACTTAATAACTGATGACGGTAAGAAAAATTTTAACTCAAGATCTGAGAACTACGAACTTGCAGCTTCAACGTGATGTTTTGTACTTGCTCTGCGGTTATTTTTCTCCAAGTTGTAGCCCTTTGAAAATCACATAAAAGTTCCGGATTTCTTTTCATCCCTTAATTTGTGTTCGGTGTATATTCCAGAAGAATATATCGATAGCGTCTCATAACATATATCCTCAAAACTGGTACATTCGAATAACAATTTCAATAACAAAGTACGGATGAGACGCCATCGTATATGGCGTCTCAAATATTAACACTGGAAAATTATATTTTTAATACAATTAAGATCATATGATGAATTGGTTCAGTTTTATATTTTTGTTATTTTTTATTGGCTACTAAATATTAATGGAGAATATGATCCAACTGGTTCAAGGTATTCAGTTGTTCATCGCTTTAATGTAGGGTAAACACTATAGTTGTTGGACATTTAAGGGATTATTTTAGTTGAAAAGTTTAGAAAAAAATTCATGTATAATACAAAACTACTACAATGTGTATAATTACAAAAACACATACCAAATGAATATTGAAATTTCAGGCTTTAATCCTTTACATTTACATTTAAGAAAATAGTACATATAAAAAAATATGTAGTCTCTAACATAAAACCCAAAAAAGCACAGTTAATGGACACATTTTACAGTCATTGGACAAAGAAAATATAGTTACTGGACGCAATTTCTATAAACCACTCCACTGCTAAGTGGAACGAAAAATACAGATTTTTAGCAATGAAACGCACAAACCCAAGAGGACTAGCTTAATGAACATATTCAATGCAAACAAAAACAATTAGTAGTTATTCTTCTTCTGCGCTGACAGGTACATAGAATAAAGATCATCGATGTCTTTAATGTCATCGTTTACGCTCTCATTTAAATCGTCACCACAACTATCGTCAGTATCCTCTTTATAGCAAATAATCTTCTTCATCGTCTGGTATATGCTCACGATGTTTAGTAGGAACACAGGATCCATGGAAATGTTTTTGGCAATTAGAGCATGTTAATCGTGTTTTTGTCATTTTCTTGAGACACATACCGCAAAGGAAATCGGTGTTTCGCTTCTTTTCTACTTGTTCCTGTTTTCTTTCTTCCCGTTTCTTTTTATTTTGTTCCTTTTCTTTCTCTTGTTGGAATTTTACAGCTCTCTTAGCTTCAAAACTTTTTTGATACTTCTCTGAGGTTAGAGCATATGGCGTTCTTTCTATAATGCGTTTATTTTTCCTTTTCGGAGATTTGGGACACGCTAAAAATGGTAAAAGTTTTTATGACGAGCAGCTAGGATAAACCTTCTCTATTGTATTCGGTGGTGTTGGATGAATTCTTGTGGTAGAAATTGAAGGAGTGAAACAAAAGTTTTCCTAGAAATCTATTTTACTAAGTTTGGATGAAATACATTAGCTATGTATTCATAAAACACTTCTGCGGTCATCCAACCACGCTCACTTTTTGCGATACCCCAATTTGATGGAACAGATGTCACAATGTTTTCAGGGATCCTTTGTAGGGGTAAACTATCATTGGTGGACAAGTATGGCCAGAGGCATAAAAGGCAAACATAATGGTTATGTTTCTTTTGAGTATCCTTTTTCTACGGAATACACGTTTTTGGTTCCTTTTTCGGTCAATAAATTTCTTGTAGATGGGCATATTTGAAAACCAGTTTCATCTCCATTAAAAATACATGATGGATTACTTCAAATTAATCGCAAATCTTTTTCTGTGAAATACTCATTCACTTCTTGAAACCATTTGCGTATATTGGACTCAGTCATACACTCCCCTGCAGAAGAGACAGCCTTACTCTGCCTTTTTTGTAATAGTTGAATTTATTTTCAAAAAGATTTTAAGCTAGCCTTTGCTTCGACGATTATTGTTAAAAAGATTCGGTCTTGGATTATGGTCTAGAAAGTTTTTTACACTTGATAGGAGATCTTCTACATTTCTGGGAAAGCTCCTTTTTCCCATACTAGATATCCAATTTACTAAACGTTATTCTTCATCTTTAGACAGATACGATGTAGGTCCAAAAGTATTCTTGCTGTTAGGATTTTTAAACTTAAAATGAATTGTACACTTCGGAATGCCATATTTTGTAGAAACTGCCCGCACTGACAATTTCTTGTCTTGTAGCTCCTGAAGCGCCAATTCAACTTTTTCTGGATCATGTTTTCGCTTTGGCATCCTATACCTCAGATTTCTGAAAACAATTTTATTTGTATTCTTCAGGATCTCATACAGCAACCATCCAAAAACTGTCCATGATTATTTTTACTGAGAATCTAGTAATTGGACACACTGTCCAATTACTGAAAACAGTAATTTCAGTTCATATACACACTTAACTAATAAATAATACGTCTGAACGTCTGAACTTACCCTTGAACGGAGAAGGATGCTATTATGAATCAAAATATATTGACTATAAAGTCAATGCAATTTTTTTGTTCCTTAAGGAATAATTTACTAACTAAGAATTTGCCGTCACATAAACATTTGACGAACACTTAATCACACCAAACTACTTTTAGGCGCGATTACTCTACAACTACATCAAGAAAACGTACTGGTGTATCCATTTATTAACCAGTGGCCACAAATAGTGCATGGGAGACTTAAATATAGGTAGCATTAATGCAAGTGTCCATTAACAGTAGACTGTCCAACAACTATAGTGCTTACCCTACGTGGGTATTCTGTTTTGTTAGTGTTTATTATCAATATTTTTTGTAACTCTTTATCCATAACCATTGAAAACGATAATTTTAATAGTTTAATACATTTCAGAATATCCTCAATTTTTATATTTCAAAACGATTGGGGTGATAAAATGTTTAGTGATAATCTAGACAAGCTGAATATGACTATATGAAAATACTATTAAAATAATCACCAAAACAATGACAAATATCCTCTGCAACTGTAAACTCCATATTTTACCCCCAAGAATACTAAATAGTGTAAAAAATGATATAAATATCACTTAATTCATGTACGAGTTATTTCAGGAAGTCGTCTTTTCCCATAGATAGGGAAGAAGTTTTTAAAATCGAATGTCTCAGGGAATTCCTCTTCGCCATCTATCTCACGTGAACTCTTCAAGATGTATTCTCGAATAATGAATAACAAAATAATCTAATAATAAACCTAAAGAATATATCCTAAATTTACCATAATTCCTTGAATATATATATATATATATATATATATATATATATATATATATATATATATATATATATATATATATATATATATATATATATATATATATATATATATATATATATATATATACAGTTCTGCTAAACAAAAAGTCAACACTTTTTACTTGGCCACACCATGGATTTGATTATTATTTTTACGCAACGTTCAACTTCATTAAAAACCGTTCTGTCCTCCCCTCTGAATTAAAATCGATAAAACGGAAAATAACTAGGGTGTGAATTTTAAGTAAATAATCCCACACAATCTGTCGAATTTGATAAACTTAATGAAATGTTAATAGAGAAACTATGTCACGTTGTGAAAATTTTCCTCCTGTATACACATTAGACGTATGTGTCGCATTAATAAGAAAATCATGTCGAGTTTCGATGACATTTTGCCGCTACGGTTCAATCAAGCTTCAGTTGATACATGTATCATCCTCACATACTCTCCACATTATCCCACTTGCAACTGAAATCGCATTAGTACCTAATAAATGACCTATCGATCTTCACTAGAGAGTTAAATTCTAGAAGGTTATCGTTCACTATTACCTATTTGCTTATGGGAAAGTATTTCATAGTTATTCGAGGCCCCCGCACAAAAACAACTCAATTTATAACGACCTTAAGCCCGGGAGTGGGCGGTAGAGGCTTTGTATCCAATTAACATACTTAATACATGGTCGAAGTACAAAGTGGTACAATAAATAAACAGTCTTTTTTGCTGGTAATATAGTTAGATACCTCCTCCCGCTAATCCGCAACTATTTTTTCTTAACGACTAATACAGGTTTTTGTAGAGCGCTTAAAAGATGCCGATGATTGTCGAGAATAGACGTACATTGTTATAATATATAATTGTTTGAAAACTGCTGACTTTTCTATAATTAAAGCAAAATTACTGCCAAGTATCGAGATTAACGTAGATATTTTCCTTACTATTTAACGACAATTAGCAGCATTGCCTAAGCAAAATATATTCTATCGGACAATCAAATTGTTATTATAAGTATTCTTGTGAGTTATCAAAACACTGTCATTAAGAAATGTTGTCTTAAATGACAATAATATCAGAAATATACGAGTATGTTCATGTTAAAATGTTTTCATAAAATGGCGAAGGCGCCGCTGTTATTTTAAAGTATTTAAATATATTGTTATATTACATTTTACTTAAATACTTCATTGTTTCTACATTCTTACCTCATAACCCTTAATTACTGGCGACCATGTATATGGCCATGAATAACCATTACATGCGATAGTCTCTAAGTAAATACTCATCAAGTATACGGTGTGTGCAAATTTGCAACAGAGCCACTACTGGGGAGACATCAATTTTATAGGCTTCGGAATTACTAGTATCGGTTCTACAATTTTTTATTATATAGTGTTTTTTTTTGGGGTAAAATATAGAACTTTTGGTTTCAAAAAAATATTGTAACTAGCTTTGGCAATTATTAAAATATTTTCATATAATCATATCCAGTTAATTCGTCTAAATTATCATCGAAGATATTTAGCGCTCCTATCATCTTTAAATATGTAAGAATTTAAGATATTTTAAGGACTGTTTTATAATGATTGGTATTCTTTTCTCAATAATTGTGCACACGATTTTTCAGAACCGCTACAGATCATGTGTAACCTCATTATAAAAAATTCTACTATTCCGATATTGCAAAAGGAAGCTAATGCATGTAATTAAGCCTTTTAAAACAGGAAATAAAACCACCATGACAAATTATAGAGGTATTTTTGAATTATAGAATTTTGCCAAAATTTGTGAAACAACATTGTATAATAAAAATTATTATTCCGCTAAACAGTTACATTATTTCATTAAAGAGAAAAATCGACTGCGCCAAATTTCAGACTTTTTTTTGTTAAAGTTCGCGTTCAGTTCAGTGACTGAAAAACAATGTATTAATTCGGTGAAATTAGTTTTTTTTTGAAAATCACTTGGACATGTTAAAAATGGATTTGAAATGCCATTTGAGAGATATACCTTAATTCTTGAACCGTGTTTTTACAAGTTATATCACTAATTTTTCTTTAACAGATCGCTCCGATTCTTATTGCACCATTTGAGAGAACTACTTTTTTTACATACAGCAAAGTAAAATAAGGGACTAGATACACAAAAATTTTTATGAACAAGTGAATTTTTGAAATCAGTAGGAAATATGAAGCGTTATATAAAAGTTCCTAAAATAAAAATAAAAATTTTTCGTTAATATTTAATTTTGGGCAGTACTAGTATATAAACATACACAAAATATTCTTGAGTACCTAATCAAAGTCTTATTTTAAGTATTCTTATGAGTTATGGAGACATTGATATTAAGAGACGTTCCCTGAAATGATAATAATATAAAAAATATTCAAGTATGTTTGTATTAGAATTTTTATAAAATGGCGAAGGGGCCGGTGTTGCTTTAAACGATTTAAATGTTTTGTTATATTACATTTTATTCAAATACTTTATTGTTTCTACATTCTTACTTCATAAACCATAATTACCACGCATCATGTAGATGACCATGCACAACTATTATATGTGGTAGTATCTAAGTAAATACTCATCAAATATACGGTGTGTGCAAATGTGCTACAGAGCTAACACTGGTGAGATACTAGCTTTAGAGCCTCTGGTGACACATCCATCTCTGGAGTCATATCCAGCTAGTTCGTCTAAATTATCACCAAAGATATATAACACCTATATCGTATTCAAAGATCTAAAATGGCAGGGTATTTTATATATATGAATGTATGTCAAAAGACTCTTTTACAATGGTTGGTAATTTTCTCTAAAAAATTGTGCTCACGATTTTTTAGAACCACTACAGATTATATGTAACCTCATTCTACTTTTCCGATATTATAAAGAGAAGCTCATATATGTAATGTAGTCGAAATTTTCGACTACAACGTCGAGAAAATCAACGTACCTAACGTATTATCGAGTTATTTTTGAATTATGAAATTTTGCTAAAATTTGTGAAACAACTTTATATAATAAAAATTATTACTCCAATAAATAGCTGATGTTATTAGATTAAAATGAAAAGTCAACTGCGACGAAATTAAGAGTTTCTGTTATTAAAAGTGATGTAATATACAATGAGTCTGAAAAGTAATGTGTAATTTTAACAAAATTGGTTTTTTGAAAACTACTCGGACATACTAAAGATGTATTTGAATGCAATTTTAGAGCTACACTTTAATTTTTTGGAGCCGTGTTCTTTAAAGTTATAAGATCACCAATAGTTTTTAATAGCTCGCTTCATTTGTGATTGCACCCTTTGAAATAATTATTTTTGTACGTACAGTAAAATAAAATAAGAGATTAGCCACAAAAGCTTTTTGTGAACAAGTGGATTTTGAAATAAATTCTGAAATAAATTCTTTCGTTAATATTTAATGTGTTAATATTTAATGTTGGGCAGCATTAATATACGAACATATACAAGATATTCTATACTATCTATTTAAAGTCTTATTCTAAGTATTCTTGTGAGTTATTAAGAAATTGACATTAAGAAACGTTTTCGGAAATGATAATAATATAAAAAATATGTATGTATTATAGTTTTTAGGAAATGGCGAAGGCGCCGCTGTTATTTTAAACGATTCAAATGTATTGTTATATTACATTTTATTTAAATACTTGACTGTTTCTACATTCCTACTTCATAACCTTTAATCACTGCGGATTATATAGATGGCTATCAATAACTATCGTATGTGATAATATCTAAGGAAATACTCATGAAACATATAGTGTGTGCAAATGCGTAAAAAGCCAACACTCGTGAGATACCAGTTTTAGAGGCTCTGAAGATATCAGTTTTATTCTTAGAATATTCAGTGAAATTTCCCTAAACGGTTTACGTGAAATGGATGCCGATACGTTGCCATCGAGAACACCCTGAGATTTTTAATTCTAAAAACTTTTTCGCCATCCACAATACGTCTTAAAATACTTCGTATATGAATCAAGTGATATTTATGATATTTTTTACATTATTTAGTATTTTTGAGGTAAAATATAAAGCTCTTAGTTCCAGAAAATATTATAACTGACTTTGGTGATTATTTTAATATTGTCATGTAGCCATATCCAGGTAATTCCCCTACATTATCAGCAAATACGTCATCAAAGATGTATCGTCTCAAAGATATAAAAATTGATAATATCCTAAATGTATTAAATAATCAAAATAATTTTTTATAATGATTGATAATTTTTTCTCAAAAATTGTGCTCACGATTTTTCAAAACCACTACAGATCATGTGTAACCTTATAATACAAAATTCCACTTTTCCGATATTTTGTAAAGAAGCTTACATATAATAAAGTTGATGTTTTTTAAACGAAATAAAACTAACAGCGAATTATAGAGGTATTTTTGAATTATATAATTTTGCTAAAATTTGTGAAACAACCTTGTATAGTAAAAACTATTACTCCATTAAATAGTTCATATGTTTCTATCCAAACTGTAAATCAACTGTGATGAATTTCAGAATTTTTGTTGTTAAAGTTGACGTAATATACAGTGTGTTTGAAAAATAATGTATAAATTCACAAAAATTGATAAACATGTTTTCTTTTCTTGAAAATGACTCGAACATGTTAAATGTTAAAGATGTATTTAAAATACAGTTTGAGACTTAGAATTATTTTTTTAATAGTGTTGTTTAAAGTTATAAGATCACCAATATATTTTAGTAGATTGCCTCATTCTTGATTGCATTATTTGAGACAACTACTTTATTTTACGTACTATAATAAAGTAAAACAATAGATTAGGCGAATAAGAATTTCTGTGAATAAGTGAGTTTCTTAAATCAATAGGAAATAAGACGCTTTATATCAAAGTCACTGACAAAAACCAAAATTTTTCATTGGTATTTAATGTTGGGCATTAGCATACAAAGATGGAGCACATTTTGAATATTTAGTGCGAATTAATTTCCTTGTTTAAAATTTCTATAAAAACATTTTCATTTGCATTGTCGAATTATTACTGCACAAAAAATTGGTTATAAACAGTTTAAATATACTGACGCGCAGCTAGAAGGTATGTTCTAATGTTTGTATAAGATTGTATTATTATTTCTATGACCCAGTCAGTCATGACAATCATCTTTAAAATTGATAACCTCGTGGCTTATTTCAGTTATTTTGTAAAATATTTTAAACTTTGTTATATATATATTGGGACACTCCGTATACTACATTCAATATAGCAAAACTAAAGTTTAAAATATCATCATTCGTTGCGCGTACTCCTTTCCAACTCGTTCTATTATCCTCAACACTTTTCACCACACATGAAATTCAAAGCGACACAGCGATTGCCGTATGCGGTAAAGGAAACTCGATCGAGAAAAATCCAACACAATTCCGTGTAGTAAGTAATGAAATAACACCCATCGGGCGTAATTAAATTAAGTCGGAACGTAAAATATGTTAACGCTTTATACCTAAATTTAGTTCAAACTTTCCCAATTCTAACTTTGCCAGAATCCTCGGCGATACGTAGGTGTTTTGTCTTAGCCCTCGCTTGCCTCTGTTAAACTAAAATGTAAATTCCGTTGACCCTCAGTAATATATTAGAAATTTAGACAAAACAAAAACTGTCACGCCGAAGTTTGTTCGACTCGACTCCGGAGCACCACAGTGTTTTGGATTTTGTTTAATGAATAGACTACTCAGTAATCAACCACAATGAGGGCTACTATAGCTCGAATGACAGAGAAAATGCTTAGCCCTCGCATAGAGAATATTATATCTTTTGTAACTACTCTTTTTTAGAAGATAATGGTCTCACGTAACTTGATATACTGTTAAAAATGTCACATAATTGGGAATAAATAAAGAAGCGGGGAAGAAAAGAATTTGCAAATTCAATTGAGGATTTATAGGAGTATCTTCTAACCAAATGTCAAGTACTCCTAATCAATAATAGGAAAAAGTGTGATATTTCTCTATGTATGCGTAGAAGAAAGAATGAGGCTAACATTCGGCTATTTATTTAGATCAGGCTATTTACTGCGCACCTCATGGGCGGTCCAATAGAGACTTGATCCTGTTTTTGATAAGCAGTATAGGGTCTTACTCTCTCTGGCGTAATCTGTTCTGTGTTCTCCCGGTGGAATTGGCTGATGGGTCAAGTGGCTTGATTTGCCTAGCTGGGTTTTCCATTGCATGGATGTACTTACTACGTAGTTAAATACTTAAAAGATGGATGGCTAAGATAAACTTCGTTCAAGTTGATATAATGCGAGATTGATAACTTTCCTCTCTACCCGGATGATATTATTTCGGTTGCCTGGTTTGAGTAGATTCCTTGGAATATTGTCTGATATGTCGAATACTTGATCCGGGTATTTATATATAAAATATGTGAAATATAGTAAGAATATTACAATTTGCGTTCTACAGAAGTTCGAAAGTGTCTTTGAAAGATAAATAATTTTATTTTACTAGTTCAACTTATAGAATTGTGGAATCAGTGAAATTTAACTTTTTATCTATTCGTAAAAACAACCAATTTAAATTAATTAAACCTTATATATATAGGTAAACAATTCAATAATTAAATCTTTATTAATGACAAGAAATATAAAACTGTATATTTAAAAAATAATTTGAAAACTTTATAAACAAATATTAAGTTCAAGGGATTCATAAAATTAAGAAAATAGAAAAATTACATCGATCCTCAAGTGACAAATCATGTAGACGACGTAATGCTTGTATTTAGTCTATCGAAGAATCAACGCAAAAATATTTATAATTTGATATTTGTCGCCCTTGATGACCATGAGAAATCTTGTTCTGGGCTCTGTATCAGAATCTAGTACTAAACATTAGTACTAAAGTACTAAATAAATTGATTTTTAGGCAAATTATAAAAATAAAATGACCTAAAAAGTTCAGACTGTTATAAGAAAACTCCCAGCTGATATTTTGTTTTAATTTCAAGCCTCTTCTTGGTGATCTAATTGCTAAAATATGCATCAACATAGCTATATTGTGTATTTATACTAGTGTATCAGTGTAAAATTAGCGTCAACAGATTTGTTTTTTACATGTCTGGATCCTTAGCAAATATATTTAAATGTTTTGTGACATACGTATCCAAAATATTCGAGAATAAGTCAGTTTTCAAAACATGAATTTTTTCGTACGTAACCTCACTTTTCTTTATCATGGATGGGTCTTCGAATCTTGTCAACATTGCAAATAAATTAAAAAAGTCGTAATGAATTAATGTATGAAATGAGTATTGTAGCATATAGTTACATTAACTAACCTATAGTATATTAAATACCTAATACACATTAACCTTCTACGTGATGTAAAGTGGAAGTTACTTAATAAGAAAAAGTGGTGTCATATGCGGAAAAGGTGAATATTTATTTTCTCTAAAACTGTATCCGACCGCCACAAACTGAAGTCAGATTCTTGTTCAACGCCCCCGAATGTTGAATGATCTCAAAATAATCTCGACATAAAAGTAGACGACATGCAACTGTGTTTCCCAATTATTGTTACCGGATGAGGATACAAATATAATGAAATACATTTAGGCATGAGGGTGTTATTGAAAAAAGGCAAATAAAAAAATATATCATGTGCAGCACAGTATACGTGATAGAAGTGAATACTTCTTTAGAATAGAGAATGAGAGAGATTAAGAGTGAGAGATTGAAAGAGAGAGAGAGAGAGAGAGAGAGAGAAAGGGAGAGGGATAATTTCAAAAGAAATATAACAATATAAAATTTGTGTAAAAAATATTCGGTTTATTCATTATCTACACTATCATCGGCTGGTGGCTCAATTGGTAATACTGATATGATTGGTTTGTGATAACTAAAATATTAAATATATGTTCGTGAATCGATATTTTCTAGATAACGTGTAAAAATTGCATCTATTGTTGTTCCGGATTTTGTTGTTGATTCTTTGGGATTGTTATTTATAAGCAGACCAAATGTTTCTCGAAGAAAGTTAATCAACGTCAAAGAACCATTGGATCCGAAATTTACATTGAAATCTCCCCCGAGAATCAAAGGGATTTTGTCTTCGCCTCCTCCAAGTGCATTTGCACCTGTGTGGCTGTAATCCTGTAGGGAGCGGTGAAAGAAATATATTATATCTTCTAGATTTTAACAAGTTAAACGGTTCAAGGATATTATCAAATAATCACAGAACACAGATGTAAATAACGTAAATAATTACAAAACACAACGATAAATATTCGGTACACACGCGTGCGGCTTCAGCTGTTAATATATAGCGTATGGACGCGTACATCTATAACGCGCGCATGCGCGACAATCTATCTATTCTATTCTATCGCTTCGTACTGAATTTATATCGCTCTCTCTTGCTCCATTCCCGTGTGGCGTCAGAGTTGTACGTACTCGCGCGCATGCGCGTCATACTATATTTTCTTCTATTGCCTAGTATTCAATGAATACGTGGCTTTCTCTCTCTCTTGCTCGTACGATGCTTTCTAAACTATTCCCCCTTCAAGCAACTTAGACCTTGGACTTAGCGTATGAGTGGGCGTTAAAGACGAAGAACCGCACAAAAGGGAGACGCGGATAGCCTAAACTGATATATATGATGTATAGCTCTCTTTCTCTTTCTCTCTACGTTATATATCTGTGTACTCTGTCTTGTAACGAAGTCTGTGTTTTAGGTATACCAAATGTATAGCTCTCTTTCTCCTTCTCTCAACGTTATATCTTTTTTCTCTCTCGTGTAACGAAATCTCGACACGTTATATTTTTTCCAATTCATTCTCCATTCTCGTCAAATATCAGAACGCCGCCAAAGAAGTATTCACTTCAAAAAGTTTTAATAATTGATCCCCAAGTTCGTCAACACCCTCTATATACCGAGCTAGGTATATTGCGAGAAGCCATAAATATCGATATTTTTTTTCGATAGACCGGTGATTTCTTGAAGCGGATAACGCCATTATACCCCAAGAACGAATGCGGTCTCCTTTGTTGGAGTATAATCGGAAGGTCTGGAGTTTCTAAACCTCAAATGGTGCAACCGCTGTAGGTGATTTCAAGAGCGGCATTAGTATGGCAGTCGAGCGCTCGAAAAAAAATCTATAATCTCGAGGAGAGCAGGAACAAGTGTTACGAATTGTGTAATTTGGATTTCCATATCCAGAAAACGGGGAAGACACAAAGTATCGGGCGATTCATCGCCCTCGTTATATCCATTTGGCGGCCGCCCAGACATCATAACCCAGTTTCGATGGCGTTTCGCGGGACGCACACGGCCCTTCCACGGCGTTCCCAACTGCCGCAATCTTCCTTAATAGGCAACATCATTTTAATTCTTCGCCTTTCGGTTTGTAGTTAAACCACACGTTTTATGCCGACGTTTTACTTGGCCATAAATTTTAGTAGTCATAAAGAAAATAATTCTCCCGGTTTCACTTGATCGGAGTTTTATTTGTTAGTGATTCTAATTTATCCCGTGTTCAATAAATTTTACGAATTAATTAAGTTTTAATTAGGGCGATAAAGCGGACATTTTTTTAATGGAATTTTGGCCAAAATGTACGTTCTATCAATCAACATCAACCCCACTTGGCTTGAAGAACGTACAACTCAATACAGTTGAAAAGATTATTGTTGAAAGGATCTAAGCATTTTTTAACAAATTTTACAGGAGAGAAGAAAAACTGTTTATTTGTGCCAAAATCAATCTATTTCAAAAATTTTTGAAATATATTACAGTTTTGAACGTCTGTGAGCGATTACTATTATTACTTATGTGATTTATTTCTTCACTGTTACTAGATCATCAAAAAACAAAATTGTACCTGACCCCTTTCAACAATAAATCTAATGTAATTAAAAAGTACATCACTTTTTGTTACAAAAACTTTATGAAATAACTGAAAAGCTAACATAACTATTAAAATATACAAAATGTAATAGTTTATTTATGGTTTCACTATTGTCTGTCCTTTTTATCTTTATTTGTTGACCAAGTATCGATAATGTTCTGGTAAAAGTTTTTAAATTCTTCATCGACGTACTGCAATGTTAGTTTCATGTGCTTTACTTTGGTCTCTGTTATTGGTACACAACCTGTTGCATAAGCTTTCTTCTTTGGTAGAACTACTCGTTCTCTTACTTGTTTTTGGGGCATAGCTAAGTGGAAATGATAGCTTACCCATGAGTTGATATACCCAGAAGTGTTGACAGCCGGTTTTCTTAAAATAATAGATAAAATGGTGATATTTTGAAATACAGAAATGTTTTGACCTCTAGGAACATTTAACTTCATTGTTTCATTGGAGATGCAGGTTTTCTTGTAGTATTTATTCCACCAATTTTTAAAGTCTAATACATCCTCGGTTTTTGCTTCTTTCACAGTAAATAATTTAAGTGAACTAGATGTTATAATAATTTCGGTATACTGGTGTACAGAATACATTCTATCATACTTTTTTAACATCCTCTTCATTACACCAAAGTCCCTATCACAGGGCAAAAAGGAATGACCTCAGAGGGGATATTATTGTTAAACTTTATTGAATCTACCAGTATCTACTAAAGCCCTGCACATTCTAATACTTGTGTGATTTTTATTCTGCCCAGGGCAGTTATCGCAAAAATGTCTAAGTTCCGATACCGAATCTACGTATACTCTTGAATATAATTACACAAAAATGAACACACATCATCCGCGCCCTTGTTGGTCACACCATCATGGTAAAGATAATAAAATGATTCATTTGTCTTTAGATTATGAATACGAAACACATTTACTATCAATTGTGTTTCAGCTGCTTCACAATTTTATAGAAATCGTTCAATATTGAAAGGGACTAATTGCTGCACTAAGCACCTTTCAACAATAACCAACTGAGTGCTGACTGCAATATTATCTATAATATATGCCGTAAAGTAGCTCCATTCAACATTAAGCGATGCGTATATCTAGCGAGAAGTAAACGGCGCTATAATCCCATTTTCTCCATATATGTCATTTAGCCCATTTCAACAATAATCGATTCAGTTAAACGTTTACTATAAAGTTGCTTGTTAAACAACATTCAGTGGAAAGTAAAATAAATATAAAATTTGTGAGAATTGGCATACAAAACTAGTTTGAAATAAGATGTTTGAGATTGAAGAAACTGCCATAAATAGATGTTCTTGTCGGATGTCTTCTAAATCCACAAGTTTATGCGCCTTCTTATGCTATCATGCTTCTTATCCAGTCAACTTTGAATATTTTGAAGTGATTATATACTTAAAGGCTACATATGTATGTGGATGCAAATAAAAAACCATAAATAACACCACATAAACTAAACAATCCCCCAAATGCAAATCCCCAGCTGATTGGCTGGGGGATATACATTGAGAAGACGCAGACACCACCTACTCCCGTAGACATTACCAGTGTCAACGCTTGGAATCGAACGTAACCTGATATGCGTGTGTCTTCTGTATTGCTTCAAAGAATGTGTAACATTAAAGCAATGTCGAGACTTATACGTTATGGAACTCAGATGAGTTATATCTTTGAGAATCAAGAGTAAGTATACCTTCCATGTGTTATTTGGGTTTACCATATGTGCAAAACTGAAAAGCATTGAATATTATATAGGAAAAAAAAATCTGTGTAAGCTTACAATTCGTATGTTTAGGGTGGCTCGGTTGCAACTATATTTGAAAATATAAAAATATAGAGCGCCCTATATAAATATAGGGCCTCAATATTAAACGACTCTCATCTACAAACCATACGACGTCAATATGCCTCAACGGCTTTATTTTCAAAGAAGTATGATTCAATTACTCCACCACTCCAAAATGCGTACCAAATCGTGCATTTCTGTGGATGCATTTCCTTTTCATGAACAGCATGTGAATTTTCAGCACTCCAAATTCGACGATTTTATTTGTTGATGTACCCGTTAAGATGAAAATTTGCTTCATCGCTGAACAAACTTTGTTGCAAAAATCAGCAACATCGACTTTCCTTGTATTTGAAAGATGTACATCTTTCTTTAAGATGGCGTGGTGGCTCTTGACAGGTTCAGTTGCTTTGCACGACGTCCAATTGATGTGCTTTTGTACTCCCGTACACTTTCTCTCACTGTAGCAATATTCTCATCTGATCTACCACGACGAAGACGTACTGGTTTTGTATTTTCAATAACAAAACCCATATCTTCAAAATTTGTTGATTAAGTTACGAACTATTAACTCTGTTGGCGCTTCATTTTATCATAATTTTGTGCGTATTTCTCTTTATGCGACTGTAAATGATTGCTCACTTTCATGTACGATTATACACAAATTGTTATACACAAAACTCCTAGAACATTAGAGAAAGAAGCCTGTATAGTAAGTGATCAGCTTCAATAGTAAATTGATACGTACTAGAAGGTGCATGTTTGAATCATGTTTAATTGTGATTATATCATTATATACATGGACAAGATAATTACAACGATCTCTAAAAATTATACAAAAATATGTATGTAAAATATTGTAATACTGAGTAAATAAAATAATTATTTAGAGAAATTCATGGTAACTCAAAATAAATGAAGCATATACATAAAATGTGATATATAAATGTATGTTATATATACGGTATGGTGAGTTAGGAATGCAAATGTAAGATGTATAGAAATAACACTTCTAAACTTTACATTGCGTAGTTTATCATAGTATAACTTTTTTTTGTTATACTGTAATTTACATTTAATAATAGTACTCCGCCAAAATACGAACAGACCCTAACAATAGTTATTAGTTATATAAGGGAATTATCAAGCTTTTAATCCACGAGAAAAAATGGACACTCGAGGCGCAGCCAAGAGCGTCCATTTTTTCGAGCGGATTAAAGGCTGAACATTCCCTAATATAATTTAACGTTTTATCAACGACCACGGGCAAAACCGGTCAATTAGGAGGTGAAAAATTCTGGTTTTGAAAAACGTCAGATTTGACAGATTTATTTTGATCAAGAATATTGAGTTTGAGCTGAAAACTAGAAGTCTTCGAGTGGTTTCTAGGACATTATGAATTTAAATCCACTAGTGTATCAGAAGGCCTCTAATTTTCCATGGAAAACAGACGTATTAAACCTTTCTAATATAGTGGTCGTAGATAAATATTTTAATATATCCAACCATAACAAATATTGCGTAAAATCAGCCATTCCCTTATCTTTGATAATAAATCAGCCAAAGCCCTTATTTACATCCTGACTCTAATTTACTTGAATGAATAACTAATGCTCATTTCAACTCAAGAAACATAATAATTATTCTAATTCGTCCTGTTCCAGGCAATGCGTCTCCTTTTGTTCGAATCATCTGGTATAAACCCGCGTTTATTAAACCAACGATTGTTTTATTATCACCACATACATTTCTCCGTTATTCTCTCTAGACAATACGACGTCGTTCAGCTCACAGTAATGACGCTACCGGGTAGGCTAGAGTCCGTTTTTACTTTTAACGGTCATTCTGTAAAGTTACTGTTCCAGAAGAATTTCATGAAGAAATTATGTAAATACCTCCCCGGTAGGTGTACATTTCTTTAAAAAAATTACAGCTTGACGCTCTCAATCAAAAGCGCTCCGCTGGAAAAATCTAATAATCGAAATGTGCCTTTCCTGAAAGAAAGAATTTAGCCAGATGAATTTTTCCGGGAAGGATCCTGACGGTCCACTACGCTGATTATTTTGAACTAAAATTGGGATGAAGCATTACTTTAGGGGCAGCAGTGACAGTGATATACTTTATTACTTGACATTATGATCGGGATAGAAACTGATATTCCTTTAAAGTTACTATTTTGGTTACGATATAATTTAGTTTCAACTTTCTTTATTTTGCAGTTACTGTAGACATTTGATTTGAATGTTAAAGCAAGTAGACATTAACTGACGTATTAAATACATTCTATATCAATAATACAACGTATTACTTCTACTTCGATGAAACCCTTTCTGAGATGCAAAGTCTTTTGAAGCTTAGAACTTGTGTTTCATCATCCATTTATTCAACTACATAATTCGCAGTAAATGGGTAAAATTGTTGTTATATTATACAAATTTGAAGATGAAGAACATACTGATCTTGAACATACCAAACCAAGCGGAAATTTTTATTTTGAACAATGCTTTCGAATAATTTTCTAGTTTCGATTATTTTATACATCTTAATGTGGAAATTTTATTCGAGATTCGATGGATATTGTGGGAGTGGTATGAACTATTCCCGTTATATACATATACCTCAATCTCATTTGGGCAAGCAGAGATATACCAAACTGTGTACATCGAATAGAGATGTTTACCACGTACAACATGTATCAATTGTGTCATGGTCTCTTGCAGATGCATTTATGAATCCTAATAAGGTATTATGTAATTGTATTACCTTTAGTCCTTTTCTTCATAACCTTCATCAAAATCTGCAAGAATAGAATTTACTTTGATATCACAGAGTTCTGACAACATTACATTTTCTTGCAAAATCTCAATAGAACTTGATTTCTTAAAATATTCTTGGCATTCGCAGTATTTAATAATTCCTTTAACATTTAAAATGACCGAGTCACCAACTAGTTTAACAATTCCTTGCAACGCAACGATAAAATCAACGATAAACAGCATTATAAGAAATTAATGGAGCCTTTTAGTTGTATCCTGCAAGTACTTGGGAGGAATATGTAATTAAAGTGATTGTACATTATGATGTGCAGGAGAACATTCGGTGCCACTTGGTGACTGAGATCAGCGATGGTTTTTTGCCTCAATAAAGTGGTGCTGACGCCTTCAGTGTTATATGCCGAAGTAATCTGGTGGCCCAGAGTCCAATTGGTTTCAGCTAGGAAGGAACTGAAGCCATGAGGAGAGCAGAGACATCTGCCATCAACATCAATGGCAGAGTTGGAGGCTTCTACTATCCTTCCCCCACTGGACTTGGTGGTGACTTCTGTGGCTGCAAAAGCGACCTATACGAGTTACAGTCAGGGTGAATGGGGGAGGCGAGGTAGGGATATCCGCTTCCTCCAAAGAATCTTGGATCGCCCATTTTATTGATACTGCAGAACAGGATGAAAACATCCTACATCTTTGAACATACGCTCAATGTGATCAAAACCCAATAGATAGGATTGGAGAAATGGAATTATCCCTCTGGCCGGGAACATCTAGTTTAGATGACTCTAGAGCCAAGGAGGAGAACGAGGCTGGAATATGCGACCATAATAGAAGAGAGGAGTACTAGATTTCTCTCGGAACTTATGCCACTGTGTTCCAAGCGGAGGTGAAGGCCATCCACGCCTGCATACAACTACTAAATGGAGTGGTTGGTAAGTGCATTACCATATATTTCGACAGCAGGGTGGCCTGGATGGTTTAGAGGGTCAAGAAATAAAATCCTGGCTGCCGAAAGAATGCAGAGTTGCAGTGGAAACCCTAGCCAGGAATAATAAGCTGACGGTGGTCTGGGTGCCGGGTCATAATGGTATCGGAGGCAACGAGAAGGTGGACCAGCTGGCAGGAAAGGTTCCGAGAGGGTAATCCAGTAATGGCTGAAAATTGATACTGAGACTCAATCGCTAGTGAAACACTTTATTACTTATGCAGGCAGGTTAAGCTGCTGCTTGGTTTGACGCTTATCAACAACTGGACAGAACACTCTTGATGGGTGATAGAGAGAGCATGCGAAGATGCAAGAGGAACTCACAGAGTTGTTAATAGGATGTCATCTTAACTACCACCTTATCAGGATTGGCTTCAATGTCAGTGTAAAGAAGATGGTATGGCGGAAAAGTGTTGATCTCTGAATATGTATTATGCCACTGTCCGGTTCTGGCATGGCGTAGACACTTTGAATTCGGGCTTTATTTCTTAGATTTAGAAGATTGATCTGGAAGAGATATTGAGCTCTTGGAGGAAGGTCAAATTCGCATTCCAGTGCTGAATGTCTTACGGCGAGATACAATGGGCGGTAGCCAAAGTATTACAGGCGGCCCTCCCAAGAGAGCTAAACCTAACCTACAATACAGTACCCTTGAATCCAACTATATTTATCATAGAAATAATATACTGTATCCACAGAGATCATGAGAGCCTAATGTTTTTCTTCTAAGAGCCACAAATTGCATTCTATAAAACTTAAAGTTGTTTTCTGTAAATCTCACGAACAATATGGAAGTTTTTGTAGTTATTATATTTTAATAGTTATTAACAAAAGTAAATACACCGTTTATTGTTTTTATATATACCTGAGTATATTGAAGAGGTAGTGGAACCATTATGTAACGATTTTAATTAATATAAACTATTTATGTACGTTAAATATACTTATGCGGAATACAACGTGCATGCTCGGCAAAATAACCAGACGTGGTGAGGAAGTCAGTCTATGTCGACAGTAAACACGAATACCCAACAGCTTGCAATTTGTCACTGCAGCCGTGGATCAAGCTCTAAATTCAAGTTGTAATCCGGTTAATATTCGGATAATTTTCCCGCCTGAGCTGAGCTGGCTATGCGACAGAGGATTGGAGGAAATTAGCTTAAATATTATTACACCTCTTGAATAAGTAATACGGTTCTCTATCATGTCCATATTGTAATACTGGCTTCGTCATAATTACGTGATACTTTTTAAAACGCTATGACTAAAACATGAACTGAAGTATATCAGTGATGTTTTATTAGTAAAGGGTTTTTCAATAAGGACGCTCGATTATTAAACGTAAATAAAATAAGTCGTGTGTGAGATATCTACCAGTGGCGGCTCCTCGGGGTAGGCAAGGTAGGCGCCACCTACCTTTAAAATTTTATGTCATTTCTCATAACAGCGCAATTACAATGAACTGTTAACGTTCCTGATAATACAGAAATATTCAATATAATTAATAATAACTACTTTATACTAATTAAATTATCTATCGCCGTCGGCGGCGCCGGTGCCGTAAACACCCTTTATATATACCACCGCACGGCGCCGCGCTACACCGAATTAAATCATTTTATTCCTAAACAGAGCAACCATACCAGGCTCGGTTCTCCATCCCACCGCCTGAAAATCGATAGCTACACATCAACCAGATGTCGGTAAGACGACAAAGAGCGTTGTTGTAATGGCAAAATAATCGTAGCTCAGACGTCTGCAGCGAGTTATATTCTTTAAATAAAGCAGTTGGAGCCGGATGCATTCGGCGCCTGAAGTAGATCGGCGTTCTTCGGCAGATCCTAAGACGCCTTCGCATTGAATAAGCCGTGACATTACACTGGGGATATTGGGTTATATATTGTGATGATCAATTTGAAACATTAAATATCGAGTAAATGTTGAAATATTTTGTGGAATATGAATTTCGAGAAATATTTCCAGAGGTTTCTAAATTTATTGTTTTAATTGCTACAATTCCAACAACAAGTACATCGGTTGAAAGATATTTTTCTTGTTTAAAACATAATAAAACGGATAGTCGGAACTCTATGAAGAATGAACGTTTATCGTCGCTTGCACTTATTTCAATTGAAAAGGAATTATTTAGCACACTTCAGATATCTGATGACTTCACGGAAAATATAATTAACAAATTTTCATTAATTAAAGATAGGCGCATTAATTTAAATTATAAAAAGTAGTAGGTATCCACTTTGTAATTGTCAGTCAATAATGGCGATGGTTAAGGAAGGCTGTGAGGGGAGGAGGAGGCCTATACCCTAAAGCGCCCTAAAATAATATATTATTGCCAACCCAATTTATATAATATAGGTATAATACTCAATAAATATATTTCGTTTATTCCAATTTATTTATACCCGAAAGTACTATTATTATTCACGAATAACAAAGAGGTATCAAGTTCAAAAAATTCTTGTGAAAGTCCATATTTTTGTATAAATGAAATTCAATCATTGAAATTCTGAAGTACCAGGAAAATGCGTGACCTTGAAAATTTTAAAAGTTTTATACGCTATTTTTAAGGGTTGATGAAGCTCATACGCCACTATCGCCTACCCTAATATGGATACCACGAGCCGCTACTGATATCTACTCAATTTCTTTTTATTTGAAAGAATATTTTGTAACATTAAGTATGAAATATAACGTTACTCAAATGTCCACTGCGGATTTGCTTGATGGCACGTACTCGGGAAGTCTAATATTCGATGACTTCGTTTTACAGCATAAATCTGGCTGAATTTGCTGAATGACGTTGGTTATGTTGACTTTGAGGGTAACAATTGTTTGCGATTTATTCGCATAGGTCTCCGATTTAATATAGCCTCAAAGGAAGAAGCCTAAAGGTATTAAATCGAACGATATCGATGTCCAGTTCATGTCGCCGCTGCACGAGATAACCATTCCCTGAAATCGCTCTTGCAGCATGTCCATCGTGGCATGTGCTGTCCTGTTAGAAGCACATGTCGACGATATTCATATTATCTAGTTTATGCTACAAGAAGTTGCTTATCATTGATATGTAGCTCTCGCTCTTGACGGTTATGGCAATGCCGGCTTCGTTTTGAAAAAAGTACGGACCGATGATGACCCCAGACCAAAATCCGCACCAAACAGCGACTTTCTCGAGATGAATTTGGTGCTGGTGTATCTCGTGTGGATTGGTATCGTCCCAAATCCGACAATGCTGCTTATTTACATATCCATTCATCCAAGAATGGGCCTCGTCGCCAAATATGATTTTTTTTTGGCGAAATTTGGGTCACCTTCCAATTGCTCCAGAGTCCAATCAGCAAACACAGGGCGTTGTCTATGGTTGTTAACCGTAAGTTCCTTGGTCGGTTGAACTTTATATGGGTGCAGACCAAAGTTTCGACGTAAAATTCGGCCAGTTGAAGTCGCAGAAAGGTCAAGTTCTTATAAACGACGATAAATTGACTGCCTTAGGTCTTCCCGTACACATTCACGCACAGCAGCAATGTTTTCAGCAGACCTTGCGTTTCGGTAACGTACGGGTATTGGCTGACTATTTATCAAACCGGTTGACTAGAATTCGGCCACCAGACGTCGAATAGTCGACTAGGCGGGACGGTTGTGGCGAGGATAAAAATCACGTAATGCGAGGAACGTTTCTTGAACGGAGCACTGAATTTGAAAATAAAACTTGATGATTGACAAACGTTGTTGGGCACTATAACCTTCTACAGTGATATGCCAACACTATTGAACAATTCACAATAAATTTTATGATGTTGATTTAACAACATGGCCGCTATAACCTACGAAATTTCGAGCGTCTCTATTGAAAGATCCTGTATTATTATACACATTATTTTGTAAAAATCACATATTTCAAGTGACGGTTTCGGACATCTAGGCACTTATTTAATTGCGAACGAAAATTGGGCATACACCACTTCATCATATCTATTGGAATGGATGTTGAATCTCCTCTTCAATTTGATGTTTTAATTCCGGAAAAATTTGAATGCGAATATTTTGGATTCCTGAATATTTTGTACTATAATAACTTTACTTTTAAGTCATAAAATGTCAAATCAGGTGATCTGGTTGATCAAGTCATTTCACCATCTCTGCAAACTAGTTGATTGGAAAACATTTCCCGTACTTAACTAATTGATATTTAATCTAACAGAAGTAGGGTCCTTCTTAAGGATTGCCCTACCAAGGATTATTATTGTTACTATTTGTCTTCTCACCGATCAGCGTGAAAATATGAAAACAGTTGTCGGTGATATATGCAGGTCATCTCCGAAGACCGAAGACACACGTAAGATCACCTGTCTCTTGTTTACCTATTATAGCAAATGTGTTTGTTGAGATAGCATGTTGTCTGTGATATTACCTTATGGTGGTGACGTAGTGATAAAGTTGCAGCAGCCCGACTGTATGCATCACTTAAAACAACACAACACTTAATATTACAGTTTCAGTGTTCTATAAAATAGATTAACGGTCATACAATGAATGTTCTACGCAATATTTATGCGAATAATATTTGTTGTGTATAATGTGTCCCCTTTTATTAAAATAAACAATTTGTATGCGTCCGATATATTAAAACCCATCAGTTGGAGCAAAGGAATTTCAGGCATGTATTAGCTCAGTCTTGTTTCTTCGAGAGTAGTATACCTACCGAAAGTAATAACTCGTTTTTATTATTCAGAAGACTAAAGCCGTTAAAAAATTCCACAAATTTATGTGTTTCCATCAGCTAAAAAGTCGGGATAAAAGAGAACCCGAAGATATATCTAAATAGTCGCATATTCGATCAAATAGAAATGAACCTTTCAAATTCGGCTGAGGGGAAATTATTTATAAGGAGCCCAGGAGTAGTCAATATTTTTATTTTAATAAAAACCCCTGCCAAATTCATAAATTCTAAAAGGCCGCGCTGTGGGTCGCAGCGAATATTGGATAAATAAATTTGGACTTTTCTTTATCTGCAAAATGCAGTAAGAACGTACGACTTTCTGAGATCCCCATCTCGCCGGTGTGAAAGAGGTGGTGTGTTTGAATGCATATTGATGTTCCTGACAACAACACTCCCTTTGAGATGTTAAGTTACAGCGTAAGTAATTCTTTTTATGGTAATAAATCAACTACATCAATTATTCTTTCGGTTTGTCCCATTTAAATAATGGGCGACTCATTTAATGGGTATTTACTTTTAACTCCTTTTCATGACAAAGATAGGCGGTGTTTTCTCAAAAGTTACCATTAAACTCAGCGTGTCTTTAAATGAAAAGCAAACACGTTACAATATTTTCGATATCATTAGTCGTTTCACCATATTTTATTATGTGAAAAACGGATGAATCATCTTGATAGTTGTAATATGTGAAATGAAGCACTGAGGAGAGACAGGCGGTATTTTCTCAAAAAATTACTATTAAATTCAGCCTATTGCTAAATGAAAAGCAACTACGTTATAATATCTTCGATACCATCAGTCATTTCACCATATTTTATTGTGTGAAAGACGACGAATTGTCTTGATAGCTGCTATCTGTGAAATGATGCGCCGAGGAGAGTCAGGTGGTGTTTTCTTAAAAATATATCTGTAAATTCAACGTACCACCAAGCGAAAAGCAAATACTTTATAATCATTTTGATATGGATAGTAGTTCCATCACATGTTCTTGTATAAGAAACGGACGAATACTCTCGATTGTTGCAATCTGTGAAATGAAGATTTCAATTGTTAACAGGATCTTTAACGGATAAGTGAGGTTTCGCACTGTCTTGTTGGATGTAGATCGCACCATTCTTTGCAGACATGACAAACTTCTCAGGGTACTTCTTTTATGCAACGGAACGTTTCTCAATTTTGCTAAATTTTCTGAATAATTTATCTTTTTTCTTCCACGTTTGCCTGATTTTAATGAATCGACGTTATAGTATATACTTCCAGAAAGCTTGGAGTTTTTTGCCTATTTCCATAGCCGAGAAATTGTACGTCTATGGAGCATGAATTGCTCTGAAGCAACAAACATAACACCATGTTTGAGTTTTTCATTTTCACAACGTTGCAGCAAAAATTGAAGAACTGCATTTCGGGTAATGTTGTCCATTTCCCTTTTTGTTAATTAATCTTCTTGACGAATCACTCGTTTTTATCACTTTTCGCAACGAATTAAATTGACAGCGGGTGCACTTTCAAAACTTTGTTATTTGCCAATCTGGCACCAGCAATACTTGTAATTATAACCTTCAAACTAATTTTATGAATGATGTGACTTTAAACTTCTCTTTTGAGTATTTAATTTTTTAGTATATTACTTCCTGGATTAAATTGTATTTGACAATAATCAGCAGAAAAATGTGACAACTAATTTGGGACAGAGGGAGTATACAATAAGGAGAACAGCACTAGATTCCTAGGTTGGACACCAATCTGTGGATTTCTAGGACGGTATTCACAGGCCTAGGCCTTTAAATATTTGTTATATCAATAGTGATGAAGTAATGAATATGTATATTACTAATTTTAATGGAGGTAGTTATAACTATGTATATGAATATCGTGTCTCTTACTTTAAAAATGTTTGTAGAAGATAATGATTTTATTTTGTTAGATATGCTTGAAGTTGTATCATCAAATCACACTGTATATGAAGTGAAATTAATCACGATTAGAATCACGTCATCTCGTTATGTTTATCACCCCTCTCATCATTCCGATAAATAATTTTAGGGTAAGGATACGCTACACGATGGAAACTAATGTTGTATATAGGTACAAACGTGATTGCGTTATTCAGTTTGACATCTAAATTTGTAACACATCACGGGTTTCCATTATTAATAAGCTGTCTATCTAGATAACCGAGCTTCGAGATATGTTTAGTATACTTATTAGTCAGTTATTGAATTTGTTGGATTGGGTCTGTAATTTTAAATAAAAATGATAGGAAATATTTTATATAAGCCAGGAGTGAGGTTTATTATATTTAAAGTTTTAGGAGCCCGATATTCTAAGGGAAGGAATAAGTATTTATTAAATGATGACAACAATATTTTCCTTAGCTTTCCTAGTTTTCCCAATTTTCCTTCTTTCATTCCTATATCTTTATCTAAGTCTCTGACGTCTTCTATGTTTCTAGCGGTTTATTAAACGTTTTATAATGTTTTTGACGTTCTTTTTTATTCTAAAGTTTTTAATAGGGTGTTTCAATAGGGACGCTTGAAATTTGCTAGGTAATCGCGAGGTCGTTCTTAAAGCAAAATCTGTCAAATTTATTGTAAATATTTAGAAGTGTATGGCAAATTACTACGAAAGGTTATAGCGTTAGACAATGTGTACAAATTATCAAATTTTATTTTCAAAATTAGTGCTCCATTCGAGAAACTTTCCTTGCATTATGCGATTTTTATACTCGCCACAACCGTCCCGCTGAGCCGACTAATCGACATTTTGTGGCCAAATTCGAGTCAACCGATTTGATAAATAATCAGCCGACAGCTGTACGTCAAATTCAGTCATATTTATTAGTGACAAGGTCTTCGAAAGTTGAACCTCCCGAATATGTGACACCAAACAAAGCCGCGGAGAACATTCGAACGACGCTATATTCCATTGTTGTCCACAGTTTGTTTTATTTACGTTTAAATATCGAGCGTCCTTATTGAAACACCCTTTATGTGTATGTTTTTTTTCTTTAAATATCATTAATTAATTCAAATACTGTTATAATAATACTGGTATATTATAATATAATGTATAAGTGCCTTAATTTTCCTAAATGTTGCTATATGTTAATTGGCTAATTCTTCTTAAAGAATCAAAGGATCTGTCTTTTACTATCCTTGGTTATTTTAAATAGTATTTCTTTCTTACAAAAACATGCATCATAAATTTCGCATATATTAGGCAACAAAAATACTTTTGTGCATGATCGGGTAATTTTGTTTTAATCTGGAAAGATGTAATGTAATGTGTGAATAATATAATTGTGATTTCTAAAAATCACATCTCCTTACTACTCTAAAATCTTGGAAAAATATATTACCATTAACATATTATTTTTTATTAAAATCTGAACCTAAATTCATGTCATATATGGTAGATTAGAAAGAGAAAATAATCATTTCTATGTAAATCACAGCCAACTATGACTTGTAGGTACATATATAGAAAAATATAAGTTTACGTTGTAATTTAAATGGATAAAAAGTATTAAAATTATTTGAAGTCATCTACTCAAAAATGTTCCTTAGGAGTATGCAAATAAACAAACTGAATAGAGTTAGCCGTTACTTTGTGATAGTTGATCATAATGATACAGTAAAACACTTAACTTTGTTACTATAATAGGTTTTATTGTAACTTAACGCTACTATAGTTTCAATACTAATACCGTATTACTTTCAAAGCAATTCAAAACACTTTTTTGAATCGCTTTGAAAACGATACGCTAAAGTATCGAAACTATAGTAGCATTAAGTAACAATAAAATCTGTGATAGTAAAAAAGTTAAGTGTTTTACTGTATCATTATATGCAAAAAACTTTTTCTTTAATTGCACCAAGTGCGTAAATGTTATCACTCATTTGTTAAAAACTAAAAAAAAAAATGGGTTTATACCCGGAATATTAAAAGAGTTTCTATCGTGGGAGTGGGGTTTCCACCCTCCTGGAGTGTCCATTTTTCCGTTTCTCATATAATTAATGAGATTCCCTATACAAATTATAAATTTTTCAATCCGGTACACTCAATTTTTACAACCCACTACTAAAAAAATGGTGACGTATATTCCATACTCATAATAGTTAATTACATGCCATAGAAGAAATAATCGCTTACTGTAATGATCGCTTTTCACTTTGCGGATATAGCTAACTGTACTAGTGTTGCATTTAATGGAACTTTTGTCAAATTTATGTGTTAAAGCTATTTTTTATCGTTACGAATTACGACTGCTATTCGGATCAGTTTAGCGCATAATTTCGCAATTTCAACAGAAACCACTTTGTCGCCATTGGTGCTGAGAGCACGTGAGAGGTTACACATTCAAGCCATATGTCGGTATAGTGAATCGGAAAATATTATTGGGTAAATGCGTGAAGGATTTTTCGTAATGTTTTACATATGCAGGGATTTGTTATGTTAGTCTGAGAGAACCAGTATTAATAAACATAGTCAAGATTCTATACAGGTCGCTATTATTAAAAAAAAAAAAATTGTAACTGTCATCTATTTTTTAATGAAATATTCGAAGGTAGTACTATTCCCAGCGGATGGTTAATATAATGTTTTCAATGCTAGACAAGAATGGTTCCCCAGAATATCCGAAGAACTACAGAAGTTTAACATTACTTAATTGTATAACGAAACCTTTTACGTCAATTTTTCTTCACATACTTACATTATGGTACAAATACATAGAACAACATACTGCCAGAAAGTCATCTAGGAGAGGTCATGGTTGTATTGTCAATGTTTACGTCCTTAACTCGGCGAGCCAACTTAATATTAAAAATAAAAATAAAAATTTTTTAATAGTTCAGGCAATGCGCGTTAAGTTTTGTAAGTTAACCATTTATCGTACCCATTGCCTGGACTATAAAAGTTTTATAGGCTTTCATTGAGTCGATCACTTAGTCAGCCACCTATTGGTCTGGGATAATAGTATATTATTTGAGCTAGCTCTAAGATTATCGCATTCTTCTTTATGATGATGGATTTACTGTATCATTTTACATCAAAAATTGTTTTCTCAAACACGTAGTTAGTAAAGTAAATATTGATTACGACACTGATATTTTCCTCCTGTTATACTTGTTGTACCTGCTGATGATTTAATGATTTTCTACTGATTTCTACTGATTTTCTGATTTTGACAGAAAGTTAGCTGTAATTAAAAACTACATTTTGATAGATAAGTCAACATTTAAACCTATGTATCATGGTAAAATAATGGCATGGAATTACCAGAAAGAAGTTATAATTAGTGTATTATACATATATGCCTTTAGAGTGGATAGTTTTTTATAATGGAAGTATATTTACTCTATGTGGTGAAGTTAAACAACACAATTATCATTATTGGGCCAACAGAATTCCTCACTGGATGTGGCAAAGTCAAACCCGATGCCCACAAAAGACGAATGTCCGGAATAAGATGGAACTCCACCCCATTGTTAGTCATCGTCTGTTTTAATATTTTTCTGAAAATATTTTCAAATAGCTGGATTGGACGAGGAGGTCCAGTTGAGTGGCCACCAAGATCTCATGACCTTGCACCACGTGATTTTTTCCTGTGAATGTACTTGAAAATTAATATTATCACGAATGCCTCGAGTGATCCCGGATGCCGGGAATATTTTAAACCTTGAGAGCGTGCGGTATTTGCTTCCAGTACCGTTCTATACTAGAAGGTTCGCCTGGAGAGACGTTCCACTGCCTATATAAGAATTGTGTCGTCCGGCCAGCAGTTAGTTGAATTTGGACCGCGATAGTGAGCGATACAGTGCGAAGAAAGTGATATACAGTGCGAAAATTAGTTTATAAAGTTAAAGTAGAAAGATAGTTAGTTAGTTAGTTGGACTTGTGAATAGTTGAGTTGTAAATAAGTGTTCGAGAAATAAAGAACTTTCTAGTACATTCGTTACAATATTTTGCAGCAAACAACAAGATATTAAATCAGAAAAATCATTAAGGAGGACCCTGTATATTAGTTACTAACTAGGAGTACGTTGCTCGGTGAGTAGTTTTAGCGACGACTAGGGAATAATTTCATCTAAATCATCGTATCTCGATTATATTTTCTCTGTTTCTGTGCCTGAATTTTATTGCGTTTTTGAATTATATAGACGTCCCACTGCGTTCCTTTACTCTTTTTGGAGCATACTCCCGATCTTCTCTTGGCGTGAATTTGATTTATTAAAAAATAGTAATTTACGCCTTACGGGTTTTAATGATATTGTCTGGTACACATTTTTTCGACACTTTCCGCCCACATCTGACGATTAAGGCCATTATAACTTTCATAAAAGTGTCGAATATCCTCTTGTAGGGCATTTATTTCGGATTTGCGCGAAATAAGCGCTTGACGAGCTGAGAGATAAAAGGGAAAATTTATTTTGGTCGATCTCACGATATTCTAAAATAATGTCGAGAGTATCGGTAACGCCGATATTCTAAAATAATTATCGCCGGTATAGTATATGGAATGTCAACTTGAACGTGCTCGCTTTGTATATTGGACCTTAAGGATTAATCCGGAAGCTTTGTTATTAAACTGGCAATTCTAGTTGCGCTGGCATGTTATTATTTCGATTTCGGTGTGCATTGAAACAGACTCGGCGGATGATAATTCGTTTATGAATTTAATCAAACAAAGTACATGGTTTCAAACTAAATAATCGTATTTGAATTGTACAACAAAATACGAAATCGGATTTTTGTTAACTACAAGTTTATAAAATGAAATAAAATTTCATAACATTTCATACATTAATTATCTCCTAATCTGCACGGATTTATGGAAAATCAGTTCAACAGTTATCAATTTATATGCAATTTCTCAATGTGAATCAAATATTATCGATAATCATAGTCAAATAGAATTGTGTACACGGATTATAGAAAAATTTTTGATAATACTGACAGTAGAATAATTCTAAAAAAATTGACTTTGTCTTTGAAATGTCTTTTAAACTTAGCGAACATTTAATCAAACCTTTATTTGTTCCATACTTAACTTGTATAGCGTATAATGGATTTAATTACAAGAAATTGTGTCCTACGCCTGGAGTACCACAGGGGTCCAATCTAGGACCATTACTGTTTATAATATTTATTAATGATATTACTAGAATTTTAGGCTCACCATGAATTACATGCAGATGACTTTAAGATATATTACGCTATTGAAACTCTTAGGAAATGCTACGAACAGAAGAAACTGATCGGGTAGAAGAAAAGGGAAGCATAGAACAGAAATATATAACAATGAAAGTGGGTAAGTCACCTGAAGATGGAGAATGTATTAAATGTAATTTTCACCGTCCGAAAGTCCGAAATAATTTCTTATCCTATATAAGAATAATAATGGAAATTGACCACCTGAACCCTGATTTAATTGATCTGAGTTCCCCTTTTACCAGTTTTTCAATACCTATCATTCATATTGTATGCAATAGTAGACACGCTATAACTAAAAAAAAGGTTGGTGAGAAAACAAAATGTTTCAAAGTAAAATAAATCAGAAAAGAATATTTTTTAATAGTAGAACGTATAAAATCTCTATTGAAGACAAAAATTGAATGAAAGGGCCAATAAAAGTTTCTCACATTAGGCATAAACAGTTACGTGTTACCGCATATTTACGCTATACGGTAATCACCGAGACAGGATATAAATATAAATATACATTGCCGCAACAAACAAAAAACACAACCAAACACAACGGCAAAACTAAACTGAACTGCTTGTACCTAAATAGATTCAAACGTTTAAAATATATATCTATGGCATTCCGGCTGCCGCAGAGTTATCCGTTTTTAACACTGATGCATCATCGGTAGATAGCTTTAGTTATAGCGATAATTGGAGAAATTAGAAAACATTTCAGGTCTGTAAAACAATAATACAAACTATTTACTTAAAAATAATAGTTAAAAAATATACGAAAAAATTGTGCATTCTGTTTAGGTATAATATAAACAAACAAATTTCCTTTACTTCCTTCTGTTTACATTTTGGAAGTAATAAATTACATCACAATATATACGTTAAATATTCAACGGTGCGTCCTAGTTCATGGTGAGTTGAAGTTAAAATTAATTCAGCCTTGGGTGTTTTTTTAGCACTTAAATTAATAAAAATGTTAATTCGGGCATCATATTAATTGCTTCCTATTTATTGTTGTCTGATGCGTATTTATAGTTAATGGTATATGGACTACCGAAGTTATAATACATTTATTTCCATTTCCCTATATGCGAATAATCTCGCTTTCGTTATGAATTGGAAAAATAGAAATAAAAACACAATATAACATTGAATTAATTGTTTATTATTTACTAAATTCTAATAAATGGTCTAAATTTCTCAATTTTCTTTCTCGTCTTTTCTTGATCTCTGTTGCATGATTTCTTAGAAAGTATAAGAAAGGCTTCTTATAAAAGAAAAAAGTGTCTATAATATTTCTAAAAGTATAAAAAATTATATACATTTCGAATATGAAAATATATTGTATTAAAGAATATCTTATGCCATATTCAATAAATTAAAATCGAAATTAGGTTAAATAATAACGAAAATATTCAACAAAACGCATACATAACCTTAGGTTCACTATTGCAAACAACAATACTGAAGAAGAAAATACATCAGTTGTTCAAAGACAATAACAAAGTAACATATCCTGTTCTGGACAGAATTCACGAAAGAACCAGTTGTAGCAGACGGAATTTCACGAATTACTTCCTTAAATCTTCAGTTTCTCGAAATTTCTTGGCATTGACATAAATCCTCCTTAAAGGTGAAGATTTTGAAACCCAGGCTACTCCTTCCAAATATTGCTAAATTCGGCATATTAAATATAACTGCAACTTAAGGAGTTGTTTTGTGTATAAGTATAAATTGAACCGCAGTGACAGAATTATAATTTTAAATTCTTCTGCATTGCAAATATTGTTTTTAACTTCTTAAAATTTGATCTGTATATATATACATTATGAATAAAAAAATCTAACATTGATACTATTTTCTTGTGAATAACGTTTGAAGACATGCAACTAATTCGACAAACATAATAGATAAATAAAAATAGATAAAAACGAAAAACATGAAATTGTAAGTTAACATGTCTGGGTGTAATTATAGGGCAAACAGGTTGTTCCTTGGACAATCGATACAGAGAACATATATATTCAAACAATTCATATTTCAGAATCAAGTCACTGGCTGGCGGGACACCAAAAGTATTAACATATTAAATGTAAGCGATAAGGGGTTATATCAAAATTTACAAGGAACAGAAAGTTTTAAATCAATTAAACTTCTCGACAATTTGCCTAATAACAGGGCATATTATACAATCTCTTTTGATGTATATAAGGCTTTATCCGTTAATCACCTTAATCTCTTTTCAGAATTAGACGTTCCTTTGTAAAATCTCCAACGCACTAGATATATATTAATTAGTTTAAGTAAATATTCTCGCTATAAATAAGTGTGGTTTCTCTCTTGTTTTATAGTACTTTGAATCATCTCGAAGATTGTACTTTAAACTATTAAAACAACAATTAGAACACATATTATTTAGTTTAAGCAAATTAATTTATTTGAACCCAATTTGTTATCAATAAAACAGGAAATCATGAATGAAGAGAATTTTTATAAGAACTAATAAATCTTAGGACAAAATGAAGCGCCCGAAGTTAACAGTTTGCAACTTGATCAAGAAATTTGAAGAGACGGGTCCTATTCTTGATAAGGCAACACCAGTACGTCCTCGTCGTAGTCGATCATGGAGAGAAAGTGTACGGGAGTATCCAAACATATCAATTCCACGTCGTGCACAACTACTAGGTCTGTCAAGAGCCATCACGCATCGGATTTTAAAAAAGCTCCGCATCTGTCGGCATCCAAAATTCAGTTAACACAATAACTAAAATTTACAGACCATTAGAACATCGTACGTTTGTTAATTGGGTGTTATAAAAGAAAGAAGTTGATTCACAGATCACATGTTTTCCACATCTAATAGGAAAGTCGTAGTGGTAAATGTGCGCGTGCATGTATTTGTTAAACGCCGATAAGATGGGTTATAGCCCATATGGCAAGTTTATCAATGGAAGACGTTAGGGTGATGTACCCTAGAAAAGTTATCTCTATGCGGGGGACGTTAGTTGACCGGCTAGAAGTCCCGATTTATCGCCGATGGATTTCTTTTTATGAGGTTATTTGAAATCTAAGGTATACACAGATGCTTTTAGGACTTTAATTTAGTTAGAAGCCAGAATACGGAAAAAAAATCAGGGAAATGAACCAGAATCATGTTGGCAGGTTATCGCAAATTTTAGTATTAATTTACATTAAGAACTGCGATAAAAATAAAATAAAGTGTTTGATAGAGATGACGCCTTAATTGACTTTGATACTACACAGATTGAAATGTGACACCGGCAAAACATTTTGTGACATTATTCATATTAAGCAACTTTTCCTACTCCTCGAACTGCTAAAACTCAAATAAGAATTAAGTGCTCGAAAACTAGTAAACTAAGCTCTTAAAGCTTCGAAGTGTGCTATAATTCAGAAGTTATGATCTAAAGCATCCCGGACTTTCTGCACCCCACTCATTATTTATAGCTGTTTATGATAAAAAATAATGGGCACCTTGTTTCGGGTGAGCAGTATCTCAAAGATAATTGAAATTTCGGTTGTTCTTTGTGTCCCGCAGTTCGCAAGTTGTATAACTGCAAGTTGACGGTAAATACGATAGACCATTATATACATAGACGCCTTAAAATATCCTTAACTATTTAGTCCAACTCACGAGCATAAGAAATTAATAATACAATAAATTGCCTAGATATTTTATATTGATTATCATTCAGATTAACAATATTCATTACATATAAACCACAAACAATGGAAATGAAAATTCATTTGTTATCCTTTTGAATATTTTAATTTTATTCTTATTTTATTTAGCTTCAAATACATTGCTAGATATAGAATCGTATTTATAAACTTCGACAGTGTAAAGAAATTATGGAAATATAAATCATTACTCATGCAGGGTAGTTTTATACAATTGTCGAAGCACTTGCCCATCCTACGTAGTGGGGTTAACCTAACCACTAGGTTTTCTGGTTTGGGTTCCATCAGTCAACCAAGGTAGAGCTGTCGATGTGTCAATATCACTGATCAGACTTCACAAACGAAAGGAGATTCTCCAGTACTGTTATGCTTCAGTTGAACAATCAGCAAATCATTCCACTGATCATTCCACTGAACGTTCTGTATTCTGAGAACATATCTGAGAAACAAATGTCATAGACCTGACTCCACCTCATAAATAATCGTCACTGACTGAGAAATTGCTATTTTCTCAAGTTTAAATACATAATTACAATTATGTATTTACATTTATGAATTATTCATCTATATACGAAACTCGAGTATATAACGACGTACTTAAAAAATGTGATTCACCTGTATGCGATGAACATCACCTCAAATTGTGAGCAAACTGTGAACAAGGCTAAATTCTTGAGACACCATTTGCATTTTTTAATATATATATATATATATATATATATATATATATATATATATATATATATATATATATATATATATATATATATTATATTTTATTCACATACATCTCTACAAGGTCATATCATTCAGGTTAATTCTCTGAAGTTTCTAATATTACATATCTGAATTTTTCTTCTTCCACATCACACATAACTAGTGCATTTAAGATTTGTACTTGCCAAGTCTGTATACGAAACAAGCGTCAAGTATCAAGTGAAGTGTGTAGTAATTGAATAAATAGCACTAACAAATCGCGAATTAAAATTATTTTAGTATAAAGACACAGTACACAGAAGTAATTAAATTCAATGAAAATACGATCCTTCGTAGAGACATTAATCCAGTCCATCATATTTTTGAAACTTGTATAAAATAATGTTATGAAACAAATGTTTGAAGTTATTAATTCATTAAAATCAAAGGAAATAACTTATGTAAACTTAATCAAAGCAGGGCGAAATTAATTTCAGTACCTTAATTAATTAAGATATTAAATTTCTTCAAAAATTATAAGAGCAAACAGTGATACACCTACGTACTTTGTAAATAAAGACACTTAAGCAAAGTTCTGTCGTTTCTATTTAAATCCGGAATAAATAAATCGTAGTAAATAGAGATACAATGATACAATCTTAAATTGGAAACTATAGATTGGGTATTATATTAATTAAACTAGAACAGATTATTTATCATAGATGGTTGCTTTACAATTCTTCTTAATATATTTTAATGATGTATTACATCCTTCTTCTGTATTTTGTAAAGATTTATTACATCCTATTTCCAAAAACGTCTCTCATACTATATATTAATCATGCCATTTCGTGTGGGCACATGAGAGAAAAATATAAAACCGATGGTAATCGAAACAAAACTACATCCATGATTATTTATATTTATGAAAGATTCAGAACGTGTGAATATTAGCTCAGTCCATAAAAATTGTTTTTATGGCCAGTATTATTCAAATATTGACGAAGATGCTGTGCTTACTCAAACACTTTAGTGTTTGTCGCTGAAGACGTCTTTAGTAACGACTAATCTAAATTGTTGATTAAAACTATATAACGTTACTTTGACTTTAATGGTACATGATAAACAAAATCAAAATTGCTTCAAAAAAGGAAGTTGCAGAAACTTTGATAGAAAACCACTAAAAGCCTGAAAGAATTAATTTCTGAAGGAAATAATCAAAATGATAATGAATACCCAGAAGAGTTATCTCCTACACAAGCTACTAAATACTTATTATGGAAAGCTACTAGCAAATTCAACAAATCTCAGGAATATATTCCTCTTATAAAAAAAAATCGATGGAAGTTGGGTAAATGATGATGAGAAGAAGCAGATGTCTTCGCAGAACACCAAACCAAAGTTTTCCAATCATTTTCCTCAGAAATGACACAAGAAGAAGCTGAAATCTTCGAAGGATTAGAAGCCTCATCAGCTTCATATCATATGATGTTCATATCATAGCATATCAGCCAGATCTTCCCATAAAGGCAGTAAAAATTTCTCAAATAGGTATTATAACTAGATAATTGAATCAAAAGAAAGTATCAGGATGTGATTTAGATATTATAACCAGAGAATTGAATCAAAAGAGGACACCAGGATGTGATTTAATAACCGATGCCGTTACTAAACGATTGGCCAACAAAGCTGTAATATATTTACAACATATCTTCACGTATCTTTAAGAAACGGTGGAAATTTCCCATTTCAATCGACGATATCACAAATTATATTAATACAAAAATCAGGAAAACATATCATATTGACCTATAAGTCTCTTGCCGATCATGTCCAAAATCCGTGGAAGCGTAATATTGACCCGACTAAAGCCTGACTAAATACTGAATGAGAGAAATATACCAGAACATCAATTCGGCTTTCAGGAACAACCTGTTATAATTGAACAGGTGCATAGAGTTGTGGGGGTGATAAAAGAGTCATATGGAAAGAAAGAATACTGCTAGGCAGCCTTTTTGGATATCTCCTAGGGCCTCGATAAAGTTTAACATCAGGGGCTGCTAGTCAAAGCCAAAAGACAATTACCACAACCTTATATTCAACTCATTAAATCCTATTTGAACGAACGATACTTTATGGTGAAATACGAAAATCAAGTCACAAATCTACATCCAATATAAGCAGGAGTGCTTATATTTTGTTTTCCAAGTCACACATGCTTAGTCAAAATACGTTTGTCATCAATTAATCGACCGGGCGCCTATTGCGGTATCGGCGAATATTTTCACAATATTTCTGTGACAAATGTTTCACAAATGTCCATTTGTTATACATCGTATGATTCAGAAAAGAAATCTGCATAACAGTAAATAAAAAAAAACTATATTGCCGTTTGAAAAAAAAAGTTGACTATTGCTTTAAAAAAAAAGTTTAAAAACACTGCGGTATGCTCACTCTAGAGTGTATTTAGAGCCATTTCATCTGATTTTTTGTTTTTTAAAATCAGATTATAAATAACGGAGTTATGACTTGCGGCGTTTTTTAGGAAACACCCCGTATATAGTTAAGGCTTTAATGTAAATCGCTAACCTCATGCTTCAACCTATTATATAGCACATTTGCTTAATGCCACGAGCAGATTATAAATACCATTTGACAACGATTAGGGGAGATAACCAGAATATTATTTTTTATGTAATCGTAGCAACCTGAATCTGTGGCAATCTCTGTGACAATCTCAATCCTACCCCACAGATTCCCAAAATGTGAGACTTAAGACTGTATCACAGTTAACTATAACAGTTAACTGTAAATGTTAATCGAACCTATATAACATCACTTTGTTTAATTTTTCGAGACAACGGAAACATTACTTAAAATGTAATTGTGGCAACTTGAATATAATTCTGGAGTCTAACCTTCAGTCCTACTCTATATATTTAATACCTTACACCAAATATGTGAGCTCCGGAAAAAAAATATCCGAAACGCATAATTGAGAAATTGTTGCATGTTTCATTAGCAATTATTTAAAAGACGTCGGGATCTGTTCGTGGTTTAATTAACTCGTCTCGCCCAAAAACAAGGAATTATACGTAATCTAGGAGACAAGAGGGCGTTATTCACAAGACGGAAGCTTACCCTTTATCTCATTTCTCCCCATTCTACGGATATATCGGATCTTCCTAAGTAACTCCGACGGAGTTTTCCGACTATTTATCAATGGCGCCATTAGATCCCACGTATGATTATTCCTAAGGAAACGTGGTGTCAATGAATTACTACGTAAAATATACCTCGTATTTCTGACAGTATGAGAATAATACCGAAACACTTTCGTGGAATAGCTAAATTGATTACGCGATAGTTTCGGAGATAATGCAACTAGTGCCTTGATTATCAACGGGAATTGCAACTACATACATAGTCGCTGAAAGTTGGACGAGCTAAATTTTTTGGAGGTTGTAATGGGTGTTGTTCTCGTATATAATCGTAATATGAGTTATGTTCGGGTGGAGAGAGTGATGATGGATGATGGATGTCATCAGATAAAATAAATTTAAAAATTATTAAAAATCAAGTCACAAGTGACCCATGATTTAGTCCATAAGAGAAATGTGTCGAGAGTATATAATATTTACGATAAACAAATTTACGATAAATGTAATATATAAAAATATGTAAATTAAAAATACTGCCTTATTCATTTTTGTTTAATTTAGATTATAAATACTTTAAGAAATTGATCGAGAAAGCCGTTACTCTGAGGTAGTTCATAATTCCAATGCAATTGAGTGAAACAACTACTAAGTTTTATACCACTATATTTACACAAAAATCGTGACTGCAGTTTTAACACTTTATGTCATTTTCAAAACGGTGATTTATAAATTTATTCTTAGTTGAATCATCTTTAGTAGTTGTTTTACTCAATTGCATTGGATAAAGACTTTACTTACATTATACGTATAGATTTTAATAGTCTCACAAGCGTAATTCAGATGGGTCAAATTGGGAGACCGAGGTGGCCATCCAATTATCGTAGTTATCCCCAAACCACTAGGAATCCACTAGAATTAATTTCACCTATATGAAGAATGCAGTGTAGTACCCCTCTGTTATCTCAATTATGTCTATCTATTTTATTTGAATAAAATACATAAAAAAGGTTTTCTTAATGTAAGTACTAAGAAATTAGCCAAGAAATCTAAATAGCTACAATCAACTGTATCACCAACAGATGTGAGTCAATAATTTGATTATCGTCTAAATATTTATCATACTAATATAGGATGTGTGCGAACTTGAGGTATTGCTATTTTTTTGTGAAGATAAGCTTTGCTAAGAAAGAAAGATAGAAACTAATGTCTTTCAACAGGAACTTGCCGATATAATTCCTATGTGCAATAATTTGTATTTGTTGATATATTTACGAATTGTTATTTCATACTTGGCTGCTATTATTTTTTATATAAGATACTTTTAAAATAATTCATCCTTGTAAGCAAAACAGAAAACTTACTATTGATTGATTATCTGAATTATTTTTAAAACTAGAAATACGAATTTTTACATAATACTCTGCTCTCAATGCACAATACATATATTATCAATACATTTATCTGTTGTTATAACTTGCTATTATTTATGTATTTACATTGTCCAATTATAGAATAATATAAAATACATGCAATATATAAAATAACAGACAACATATTGTACTAATAGAATAGAAATATTCATATAACAAACTACAGAAATAAGATTATACTCCAACCCATCTGCAAATGCCGTATATAATAAGGACTAAACAAATTAGGTCAAAACAGCTATTCTCCTGGCTATATGGCTCGGCAAACGCCGAGCGCTGAATTACATGACAAAATTTGCCGTATTTTTTCTAACAGAGTTAGCACTAAAATATAGTGATTTAGATTGATCGAAAACTACAAGAAAGATGCAAAGTGTCACCTATCTCAGGATATCGTTAACTGCAGACCGGTTTCGACCTTATTTTGGGTCTCGTCATATACCTTTGACAGATGTTCACATTTAGTAGATGTTGCTGCGTTCCACCGCAGTAGAACGTACCAAACGCCATCTCTTGGTAGTTTCGAGAACAATCTAAATCGGAGTAAAAACTTGAGATCATCAGTACAATGCAAAGTTTTACACTGCAGAGGGTAATTTTCAAACTACAGAAATAAGGAGATTATACTCATTTATATATATACATACATTTGCAGATGAGTTAGAGTATGATCTCCTTATTTCTGTAGTTTAAAAATTACCGTCTGCAGAGTAGAACTTTGCATTATATTCAGATAACAAAAAAAAAAAAACTTCATATGTATTAAATAAAACAAAATTATGCATATATAAAAGTATGACTTATATAGTTTGGCATTACAGACACCAAGGTCACAGGACACCAAGGTCACAGGAAGCACCTCTTAATGTATTTAATATCTCAATAAAGTATATCAAGACGCGATTTCAGTTCTATAGTTTTACGAGTATATCATGTGACAAATTGGGAAAGATTTGTGTAAATTAATGCGATAATTTTTTAAATGTATATTCCATGTACCAACTCATGGTATATGAAAATCTAAGTTGGTTAAGATCTATTCCCAAATTATTAACAACATCGTTATTAATAATATTATATAGGAATATAACAGAATAAAACTATGTAAGCATCTGAAAAAGCATTTACGTAATAAACTTAATATATGCTGTAATATTCTCGTAGGTGGGTAGAATATATCTATGTATAATAAAGGCAGACAATTTTAAAAAATGGTTCAGGAGACCGGTTTTCGTTAGACCTAATATAAGTGTCATATAAAGGACTTTTATAAAAAAATTTCTGTATAAAGCTCATACTATTGATGCATAGAAAAGAAAGGTGGTGAAGGAGGAACGATGAAGAATGAACTACTCAATTTCAGACCTAAAAATATATTAAAAATGAATATAGATTGTCTGTACTAATAAAATCTCACATATTTCTAGCAAAAACGTTAAAGCCTTTATTGGTAATTGCCATAGTTTTCTCAAAATATCTTGTGAAAGGGAGTTTCGTATCAAACGTAACTCCTGTGACTGTTACAAAATCAAGTAAAACACATTTTCTTATTAGAAAAATCCTATCTAGTATATTTATTATGGTAAGTTTGCAATTTATTTGTCACACGAGTACACGTAATTCTTTGACAATAAACGAATTATTCAGTAACAAAATCTCAGTGTATATTCTTAAAGAGGACGTAAAATTAATAGAGAAATGGCTATTTTTTTATTTTATACAAAAAACTTATAAAGTTGTTACATGGTGAATTATTTATTATTTAAAAATTTGAAAAATATAACCCAATAAATGAATTTTCTTATAAAAAGCAACATCTGAGGTTATACTTGCATATTTCACAAATACTATAAAATAACGATGAATTGTTGTAATTCATCTGTATTTTATAGTCGGCTATAATTTTTTTTCGTAACCTATCGTCTTCATTATTCATTGTAATCGTGTTTTATTTATTTTAGTTTATTAATTCCTCTTTGAAAAAAATAGTAATAAATTTTATGCTACGAGTTGAATGTGATAAGGTTATTATTAAACTCCTTGGTATTGTAGTTGCTAATTAGACACGTAAAGTGATAAATCTAACGCAAACGAGAATAATCGATATTTTAATAATGGCCAGTTATAAAGACCGTAACAGAGCACATGATGTAGCCTGTGATGTTTTGAATGAAGTTTAGCCGAATTGGGCAACGACCACCCAATCAACTGTAAGTAAAACTTTGTAGGGGTTTAGGGAAACAGGTCATGCTGGGGATCATCCCAAATCTGGACCACCAACAATTCCAATAATACGTTAACTATTTAAATCAGGATATAATTAAATACTCAACTGTACATTGAAACTAGAAAAATTACATCCTGATGAAATACATACTTAATTAATTAAGTATGTGTTTAAGTAAGTATGTAAGTTCATTAATTAATAAACATATGTATTATGTATATGACAATGTAAAATAAATAAACTGAAATATTAGAATCAAACCTAAATAGGCGTACATTAAAATGTAGCAAATTTTATGAAGGTATATCTGTTTTTAATTTACTTCTGGCAATTTCCACCGACAAATTATGATATTGAGTATGTAGGTTATTGACAATAAACGATGCTGTATATGCAAAAGAGAATTTAAACATTCCACTTCGATGAAATGGTATGGAAATTTTATTTTCTATTTGTTTTAAATTGTAACTTTGTTAACAAAAATTTTAGTACTTGTGTCCAAATATTTTTCAACAGAATACAGCTATTTTAAGGAGAAAAATCGTTTCTTACATATGTTATTGATATAACTTATAAATCTCCAGTTATTTTAACTTAGATCGTAATAACTTAATAAATTAATAGTAAACTTAATAAATAAATTAATAACTAAAAAATATTATAATGTTAAGAAACAAATATAACTGACATAAATTTTCCAAATTTAATAGAATTATTCAATAACAATCTTATTTATAGAAATACTACAAATTAATTTTTACTTATGGAAGATAAATTCGCATCACGGGCGATACTGACTTGCTGCAAGTCTACCTTGGATGGCAACAAATGTTACTTGATGGATAGAAAAACGTCAATTAACTGTACGGTGTTTCTATGTATTTTTTCTGAATTATAAAGTCATTAGACGGCTTTAAGGTCTTGAATCAATTCTTAATCACAGATCTTATTTAATTTCATATCTAGCAGCCATCGAGAAATGTCTTCAGTATTTGGCACTGGAAAATTTCTGTAAAAAGAAGCCATGTGTATTTCATTTCCTCTTATTCTTATTATTTTATATTTTATAAAAAAAATAAATAATGTATTATAATTTATCTGTACCTACACTATCTAAAATTAGTAATTTTAGAGTTTCTTTTAGAAGTAATTACCCTTAAATAAATTTCCTTGGTAGAATAAACGTCAGTTTTTTTATATAAAAAAATTAAGTCATTGGTTTCAATTAACATATATAAAAGTGTTATTTACGTTTATCATTTGCATAAAGGTTTAATTAATCATTATTAATTAATTTGCATTACCAAACAATTTTTATTAATACTTGATATCTGCAGAGTTGTATTTCATATATTTAGGATAATTATACCATATAATAAAGAATTATTTTTTACATTATGAAATATTTACGAAAGCGCAAGGGAATTATCGAAATAATATATATTTCGAGGGTACGTTATTTATAAAATGTATTATTTTTCTGATGAAGTAACATTTGTTTGAAATGAAATCAATGCATAGAAATATTAAAGACGAAATACTACGTTTGAGAAATCCATAAAATGTTGATAGAAAAAAAACTACTAAAATTAATAGTAATATTTGATCATCAGACCAGAGTTACAACATATTTTGCAGTTGAAGTAAATGCACTTCAATCATGTTTCTCCAACAGATGAATTGGCAGATGCAATGGAATTGAGTGCCCTCTCTACCTTCCCTCTACAATTTGGTTTCGCTTGATTCTTTTATTAATGTTTTAACATTGATGATCTATTTCAATACAGTTATATGGACAATTAAAACAAAGAATACTGCGGACGATTAAGCAATAGAATACAAGAGTATACATGGAATGTTCAAACATTGTGGTAATAGTCTCTATTACTGCGGGGAAATATTTTATTTTCAAAGTTCAGTTTACCATACCTTAACTATTTTTTTTATATTAAAATATTGTTACGATCTAGTCTAAGTCTAATGAGTAACTTATTTCTAATCCTATTATACTAAATTACTTAAATTCAAAAAGTCACCCATTAATGTGTTCTTAGCCATTTCTGACAAGTATGACACTTTTCTTGTGCGTTGCACAAATTAATCTGTTTTGAATTTCGCTCAAACCGCTACACTAACTCGTGTACTTTAATCTTCCTGCGTTTTCTTATTTGGTTGGAGTTATCAAAAAGCTGGATGGCCTCGATATCCTCGTGTTGTAGAAGTCTTCCTTCGTGGTTTCTTGCAAATTTTTGAATCTTTATCTTAACGTTTTCTATTCCAAGATCTCGGTGAAGATCTTCATTTCTTATATACCAAGCTGCACTTACGATGTTCCGTAGTATTTTATTTTGAAATGTTTGTATAATTTTAATATTTGACTCTCTGGTATAACCCTAAAGCTGAATACCATAAATCCACACCGGTTTTATACAAGAGGAGCTTATTATGTATTTTTGTATATATTATATCTAATTCTTCTCTTTTCCTTTTTACGCGGGCTTTCCAGCGAAGCTTCGTATCTAATGTAAGACCGAGATATTTGGCTGTATTGGCATGTGGGACTACTCGTCCATTCATACTTATTGGAATATGTTCGAGATATCTATTAAAATCGGTATAAACTGATTTTTCTTCATTTAACTTAATTTTCCATTTCCTAGTCCAGTTTTGGATTTTACTGATGGCGTTTTGAAGTTTATTAGCTGTTTCTATATTACTTTTGCCCATTGTTGTATTAGTTTCTAGCTCTGGGAGATCACCCGTAGACAGAAGGTAGAGCACCGGGCCTAGTACACTGCCCTGTGAGATTCCTGCTTTGATTTATTTAAGGATGGAGTAGGTATTTTCCTGCTTAATTCGAAAGTGCCTGTCTGATAAATAGGATTTTAAAATATCTGCATATTGTTTAGGAAAGATAATTTTTAACTTATAATGTAGTCCCTCAAGCCAAACCTTATTAAATGCTTGCACTACGTCGAGGAATACGGCAGAGCAAACTCTTTTTTCTTCTAATGCATTCTCTATTATATAAGTGATTCTATGGACCTGATCTACTGTTGAATGTTTATGTCTGAACCCAAACTAGCGGTCTGGGATTAATTCTTTCTCTCGATAATTGGTTGTGTTCTATTCAGTAGCAGTTTCTTAAAGAGCTTGGACATAATAGGTAATAAACACATTGGTCTATATGAAGAGGTGCTTTCCCGGGTTTTGGTATAATCACGATTTCTGTCACCTTCCATAGTTTAGGTACGTATTTCAGCCTGAATATGGCATTGATTAGATTAGTCAGCTTGACAAGTGCTTTTTTCTAGAGTTCCATTAGTATTTCTCCTGTTATTAAGTCAAATCCAGGAGCCCTTTTCTGATCTATGTTACGCTTGATTCCATAACTATTAACAACAATGAAAATGTAATATTTTTTGCTAGAAAACAACTAGAAAATTAAAAGGCTTCGTACTGTTCAACAGTGATTTAGATGTTTTTTTTTTAAATGAGGTATCATACGTTTGCATCTCCATCCCATTTAAATATTTTGAAGAAGCAGCTGTTACTCAAGTGGTGGTTGAAGGATATATAAAATTCTGATTTCGTAATATAATCGTCACGATGCATTTTAAGATTTTCATTAAAAGCTTTAAATTATGAAAAACAATATTTCATTCACTGAAACAATGGTGTATTTAATACGAACAATAGTTTATTTATGTATGTACAGAGTAAGACATAAGGTAACATAAAATTTGAGGTTAACCAAATCTACTCTATATTACCATGAAACCATCAAGCCTTAAAAATAATTTAAAAGACAATAACGTAAGACGTTAACGTACGCTTCAATTAATTTTCATACGAGTGCTTAGTATGAAATATACGAAATGATAAACGTATGACTAATTAATCAATCCCATGACGTCACCGTCTTCGGAGGTATCCTGAAAGCTCCACACGGCTCCTGAGATGTGAAGAATCCAAGGAATAAAGGCCATGTGTAATCGATGCAAAATAAACTCCTCTCCGGCGTCATCCAACTCAAATGGGTCCATGTGGCGCCAGTTGAATTCTCGTCCGCGTTGCGATCAACTCGTTCGCCAGCATCCCCTAATACCAAGCCGGGTTCGCATGCCGTTAAGTGTCATTTGCAACTAATAAAGTACAGTTGGTTAAGTGACAATAACAGGAGGGCACCGCACAGAATGTGGTGAGGACCATTACCAGCTAATTAAAAAAGTTATGGTGAGTTTCGACAAAATACAATTTTTATATTATTATTTTGTTTAATGTGATACGACTTGTACGTTAAGTGGAAAGTTATTTATAGTATGTTAAGGGAAGACTGGTTCATCAAATCATTTCTTTCGCAGGGATATCTCTTTGAAATAAGCGATGTAGAAGGCAGATTTTTGTTTGTTTGAATCCTTAAATTATGTCAAATTGCCAAAGTCCTTGGTTTAATTTCAAACAGGAAGTATTCAAATTCGAAAACAAATGTCACGAAAAATCTATTGGGGGCATAAAAATCTACGATAGAGAACCGCGTTGTCTGTGTCAAAGGAATTTGAAGACTATACTATTTCCTATTTTTATGTATCTTGCGACAAAACTATATTATCCTCATAACTCCATCAAGTATGTGTAATATGCAAGAGTGCTATCCTTTTTTTTTTATCCAAAGGTGATTTTTTTATTTTATTTCAAAGTACAGGATGGACTACGATGTTTCAAAACAATTAATAAAATACTGTATAAACCGATGGAATCTTAAGTTTAATAAAATCTGAAATTAATTCATCTTTAATGATTTTGAAAAATACCCAAATCCAAATGTAGATGAACATCCAGACGAACAATAAATTATTAGGGGTGAATTTAATAACGATTATTATTATATACATATGATTTATTCACAGATGTTTGACGATAATAATATATATATATATATATATATATATATATATATATATATATATATATATATATATATATATATATATATATATATATATATATATGCGATGTTAAGGGAAGATTTGTGGTTCGAATTCTTAAATTATGCCAAACTTCCAGTCTTTGGTTTCAGTTCAGGCAAGAAGTATCCAAAACCGATTAAAAAACCGGCCACAAAAAATGTATTGGGAGCATAAAAATACATGACAGGAAACCGCCTTGTCTATGTCAAAAGACAACACGGTTTTTTTACTGTATTTCAATATACAGCGTGGGATACGATGTTTCAACCAAGTAATATCTCAGAAACATCTAATGGGATAAATATAGAATTTACTCAAAATACTACTGATACATAAAAAATATCTTGGTTAGAGGTGATCATAAGTCTTGATATATGACATATCGACATGATTCTGGTATTCAAAAATGTACTCTATGGTGAAAACTATACCATAAAAACTGATAAGATTACAATAGCAAAAAATTTCTCCAAAATTGCTTGCAATTTTTTGACAAACTCTTGATTAAAAATAATTATTGATTTGGATATTACTAATTTATTAGATGCAGTACATGCAGTATGTACATAACTGCAAATAGCGCCTTTTTATATTAACAGACTTTGCTAGGTACTACTTCAGAACATCTAATATCAATTTTTTTTATATTAGATGATGTTCTGTCAAGATTGTCAACCTTATATGTATGTATCACAATATATTTAAAAAAAGAATAATTTTTAGAAGTATTTGGCCACAAAATAGACTTTTTGTTATATATAATTAGTAAATATATTGCTCAGAGTAATATTACGAAGTAACTATTAAAAAACAAACAACAAGAAATTTTACTAAAGAGATTAAAATGTAGTCGAAAGTTAACAGAAGTCGTATCTAAATCGACTTGAGAGAAGGTTTCTAGTATATATTACTGCAATCATACTTACAGCAATGCTTCTAGAATTCTATAAAACCAGCTTTTAAGTTTGTCATAGATATATGAATGAAATGAATATCTCAAGAAGAAAAATATATAAATTTGATATCTAAGGTATCCAGTATGTTATTTTTTGTTACTCTGTATACTTTTGTTTTACTTAATTCTAATTCCTGTGAAGGAAGCCAAAATATTAATTATGTCTTCTGGTTATACAGGTTATATATGAGGTGTGTACTGTTGTATTTGTCAAAGAAGAATTTCGTAATTTTCATTTTACAAGAACAAACGTATTTTACTAACAAAATTATGGCTAATTTTAATAACTATTATTATTATATTCAAACAATTTATTGACAAATGTCTGACAATGATAATACTAGATACAAGTCCTTATCATCTGTTGTGATCATGTAGAACTACCCATGTTAGAAATCCCAAACTTTAATGGCGATGTAATATTGTGGAAAACTTTTCTTAAATCATTCATGAGAATCTCGCGTTATTGTTGAAATGTTGAAAAGTTTAGTTATCTATGTTTTTTAAATATACTACTTTATTTATTGTAATATGTACTCTGTCGATAGGCGATAACTATTTTAATGTATAAAATGCATTAAAAAGCGATATGAAGAAGACTAAAGGCAACATCTCATTGTTGTGAATTAGGAATTTGCAAACCTATTTCAAATCATGATGAAAATAATTCTTTATCATTATGTTTCCTGTTAAATACTTTTGTTAAAAAAGTAGCGTTGTTAGAAGATCTTAAACATCGTATAGTAAAATAATGGTATTTTATTTTGTTTTCGTTTTATAATGTTCGTCAGTCGTTTAGATTCGATGCCAGGGCTACATGACTAGATTACAATTTTTCTTAGACGATCAAATTGCTAAAGTATACACAATTCTTGTGGAATACTTAAGTGAACAACGCGAAGCATTACGTATAATCAGATAATCAGTTTTTGGAAATAATATTTCTAATTGCGAAATTAATAATGCGTGCGAATAATATTGTGCGAAAACAGATTACTTGAAAAAATATTCAAGTACCTGTCTAGACGCTCATTTTTATAGGAATGAGAATGATACGTGTTACTTGTAATTGTTGTATTAGTATTTAGAAAAAATTACGACACATTTTGATTTTTCGTTTGGACTTTTACATTAGTAAAAATATAGAACCATATCCATATATATGTAGTTATTCCATCCACATGAAATAATTTTAATAATAAGATAAATTGATGACAAACGGAAGCTGTTCCCTAATTCATTAATATGTTTCCACTAAATTAAACATGTAGTTGACCTATAGATGTCTTAAACAAATTTATAGTTTAATTTTTGTTGTAATTTAGTCTAAATACCTTCGTTTAATTTGCTCTTGATTAATTCTAAATCGTAAAATATTACTTCTATCAAATTCTAAATGTATTCACAGTTTTATTCACTTGAAATTGACTGATATCTAAAAATAAATGTTTATGAAAAAGATGATAACATTATGACCATTTGTTTTATGGTTATCTTAAAATAGTTGTTAGATGTGAAGATAATCAAGCAAAACCCTAATACAATTATAAAATAAACAATTTTAAAACCTTAAAACTGACTTTTCCGCACATAGAACATCTTTATCTCGAAATTGAGTGGTCGAGAAAAAATAAACCAACACATAAATGCAGAATATATGTTTTATGCGACAGTTTTACTTTTTTCAAATAGTTCACCCTCATGTTATCTCATGACCCATGAACATGGTGGGGTGTGTCATATCCACCTCAAAATCAATAGATGTCATCTGGTAGACGTCCCTCATCAGAATCAGTCGAAACCCGATCGATCCGACACGATTTAATTGAGTGATCGTGCTAATAAACAAATTTCTCAAATAGTCCACCATTGTGCTTTCTCATGACCCATGAACATGGTAGAGTGTGTTCTATCCACCTCAAAATCAATATGTGTCGTCTGGGAGACGTTCCTTATCCGAATCAGTAAAAACCCGATCGATCGGACATGACTTAGTTGATTTACCGTGTTAACAAGAAAATAGTCCACCGTCGTGATTTCTCATGACCCATGGACAGGGTGGGGTGTGTCATATCCACCTCAAAATTAATAGATGTCGTTTGGGAGACGTTTTCGATCAGAATCAGTCAAAACCCGATCGATCCGACACAATTTAGTTGAGTTATCGTATTAATAAAACATATTTCTCAAATAATCCACCATCGCGCTTTCTCATGATCCATGGGCAGGGTGAGGTGTGTTCTATCCACCTCAAAATCAATAGATGTCGTCTGGGAGACGTCCCCGATCATAATTAGTCAAAAACCGATCGATCCGACACGATTTAGTTGAGTTATCGTGATAACAAGAATAAATGCCGATAACAACGACGACACACACACAACAAAACATTTTTAAAAACCATTTTTTCTTTGATTTTTATACCGAAAGACGAATAATAAACCCAGAAAAAAAATTCTTTTCACTTTTTCTTTACACGATTACATTACTTTTTCTCTTATAGTGGAGTGCGGAAAAGTAATAAGGGTATCGTGTGATAAAAAATTAACTATTCGTCTTTAATCGGTAATACCACATATTGTTTTAATTTTTTAATTTATTTCCTAGAGCTAAAAATTTGAGCGTTACTTTTTATTAAACTTCCACATATTATTATATTATTAGTAAAGGATTTCCCTCTTGAAGTAAAACCATTTTTCCGCACCATGACCAAGAAAATCGGTCAGGTGCATTGGTTTTTATAATACTTAGGATAAATCCGGCAATATGTATAAACTCTCTTTTAAATGTTCAATGAATTAAACGCAGTCATATACGCAGAGATATAATCAATTTGTGGTACAGTTGTAACATATCCCACAGGGGTATTCTGAATTTTTTTTTGTAAATGATTTTCTTCGTCCTCTGTGAGGCAGAGTTCGAACACAATATCTGCAAAATACAAGTGAGATAAAGCGACAGGAGAAAAATGTTTTCCTTCATATATTATTGACGTGACTAGAAAATTCCAATGTAGAATTAAACGAAACCCAGAGGGTTTTACGACACTATTCAAAGCTATTAGTTTATCATTAATTTTAATATTTAATTCAGCCATACTGTAAATTTGATTAGCAATTTATAGAATTTATAGAACCTGATTGTTTTTTAATTATCTTGCTATAATAGGTAACAATTGAATAGATCATAAAGTTATTCAAATAATATTATTAAAATTATTAATTTATACTCGTATAATATTTTCCTCTTGTCCAATATAGTTTCCTATATATGCATTGCAATGCTGAGAAGTCAGTAAATCGAAGTTTGTATTTTCTGCAATATTTAGAATCAAAACTACATAATTCACTTGATGGCTTTCCTGATAATTCATATTCAAACAGCAAGAGCCGAACAGTAGATCATAGACTGATTTTGATTAATGCGAGGGTGTTCCTAATAAAAATGCAAATGGGAATTTCGCCCGGATACATGAGAAATAGTGTTTAGATATTAAATATAATACTACGTATTACCAACTTTTGAAAGAAAAATGTTAGGCATATAATGATATATGAGGTGACTTAGATGTAATTAACTAAACATTGTTGACTGACTTGATGTTTTAACGTCTCTGAGTAAATTAATTTCAAGTATTTACTCAATTGTATAGTTTCCATAACTGATTTATTATTCACAGATATATTTAATGGCACAATATTTAAAATTGTGTCAAATGGAATATCAAATATCAAATAGAATTTCTGGAAAAGAAATCAGATTTCTTGCAATTTTTATGAATAATCTATTTATATATTTGGAATCTAAATAAAAACGTATTAAATATATCTAGTAATATTTAATTCAGAAGAGGACGCATTTTTGGATTTCGTCGGAATGAAAATTGGTAATTTTTAAAAAATTTTAATTTCTATACCTAATTTCAAAAAAGTAATGTCTTTACGATAGTTACTTAGATTTTACTATATACATTTACTTTCTCAACTTTTGTTTTTTGTAGATTACGTCAAGCATAAAAACAATATTTTTCCAGTTAAGCTTATTCAAACGTTGAATGTTGTATAAATAATCCTTGTTATTTTAAACAAAACACTCTGTACACTAAGTTTATTGATGGATTAATACCTTTGATAAGTATGTTTTAGGTATTTAGTAAAACATATTAATTTCTCATTTAGAAATAAATTAGATATAACTTATGCATAGATAATTATATTAATTAGATATAATTTGGCAAAGTGAATTAGAAAAAACCAGCAGGGCATGAAAAAATGGAAAAATTCTTAATTGCATTTTACAAATTTCAAGATATATGAATAACGTCCAATATTAGACGCCGTCATTTGCTCGTTTATGTTCCCTAATTCACGATCTTCAGCACGATGTTTTTATCCTGATTCCCTTTAAATTACTATCGTTATCAACTATGGATAGCAAAATGGAATTCGTTTTTAAAATACCTACCGAAAATTATTTTACTCTACTAAGTCTAGATTACTATGGTATGAAATGTGGCGGTAATTAATTCTACTGCTTATTGGACTGCGATATAAAAAAAATACTTGCACACAATTTTGTGTTTCATCTCTATTTCATTCTAACCAGTAACTGCAGAGACTTTCGAATTCAGTTTCGGATTCTATAAAGGGGAGGGTAGACAGTGCATGTGGACGCACTGTGATCATCATATTAGGCCTACTGTGCTGTCTCTATCGGAGTTGTCAATTTGTCGCCAAACACCGACCTCACTACCCATGTGTATTGAAGAATTGCATTTGATACAGTCGGATGGTACCCGATTTCAAGTAGCGGCCGTGTACAATGCAAGGAAATAAAAAGCAAAAAAATATGGGTAGGACATTTATTTGTATTTAAAGTTTAAGCCTAAACTCAATTAAAGATGATGTCAGTCAAATGACCGCCTCTAACTGCGATGCACATCTGAGCTCTTTTTACGTCATGTTCCATAACTCGAGTCAAGACATTTGGCGTTAGATCCTCTATTTCTTGACGGATATTATGTTTCAGCTGCTGTAGCGTCTGAGGGTTATTGGCGTATACCTTTCCTTTGAGATAGCCCCATAAGAAGAAATCAGGAGCCGAAAGATCTGGCGATTTCGAAGGCCACGCTAACTCGCCAAATCGAGAAATTAATCGCGCAGGGATTGTCTCTCTGGATGTGTGCGCAGTCGCACCGTCCTGTTGCAACCACATATCCTCCAGTCCTAGGACTTCCAACTGAGGTGACAAAAAGTTATTCAGCATTGCTCTATAGCGCTCTGCGTTGACCGTAACAGCAGACCTTCATCGTCCTCAAAGAAATATGGACCAATTACACCTTGGGCAAAGACGCCGCACCATACAGCGACTTGTGAAGGGTGTAGTGGTATTTCCTGAAGAATACGAGGGTTTTCTGTACCCCAGTAGCGGTAATTCTGCTTATTTACAAATCCATTTAAGTGAAAATGAGCTTCGTCGGTCATAATCAGTTTATGTGGAAAATCGTCAATATTGTCGTTAAGGTTTAGGAGACTGTGACAGTATTGCAGGCGTTGTTGATGGTCTTTGGGAAGAAGCTATTGTGCCACCTGGATTTTGTATGGAAATGCATGCAAATCTAACTTCAAAATTCGCCTCAGGGACGTCCGAGACATGCCCAATTGTGTGGCGCGTCTTTCTGTTGACGTTCTTGGATCTTCTGTAATGCTTTCTCTTACACGCCGGATATTTTCAATTGAGCGAGCGTCGTGGTCGTCCAATATGCCTTGCATCAGCCGTTGTCCTACTATGCCGAAATTGTTGACATAAGCGGCGTATTGTCTTTCCAGTTGGAGCAGGACGGTGAGGATATTTTCGGCGAAAATTTCGCTGTGTTGAAATAACCGATTCATTGTTTTAATAAATAAAATTACTATTTCTGCACGTTCCTCTGGTGTGTATCGATTCATAATAAAACTTGAATATGTGCACTGGAGAAATGTCAAAAGTAAACTAACGAAAGCTGTCAGATAAAACAATTACGAACGCTTCAAATCGGGTACTTGATTATGGCCGTCCCTGTACGGTTTGTATAATGGATTTTTAGGCGTGTATCAATTTAGTGACGACGCACGGACCATATGCTATACCACTCGCAATTGTTACTAATATGCCACAGTTATCAGCACGTATGTCTAGCGACATATGTTTCAATCAACTACGTACGGCATAGACAGCTAATAATTTGCCAAACAAAATGCAATTATAAAGTCACGTCTTAGCTGTATCGTATAATTTGATTCATTGGCGTCTCAATATCTCTGTAAAATTTATTTCTTTAATTTTTCTTTCATTTATTTTGATTTTTGTTGAATTTACTTCATTTATTTTGATGGAAATATCACTTCCATTGAATGTGTTTGTGGAGAACCTTTTCATTACTCTATGATAGCTTGACGGATTTGTATTGTATTCACTATTACCCTAAAATGTGTTTTCGGCACGACACTGTTCAAAAGTATCAATTGATTGATTGATACGATTGTTACCTGTGACGCACATACAAAGAACCATTATACAATTCATAGTTGAGATTGGATCCTCTACATGCAAGAGTGACAGTTCAGCCTATAACATGGACTACAACTACTAGTGGTAATAACTCATTGTTATATCCGGTTTTACTTTTGAATAGCGTTGTCATCAAAGATTCATAGGTGGTAAATTAACATTACTAATCTGTAATAAGCAAAAACTATTCATAACAGTTTACTTAACCTGAACAAAATTTAGACATAAATAGGAACTAAAACTAGCTTAAAAGCTAGACTTAAGTGTCTCCTGATAATGCCAACTTCACTAGCGACTTACAACGGATGGCGAGCGATGTATAATCTTTCGGTGCCTTTGAAAAACTGACCAACTTTTTCTGTTGCTCCACTTACAGCCACAACTCTATCTAAATACTGTAAAAATGAAAAGTTATCTCTCTCATTGAATTACAGGAATCTAATCTGAATATTTAGATGTAATAAACATTTGAATTATTAATATGCATATAAATTTGCTAACATCAATAGATGACTTGAATATAGAAGTTTAGTTTTATTTATAGAATTTTCATGTAGCAATTTGCATGCAGGAATCATATCTGGAATTGTTTGTGTAATTATCTTTGATACAAATAATAATTGTAAACAGTCGTATATAGTTATTAAAAAAAAGTAGTTTGATTGGCGACTTCTTGTAGTTAACATTATTTGTTTTTAATATCATTAAGTTATCAATTTAAGAGTATTGAGATAATAACAATATATGGAAAACGATAGCATGTAAAAAACAGTAGTTTACTTAGTAGTTAATTAATTTAGTCTTGTATTATATATTCTCAAAACATATAGAGTCTTTCAATAGGGACGCTTGAAATTTGTTAGGCTATAGCAGCCATGTTGTTAATGCAAGACCTATTCAATTTATTGTGAATTATTCAATATTCATTTATTCATAAAATTTTATTTCCAAAATCGGGGCTCCGCTCGAGAAATGTTTAGCGCATTACGTGACTTTTATCCTCACCACAACCGTCCCGCCGAGTCGACTATTCGACGTTTGGTGGCCAAATTCGAGTCAACCAGTTTGATAAATAATTGGCCAACACCCGTACATCATCGAAACGCAAGGCTTGCTGAAAAAATCGCTGTTGTGCGTGAGAGTATGCAGGAAAACCCGACGCTGTCAATTTATCGTCGTTCATAAGAACTTAGCCTTTCTGCGACTTCACCTTGGCGAATTTTGCGTCGGGACCTTGAGTAAAGCCCTGCACCCGTATAAAATCCAGCTGACCCAGAGACTTAAGGTAAATGGCCATAGACAAAGTCGTGTGTTTGCTAATTGGGCTTCGGAGTAGTTGGAAGTTGACCCAAATTTCGCCAAAAAAATTATCTTTAGCGACGAGGCCCATTCTTGGATGAATGGATATGTCAACAAGCAATATTGTCGAATTTGGGACGATATCAATCCACATGAGATACACTAATACCACATGCATTCCGAGAAAGTCACTTTTTCGTGCGGATTTTGATGTGGAGGAATCATCGGTCCGTACTTCTTCCAAAACGAAAGTGGCATTGTCATAACCGTCAACGGTGAGCCCTACAGATCGATGATAAGCAACATATTGTGGCCTAAGCTGGATGATATGGATACCGATGACATGTGGTTCCAACAGGACGGAGCTACGTGCGTCACAGCGCATGCAACGCTGGACATTCTGCACGAGCGACTTGTTATATTGCGCAGCAATATAATAGTACAGGTCTATGTTAATAAATCGCAAACAGACTAAGTCATCAAAAGTTGGACCTCCCGAGTACGTGCCATCAAGCAAAGCCGTGGCAGACATTTGAATGACGTTATATTCCATACTTAATTCCACAAAACATTCTTTCAAATAAAAAGAAATTGAGTAGATATATCACATACAACATGTCTTATTTACGTTTGAAAATCGTACGTCCTTATTGAGAAACCCCTTATAAATATATTGTGTATCGTACGCCAGACTATTAGAACATTAGAATTTAAAAAAATGCTACCTTAGATTTAAAAAGTGACTAGACGAAGTGCAACCAGTTTAGACAAAAAATAATGAACTACCTAACCAAGAGAACCAAGACGTCACGTGGATTGTTAACATTAATGAACGAACTGTATATATGGAAGTATTTGTTACTTATAGGCTACATACAGTGTATTAAATATGAAGATAGGTTAAATAATAAGTATAGTAAATAACATTCAATGACCATTTTCTACACTAGTTTATCAGCTGTTATATTTTATTTTAAGCGATGTTAATCCGCTTTGTAAACAGGAAATATGGCAACTGCAGGCGGGATAATGAAAATAATAGTACAAAAATGTATCAGGGTCACCTAATTGACTTGCTGTGTTACATATGCTCATGTTGTAATTAGGCCCGCTTCTCTTCTTTTTAGTACGATAATACTTTAGAATATTTTTTTATGGAATTTTGTTTTCATATTTAATAAATACGTTCTTATGTCAGTTTTGCGAGCAGTGTATCTTCGTATAATTCTTAGTAAGTAAATATTTTCATAACAAGGTCAAGTCGACAGGCATTAAAGATAATACATTCATTAATTGGGTACATGTTTTTGAGTTACTTTGATTACGATATAACAGTATCTTACGTGCAGATAACAGCATCGCGCAGAATATTTCAGCTTTTTTTGTAAGTTATGAATAGATTATTTTTTGCTATCATATAGAATCTTCTATTATTATGTTTAAATACGATAAAATAGTAATTTAAATATGAACTATGCAGGGCAGAATTTTTTTGGGCAATATAAGTAATATGAAGCTGAAAATTTGCCAACTGAAGCACTCTTCGACAATAATAGGTTGAAGTGTGAGATTTCTCTATGTATGCGTAGAAGAAAGAGTGAGGGTAGCAATTGGCTATTTATTTAGATCAGGCTACTGTGTATCTCGTGGAAGGTTCGATAGGGACTTTTGCCTATTCCTGCACTTTCGTTTTTGTCAGAAATAGCTATCAAATTCAATTTTTAAATTGAAATATATATCTCTATGTTACTTCTGAATACTACTTTTAATTTTTTTTTCTCATAAAATTATAAGAAAAGTGTATACACTTGATTTCTAAGAAATTCGGTTTAATATTTGGAGATATTTCATATTTTTATTCATATTACTAATAATTCATATTACTTTTCCGGACTCAACTATACCAGAGCGGAAAATTAATGTAATCGTGTAAAGAAAAATGAAAATTTTCTTTTATAGCGTATTTTTCGTTTTTCGGCCTAAAAACAAAAAAAAACGGTTTTTACAAAATCTGTGTCTGTATGTCGTTGTCATCGGCATTAAAATTTCTTGTTAGTACGATAACTCAACTAAATCGTGTCGTATCGATCGGGTATTGACTGATTCTGATCAGGGACGTCCCCCAGACCACACCTGTTGATTCTGAGGTGGATAGAACACACTTTACCATGTTCACGGTTCCTGAGAAAGCACAATGGTGGACTATTTGAGAATTTTTTTTATCAGCACAGTCACTCAATTAAATCGTGTCGGATCGATCAGGTTTTGATTGATTCTGCTTAGGGACGTCTACCAGATGACATCTATTGGTTTTAAGGTGGATAGGACCCACCCGACTCTGTCCATGGGTCATGAGAAAGCACGATGTAAATGTTTATGTTCATTGTGAGATTTTAAATATAAACATTTAACGCGTTGCTGATTTTGCATTGAATGAAAAAAATATATATTCGGCTTGTATTATATACGAATGAATGGGAAAAAAATTATTTCGTTCGATCACAAATGTATTGATACGGCACTGAAGCAGTCGCTAATGAAAAAAGTAAAACTGTCGCATAAAACACATATTCACATTTATGTGTTGGTTTATTTTTTCTCGGCCACTCAAGTTCGAGATAGATTCAGTTCTACGTACGAAAAAGTCCGTTTTAAGGCTTTAAAACTGTTTATTATTTTTATTGTTTAGCTACAACCTATGATCATGTATAAATATAATATTCTCAACACATCAATCATCATTTTACACCAAAAAATTATACCCAGTTTGAAACAAAACACCCAATATTCGATAGTAAGTGTCTCAACACCCAATATGATACTGTTGTAATGTTCAATATAGAATAACAAAGTATTAATCGATTAACGGATTAACATACATGTCTGTATTTAAGGAGATATTAATTCAAATATATTGAGATTCATTCGTTGTAACACATTTGGGAATATTACATCGAAAACCATTTGCCAATGATTTATCAAAATATTCAAAACGATATTTTTTATAAAGAAACCCACAACACACATTAAAAAAATATGTTACGGAAAGAAAAAATATGAAAACGGTCGATCTGCTCCGGTGTATGTTGATAATAAAATCGCATATGAGAGAAAATGAGAAGCTTTACATCTAAATGGTGCTACAATAAGAGCGCAAGGTATGAATTTTAAATAAAACTCGGATTTGTGTAGCAAAGTATTCCAATATTTATTGATTTGTAATGTAGATAGTTGAGAAATATGTATGGAATAACACATGCGATAAATGGCCATCACAGTTTTGATGGCATACCAGTACTCTTCTGGCGAAATTTTCAGTAACAGTTTTGCATAAATGTAGTGGTATTTCATTGATACAGCATTAAATTTCGGTCTTCAATGCTTGAGTGGTTGTGGGTTTGTTGGCATAGACCTGAGACCTCAGAAAATTCGACAGAAAAAATTCCATAGGTGTTAAATCGCAAGATCATTGCGGCCAATTTTGGTCACCAAAATGGTAGATGAAACGAGCAGGAAAGGCTCGTGGAAGACCGTCAATGATTCACGGGTCATATAGTACCGTCTTGTCGAAACTACATGTCTTCAAGAGCAATATCTTTCAACTTAGGCACAAAGAACTGGGTTGTCATGTCTTGCCTCGTTGTCAAAGAATAAATAGTCCAATGGTTCTTTAAGACCACAATGTACACCTAATAGTGATACATTGGGGATGCACTTGTTTCTTATGAATCATGAGTGGATTTTCTGAGCCCCAAATGTAGTAACTTTGTCTATTAACAAAGATAATTTTGTCCACAAAATCGACATTCACTTCTTGTTGTTCAATGATTTAATTGGTAAACTCTCTTCGCTGTGGTCTGTTGGCAGAAGTTGTTGAGTCAATTAGACTTTGTAAGTATGGAGATGTAAAAATTTTACCATTTTGATAGCAATATTTAACAATAAGGACACGTTGCTGTATCGTGTAGCTTTTCATGTTTATTAATGCCTATCTATCTCCTACCGACCTCTCGTAGTTATTGACCTATCGAATCATGACTAAATAGCGCACAATTCAAATATTGTGCCCTTATTGTAATACTCCTTATCATAATACAGTCCAGTAGAATATCAGGAATTTATATGACAATATTATATGACAATTTAAATTTACATAAAGGGACAAAATAGATCGAGAACATAATAACAATTTATCCTAATATATTTTGTACAAATTTTATAGATGTTAGTTATTTATCGCAATTATATTTATCGCATAGTTACTTATAGCAGATGTAGACAGCGACCACAACTTGGTAGTCATGAAAGCTAGATTAAAATTCAAAAATCTGAAAACCCGGAAGAATAAGAAACGTATAAATGTAGACATATTGAGGGATCACAATATGAAAGATAAGTTCCAGGAGAAAATAGATCAATTAATAAATAAAGGGAGTAATGACGAAATCAAGAACGCAGAAACTGAGTGTGAGGGTATCAAGAATAGTCTAGATTCCGCGGCAACGGACGTTTTAGGATACGAGAGAAGGGAAGCTAGGAAGCCCTGGATAACGGACGAAATCTTAAACTTAATACAAAAGAGACGAGACTACAAAAACAGACGAGACGAGGAAGGACTGAAAACTTATAAGTCAATAAAGTGGGAAATGATTAGAAAATGTAGAAAAGCGAAAGAACAATGGATAGAGGATAAATGCAAAGAAGTAGAAGATAAGCTCCAAGTAGGTAAGACCGATGAGGCTTACAAAAGAATTAAGAGGAACTTCAGGGATATAGGACCAATAAGTAGAAACGTTAGGAGTCAATCGGGGGACATACTGATCGGAAGAGAGGAGAAGGCGGATAGATGGAAGCAGTACTTAGGAAATTTATACGAGGGTCAGGAATTAGGAGAGATATTAGAGGAAGAATCTAGCATCGACAGCGAAGATGTAGGAAAACCTATATTGAGAGAGGAATTTGAAATAGCACTAAGGGGGCTAAAGAACAATAAAGCGCCGAGTGTAGCTAAAATACACGCGGAAATTTTGAAATGTGCGGGACAGAAAGTAGTAAATAGGATGTTTAAACTGGTAAAATACATATATGAAACGGGCGAGATGCCGGAGGATTGTAAGAGGAACATTATCTTTATTATACCGAAAAATAGAGGAGCCGACAAATGCGAGAACTTTAGAACGATTAGCCTAACTTCCCACGCGTCAAAAATCTTAACCAGAATAGTGCAGAAGAGGATGGAAAATAGAGCGGAGGAAATACTAGGAGAGGTCCAATTCGGGTTTAGGCGAAATAGGGAAACTCGCGAAGCTATTCTGGCGCTAAGAGTAATGTTAGAGAAAACAATAGAAAAAGGAAAGAACGCTTATATAGGATTTGTAGATTTAGAAAAAGCTTTTGATAATGTAAGATGGGAAAAAATGTTCGAGATACTAAAGAGCGCGGAAATGAAGTATAGAGATAGGAGAGTAGTACACAATCTATACAAAGAGCAATCTGCTGTTATAGAAGTAGAAGGGGAAAGAAGGGAAGTAGGTATTAGGAAAGGAGTAAGACAAGGCTATACGCTATCATCACTAATTTTTAATTTGTACATCGAAGAGGCGATTAATGTTGTAAAAGATAGAGTGGATTTCGGGAAATTCGCGGATGATATAGCAGTATTAGCATCTAGTAAAGAGGAATTGGAATCAGCGTTGAACGAAATGGAGGCGGTGTTGACAGAGGAATACGGAATGAGGGTGAATAAAAACAAAACTAAAGTGTTAGTGTGCAGAGGACGCGAGAGCAGAGCAAAAACGAAAGTACAAATTAATAATGAAAGATTGGAGGAAGTTAAAGACTTCACTTATTTAGGAAGTACAATAAATTGGGATGGAAGAAGCGATAAAGATATAAAACAAAGAATAGCGCAGGGCCGAGTAGCTTTTAACAAAGAGAAAGCACTTTTATGCTCGGGGGTAATAAGCTTAGAAACAAGGAAGAGATTTTTGAAAACGTATGTATGGAGCACGGCACTATACGGTTGCGAAAGAGAAAGTCGGCGAGAAAGGAAGTATGCGGGAAAACATAAAGAAGAGAAGAGATAGAATGGTAGGCCACTTGCTGAGACATGGGGGAATAGTCCGCGATATTTTGGAGGCAGAAATAGGAGTGAAGAAAGGCAGAGGTAGGCCTAGATTAGACTACTGCTCGCAAATAGTAAGGGATGTAGGTTGTAGCACAATTAGCGAAATGTGTAGGTTAGCACAAGATAGGAGAAGCTGGAGGTTAGCGTCCAACCAGTCTTAGGACTGATGACTTCATGATGATGAGTTATTTATCTTATTCATTTATACTTTTATTCTTCTATTTTTCTTATTAGTTTAACTTTCAAAATTCTAATTGAAGAAGTGCTAATGTATCCACAATGTTGATTCTGCTATCGGACAATGCATTAAAAGTTCATATTTGACTTTATTTTATACATTTTACATATGTATGTTAACAAATGGAATTGCTATATATTTGTGAAACAATGAAATAATGAAAGTTGCATCGTGGTATGAACAAGATCCCATGCCGAATACAACTAATTTCTTGCATACAGTTCTTTGGTAAAGAAATGAATAAATTTGTTAAAATAAATAATACCTTTTGAGACAAATATTTCATATTGCATTGATCCATCCAAATAATTACAACCCTTGCTTAAGAACAATTGAGTTATAGGTATTTACTAATATACGAGTAACTACAATACATCGGTCTAGCAGTACTTCCATCTAGTAAATTATGAAATTAATTAATTACATATAAAAAATTATAGTTATTAATAACTATGTAAACCGGCAGTTACGGTAGTAGTATCTTAGTCTCATACTATACAAAATGATATTGTATATATTTTCCAATATCTGTCAACCAATTGCGTTCGTTTCAGTATTTTTAATCTGAATTAGAAATTTTGAATGGTTATCAGTATCGATTTACTTTATAGGGGATATAGCTTTCATAAATAATAAATTATATGTAATTTTTTGGACATATTCTTCTATATGATGATTAATAACGTACATAATAAATTTATGTATTAAAATAAATGTTGCCAAAATTCTCTCTTATTTTAAAAACATTTTCCTTCTTTCGATAACCTGTTCACAACCCCTGGCATTTCGTAGTCCATCAATGTTCTCGCACGTTAGCGGTGGTATGCATTGGTCTGGCATGAAAAATGACCGAACATATGTTAGAATTAATGTATATCACAAACGATTTCATTGATGCCTGGATCGATTAATCAAATAAGCGGAATTTTATTGAATGGTATCATACTCGTATATCTCGTTTGACTCGAAGCCTCACCCTTCCCGGTTTGTTTGGGAAATAAATTTCATGGAAATACATATAAATTAAATAAAATGCAAGTATGAATGGGAATTGTAGCAGAAGATTGATATGAGGTGTTAATCACACCGATAGCAATACAGTATTATTGAAACCTCAAACCATTAAAGTTGAAACACTATTAGTAAATATCATTTTGTAGCTCAACGGTTGAGGAATCTGGATTAAATGATGTTCTCATATTCCTTAGAGTAATATTTACTATATAAGTGGTTAAAAATGTTTATTGATCTTAAAAAGAGTTTTTATTACATTATGAATTGTGCTTTTAGAACTTAAGTATCAATTATGCTGTCCTTCATGTCAACATGAGGTATTATTAATTTAAAAAAAAATAGATAGATTGAAATATAGATCGATAGATAGCTGAATATGAATTAATGTAAAGTGCATCGTTTAGTGTGTACCAATATGTCTTCTTGTTATAGTTGTATACTAATATGAACAGAATTCCGTGCCAAATACAACTAAAATAATTTCTTGAATACAGCTCTTTGGTAAAGAAATGAATACATTTCTTAAAACTAATAGGAATAACTTTTGGAAAAAATTCTTGGACTCGTCAAGTTTCATTCTCAGTTCTCTTAAATTTTAAACCATATCTTGACTGGACACGGACATGAATCGGACACGGATAAGAATAGGTGATCTATGGAATGTAGTAAGAGACAGTGGGAACCAAAATAGACCGCGCGGTTCTCATCCAGTCGATGGTCAATTCGACTTGATACATTATACTGTCTACTCAAATTGACCAAGACACAATCTCTTCGGTAACGCTTTATTTACCGCGGCAGTCGATTCGACACATGACCTCTCCACAAAACGAGACACATAGTCCTCCAATGGACACTACAGTATGTATTTTGACAGGTAACGATTCGGACGCAAGAAACTCAGTTTTTAAACTGTCTGTTTAACGAGATTCTAAGTCCGACTGTATTCGCCCTAAATTTTCATCGAGAGAATATGAATGAAACTGCCAACAAGTCCAAGACAAACAATAAAGAGCCAATTATTAGGTACGATTGATTCATTGATTTGTTTCACTTTGTACCAAAATTTGTAGTAGTTGAAAGTAGGTATAGTTTATTTCATCGCTATTTGCCAAATAAAAAATCTCAAAAACTTCCGATGCCTTGTTCCTATGGCTAGGCTCAGGTAGACTGTTCCGACTATCGGCACGATAAGAGAGTATTTTTGTTTGGCAAATAGTGATGAAATGAATAGTGTATTCTATTTGGGATGTACACAAGTATTACTGAGATATATTTCGCTATAACTGGTGATTTATTGCTTAATAAACTTAAACTATTCAATAGCATTTTAAACACTTTTTAATACACTTTTGTTTTAAGTGTAAAAAAATTGAGAAATTATATCAGAAATCATTAAAGCATTCAAAAATCAAAATGAGTTGCATTATTTATAATACTTCACGTTAATTAAGTACTATTTTAAGTTAATTATGGTCATTAATTACTATACCGTTTTTACTAATACTAATTAAAATAAAAGTACACTTTGCTTATTTTGTTTTGAAAATGAAATATCCTTTATTTCCTTCACGTTTTTCTTTTACAGTTCTGGCATAGACATCTCTCCAAATAAACATCGTTTCATTTTAGACATAGCAGCTTGTTATAAATTATTTCTTTCTCTGCTTGCTCGCTAACTATGCCGACTGCTTTAATGGCACACTTTTTTAAGACAAAATATATATTCTCAACGATGGACGGCGCTTACGTTTTATTTCACTGTTCCTCATTTTACAAAAACTCCGTTGCTTTGTGCTTACTCCCGCCGTTATCGCCCTTAATGTACTTTACTTCTGTACTATCTTAATAGCAGCTCCAGTACGGGTCTCTAACTTAGTAATATTAAATTTTACAGACCAGTTAAGTACGCACTTATTCACTAAAATAATGGCGGAGCCCTTGAATGCTCTTGGAACAATATCGCGCGGCAACTAGCGGAATTAAATTTGATTAAATAATAATATCTAATTATTCTGGGGAATTTGATACGCTTTGATTACTGGAGTAAGGTTTTATCGTTTGTTTCTGCGAAAAATATTGCGAAAGTTTTAGGTATTAATTAAGGCTGATAATTATTAAGGAGAAGGGAATATTTCGTTACTTTTTCGGTTCAAAGGAAAAACGAAGGAGTAGTTCTCTCGATTTGTTTAAATTGTAAAGCAGAAGCGATTGGCTGAAATTTACCAAAAATATGAAGTCTTAGATCAAGATATCTATAGCGATTTTCTTGATACCATTAACAGACTATACTTACAGACTATTTATGAAGATTTGTCATTCCTTCGTTTAGTAAGTACATAATATTATAATAAATGTAAGAATTTATAAATTTACTGTGTAACTGACTTTGACTTTGTAGGTGTTTGCAAGTAAAATTGCAAGTAAGACAAGGAAAATGATGGTATCTACTTCGGCTCAAATCTCGTACATCGTTAATAATACACTATTTGTTTAATTCTAAACTATATAAAGTTCCGCAAGTTTAGAAAATATTTATTTATTCATTAACAACGCAGCAGTTTATGAAAACATTCTTAAATGTCATTTTGTTTTATAGATTTTTTCATTTATACCTTTTAACCCGATAGTCCTAATGTCAATGTTTTTTCAGGTCAGTAATTTCTACTAATAATTTTTATAACCCTTGAATATTTACTAATAATTCTATTTATAAAGAGAGGAAACTTGTTTTTAGGTTTTCCTGAAACAATTTTAATTTTAGTATGGCGTTAGCGGTATATTCTTAACATCATGACAGCATATCATCAGATATATTGTTAGTTTACAGTCTATGTAGTAAAAATAGTGTAGCTTCGCGATGGAAAGATGCAATAAGATTTTCAGAGCTAGTTTTAATCTTAGGATAATTCATCGGTATTTGGATTATGTTTGGGTAATTCGTTTATCTTTATAATCATAACACAGTCGATTAAATAATTTTAGATGAAAACAGTGCAACGAGGTCAAAAATACAATCCCTTAACCTATTCTAAATAAACTAGTAATTTGAATCTGACAGTTTAAAGTATGTGTTTTAAAATGCGAGAGAAAGTGCTTTTTGCTTTTCATATAAACTCATATTCATATATAAAATAAATAACTATTATCAAAATCAGACGCTAGTTTAAAATTTCACTTTCTACATGCCCAAAGAAGCTGTTACAGTTAGTGAACGAAAATTAGCGTAAAGCAATAGTCAACAGGATACGGAATATCAACGTAAACTGCACTGATTGTATCCCACCTTAAATTTAAGAATTTATTGACCCAACCCAGTGGCGTTCTACAGTAGATCAATTGAGGTCTTTTATTCTTTTAATGAATTGCTTCATAATTTAAGTTTTATGCCTATGCCTATCCTGTTTACCAGTATTAGGTATGTCCATATGATACCTTGTTTATTTCATTGTCGTAAAATACGAGTAGTTACATACCAATTCAATGACATTCTCCAAATACTTTGCTAGCATTTAACATATTCGCTAGGTAATATTGGTACTTTTATTAAATATGACCATCACCTTTTATCTCTATTTTATTTTATCCCAGATGCTTGTATTTGAAAATATTGGCAAAAATACTAAAACACAAATTTGCAAATATGAGTTAATTCTTTCATGAACTTGAGGTCTCTTTGATCGTGATAAATCTTTTACTCCACCAGTTTCGGCAATTTCTTGGACCAATCTATTTACTGTTGATATTGATGTAGGTGATCCATCACGATGCTCTTGCTTAAATAACATAAAAATAAAACAACGAATATTTTGCGTAAATTTATCACTACGCTGTATATGATATTGCAACAAAAGAACGTACATTTGGAGAAATTCGCCAGTTAACAAACAAAAGTGGAATCGCAAACATAATATCTGAAATGAAATTATCGATGTTACCGAACAGAGTAAACAAACATTCTGGAACAAAATATTATACTTTGTAAAAAAGGAAACGATATGATATATTAATAAAATAGATAAGGGAAGATATAATGTCTGAAAGTACTGTAATTAAAGGTTTTTATTTCAAGGCAGAGCTAGCTCAGTTTTATTTATTGAAGAACATTCCTTGTTATTAATGTATCTTTGATTTTTTTTTTGTTACCGAGATATGACGTCATCAGAAAATACAACTCTTACATTTATAACGGATTTGGATAGTACACACAATTTTTATTTCATCGATATATAAATGTAGACTTAAGTGAAACATAACGAACTCAAATTTTGATGACTATGGAGACAAGATCCATCCACAAGGTCTGTAGGTCATTTAATGAGTATCCTGAATGATCTATTACACCCTCAATTAAAAGTCAAATTGAAACAAAATTTAAAAGCACTCGTAATAGTATTATGAGAGAATACTATAGCAGGGTCGTGTTGCCATTCTGGAAGATCCAGAGTTTGATCCAGACTTTCAAAATCGTATTGGACCTTGCAACACATGTCAAAACGTCTGACAGAATAACTGACACTCATAGAAAGTATAATAGTTTGAGCAAACGATTTCTACCACCATCTAACATATTCTAACAATACAATTTTCTAAGTTAATGATGGAGCGATAACATAATAATTTTCGATTCTAAAACCAGGCTGTTGTCTCTGATCAGGCCAATTATTATTTAAATGGTTCAGGAATTCTTTGTACCACAATTGTAGGACTATTTTTTGTTGATGATATATTAATTGCTAAAATGAAAATCTACGAATACCAGGACAGTCGATATGAGACCAATATGAAGGCGTGCCACCACATTCTTCACGAATTATGCCCTATTACCTACACATTGTCTCAATAAATGGATTGGTACAAAGCTTCTGTTCTACCAATTCATAGAGTGGCTCGTTAGATTTCCGAATCTAATTTCGCTTGTCTATTTATTATGGGGTTACTATAAGTCCAAGGTATATACAAGGTAGGGCAGAGCAACTTGTTTATTTGAATTTGGCGCCCTGAGTCAATGGTTGCTCCTAGGAGGGTAGGTGTAAGCACATTCGAGAAGACGGAGGGTAAAGTTATAGCTCCGCTTGGTTTAGTTAGCATCATGGAGTGGACGAAGGTGGAGCGCGAGTTTGATGTCAAGGCATACTTTTCTAACAGTCGCTCAATCATCGCCACGCAACGTGCATTCCGTACCCATTTCAATATTTAACCCCCTGCGATTATATTTAATTGGGCTATCTAAAATCACTTGTTTATAACAATCGTTCTAGTAGCCTGGCTCACCTAAAGAACAATATTCATCAAGCTGTCGGCAACATACACGTAGATATGTTGGAAAGAGTTGAAAAAAAACTTCCCAGTTCGACTAACGCACTGTATTGAGAATAATGGACGCCACCTGCCTGATATCATATTTAAAATTATGTAAACATAAAATGTAAATGTTGTACTTGATGCTGTTCAAAGAATTAAACGTATATCTGCATTGCTTCTTTCTAAAATGAATTTGTAAATAAGCAAGTTGCTCTGCCCCGCCCTGTATTAATAGCTCATATACTGTTGAAGTATTAAAACAAGGAATTTAGAACGAAGGAAGACTAATTAATACAGAAACGCTAAAAACATTTTAGAAGAATTTCAGAGTCACCTTGTACATTATAAATTGATGAATGGCAAATAATTTGAATATTTAATTTATTTATTTCTGTTTGTATTAACGTTGTTTCTCTTAACATTATTCTGATTAATTTGCAATTTTCTTAATTCTCAAAATAATGATTATATAACTTATCACGAAATTTGACGTATCATAAATAATATTCTCTCTTGTATGGAATTTATCAGTAAGGGTCATTTAGAAGCTGCTAATAACGTCATATCTAAAGGTGATCATGTCAAGAGAATATACGTTATATACTATAAATAGTATATAAAATTCGTATCTAAAAAACAAAGTAAATCTATCAAAATATTGTTTTCTCAATTATCTGGTAACGGTTTTATGAAATTTGCTCAACCTGTCGTACTCGGTGAATATCAGCACAAACTAATTCTCTTCAAATGACACTCTTCAAAGCGCTCTGCAATAACGGCACTATTCAAAATTTTATATTTCTTAGTTTAATAGTGGACAGTGTTGATTATAATGATATATTTTACGTGTAACAATATCTCTCTACTTACTACCTAACCGCTAGGGTGCGCATTTGTGACGTTTTTCTGAAAATCAAGATTTGCTATATCGGTTACTGAACACTGACACGCCTTTCAGTTGTCACGGAACTAACTGCAGGAAAGTGCAATTCTAGACGAGTTTTTCAGTTTGAAGCAATTCTGTGATAAATTTATAGAATTGGATAAAAATAAAAATGAAGGGCTTCTTAAGCTAATCGAAAAAAATACTATACCAGAATTCTGTGCGTATTTTTATAATAGCCTTTAAATTTACGACACTGTATTTGTCTTATTCAACAATAATTTTGATAATAAAATTTTGATTCTTTAACCCTCCGTCGCCGTCGGGCCCAGCCGGTTTGCGAGATCCGACAGTCACTTTTTTCTTTGCCCTTTCGTGTGTATTACGAATATTAACTCGAACTCCCTCATAGCTTCCTAATTCCAAACCACTCTTCTCGATATGATTCTTTAGTGCATTCCCTGACCTTGTATGGGCCACCCGGATCTACCAGATGCATTACGCCTGGTAACATCATTATTTTCACTTTTATATTTTTGCCTTTTGCCTTCTATTTTTGATGCAATCTTACAAGTGGCAAGATTATAATGTATGGCACAATTAAAAAAGAAACCTAATCTCTTCACACTCATTCCTCTCATTCACTAATATATTCAATACTTTTTTTATAATTGCCTTGAAACAATATAATATGTTTCATTTTAACATAATACAAAAAATTAATTTCTGCAACGCAATATCTTCCATTCGCTTTCCTGAAAATTAAATTATTTTGAGTTGTGCCGTTATTGCAGAGACAATCGATATGTCTTTCAATAAACTTTCTGGAAAGGTACATTTGCAAAATTTTCAGACTTAAAACGAGTACTTTACATATGTACTAATTACGTATTAAACAGTGGAATGCTGGCCGCTTACAAATGAATTAAATAATTTAATAAGAACTGCCAGACCGTTCAATAATTGACGGTGTTATTTATTGCCATATAACGAGTGCTTCGCTTATAATTTTCGCTTCGATTTAACACTGGCAACTAAATATTGTAGGAGATTAATCCGACCACGTAATTCCACTTGCTAATTATTGACAGCCTACATCAGCCCTAACCTAACGGAAAATCCCATAAAGAAATGTTCGGCTGCGGATAACTTCTCTCCGTATTTCTCCACTGCGAGTGTCTGAGAGGATTTGAATAAATAATTATAATAAACCCTCTTGGTGTAATTACATTTCATTGGAAATGAGATATTTCGTTTACTTCGAGGAGCTGCACTGTTAATTTCTGATTAATTTGGAAGATAAATATTGTATTTGATTAGAAAGTTTTACGGTAACTACTTTTGTTGGATTATTAATTTATCAATGGTGAAATATTTATTACTTTAATAACAGTGGATCAATACCGAATTGGCAAGAATGTTTATAATTAACATTTCAAGGAAGTACTTTGTAAAAATTGTTTGATATATCCTTTCAAAACTTTCGTGTGTATATTTAATTATTTGGATTTTCTATACAACTATGAAATATACTCGTATGCGCTAAAATTATTTACCATTAAATATTTAAAAACTATCACATATGAGGCAACCATTTCACACAACCAACTCAATCCAAAAAGGTTGTGATCCAAATCTTAACCTTCTTTCAATGAAGAGTTGTATCCTCCATATGAACGTATAACTACTATAACTCGACCAGTGGGACTTAGATCAGTAGGAGTTAGACCATTAGGAGTTAGAAAGGAATACTAAAACAGTTCAGGACGACTTCCCATCTACATCCAAAGTTGGATAGTGTGTAGAAATAGTAAATGGTTAGTGCGATATTCCATGATGGAAAATATAACCAACTAATATTGTTTTAAAATGTGAACACTCGAGAAAAAACCAACTAACAGATAATTGTGGCCTGCAATAGACAAGCTGTGGCTGGTTAATATGAGAAAAACTGTTAATTTCATCTTGACCACTAATCATGTAATGTAGGAATTTATGGTAATGAGTTAGCTGATAGAGCTATGTAATAAGTAACATAAAATACACAGGATAATTTACAATCCATCATCTTCACATAGAAACATATTAGAAGGGTGAAACTACAGAATTATGGGAAAATTAGTAGAATGTAGGAGTTGCTAAACTAAAAGAAGTAAAACCTAAAGTTTACAAGTGGAAATGGCCTTTATCATTACAAGGTAGAGAACAAACAGTACTGTCAGAGTTATGAATTGGACACACTAATTATACACATAGCTATTTATTAATAGATAGTCAACAATGTATATACGAGTTGCAATATATTCTTAACAATTAATCATATCATTTTAAAGTATATAAACTATCGCCATCATCCTCAGCAACTTCAACTCCCAGAGAATATCGGCCCATAAAGTGCTAGGAAAGGACACTAAAATATCTAAAAGCTATAAATATATCTTGGAAAATTTTATACACTTATTGATCTTATTATATATGCTGTTTAGTCCAGTATGACATCGAAGTAAAAACATTGTATTGAAGTATTTCTCGGAACACCGTTTGATGCAGCTAATAACCAAGATGTGATATATGATTTTGAAGAATGTCCCATGTTCACTGATTTTTTCCGAAAAAAAAAACCGATTTCTTCAGAAAACATCTGAAAAAATTCATATAGACGTAAGAAAGATAAATGAATTGAGCGATGCCATCGGATTTCTTCTAAATCCAGAGGTTCTTTTGATAAGTATGAATTTCGAAGTTGTTACTTTGAATCTGCAGTTCAAACGGACATTTTCCATGTTACGAGATACCTGATAGTTTGTCATTGAAATACATATTTTTATCGTATTCAGGAGGTTAATTTACGGTATTTTTAGTGTAATTTGCGTCGATTTTGAGGCTTTCGAATTTTCGATAAAATTCCCTTGCTATCCGACCGGTATTTCTCGTTAAAATGAAAATTCGCGTCGTATTTGGGAGATCCATTTACTAAAAAAATAATAGATAAATAAATACAAATTTCACAATTGTTTTCTTAATCCCCGTGACATGTTGGTTACTGCTGACCAAACGGACCAGCTGTAGTTAAGGTTTGGTTAATCAGTTATTATCAGGCAAAATTAGATACAAAACATGAAATTTAAAAGTATGTTATTGTTCGCCTATATATTTATTGCGAACTCACGTTATCGGTTTAATAAAAAAATCATCCTATCGGGAAAAATTTAATGCATTTTAAACTGTACTTCACTCTACTCGCATATCAAGCCTTATACATCTTATACATCACTAAAATATTATTTAATACAATTTGCATTCTTAGTAAAATTAAAATGTTTGAAATAAAAAAAAATCATGTGCAGCACAGTACACGTGATAGAAGTGAATACTTCTTTAGAATAGAGAATGAGAGAGATTAAGAGTGAGATATTGAAAGAGAGAGAGAGAGAGAGAGAGAGAGAGAGAAAGGGAGAGGGATAATTTCAAAAGACATATAACAATATAAAATTTGTGTAAAAAATATTCGGTTTATTCATTATCTACACTATCATCGGCTGGTGGTCCAATTGATAATACTGATGTGATTGGTTTGTGATAACTAAAATATGAAATATATGTTCGTGATTCGATATTTTCTAGATAACGTGTAAAAATTGCATCTATTGTTGTTCCGGATTTTGTTGTTGATTCTTTGGGATTGTTATTTATAAGCAGACCAAATGTTTCTCGAAGAAAGTTAATCAACGTCAAAGAATCATTGGATCCGAAATTTACATTGAAATCTCCCCCGAGAATCAAAGGAATTTTGTCTTCGCCTGTTCCAAGTGCATTTGCACCTGTGTGGCTGTAAACCAGTAAGGAGCGGTGAATGAAATATATTATATCTTCTAGATTTTAACAAGTTAAACGGTTCAAGGATATTATCAAATAATCACAGAACACAGATGTAAATAACGTAAATAATTACAAAAGACAATGATAAATATTCGGTACATACGCGTACTGCTTCAGCTGTTAATATATAGCATCTGGACGCGTACATCTATAACGTGCGCATGCGCGACAATAGGGAGACGCGGATAGCCTAAACTGATATATATGATGTATAGCTCTCTTTCTCTTTCTCTCTATGTTATATATCTGTGTACTCTGTTTTGTAACGAAGCCTGTGTTTTAGATAGACCAAATGTGTAGCTCTCTTTCTCCTTCTCTCTACGTTATATCTTTTTTCTACGTTATATCTTTTTTCTCTCTCGTGTAACGAAATCTGGAAACGTTACATTTTTTCCAATTCACTCTCCATTCTCGTCAAATATCAGAACGCCGCCAAAGAAGTATTCACTTCAAAAATTATATTTTTGTTCAGTTACGTTTTCAGTGAGAAAGATGGATACCCGATTACTTAACAATTTTCGTATATGCAAGTGTTATTTTTATTATTATACTTACCCTATCCTTATGTGTAGCTCTTTACCTTCAGTGTTTGGAAAACATTGAGTCATTCATATTGACGAAAGATAGTACGTTATGTACTATAAAGTCTGTTATACTACAGTTATGTTACTATAAGTATTGCAAAGAAGTTGATTTCTATGTGTCATAATTTATTATGTTAAGTAAACGGAATATACGATTTTGATTTACCATTACAATTTCCTCCAATCAGTCTTTAGTATTAGAACAGACCAATTATGTTAAATAATTGTAAAAAATATATATGTACATACATGTAATGTGAATAATCTTCGTGCATATTATATACGAGTATTTCGTAATCATTTAGTACTGCCTTATAGAAAATGTTCATTTTATTAATGACACTTCTACAATTTAACCTAGGTTCGAACCTGAGTGACACTAGACCTGTAGTTACTTGTGGACGCTTCAGAATTCTATTAACGTTTTGTTACGTTTCATTAAAAACAAAAATGAATAGAGCCGCCTTTCTTAAAACTGGATTTTCAACTCCCTAAGGGTCGTTAAACAAAATGAAACATTCCATTACAGAATACTCTTTGACTCCCCGAACTGTCTAACGGAATAATTCCCGCCCAGAAAATGAATTAGTAAACACAACCGAATTGTTCTGTATAAACTTTTCCAAATAATTTGAATAGAATGGCAAATAACTGGGGCGGAGTTCCGGAACACTGTTCGGAAGCGTTTAATTTAAGCCGAAGATGTATAATTGCCATCCTCCTTGAGCCTCCGAAATAATTGCTTTCTAACTAACGTTCACAATGGGCCGGAATAAGTAAACACAACATTTGTTTTAACTATAACAGGGGAATATTGACGCATTGAACTATGGGGTTGGTTGAACAACGGTTCGACATAAATCAATAATATTGTAACTGGTTCCATTAGGGGTTGAGTGTGGCTTTTCTGGAAAATGTAATTTAGGACTTGTCCACGGCGTTTGGGATAAGTTTGAATGGAAGATAAAAATAAACACGAAAAGAAAATATCGAGTAGATACTCTCTGAAATAGAAGTAAAATATTGTTAATGTATCGTAACGAGAACACGTATTAAACCACTCAATAATTGTCTCACGGAAATGAAAAACCATCCACTTAAAGTACAACGTATTTATTATCAAACCGGTAAAAAAAAGGAAATTTCTGCGTCTGATATAAATGTACATAGTAATAAATAATAGTAACAATGAATTGCCTTTCTTAGACTATATACAATATCTCATTTAAAATAAAGATACCCAAATATTTTCGTCATTTTTTGAAATCGAGATTTGCGCTTTGGCACAAACTGTAGTCATATATATGAGGGTGAGTCAAAAATTATCCGTAATGTAGCTATAACTTCTATTGCAATACATATAGGAAACTGAACTTGACATCATTTTTCAATATAGTCCCCTTGATTTACAACGCACTTGGCATAAATTTATAAATAATAACAAAATAATACTTTCTCAGAATACCTTAATGGTACTAGTGGATCAGTAAATTGAACGAAATTGAACCCACATTTTTTTGACAACAAAAAATCAAACTTTGGCTACTCTATATTGATACAATTATAGGTACAGCTGGACCTATAATTGTATCAATAAATCGTTGGAGTTATAGTAGCTATCTCCATCTGTGTATGTCTTGAAACTAATTAACTGTCTTGTATCGATGGAGAGCTTTGGAATGTTTGGTTTAGTGCATTCCCTAATTTCCATCGAGAAAATAGACTATCCTCTTCTATGTTAAATTATCTGTTGGTTTGAGACGTCTACGGATCGAGATAAACGTTGGACCCTTGACCGCCTTCGATAAATACTTTAGATGCCTACTTTTTTATTGGAATCCATATCAGTTGCTCGTTTACTGCATTGATTTCCCATTCTTTATTTCTACATCTCCTATGAATACATACTATCTTAATATAATTTAAAACTTTTTTCAAACCAATAAATAATGGGTATAGATTTTGAAAGAAATTTATACGTTCTGTAGTGAAGTTATTGGACGTTACTCAACTCACAGGTGTTTGTTTTCCACTGATGATGCCATCGCCATTTTTTAAATGGTATATTTTTTAATTTTGTACATTAAATGGACGTCCTCGACAATTTGAATAAATCGGCGTATTACATTTCTTAACAAATACTTGGCAGATAATCCAGATGTATTATGATAGACGAGAAGTGCTCGTACTGTTGACTGCCTAGTTCAAGACACATCTATATATTTTTCGATAGAATGAAACTTGCAACTGTATATATCGGATATTTTAACAACCTACATTTAAAGGTGGTCGGTAATCGTTGTTAATCATCTCAGATTGTAATGCACAGGCTTACAATGCACAGGATGATATTTTCCTGAAAACCAATTAAGATTAGATGGAGAGAAGTAACGGGTTGTCGAATAACCAAACTCTTCATCGAATACTCAGAGATTGAGAAATGGGCCCAAGAATTTATTAAATTGAACAGGCACAAACCCAGAACCCTGGCGGAAATCATAACGGGCCACCATAGTAGCCTGAATGCATATAAGCACAAGCTGAGGCTGACTGACAGCCCGGCCTGCAGATACTGTAGAGAAGACGAGGAAACCTCGATTCATCTTCTTTACACCTGCCCCGCACTGGAGAAGAGGAGGTGCCTTATATTAGGGACCCCTGTTATCCTAGAGGAGGCGAGGCTTAAGGCGAGGGACGTGCCTAAATTTCTCCTTTTATGGGATAGAATTTTTGGATAATGACCCGGATAAGAGGGGATCGGCAAGGAACTACCCATGCGATCAGTAGCTGATGAGACCTAAACCCATATAACATAATAATAATAATTAAGATTACTTGCAATAGTCGAAATGATGACATACTTATACACGATCGTCCTTGTGTGTTTATTATACCACCTTCATGAACTGTGGGGATAATGTTTAATCTATTTTCGATGTTTATTAACATTATGATCGTTTTTAAATTTGAATATGTAATGCCAGATAACTTTTTTAAGGTTTACTCACAGAAATTGACTTCTCCAAAGCTTCAGGCTAAGGAAGTGAAGGTTACACATAGAGAGGAAGACACCCAGTCTATTTTGCTTAATAAATAAAATAAAAAAAATAGATTTTTTTTCGAACTGAATTTTTTCGGAATAAAAAAAACTCATCAAAAGAATATTGAATCTCATACTATGTCATATTTTTCTTCAAAATGTTCAAAAAACTAACTAAAATGAAACTTTTATTTCTGAAGTAATGTTTTGGGAAATTCAACTTTATATCATCAGCTGTCAGCAAAATAAATACAGCGAAATATTTGATAGGGACATCACACATATAACATAGGTTGTTAAAAAAAAAAAAAAACTTTCCATAGATAAATATTGTATAAATCTTTCCATAGAAAACAAAACTTTTCAAGATAATTTCCATCCATTTTGAGCTAGAATATGAAGATTTGGATAGTACTTGTGCACAATGTTGATCTGTCAGCTAATTATGATGAATAGCATTTCGATGTTAAAGCAAGCAGGAACGATTTTTTCGAGTCTGATAAACAGCCAACAAGTGACGAAATAGACGAGAAAGAAAAATATGAATTAGTTGCAAGAGACGAATATGAAGAGGGCGTAGAATAAAATAAAGAAGGTGGATAGTTGTCTGACTAACACGATAAACTTTGTTGCTTATATAGTATTCATATGGAATTATTCTAAATTAAATCACAACTAGAAACAACAAACTATTTGAATAATTTTGACAAATGAGGAACAGTACAGCTTGTAAAGAATGGGAAAGAGTGCCAGCTTATCATGTATGTGTAGAAGAAAGAGTGAGGAAGCATTCGGAGGGAAAAGGATGAACTTTATGTGCGGCCGGATCGAACTCTGTATACAATACGCAATATGCACTTTGCAAAGGTCTCAATGCGACTAAATAAAAGCCAGGCTATTTACTGTGCACCTCGGGGGCGGTCCGATATTACAGTTTTGAGACTTGTTCCTATTCTTGACATGCATCTTAACTTCAACTTAACTGTATCTTAAGTTCAATTATGTAAATTGTTTTCAAGTATAATTGTTCAACAATTTGTCTGCCAGAAAGGATTTCTCACTGCCGCTGCAGCGTTTCTGGTCAAGAGAGTTGCTCTAACTACATTGCAAGATAGCACAAGAAGGGGATAAGTTAATTGAACTTAGTAGAAGTTTATGCAACTTAATGCAACGCAGAAGGCTATAAGTTCGTAAGCTATGTAAACGCAAAGCGTTCCGATTAACTAATGAGTTGCTTATAGTGTTTCGATATTAGGATTGTTTACATCCGTGAGTAATTACGAAATAATGTTAATTACACTTTAAATAGGATGACACTCAAATAAAAATATATACACTATAATTCATAGCATATGATATCCACTAAAGCGATTTCCACTAAATACATTTGTATATAGAGTGTTAATGAATTATACATGAGAATTGCTATTGATTATTCGGATTGAGATAAAATTACTTCAAGTATTTGTATATATAGGGTGTGAGAAGTATATCTGTCATCATTTTAACAGTTGTTACTTTATACATACAAAACAAAAACAATAAAGTGTTATACAGCATAGGTGGTCCAATGTATTATTTACGAGAAAAAGTGTAAACTAGTAATATTAAAAATCCTTCGGACTTCTTCTTGACTTGTACAGAGGAGAACGCCTTAAGAACGATTTCGAAACCGTAGCAGCCGTCTATGGTACAGACGCGTATTGGAGGAGAAGCAACTTCCTTTTGTCGAGGCGAAGGTATATCGGCCTCTTCAATTTGTCTATATGAATAGAAAACAAATATTGGGTTAGAATGAATTTGGATAACTCCCTGAGCCGGACACCAATAGCAATTCATCCAAACTGAAGTTATGGACGTACCACAGATGAAGAGAGAAATTACTAACCCACAAAATTGAAAAACCTTTTGCGTATTCACAGATAGTTACGCACTTTGATGGACTTAGATAATGCAAGACTAATTCCAGTCGGCAAAGCAAGGAGTCATTGAATGTACTTGGGCAAATAAACTGTGTCACTTTCCGTGGGGTGAAGGGATGCAGAGGAAATGAGGAGGCGCATACTTCGGCACGTCAAGGTGGTTGACGTTTCTTACTGGGACCGGAACCAACAATAGCACTTTGCAAAGCCAGTTGAAATTCCATTATAACTAAGATTACATGCTTGAACACCATAAAGAGAAGTGGACTAAATTCAGCCTATGTAGATAAATTAAAAAAGTTTTATTAACTACACTTTGCAGAAAACTAGCAAACTAATGAACTACTGCTTGAATCTGTCTCATACAAATACACGGATCTTAATAGAAATGTTGACAGCATATTACAGACTAAACAAGTATATCCATGTATCGACTGTACTGATAGTTTTGTATGTAGAGGATGCAGTCAGGAGAGTAATAATAACTGAGAATGAGGGAAATATATTCTAAAGAGCTGTCCCATACAGTGAACTGAACCAGGAGGTATATTGGAAATTCTTGGCTTCAAATGATCTATCTACGAGAGTCCAGGGACATCGACTCGTCGTCATGCAAAATAATTGAACATTTCAACAGCGGCTCTTCACCGTATTATCACTAACTATTTGCATCTCCATGCTTGAAAAGTCTAACTAACTCAACAACTTCTGCCAACAGACCAGAGCACAGCGAAGAAAGTTCACCAATTTGATCACTGAACAACATGAAGTGAATGTCGATTTTGTGGACAAAATCATCTTCAGCGGCTACTCCCATTTTCATCTTCAAGGCTACGTTAATAAGTAAAATTACCACATTTGGGACTTGGAAAATTCATAGATGTATCATAGGAAGCTAATGCATCCCCAAAGTGTAACTTTTTGATGTGCATTGTGGTCTGATAGAATCATTGAACAATTCTTCTTTGTAAACAAGGCAAGTAATTCATTAACGGTAAATATCTAACGTTATCGTTGACATGATAACCCAGTTCCATGTGCTTCAATTGAAAGATATTTCTCTTGAAGACATGTCGTTTCAATAGAACGGTGCCACTTTCCATACCATTCATGAAACATTAATGGGTTTATACCAGTCTTTTCCTGACCATATTATCTCCAATTTTGGTGACCAGAATTAGCCGGCACGATATTATGATTTAACACCTATGGACTGTTTTATGTCGAGTTTTCTGAAGTGTCAGGTTTACACCAATAAGCCCACGACCGCCCAAGCTCTGAATGCCAAAATTGAACGATGTATCACGATATATCGCCATATTTATGCAACACCGTTATTGAAAACTTCCCCAGAAGAGTACTCGTGTGCCATTAAAGCAGTGGCGGCCATTTACCGCATATGTTGTTCCCTACATAATTTCCAAATACTTTGCTATGGAAAACCATATTTTAAAATTCACATATCTCGTATTGTAACATCTTTTACAATTTACGCAGTAAGATGAAGAAGCAGTGAGGTCAATAAAAATGGCGACTATGGAGATGCACAATGCGTGCGATTCGATAGCCTGCGTTCATATGAACTTTGTCTACTCTGTCCTTATACAGTCTGAGCGAGATTTAAGTACGACTTTGACAGACATGAAAAATACCTTTAATTTGGAGGCACTTGAACAGTGGTGGCGCCAGGGGTGGACCCGAGTGGGCGAGCGCCCAAGCAATATCCTTTTCGTCCAACTAGTTGCCCAACCTCTTATAATACCACTATATCACATTCGCACATAAAATGATATATATAACGCTCTCGCCCACCCTAGATATTTCCTGCCTATTTCCGCCCAACCGCAAAATAATGCTAACGCCGCCACTGCATTTGAAGAACCAGATATACATTTTAGTTTCATCTGAAATATTAATACACATACCCGAACCTATTTTAAATGATATGATTCCAGAAAATGTTATATATAAGTAAAATATGAAACGGACAAATTGTATACAATTTTCCATTACACTGAGTTTAATGCTTTAAATTTTATGTTTTTAGTTATGTTTTAAAATCCTCGTTTGTTCTCGGCCTGTCATATTTCCGCATTGTCTTCATTCCTGTCACCCTGTACCAATTTGCACTTTAAATAAGTTCCAGTTTCAAATCCCTGGTTCTATCTCCAACGTTAATTACCGCAAACGGTGCGGTGATTCATTACTCGGTCAACATTAGCTTTTACGGCCGAGGGCCCGCTATAGCCAGTGTTGATGGGGCTTTACCTTTATCGTCCCACTGCTCCACCTATTACGGGACCCGTCTCGCATCGTCAATAACATTTGGGCGCAGGAACGGCCCTTTGCGCCACAAACTCGCCAAGAGAAACATATGTTTACGCATATGGGTTTATATCGACAATTCGTTGGAGAATTCGGCCTAGCCTAAATTTCCGAAAAATCGGGAGTGGGTGGTGATTCGACGACATGTTTTTGGATGGTTTTTATAAAGTAGGTATTCATGCGGGGAATACACATGAAAAATTTATAATCATAATCAAATGGAGTATGTGGTAGGGGAAATTTGTTTTATCCTCATTTGTGAACGGCAGCTTTTCGTGGCGAAAGCACTGGATCAAATAGATATAATAAAATTAGTTTTTTTTTGTTTTGTTTTGAGTGATTGTTACATTTGTCTTTTAGTGGTTTAATAACTGAAATTGAAGCTCCATGTAACTTAAAAATATCCAGTCAAATAGTTTTCCAAGTTACAAATACAATGTTAAATAAAATGATATTTATATTTAATAAAAATCATAAATAAATTGACACAAAAAACCGCAAAGGGATTTAGAAAGTAACTTGAACATGACAATTTCTATTTGATAGATCAAAAATGTAGAATGTCCAGTAAGTGAAACATTAAACCCCAAGCACAGAGTATCACATCACAAAGTTATTGAGATTGAGATTGAGATCTAAGAAACAACGTAGTAGTTCAGGTCCTCTTAAAGCTATATATGATTTCATGGCTATTATTCAAAGGCTATTTTGTCCTCTGTGTACCACTCATTCCCTGATACCTACACCAGGATCACTTTATTCCGATTTCCTATTTATACATAGCCTTTTACTAGTTTTAAGGTAAGTTGCGTGAGACTTATTGCTTTGAGCTCCGTTTGGATGATGGAGAAAATTATTACTGACTGATTAACAATTTTCTGCCTCATCATCTCCTTGGCGCAATACTGTATTGTGGCAACTATGGGGCCCAAAATAGCATTTCGTATTTCCCTAAATGTAATGAGAATTCAGTGGTTGGCTTATAAGTATCTGTCTGTATCAGTTGTGAATCTATTTGCTAAATTCAGAGCAAGTATTGAGATATATTTATGATGGCGTAGCAAAAGGTCACGAAATTTTATTGAAAACAATCACAGAAGCCAGAAAGAAGAAATTTGGTTCACTATATGGTGTTGTATGCTTCTAGAAATAAAGTTATACAGACTTTTTTCTGAGCGTAAGTAACCAGTTTGGAAAAATTTAGGTTATCAGAACCTACTCTTTAAGTTCCCTGTTTAGGATTGCATTTCTCACAGACTTTTTTTTCTCACAGGTCTTTCTCACAAAAGGTGCAAAACAGTAGATGTTGAGTCAATACGTAGTAATTATAGAAAATAAGTTTTCAAGGTTGTCTATTAATGTACTGGTTTCTTCCGAGTCTTGCCACGATTGGTCTATTTGTCTGGACGATCATGCTGTCAGCTTCTTCAGAAGGTTTCCAAAGACCGAAGTCTTCTCCAGTCTTCTGAAAACATTCTCAAGAAGCTGACAACGAAATGTCAAAACAAATTGACGTGGCAAAACTCAAAAGAAACCAGTAGAATATGCGATAAAGTTATATTTAGTTAGGTCCTGGTAATAAAATCAGACGTATTTAACATGTTTACATAAAATTGAAGACGTAATTATGAACGTAAGTCTCGTCAGATAAACACATTTTACTGAAAACTTCATTTCTTATTAGGTAGTTCACTAATTAAAGGTACTGTTAAAATTAAAGCAAACCCTTTCTAATAGTGGCTCAGGATATCCTTCACGCCGCTTATAAAAACGGGCGCATCTATCAACCTCATACGCATTTACATTTCACATCTGCTCGATATATCCAGATGATTATTTATCGTTGCCATAAGAATCCCCAAAAGCTATTAGCCTACGTTAGAAAAAATCTCCGTCAAATTGTAAACGCGCGGGCATTTGTATCCTTCCAGTAAATGATGATGGTATTGTATTTAAATGGGCTCGTATTTTTCTAGCAGTTATCGAAAAGAGCAGAGGAGAGGTCCCAGCAAAAGCGGTGTCGTAACATCAACAATTAATTTGCTTTGTCAACAACAGTGTGTGCACGTACATTTCATCTAAAACGGAAAAATAACTTTTGTCCAGTTGTTGGGACAGTGTTCCATGGAGAGAGAGAGCCACTCAAAGGACAAAAGGACCCGTCACATGAGAACTGCATTATTCCTTTGTCATTGCGGAGAAATTTATGTGATAAGTATTTAAATGCGTCACCATAGGACGATCGGTTGATATTCTGTCAGCTTTACATTTCCTACATATTTGATAAATAATATATTTATGTAGGAACATATCCCACGAGAAACCAGACCAAGATCTGATTATAGAATAATGAAAATATGATCAATGGAAAAACACAGTGACTCGCGTGACTCAGTAGGAGAGCGAAATATTTTAATGTGTTCAAGGAGCCAATATACGAAAAATTATTCAGTATTTCTTAGTTTGAATCATAAAAAAATTAACAAAACGTATTATAAAATAATATTGAATTACATAGAATTTCTGAAAATATCATGGCTAATTTGATGACTTATTATATTATTAATCTAATAGATTAAAATTGTTTGGGAAACGCCATCTGCCTGCTAAATAAAAAAGTGTCACCTGCGGAAAGCTATGCTACTCCTTATTTCTAACGTAGCTGACGTCCTGTAATGCAGGCTTTCACATGATACCATGTACTAGGATAATTAAGGAGTCATTACCACCTAATTATTTCCAGGTACATCAACTAGTGTTATCTCGGAACTACAAATCGCGATTTCATCTCTATTAGGAATCATCAGGGCAAGTACATCGGAATATTCTATTCTTCTGTCAAGCTCCCGTGAGCAATACATGTAGAAATTTGGTAAACGCCATCTATTTGCTAAACGACAAAGTACCACTTACGGCAAATCACAATACTTCTTATTTCCAACTCACAATCAGATTACTTCGTCTAACGCAGTCTTTCAGGTGACACTACGTGAAAAGATTATTGCCAACTAATTAACTATATTAACCTATCGTTATCTGCACCAGACATTGCCAGTCGGGGACAACCTGGCATAACTGGAAATTATTAGCAAAAACTTCACTCATACCCATTTTGTTCCATATATGTACAGATATATTTTTTTATATAACATCAATATTTATAATCGTGGAAAATAGACAATAGTATTATTATTAGTATCATTAAAGAATTATATTATATTATTTGATGGTATATCTGAAATACTTCAATATTAAAATGAATTGCAGTGCATTATTGCCCTCAAAAATAATTCATACTTTTGTCAAAACGTTTTGCTGCTGAATATTAAAGACTGAAGTACTATACAAGATCAAATAATGCGTAGATTTTTACACATTAATTGTTTTCGCCAGCTGGTACCATTAACAGCTGGATATTACCTTTATTTCCAACTAATCACTAACAGTCAATTATTGCATGCCTCTATGCTATTGTGTACTATTCAGTGTAGTTATAGCTCTAATAGTTTATGATGTTGTAGTATACTGTAGTAACTATATGATTCTGTAATAACGATTGTCTAATGTGTATCGGTCATCTATGATTGAAACGAGTACTATATATAACTAAAATGCTGGCGGAAATATTTATAATAATGGAGCCATTAGTAAAAATAATAATTAGATATTAATATTTCCCTAAATATATAACAAAGTTATACAGCTAATTTCCATAAATTACATTCAAATCAACAAATTGTTTTAACAAATGTAGTCATATAGTACTACAGATAACACAGATCTATCCACTTCAGATTTAATGAGTTGCGACGCCATGTAGAAGCAATTAGATATAAGTAATAAATTAATATTATATTAATTTATATAATATATTGCTGCATTTATATAATATGTAGGTATTTAAACACGACGGTAAACCTAAACTAAATTATACTGAATTCATTGCACCTGCATCGACTCAAGTATATCAAGTCTACGCGACGACATCTTAGCTACAATTCTTTATTATCATTTTTTGTATGTATTTATTTATATATTTTCCTATACCCAAACTTTATTTAACCCATATCTAAAAGGTACCATAACAAGCTAATAAAACTATATATAGAAAAAATCTGAAAAATAAATCATAATTTACTAGTAAAGTTGTCGCACTTGATACATATGATAATATATTTTCTACATATTTTGTAATATTTTTTGTAAAATACTTTGTTGTATATTAAACTTTCCTATAATTTAAATTATGCGAAATGGAAAATTGTGACATAATATAATTTCCCTCGTTCCGTTTTTCCATACCCATCCATGTGCGCCTGCCTATTAATAAATTCAATTAATTTCTATCCAAATTAAATTCATTTAAAATTCGTTCAAATCCACAGCCCATTTATCGACTTAATTTAATTTTTATTAAGCCAATAAAACACATTTTGAAAATAAAAGGTGTTTCCCGTGAAATGTTTTTTGTTTACGATGTCCAATAGCATTTAATTGAACTGTAGGTTTTTAAGGATATTTACAATTCAAATTGTGTTAATGGAAACATAATCATTGAATACACTTAACTGGCATTGTTTTGGATCATATTAAATATTACAGGGTGTGTGGAAAATTAAATAATTTCTTTATGTATTGAGTATTAATATTTATGAAACTATATTTGTCTTATACCTACAAAGCACATGCTTAACATGTGGACATATATATAAATAGCGACTCGGAATTTAACCATTTGTCCTATTCTTAGATATAGGAAACGAATTCGTTAAGGGATAACGCGTGGCCTCGTGTCACGCTAGAAGGGATAAGCCCATTCTATAAGGCGTTCCTGTTAACTCACTAAATGTTATTGAACTATTATACTAAACTTTTGGAAAACATTAACATATCAGTGAAACTTTATTATTGTTTTATATATTATGGTTTAAACTGTTTAAATCATAGTACGTACATGATATTATAATTAAATGATATAACAAATTACAATGGTATTACCAGTGGAAAAAAACATAAATAAATAACAGAAAGGAGCAGTAATATAAAGTGCAATAAAAAAGGTGTTAATTAAAAACTTTAGAAACATTCTACAGCAGCATGTAGATCCTCCTCTAGCTCTCATCACCTCTTTCATCCATCTGGGCATGCTATTCATCAAGTCGCCAATGGTTTCCTGAGGAACATTCTCCCACTCAACAAGAACGACTTGTTCGAGTTAAATAAGGATCATGGAGGCAGGTATGTGGCACCTAACTGATCGTTCTAGTGCATCCCATAGATTACTCTATGGGGTTTATATCTGGGATACTTGGTGGCCAGTGCAGAGTTGGAACATTCACAAATCTGAAGTAGTTCATTACCGCTTTGGTAACGTGGAGCTGAGCGTTATTCTGCATAAAAATGAAATTGTTCCCCAGAAAACGGGACAAATGGCATAGCATGTTCTTCTCCGATGTTTTCTACGTAGAAATGCGACCTTATCCTGGTGTTCTACAAGGACGTCCAAATTTATCGAAATGTTTAACTGTTCGACTAATTGTTGATTGTTTAATTCGTAACAAATTAGCCACATATCACTGGCTACGTCCCTCGTTAACCAGAGTTACCGCCTCTGCTGCTTCTTCTTTTAAGTTGCGTGGACGATTCTTTTCTTCTAAGTGTATCAAACAAAATGTCTTATTCACTTGATCACATGATATAAAAGAAATTACTAGCGTAACTAAATTTATTGTCTTTTACAATCATCTTTTAAATGTAAATGTATTAAATGTATTAACAAACAATTACAAAATCCTATTTTATATCTGTTAAATAATCACAAATGTTTATTAGTAGTGACAGAGGATATCCCACATAATATGTTTAAGGTTTTAAAACTTTAATGAGTTTTCCTGATGCGTTAATTTTGCCCATCAGTGTATTAATTAAATACCAACTCTAATACGTATGTAAAAAAAAATAATTTATTTAAAAACTATCCAGTGTAAAATAAATACGGTTTTAGTGAAAAAAAAAAAACCGACTGTGAATATGCACTACGTAATACAGATTTCTTGAAAATACATATGCCAAACCAGATCCCATTCAAACCAGATACCTTAATTAGTAAATTAAGGTATATTCGGATGCAAACAAGCGTAAAGTAAATTTTAATCAATGTATATAAATGATGCTTTTAGACTATAAGTGGATTTTGTGTCATCCAAGCTGAAATAATATAATACGAAATGAAATAAACACAAACTCATGTCACATCAATGAATAAACAATATAGTTGCTGAATATCTGTAATTGGTTATTATTGCTTTCATTAAACTGTTTGTTTTTGTTGAATGTTTCGAATGTTGACTGGATTTTAATTAAAGTTAATAGCTTAAATCTACGAGGAACAGCAATTGCGACAACACAAATTGTTATTGTTTGACATTTGATTTACTTATTAGTAATTAAATTGAGAGACCGTTGCCCTCTTTGCCAAAAAATGGTGCATTCCATCATAATTTGCTTACATGTACGAAATAATGTATATAGGGTGTCCCAAAAGCAAAAAATAAAAATTAATACATTTTTGTCTACCTTGTTTTCATAAAAATCTAAGAAACCGTTGATTATTAGTATGAATCGACTTGATAAAATTGCTTTTAATTATACTTAAATTAATTGACATGGCATTTCAGCTTAGTTTGTTCTCATTTTGATGTGCTGTAGTGATATTTAATGTTAATACTTGGTCAGTGCTTTTTTTTTGAATCACAACTCAGACAAAATTCAAGTTGGAGTTACAGGTAAAGTACTCGTATATTACATTTCTGTACTCCACTATACGCGGAAAAATAATGTAATCGTGTAAAGAAAAATTGAAAACATAACATTCTTTTGGATTTATTTTTCGTTTTTCGGCCTAAAAACAAAAAAAAATTGTTTTTAAAAATTTCATGCTGTGTGTGTGTCGTTGTTGTTGTCATCGGAATTTATTCTTGTTAGCACGATAACTCAACTAAATCGTGTCGGATCGATCGGGTTTTGACTGATTCTGATTGGGGACGTCTCCCAGACGACATCTATTGATTCTGTGGTGGATAGGACACGCCCCACCCTGTCCATGGGTCATGAGAAAGCACGATAATGGACTATTTGAAAAAAGTAAAACTGTCGCATGTTATGTGTTGGTTTACTTTTTTTTCGGCCACTCAAGTTCGAGATAGAGATGTTCTACGTGCGGAAAAGTTCGTTTTAAGATTTTAAAACTGTTTATTTATTTTTAAAATTATTATTTACTTAGTTTATTTGCCGTTTGCTTCTTTTGTTTATATTGCAAAAAGGGGATCAATTTACACATCATCTGTAAATATTTAAGGTTACCTATACTATGAGTAGATTAATACAACTGTGAATTAGAGAAATATCTGGTCAAACTTCCCACAAATTTGATCAGATTGATAGTCTAACTAATCTGCTTAGATTAAAAATAAAATAAACGTGAATAAGTGAAAGTAACCTTAAAAATATTCTGTTGTGTCACAGAAAATCTCCAGTCATCTATTTGGTTCATCGCAAGTCAATTCATTCAACTCACATCAATATTTAAGTCTACTATAGCTATATAAAATAAAAATGGCACTTTTATACAATCACTAGTCGCTATAAAATTATTTTTAAATGATGGTGATATATTCTTGTTGCCGATTATATCAAAGCTGTTCGGAAGCTCCTTTTGCAGAAACTCAAATCTATCATTGAGGAAAAGCTGCTCATTCTGTCTGATCATCTTGTATCTCGTAACGAGCACTGAACCATTAATCAAGTGCATCAAATCGCGATGTAACTAACAAGAGAAAAAGAACTGCTTAACATTACTCCTAGATGTGGCCCAAGCTTTCGACCGAGTATACCACCGGGACCTGGAATATAAGTTGAAAAAGTACTTACTATAGCAAATCAGCTAAATTCCTCCCTCATACATCACTGGCTCACTTCAGAAACAAACATGGCGAGGAATACTCTGACGTCAAATGTCACCAAATGGCGCATCAAGCTAAATGAGGTGAAAGCAATTCACGTCAATTTCTTCAACAATAAATACGACTATATACCAAGGATAGTCAACCAACAATCCTGCATGAAAATAAAGTATCTAGGCATGACTCTAAATGCAAAGCTATGATGGAAAACACATATGAAGAAGAAACATGAGCAACTAAACCTTAAACTCAGACAAATGTGTTGGCTCCTAGGACATCATTCTGAGTTGTCAATATACAACTGATACTCTACAAACAAATCCTGAAGCCCGTGTGGACTTATGGCATCCAATTCTGGAATGCACGAAGAAATATAATATTAAAGTCATTCGGACGCTTTGGAACAAAGCACTAAGTATATATACTGACTAAAAGATCGTAAATGCACCATGGTACATTCACAATGAAGACATCCATCGTGACCTGAAGATACCTATGGTGGAAATTGAGATCAAAAGGTTTGAAGGTAAACAAAGAATTAAGTAAGAAGAAAACCACGAAAATGTCGAAATAATGTCGTAACTTGACAACAACGAACTTACTCGACGGCTAAAGAAACTAAAACCGTTCGAATTAGTGTACTGACAGTGAAAGTTACTAACAATAAGTGTATATTTATCACACGAACAAAGTAATTAGTGTCATGTAGAGGGTGTTGATGAATGCTCATCTACGGAACAGCTAAGTCTAGATATTGTTATTATTGAAGAAGTTGTTAAACAGAATTAATCTAAGTTACAATGCTGAACGCCTTCGGGACGTTTGTCTAAAAAAAATGTAGACGTTAATAGAAAATGGACTTTATTTAAAATTATTAATACATAGATTGCTCGACATTAAAACTTCGAAAACTCTCACTTGATGCAAGATGGTCATGCCCAATAACTTGATTCTACCCAATAACTTGAAAAAGTTGTTTGATCCATAATGATAAGTAGAATTCTGAGTCCATATTTAGTAACCTCGAAGTGTTTAATTTATTGACTCCATTCCAATTTTAGTAATACTTTCTTCTAAGTACCAATCTATGCGTATCTATTGGAAGATAACTTTCAATAATATAAAGTTATGTAGTTCATTCTTGATGCACATTTCCTTCTACAATAGTTTCGCAAGCATGTAGATTAGGGACATAGGCTCCTTAGTCTTCTTGATTTCAGTGTATTGGACCTCCTTTTGCGGGAATCACTTAATATGGAGATACTTAAAAAATAAAGTGTATGAAAATAAGTCATACATAGATAAGAAGTATATGGTATAGTACCAGTGATCCAATTCGATTGATTCATTTCAACACCTACAATATCATTGTAAACGCAGTATACCAAATTGCAATAGATAATTTATTGTCTTCTTTTTCATTCGTCATTTGTGTATTATTTTCATGAAAATATGGTACTTTAAAATAGTTGTTTAAAAAATAAAATAGGTATAGTTTATTTCATCGCTAGTTTCCAAATACAAAATCCCAAAACATACCGTAGTTTGTTTTTATGTCTAGGATCAGGTAGACTCTTCCGTTTATCGGAAAGATAAGAGAGTTTTTTATTTGGCAAATAGAAATGAAATGAATAGTAACTACTTATCACCGAGTTAATAGGTAATAGGGCAATATGTTATAAAAAAGTTACTTCCGTACTCAACCTGGTCTCGAAAAAAATCTTTGTGCGACATAAATTTGTGAGTATTATTCGAGATTACAGGTTCAAATATTTTTATTGGCGATTTAAATATATAAAAATGATTGAGATCAATCTTCACTATGGAAGTGTGATAAGGTTTTTGACAAAAGACCGTAATGGCGCTAAAATTATTCATCAAAGAATGAACATGATGTATCAAAGAAGCTCCCCAACATATTTCTAAGTAAAGTGTTCATCCAAGAAGGTGGTGTGTGGTAGATAATCGATGAGATATTATCTCAACATATATTTGTCTCTTTCGTGATCCGCATGAGGTTATTTTAAGTTATACTAGTGCCATTTTATAAGCTACGTTATAAACCGACTTTTGATATCTCATGATTTATGACAATTGTTAATATTATTAAATATTTAATCAACGAATTCTGCACGTTTCTTGCCCATCTCAATTTATTTACTAGATTTTTATATAATGTAAAATGTAAAATATACAATGTAAATTAATATATTGGATAAATCGCAAAATACGATTTTTACTACTTTCCATAAAACTTACTACTTTTATTTGAACCCCTGACATATGTCAATTTTTATTATAATATTACATTATTTGAGAAAAATTGAATAGGTCACCTTTCAGTGCTCTTGAAATTACCTTGAAATTACCTTTACAAAGAGTTACCTTTAACATTTTTTAATGAAATAAGGATACCCGTGTTATCATTTGAAAAAGTCCTTTTTATGTCCTTATTACAAGAGTATGGATTTAGTATTACTAAATTTGAAAATAAAATAGTTTAAATAAAAAAAGAGTCAGTTATTTGTTGACAATAAAAAATATGTAGTAGAAATATCTTCGACTACTTAATTAATTTCTTGCCTTATTCTTTTTCTATATCTTCACATTACCTGGTTTGTTGAAGTATGTCTTCGCTTCAAATAATCCCACAAAAATCAATCGGGATTAAATCGGAAATACGAGCGCACCACTCAATATCACAGCCTTCACCGATGCCTCTATTGGAAAAATTTGGTTGATAGGTTCTTACTTCTACTTAAAAATATGGTGAACTCCGCAATAATAGTACTTCAGTCTCACATGCTCTACACCACTTCTTCCTGGTATGGGTAAATACTTCGTTTTAATATGGCCGTTAAATCAGCCATATTAGAACGAATTACATGCTTCAGTTACTTTCGCAACGCATTTTAAAAGCAGGCTTGAGACTGGCAACTTTAAATTGCTTGTTTAAAATTGATCAAGGGCTTGTATTTTTGACCTATCAAACTCATGGCTGTATTTTGCATAATAATCATTTACTGACTAAACACTAATTATATAACTAAATTACCAACTATTCTCACAGATCTCTTAACAAAAATTATGAGTTATTATTTGCAAAAACGGGGAATGTCACAAAAATTTCAAAGCTGCGATAACCGCGCCATCTTTTGACAATTTGTAAGTATTAGTAACTTATGCACTATACTTCCTCTAAAATATACCTATGTTACATTCTACAGCGTACTAAAGATTTGTGTACTTAGGAAGAAGAGGGAGGGTCCGTCGCCAACTTCGCAAAAACGAGGTACGTCCAAACGTGGTACGTTATATTTCTAGCAAAAATGAAAGGTCTGCAAAAAGAAAACCCAATTGATGACGCACATCGTTGCAAATTAGAAAAAGGGAAAAGGCAAGTAACTATTCAACACGAACATCATATGAAAAAAGCAGAAACATTTTATGAACGAAAATGATCTTTTACGGGCTTGTAAAATATCTAGAACTTCAAACTTATTCGAAGCAATTGCCATAGATTTTCAACAAAGTCAACCAATGCCTAACATACCTACGAATGACGTTTACTATAAACGGCAATTATCATTGTTAATTTTTAATATCCACACTCTTTCCAATGGAGACTATGTTTTCTAGTGTTATCCACAAACTGTCGCATGAAAGGGAGTTGATCAAGTAGTTTCCATGCTTCACGACTTCATCACAACAATATTAAATCCTTCAGTTCATCAGTTGCAAATTTTTTGCGATTCATGTCTGGGACAAAATAAAAATTATACAATGTTTAAATATTTACATTATACTGTTCATCAACTTAAACGGTTGGACTATATTCAAATCACATTCCTGATTCGACGTCACTCGTATTTGGAATGTGAAAAGAATAGGGGCCTGATTAATAAAAATTCGAAGGCAGAGATTCCATCAGATTGGGTTTGTGCGTTTAGAGAAGCTAGAATAAAACCTTCGCCATCTCGAGTTATAGAAGCTATAACTTGAAACTACATAGAACTACTATAGCCGTATTACCCACCATTAGATTTTTAATTACAAAAGAAATGGCAATATTGAAAACCGATGAATTTATGTTCCCTGATAAATTATACACAGTAAATATGTAAAAACCATATCTGTACAATTTTCCCAGAAACGTTTCCTTCTAGAACTGTTACCAGTGCCTCTCCTGAAATATAGAAATTTGCGAGAATTGAAACGATTTTGTGGATCTGAAGCGCAAAATTACTTCAGAAACTTTCCACGAGGCGAAAGCAATGAACACAATGATGACAAATTTTAGAACAAATACGTGGACCATACCCCTTCTTGCCAAAAAAAGTATATTTTTAAACTTTTTTGTTCTTTTTAGGGTTTTTTTCTTACTATAGTTCTTTAGACATGTGGAATAATATATTCAAACAATAAAATGTACCATCTGTTGCTCATAAAATGAATAAAATATGATGTGAGAAAGGTTTATATTCTTAAAATGCATTTTTCTTAGAACTCTGGATTTGTGACATTGACCCTTTTTGCAGTGTAGTTTTAATGTGTATAAAATATCATTAATAAATATAAATTGCTTCTAGACATTACACTTTCCATTTTACTTAATATATTTCATAAGGGTGGCGTTAAGGAAGGAACGAAGACCTTTTTTTGATGTACGAATATTAAACTCGAGAAACAGCCGGAAATTTCAGATGTAGTTAAACATAAAAAAGCCTTGTCTTACAGGATTAATTGGGATCATAATGGGAGCATATGCGGTCTGTTTAATAAACTGTGATACAGCCTTAGCCATTATTAAATAAAAATTCGATGAGAAAAGCATGCTTTATCAGTGTGTAATAAACCGAAAGAGACAAAATAAAGGACGGTCGCCTGGCAACCTAAGTATTTAATAAGCTGTGGCTGGGTTGTATACACAAAATTAGCTTTCGGTCTTTTCGGGTAAGATTTCCTTTAATAATATACGGTTTATTTTGTTTTTATAGATACACGGTGTTTCGTTCCTAGTTTTATGATCAACGTAAAGATATATTTTTATACCATAAACGTAAACTTAAACCAAGGGTTTTGAAAAGATGATAATACAATGTCCGCTAGAATATTTGCAAGATAGGAGAGAATTTTTGTTACGTATTATAATAATTAATGTGTAAAATACATAACCACAATTCCTAGGAATTGTGGTTATTTATTTTACGCCAGTTTTATACTGATTAATTATTCCGACGCTACTTATATAGATTTCTTATGCCCAACAAAATTACAGTATTGAAAATAATATATAATATGTAATACATATTTTAAAGCAACAATAAATTATCTGTTGGTTATATATTTTATCAGTAAATATTCTCTCATATCTTGCTAATGTATGATAATAAAACTTAAGCCATCGCCATTTAAATAATTAGTTTCCAAATAAATTAATGCACTACTATTCCTCTAGATGTATCCTCTAGATTACACCACAAAAATACAGTGAGTACGAGATGTACTTTGACAAAATTAGTACTAATATATTAGTAAATTGTTCGGACATATATTTAGAGGTTGTATTTGAAAGATTCTTTTAAGAGCTATCCTAAAATATTTTGAAGCCGTATTATTTGGAGACGTCATTTTATCCATAACCAAAGTAATGGTGTTATTTATATATTTAAATTATTTATGTATTTAAGTGTATTTGCATTTGATTTTCAATTAAAGTAGATTTAATTAGGAAGGAACATTGATGAGGCCGCAGGATTTTTTAAAATTTTAACTGTTTCTCGTTAATACATCCTCAATGTATACTGCATGTGACACTGTAACAGACACATTTTTTATGTTACCTATAACATCAGATGATATAATAACTAGCATCTATAGTCCTAAATCAACAAAATTCTCAGAAGTTGATGGTTTTATTTTAAAAATAATTAAATACCCTAGTCATGTTGTAGCAGGTTTCTTAGCAGACCTTGTAAATTTGTCTGTTAATCCTGGAATTTTTACATCATATTTGAAAATTTTCTGTTCAATACCAGTGCTTAAAAAAGATTATATATATATATATATATATATATATATATATATATATATATATATATATATATATATATATATATATATATATATATATATATATATATATAATGTCGAAATTTATAGATCAGTTCCGAGTTTTATCTCTAAAATCATAAGTAAGGCTGTAGATTGAATGATTACTCTTTATTACATACTCGCAGTATTTTAACATAAATTCAACATGGTATTTTAGAAGAAATTATAGGAGGATGATTCGATTTAAATACCTACATATATACATCAAAATGCATACACAGACTAGATACAGAATTGCATGATGTTGGATAATTTTTTGACTTTAGCCGTGCATTTGTTACGATTGTATATGAATTTATATCCAAAATATTCTCTAGATTGTGATTTTCTAAATACGTTGTGCGTGTCAAAATTGGAAATACTTATTCCAATAATCATGTAGTCAACCTTGGTGATCCACGGGGTCCTGTCTTTGGGTCATTAATATGTGTGTTATATCAATGAACTGCCACTGCATTTGAAAGGAAAACTGACAATGTATGAAGATGACACATTTGTCGTAGTGTCCACATCGAATCCCATGGAGTTTCAACAGTCGATCCCAGAAATTATTGCACAATTTTTAACATTTGGTATAGAAAAAAACAATTCTAAACTCAGACAAAGCAGAATAAATATATTTGTCTAAAAGAATCATAACGCCAGTTTATTTGCAATATGATTTAATGAAATAAAATGTCTACGGACGCTTATCTATAGTAAACTTGCCTAGTATTTTAGATAAATAAAGTATATAAGAACATGATAGTGCTATTTTTGCTTTGAATATTTTAAAACAAATAATTGATCCCACTTATTTATCGAATTCATACTATATTTCAATAAATAGAGTGTCTATTCTTTAAAAGCAGTTAGTGAGGTTTGTTGACAAGCCTTGGTTTGACAGATTGAATTGTGCCCGACGTCAAATTGATGTATTTTCATACTCCCGTGTAGTTTCTCCCACTGCAGTAATGTTTTCATCTGACCGACCACGATGAGGACATATTAGTATTGCCTTTTCAATAACAGAACCCGTCTCTTCAAATTATTTATTGATTAAGTTACGAATTGTTGACTCTGTAAGCGCTTCATTTTGTCCTAATTTTGTGCGAATTTTTCTTAATGCAACTGTAAATGATTGCTCATTTTCATAAAATAGTTGTACACAAACTATTCTCTCGTTGTTGAACTATTAACCTTAGGCGTCGTAGGGTTGTAGATGACATTCGTTAAATATTGACGTCCTATCTTTGACAACACACAAATGGCGCGTAATCCAAATCCTGTAGTTCCAACCGAGACATCCCATATAACATGCAACACAACAATCTAAAATAGGGCTGTGTTTTTCTGCCATTATATACAACTCTAATACCACTTCGTATTTTATTAAATGCTAAGGGCTAAGGGCAAATCCACTACTTCCTAATAATTTTCCAAACCATAAAGTTACTCGTCTAAATTAGGTTTTAAAACATAGAGACACCATTCATTCCATCGAGGTTCATCTTTTTTAATTTGATCTAAATTCTCCAAATCCTGGTGAGCTATCCTTTGTCCGTAAGCTTTTTTCATTAAGCGAATAATTAATTTTTGCCGTTGCGTTTTTAATAACATTTCTGAATTGGTACAACGGAATTTATAGAGCCGACCAAGCGCGCAAAATTGCACACTGCAGTAATTACTCTATTAAGTATAGACATTAGAGAAAATATAAAATAGGAAATTGCTACAAGTAATGACAACTCCGTTTTATTGTTATTACTTTTGTCGTGTTTAAGAAAGATATTGAGCTTGCAAACTGATTCTACAAAGTTGTTACCTGTATATCGAATATTGAAAATTGAAAAATGCAGTTGCGACTGTAATGGAAAATTTTTGTATTATAACGATTACAATGTACAAAAAAAAAAAATATATATATATATATATATATATATATATATATATATATATATATATATATATATATATATATATATATATTACTATATTTAGTAATTTATTCGTTCGATCTATCATCAATTCAAATGGTATACCAAACAATTTAAGTCTAATTTTAACTGCGATATTTTTTAAAATAATATTGTGTGATATTAGCCATCATTTTCTTGATAAAGAAACAATACAAAGCTCAATCAGTGTCAGTAAGTTATTGCACTAAAATAGTTTAGACTACTGTCGTCTAAAATATTTTTTTTATTAGTTAATTTAGCCAAGACTTTATTTATTTATTAATATACTATTCAATAGCCAATACCTATTATAGAATGGGAAATACACAATACAAAACATATATACATCAAGTTAGATAGTATCAAAATCTAAAATAAAACTATTGTTGGACATTGAACATTAAATATTTATTACACAATATAGCATTACATATTTCTGTACAATTAGAGTTGCAAATACGAGAGTTGTCTCAAGAATAAGGTTCCCACATTTTTTTTAAATAGACAGTATTGTTTATTATCAAAGTTATTCACATCGTTGGAAAAATTGAACATTAACCTATTTTTTTGCATAATCGCCATTTCTTTCGATGTATTTTTGTAGACATTCTTCCAACTTTTGTATCCCCGTGTCATAGAACTCCACCGCCAACCCGTTGAGGTAGCGATTAATCTCTTCTTTGACTTCATCGTCCAAGTGTTCCTTCAATTTTGGGAACAGGTGGTAGTCACTAGGGGCTAGATCTGGGCTGTAGGGAGGGTGGGGAATAACAGTCCGGCCAAATTTACTCAGGAGATCCTGAGTTTGCCGAGAGACATGGGGACAGGCGTTGTCGCTCAACAGCTTCACACCTTTGCTCAGTTTTCCTCTCCGACGGTTCTGGATGGCTCGTCTGAGTTTTGTCAGTGTTTCACAATACCTCTCTGGGTTTATTGTTGTCCCAGCAGGCATAAAATCGATGAGCAATATTCCCTTACGGTAGAAAAACACAGTTTCCATGATTTTCTCCGCAGATTGCGTTTGCTTGAACCTTTTCGGTTTAGGCGAACTTGAGTGGCGCCATTCGCGTGATTGTTCCTTTTTTTCGGGAGTGAAATAAAACACCCACGTTTCGTTGCCTGTGACGATGAAGTCCAACAATTCCTCCCTATTGTTGCCACGTTGTTGAAGAAGTTAGTCGACGCGTTGCTGCTTATGCGCATTCGTGGGACCCACCGCGCGGACACCTTGTGGTACTGCAATTTCTCGAACACAAGTCTGTCAATTGAGCTGGCAGATATCTCAGAAATGTGATGCGCCAGTGTACGGATCGCCATCCTCCGATCTTCGAGCAGTAGACTCTCGATTTTTGCGACAGTCTCGTCGGAAATCGACGGTCGTCCGCTCCGGTCTTCGTCATGGATATCTGTGCAACCGCCCGAGAACTCCCTACACTATTTGCGGACGTATTGAATGGTGATACACTTTTCACCATAACCTTCACACAACTGACGATGAATGTCTATGGGTGGAACCTTTTTTGCGTTCAAAAATCGGATCACTGCGCCTATTTCGCACCTGGCGGTGACGGAAATCGGGAGGTCCATCGTAGACGACTGTCAGGCCAACACTGTGTGGCGTAGCTTGACAACGAAGGTGAGGACCGAGAGAGGGAGAAATGTCGCGCACGACAGTGTTGTCAGATTTCACGTAATACTTCTTCTTGCGGAGCTATCGCGATGGGAACCTTACTTTTGAAACAAGCCTCGTATCTACCCTACTCGGCCAACAGATGAATGTAATGACGTGCAGTTATGAAGAAAGTAAACACAGCAGAAAAAGATAAATAAAGTAAAATTCAATGATTTGACATATATTTATAATAGTTGTAAAGTTGTAATCTTTGATTGCCTAGCATGAGCCATTTATATTTGCCAAAAATAGATGCTCTAAAACTATGGCGCAACGTATCATGTGGTAAAAAATAATTTAATGAGGAAGTAATTAAAGAATATTTGATACATAGTTTAAGATATACCGTTACTTAGACTTGTTACGGTATATTTATAAATCTCACATTATCATGTGAAGAAGATAAAAGTGAATATATGAATGTAGCTAAAAGGCGAGTTTTATGGTTATCCATGTTTATCCGTTTTAATTCTTTAATTATGAATTATGTGATTATATTTTCCATGAGACTATAAACTAAGTGGCAACAAGAATACTGAATACTTTGTATACATTTTTTCTTAACAGCCAACAAAGATGAATCATAAATAGAATCGCAATATTAAAGTAGGAAATGAATAAAGAGTTGCATAGAGTTTTACCTAACTTAAAATTTAATACACGATGATTCGCATACGAGAATTTCAAATAATACAAACTTCTTGCATCTTAACTTTTGAATTTCAAATTAGAATGAAATATTAAACCTAAACTCTTAGTAGAACTGACGAAAGGCAATTTAACAACACCAAGAGAAATGTTTGATTTGGTTTTGTTAATTTTTCGACTTTAATTTTGTCCCTGAACATCACGAATTGAAAATTTGGATGAATTCAGTCGAAGGTGATGCTCAAGCGTTAATTGTCTGATGCTAATAAGTTCAAAATTAAGTATAGTATTAGCCCGTCTATCTCTACTAATAAGACAACTATACAATAATTGTGCGTCGTCTGAATATGCACTAAGAATGCAATCATGAACTGATGATAAAATATTAGCAATGCACACAATGAAAATAAGGGACCTAACATAGAGCCTTGCGGAACTTCAGATAATACGTTTAAGCTAGATACGATAAAATTTCTGATTTTTGCAGTATGACTTCTATCACCGAAGTAAGAACACGTCAGTCTAAAAGCTTCATCTGGAAATGCGAAATATATTTAGAACAGAATAATTTATAATTTATTGCATTAAATATTTTGAAAACCCCAAGAACACTAATGTACTCAAAAACTGTTATCAAAGGGAAATAATATACAGCCAATAACACTAATTTAAGTTGTAAAAGTTCCATAACCTTTTCTAAAACCATATTGGTTGTTCGGATTAATTTATTTGATATAGAAAAATTGACAACTTGGTAGTGCGGTAGTAAGATTTTTTCATATACAGGGTGAGTCACGGGAAACGGACGTGAGTCACGGGAAACGGGTTTCCCATGGTGAGTCATGGGAAACGGACGTTTTTAGAACGAATAGTACACAGCTTGTGTCAGGCGTATGTAAGTGGGAGAAATGACAGTCAATACTCCTTAAGTTGCCATTTAGTATCCATCATGCCGTTGTGGACAAGGGAACACCGCGTGTTTGTTTACGACGAGTTTGTAAAAAGTGGAGGTTCAGTGACAATAGTGCAACGTCTTTTCAGACGGCGTTTCAACATCGGCCGCCATGGTGCCCTCTCTCAGCGGAATACCATTCTTAGATGAGTTAATTCATTGCGAACGACAGGGTCACTGTTTAAAAGGAAACCACCCGGCCCAGTTCGAACGGCCCTAACAGCTGAAAATGTGGATCTAGTAAGGGAAGCCATGAACCGATTTTTCTTACCTGAAATTCGCAGGCTAAGAATGAATAGGGCAGAGGTGTGGTTTCAACAGGACGGGGCGACCGCTCATACAGCAAGAGCTTCCCTGGCTGTTGTTCGAACTGCATTTCCTAATCGCTTCATTTCACGCTTCGGAGACCTCTCTTGGCCGCCGCGCTCGCCCGATCTTTCCATTTGTGATTTTTATCTTTGGGGGTATTTAAAATCAAGGGTATATGAGCGTAAACCCCGTACATTAGAGGACCTGAAGACAGCAATACGTGAAGAAATTGTAGAAATCAACCTAGATACGTTGCGAAACGTAGAATCAAACTTTCGAAAACGACTTCAGCTGTGTATACCTGAAAATGGCCGTCATTCATCAGATATTATTTTTCGCACTTAGGCATATAAAATGGCATAGTTTAATGTTTAAATAATTCTTTAAAAATAAGACTTAGTCTGAAATTGTAAGAGTTATTCTTTGTTGAAAAACGTCCATTTCCCGTGACTCACCCTGTATATTCATATATATTTTTGAAACAGTTGGTAATGATAATATCTGGGAATTGTTAATTTAGAAATGGGAATATCAATAGCAATTTAATGGGAATACCAATGGCAATTTTTCATTTAAATGGGAAATAATGTTGTTGAATATATCACTTGATTGCATGTACAATATTTTAATAAAAGGAAAATAATATTTTAACATAGTAAGAAAATATCGTCAGTACCATAAGCATTAAATAAGCATTAAGTTTCAAATTGTATAAAATCTGTCTTCAGAAGTTGTGGTTAAAGTAAAATTAAATATGTCATTATGAAATAACATGTTTAATTTTGCTACTACTACTTTAACATTGTGTTTTATTGCTACCATTAATATTTTCTATATAAATAGTGAAAAATAATAATTTATTCGATAACTTAATTTGGATAACATAAGTGAGGTTATGAGGATAAATGTTGTGCCATTGTGTGGTTCATTAGGCTAGGTTTGACACTCGCCTGCGTGGAATGTAAGTTCAAAAACATAATTTAAGACCTTGGTAATGAAGTAGTTCATTGTTAATATTTTAATCATATAGAGATCACTGTAAAGCTGAAACTTGTGTTAAATATGTACATCATTAAGAAATTATAACTTATATTATAAGTTTTATCTAATTTTCCATAAATCTTAATAACATTCTATAATTTTAATGATACGTTGTCAACATTTCATATCAGTTGCGTTAATTGCAAATCGTAATTATTTTTATCAAAGAACTAGGCAATTAGGCCTGGATGAATTTGATGATTACTGGATGAATGTTATTCCATGTCAATAACGTAATCAAGTTCGTGATAATTTTGTTACAAAAGATTCCCCATGGAGGTTGGTTCGAAAATACTAATTTGGTGTGTGAAATGCTTGTCAAATAAAATATAGGTTTTCGGTATATCAACAAAGATTATAATTAGCTTCCTTTGACTCTGCTTTAATCAAGGCTATTTGCTTTATGTGTTATACAGTGTGTGTATAAAATCCAGAATATGTACATTTTGCGATTAATTATCTTCAATTCACGTTGATTTTTATTTTTAAATATATATCTCATATGAAATTGAAAATGTATTGAATTAGAATTGAGAATGTAATCTACAAAATTGATACTAATTAATGTTCGTTTTCAGAATTACTGAGACATGTCATAAGATTTATGTGAAATGACATTTTGAAAGATTTGAAGTGAAATGACACCTAATTAAATCGAGTCGAATTTTTAAATGTTATGACGTGATCGACATATTCTTTTTAATGGAAACCCCTATTTCTGATTAATACATTAAATAATATATTAAAATCTATGTATGTATGTGCTAGTGTAAATCTAGAAAATATTATCTATGTTGATGAACAATGTAATGAGATTTATAATTATTATATTTCTAACAGTGCTTGTATTATCAAATTTCCAATTAAATATTATGAACCTATCCTAGTGTGAATGTTCATCTGGGTTAATAAGTAATAAATATGTTTTAAATCTATTTGAATATTTAATAGGTGGGTACATTCTTAATAAGATTAATATATTATTATTAGTAAGTGCATAATAGAAATGGCAAATATAAATTAAAATACTTAACTACCTACCCAACGAAATTCTCTAGAGAATTTGTTAAATTTTAACATGTTTTTCAGACATACAGTGAGACTTGTGAGACATTCATGCGAGATGTCCCATAATTAAATCTTACACAATTTAGATTTAGTGAGATAGACACTTAATTAAATGCTTATTTTAATTATTACAATACAGTAATAAATAGTTCACACTAGTTTTTAATCGCAGTAATTAAATTTACATAAAAGAACTCATTTAATGTTGTAAAAAATAAATTTGGAAAATTTTTATAGAACCCCCTATTGACAAGTTCTTTTCTGTTTTAAGGACAAAACACAAACATAAATTAGTATTGAACAATATTTTGAATACAGAAAATAAACCACCTATTTGTTCATGTAAAAATCATAAAGTTATATATAAAAGAAAGACGTGAATTACAGAGAAAAGTTATAAGTAACTGCCTATTTGAAGTGTAAAGAATTATAAATTCTCTTCATCATTTTAGCATGTTCCAAACGAGAATAAACGTCAGATTTCTGGTAGCGATATTTGGTATAAACCAATAGTTTAACAACCAAAAATATTATTAATTTAAATAATAAAAGAAACATAACAAAATGCAAATGTGAAAATAATGACGTAGTCAGGCGCAATGCATCTGACAGATTCCGGCGTCCCATACAAGGCCAGGGAATGCACTAATGAAAAATCGACACCACACCGAGAAGAGTTAAAGTTAAAAAAATATCGATGACGTCATGACTTTCACATAAACACAGCTGAAATAAATTAAAGAGCGGCTTTCAATGTGGCATTTAAATTACATCCTATGATGTCCAAATGATTTTCAGAAAAGAAAAAGGAAGTGAAAATATTACTAGTGTTATCGAATTTATACATTCCTTTTTGGCCTCACTGTGTACATGTACCTCAGTATATAAATAAAGAAATAAAGGATTTAACTTTCAATGTACACACAGTCATATATTTTTATAGCTTAGTATTACAAACAGACCGAAATAGCTCTATAACATTCTTTTATATTTTTAATATTACCCTAAATCTATGAATTTAAATTATAATTAATTTAAAGTTAGGATACAAATTGCAATAGAATTTTTCCATTATATTTTTTTGAATCTTATTCGTTCTGAAGAATTTAATCGAGGAAGCCGTTACTCTGTGGTAGTTCATAATTCACAATGGAAATGAGTAAAACAACTACTACGTTTTTATGCCACTATATTTTCACAGAAATGTGACTGCAGTTTCGACAATTATGTCATTTTCAAACGATGATTTAACTAAGAATAAAATACAAAAATATAAAAATAACGTTTTCTTGTAAACCTTAACTACCTGTTTATTTTCATAACACTTAGTCTCTGTATTTGGATAGTATATATTATAAGAACAAAATGTTTGTGTTTTATTCTTAGTTGAATCATCGTTTGGAAATGACATAATTGTCGAAACTGCAGTCACGTTTCTGTGAAAATATAGTGGTATAAAAACGTAGTAGTTGTTTTACTCATTTCCGTTGTGTTATTCGTTCTGTTTCAACAAAACTAAATGTGCTCTGACAAAATATCCTAATATAAAAAACATAAATATTATTATAACGATTTCAAGTTATTGTTTAAATCATCTCGGAATCTTGGTAACGATGTGTCAAAATGCATTCTGACATCATAGAAGTGATTTTCGATCTCGCCTCGCATTAAACTTTCCTTTCATCTTCGCACGCTATTTACTAAACTCCTTGTCCGACCCTCTCCTAGGTTCATTTGAATGGAAAGATACTTGAGACAGAAGCTTCAAACTGTATCCTGGCTTCGAGTTGCACGGCTGATATGTAAATCCCTGAATATCTCCCTTGAAAACATAAATTGCATGCCGAGCATGTTAATGAAACCTCAGCCCGGGTAATTTTTCCTCCGGATTCTATTTATTTCGACGTATCATTTATTGTTTCAGAGCTTGCAGCAAACTGCCATTCTATTAGATGTATGGCTCGAGCCGAGTTAAGCCGATTTCGTTTGTTTGCGTTATTCCCCGGGGATGCCGCCATCATTTAATAGGTCCTCAACCAAACGGCAGAAAAGCCGTAATCCGCGATCATAATTCTTTGTTGCATGACTTGCGTAACAGAAGGCAGTATTATACATACATATATACATGGGCGTACAAGAATCATCTTTGTTTTACTAAACAGATTCGCGCGCGCTTTCGGGTAATCTCTCACGAAAGGTAGAGAGCCAGACGATAAAATGGCGTTACCGTAAATTTACATGTTTAATGTTGTCATATTTTTAGAATACAAGCTATACCGCTGTGTCTTATACATCGGTTACTTTGTACTGGTTATTTTACGATCATACCATGTGGTACATTTAAAATGAAGACACTCGGATATTTTCGTCATTTTTTGGAATCTATAGTTGAGCTTTGGCAAAATAATAGTCATATATAAAACGTGCAGTTTGTAGGTATAATGTATCAATTTAGTGACGACGCACGGATCACATGCGACACCACTCGCAATTGTTACTAATATGTCACAATTGCCAGCACGTATGTCTAGCAACATATGTTTCAATCAACTACGTACGGTATAGACAGTTAATAATTATGAAGTCACGTCTTAGATTTATTATATAATTTTATTCATTGGTTCATTTTTGTTTCATTTATTTTGATTTTTGTTGAATTTATTTTGATAGAAATATCACTTCCATTGAATGTTTTTGTAGAGAATCTTTTCATTGCTCTGTCATAGGTTGATGGATTTGTATTGTACTAACTGTTATCCTAAAGTGTGTTTTCATCATTAGAATCATTAAAGAATTGATAATGACAACGACACACACACACACACACACACACACACACACACACACACACACACACACACACACACACACACACACACACACACACACACACACACACAAAATGGTTTAAAAACAATTTTTTTTTGTTTTTAGGCATAGAAATGAAAAATAAACGCTAAAAAAAGAATGTACACGATTACATCACCTTTTCGCGTACAGTGGAGTGCGGAAAAGTAATAATAATTATCAGCACCAATAAACTAAAAATGATCAAGAACAAGAATTAGCAAATAATATATTCAATTTAATAAATGAATATCAGATTAACTCGACATAAAAGAAATAATACCTAATACTATTACTTTTCCGCACTCCACTATACGAGGAAAACTAATGTAATCGTGTAAACAATTTTTTTCTAGCGTTTATTGCTTTAGATATTGCGTTTAAACAAGTTAAAAATGTATTGGTGCAAAATAGTGCTAGTATATGTGTTAATACCGTTAAGTATGTTTTCTTGAAAGCTGAGAGAAATATAGACATGGCCAAATTAACGTTTTATCCTATTATTTTGTAGGAAACCCACATTATAGTAAATTAGTTAATAAACTTTGTAGTGAGTAGCGAAATTATTCCAATTTTAACAGAACTTTTAAGATTTCGAAATCTGAAAATACTCAACATTAGTCCTCATTCTTATTGCTTACGCGATGCGCTTAAAAATAGTGCCGCCTTTCCGTACAATTTAAGTTTTTATTATCAAAGTAGTCCTTTTAGGTTTTCCTCGTACGTCGCTTGTACACAAAACGAATAAAATGAGAAAGCAATATTTAGGGGCATATGAACTTTTATTATCATGGATGGAGCAATAGCTGCAGCAGTGAGGGGATACCTAACATCGATGTAAAAAGTACATTAACTGATCGATTTTAATGAGCGAGTTAACGACATTTTTGTGAGTGGCGTTCCCCGACTATATATCGCAAATTGTGGGATGCAATGCTATTATTAATACTAGAGTATCAATTAAATTAAATCATCAATGCTATGGCTTTAGTCTACCCATTTCCTAGCATAGTATTTACGTTTCTCTAATTGCTGATATTACTTTTCCGCACTCATCTATACTAGCGGAAAAATAATGTAATCGTGTAAAGAAAAATGGAAAGAAAATTTTCTTTGGTTTATTTTTCGTTTTTCGGCCTAAAAATAAAAAAAGTGGTTTATAAAAAATTTTGTCTGTGTGTGTGTGTGTCGTTGTCGTTTTCGTCGTCGTTGTCATCGGCATTAAACTTTTTTGTTAGCACGATAACTCAACGAAATCGTGTCGCATCGATCGGGTTTTGACTGATTCTGATTGGGGACGTTTTCCAGATGACACCTATTGATTTTGAGGTGGATAGGAGACACCCCACCCTGTCCATGGGTCTATTTGAGAATTATTTTTTAGTACGATAACTCAACTAAATCGTGTCTGATCGATCGAGTTTTGACTGATTCTGATCGAGAACATGTCCCAGACGGAACCTATTGATTTTGAGGTGGATAGGATACATTCCACCTTGTCTATGGGTCATAAGAAAGCATGACGGTGGACTATTTGAGAATTTCTTTTTTAACACGATAACTCAACTAAATCATGTCGGATCGATCCGGTTTTGACTGATTCTGATCGGGGACGTCTCTCACCCGACACCTATTGATTTTGAGGTGGATAGAACACACTCTATTATGTACATGGGTATACTATAAGCACAATGGTATACTATTTGAGAAGTTTTTTTGTTACCACGATGATACAATTAAATCGTGTCGGATCGATCGGGTTTCAACTGATTCTGATTAGAGACATCTATTGACTTCTGGAGTAGATAGGACACACCCCACCCTGTTCATGGGTCATGAGGAAGCACGATGGTGGACTATTTGAAAAAAGTAAAACTGTCACATAAAATACATATTCTCCATTTACGTGTTGGATTATTTTTTCCCGGCAACTTAATTTCGAGATAGAGATGTTCTACGCGCGGAAAAGTCCGTTTTAGAGTTTTAAAACTGTTTATTATAGTAATATTTGTTATTAATCAAATAAACATCAGATACATCAAATAAGACTATAGGAATGAGGTTTATTTTGAATAAATTTACTTCTATTTCACCAAATATATTGACAAAGGGATTCGCTAATAATTAGAAGACTTCGTTGTATATAACTGTTTGTAACTAAAGCACACGCAGTCGAATCTTAATAAATGGAAAATACAAACAGCCAAACTTGTATAGAATCCCCCATTTTCTCGTATTTGTGGCAGAAATTGTGCTGTTACAGAGTTCGTTAATTTTTCACACATTTTTTTGCATTTGATAGCATGTCACAAATAAATATGAATATTACCTAACGAAATTTACGAGACCTGCAAATTGTTGGCTGGGGAAGAATATGCTTATGGATAAGAAAGCTCATCTTTTCGAAAAAGATACGGTCGTACTTGTGGAGAAATGATATTTGTGAAGAAATATAAATAATTTTTCGAACAATTTGTGTTTAAAATAAAAATAAAATATTTGTCTGTTCAGTAACATATAAGTCGGAAATCGAGAAAGGAATCAAACAACTACTCCTCGGGCTAAAGCCCCGCCAGGCATTGAATTATAGCCAGAAGCGATCCTCGACCCCCTTCTCGTGTTTCTGCACGATCAGATAAGGTTTAAAAAAATAAAATCTGCCACAGGTAGGATTCGACATTTGTCCCGGATCGGAACCGAGCGACATACAGCTGTTTCCAACTTGGTATATTTCCGACTTATATGTTACTGACAGAGATCGTATCGATAAAGATGTATACGCCATAAAGTTCATTCGGCATTTGTCCTGAATCGGCGTACCGTGTAGGGCACTGATGAGAACTAATAAGTTCAAAACAGCTGTATGTCGTTCGGTTCCGATCCGGGACAAATGTCGAATCCTACCTGTGGCGGGTTTTATTTTTTGAAATTTGTCTGTTCAGTTGAACAATACAGTATTATAAAAATTGAACTACTGTTAACTTTATTTACAAGTATATAGTCAGAGTATTTAATGCAAACAATATAGGTATTACTAGATTGTTTTGTTTGACTTGAAAAACATTTAAATTCAGAAACTAAATAGCGAAACTGGTGTCCTGTTTTTGTTCGTAATTAATGTTAATTTGCTATAAGGAAATCAAAATTATCACAGCTAGTTACGAAGTAATGGCTGTCGTTGACTGTGTTATTTTCTTCATGCAATATACGAGTATGCATTTGGCGTAAATTATGGTGCATGTATACTTCGAATATCGACAACGATAAGAAATATTTTCAAGACCCGTCTCGATTAGGAAATTATATTCTCTATTCCCTTTTCAATATCTTAAGCGGTAACAAATATATTCCAATCCAATAGAGGGTTGCCTCATCCACTTTCGGTATTATAAAATGCCATTCTAAATATGATCGGATTTTTAAATCGTTTCTGGAATTCTGAATTGTAAGAGTGAACTTTCTTGCTCTCGAGTGGCCGTTGTCGTATAATGTACGGATACAATTCGCGTTCTTCAAATTATTCTTAAACATAAATTTAATATATTACTATGCGTTATCTTTTATACCACACTATTTATATGTGAGCTCTTTTATGTTTTAAACGTCAAAACATTAACAAAAAAAGAGATATCGATTGCTATTTACAGTTGTGGCGGAGTCGCCAGTATCACCGAAAATCCAGACAAATATATTATTGTTAGGTTGATTTTAAAAGACATTAGATAATACTAAAAAAGAGTATACGTTGAGTAAAACATGATGTCTCCTATGTATGTCAAATATACCGTCAACTCATTTTAAATGCGAATTAAAAAGAAAAGACAAAAATACACTTCATAACTTTTGTTGATTTTCACTACACTGGATTAATGCATTGTTTATTATGATGCGGAATACTTAGCCTGTTATCTACACAAGGATTGATAGTAATCTAATGCGGATTTAAAAGGCCAGGCATCTTTATACGTAAGCGTTTTGAAATTAAATTACTTGGAATTAGAATAAAGCAAATAATATTTATTATCTAAGCGAAATAATGCTTCAGGAAATTTGACTAACCTTAAAAGGAACTAATAAAAAGAATTCCAAGTTAAATAATTACTGAGTTCCTACAAATTTGACACCATCACATATAAATATAAATAGAATTAGAGGTCTGTGAATTCGTAGTTTAGAAAGAACATGGTTATGCGCAAATAAGCTCTTATTAAAAATAAATACAAATTCTGGATGAAAATCCAGCCAAATAAATTATAGAATAAAAAGAGCAAGGACAACAGTTTGGAAATATGATAATACATTGTATAAACACTTGTCATTAACTCTGTGAATATTAAATACGCTATTAATATGTAGCAAACCAATTGTTATACCTTAATACCTTTCATCATTATCAGTAAGTGAATTTTACAACTTTGTGGATTCAGATTTCACTATATCGGATTAGTAAAAAGTCTATTGTAATACGGAATATTTTCTTCATTATCTATACCAGGGTTTATAGTAATGTGTATTTATAAGGCAGGTCACCTTCATACATACGCGTGTTGGAATTAAATGACTTAGAATTAGAATGAACCAAATAATATTTATGATCTAAGCGGGATAGTGCTCCAAGAAATCTGACTAACTTTAAAGAGTACGAATAAATAAATTCCATGTTAAATATTTACTGAGAATTCTCGCACATTCGACACCGTCATAAATAAATAGCAATAGTTTCTAAAACGATTGTCAGATTTGTGAGTGTTAAACTAAGGCTAAGGTAGCCTAAATAAATAAAGATTTTTGAGGAATTGGGAGATTTATTGTGAAAGAACTTGTTCTGTATTGCAAAACAACAGATTGATGATGACGAGAACAGTACGCGAAGGTATACTGCCCCCTTAAACAATTTCTTGTAAATAAGAAAATTACTCGGTAATATTCGAATACTGAATACATAAGTTTTCATTTTAATTTTCACAATGAGGTCTGTAAATTTGGAAAGAACATGTTTATGGACCCTTAATAAGCCCTTATTTTGAAAAAATACATGTTTTCCATTATCCGGGATTTTATCATTTTCTTGTGGCAAAATGGAATCGACGTCAGTAACTTTTTTTCTTTCGGGACATTGTTAAACATTGAACCATTACTAATTTTATTTGTAGAGGTCTATTTAGTACTTAATAATGTTGATTATCTGAATTTTTGAGATTTAAAAAATATTTAACAAGTAAAATATGCCGATTATTACTTACAGTTATGGTGGAGGCGCCAGCACTGACGTACATCCAGCCAAATACATTATTATATTGGCTTAAAAGACATGATGATAGTAAAAACATGTATAAATTAATTAAGTATGGTATCAATCCCATATGTCAACAGTATTGCCAACTCATTTACAATACGAATTTAAAACAAAACCAAGAGACAAAAATAAAAAATACAAATTTTTAGATACATGTTTATACGTTGTATGAACTTTTATCTTTAACTTTATAACTATCAAACGCGCTTTTACCGAGTATCAAATTAATTATTAGGCCTTAATTTAACATTTGATTACTATAAATATGCGAATTTCATAACTTTTTTCACTATACTGGATTAACATTATTAATTCAGCATACGCACTCTATTTTCTATACCAGGGTTAATATTACTCTTATACAGATTTAAAAGGCAGGTCACTTTTATACATACACATTTCGGAATTAAATAAATTAGAATAAATTAAATAATATTTGTGATCTAGGAGAAATAACGCTCCAGAAAATCTGACTAACCTCAATAGGAATGAATAAGAAAATTAAAAGTAAGTTAATTAATAAGAAAAAATGGAGTTAACAACTTTATCTGCCACAAATAGTTAATAATGTTGTTATTACCAGATTTTTTAAGTTTTAATATAACACTACCAAATAAAACACGCAGATTGTTATATAAGATTATGGCGCAGGCGCCAGTATAGCCGAAAATGCTGCCAAATATGCTACATTGTTATTAAGCTAGTGTTAAAGGACATAATATAATACTAAAAAAATGTATACATTGAATGAAATATTGTGTCTATTATACATGTTCAGAATTTTATCAACTCAGTTTCAATACGAATTTGAAAAAAAAAACCTAGACAAGAAATAAAAAAAAAATGAAAACACTAGTTTAGTCATAAGTTATTATGTTGTATGAACTCTTGCCATCAAGTCTCGGGATATTAGTGTACTAAATACTCTTATCTGGTAGAAGGTAATATCTTATGTAATATATGATTTGATCAGGGTAAATTAATTTCACAACTTAGTGAATTCTACCACGTTGATAATAGTAATCTGATGTGGATTTAAAAAGCAGGTCGCATTTGTACATACGCATGTTGAAAGTAAATGACTTATCAGAATAAAGTAAGTAATATTTTTTATGATCTAAAAGAGATAATGCTCGAAGAAAGCTAACCCATTCCACACATAAATAACAATATCACACCCATAACAATAAAACAATCATATCACACATAAATAACAATATTTTTTAAAACAATAAATTTCAACAATTTATTGTTTTGTATTTTAACATTGTACATGTTTGTACAATGTATTTGAACGATTTCTGTTCCGAGCCCGGAAGAAAATGTAAAGAATACTGTTTTTTTTTTCGGACATTGTTAGACATAAGATAATATAATCATTCTTAAATTAATTTGCAAGCATCTAATTCAAGTACTTAATAATGCTGTTTTTAGTCGAGTCTTTCAATTGTAAAGAAACGTTAGTAGATACCGATTTCTGTTGTAATTACAGTTGTGGCGGAGGCGCCAGTGTCGAAAAAATAATTCTTAAAGATATGCGCGTCTAGTAAATCGAATAATCCATTTATCCATAACTCCTAAATAAATTGGAACTTAATAATTTGGATAACCTAGTCAAGTATTCGTAGAAAACTCATACTCCGTTTTTTATATTAAAGTATTTTAATTTGGTAAAAGTTAAATGAAAAGAATGATATTTATCACAACTAATTACGAAGTAACGACTGTATCCCTAGACATACACTCGTATTTTGCGTAAATGATAACATATTTATATTTCAAATATCGACAGGGACAAAGAATATTTTTCAAGACCCGTGTCAATTCCTGAATAATATTCCCTATTCCCTTTTCAATATCTTAACCGATAATAAATATATTCCAACCCAATAGTGGGTTTGCTACATCCACTCTCGATGTTATGAAATGCCATTTCAAATATAACCGGACTTTTAAAATAATTTCTGGTATACTACATAATTAAAAGTCAACTTCTTTGCTCCTGAAGGGCCGCCTTTATTTAGTACGAGTATACGTATATATTTCAATTTATCGAAATTGGTTCTATACGTAGGCTTATCATATTATTACATATATATTATGTTCTATTATACAATTTATATCCATATACCTCTATATATTTTGTTGATACCGTTCATGTTTTAATTTGTTTCTCGTATATGGCATTCTGCGCTAATTTTCTGGATATGGGATTATTCGTGTTTGATTTATACGTTATTATAAGCTTTAAATGCATTGGTACCTCATTTTAAATATAGATTTAAAAATAAAATTCAACGACAAAAATTATTAAAAGATCTAGGTCATAACTTAAACATATGTTAACACGTTGTATAAAGGTAAGCATTTTATTTTTTAAACTTGTCAAGTTTCGCAGTATTCTATCTATAAACGTATGATATGTGTTTTACTCAATCTATAAATACTAGGAGTATAATGTATGTAGCGTACTATAATAAGGTATTCAATTTGCAAATTAACCCTAGAATGGTAACATAAAAGTTTGAAACTCAAAAAGTAACATCAGGTTGTATATGACCCATGAAAGAAATTCACTTTCTTTCGTAAATCTGTTGTAATCTAAGTATCACAAGTTGTAGCAAATATGTCTGTTTTACCATTCACAATAAAACGAAAGTAGTATTTTTTTTATTGGTTTTCATAAAAAGAAAAATATAGAAGAACTTTTAAACTCTACTTCTAAAAAAATTTTTAAATAATATTTTTAAATACAAAACTAAAATATCATTTTTTTTAAGCTTAAGGAAGCTTATCAATGAAGTAGGTAAATTAGATATATTCAAATAGTTCAGATTAGGAATTTGTCTATACAGTCCTTACAGATAGCGTTTCTGTGCTCTGCACGTAAGACGTAGTTGCACATAACACAGTTATCTTTTCGATATCTTTTGAACTTGGACACATTCGACAACGGGTTCGTATTTTCGCTCCAATTAGCTGTATATTCTTAAGTAATTGAGGCTCAGTCATTCTCAAAATGTCGACCATATGATACCTGAATTATTGCGGCAAATGTAAAATATTCTGTAGCCTGTTGCAGATATGGGGTTTAAGTAATGTAAGTTGTAATGCTAAATTTTTCTGAAATTCTCGTCTTGACATAAATTTATCGTTGCCACGTTTTTGGATAGTATTTTGTCTCAGAATGATGTAAGAGTTAATTCCAGCCCCATCAAGCATACCATAAAATACACGGTGATCTCAATTCCGAAGTATTGAGATCGTTCAGACTTAGAACACCGCTAATATACAATAGGCCTAGTAAAGCTTATATTTCGTCTACATTGGTCCCATGCACATATCTTTAGGATTCATGTACTTTAGGAGCTTGTCTTGCAATTTCCTCTTTCGTGTGATCAACGATTTGACTCATACTTTCTGCATCGAAAAATAATTTCCGCGACGCAAGTTCATTGTTCGAACTTTTTGCAACAGGTTTTGGCCCCAGCATATGTAAAACTATACTTCTTTTTGCCCTTCGACTAGTTCTCGCAACGAACGGCGAGATAACGCAACAATGGCGATACCATTCATAACCATTTTTTCCGTAAATCACATTTTTTTCTCTTTATTAGTTTGTGCCTCTACATCTTCATCACTTTCTATTTGTAATTCATCATTGATATATATCTCATTTACAATAAGTTCTTCAGGTTTATCAAAGGAGTCAGACAGTATTTGGCCATCATTTTCATCATCCTCACTATGAATCTCTTAATTATTACTTTCTAAATCAGTGTCCCCTGCTTCATACTTGCGTGCGAGATTTTCTAAATTGCTTTCGCTTAAAATTTTTCTAGTGGAAGCTATATTTACTTATTTTAAAAAAAGTAATGTTAATAGTAACATCGGGTCAAATCTGAATTTTCGCCGCTTACCAACCGTTCTAAAAACTTTATATTCGTGATTCTCGCACTACATCCTCACTTTCGATAGTTGAAAAGATACTGAGATATATAATTATGTAGACACATTAATATAGATTAACCAGGGAATGCGAGATACCGTTGGGTCATATATAACCCGATGTTACCATTCTATGGTTAATAAGTGTAATTGTATGCTTTTAAATTATAATCAAAATATTTCATCTTTTTCATTCAGAAATTATCAGATAGTAAAACTTATAAAATGATGAGAATATCTTAACATACTTTTGGTAACATTTCAAATAGAAATTCACTTATGATAATACATTTTCTTTTCATAATATTGTATGCATGCGTATAATAATAAATGTAAGTTAAATAAATAATTAAATATTAACATTAAAACTGTTTGGTCGTTTATTTCAGCAGCAAATATTTTGGGAGATTTCTATTTGTCTCGGTGCAATTAAGATACTTGAATAAAAGAATATTTGCAAGACGTTCTTTTGTCAATAAAAAAGTTATTGTTTTTCCAAATTTATTGATCATTATATTCCTAGAATTAATACTAGCATATTTGTAGACTATCGATGATATCTGTATCTATAGCTTGATAAAATTTGTCGAAGATTGACAAGCGCCATCTATGAACTAAACAAAGAACTACAAGAACTATGTTGCTTCTCATTTCTTACGTAGATTATTTCGTCGTAACGTAAGCGTTCGAGGACGGCCTTATATCAACTAATATAAGAACTGAACCAATTAGATGATAATAATTCTTTATTACTCCCTCATGAGAAGTTACCTGAAAGCCTGCGATAGATGATGTTATAAAGCAACAGAAAGAACATAGCTTCCCGTAGGACAGCTACTACCTACTAAACACTTTGTTGATTAGTAGGTAGATTGCGTTTACTAATTTTCTACATATATGCTTATGCCAGCTTGGCATAAAAATCCTTCTAATATTGTCAAGGCACCAGGCATAGTCCAGTAAACTGATGATCCTAATAAGGATGGTCCTAATAAGGATGAAATAGCGATATGCAGTTGGGGAATGGCTTGGTGTGAACTGATAATCCATTAGGTGGCAATGATTGTTGATTAATTTTGTTAGAATTAACTCTTCTTCTTCTTCTTTAGAAGAAGAAGAATTGACTCAAAAGGATGAAGTACTTCAAGATGAATATTTTTCGATTAATAACCACATTCAACTATGATAATTTCTTAAATTTTACGAGTAGCTCACTGTTATTTCTAAATATAGAAATTATTTAGCATAATCAAGGATATATTAACACATATTAAAGGGTACATTCTTTTTCAGGTACCATCATGAGCATAATGACGAGAGGCATATATTTTCATCTATTTATTCTTCTCACGCTGATAATAGGTAAGTCCTCGTGCCTCCATTTTCTATTGGGTATGGATGTTAATTTTGTATGTGCAAGAAATCACAATAACAGTTTTCAAAAAAACACTCAAATAGTAGTATATAAAGAAGGACACTGTAAAATTACCACTGATCATCTCCCGATTATGCAAACTTAGTTGACGAAACATGCGCCGAGCGAAATATACTATTTCGATATGTTATAGAAAACTGTTTTCTCCCTTTTATGTGTTTATTGTTAGTATTTAATTTCAAAATAAGTTATTCTAGTTCAATATTTTCATTAGTGAATATAATATTTCCAACTACAAATATTAATTTTTGATTTACTTACATTAATTTTTGTGACATCTCAACCCCGGATATACTTTTAAAATTCACAACGATAACTAACAAATCTATTTATATATTATACAAATTATGATATATGTAAGCTTAAGTTTTCAATGGCTACTGTATGTAAATTATTAACTAAGTAATTAATTCATGCTAATCCAGATGTCGCTTTCACACATAGTTGACCCTGCTTAATATGGACATTCTGAGAGTCGCAAACTGCGGGTTATGTTCCCCGAGAGGAAACGTAACTATTAATTAACATTGCCATCTAGGGATTTACCTATTTTAATTATAATTATGCGTAATAATATTTATAAATCATATTTACGTATTTTGCACTAAATGCTTATATAATGTAGTTCAGTCTTCTATTATATTATTAATGTTAACATGTATATTTTTTCTTATGTTTATAAAAAAATTTATACAACGTGAACCAAAGCACATTGCAAATTATATTTAACATATCGAAACCTCAGTTATATGGAAGGCAGAGCTCGAAAGGTACAAGTAGATGAGGTCCAATCAGTAGCGTACGATGTATTGTTCAGAGTTCTTCAGGTTCAGTCCTGAGTCCTTTACTATTTATGCCGTATATTAACAACTTACCTAATTTTACCAGTAAAACCAACTGGATGGCGAGTCGAGCTAGATTACCGCTCAATGGAGACATCTGGTACACGGACGGGGCCAAGGGTGGGAACAGAGCGGGTGTGGGGGTGTATAGGCGATGCGATGGGATAGGTTAAACCTTCCCCCTGGACGCTATAAATACACTACCGCACTCCCAGCCGAGGTAGTTGCAATTACATACGGTGTTCTGGGGGCCGACCAAAATCGGACCCAGGAGAAGGTATGTATCTGCCCGGATAGCAGGGCGGCGTTAGCAACCCTGAATTCAGCAACGACAAAGTCGAAGCTGGTGTATAATTGCTATGAAGCATTGAACCACTTGGCAGGGAAGGGACCGGTGGAACTCTTATGAATACCTCGGCATAACGGCATTAAAGGAAATCTAATTGCAGATGACCTTGCCAGACTAGGGACCAGGGAAAACCTCTATGGACCAGAACCTGCAGTGGGAATAAGTCGGGATCTGATCAGAGACCGCATCAATGGTTAGGCAAGAGACCAGCACAATAAAAGATGGAGAGGAGTAACGGGTTGTCGAATACTCTTCCAACTCTTTATTTAATACTCAGATATTGAAAAATGGGCTCAAGAATTCATTAAACTGAACAGGCACAAATCCAGAACCCTGGTGGGAATAATAACGGGCCACCATAGTAACCTGAATGCATATAAGCACAAGCCCGGCCTGCAGATACTGTAAAGAGGACAAAGAAACCTCGATTATATTCTTTACACCTGCCCCACACTGGAGTAGAAAAGGTACCTTATTCAGGTACCCCTGTTATCCTAGAGGAGGCGAGGCTTAAGGCGGGGGACGTGCCTAAATTGCTCCTTTTATGGGATAATATTTTTGGATAATGACCTGGATAAGAGGGGATCTCCAATGGACTACCCATGCAATCAGTAGCTGATGAGGCCCAAATCCATATAACATAATAATAATAATACCTAATTTTACAACAACTGGTCATCTAACTATACAATTTGTATAAGGAATTTTTGCGTGTGCATAAATTTTTTGACAACGCACGGATCACATGCTACACCACTCGCAATTGTTACTAATATGCCACAATTACCAGCACGTATGTCTAGCGACATATGTTTCAATCAACTATGTACGACATATACAGTTAATAATTTGCCGAACAAAATGCAATTATGAAGTCACGTCTTAGCTTTATTGTATAATTTGATTCATTGACGTCTAAATATTTCTGTAAAATTTATTTCATTTTTGTTTCATTTATTTTGATTTTTGTTGAATTTATTTCATTTATTTTGATGGAAATATCACTTCCATTGAATGGTTTTGTGGAGAACCCTTTTCATTGCTCTGTCACAGGTTGACGGATTCGTATTGTACTAACTGTAACCCTAAAATGTGTTTTCGGCACGACACTGTTCAAAAATGTCAATTGATTGATTCACACGATTGCTATCTGTAACACACACGCAAAGAATCATTCTACAAACCATATTTGTAGATCATATTACAATAGCTTTATGTGCTATTAATGCGAGATGTAAATATGCGAGATCTATTCCAAATACTCGTGGATAACGCATTTCAAGGGGTTAATGTGTAGATATTAGTCGTTGTTATTTTAATGTGTACATTAGATACAGCTAATTACATCAAAATATCTAACAGAAATAAAGTCCTAATATTTCCTAATTCCTAGAATCAATTATATTCAATTCTGCTATTTAATATCTAGTTTTTATTTCGATAGGTACAGTCTCTTGTAATGGACATCAAATAATATTTCTAAAATCAATATACATTAAATAAACCTATCTAAGCATATAGACAAACACATATCGTAAATTCCCTTTATCATTTCAGAGTTATTTACATTTATTAAGTTACTCATATTACCTAGATTTTTATATTAATGAAAGAAACCCTATGAAAGATGGTTACACCAATAAGAAATAAATATGTTTCTTAGAAAGAAACATAAACCTTTCTGTTGCTCCAACGCTCTTCGATATGATTTATTAGTGTAAAGTCACAAACCTTATATCGAAAAATAATTCTCTAAAACTACGAATAAGGAAACTCTAGTCATATCTAAAACAGTTATGATATATGTATGTCTGAATAAATTATAAAATTCATAAGTTGAACGTAAATAAACACGACTTTTTGTCATAATAAGTAGCGTACCTAACATGCATCATATATATATATTGAATATACAGGGTGTTCATAAATTTGAGGGTTTATTTTTAATACTAAAAAGAGGCCAAAAGTATTGCGAAAGTTTTTTCGAATTATAAAATGACTACTTTAATAGTGAAACAAATATTGACAATTGTTAATGAATAACGTGTGCATATTTATATTAATAGAAGTAATGATGATTTTTGCTATACAAAATTAAAACCTTTGCTGGTTAGATTTTCACTTCTTATTTGTTAAACATAACAATTGTTTCGCCAACACAGTAGCTTCTTCATATGTTGAGTATATAGACTCATAAATTTCGTTCAACTCATAAATTTTATTCAGACATACATATGTCATAACTGTTTCTAGATGTGACTAGAGTTTCCTTATTTGTAATTTTAGAGTCTATGTACTCAACATCTGAAGAAGCCCACTCTGTTGACGAAACAGTTGTTATGTTTAACAAATAAAAAGTGAAAATCTAACCAGCAAAGGTTTTAATTCTGTATAAATATGGATTTTCATCAAGTAACGGCCCAATCAATTTAGAATAATTTTTGATGTTAATAAATTTATCTAAAATGATATTCCCCATATCTTCATGATTCAATTTTAGCTTTTTTGTTAAGAGGAATTAGTTTTTATGTTATTCTTTCCAATGTATCACATAAATAAATAAATATACTGAGTATTTTCTATCATTTGTTTAAAGAAAATAAGAACTTAAAATAATTATCAGTCAGTTCCTAGCAATATCATAAAACATGTATTCTATAATTAATTTGTGGCCTCAATTATCATTATGTATTTTTTCATGAAAGTTACAAAACTACCTTAAATGTTTTTTTAATTCTGTGATTTATTCTGGAAATCATCGTCGATAATTTTATGTTAAAGCGTTGCTTACAGTTTGTTAGTTATGTTTTGGACCTTCCTCCGTTTAGATATGTATATAAACCGATGCACTGGTTTGTGATTGCTACTTTGTTATAATATATTTCAAAGGTAGTTTTTAAGTATATTGAGCTTCTTCCTGTTGAAATTATTACTGATTTCATTTTTTTTGCAACTAGACCTAAATGGCCGACTTATCCTTGTTGTCGAATATTATGACTCTCTCATGTTCTTTAATTCAGCTCAATAGACTTCGTCTAGTTTGTCCTATGCAATAATATTCACTATAGTTGTACTTTCTTCCTAGTTAGCAAGAAATTGTGAAGATATTGATCGAGGAAGTCGTTATTCTGTGCTAGTTGTTTTACTCAATCGCGTTGGAGAAATTTTGAAGGTGTCACTGTAAGTTAAAAGTATTTACGTGCATTGTAGTAACTTTTAACATTTAATCATGAGGCAATAAAAATATATAACTGTATATGTGATGACGATGGGTTAGAGACAAACAATTATAAAATCATATTTAAATATACTCACGTAGTACAAAATATTTACATAAATTAGAAGAATAGTAATACCTTCATTATTTTACTAAAAATTTCTAGTTGGGTTCATATTCCGTTTTAGAAATGGATTCTAATAGTAACTACAGTACTCTGTTTACTTTTCGATATGATCCTTGTTTATTATCCTTGTCTACTTGCAATAAATACTGCGAAAGAATCCCGTCAATTTCCTGTGAATTAAATTATATAACGTCTGTGTGGCACCAACTAGCGTGATTCGCTTGCATACTCGAGTCTGTACCCACCTTTATTTTAAGCATATTTGTACTATTATTTATACTGTTCTTGAAATGTAATTGATAACTTTAAACCTTAACACACAACATGTAGAATGAAGGAACTATGGTTTGGAAAAATAATTGTAATACAGACTGAATAAAATACAAAACATGGTAAGAATTAGGAACAAAATATTTCTCTTAACGATAAGTGAAAATACTTATATGGACATTTAATTTAGTTATCCTATGTTTTGCAGACAGGAAGACAATAATTTGCAAGATAATGTCTAAATTACTGCTGTATTGCAAAATCATTTAAAGCAGAGTGAAGCTATTACAAACATTACACAAAGCATTTTACTATAGCTATATATGATTGTGTATAATTTTTTATACATATTTTTATGTATCGTAGAGAAAAAATGCAATGAGACACTCCGATATATTCCCCTGGAATACAGACAATGATCTTGTTCAATAGATGATATCACTTTGAACCAAAGAGCATAATCTACTTCAAAATTAATTCAGTATTACGTATACTTTATAAGGACTCATTACTTTCTTTCTCGATAGTACCGTACAGCAAATGTCAACCAACCATTTGCGCTATCAAACTAAATACAATCACAATAATTACTACCTAATCATCTAAATATGCCTTTTCAGGTTTCTGGAAAAAACTTAGATAAAAAAAGCCTTTTACTTTCAGGTTATTATCTGCGTCAAAGCAAAAGTGGTGTATGAATTTAATATTTGATCTCATATAACACGTAGACATTTTTCAATTTCAACAAGAAATTACAGCAGACGTGTGTCTCAGTATTTCTTAATGAGACGTCGGTGCCTCTAGCAAGAAAAATGAATCGCGTCAAAAAACGGCCCAGTAAATATTTAGTATAAAGCGACCATTAGTTCACGAGATAGGATAACCCGTGAATTAACAAAATTAAAAGCCCCGGCTTATTTTAGAACTTGATTTTACACAAAATGTCACTACCAAGTATGTTTATGCAATCAACTGTGCTAATTAATGATAAATTTATTCATAATGACTATCATGGCATGGACTATCAAATTTAATAACTTCAATATCAATCCAAATACATTTAAAGCAATAAATTTAGTTATACAAGGTGGTCATTGAAAATATTTGGACTAGTGAATTTAATGTTTTGATGGTAATATAACTTGTTAGCGTATGTTAAATTCTTCGAAAAGTGTTTCACTTATTAGTTTTAATTAAAACGTTAATTGCGTTGCATTTAATTTATTTTAAACTTTAAATTCAATATTAAAATCATTTACATATTTCATTATAATTACATCTAGTAAATCTGGCTTAACTGTTCTAATGTTGAATACAAGTAAGCAATTTATATCTTCTAAAGGGTAAACATTTATTAGAAACATTTAAATAGCTAACATATTTATATGTATATAATTAGAACAATGAAGTGTCATTACTTATTGTGTAAAATGAGTATTTATATTACAAGTTATATGGATGTAATATATTTGTATTTCATAGACACTGTAAAAAAAATAGCAGCAGATGAATGTGTATCTAACACAAATGTGTAAGAGAAATTATATAATTACCTTTTTTGAAATGTGCAGAGAGTTAAATTGATAAAATAAAACTTACGCGTATTGTGTGTCCGACTGGTTTGTATAGAAGCCTTATACTCTTAAAAAAATATACCTTAAAATAAAACAATTTCAAATCAAGACTAACAAATGTTTCTCAAGGTAGCCGCTCGTTAGAAGTTTTCGTGGTTAGAAAAAACTTAGAATTCTGAATTTTTGGACTCTAGGGTTATTCGAGATTCTCTTTCATTTTGAATTATTTTCACGATCATACCACTTCCGATTATCCCGGAAATCGCCAGTAACTTCCTTATTTTAAATAGAACATCGATATATTATTTCATTTTTGGATTCCTGAGAAAATTTCATTCATCATCATCTTTAATTCATCAAGTTCCATCAGGTGTCCCTATACCTATTTTCAACTATTTCTTAGATATCTTGATTCTTTTGAGCATTTTGAAAGACGTAGCCTTATTTTCAACACTATGCCTTTTACCCATTTTCGACTGGTGCTAAGCGTTTCTGGGGAAGACGGAAGTACAAGCATGGTATTTTCGAAATACAAATTGACAATTAACTTATCGCAAACAGGGTGTCCAAAATTTGATCACCAATTACATCATTTTCAAAGTTGAAAAAGTTCGTTATTTTAAATATAATACCCTGTATATTTTTGGATGATTGGATGCAGAATTTTATTCTACATCGATTCACTATAACATTCCCTATACCTATTTCCAACGGTTTTCTTGTTAATCCATATTTTCTATTTTAATGTGATTTTTAGCAGAAACCGAAACATCGTTTGTTTTTTGAAACAAAATGAATATGACTAAAATGGCAGAAATTCACTTTAATTAGAACATGAAAACAAAACAGAAACATAATAGCGTAATAACAAATGAAAAATAATTGGAACATTGTCAAGTAAATGCAGTTAAAATTATTAATATATTTATAAATAAATATACATGTATAAGTATATGATATTCCATGCTCATACGTATATTAATTCGTAACTTTAAAATTTATTTTAGTGGTCTGTAGAAATTTTATATTGCATATTTAGTGGTCCGCAATATCTAAAATTTTGCCTACCACTGGTATAGAAGGTAACTTATTCACGTCGAGGGTTCCAGATTTTATTCCGAGATGCGAAATATATTGGTCAGGGTTTTTTCACATGATTACTTGACTTAGTTCAAATCCGAATTAGCGTGAATGTTTATACGTATGACTAAATAAGAGTATATTATCCTGTAATTACCTCATCGAAGCTCTCCAAGTTCCATCGTCATTGGCATCATAATGATGCCAATCGCCTGGAGCTGGTCTATATTGCTGACTCGGAGTAATCCGACCGGGGGTTCGATTCCCACATAAGTCAGCTGGGTGTGTCTGTATCTATTTGTGTGTATATTGCGGATTTGCTAGAAGAATATCATTAAGCTAAAAACCTCACTTCCGTAAAACTAAAGACGAAAGGAAATGTTAAATTAGGATACATATTTTTGGGGAAACGGCTCATAAAACACAACGACAAAGTTAAACTTGATTGTATCTACATTGATCCAGATATACCAAGCCTACATTTTTAATATTCATCCTAATAATAAAGCGATACATTGGAATATATTCTTAAAAATCAAAAATTGTATCTACTTTTATTAAGAACTGTAGTAGAGAATTCTTTTAATTATTTCTTTCAATATCGGCAATTTAATTTTATTATTTGAACAATACAACGCCATATTGCGAAATGTGGGAAATGATAAAACCACGCGAACTTCACCCTGATATATATTTTTAGAGAATAAAACCACTTTGAAGTAAACCTAATACTGTATCTCCTCCTCCGATGACATTTTTCCGATTAATTTAATTTAGTGGAATCTAAAGCCCGAACAGAATTTTCTGCCGTTAGATTTCAGTCAATATGGGCAAAGTTGTATTACGAAGAGGCCGAGGTTAAACGAATTACGTCATTTCTGAATGGAAATAAATCAAATTTATAGATTGGACGTTTCATTTTCGACCTACGCCGATTAGATTTGATGTATTTATTTAATTTACGAGGGCGACATATAATTTTGGGGTGATTCTAAACCGTGGTACATGTCTCGAACGAGGAGCAATATATGAATATATCTCGTTACAGCTACTTTCTCCCAGTTCATTTATTGCAGAAATTTTCTAACCTTGTTCATTGGAGGTACTATTTGTGTTTCCTGGGGTTGGGATAAATGGGTTGGGGGTTGTTGAGTAAAAAATTTTACACTAGGCACAACAATTAAGGGATCTAAAAGTCCCATTTTTTTGTGATTTTCAAAGTGTTGTAATTTGGAGAAAAATAATCGCAAATTTTTAAAAATTGAAAAATGAAAATTAAAGCTGCAAGTTTCTAGTTTTCAGATCTTTAGAAATGTTTTATCTTTAACGGTTATTGAGTAATCATAAGTAAACCACTGTAAAACTTTTTTTTAACATTTTTGTTTGCCTTTCAAAATCTCGACGGACTTCCATAAATTTTTTTCAATGATTACATCATACACTTTTTAGATAATTTTATCTTCTTTAATTTGAGCAGTGTAAAGTCCGTATACGATGATTATTCGCTGAGTTATCGTTGTTTAAAGCAAAAAAGTCAATTTTGACTATTTTTCATTTCTCCTTCATTTATTTTTACAATAATTAACACCTTTTGAGAAAAAAAAAAGATGGATTAATACTAAAAAGACATTTTTAACCTCAAAATTCATCTTTGAATTGATTTGTAGCAAAAACGACAAATTTAATTAAACCAAAGACGGTAAAAAAATCTCAATCGTTTAAAATGTTCAGGACTTTTTTGGAATATTTTGAGGTTGAGAAGAAACAGTTAACATACTTAGTCTATCCATTATTTGCAATGTTGTGCCAAGTTAAGCGAATATCCCTAAATACTCAATTTTGTATCTCTCTTGCAATCGACATTCTCGCACCTAAATAATTTATAATCAAAAACCAATAACTACGACATATAAAGAATATTTTGTAGTTTTTAAAACCCTACTTGAATTTTCTGTACGATTATTATTTCCCGAGAAATTAATTACCAAAATTAAAACTGACTTTTTTGCTTTGAGAAACGAAAAATCAGCGAAAATTCGACATTTCATCAAAAAATGCTACATTTTAGATATGTATAAAGAATATGTTGTATCAACTTTATCAAAATCGGTTACATCATTCTCGAAATATCTTATCCGCCAGTTTGAAAAGAGTAATTTCATGGAAAAATGCAAAAGGAAAAAAAGTACCGCGACAGCGTAGTACCGCTCAACCAAAAAACCTTTAGTATTAAAAGAAACCACACATTTAATCTGCGATTTCTGGACCATACGCGAAGTTTTCTATTGAAGTCGGGATGTTCTCTGACTTTTTTTGAACTTTCTGGCCTCTTTAGTGTCTTATTTGCCCCTCATATTGGCTATAGATATCCGATGGGCATCTCGGATAGTCGGACCCCGAGTTTGAATTTTCGTATGGTTAAATGTTGAAAATATTCTTAAAAGTATAAGCAATAAATCTAGCAAAAAAACATCGCTTTTTTGAAAATCTCAAGGTGATGCAACCCATTAATTCGATGAAATAGCGTGTAAATAAAGGGGGAGGCTAAGTAGAAAAATAAAATATTTTATACATTTTTTTGGTCTTCAACAAATCTGAAAAACCATAATTATTGTTTATAAAAGGTGGTCCAACCAAAACGCACGATGTTAATTATAAATAAAACGAAAAGTTTTCAGAGAAATATCTTAATCATTTTTATTATGATAGAAGGATCTATGACAATTATGTATGAAACAAAATATCGGCCAAATGCTTGCCACGGCTTCGGTGGCATACCTCTATCCGATGGTCCATATTTTCAAAGACTCTGAGACATAATTGAGGTTCAATGTCGTTAATGTGCCGAATTATCTCATCCTTTAGCTCTTGAATTGTTCTTGACTTATTGACATACACTATTTCTTTTAAATATCCCCAAAGAAAGAAGTCCAACGGTGTCAAATCACATGATCGTGGCGGCCAATTATCATCGCCACGACGTGAGATAACACGGCCATTGAATTTCTCGCGCAAAAGTGCCATTGTTTCGTTGGCTGTGTGGCAAGTGGTGGCACCATCCTGTTGGAACCACATATCGTCCAGGTCCATATCCTCAATTTCTGGCCACAAGAAGTCCGTTATCATCTCGCGATAGCGAACACCATTCGCGGTAACTGCTTGGCCGACCTCATTTTCGAAGAAGTACGGCCCGATGACGCCGCCAGCCCATAAACCGCACCAAACAGTCACTCTTTGTGGATGCATCGGCTTTTCAACAATCACTCGTGGATTCTAATTTGCCGAAATGCGGCAATTCTGCTTGTTAACGAATCCACTGAGGTGAAAGTGTGCCTCGTCGCTGAAGATGATTTTCTTTGTAAAGTCACCATTCACTTCTGTCTGTCCAACCAACCATTTGGCGTATTGACGACGCTTGAAATGGTCAGTAGGCTTCAGCTCCTGAGTCAATTGAACCTTCTAAGCGTGTAAATTCAAATATTTATTCAAAATTCGCATCAGTGATGTTCGTGAGATGTTCAATTGTTGGGCACGACGACGAGTCGAGGTTGACGGCTCTTCTGCTACACTATCGCGAACAACAGCAATGTTTTCTGCAGAACGAACTGAGCGAGCATGCACAGGTGTTTTCACATTTCCTACAGACCCGGTTTGCTGAAATTTGCGCATAATTCTCCCGACTGTGGACATATTTGGTCAATTATGCTGACCAAAAAAGTCACGAAGCGCACGAAATGCATTTTGATTTGAACGCCCATTTTCGTAAAAGGCTTCAACAATCTTAACGCGCTGCTCAATTGTGTACCTCTCCAAGGTTGAATTTGTCAAACACTGAAACAAAGAAATGTCAAATTAAGTTGGGCAAAAAACTTGACGTTAAGGTGTGACTTACAATTAACATCGTGCATTATGGTTGGACCGCCCTTTATTTGAACGGTTGTATAATAATTATTTTAACTAATATATAATTACAAATGTATTTCCTTCAGCTATTTACTGCATAAAACAGTTAAATGGTTCTCGGAAAGTGAATCGAAATCTGAATATATCAATTACCATTTCATAAATCAATATTTTGCTCTGGTTGACTTTTTGCCTTAATTAATGAAGTGGAGATGAAAGGGCGAGCTTAATTAAAGTAAAAATAATAAAAACGTCTTCTCCTTCTTTGTTGAAAATCACAGCCTATATTTCCCCTTCGATTCCAGTGCTTCAGTTAAGTGTTCAAGAACGAACTGAAACGGTAATTTCGTCAAGTCGTCAAGTGACAATGCGTCTGAACACAATAGCTCCACTTCCTGGGATTGAGTAATACCTTACAGTAATTCGCTGAAAAATCAAATTGAACAAATCATGTCACGTGATACGTTCGCTATTTAACGTAAAAATTAAATCCGAATAGAATTTGATTAATAATATTCCTTCAGATAAATGTGCAGCATTAGTAAAATATTTAACAGGTGTATATCGGTATGAATTTTTAATTGACAGCAATTAAATTTTTAGTTTTGAGTCGCAAACAATTAGCAACTGAAACCCGTTCCCAGTTTAACCAAAGAAACACATCAGATATAAATCGTTCAAACAGTTTATTTGCGTTGAATAACCTTAGGCTTTAAAAATAGGAGACCAAGTTTTCGCGAATACCGAAAATTCACACTTTATTCGATGTGAGTTTCGCCGAAAAAAGTAGCATCCTCAGGATCATCTCCATCAAGTTCACAAGGCATTAATATATATATTTTTTAATCTTCGAAATCGATATTCTCACATATTAATACACTAAATAAAAGAACAATAGTTTATATTTTACATAGGCAATAAAATCTCTTTCAAGTATTGGAGAAGCTAAACGATATAGATCGTTTTAAACTGCTACGAAAAGGTATGGAGAAAAATGGCAGGCGCGCTATAGCGATCCCAAGGATCACTCACCTAGGGATTCACATATTCAGGAAAAAATAGGGATAGTATTTAATCGGACAAGTATAACTCGAGATGAAAAAGGCATGTCAATAACAAGAATGATAGGAGCATAAGAAGGAAAAGCACAGTGGTTAAAAGAAGGGAAACCCTGAGCTAAGTTAGAGATGAGATAAGGAGATCAAACAATTAAAGTAGATATTAAAGCGATGAGCGATGTCGTAAGTGAGCTCTACCAATAAAAATTGAGAAAGGAGATGAGCATCTAGAGACTATTAAGAAAAATATAGTGGACAAAGGTAACAATAGCTTACTTTTGCATGTCTTGGTGCTCCAAAATAATATTTATTGTGTATTAAATAAATATATTTTAAAATTGTAATAAGGAATTCATAAAATTGAAGGTACCTCATACAGCTGACTAGAATAAGAAACTTTTCAAAATGGGCATCGCATACACCCTCATTCAATTAAAAATAATGTAATAATCCAAGGATTTTGAATGGAGAAGTATACAATTCTGCCAAAACCATGTTATTTTAGAATTAAAAACTGTAGGATTTTAGGATTATTTTATTCGTTAGCCTTTACTTATGGAGAAAAGTACGTATGCATAGAATTCATCAAATCAAAACTGAATGCTTCTTTTGAGGAACACTTCGGATAAGTTGATTTTTAATTTCAAAACAATAGCTGTAGAGATTATTTTAAGCATTTCATTCACTATCAATCCCGTAAAATATAATAATTGCTATGGTAAAATTTAAAATATAGAAGACAAACATGTAAACATGAGATTTGCGTTCCATGCTTTATAGCATTTATTGTAAAATTGACGAAGAAAACCATAATTTATTTATTAAATTATGGAAATATTCACTAATATGAATTAATATCTGTAATTTCACTATTACAAAATATTCCACTGAACACACCAAAATATTTACGAAAGTTGTCTGACGTGGCCACTCATTCATCCTGGATAACATTTAGAGTTAAGTAAGGTTGGCAGTTGCAAACTGTTTTACGTTTCCTATATTAATTTCTAACAAAAAAAACCATTTCAAGTAACTGCATGCTAGACATATTGTTGAACATTTTGTGTGATATCTAAGAGCTACTATAAACAATTGACTGATATATTTGATTTGGGCTTTTGACACCATAGATTATAATATTTTATGTAATAAGCTTAAGTATTTTAGTTTTAATATCAATTCTTATACTTACAGATATTTAACAGAGCGCACACAACAATTCGTTATAAACTCTAATGTCTCTGTTGTTTTGCCCATAACTTATGGAGTTCTATATATATATATATATATATATATATATATATATATATATATATATATATATATATATATATATATATATATATATAGCGTTCTTTCATTTTTTTACTAGACAGCAAGTCAATCGGTCGATTTCGTGTAATGTGTAGGGAGGGGACGCGAACGGTTAGCGGCGCTACGACAGTTACGTTCTTACACGTGAGGGAGTGTACATCGTATTTGTAACGGGGAAAAACTTTTACGTGGGAAGTGATGTTGATGGGTTTACTGTTAAAAGATGATCAAGGTATTTAAAGAAAAAATATCTTGGCCATATTTAACAGCAAACTATAATCTTTTTTGCATTATTTTTATAATTGGTTTTGCATTAAAAAAAAGTGTGTTCTAATAAAACATTAAAAAAATAAATAGATTCTCTTAAAATAATTAAAAATAAAATACAAACTCTTAAAACTTAAAAAAAATATCCCCTTGAATAAGAAAAAAACTAAAGAAAATTTTCGAAGATGCCTCCGTCTTGCGCCAAACAATAACCCAACCTGTCGTAAAATCCTGAACGAACGTTGGTCAGCATAAGAGGGCTAATAGTTTGAAATAAATTTTCAATATTAGCCCTCGGTTCATTTAAATTATTAGCTCTTTCATGAGGATGCCCGTACAACTTTGATTTAATACAAATTTCTATTCTACGGTACTGGTCTTCATCGAAAATTTCTTGATGGGCTTTGTATTTATAGGAATGATATTTGTTTTTCTTTAAAATTTTGTGAATTTTACCCACACTAAAACCAGTCTCCTCGGAAATTTTTGGATAGAAATATTTGAATCTTCTTCTACCATTGCACACACCATTAATTCCTGCATTTCAGCATCCTCGTTAAATCTAGGTGTCTTGTGGCATTTACAACCTAAAATGCATGCCGTTGACTTAAACTTTTCGACTACTGTCGATATTGTGTTCAAGGCAGGGATCGGACGATTTACATATTTGACTGATAAAAGGTCCCTTATTGCACGTAATGAATGTCCTTGAAGAGACCATGATATCAAATAAATTTTTTCCTCAAGTGAGTACGTCATAATTACTAAGTTTTGAATTAAAAGAATCTATTTAAAATTACACGTATTACTACGAAGTTCACTCATCTAAATGCCAAACACGTATGCGACGGTATATGTGAAATCTAAGTCGTTGATCATCACAGCGCCGGCGTACGGCCGGACTCCCGACCTGAGCGGTGGCTAATTTTCCGAGAAGGACCGAACGTATGTACAGTTTTAAAATGAAAGCACGGTATATATATATATATATATATATATATATATATATATATATATATATATATATATATATATATATATATATATATATATATATATACTAACGGGTGTCCAGAAAGGGTAGGGGGTATTTGTAGATTCAATAAAAAAAAACTAGAAGTAAAAAAAAAATAAATTTTTTTGTTAATATTTAGACAAGGTTTTGGAAAATTAAGTACTAAAGATTATGTTCTCCAAATGTTGACCCTCATGCTGCTGGCACTCCTCTAACCGTAAACGGAAATTAGCCACCACGCGTCTACACATCTCTCTAGAAATGGCGGCCATTTCGGTGCGAATGTTCTGCTTTAATTGCACTAAAGTTCGTGGTTTGTTTACATACACTTTCTCTTTAGAGACTTTGAGAATAACAGTTCGACTGTAAAAATTCGCAATCCAGGTCGCCCATACTCTGTTCGAACCCCACAAGCGATTGAAGAAGTGAGAGTTTGTGAATTGATTGAGAAGGATTTTCACGCACTGAAACGTTATTATTCTATATAACGTTTATATGAAATTTCTCATCATATGCCCAAACATTCACCTAAAGTCGTCCTATTTATTGGCCTAAAACTGACAAATTAAATCTCGACATGTGACGCTTACCACCATGAACATAATATAATATAATTAAATGCACATGTAACATCCGCAATTTGCGACAAAGGGTCAACACGTTTCGGATAGAGTGCACTCCCATTTATGCCAGACTGAGACGAATTATTCAGATCGTTTACCAAACATGATGTGGGTTGAACCCGCCCGTTCACCCATGAAGCGGAAATACAAACACCGGGAGTGAAGCAGAACGCTACCCGAGGAGAGATTTCCGATATTGTAAATTTATTATATTTATTTGATGAAATTTGGAACGTCGCCTCGCCTCGGAACTTTCTGGAAATCAAAAGAAGTCGAATAATTCGTTCGACGGTTGCTAGTTCGCCATATGTCAACATACATATATATGGGCTTATGAGACCGCATTTTGAAAGAGATGCGACTGGACAGATATAACTTGATAAATTACGTGGTTATATATGTCCGCTGGCTTCGCGGCTAGCACGAGAACGTTGTTCTGCATACATTTTTCATAGATGGTTTTTTTTTTTAGTATCGCCATCTGAATTGACATATGAATCGAAACTGGAAAATGACATTTACATTTCTCGAGCGCATTTATCTATATAGCTGTGTTTCTACTGCGCAGTATATATAAGGTCTTTCAGTAGGGACGCTCGAAATTTATTAGGTTATAGCGGCCATGTTGTTAAAGCAACATCTATTAAATTTATTATGGGTTATTCAGCAGTGCATGGCAAATCACCATGAAAGCTTATAGCATTTAGCAATGTATGACAATCATCAAATTTTATTTTAAAATTCACTGAAACGCAAGGTCTGCTGAAACTATCGCTACTATACGTGAGAGTGTGCAGGGAATGTACGGGAGTATACCCTAGGCAGTCAATTTTTCGTCGTTCACAAGAACTTCTCTCGCGGTATTTCTGCGACTTCAACTTGGCGAATTTTTCATCAAATCGACTTGGGTCTCACTCATGTAAAATCTAACTGATTTAGGAACTTAAGGTAAACGACCATAGACAACGCCATGTGTTCTTTGATTGGGCTCTGAAGCAGTTGGAAATTAACATAAACTTCGCCAAAATATCATCTTTAGCGATTATATATATATATATATATATATATATATATATATATATATATATATATATATATATATATATATATATATATATATATATATATATATATATATATATATATATATATTACAGCTAAAGCCCGTAATTGGATAAAGCTAGTTTTAACCAGATATCTCGCGTATTATTCAAACTGACTGAATAAAACGCGAAGGATTTAATGATTACTTGCTTTATCCGGGTAATTCTAGATTTAGCCAAGGAGGAATAGCTAAACCACGTAGAGGATACTAATTGAAGATATAAACGCGACCAATCTCGCACGTATGTAGTAGAATATAAAAATAAAATTATTCTGAGGAAAACTTATTTATTTTTCTGAACAAACATAAAAGCAGAATTATTCTAACATAAGAATAAGAAATATTACGAAAATACCATGGGTTTGACAACTATTCCCTTCTTGGTTTATTTATGTTGTTTCTGACATGCACTACAAAGTTTTAAATAAACTATGATAACTTCCTGAGTTATATTTTTATATTTCTTGTTCACTTCCTTAATCATGCGATGTTTTCCTCCGTGTACAAGTGCCAAGTGGATTTCGTGCAGTATGTTAAAGATCTCCTCGTTTTTCCCAAGATACCTTATATTTGTTTCGCCATCAGCCACTGGAGAAATGAGTCTCTCAATACCACCAACCACACAAACATCAAACCTTTTTAATCGTCTATACTGTAGTGCCGACTTAGATTTTGTTTGTTTTGCTATTTTTACTGACTCCAAAAACGCACAACATTAGACAGAATTCATGCAACAAGAATTTGAGTTTTTATACGACACTAAATCGCAGAGAATTTAGTTAAATCGCTGTTTAAAACAAGAACGTACCACTTCTAAATCAGTCGTCATCTTGTCAACTCCGGAACGCGAATGAACGATTATAGTGTTTTTTCCAATCGCCGTTGGAAAATTCTAGTATTAACCGGTTTATGCCCGAAAAGCAATGTACGCTATCTGAATTACCGACTTTATCCACTATATTTGGATAATTCTAACTTTATCCGGGTAATTCTAGTATTATCCAATATTCGGGCTTTAGCCGTAACATATATAATGTATAATTTTTCCATGTTCGTAGATAAAAGCAGGTTCTGGAATTTATCTCCTGCACTTATAATTGAAATATACACTTATTTTCCCTATTAGGGCACAAATAATATAGAAGAAATAATATTTATCCCATAAAGGCACAAACATCACCTAGTATATAAACGAACTTTTTGCAAGGACTATGCAAGTACAAATAAAATAACAAAGAAATGCTAACTCTAAAGAGGTCATAACATCGGCCGAGTGGCTCTACGTTCCACCTCTTTTTTTCGGTTACAGGGAGGACAGTCGTCCAGGAAAATATTCGACACTACATATTTATTTTATATGAATGTAACATAAGTATATAGTTATTATGACATAATTATATGATCCAAGGAGATCAAACAATTAAAGTAGATATTAAAGCGATGAGCGATGTCGTAAGTGAGCTCTACCAATAAAAATTGAGAAAGGAGATGAGCATCTAGAGACTATTAAGAAAAATATAGTGGACAAAGGTAACAATAGCTTACTTTTGCATGTCTTGGTGCTCCAAAATAATATTTATTGTGTATTAAATAAATATATTTTAAAATTGTAATAAGGAATTCATAAAATTGAAGGTACCTCATACAGCTGACTAGAATAAGAAACTTTTCAAAATGGGCATCGCATACACCCTCATTCAATTAAAAATAATGTAATAATCCAAGGATTTTGAATGGAGAAGTATACAATTCTGCCCAAACCATGTTATTTTAGAATTAAAAACTGTAGGATTTTAGGATTATTTTATTCGTTACCCTTTACTTATGGAGAAAAGTACGTATGCATAGAATTCATCAAATTTAACTGATGAATTTTTTTTGAGGAACACTTCGGATAAGTTGATTTTTAATTTCAAAACAATAGCTGTAGAGATTATTTTAAGCATTTCATTCACTATCAATCCCGTAAAATATAATAATTGCTATGCTAAAATTTAAAATATAGAAGACAAACATGTAAACATGAGATTTGCGTTCCATGCTTTATGGCATTTATTGTAAAATTTATTGTAGTTATTATGACATAATTATATGATCCAATAGAAAATAAAGAGTTTTTAAATGAAACGAAAAATGGTGTTCGTAGAAAACTGGTGTCCTTTGCCACATCGAAGGATCGAGACCTTTCCGAAAATAGTGTAAAAATATCATAATGTATGTCGTTGGTGTTAATGGTTTAAGTACAATGAACAATTTTGAGATACTGTTAATATTCCTGTGTTGATACAGGTTATAATATACGAAATAGTGTCAGAATTTTACGTAAAACTAAAAAATTAAATAAGAAATTGGGGAAACCACCATTTAAGTGAAATAAGTTTGTCGTGATATATTCTTGTTAAGTTTCCCCGTATACATGAAATTTAATTCAAAAGTGCACACTAATTGAACAGTGTCTTTCTTAACGATTTTCTTATAATGTTGTGTTCTTTCAGAAGACCCGATATACGGAAACGACCTTTTGACTTTTCCCGCGAACCGACCGTTTTCGTAGACTTTATGGCTGAACTTTAAAGAGAAGAGAAAATTGAACTTTTCAATTTACTTCCCATCCAGAGGTAATTGCGTTACTGCACGCCATAATGCAGTGTCTACTTTCATTAATAAAGGAAAATTGACTCCTTACCTAACCTTCGATAAGGTAACTAAAACTTAACCTAACACTATCAGTTAATACAGAAGCGCTTGCGGCACTCCCACGCCGTTTCCGTAGTTGTTTTTCCGGGAGTCGCTGTAATGGATGAATTCCACTTAAAGTTGGGGATGGGTTATAAGCTTTAATGATGTTTAAAATTTAATTTTAACATGATAATCCTCTCTGATATCTATACATCTAGGACTCGGTTAATTAATCAAAGTCTTCGCGGCGTACACACAAATGACACAAGAACCGTGGCGGAATGTAAGCTTGTAAAGAATTTGCGCTAAGACTGTGGGGTAACGTAAAAAATTACCACTTTGGCATGGATATACTTTGAGAATACACAATTCATTAGGAAATAATAGCTAACAAAAAGTTTAGAGAAGACAGAGGAAAGCGGGGGCTAATATTATAATCGTTTTTCTTTTATTTTCTAATAAGAATGAATTTCTTTGATCCAAATCGAGGTGCTTGTTATTAGGGTGGTTAAGTATATAAAAAATAATATTAATAATATTACACAAATTAAAATGACTATCACAAAACTTAGCTGATTAAAAAAAGTTAATCTACCAGTTTCTCTACCTCTCTACCAAACTCTAACAGTTATTTCAATGGTTTTCTTATTGAGAATTTAATTTTAAATAGAGCGTCCTCATAAAATACCAATATCTTGCCAGGGGTTAATGACATTGTTTTTGAACTTCCTGCAGCATTCAACTAATCAATCTTGAATTTGTTATTTTTTTTGACAATATTTCATTGATAAACAAGCTTTTTTCTCTACATTCATCTTATCAACCAAAACAGGTATTGCTAGGTATATGCCCTTTACTTTTTTCATGCTATTATTACATTTAGGAGGGATTCTGCGATAGTAGCTAAACGCTAGTAGCTAAACTGCTTTACTAAAGCTAAGAAGGACTTTGCGCATCTTCAGATACTTCGTACGTTTCGTAGTACTGGGAACAGTTGTTTCAAATCATCAAGAATGCAAAAGTATCCAACATTCTTCTGTCATTTGTTATACTGTTAACTAACTATTAGTTACCATTTCTGAATATTAAATCCATGTTGAATATGCTCTTTTAAATATACTTCGAATGACTATACTTACATATCATTAATCTTTTATTAGCTTATGGTATCATGTTATAGGTTTGGAAATTCTCAGTAATAACACACGTAATTGTCTAACGCACTGAATTACACCATCCGCGGCCAATAAGTGCATAACAATGTATGTCTGAATTATTAGAAAATAAACATTTTTAAAACCTTAAAACGGACTTTTCCGCACGTAGAATATCTCTATCTCGACATTGAGTGGCCGAGAAAAAATAAACCAACATATAAATGCAGAATATGTGTTTTATGCGATAGTTTTACTTTTTTCAAATAGTCCATCATCGTGCTTACTCATGACCCATGGACAGGGTGGAGTGTATCCTATCCACCTCAAAGTCAATAGGTGTCGTCTGGTAGACGTCCCTAATCAGAATCAGTCGAAACGCGATCGATCCGACACGATTAAATTGAGTGATCGTGCTAACAAAAACAATTTCTCAAATCGTCCACCATTGTATTTTCTCATTACCCATGTACATGGTAGAGTCTGTTCTATCCACCTCAAAATCAATAGGTGTCGTCTGGCAGACGTCCCCAATCAGAATCAGTCAAAACCCGATCGATCCGACACGATTTAGTTGAGTTATTGTGCTAACAAGAATAAATGCCGACGACAACGACACACAGCAAAAATTAAAAAAAAAAGCGTTTTTGGACTAAAAGTTGTCTTTCTAATCGAACACAAAGTATTAAAATAAGTAATGCTATGTCAACTGAGTTTCTGGTGACGCAAGGTGTTCCACAAGGTAGCATTCTACGTCCTTTACTGTTTACAATCTTTACTGCAGATCTGCCGGACCTTTTGACACATGAGTGCAAAATACACTTTATGATGCAGATGATTGTCAACTGGAACTGTCTAGAGTGCAAATAAGATTATAGCAGAATTGAATAACAGTTTGTCTATAATCGCAGAGCTGAACAAAAGTACGGGTCTCCTCATTAATTCTAATAAATTAGTCGACGTGAATGTGGGAACAAGTATTATATATACAACTGATATTTATGCGTTGAATGTGACCAACTACAGTTTTCTATTGGTATCAAGAATAAGGGAGATATGATGTTTTAAGGAAATTCGTGAATGATGCAAAAACTTGTTCGAAGGGAAACGTGACCAAGAAAAAACGGGCAATAATTGAGCAATAATATGTATGTATCATACCTCAAACCAAAAAGACTTTATGTATGTACATGGTCGCATTCAACCATAAATGTCAGCTCTAAAAGAAACTGTTGTTAGATTTTTCTAAAGGTAACAATCGTATGAATCAATCAACTGACATTTTTGAACAGTGTCATGCTGAAAACACATTTTAGGATAACAATTAGTACAATACCAATCCGTCAATCTATGACGGAATAGTGAAAAGGTTCTCCACAAAAACATTCAATGTAAGTGATATTTTCATCAAAATAAATGAAATCAATTCAACAAAAATCAAAATAAATGAAACGAAAATGAAATAAATTTTATATAAATATTGAGACGCCAATGAATCAAATTATACAATAAAGCTAAGACGTGACTTCATAATTGCATTTTGTTCGGCAAATTATCAACTATCTATGCCGTACGTAGTTGATTGAAACATATGTCGCTAGACATACGTGCTGGTAATTGTGGCATATTAGTAACAATTGCGAGTGGTGTAGCTTGTGATCCGGGCGTCGTCACTAAATTGATATACGCGCAAATTGTATATGCAGATAACTCTATATAAGAGTTATCTCTAACTAAATCTCTAATCTAACTCTATATAATAATTTTTAGCTTCTGTAGACATGGAACTAGTGCTTTAATTTAATAAACTTATATACGGGCCGTTCCACGCCAAATCGGATGGTTTGAAAATTTTTGATTTTTGATTTTTCTAATTTTTTGATATTTTTAGTACCCCTCAAAAAAGTCTTTGTGGTAAATTTTGAGATTTTTTTGGTTAATTGTTTAAAAGATAACAAATTTTCAAAAAAATCGCACTGTTTTTGATTTTTTGTTCATAACTTTCTTAATAATGGTCCAAATTAAAGATTTTTTTTTGTTAAATCTTTGGTTTTAGATGACCTTTACAGAAAAAAATACAAAAAAATATTCAAAGTGTTTTTGATTAAGATTTTTGAGTTTGAAATTTTAATCTTAAATAATTTTTCTGAAACTTTTTTATTTCAAACTACTATTCTTTTAACAACTTTTAACTTTTACTTATTTTAAATTAATTTTAATACTTCCTAATTGTTAATAGGTGTTTAAAATCAATAAGTAAACGTTAAGTCTATTTATAAACAATTATAGCAAACGTTTTTATTTATTTTCGTGTTCTTTTAAAAATTTTATATAAAGGATTATTTTGTGAACTAGAATACTCCTTAGCTAATATATTTCCGTTGCTCTTTGGAATGATTGAATAAAATTTTTGGGTTCCTGTGATTAACTTAGCTGTATTGTATCGCAAATCTAATTTTTCTTTTGCATCTAAATAGTGTTTCTCAGGTGAAAATTTGGCAGCAATATTCGGTAGACTAGTCGGTTTCGATGCCCAGTCATAATTTAGCCCCAGTTATGATACAAATAAACAAACTACTGTCTGTATAAAGAACTTCTGACTGTCGGTATAAAGAAACAGTCAGCAGCGCTACCACGTGAGAAAGTCATTCATTAAGATGTGCGACTCTATTTAAATTAAATAGAAATTCATAGAAGATACTATTATTTAAATAAAAAAATACTTTGCAACAAAAAATAGCATTGATAATATTATTTTAAACAATTTTTGAAAGAACACGAAAATACGTTTGTTATAATTGTTTATAAATGGATTTAACGTTCACTTATTGATTTTAAACACCTATTAACAATTAAAAAGTATTAAAATTAATTTAAAATAAGTAAAGGAAGAGTATACAGTAACAAAAATCGCTACTTATAATGATTTATGGAGAAAAAAAATTTAAATTTTTAAAAATCGAAAAAAAAAATGGTAATTATGGAGGGCCCACGACCGGACTGGCCACAAAAGTTGTTAAAAGAATAGTAGTCTGAAATAAAAAATGTTCAAAAATATCGAAAGATACACTCACTTTCAAAAACACGATTTAAAATTTGAAACTCAAAAATCTTAATCAAAAACATTTTGAATATTTTTTTGTATTCTTTTTTCATTTGTAAAGGCCATCTAAAAGCAAAGACTTAACAAAAAATATCTTTAACTTGGACCATTATTAAGAAAGTTATGAACAAGAAACCAACAAAAGAGCGATTTTTTTTTTGAAAATTTTATATCTTTTGAACAAGTAATCAAAAAAATCTCAAAATTAACCAGAAAGACTTTTTTAAGGGGCACTAAAAAATATCAAAAATTAAGGAAATCAAAAATCAATTTTTCAAACCATCCGATTTGGCGTAGAACGCCCCACACATACCACATTTAACAGTGAAAATGTAATAATATATAAACAATATTAATTCCGAGTATTTATATTAATACGATGACGGTCAAGATATTCTGTAAATTTTATCCGTTAATATAAGACCCTATAATATTATATTCCTAAAAATTTGAGGATAACTTGAAAATTATCCTCGAAAATATGTCTGCATTTGAACATATTCAGAATGCTACTCATAAACGTAAATCCCCAAGCTCCAAAACGAGCTTCCTACTTAAAGCTGTAACTTTTCTATTATTACTTTTCCGCACTTCGGAAAAGTAATGTAATCGTGTAAAGAAAAATTGAATAAGAATTTTTTTGGGTTTATTTTTCGCTTTTCGACCTAAAAACAAAAAAAATGGTTTTTAAAAGATTTAGCTGTGTGCAGATTTAAATCTTGTTAGCGTGATAACTCAACTAAATCGTGTCGTATCGATCGGGATTTGACTGATTCAGATCGGGGACGTCTTTCAGACGACAACTACTGATTTTGAAGTGGATAGGACACACTCTACCATGTTCATGGGTCATGAGAAAGCACAATGGTGCATAATTTCAGAATTTTTTTTGTTAACAAGATCATTCAATTAAATCGTGTCGGATCGATCGGGTTTCGACTGATTCTGATTAGGGACGTCTACCAGATGACATCTATTGATTTTGAGGTGGATAGGACACGTCCCACAATGTCTGTGGGTTATGAGAAAGCACGATGGTGGACTATTTGAAAAAAGTAAAACTGTCGCATAAAACACATATTCTGCATTTATGTGTTGGTTTATTTTTTCTCGGCCACTCAATGTCGAGTTAGAGATGTTCTACGTGCGGAAAATTCCGTTTTAAGGTTTTGAAACTGTTTATTTTAGATTTCTTTATAGACTTCTTTATAGAAGACATACATGTGCTTTGCTTGCATCCCCACCCTTTCCTATTTGCTATTAATAATAAGAATTATCTATTATTACTTTTCCGCACTCCAAGAAATCAATGTAATCGTGTAAAGAAAAATTGAAGGAGAACATTTTTTTGAGTTTATTTTTCGTTTTTCGGCCTAAAAAATGGTTTTTAAAAATTTCTTCTGTGTGTGTCGTTGTCGTCGGAATTTAAAAGTCTTATTAGCACGATAACTCAACTAAATCGTATCGGATCGATCGGGTTTTGACTGATTCTGATCGAGGACGTCTCCCAGACGATACCTATTCATTTTGAGATGGATAGGACACACTCTACCATGTTCGTGGGTCATGAAAAAGCACAATGGTGGACTATTTCAGAATTTTTTTCTTTTCCGCACTCCACTGTACGCGGAAAATTATGTAATCATGTAAAAAAAATTCTTCTAGGGTTTATTTTTCGTTGTTTGGCCCAAAAACAAAAAAAAAACAGTTTTTAAACCATTTTGTGTGTATGTGTGTGTGTGTGTCGTTGTCGTCGGCATTTATTCTTTTTAGCACGATTACTCAATTAAATCGTGTCGAATCGATCGTGTTTTAACTGATTCTGATCGGGGACGTCTCCCAGATGATACCTATTGATTGTTGGGTTTATAGGATACACCTCACCCTGTCCATGGGTCATGAGAATGCACGATGGTGGACTATTTGGGTAAAATTGAAAAAAGTAAAACTGTCGCGTAAAACACATATTCTGCAATTACGTGTTGGTTTATTTTTTCTCGGCCACTCAATTTAGAGATAGAGATATTCTACGTGGGAAGAAGTCATTTTAATGTTTTAATAAAACTATTTATTACTTTTTTCATTGTTAAAATAGATTACAGAAAAGTAAAGAGAACCAATACCCATAATGCCAAGCAAATAAACAGCCTTAAGATCAACAAGCAATTCTCCAAGCGATATTGCTTCTCTAGTTTCTGTAAGAGGGAATTGTATATACCTACTTTAATCGAAAACTCATTTCCTTAGAGATTGGCATTTTTCCACTGTAAATTTAATTCGCAAATAGCCATACAGCGCAGTATTATATCGCTTATAGTCTTAAATTCGATATTAATGTTACTAAATATTGCCGTTTTATGTAAATTATCTTATGTTTTTCTTATAAAATACACGTGGTGTTCTGGCGTCAGGTTGTGTTGGCATCTTAAATAAGGGAACCGCTAATGTGAGTAGCCATTAGTTGAATGGTTAGAATACTGAAATATGAAATATATAATGGTTAATTTTTCGTGAAACACTACTTTATCGCCTTAAAATATCTTTGCATATCGCAACTTTAATTTGATATTCTTCTCTACGTACACGTTTGCTTAGGTTTAAAAAATAAGAAGGATCTAGTCTATATTAAAAAGTGGGAATCCATCTCACATAAAAAAATAGTACTACTACTATTATTACTTTCAAAAAATAAAACCAGCCACGGATAGGAATCGACATTTGTCCCGGATGGGAACCGAACGACAGACAGCTGTTTCAAACTTATTAGTTCTCATCAGTTCCGTACATGGTACGCCGATCTAGGGCAAATGCCGGATGAAGTACGGGGGGGGGGGGTATACATCTACATCGATATGTGATTTATGTCAATAACATACGTATATAAGTCAGGAATCAAGAAAGGAACTACCAAACCGCCAAGCGGTTATCAAGTAGTTTTCGAATAGTAAGGCTATTGCATAATCTCTATAAGAAAGAACTAATCCTCGGGTTAAAGCCCCACCAGGCATTGACTTATATCTAAAAGCAATCCTCAACCCCTTTCTCGTGTTTCTACACGATCAAACAAGGTTTCAAAAACTCATTCATTCGGCATTTGTCCTGGATCGGCGTGCCGTGTACGGCACTGATGAGAACTAATAAATTTGAAACAGCTGTCTCACGTTAGGCTCTCATTTGGGACAGATGTCGAATCCTACCCGTGGCGGGTTTTATTTTTTTACATGTTTTTATGTGTTCGTCAATCAAAAAGTAATTGCAAAGATAACACAAAATAAATGAAAATTTTAAATATACGTGATTGAGATGTTCGATTGGGGATGCATAGTCCTTTCCTTTCCTTCTCTTCACCCATCATCATTTACTTCCCCTTTTGTGGAGTTCTTTCCTTTCGTTACTACTGAGCAGAAAATTATATGAATCTCAAAATATGTCGGATTTTTTTAAAATAAAATTTGCCCTTACAGAGTTTTTCCAAAAATTAAAGGCACGTGTTATGAGAATTTTATTACTTTATAGAAATAGAAAACATACCAATAAAAAAAATGCACCTTATGGTTGCATGCATCCATATTAAGTTAATATTACTTCAAAGCCGATAGGTCCTCATCCTAATTGAAACGTACTACTTTTTTTATTACATAAATTTTAGTATAGTTACAAAACTTTATAACTTTATAATATTTATTAAGAAGCTTAGCAAAGTTGCTATACAATAATTGAAAGAGTATCTACCTACGTAATTTACTTAATGCGAAACTTTTGTAAAAGTTCTCGGAAAATATGAATTCTACATCATCTCCTCGGTGTATCTTTCCAGTTATTGGGAATCTGTTGGTAAATATTCCAATTTAAAGAAGTTCGGCCAAATCGCCGCCAAGTAACTTCAATTTCTCGAACGTAAAGTTCTGAACATATCTGAGTAGCTGTTTTCTTTCAAAGAGGATTTCTTTAATATTGGCCTTTAAAAAAATGATAGGATATTTTCTTCACATTTCCTTTAACTATTATTATTCGTATTATTTCATGTCACTAATAAATGTTAGCACAATATAATGAAGCAATAGCTAGATACTGATACATTTAAATCAACCTTCAGTATAAAGATATTTACCATAGACTACCATGAGAATTATAATAATAATAATACCTTTATTGAACAACATAAAACAAATCCCTTTTCTGTTGAGATAAAAATCGTCTATAGGATAAAACATAAAATACAATTAAATACATACAGTTTGTCAAGAATAGGAAAAAGTCTAAAAACTGTGATATCGAACCACCCACGATATGCGCAGTAAATAAACTGGCCTTTACTCACTCACACTGAGATTTTTGTAGAGTGAATATCAAGTGTACAGCTAGTGAAAAATCCATAGAATTTTATCTGTTTGATATAATCCCATTTCTTACATTTCTTTCTAAATAAATATAGAAATCCCAACTTAATATTACGAAATAAATATAAACAATAGCATATTTTTCTTTTGTGTAAATTACAAAGGCATATGATGGATTGCTGTTCAATTGAGATGAAATAATTTTGAAAGTGAATGTACACAGAGTTCGGTCTGGCCGCGCGTAAAGTACATCCTTTTCCCACCGAATGCTGCCTCACTCTTTCTTCTACGCACATGCAGAAAATATCACACTTTTTCCTATTCTTGACAAGCTGCATATATGCGTCACGTCGGTGTCAGAATTTTTCTTTAACTAATAAACGTGAACTTTATGGAAAACTGGTTTTGTTCTAAAGATTCATGGTTAAATTAGGCCTTTGCGAGGATTTGTCTCTACTGACAGATATAAAACTGTGAGGTTATATTCAGTAGTTCCATTTTCAACATCTTTAACTCACAATTTCAGTACGCCAAAATGCCTTATATACAGTTGTAATGTCGCAAGTCTGAAAGGTTCTAAGTGGGTAGTAAAACGTTATATGTTAATAGGTGTTCTATTAACATATAACGTTTTCATGCTTTCGAGCTCATCTCCTTTAAGGTAAGTTTAAAGCCTAAAGGCCTTGGCGCTTTATGATAGAATAAAGATATTGGTTCACAACTTTACTATTTTTAACAATAAATCAAAGGATGTAACTTGCTATTTATGGCATAAGAGAGATGGTGGAGATTCCTCTAATGAATTTAAAATGATTGTAGCAAGTGGACTGTAACTGGAAAAGGATCAAGACGTTATTTTATGGAGTGATTGGCTGGGACCTTCAGAATAGAAATTTAGCTAATGCATTACTACATTTGAGTGAATAAGATAATGTTATCATTATCCAGAAATATTTGGAGAATGGTTATATCCAAATGGAGTGTGACTGCATTCACTCTCATTCATTTTGTGGAAAAAATATTAAAAATCAAGCCATTTATAATCCAACTGGCTACATCGACATAATTCAAGGTGCCAAAATCCTTAGTCCTTATGGCGTTAAGTTCTTGGATCATACTTTCTTCCGAGACTACAGCCAGTTGAAAACTTTATTATCAATTAGATCCAGATCAAACGTTGGAGATCCAACAGTTAATCAAATTTGTGCTCTCAAACACTGTCCAAATGGTGAATTATTTTACAAGCACAACTTTGAAGACCAATGAACTTCGACGGTGAGAAGATAAAAAAAAAGTGCATTCAACCCACAGTTGTATAATAGATCTCTGAAAATTAAGACTAAAATTTAATAATTCATCATCATCATTGGTGCTACAGCCCTGCAAGGGCCTCTACCTTCTCAAGCATCCTCCGCCATTCCTGACGATTTTGTGCTCCTGCTTTCCAGTTGGGGGCACCGATACTTCTGGCATCCTGTGTTACACCATCTGCCCATCTAAGCTTTGGCCTTAAAATTTAATAACTGGCAACAGTTAAAAAGTATTATAGCTATAGACTACCATTTTCCTTATGATATTCTACCACACTAGGTTGTTCCTTGAATATTCAACTCATCGTAACTTACTGTTCTTCACTTAACGTTTATCCTGCTTTTTAATTTTTTATTTTAGACGGTTACACAGTACATTTTCATTGCAACATAATATAGATTTGACGTAAAAAATAAAATGCTTTCGAAAGTGGTGTTTTTAGCTTTCTATTTTTGAAGGAATTCTTGTTTCTTACATAGTTAAAAAAAATTCGATGAGACTGTCAAAATGATGAAGCATGTAATGATAATTTTCTGTTATAATAATTTCATGGCTTTTAAAATATTCTTTTATTGCGATAACAAAGCAACCACGACGACTTTAATTTTTCATGAAATTTTTCAAAACTAATTTATTTTTACAAACTGCTGAAGTGGGGAGATATCTTCACACTATCTACAAATGCCTTATACAATAAGGATTAAACAAATTAAGCCAAAACAGCTATTCTCCTGACTATATGCCATGGATGAACGCTGAATTACATGGCCAAATTTGCCGTACTTTGTCTAACAGAGTTGGCACTAAAATACAGCGATTTAGATTACTCGAAATCATAAGTGTCATTTTTATTGTATGAGTCTTTTACAGATGGTGTGGAGATATCTCCCCACTTCAGTAGTTTGTAAAACTGACCATCTGCCAAGTAAAATTTTGCATTGAATTCATTTTTATGTGCGACATAATTTTTTGAGACCTTTGAGATGTCTGTATAAAACAGTGTAAAACTAGAAGCCTTATAAATAACTCCAAATTTCACCTTTAAGATATAATTTCAAGATTAACTCATTAAAAACATCAGAGGATAAATACTATTTGGCCTTAACAAATTACTGGAATGCCATTCGTTTGCATGTTTTTTGTTTATCTCGTAAAAAAATATTTGAAGCACGTACGAGGCTTTGCGAGTTCACGAACGATATTAGTTCAAGGTAATTTCTAGTGTGAGTTATGCACAAACTCTGATAATAATAGAGACTAAAATTACTGAAAATGAAATATATCTAGCACATAATATAGCATTCCCCGATTGTTCTAATTAAAGCGTGTAATACCAATAATTGTTTTTAGTATTATAATGCCAGTAAAATAATGTTGGTTAGCGAATTGGAAAGTTGGTGTGGCGTATCTCGCTAGTTGGAGCGTCGAGGACTATCGGATAGTGCGATATATGTACATACAATTGACATGTTAAAATTGATATAATTTATATTACATGAAGTGTAGTTTCAATTCGACAAATTATTCAGTTATCCTCGTCTATCTGTGGATTTGTATTTATTAACAGTACCGGGAATTTAAATGAACTTCAGAAGTAACTGTAAAATATAATATTATACATATTCGAATACAGTTAGTTATGACGTCGAGAGTTATGATGTCAACTTAATTTTATTAGATGAAAGTCTCCTTTCAAATCCAAGGAAAGGAATATTTCCCAACCTCGTTCAGCTTTGGGAATGTTATATTATAGGGGCCAAATCTTGTGAAACGTTGATGGGAAAATGAGAATGATTCTGACACACATAAATCAATTTCCTTCCACTAAAGCCTCAGGCAGTAGAGAGAATGGATACACATAAAGACAAGAACACACACGTAGCCATGCTGAGGGAAAGGTGCAAAATGCTCTTGCTGCGACTCGAATCCAAGTAAACAGCACCCCAAATACTGGGCTCAGTTTGCCACCCTGAACCACAGCATGAATGACATTGTCAAAGATACCTGTACAGAAAAATATGATAGGTCGCCCATCCATGTAGTGATCGGGGAATAGCGTGCGTGCTGCACTTTTTTAGCTCCCCGTTATTTTTTTCATTTAAAATCATTTAGTTTTCTATTTGACTACAATATTATCATTATATGCATATAGGGTATTTATAAATAAGTGTCCTAATATAGTTGCAGGTCATCCCCCCCAGGACATAAAAGGGGATAGTAAAGGTGCTCGGATCGATGTTAAGACCTCACTAAATATGCTATTTCTTTGTTTACACTTCGATTATGCTTCCATCTTGCAAAACAATGTTTTCCATGAACCCTTGATTTTTGAATAATTGATTGTTCATTTTATGTGGATACGTTTTTATTCTATTACACGCGGGAGAAATTATAAAATATCTACTCCAAGTAATTATTTTTGTTCTATTTTCTCGTAACTATGTTCATATTGTTGAGAGTGTCGATATTGTTCGATGGTTTTTCGATGTGCGACCTCGAGTACGGTCCTGCCCATCTCGAGGCAGGACCGTCACCGAGGCAGGCACGGTGGCTTCATTTGTTTTATGTATCGCATCACAATCGTATTCGCATATGATAAATCTATAATCAAATACAAAGCCTAGTTAATCGATTTATTGCAATTTAACCAGTGACTTGTTGGTATATTGTATTGTATTATCAAAAAGAGGACCTCATGGAGGATTTTCCATACTAGTTTTCCTTGTTTCTTTGAAATTTACTCAACAGTGTACTGTTGAGTACAATAGTGACTACAATATTAGCAACTTATTTCATAAATCCTGGACCTTTCGTTATCTTCAATTTTATCTTTGGGATTTCCAAAAAGCTTGCACTCCTAAATCTCTTTCCACTCTTAAATCTTTGAAAACTCTTTTGAAGTTTCTGGTTAATTCTGGTTCATATGAAATATAGCATAACCTTACAGTTTTTGGAACTTTCCTGACAGTTCATGAAGAGTTGCCCTAAATCTACGTTTTTTAATTAATTGATATACTATGTGAGAAGGATGCTCGTTACTTCTAACCACTTACAAGAACAAACTTGCTATTTTATGTTGATAAGAACGATGGTAACATCAAATTCTAATCCATTTCTCCTATTTCTAATTACTAATACATCAAGAAAAGGTATTTGTTGAATATATCTAATTCCATATGTAAAATTTATCAATGTGTAATAATTGTTTATTTTTGATACAAAATTATCTACGTCGGGCAGCTCTGGATAAGGTTGTGTCATCGATACGGTCACAACTGGACTCCGAAGGATACGTTGTCGGCACCTTCCTTGATATTGAAGGAGCCTTCAACTTTACATCCAGGGAAGTGATTAGCGGAGCACTAGGCAGATGCTACACCCCCAGAATAATCGCTGAATGGATAGACCATATGTTGGGAAACAGACAGCTTACTGCCAATAAAGGCAAGACTACCAACGAGGGCCGGGTCGACTCGAGCTGTCCACAGGGAGGGATATTGTCCCCCCTTCTGTGGTGCCTGGTAGTATATGAGCTGCTTGAAAGGTTAAAGAACTACCAAGTAATTGGCTATGTCGATGACTTAGTAATAATAACGAAGGGCCCTTTCCTGGAGCCGATTCTCGATATAATGCAGGGAGCTTTAAACAAGGTTGGGAATTAGTGCAGGGAGAGGGGACTCTCGGTCAATCACTCTAAAACTGAGGTGATGGTGTTCACCAAGAAATATAAGTGGAACAAAACATGTCCGCTGAAACTTGGTGGCCAACAACTAAGCTATAATAGCGAAGTGAAATACTTAGGAGTAATCTTGGACGGTAAACTGTCATGGGGAAAACATCTAAGTCACATATGTTCCAAGATCACAGCAACACTTTGGCAACTGAGAAGAGCCATTGGTAGTAGCTGGGGCTTGAAACCGGAAACCATGAAATGGATGTATGAGGCAATTCTCAAACCCAAACTGACGTATGCAGCACTGGTCTGGTGGAAGAGAGCCTGTTTAAAGTCGGAAGCCAACCGACTTAACAAGTTAAGAAAATTGATTCTTAGAAGTATACCCGGAGCTCCAAGATCAACACCGATCGAGGCGATGACTCTCAAGAGAACTAGCTGAGGAGGGACTCCTATGGATGCCCTCTGACAGTACGGGTGTCCACTTCCTGTTTGACAAGAAATATAAGATCACCCTCACCAGTAAGACCGACTGAATGGAGGGTCGAGCTGGATTGCCGCTCAATGGAGACATCTGGTACACGGATGGAGCCAAGAGTGGGAACAGAGCGGGTGCGGGGGTGTATAGGCGACGCGACGGGATAGGTAAAACCTTCCCCTTGGGTAAATACACTACCGCACTCCAGGCCGAGCTAGTTGGAATTACATACGGTGTTCTGGGGGCCGACCAAAATCGGACCCAGGAGAAGGTATGTATCTGCTCGGATAGCAGGACGGCGTTGGCAGCCTTGAATTCAGCAACGACAAAGTCGAAGCTGGTCTATAATTGCTATGAAGCATTGAACCACTTGGCAGGGAAGGGACCGGTGGAACTCTTATGGATACCTGGGCATAATGGCATTAAGGGAAATCTAATTGCAGATGACCTTGCCAGACTAGGGACCAGGGAAAACCTCTATGGACCTGCAGTGGGAATAAGTCGGAATCTGATCAGAGACCGCATCAATGGCTGGGCATGAGACCAGCACAATAAAAGATGGAGAGGAGTAACAGGTTGTCGAATAACCAAACTCTTCATCGAATACTCAGAGATTGAGAAATGGGCCCAAGAATTCATTAAATTGAACAGGCATAGAGCCAGAACCCTGGTGGGAATCATAACGGGCCACCATAGTAGCCTGAATGCATATAAGCACAAGCTGAGGCTGACTGATAGTCCGGCCTGCAGATACTGTAAAGAAGACGAGGAAACCTCGATTCATCCTCTTTACACCTGCCTCGCACTGGAGGAGAAGAAGTATCTTATATTAGGGACCCCTGTTATCCTAGAGGAGGCGAGGCTTAAGGCGGGGGACGTGCCTAAATTGCTCCTTTTATGCGATAGCATTTTTGGATAATGACCCGGATAAGAGGGGATCGCCAAGGGACTACCCATGCGATCAGTGGCTGATGAGGCCCAAACCTATATAATATAATAATAATAATCTACGTCTGTTTTCGTAATATCAAAAACCGTAAAAATATCATACGACATATCTGAACCATACTTTAGGGAAATATTCCGAATTCTTCTTTAGATTTCATCTCAAACCTACTCATAAAAAGGTTTGCAAAAGATATTTATTTCAGTACCTTCATGCCGTTCAAAATATTAATTCTTGAATAGGAAACAATTTTGATTCGTACAATTGATATATGCTGACAAACTTTTGGTATTTAAAATTAGTTCTAATCATCTCCCGCTGAGAAGCGGTGCTCCGAAAATCTATAGGCGTTCGTGGAAAATAGATTTCTTATACTTATCTATCCGACAAATTATGTGGAACCAATTCCCGATAGACGCACAGAAAATTTCAATATTAACGCCCACCAGAGACACATGAATTCTAAGCAAACCTCCACAATGAACGCTATGTAGCTAGCACATTGACTTTCTTGCAATGAGCATTATTGCTCAGTAGGAATTCGAAATTGAAATATCACTTCGGTCTATGAACGGGCTTTCGACAGCAGAGCATTCAGCACTTCAGCAGTCGTATATCATCCATATATACGAGATGGCAATAACAGCGTGGCTGTAGCAATCCGTCATGCTATTATTTTGAATTTATCATTATAAAACCGAAATTTCCCTAAGTGCCTGACGTAATTAAATCGGCATGTTCTCGAAGTGTAAGCGATACTAATGGGACAATATTTCAGTAAATCTTTAAGTCCACATAAAGCAGATGGAAACGTTTATAAATATCTCATCGTTCTAAACCGAGACTAGAACGTTCGATTTTCAGTTTATATGTTTATAAATTGCTGATCGAGAAGTGATTTCTGAATTGATCGTTGCATTGAGAGAAAGTACTAAAACACCAGAGAAAAACTTTGTTACACTTAAATTTTCGCGAGAGTTTATCTTCTGAGCATTTCAAGTTGAAGGCTACGATCTCTTTAAATAACGCTGTCGATATTTCAAACTGTGTAACTGTAGTTGCCTTCCTTAAGAGAAAGAACATTGGACATATGTCGAAGAAATCAAATGTTTTCTCAGAAGATATGTAAAAGTTTTTAAAGGATTTTCGAAAATCGAAGTACCAAGTAAGACGATCACAGTTTTCAATTCACAATACATCGACGATCTTTTGTAACACAAAATGTATACAGCCAGTGCTTTTGTCACACTATCCAACCTTTTGCTTTCATGTAGTGAAATGGATTTATTTTCTAAAGTACCAATTCCATAATACACTAAACTGAATGCACCTAATGCACTTGGTTTGCAATTCTTTATATATAATTAACAAAATTATTATTTTAGTGAGAATGTTTTTGCCGTGACGTGATTGTTGTTGAACTTTTTCTGCCACCACTTGAACGCACGTAAATTACTGGCTATCCTATGAGGTATTTGACTGTTTTCTATATAATACTATCATTACATACTATTTTTATTAATAAAACCTAACCTACAATATTAGAGATAACTGCAAATCTGTCACGTTATAGACGTATGTCATACGTAGTTCATATTGAATAATGGCAACTGAATATATATATTTCACAAAATTGTGATTACTATAAATTAGCTTTCAGTTATGGCTAGTATATAGCGACGTCAAAGTAGTGTCAGTTCATGAATGGTAATTGATTAATACGGATCAGTTGGTTGCGTCCTTAAGATCCCTGTCTTTCCTCTGTGAACTGTGTATCCTTTTCTAAGTTATTCGACTACAAAAAGACTTTCTTCTTTCGTTAAACCTTCCATAATTACCGAATCTATCGAGTCTAGATGACACCTAGACAAAGAGTTTTAGGTTATTTTGTTCACGATGGTGCTAAATTTATATCCGAGTACCTACTGAGACACCTCTAGAAAATGCATGAAGCCCATATTCGATTTCCGATTCGAGTATAATATCTTTTACTTAAACTTATTAAATAAAATTTGTTATTGAAATATTTTAAAAGGTGTTACAATAAAAGAGCAAGACTCGAATTGCATGCCACTTGCAATTTCTGCCAACAGACTCTGCACAGCGAAGACAGTTCACCAATTTGATCATTGAACAAAAAGTAGTGAATGCCGATTTCGTAGATAAAATCATCTTCAGCGACGAGGCCCATATTCACATTGATGGCTTCGTTAATAGATAAAATTGCCGCATGGGCAGGGTAAGAAAATCCACGAATGATTGGTGAAAAAGAAATGCATCCCCAACATATCACTGTTTGGTATGAAATGTGGTCTGAAGGTGTCATTGGACAATTTTTCTTTGAAGACGAGGCATTAACGATAAATGGTGAACGTTATCAATTAGAAAGCATTGGTCTTTAAGACACATGGTTTCAGCAGGACGCGGACGGTGCCACTTGCCATACCACCCGTGAATATTGACCGTCTTGCACGAGTCTTTTCCTGGTCGTGTCATCTCCCAATTTGGTGACCAGAATTGACGGCGATTGACACCTATGGGCTTTTTTATGAGGTTTTCAGATGTCTCAGGTTTCAATAAATCAATGACCACTCAAGCATTGAAGACCGAAATAGAACGTTGTATCAACAAAATACCATCAAATTTATGCAAAACCGTTATTGAAGACTTCACCAGAAGAGAACTCGTGTACTACCAAAGCTGTGGCGCACATTTACCATGTGTTGTTCCATACATAATTCCTTAATATGCATACAATAAATCAATAGATAGTTCAATACTTTGTAATAGAAAACCATGTTTTATTTAAAAGTCTTATTGTAACACCTTTTTGGGATGCGTATTACGTTGAACTGTATCTGAATTTGTGATATCAATAAAGTATTTTTATTGACCCTCTTGCAACCAAATAAGATACATTCACCGCTGACTGCTCTGACACATCCTTTAAAACGTTCTAATTTATTTTCAGCTTTAACGTCTAGTCTCTACCTCTCACAGGAAAGTGCAATAAAGAACGTAGGCGACACATTCATCGTGATATGTAAAGACAAGACTGGAGGATTACCGGTCGCCTGGAGAGGCCCTAACAATCTCAAACTGGGACCAAGGACACGTCCAAAGGTGCAGACTTCCACATTTGGTACCGCCATAATGTTCAGCCATGCCGTGGAAGAAGATTCTGGGAACTATACTTGCAGCAGCAAGTTGAATCATACTGTATTTTCTCTTAAAGTTGAAGGTAAATATTCTTAGTTGCTCGTTTTAATAGCATGTTGTAAATGTGTATGAGTCTAGAGGTAGTATATTGAAGTAAAAGGGATAACAATATAAAATCTATCATCCGGCAAAATTTGTATCTTGAGGTGGCTATAAGGTATCAGTGAAACCCAGCTTTAGAGATATTACGCAGACAAAACATTTCACAATTGGCTGTGTCATATTTCAGGGTATATATAAGTGGTAAAAGGAGATAAACGATAAAGAAATTTTTTTATCTAAATTTTATCTTCATAACAGTCTAAAATTTCGATAATACAAAGTTTATATATATTTTAATATATTTTAAATATATTTATAGAGCCTGTAAAGTTAGTAGCCACATTTTAATCATTTGTTTAATTTTTGTTCAACATATAATAAAAGAATAACTTATAATAACAGAACAGGTATACAGGATTTCGGGATAGTCTCTGACATAACTTATCAGTATTATTATATTTAAAAAAATATTAGGATAATTTTCTCTCTACGATAACATAGTATAGACTCTAAGAGTTATTTTTAATGAATATCAAGGTTTTAGAAAGTTTTCTGTGGTTATGTTGATTTTTTTTCTCCCGAAAAATCTTATACTATTTGCATTGAAAAATTCGTAACGTCTAATTACTGGAAAAGCTGTAGCGTAAAAAAATATTACGGCAGAAATTATTACAAAATTACATGAATCAGTGCGTAGTTAAAAATCTTGTTTTAGATTTTTCAAAAAATAATTTTATAACAAATTTATGAATATTCTGCGAAATATCATCACTCTCTATATCATGATATTTAGTTCTAAAATCCATCGAACATTTTCTTTTTTGCAGAAGTGGTTGCAAATTGCGCCAGTGTCCCCAATTTTCGCTATAGTAAATTAATAAATAATTGTCCTTTTCTCTATTTTTTTTTTCATGACATCAGTTATGTAGAAATAAATGGAAAAATCCATACCTTTAGCCCAACTGTACAATATCCCTTGTGCTTCGTTACTTATGTTAAATGATTATACTCATTCACATTTTAACAAATATGCAGCAAATATGGTTCTAAATGCCTAATATTCATACATACTACTTCTAGAATTGCTTTCGTTTAAAATAGGATGTTGCATGTAATTCTGTCAAATAGAACTCGCATGTTAGTAAGATTTCATTCTGCATGCTTGTTATTTAAAACCGTGTTTGTAATTAATAAGAATAATTTACGGTTAAACTTTTTTAGAAGGATGTCAATTTTAATTTTAAAAAGTATTACAATATTCCTATTGATTTGAGATCAAAATAATCAGATTTCAGGTAAACCTGGATGAGAAGTCCAAATAATAACGCGGTATTATTTCAAATATATTTGAATATATATGATAAAAATTCTGATACATATAAAGTGTGTTTTTAAGCATGATAGAACTTCCAATAGCGATGGCTGTAACAGCAGCTGTCAGTTTGCACCCAATTAGTGACATCTGTATTAAGTATAGTGTGGCAAATCATCATGAGTAGACTCATGCTTGAACAACGCTATCAAATTGTTCAAATTTACTTTTAAAATTAGTCGTCGATTCAGGAAGCGTATAGACGACTTCGTGAATTTTACGGCGCACATAATCGTCTATCTGAGCAAGCCATCCATCGCACTGTGAGTAAATTTCATACCACACACTCTCTAAAGGATGCAAGAACATGAACACGATGAATAAATGTGCGTATTGAAGAAAATACTGCCGCCGTAAACCAAAGTGTGGAAGAAAATTCAAAGTTATCGATTCGTCGTCGGTTGCAGCAGTTGTGGCTTTGTCCGTCCACTACGTGGAAAATTTTGCACTTTTGATCTTGGCCTATACCCATATAAGATCCAGCTGGCGTATTAATTAAAGCCACGAGACCATCGCTTGCGTCGTTTTTTCGCTGATTGGGCTTTAGAGCAGTTGCCAGCCGACCCATTGTTTTATCGCAAAGTTGTATTCAGCGATGAGGCTCATTTTTGGCTTAACGGGTTTGTTAATAAGCAGAATTGTTAGATGTGGAGTGATACTAATCCAAAAGAGATCGTACAGACCCCATTACAATCAGAAAAATACACGGTTTGGTGCGATTTATATGCTGGTGGCATCATTCATTGGACCTTATTTCTTTATTAATGAGGCTGAAGCTAACGTTGTGGTCAATGGGAAACGTTACCGGACCATAATCAATGAATATCTTTTTCAAAACATGGATAACATCGATCCGTATGAGATGTGGATGCAACAGTATGGGGCTACGTGCCATACGTCGAACGAAACTTTCGACTTACTGCAAACAAGATTTGGTGATAAGTTGATTTCAAGAAATGGACCTATCATCTGGTCACCCAGATCCTACGATTTGACGCCTATTGATTATTTCCTATGGGGCTAAGTGAAGTCATTGGCTTATGTTAATGCAACACTGGACGCCTTGTAAGCCAACATTGTTCGTGTGATTCATGACATACGGCCACCACTGCTCGAAAAAGTGACAAAATTCGACTGACAGAATGCGCTTTACCAGGAACATCCGCGGTGGCCATCTGCCTCAAATAATTTTTAAATATTAATTTCATGTGTTGATCTTTCAAATAAAAACAGATTGTTTATCAAAAGTTAATTTTTTGGTATTTAGTTCAAAAGTTTAAAGTTCTATCAAGCTTAAAGAAACACCTATTACATATTGGGTTTTTAATTTTTTTTATTCTTGCAGATAAAAGTATAAAAGTATGTAAATCTAATAAAATTTCTACACCAAGTGTCGCGACAATGAAATTATTAAAATTATTTTAGGAATACATCAAAAGCAATTTACTATAAACTTAGTTTCTTATTATATCTGATAAAATGGTATCGTAAGATTTGAACAATGACAAATTATAGGGGCAAAATGCCAACGATAAACTATTAAGGTTTTAAAATATCCCCCTAATATATCATGTTAAGTAACGAGGCCAGAAAATTAATTATTTTTAAAGAAGAATTCTGCAGCCCTTAATACTGTCATCGTCAGAATTTCACGGCCAGTTAAGAACCATTTGCTTATAACTTATTGCCTTTCTTACATGCAACATATTTTAATGTCACAGTCAGAGACCTCGTTCAGTTGTAATTGAACAGTTTTATTTGGTGCGTTATTTTGTGTTGCACGTAAGCAAATACAAAAGTGTAAAGGGAATAGTTGGCTACGCCTTAATATTCCCTTGTTTGCTACGTAAATGCATTCACAATATATTTAAGCAGGAATTTATGTTTATTTTCCTGCAGTTTTCTATTCGTTGGCAACTTATAACGTTAATAAATATGATATTAATCCTGGGAGACTATCAGAAGCTTCGATACAACAATAAAAAAGAATAGCCAATATTTTCGTAAACACCAAAAGATTATCCAATGCTCCACGCGCGTTTTGATAACCAAATTGGCACTATCGTGATTGAAACTAACTTTTAATCTATAGGTGTGTATTGAAATACAAAATTCAGCACATACCAATATATTACCGGCGCGGCAGCAGATTATCGGCGTGTGATTGCCTCATAACTCGCTGAAATTTTCAAAGCTATTGGTTAAACTGCCATAAATTGCGGGAAGAACTCGTGTCGATTTTTGTATACAGGTGCGTACTGTTAGAAGTGCATAGTTTTCTTTAAACTGCATCTTTCAAAGTGCCGTATGTAGTTATCTGATTGTTGTATTTTATATAATTACTTTCAAAATATTTTTAACAATACTGTGTCTGTTCCTGGGGCATGCCAAGGCTTTGAGTTGATAATATACAAGATTAATTGAATGGGTGTCTAGAAGAAGGGCATATGTCCTTCATATGCCCTATAAACATACGACTTTCTTCTAGACACCCATTCAATTGATAAATATATTGAAGTGATAGTTTCCTTATTGCGACCCCTGTAACAAATAAGTACGACGTACATTTACTGAACCTTGGATTCGAATAGACTATAAGTTTCATTTAGATACAGTGAACTATTGCATATACATCCCTAATAACTTCTGTCATTATTATACATACAAAATGGAAAGCTTGAATTTTCTGGTTTATCATTTTCGCAGTTTGATGTCTTTTTAATTGTCATAGGTTTGAAGAAGCAATAATAAAGGATGTAGTTAAAATTCTATATTTCTTCACATCCTTTCACATACTATAACACCATATACTGACAATAGCATAACACTTATCCATTATATACTTTAATTACATTCAGAATCATAACGAACATATTTTTATAACGCACACCTTTCTTTTAATTTACAGCAGAATTTTCACTACCAACCACTACAGACACTGAGCAATTAATATCAGGCAAACCAAATAATACCAAAGGTAACTTTGTTTTATTAAATGCCAGTAGAAGCTTATGCTAACACATTTGATATATAAGTTAAGTTTTCGTGGGCTATTTAGTTTAATTCGGGATTATGGGTTTTTTGTTCGTCCCCGAATAAGTAGCCATGAATAGAATTTCTCATGAGTTGGCTATCAATTTCATGACTATATTTTTGAAGTGAATACTTCTTTGGCGGCGTTCTGATATTTGACGAGAATGGAGAGTGAATTGGAAAAAATTTAACGTTTCCAGATTTCGTTACACGAGAGAGAAAAAAGATATCACGTAGAGAGAAGGAGAAAGAGAGCTATACATCATATATATATATATATATATATCAGTTTAGGCTATCCACGTCTCCCTATTGTCGCGCATGCGCGCGTTATAGATGTACGCGTCCAGACGCTATATATTAATAGCTGAAGCAGCACGCGTGTGTACCGAATATTTATCATTGTGTTTTGTAATTATTTACGTTATTTACATCTGTGTTCTGTGATTATTTGATAACATCCTTCAATCGTTTAACTTGTTAAAATCTAGAAGATATAATATATTTCATTCACCGCTCCCTACTGGTTTACAGCCACACAGGTGCAAATGCACTTGGAAGAGGCGAAGACAAAATCCCTTTGATTCTCGGGGGAGATTTCAATGTAAATTTCGAATCAAATGATTCATTGACGTCGATTAACTTTCTTCGAGAAACATTTGGTCTGCTTATAAATAACAATCCCAAGGAATCAACAACAAAATCCGGAACAATAATAGATGCAATGTTTACACGTTATCTAGAAAATATTGAATCAGGAACATATATTTCATATTTTAGTTATCACAAACCAATTATATCAGTATTACCAATTGAACCACCAGCCGATGATAGTGTAGATAATGAATGAACAGAATATTTTTGCACAAATTTTATATTGTTATATTTCTTTTGAAATTATCCCACTCCCTTTCTCTCCCTCTCTCTCTCTCTCTCTTTCAATCTCTCACTCGTAATCTCTCTCATTCTCTATTCTAACGAAGTATTCACTTCTATCATGTGTACTGTGCTGCACATGATGTTTTTTTTATCTCATATTTGTGGCAAACATCGCAGCTATTCAGGTAGCAGTAATAATAGTTGAGAGAAATTATAGCATGGTATCTGAATATGGAGATAAGATACATTTAGGAAAAGGAACTGCTCAGATTTGTAAGAGGCATTGGATAAACTGCATCTACAAAACAATGAAGATATTTTAAGTTTTTCTATTGTTTTTTCGATCTTCTAAGAGATTCTTACCATTTGAAGAATAACCATACATGTTGTTTATGCGATATAGATAAAACGTATTTCCAATTTCAGAGGTATACAAAATATCTACTATCTACTAGATAAGGAATCACCTATAGATAAAAATGGGGAATAACGTGTAACATATTTTGTAATTTTAAAAATTGTTTGCAAAGATTGATAATATAGAATAAGTTATCATTATAAGGATTATAGACTCAACTGTTTTTGCATACATCAAGCTCTTACTGAGTGATAGAATATCTTTATAGGTTGTGACGGTTAATAAATGCTCTTATATCTGATTACACATCTGCGTAGATACATCTCTGTGTAGAGATGGTGCATGATATACCCTTCATGGAGAATTGTTAGGCGGCAGTAAGTTATTCGTTGTGTAGTTGGTGATACAAGTTATATTCTCTTCTTCTAATGCTTTAGATTAGAAACAACACGAGCAATATTTCTGGTATCTTATTTAGAAATTTCCATATTTTTCCAAAGATTTGTTTATACCTAGTTGCCAAAGGTAATTGTTCCTTTTCTGTTATTTTTCCATAATTTTTTGTTTCCAATTGCATCAATTTAAGTTTGGTATATACGGCTTTAGGACATTGCGAGCAATATGATTATAACCCTGTTCATACATTGCATCTTGATCACTATTACAAACAAATGGAGAATATCATAGATAATAAAAGCAGCCTTCCATGGATAGTTCTTTAATTTCATCCACTTTAGTTCACCTAACCTATACGAGGAGAGACAAAACTCGTTAAAGGCGGCTTCTGCATGCTCTTCCCTTAATAATTAGATATTATAATTTTTAACTCTAAACTAGCGTTAAGCTATTATAGTGTCTTTGAAATTCATTTTTGAGTTTTGACTTTGGAACTCTTTTTTTGTATAGTATATTCATTGAAGCATACGCCATCACGTTGTTAGGTGTTTACAGGTTTTTTAAATTACTAAGAGAATTAAATATTGCAATTTGTCTGTTTGTAATTTAACGATTTTGTTAGTAGACTGTCACGGTAGATAACTTAATGCGCTGGAAACTACTTCGGCTTGACATTCATTTAGGAGATGACTCTCCCTGAGAAATTCTCCCTTATTAACCCACCTACTAAGCTTCTTTCTTCTTTATCTATCAGAATGAAAGGTGGGCTTTTGAAGAATGCATAAAGAGTAATATCTATACACTCTTACTCGAATCTTCTGCACAGAATAGTCGAGGCGTGTTAGAGATTGATCTGCAATAACCCTGCCGGCTTTCTACCTCCATGGCCATCACTCTATACTCGTTTAGGTAGCATCGTTGTTGATTATATTGCCACTTGAATTTGGTTTCAACTAAAGATAACATGCTATACTTTTCTCTCACAAGAAAAATGTATACTAGAAAAATAAACCAAATTGTCACAAATTCGGAAACACTGAACATAAGAAATTAGCTACGCATTAATGTATTATACTAATTGCGTAGTTGTCTCCAACAATACACATGGATTAATACAAAGAACTAATATGAAGCAACTGAGACAATAGTCTTTATCGACAGACAAAAGAGAGATCAATGCTTCTATTTTTATGTTCCGTATTGTATATATATTATTTTGTTTCCGTAGTATGCTGCTTTCACTTTTGGTATTCATTTGTTTCGAAGATTTGAGTAGATTAAATGCAGATGTCTATGTGGTACACGTTTAGGTAGTTACTCGTTAATTTACAGACACAAATTTACCTCCTCTAGTTACTCCAAACACAATTCACGTCAGGAATCGGTACACCACAGAAGCATCAGTCAAAGGTAACATTCTCATTTAAACCAGATATGCCTGTAGATGATTAGAATTTTCATGTGTGTCAAAATGTCATCGTAATTCGTTAGTCTTTAACGGAAAAATTGATTGCAAGTCACCAGAGCAGTATCTAAGAACATTGTGGTATATGTAGAACACCATTTATTTTTTACCATTTTTCAGTAATGTTGCATTACTGTAGATTCAGATTTTAACGGGTTATTTTCAATCTTGACTCTTATGAATTTATATGAAGTCCTATGCCAATCAAGATTGAAAATGCCTTTTTGAGGTTTTAAAATGTAGGAATGCAATGCTACATTGGTAAAAATAGTAAAAAACAAGGTAAATTGTTTTACTCATGTCATAACAATTAATTACCACAAATTATTTGTTGTGTCCATTCTACTGCACATCTGAACTGTTAGATACAGTGCTTTAGTAATAAATAAATAAATTCAATAAAACTTCAAGAAATAACATTTGTGAAAAGCATTCAGACTTGTAAAATTTTATTTTTAGTTGCCCATTTTTTTAAATATAAGTAGTATACACAGGGTGATTCTTGTAGGAGATACGCCATCAAGAATACTTCTTTTAATGACAATGCCTATTTTTTATTATAAAGCGCAAAAAGCGCGTTTTTTAGATACTCTACGGTAATAATTGTATTAGCGCGAGTATAAGTTAAAAACAATTAAAAAAATTATTAAAAATGATTTCGCAATTTCAAAATACCAAATTTAAGGGCAACAATTATATAAAAAATCGTCTAAAATATTCAATTTGTGCATCGTCGGCTGCCCAACCGATGTTTTTTATAAGTAAATAAAAAATTAAAGAGAAATATCGATGATGTGTTATTCCTTGAATTTCTAACGAATATATTCATTATTTTACGCACGCACTGTATGTACTTACTGATAGAATTACTATTCCAAGTGGTCCCACCACCAAGAGATCATAAGGTGGGACAATTAATACTTTAATGCGTTATTTCTCCATGACATCTATTGTATACAGTATGTCTTAAAAATACGTAAATGAAATTATATTATTTTCGCATTTATATATGTTAGTTATGTTACAGTTAATATTTTAAATTCGCAGGATGTACACTCGTTTCTGATCATATTTAGTGACACATTCACCATGTAGTAGCATACAATATAACTCGGTAACCTCTTTAAATATAAATTCAGTAAATTCTTATTTTCTATTACTTTTCAAATAAATATACCAGGCACAAAAATTAAGGGATGTAAAAAAATTCTAAATTCTTAGGTAACTTTCAAGGGGCTGTAACTTGGAGAAATATAGTCGCAGAGCAATTTTAAAAAGTCAGTCTGAAGATCCAAGTTTATAGTTTTCATATATTGACTTAAAAATTTAGCAGTTTTTGAGTAATCATAAGAAAACCACCGAAAAAAATTTAACAAATTTTTGCTTGATTTTCAATGGGTCCATGACTTCAATAAATTTTATCATAAAACTTTCTTAGAAAATTTTATTCTCCTTAATTTGACAGATTAAAAGCCTGGTACGATAGTTTTTCCCTGGGTTAAAGTCGTTCAAAGCAAAACAGCCAGTTTTGACTTTGATAATTAATTATTCAAATAATAATGATCGTACAGAAAATTAAAGAAAGATTTTAAGAACTGAAAAGTATTCTTTACAAGTCACAGTTATTGGTTTTTGATAAAAATCAATTTTTCGATGCGAGAATGTTGATTAAAAAAAAGGTAAAAATTGCGTATTCAGGGATATTCAATTAATTTGGCATAACTTTGCTAATAATAGATATACTAGGGATGGTTTTGCTTTGAACGACGATAACTCAGAGAAAAATCATTGTACAAGGATTTCATACCACACGAATTAGGACCGCTCAAGAGGATAAAATTATCTAGAATATCTTTATGATGAAATCACTGAAACAAGTTTATTGAAGTCCGTGGACCGTTTGAAAAGCAAACAGAAGTTTGGAAATTTCTTTCCGATGATTTTCTTATAATTACTTGAAAACTGGTGATGAAAGAAAATTTTGAATACAAGACCTGAAAACTAGAAACTTTAAGATTCAATATAATTTTTTTTAATTGTTCTGCGACTATTTTCTTCCAAGTTACAGCCCTTTGAAAATAACCTAAAAATTTGGGATTTTTTAACATCCCTTAATTTTTGTGTAAATTTAAAGGGATATAACAAGTCTTCAAACACATCGTGGTGAAACGTTTTCGTAGAATATTCATAATTTGGTTATTAAATAATTTCTCTGAACCCTAAGACATGCCATCCTTATTATTTTTAAATAGATTAACTGCCGTAATGTTTTTATCAGATTTTGTCTTTAATATTTCGTCATTTCGTCATAGTCTCTTTTAAATCACAACTCCCACTTTTTCACAAAAGTTAATTCTTTAAAGTTTTCTGAGTACGGTACCCCATATTAAGAGTTTTTTTTTAGATAGAGATTGTCCTTGAAAAAAATGCAAATAAAACAAATACCACTTCAATTTTGACAGGTGTTTTAAAGTTGAATAAAATATCTCTATTCGCAGTCTAACATTAGCCAGCCAGGTTTAAATTCGCTGCTTCAGAAAAATAAGGTTGACATATTTCAGGGATTTTCAAAGAATAATTTAATAAACTTATTATGAATATTGTAATCTACAAACTCATTACGTTTAAAAGTGATTGCTTTAAAACTGACCATTACATCATATGATACAAACTAATTTATAACCAGTTAAATCGCTGCGAGAAAAAGAATTTATCTCTGTAGAAATCTGGCAAATGTATCCAAAATTTTTCCCTCGCGTAGTTTTCCTTATAATTTGATTATTCCAAGAGATAATAAATGTAATCACCATAGGTTATTACTATCTAAATATATATGTTGTAAAATTGTTACGTATATTATTTAGATTTTAATTTACAGTAAATACAATACCTTCCACAACTGAAGTGATAGTTCTAGACACAACTAGTCGAGGTAATTTTCTAAGATCTTATATTTTATGCAGTATTGTAGTTTGTTACTTTAGACGGTTTTTAGCTTTTTTTCATACAAGCTAGATTTTATCTTTTTTTCATACATTAAATTGATTCTATTTGAAATATGGATTTAGCTCTACAGCAAAATATATTTCATGACAAAGATGATTACCATAAGACGGGGCAAGTTTGGGACGTCATTTTAGGGTTTTTTCTCTTCTCGGTACTGTTTAAGCTTTTCTGTTATTTCTAAGGTTTCTTACGATTTCGATCTTTCTCTTTCCGAAAACATGATTTTATTCTTCGAACAACAATTTTCTTAAAAATGCCCCACTTTGAGGTAATAATCTTACCCTATCCTGTGGGGGAATTTTAGGCCAGTACAGTTTTTCGTTTTGAGAACTAAAGGATATCAATTTGTACTAAATTTATAAGTTACTTGTATATTTAGACAGACTTGGCATAGCGATAAATGCCTTTAAACAAATACTTTGGAAAATTTCATGCCATTAGAGTATATTAATATTTATTTTGCACGAATCCTTTTTGTGATCAATTCTGCATATATTTAGAATTGAAAAATTTGTCCAAGAAAATAGTCTTTCACTCCTCTCAAAATTTTTTAGAAACAAAAACAGTACAAAAGTAAAACAGTACAAAAATACAAAGCATTGTAGGTGTAATGTGTTATTCGTTATGCCACATTTAAATGCCGCATGACGAATTGACTAAGTTTTGCTTTTGATTCCTCATTGAAAATGTTCTCCTTGTAGTGTGCGGTTGACCCTGAGAACACATTTATTTACCTTTTCTCGGTATCACTTTTTAATTTAAATTCTCAATAAATAGAGAAAAAACACATAAACTACCTGATAGCCAGTTTAGGATAAATTTGGGATACTCTCAATGTTATCCCGATCAGAGCTAACTGTTTACAATGTAATTATTATAAACTTGCATCGATTAAAACGATAACATAACTACAAGAGAAAATTCTGAATTGATTGATCCGTTACTTGATGAAAATCCATATTTATACAAAATTAAAACCTTTGCTGGTTAAATTTTCACTTTTTATTAGTACATAGACTGTCTATATACTCATATTCTATGTCTAGTCTACATAGACATATGTCGAGTACATACTCGACATAGTCTATGTACTCGACATCTGAAGAAGCCACTGTGTTGATGAAACAATTGTTATGTTTAACAAATAAAAAGTGAAAATCGAACCAGCAAAGGTTTTAATTTTGTATACAAGAGAAAACTTATGTTAAAACATGCAATGTTCAAAAACATATAGATTTCGGTATTGAAATATACACAATGTCTTTCAGATAAATGAATATTTCCGGTGCGACAACGAGAGTAGCAAATTTACAGGGAAAAATAAGCTAGGATTAGATAGAAGACAATTGAGTAATAACTTTCCAGTGCTGCCAGTAAGATGGCAGTACAGGTTGATATTAATGTGGAAATTATCGCAACAATTTGAAATTCAGAAAATTGCAAGAAAACTAGGAACCGGAAAATTCTGTACTGTCCCAAAGTTATACGATCTGTCCCAACATGATCCCGTTTTATGGTACTGTTTTTGTTGTATTGATATTTTAATTCACAGATATCTTCCCTTGATTCTGATTTGGTAAAACTGAAGAAGCTTAATACATTTTTCTGTTGAGTTGAATTTTAAACAGTACATTTATCGATCAAGCAAATTTAATTACACACAAAATACGCCTACATCTGTATAGGTTTCAGTGTAGCTTGTTTCCACCATATACGGTCAATAAATGCATAGCGTAAGCTTTTACTAGTAATCTACTTCACTACTTCAAAGTTTATTCAGTTATTATAACTGCTTTGTTATTGTGCATCATGCCGTTATTACTTTAACAAGGAATATGATTATTATCCGGCAATGTATGAGTACATGCACAGATATTTCGTTTTTGTAGTTCTGATGCCTCGACGATTTTCTGTTCCTACTTTATATACTCAGAGAGATACATTTCCTTTCTCCTGTTTTAAATTCATGGAACCGTGTTCATCCAATACGCCTTTATTGCCAATTATTTATTGTATTCTCGTTACGGTGTTATTTCTTAAGAGTGGATTTAACGAAATGTCTCTTTCCTTAATTCCAAGTAACTGTTTGCGGGAGAGTTACTTACTCCATACAAATCTAGATCAGCTACACAACGAGTTTTTTTGACAGCATAAATATTTTTTCAGATGTGTTTTTCCATGTTCAATATATGTAATATATTCTTCTTCTGTTATAATTCTATTTCTCAGCTCTATTTGTCAGAAAGTCTATTTGCCATTTGGTGACTTTTTCTAGTTTCTACAACTCGATATTTTTCTTTTCTTTAACCCCTTATGTCTAAGATTCAGGTTTTAAAATTCGAGGTTATTGGTTGGAAATTCCAAAATAGAGATTTAAATTCATGATAAGAACTGGCTCTTTTCTTTCTGGTTCGAGAAATCTCTGCTGAAGTCTCTCCTAATTTTAGAGCTTAATCATAATTGGAAAGGATGTATTGAATTTAGAACAGATAATGGAAATTTACAGGATGTTCTTTAGTGAATATTTATACTAGTGTTGTATTTTAATACAAAAGTGCATGAAGTAGAACGAAATCTTCGTTGGTTGAGGAATTAGATGAGGTTAATCTCAAAAAAATATCAAATTAAAGAAAATTGAGTATTATATTTATTTTGTTATTTACTATTTTTATTTACATTTTCTATAATTAATAAAGAAGGGAAATATATATAAATTCTTTATAGTAGCTGGACTCCTTTACATGCTCTTATTTATATTTTCTTTATTATTTTTATTATTAATATTGATTATAATAGATGTTATTAAAATTTTTAAGAGAAGCGAACATCATTTTCATAAAGTTAGACCTCTGTTGATCTGTTTAGTATTTTAATTTTATATTTAATTATGATTAAGCCTAGATTTACCACCATCTTTCTTGGTAAGAGAAAGATATTATCTCGTCATCATTACAAGGTATTAGTAATTTTCAATTTAAAAATGGTATTGTCCAAATTATGTAACTATTAATTGAATACAGAATGAAATTAAAAGTATATATTTAATTAAAGACATAGTAAATAAATAAATTCTATTTATTCACTACTCCAAGAGTTTTTGTGTTGCAAATAAACATGAAATACACTATACTATTATTACCTTCTTTTCTACAGAATCTATAAACTGACTCTTATTAGAATCATAATTCTTTCTGCTTTATAGTACCTAGTCGAATAACAGATGGTTAGTTGCCTTATTTGCATTTCTTTGTGATCTATCGTTGAAGAAGAATATGTTTTTCAATATGGATATATATGGTATAGAATTGTTAAATATAAATTAATTTACATATCACTATCTGTAATCGAGAATATATTAAAATTTCATAAAAAAAATTTTAAATGGCAAACAATAATAGAAATATATATATATATATATATATATATATATATATATATATATATATATATATATATAACTGCTTCGCTTTATCATTTACGATTTATCGATCGCAATTTACTTTGCCAGGAAAATTTATCATAGCTCTTACAATATTTTCCGCATGAATGTAGTAGGTACAATTTAAGTACAAGCATAATATTCAGTGCATTATCAGTTACAAATCGCTATGAAATTAACTTCACTAGTGTTTCCCTATTTATATAAATACCATCAGGCTTAGCTTGAACTTTTTAGTTCATTTTGTTCTTGCTATCGCTGAAAATCAGTCTTAATACTTTGTTTTTCTATATACTTATTCCTTCTTTAACTATAGAAGAAATTCTACTTCCGCCAACAACTGTGGAGACAGTTTTAATTACGTACAACATAGACACAACTACGAAAGGTAATTTTCTCTAATGTGCAATAAGTGCCATCATTATTATTGAAGAAGATCATTAGAACCATGATCTACTTTTGTTGAAACCTATTCACTTTGTACAAAATGTTCATCTAGTGTGGGAGTTTGAGTCATTTAAATTATGTAAAATACAAAAAAAATATTCTTCCTAAGGTAATCAATATGTGAGCCAGAACTCTAGACATATTGTTATGTAAATACCAACTTAATTTTTCATGATGACCAAATATTATGGTCATTTAATTTTTATAATCACGATAACAATGTTTTTCCGATTATTTAAAGAATATTTCAAAGGTTTCTGACATATTTCATCTGCATATAGAAAATTGACTAGTTTCAAGAAACTGTCAGCTGTCAGTTTTTTTTTCAAGATCTGTTCACAAGTAGTTATTTTTATATTCAGAGAAATACAAAAATAGATAAAGCATATATTTTGATTTACTTAAATTCAACAGGTTAGAAAAAAAGAAAGAAAAGTGCGTTGAAATAGGTCCCAATTTATTACATGTATTTTAGTACAAACTCTTTCAAGTTACGTAGTAATATTTTACTGTTATAGTAATAAGCTTGTACATAATTTATATATGTACAATGACTTTTTTACTCCATAAACTCCATTTACTCCATAAACATAAATACGATTCAAAGAATAATAGTACCGTTTGCAAAATAAGAGGTTTAGAAAAAATTATTTCAATTGAAGAAACACATTTCCTTTTCTACTTAGATGCCAATAAAATGGATAAAGTTCTTATCGATGTTTTATGCAACCATAAGAATCGTATCTTTGTCACAATGTTGAAACTAGGAAAGAAAATTGCAATAAATACAATCATTCGTATATTCACTTCAAGTATAGCAAAACTGATAGGTGATGTCAAATGAAGAAACACATTTCCTTTTCTACTTAGATGCCAACCAAATGTATAAAGTTCTTATCGATATTTAAGCAACGATAAAAATTGTATCTTTATCACAATAGGAAACATTTATTTTAATAAATACAATTATTTGTATATTTACTTCAACTATAGCAAAAGTGATTGTTGATTTATTAAGAAAATACGGCTGGTACCGATAGGGAAAGATGAAGAGTATTTGATATAATATCGTATTCTCCATACATCCCATACTTTCATCTTGTAGATCTTCTTGGAATAATAACTGTGAGGGGACTAACCCTAAGAGCCGTTCATATTCTCAAACATAACCTATATGTCTTACACCCCTGCATATGATGAACATATTGTATATGTATTGAGCCAGCCCTGTATTTTATCCACTCGATTCACCATTAACTATTGGAAAAACTATTTTTATTACATGATGTACAGCTCGTCAAGAATAGGAACAAGTCTCAAAACTGCGATATCGGACCGCCCACGAGGTGCGCAGTAAATAGTCTGGTCTTTACTCAGTCGCATTGAGACCTTTGCAGAATGATACATGTGCAATGTGAATGTACAATTTGTATAACGGACCTTTGCGCGTGTAGCAATTTAGTGACGACGCACGGATCACATGCTACACCACTTGCAATTGTGACTAATATGCCACAACTACCAGCTCGTATGTCTAGCGACATATGTTTCAATCAACTACCTACGGCATAGACACTTAATAATTTGCCCAACAAAGTGCAATTATGAAGTCACGTCTTAGATTTATTGTATAATTCTTTTCATTGGCGTCTCAATATTTCTGTAAAATTTATTTCATTCTTGTTTCATTTATTTTGATTTTTGTTGAATTTGTTTCATTTATTTTGATGGAAACATCACTTCCATTGAATGTTTTTGTGGAAAACATTTTTATTATTCTGTCATATGTTGACAAATTTGTATTGTACTCACTGTTATCCTAAAATGTGTTCTCGGCACGACACTGTTAAGAAATGTCAGTTGATTGATTCATACGATTGTTACCTGTGTCACACACGTAAAGAATCATTATACAAACCATACACAGAGTTCGATCTGGCCGCGCGTATGTACATCCGTTTTCGTCTAAATGATGCCTCACTCTTTCTTCTACGCATACATCTCATAGTTTTCCTATTCTTCACGAACTGTACCTACTAATTGGCAAAATCTTTGTAGAGCGGCATAAATACTGAATTTACTGAAATGTATTTGATTTGCATAGATATAAGATGAAATGATATAACGCTGATAAAAATTGCCATCGATAATCTAAGAGGTCGTGAAAGTTTTAATAGACAGTAGATTTTTTTTAAGTCAGTAGTATTGAGCAAACCACATTTTGGAAATGCCTCATAAAAATTGATTTCTTATAAAGCAGACATCTAAATATGATGTTATACTGATTTGCACTTATACTTTATACTATAATAAAGTCAGATATGTAGCAAAAATATTTTAGTACATATCTGACCATCATATTCTTATATCGACTTAATTGATGATGGTTTAAAAATAAATAACAAATAAAATTCATTGTCGGTTTCCATCTTCTTAAAAAATAGAATAATGTTTTTATATTATTCAATACTAACAGCAATTGTAGTCACAGCGACTTCTTTTAAGTGTATAATGAATTTTCGACAAATTTATCATAGATAAGGAAAAATCCAATTACCCTTACTTCCATAATACATCCATTTAAGGTTTTCACGAATACCGAAATATTACCCGTTTCCCAACGACTGCCTCGCCAACGAAGTTGGCATTATCGTGAGATAGTTAAAAGTGTTGGATTCATCGCCCGATGGTGCCAATTTAGTTAATGAAACACGTGTTGAGAAACTTATAATCTATCGGTATTCGTAGAAACAGGTTTTATTTTTATAATTGTGTTAGTTAAAGTCAAGTGCCATGAAATTATATTCTGCAGTCTGTAATCAGATTTCAGTACTCTATTTCTACTTTTATATTTACAAATAGAATCTATCCAGATATTCCAGTTCATAACAAACTATCTAACATTAAACTAAATTGAAGTTTACTTAACTCCTACTTAGTTTAGAACCGCAGTTTCAGCAGATCGAGGAAATGAAAATGTACCGAGGATATACGAATAGTCAATTTGTAAATGATTTTGTTTTGATTTAATTACAAATTTCATTTTTTATATTAGCCAAATATAATTTTGGTAATATGACATCACTCACTTTTTATTTGGGACACTTCTGGCAAATCTCAAAGAAGTCAGTGAGGTTCGTTCACATAAAGAGGCTCCCTTATCATAGTCATTGCATATGTTTCATTAGATAAAAGTTGTTAAGGTATAAGTAGTTAGATTAGTATATATTTTATTGAAATTCGATATGGATTACATTTCTTATTTTCTTCAAAGTTTGAGATTTATCAGACAAGTTATCGTCACCCTGTTTAATTAATTGCTAGAAACTATTTGACTTTGCAATTACTCGATGTTTTTTTATTCAGAGGAAAGAATTTAATACTAGCAACAAATTTTCCCCCGTGGTTCTTCAAAGCTTTTAAAAACATATATCAGTTAGTTTATTAAAACCGAAGATATGCAATGGCGAATAAGACCAACATTTTATTGTTAGAGGTACTCCAATTCTTCGACAGCATTGTAATTGAGAAACTAAATTTAATTTTCAGGTTCGACGAATAAGTTTTGGACGAATAAGAACAGACATAATAATAGAGAGGAAAGTAAGTCAATCAGTGATGAATACTTCACTATTTATGTAGAAATTTTCATATTAACTAATGATAAGTAACATTTTATTGGGTATGTATTAGGATTATGTTTAGCTCACAATAGGTTTTTACTCTATTTGTTTTTATTTTTCAACCTGGGAAGGGCTGGAACATCGATGCAGCAACAAATACAGGAGACCTGCCTTCCACGAACATCAAAAGATTATACGTTAGTCGATCAGTGTTCCGCCAATCAAGCTGTCATCATCAGGAGATGATTGGGAACTAAACAGCTCTAATCATCTCCTGTCGATGCTAACTTGGTTGACGAAATGCTCTTAGAGTAATGTGTAATCTTTTGGTGTTCATGGTAAACAGGTGACTTATTTTTGTTTCTGTTTTAATTACATGCTTACGATTATATAAATAATATTCTCTACGAAGTATCAGAATTTACATTTATATAATGTGAAATAGATTACTAGATACAAGAGTATTTGGTAAAGTATTTTGAAAAGAAAAACGTAAATATGGTATCTTCACATATATAATGGAAAATAAGTTATTGTTTTTTTCTGCCTGTCACATGTCGATATTAATCAGGTCAAAAACAGTCGGGAGTAAAAGAAAGAAACAATAGAGTATGAAAGTATTAAACAATAGAATCAATGGCATCATATTTGATCGAAAGTATCCGTATGTTTTTTATATTATCGCCTCGTAAAAAAGTAGTTTTACTGAAACCACCAAAGTGGCTTCTAAAAAACCATCAAAATAAGATATTGTTTGAATAATTTTTGAAAATATATCGAACAAAAGCTTCATAATTTAAGGACGCAAGAGCAGCTACGAATTAACTTAAACGGTTTAACAAATTAGATTAACATTTGAAATTTTTTTACGTTACTTCTCCACAAAATATGGTTTTATTAGAATTAATATCCCAAAGAAAATACCAATTGTATTTCTACATACAAATAGGGTAAAACTTGGGACGCTCAGATTATTAATACGATTACTTCGATGCAAAAACAAAAACAGGAAACCAGTTTTCCACGATCACCGAGAGATTACACATTTCTCTGCGTAAATTTCACCAACCAAGTTCACATAATCGGGAGATGATTACAACTCGAATTCAGTTTTAATCGTCTCTAAATGATGCCAAATTGATTGGCGAAATGCACGTCAATAAATGTATAATCTTTTGGTGTTCTTAGAAAGGGTTCCTCCGTTTTTTAAGTACGTTCGAACAATTTTAAGAACGGTAATCTTTGATTTCACTTGCATTAATCAGTATTACAGTGAAACGTGTTCAAAAATGCTACAACTAATGTTAGTAAAATAATAATTTCCTTGCCATGGTAGTACATTGTAATTAGCGTTAGTTACATATTAATTAAGCTTGTAATAGTTAATGTATTGTGTGTTGCGTTGCATGTTACTTTTAGTAGCAGAATTTGCAAGTGCCATCTCTTTCCCTGCATGCCATCTTTGATCATGATATTTCAATTAAGGAACATTATAATATTTTTCTATTTTTGTTAAAGTTAAAACAAAAACTTCCCAGTCAATTAAAGCTCTCTTTTCTAGCAAATGCCTTCAAAGGCCCTTTAAATATGTATGTTCACAAAAGAACATAGGACCTAGAAATTAGGGTTTAAATTCTTGTTAATAAAATTTCCTTTTGACAAATATGAATATTTAGCATCACTGTATCTTGCTATTCCTTTGATTGTAGGGCAAAAGGTTTAGGAATGAGTGCAAATTATGCTTTATATAGAACGATTTTACACTTATTGCGTCGGAACTGATGACTCGGCGAAGAGGAAGATTTTATGCTTTCATGGACACCTGAAGAACTGAAGTGTTAAAAAACATTCATATGCTTAGTTAAGTTTTGTTTTTTTTTTTCTATTGGGGTTTGGGGTTAGTTATCAAATTAGATTTTCGATATACGAGGCGTTTCATGATGAATCCCGTATTACACGGTTTTGCAGAAGAGGCTACAAATAATATGAATCTGGGAATCTGTCACTAAGGGTTACTTTTCATGTGTTTTATTTGATGATAATGATGGTGACATGGTGACACTTCTTATGATGATGAACTTACATTGAAAGGTGTCATCATCTTCCTTTCTTTGCAACTAATGATTTATGAGAAACTTTACTGAGATGCTGATGTACTCTTTTTATGAAATTTTATGCAACAGCTAACCCATAGCTAAATATTAATAACTTAGTTTTTATTATAACAGCCAAAATCGAATAACCAACCAATATTTTCTCATATGTTTTCTCGTTCATATTATGAACTATCCCAAATATATAGGTTTTATTTAACTTTACATTAAAATAAAACCCCCATATTCTCCAGTTTCGGATAAAGAATGCAATTCCGCTTTGATCTTCAACCACTGTCTCTGAACCTATCTTTAACCATTTTACTATTATGAAAGTTTTTATCACAAATATTAAAATAAATACAAGAACTTCAGTATTTACGAAATATAATATCTTAATATATTTGTGTGATAATATTTATTAACATTAAACACATTAAATTTAGATTAAATAAACTCTTAGACAAAATTAACGCACCAGTGAAACTTCACATTATTAATTTTATTTTTTCGAAGATCTAAATCATAGTATACTTATGTAATATTATTGTTTCAACTTGTTGATGTTAAGCGGTTTCAACTAATGTTTAACAAATTAGAATGGTATTATGGGGAAAACATGAACAAATAACAGAAAGATACAATAATACAGAAAACAATACAATAAAGGTACAACAACGTGAAATGCAACGAAAACGGTGTTAATGAAAAACTTTAGAAAATAATTTGGAGGTGAATTAAAATCTTAAGAATTTGAATACAGTAATGTGTAGATCTTTCTCTAGCTTTTATCACTGCTTGCATTCGTCTGGGCATGGTATTGATCAAGCGGTGAATAGTTTTCTGAGTAATATTCTTCCATTTGACAATACCGACTTGTTCGAGTATCCTAAGAATCATAGGAGCAGGTATATGACGTATAACTGATCGTGTTAGTGCATTCCATAGATGCTCTATGGGGTACATATCTGGGATTCTTGGTGGCCAGTTCATAGTTGGAATATTCACAAATCGATAGTAGTTCAGTACCTCTCTAGCCACGTGGAGCTGAGTGTTATCTTGCATAAAAATGAAATTGTCCCCAAAAAACGAGGCAGATGGTCACACGTGTTCTTCTACGATATTTTCTACGTAGAAATGTGGATTCATGGATCTCCCCCGTATAGGAACCAAATCTATGCGACCATCTAAACGAATTCCTCCCCTGCACATTATTGATTTAGTAAGACATGGAATCCTCGGATATACATTGCAGGCAGTAAACCTCTTTACTGATCTCTGTTAACCTCGTTAATGGTCATCTAGTGAATTAAGACTTATTACTGGTTCTTCTGAAAACAAAATTTGCTTCCAGTCGTTAATGGTCCAAGTTAAGAATTATTTTGCAAAACTATATCTAGTAACTGTATGTTTTCTGGGAATCAGTGGTACAGTAGCTGGTCTTCTACTGTCCAATATTCATTCATTAAGCTTTCTCCTGACTGTTCGTCCCGAACTTACTACTTAGCTCTATACTAGTAGAATTACTATTTCTTAAGACGACTTGCATAAGATATCGCACATCTCTTCCATCTGTAGACTTCTTACGACCTTGTCCTGGGATTCTACAGTAACTTTTAAGTTCATTGAAGCGTTAAACTGTTCGAATAATTGTTGATTGTTTAACTCCTAACAAATTAGCCACAAATCGCTGGCTACTCCCTCGTTAACCATAATTACCATTTTCACTGCTTCATCTTCTCTAAGTCGCATGGACAAATCATTTCTTATACTCTAAGTGTAGAAAGGACAAAGTATTTCATTCAATTGATGACAACAAATTATATGAAATAAAATGTGAAAGTTCTAAAGACAATTTGAGACGTCTGCGAGGCACAAAAAGAACTACCTGGAGTGCACCTATATACGAGTACATGCATGCGTATAGGGATCATGAATTTGCAAAGAGAAATAAACTCGGAGCATCTGGCGAGAGAACTTCTGCTTACCAATTCCCAGCCAGGCATCGCTTCGGAGAGTTGTAAAAGGACATGAATAACGTTTTCTACGACGTACACCGTCTCGGGAATCGTGCCCGTAGTATGGAATCCCTTCAGCCTGAAAATATCATGAGACCAAAATCTAGATACGGACTTGAGAGGCCCTTTGTGCCACAACCGCCGCGAACGAACGGTAGCATCCACTGCACACGGGAAGGTCTATGAATATATAAAGCGAGGGATCATGTTTCCCCGTAAATAAATAAGGCGCTTTTAACGCTGCCTTTAATGCCCAATTGTCACGAAATGCGCGGATGATATACAGGTTCGCCGTAAATAATAAAACTTATTATTTATTATAATATGACGATATATGATATTATACTTGACATGAGAATACCAAATAATTGGATACTTATTTGCAAGAAAAGAATATTTATATATTTTTTTTTTGTTTTTGTCAGCTCATCAATAGGTAAAGTACGAGTATGAAAACATGACATTAAATATAAAAACATAACTTTAATATATTACGTACTTATTTAAAGATGTTTCTCAGACTTTAATCGCCCCCCTCCCTAATAGCGATATTTTGGGTGCGAACTACTTATACAGTTCAACCCATTTGAGTTGGAAGCACTCCTGCAAATTAAAAAAAAACTTTTTTTTTTGAAAGATGGAGCACTAAAAGTTTTGTATAATATATCATAAAACATCATCTAGATACTAAAGAGCGCGGGAATGAAGTATAGAGATAGGAGAGTAGTACACAATCTATACAAAGAGCAAACTGCTGTTATAGAAGTAGAAGGGGAAAAAAGGGAAGTAGATATTAGGAAAGGAGTAAGACAAGGATGTACGGCATCCTTGCCTTACTCCTTTCTTTGCCTTGTGTAGACAAGGACTATCACCACTAATTTTTAATCTGTACATCGAAGAGGCGATTAATGTGCTAAAAGATAGAGTGGATTTCGGAATTAAAGTACAGGGACAGAAACTAAAAATGCTGAGATTCGCGGATGATATAGCAGTATTAGCATCTAGTAAGGAAGAATTAGAATCGGCATTGAACGAAATGGAGGCAGTGTTGACAGAGGAATACGGAATGAGGGTGAATAAAAACAAAACTAAAGTGTTAGTGTGCAGAGGGCGCGAGAGCAGAGCAAAAACGAAAGTACAAATTAATAATGAAAGATTGGAGGAAGTTAAAGACTTCACTTATTTAGGAAGTAAAATAAATTGGGATGGAAGAAGCGATAAAGACATAAAACAAAGAATAGCGCAGGGTCGAGTAGCTTTTAACAAAAAGAAAGCACTTTTATGCTCGGGGGTAATAAACTTAGAAACAAGGAAGAGATTTTTGAAAACATATGTATGGAGCACGGAACTATACGGTTGCGAAACCTGGACGGTAGGGGAAGCAAGTAGGAAGAAATTAGAAGCTTTTGAGATGTGGTGTTACCGAAGAATGATGAAAATACCGTGGACTGATAGGGTTAGAATCGAAGAAGTATTGGAGAAAGTCGGCGAGAAAAGAAGTATGTGGAAAAACATAAGGATGAGAAGAGATAGAATGGTAGGCCACTTGCTGAAACATGGGGGAATAGTCCGCGATATTTTGGAGGTAGAAATAGGAGTGAAGAAAGGCAGAGGTAGGATTAGACTACTGCTCGCAAATAGTAAGGGATGTAGGTTGTAGCACAATTAGCGAAATGCGTAGATTAGCACAAGATAGGAGAAGCTGGAGGTTAGCGTCCAACCAGTCTTAGGACTGATGACCTAATGATGATGATCATAATATATTTCTTCTGACCTTTCTTAAAAGTCAAAAATATCAAAATGTAGTTTTTTGTAGCAACTTGTTTTTATAAAAAATTGACGTTACTGTATTCGGAACCTATCAATACATAGGAAATCCAATTGTAATTACAAAATATTCATTTTAGCAGTTATAACAAGAAAAAATATTTGGGATTACATTGTTTTTCCAATTATGAAACGTCGGAATTCAAAACGTGGTTGCCATGGAGCAAACATTTTTAAGATCAGATATTTTAAATGTCACTAGTATACTCCATAACAATATTAAAACAATGTAATTTACCATTATCATAACCAAATCACATAACAATTCTTGCCTGTCTGGAGGCGAATCCTCAAGTTTCTATAAGGTACATTGCACAAGAAACGGGAATTAAAAAATCTATTGCATTTAGGATTTCTAGACTTCACAAAAAGCCTTTAAAGCTAGAGTGGTGCAAGAGATATTACCTAATGACTTCGTCGTAGTTAGAAAGAAGTTAGTTAACATTGTCTGCAAATATATGGGACTGAGGAAACCTGTTATTAAGTCCTCATTTTCACCCGGAAATATTAACAAGAGAATGGTACCTACATTTCCGGCGACGTGCCTTAGAAGAAATATTGAAGAACTTACCCCTAAACAGATACATTGATTTGTACTATCGTCAGGAGGGCGCTCCAGCGCATAATCCTACGTTGATTAAAGACTACCTGCACGCTTGATAAGGCATTAATAACTATAAACCGTCTAGATGTCCCTAGTAATTGGCCTGCGAGATTTTCTGGTCTCATAGTCATGGACTTCTTTCTGTGAGGGTATTGTAAGTCCGAGGTATATAAAATACCTCCTCAAAGAACTATGATACAAATCAATCGAGATGTAGAACCATAAAATAGTGTAGCCGTACTGTTTTGTTCAGAACAACGTTGATTGTTGTAAAAAACGAGAACTTGTTTGTGTTGTTTTGAATTTTTATTGCAATTTATTTTTTAGATAATTTATTATCGCCGTTATGTTATACGTTATATTGACGTTAAATAAAATAGGTATGGCATATCTACCAGGCGTTTAATGTTGAGCGAAGAGGCAAAAGTAGAGGAGGTTTTCGACAAGGATGTATCAAGTCGCTGTTACTTTTCAATCTGTACTCGGAAGAAATATTACTTTTCCGCACTCCACTATACGCGGAAAAGTAATGTAATCGTGTAAAAATATTTAGGGTTTATTTTTCGCTTTTTGGCCTAGAAACCAAAAAAAAAAACTGGTTTTAAAACCATTTTGTGTGTATGTGTGTGTGTGTGTGTCGTTGTCGTCGGCATTTATTTTTGTTAGAACGATAACTCAACTAAATCGTATTGGATCGATCGGGTTTTAACCGATTCTGATCGGGGACGTCTCCCAATCGACACCTATTGATTTTGAGATGGATAGGACACACCCCACCCTGTCCATAGATCATGAGATATTCGAGAAATTTTCTTGTTAGCGTGATAACTCAACTAAATCGTGTCGGATCGATCGAGTTGTGACTGATTCTGATCAGGGACGTCTTCCAGATGACAGTTATTGATTTTGAGGTGGATAGGACACACCTCACTCTGTCCATGGGTTATGAGAAAGCACGATGGTAGACTATTTGAGAAATTTTTTGTTAGCACGATCACTCAATTAAATCATGTCGGATCGATCGGGCTTCGACTGATTCTGATTGGGGACGTCTTCCAGATGACACATATTGATTTTGAGGTAGATAGAACACACCCCACCCTGTCCATTGGTCATGAGAAAGCACGATGATGGACTGTTTGAGAAAAATTTAAAAAAGTAAAACCATCTCATAAAACACATATTCTGCATTTATATGTTGGTTTATTTTCTCTCGGACACTCAATTTTGAGATAGAGATATTCTATGATCGGAAAAGTCTGTTTTATTGGTTTAAAACTGTTTATTTTTAGAAGCAATGCTTGATGAAAATGAAGGAATCATTATAAACTGCGAAAATATTAACATCACACGTTAATCCTGACTAGTAACGGCAATGATCTGCAAATAGTTATGAATCGTTTAGTTAATATCTGTGAGCAATATGGTCTTAAACTCAACATAGAGAAAACAAAGTATATGATTATTAGTAAAAACAAAAATGCTTCAGATAATGGTTTAATAATAAATGGAACATCCTTAGAAAGAATCAAAAGAACACAATATCTAGGTAGCGACATTAATGAAGAATGAGACCCTTCTAAAAAGATCAAGATCAGGATAGAAAAGGGTCAGGTTGCCTTCATTAAAATGAGCAAGTTATTCCGAAGTCATGACCGTAATCTGTCACTTAGAACAGGAATGATGAGATGCTATGTCTTCTCCGTTCTCTTATACGGTGTCGAAGCTTGGACCACAACAGAGGCAACATTCAAACGCCTCGAAGCATTCGAGATGTTATTGTGCCGTCGGATGCTGAAAATAAAATGGACCTATAGAATTACAAATGTCAGAGTCTTTACACGTATGAACAAACATACAGGAATCACAACAACCCTAAAGAGGAGACAGTTGGAATATTTTGGGCACATTATGCGACATCCGGCAAAAATAGGGAATTCTTCATCTCATAATAAAACGAAAGATAGAAGGAGAACATCTTGGTTAAATAACTTAAGGCAATGGTTTACCAAAACAACTGTACAACTTTTCCGCTCAACAGTAGTAAAGTTAGTAAAGTTATGATAGCTAATATGATCCAGTCTATAATCGCTAACGATCGATAACGATCCAAGCACTTCAAGAAGAAGATCAGACGTTTAATTTTTTTGGTAATGTCTGACATACTACAACCACTGGTACTACTATTACTACTGTTACTATTTAAATAAAAGAGTTGGTACACTTCCGGTATAAAACGGCCGTAAAAAATGAATATAACCTTCAATTTCTTAATTAGAGCCTCTTCCTTAGTAAAACTACCAAGTTTGATACATTTTTATTAATTAATATAGGTTATATAGAAGGGGGCATTTTATGTAGGACATATTGTACATATTGATTATAAAGTGATTAGTGTAGTGACTATAATTACATCTGTAATGTTTTCGCAAGTACTGATTTGGAATTATGCCTTACTAGACAATCTTCAGTGCGAGTTTACAAGTTTAGACAATTTTTGCTACTTATAGCTGCCGGCCGGGCCGTATGAAACTGTGATGTTAGAGAACCCTCTAGATCCTAAAGAAAATAATCCTCTAGATAGCAAATGTCTCATGTAAAAGGAAATTGGCTCCAATAAAAACAAAATGAATTTCAGCTTTATATAACGTAAGCCGTTAAGTAGGATAGAATTATTTAACGAAAGAGACTACGTCCATCCGTTCAGGTACACGTGACGCATTATACGAAGGATAGTAATACATTAATGATACATTACAATATCTATTTCTATGTTATCACTTAATTTGAAATTGTAAACAGTTAATGTGTACTTTAAGTGTATTTTGTCGATAATCAAATCCAGCGAATTCTAGCCTAATGAATTGCATTGGGGATTGCAGCACAATTTTACCCATTTGCAATAGATGGATGTTAATTTCGTTTGATCTATAATAATTGCACTATCTCGTGAAATATGTGAGTTTGCGGGCATAGCATTTATCCAATAGATATTTATGAATTATTAGAGATAAGTTCGTAGTCCATTTATGCGAACTGGAACATATATAACTAAACATATTATAGATAGCTTGTCTAAATAGTAATAACATTTCCATGAGCTTTTATGAATAACTGCGATAGAAGATATGTACACTGTACATTGTTAAGTTCGTTGTTATTTAGATGCTATTTAGAACTTTATCTCGTCTACAAAATTGATTTGCAGTCCCCATTTCTATTTTCTTATCCTCTTTTTTTTTGCAAGGCATCAACATTACTTGTAATTATCTCTACTAATCTAGCACCTTCTCTTGCAAACTATACAAATTACTCTGCTTTTAATTTTACACAAAATACTACAATAACTTGTAGGGTTTAATCCCCTTGAGTCTTCTTATTTGGTTGGAGTTATCAAGGAGTTGGATGGCCTCGATACTCTTGTGTTGTAGAAGTCTTCCTTTCTGGCGTCTCGTACTGAAATCTATTCCAAGGTCTCGGTGGAGATCTTCATTTCTTATATACCAAGGTGCACTAACGATGTTTCGCAGTATTTTATTTTGAAAGATTTGTATCATTTTAATATTTGAATCTCTGGTACAACCCCAAACCTAAATGCCACAAGGGTTTCAATTTTTGCTTATACAAGAGGAGCTTATTATGTATCGACTAAGACTTATTATATGTCGACTAATTATATTTTACACCTGTTTCTTCTCTTTTTTTTATTACATAGGCTTTCCAGCGAAGTTGCGTATATAAGGCAAGACCGAGACATTTAGCTGTATTGGCATATAGGATTCGTCCATTAATACATATAGGAATATGTTCGATGTGTCTAATAGTGAATTTGATAGGAAATTCTTTTTCTTTATTTAATTTTAAATTTGTTAGAGAAAACAATAGAAAAAGGAAAGAACGTTTATATAGGATTTGTAGATTTAGAAAAAGCATTTGATAATGTAAGATGGGAAAAATGTCCGAGATACTAAAGAGCGCGAGAATGAAGTATAGAGATAGGAGAGTAGTACACAATCTATACAAAGAGTAAACTGCTGTTATAGAAGTAGAAGGGGAAAGAAGGGAAGTGGGTATTAGGAAAGGAGTAAGACAAGGATGTACGCCACCACTAAATTTTAATCTGTACATCGAAGAGGCGATTAATGTGGTAAAAGATAGAGTGGATTTCGGAATTAAAGTACAGGGACAGAAACTGAAAATGCTGAGATTCGCGGATGATATAGCAGTATTAGCATCTAGTAAGGAAGAATTAGAATCGGCATTGAACGAAATGGAGGCAGTGTTGACAGAGGAATACGGAATGAGGGTGAATAAAAACAAAACTAAAGTGTTAGTGTGCAGAGGGCGCGAGAGCAGAGCAAAAACGAAAGTACAAATTAATAATGAAAGATTGAAGGAAGTTAAAGATTTCACTTATTTAGGAAGTAAAATAAATTGGGATAGAAGAAGCGATAAAGATATAAAACAAAGAATAGAGCAGGGTCGAGTAGCTTTTAACAAAAAGAAAGCACTTTAATGCTCGGGGGTCATAAACTTAGAAACAAGAGATTCTTGAAAAGTATGTATGGAGCTCGGCACTATACGGTTGCGAAACCTGGACGGTAGGGGAGGCAATTAGGAAGAAATTAGAAGCTTTTTAGGTGTGGTGTTACCGAAGAATGACGAAAATACCGTGGACTGATAGGGTTAGAAATGAAGAAGTATTAGAGAAATTCGGCGAGAAAAGAAGTATGTGGAAAAACATAAAGAAGAGAAGAGATGGAATGGTAGGCCACTTGCTGAGACATGGGGGAATAGTCCTCGATATTTTGGAGGCAGAAATAGTAGTGAAGAAAGGCAGAGGTAGGCCTAGATTAGACTACTGTTCGCAAATAGTAAGGGATGCAGGTTGTAGCACAATTAGCGAAATGCGTAGGTTAGCACAAGATAGGAGAAGCTGAAGGTTAGCATCCAATCAGTCTTAGGACTGATGATCTCGATGATGAATTTAATTTTCCATTTCTTGGTCCAGTTTTAAAATTTATTAATGGCGTTTGGAAGTTTATTAGCTGTTTCTAAATCTATTTTGCCCATTGTTATTGTGACAGTATCGTCAGAAAAAATGGTTACAGTATTATTTCCTAGCTCTGGAAGATCACACGTATATAGAGGGTAGAGCACCCGGCCTAAGACACTGCCTTGTGGGACTACTGTTTTCATTTATTTAAGGACACAGTAGGCATTTTCTTAATTTATTCGAAAATGTCTTTATTCGAAAATACATAGCATTTCAAAATATCTGCATGTTGTTTAGGAAGAATAATTTTTAATTTATGACATAGTCCCTCATGCCAAACCTTCTCAAATGCTTGCGCTACGTCGAAGAATACGGCAGAGGAAACTCTTTTTTCTTCTAACGCATTCTTTATTATATTAGTGATTCTATGGACTTGATTGGTTGTACTCTTTTAAGTAGCAGTTTCTCAAAGAGCATGGATATGATATGTAATAAAAATATTGGTATATATGAAGAAATTACATACAGCATTTAACGAGTTTTGGTACCATCAGGATTTCTGCCAATTTCCATAGTTTAGATACGTACTTAACCTTGAACGCGGCATTGATTAGATTAGTCAGCTTAACGAGTGCTTTCCTTGGGAGATGCTTTAGTATTTCCCCTGTTATTAAGTCAAATTCAGGAGCCTTTGTCGAATCTGTGTTATGCTTGATTTCTTTCAGAACTTCATCTGGCAATATCAACTTGATATTTTCTTCTTCCTCATGAGGACCTTTTTCAGATATGTCTTCTTGTAGATTATTTATTTGAAATATATTGTCTAAGTGAGTTGCAAAACATTCAGTTTTCTCTTCACTATTTTTGGCCCAGTTTCTATCTGCCTTTTAAAATGGTGGTATCTGCATGATGGTTCCTTTTAATCCTTTTGTCGCTTTCCATAAATATTAATCCATATTACTATCGTTAGTAAGATCCGTTAAGTAGGAGGCAATAGTTTCGTCTTTTAATTCTTTAATTTCTTCGTGAGGTTATTAAATATAGTTTTGTCTTGTGGGGCTCTGGTTCGGAACCACTTCCTTCTTGCTTTTCATTTTTCTATAACTAATTTCCCAATTTCGTCCAGATAACTACATCCCTTTAGCCTTTTTCTAATTTCTATCGTGCATTCCCGTGCAGTTATTTGGATGTCTTTGGTGAATTTCTCCAACCCTGTTTCTAAGCAGTAGTAGTTTAAAACATATCCAGTCTGTATATTTACTAACCAGTATAGGATTTTTTTTGTATCACAGCTTGAGTCAGCATTAATGTTATCGTTGTATGATCAGAACATAAGTTGTGTTGTCCATTAATTCTATAAATAGTTCCACTTTATATGTACAGTTCAAAGATTTAAACATGTAGTGTTCACACTAGGACGATAAAAATAACTCAAAATAAAAGTAAATCAAAATGACTCGTTAGCTTTTTCAAATTATGAACCACCTCTCAGAAAAAGTAGCATACCTTTCTGTTTGTTATCTGTTACATCGGCTGAGCTTTTAAGCTCTAATTTATTTTGTATATACAGGCATAACGAGACGTGTCCAATTTTCCAGTTATCCTTTTTTGTGGTACTTTACGGAAGGCACGTTAAACACGTCGCATTCGGTTCATTAGTGTTAAATATTTATGTCAGCATTTCGCGTTGAAGGGTATCACCATAAAGCGATATTTCCATAATGAAATTTCGGGGAAACAATTTATTCCAAAAATTGATTTGCACCGTTTGCCTATTAGATACGATGTAATCAGACCTGCCAATAATGATTAAAGCCTGAAAATCGTTAGACGAACATGTCTATGGTTGGAGCCGATTGCGCAATGTTTTAATACAAATATATTGGTTTTTATTGTATTATATAACAAAAGGTTTAAGTTCATACCTTTCCCTAAAGTCTCAGGCTGTCAAAGCGAAGGTTACATATAAACTAAGGATAAATACTGCTCATCAAGAATAAGAAAAGGTGTGAGATTCTCTAGGTGTGCGTAGAAGAAAGAGTGAGGCGGAATTCAGAAGGAAAAGGATGCACTTTTAGGCCAGATCGAACTCTCAATTCAATTTAAAATTACCTCTATTCTTTGGACTGATGTTTGTATTACAGCATATTCAGGATTTATGTGATTTATTTTTATTTTATTTTATTTGGCGGGCTTCGTACCTGAAACAAAGTGCAGGGTAATAGAGCCACCTGCTCGCTTTCTTGGACCTACAAAACAGTTTTACTATTTCTTTGTTGACTAATTTTTATCTGCCCTGTTTCCCTATTACAGGACCTTGTATCTCTACAGTTCGGGTGAATTCTTACTTATTTCGTTATTTTTTATTTTTAGCTTTGGTTTAGATTCATTAGATGTATATACAGGAAAATCTCCTAAAAATCTGCTCGTGGGAGTACGATCGAACTTTGGTCTATCCTAGCATAAAATGACACCCTAACGCTGACGTCAGTGTGCCACTCTGGATCCCAGTACGAATGATATTATCGCAGTCATATCTATAGGAAAACACGATATATCGTCCATCCATGTAATGGTTACGACGCAGCGTACTACACTTTTATAGCTCCGCGTCGGATAACTGACCTCAGTGTTCATCACATTTCCAATAACAGAATTATGTTTGCTTCCAAGAATAGGACTAGAATCTGTAGAAAATGATTATTCCTAGAAGAAAGCATTTTAGTAGTTGACATAGCATAAATACAATGACGTTAATCTTAACTCACTAGACTGATGAAACTTGTGTGAATTATGGAATTTTTAATTATAGACATTATTGGCTGCTAAATATTTTATAATATCAAGTGCGGTTACAGACAGGACTAGATATTTGACTTTGAGAATATGTACGTACTTCATGCATCTAATGACGATTATCTGCTGACTAATATCAACAGTATTGCCTGTTTAATTTTTAGCTGAATGTGAGATTTGGGTCTTCTCAAAACAATGAAATCAAGAGCTACTTCGCTTTTCTCCTTCACAATTTCTAGGAAGAAATAACTTCTACGAGTACGATATGGATAGCATTATCGTTACTATACCGAAAAAGAGAGGAGCCAACAAATGCGAGAACTTTAGAATGATTAGCCTAACTTCCCATGCGTCAAAAATCTTAACCAGAATAGTGCAGAAGAGGATGGAAAATAGGGCGGAGGAAATACTAGGAGAAGACCAATTCGGGTTTAGGCGAAATAGGGGAACTCGCGAAGTTATTCTGGCGCTAAGAGTAATGTTAGAGAAAACAATAGAAAAAGGAAAGAACGCTTATATAGGATTTGTAGATTTAGAAAAAGCTTTTGATAATGTAAGATGGGAAAAAATGTTCGAGATACTAAAGAGCGCGGGAATGAAGTATAGAGATAAGAGAGCAGTACACAATAAATACAAAGAGCAAACTGCTGTTATAGAAGTAGAAGGGGAAAGAAGGGAGTAGGTATCAGGAAAGGAATAACACAAGAATGTACGCTATCACCACTAATTTTTAATCTGTACATCGAAGAGGCGATTAATGTGGTAAAAGATAGAGTGGATTTCGGGATTAAAGTACAGGGACAGAAACTAAAAATGCTGAGATTCGCGGATGATATAGCAGTATTAGCATCTAGTAAAGAGGAACTGGAATCAGCGTTGAACGAAATAGAGGCAGTGTTGACAGAGGAATGCGGAATGAGGGTGAATAAAAACAAAACTAAAGTGTTAGTGTGCAGAGGGCGCGAGAGCTGAGCAAAAACGAAAGTACAAATTAATAATGAAAGATTGGAGGAAGTTAAAGACTTCACTTATTTAGGAAGTAAAATAAATTGGGATGGAAGACGCGATAAAGATATAAAACAAAGAATAGCGCAGCGTCGAGTAGCTTTTAACAAAAAGAAAGCACTTTTAGGCTTGGGGGTAATAAACTTAGAAACAAGGAAGAGATTTTTGAAAACTTATGTATGGAGTACGGCACTATACGGTTGCGAAACCTGGACGGTAGGGGAAGCAAATAGGAAGAAATTAGAAGCTTTTAAGATGTGGTGTTACCGAAGAATGATGAAAATACCGTGGACTGATAGGGTTAGAAACGAAGAAGTATTAGAGAAAGTCGGCGAGAAAAGAAATATGTGGAAAAACATAAAGAAGAGAAGAGATGGAATGGTAGGCCACTTGCTGAGACATGGGGGAATAGTCCGCGATATTTTGGTGGCATAAATAGGAGTGAAGAAAGGCAGAGGTAGGCCTAGATTAGACTACTGCTCACAAATAGTAAGGGATGTAGGTTGTAGCACAATTATCGAAATGCGTAGGTTAGCACAAGATAGGAGAAGCTGGAGGTTAGCGTCCAACCAGTCTTAGGACTGATGACCACATGGTGGTGGTGGATATGGATAGACCTTTGTTACTTCTTGGCTAAATGCCATTTTATAGAAATGGCTAAGTTTTTTTTATGGAGACACTTCAAAACAGTTACAATATATAGCCTGTAATTGACTTTTTTCCAGAGGAATAGAACTTGATGTTGAATCTCCTTAAATATTTAATTATACGTCAACTTTTACATGGTCTTTTACGAAATGAGATTTTATTTGTAAAAGTTTAATATATCCAAATTCCCTGAACTATGCATACATTTTAGACACGATACCTTGTATTATACTTACTAGCCAAATTGGAACACTTTAGATTAAAAACAGTAGGAATTTTTTACAAGCAATTTATTCTAATAATTGACATGCACTATATTCTCGTTAAATATAACGTAATCGATCCTGACAATAATGAAAAGAGCCTATAATTTAATTTTTGTAGCAGGAGAGCAATATTTACATCGCAATTTTTCTAGTTCTTTTGAATTTTAATTCTTTGAAGTATGTCCTTCACATAGATACGAGTATATCCTCTATATTTAGTATAGATTTATCCTCAGTGAGTTCTAGGAAAATCGTGATGATATATTTGTTAAAAACACAGTTGGGCTATTTATAAAAACTGATATGTATTATATACTCTTATTTATTTTCATTTTTTTTATTTTTTAGGGGAGGTACCGACTGTGGAAATTATCACTTTTACTTAGTTGTATGAGATATAAGGAAACTCACTTGTGTCCATATACTATCTGTACAGGGACACAACTTTTAAACTGCCAACGAAAAATTAATATTTAACTGTAAAACGCTTATACTAATGACAAATATAAAATTGTACTTACTAATAAATTAAAATGTTAGGTTATTTAGATTTTATATTTTACTATTTTAAAGTTCATTAAAGATACCTACACGCTGAGGATTAGATTGGCAAAGAATATGGAGAGTACTTCCACTTCCTTATAAAGCTGTTTATTTCCTGAGGAAGTTTTACCTCTCTTAAATTAATATTTGGGCATTCAAGAAATAAATGCGCGACTGCCAGATTTGTACCACAAAATAATCAGATAGGAGCAGCTATCTCAGTAGCAGATAGCTGTAAGTTTGTAAGATATAGATACAAATCTCTAATCATCTGATTATATAATTATGTCGTCATATTCTTTATCTGATCATCTTGTTATATCGTCATATCGTTATATCATTACCCATTCAACTCGTCATTTTATACCGTCGCGACGTCTTGTTATTGAAATTATTGGTAGTATAGTGTCTTTCAATAGGGATGCTAGAAGTTTGCTAGATTATAGCGACCATTTTGTTAAATCAATATCTATATAATTCATTGTAAATCATTCAATAGTATATGGCAAATCATCGTGGGAGATTATAGCGTTCAGTAATGTATGCAAATTATCAAATTGTACTTTCAAAATTAGTGCTCCGTTCAAGAAACGTTCCGCAAATTACGTGATTCTTATCCTCGCCACAACCGTCCCGCTGAGTCGACTATTTGAGATTTGGTGGCCAAATTCGAGTTAACTGGTTTGATAAATAATCCGCCAACATCCGTACGTCACCGAAATGCAAGGTCTGCTGAAAATATCGCTGCTCTGCGTGAGAGTGTACGGGAAAACCAGTCGTTTACAAGAACTTGGCTTTCTGCTACTTCAACTTGGCGAATTCTGCATTGGGACTTGGGTCTGCATCCGTATAAAATCCAACTGACCCAGGAACTTAAAGTAAACGACCATAGACAACGTCGTGTGTTCGCTTATTGGGCTCTGGAATATTTCGAAGTTGACCCAAATTTCGCCTAAAAATCATCTTTAGCGTCGAGGCTCATTTTTGGATGAATGGATATGTAAACAAGCAAGATTGTCGGATTTAGGACGATATCAATCCACACGAGATACACCTGTACCAAATACATCCCGAGAAAGTTACTCTTTGGTGCGGATTTAGGTCTGGCGGAATAATTTGTCTGTACTTCTTCCAAAACGATACTACCATAACCGTCAACGACGAGCATTACAGATCGATGATAAGCAATTCCTTGTGGCTTAAACTGGATAATATAGACACCGACGACATGTGGTTCCAACAGGACGGCGCTATGTGTTACACAGTGCATGCTACGATGGACATTTTGCACGAGCAATTTGAGGGCATGGTTATCTCACGCAGCGACGATATGAACTGGCCACCGAGATTAACACCCTTTAGACTTCTTCCTTTGGGACTATCTTGCATCGCAGGTCTATGCGAATAAACCGCAAACAATTGATGCCCTCAAAGTCAACATAACGAACGCCATCCAGCAAATTCATCCAGATTTATACCACAAAGTCACCGAAAATTGGACCTCTTGAATATGTGCCACCAGACAGAGCCGCGGTGGACATTTGGATGATGTTATATCCCGCACTTAATGCCATAAAATATTCCTTGAAATAACAAAAATTGAGTTCATGAGTTCATATCTCATACACTACTTATTTTGTTTACATATAAAAATCGAACGTTCTTATTGAAAGACCCTTTATATTAATCATATTTTTGCTTGATAGTAGTGGGTTGCTCTTGGCTGGCAAGTAATTCATGAGAAGTAAAGGTCTTGTATAAAATTTAATTAAACTGTGGAATCCTCTGCGCAGCTCTTTCTCTTTTATTACATCGATAGTATGTATTAAAGAGATTTATACTTCTTGAATATGTATATGAACGCTGACATGTTGTAATTGTTTTCCACGAAATATTTCCTTCAAGAAACCTTTTCTTAGGTTTGGATATGATATAGAAATATCCCATGTAAGGATGAACATCACCACATTTCATATAGTTGTAAAGTTATATCAAATCCAGGCAAACGTTTAATACGAATATCAATCAACATTCCGATGTTCTATCCTTGAAAAGGTAGAACTGTGGAATGTATTCCCTGTGCCTTGTTCACTTTCCGTCCGTGGATAATAATCTTTTATGATTGCCGCTATAAAAACTTCCGAAATTCATCATATATACATAAAGGAATAACTTCCTTTTCCACATGAAAATTTATTTCCAGTTGGAGCTCCGGTTTTTATAAGAAGGCCGACGAACGAGTCTTACAGTTAGATATATTATTTTATATTCCTTTTTATGGTCTCCTTTTTATTGCGATCCTAGTTAGATGTAGATATTTGTAATCATCTGTACTGATAATGTGTGGGGGTAGGTCTGAACGTGACATTCGTGTACCTGACGTGATGGAAACTATATGTGAATATTTTGTATTAAAAAATAGAGCGAGCTTTAATTAGGTATGGATGTGCTGAATAATATATACAGAATGGAAATTTTACCTAAAGAATTCTATAGCCTACATAGCGTGGCGGTAATCTCTTGTAACATGTTGATAAATAATTGTTTTGAAAATCTTAAAAATATATTGACTGAAATTCAAATTTTATTTTTCCTAATTTCGTGTTTCAATTGTGACGTCAATATATTTTATATGCGACCTCATATATTTTTTAACAAGTTAAATCCGACAGTACCTCACATAGAAGTACCTATTCCATTTACCATATAGTACATAAGATAAAAGGGTGTCGTGGACGTGGTTAGCCTAGGCTACTAGACAGACTCCGCCTAGGCTACTGTAGCTAATCATGGAATTTGGCTGGGAATCACGCCACTTCCGTGATATCGTGATTCCCTAACGCGGATTTTCCTAAAAGGTGTATAAGCAACATGGATTGGACAAGTCTTGGTCTAGCAATTGTCCACCAATCCATTAGTACCAGGGTTCTGAGTGACCAGAGGATGACCCAGTTCAGCCGAACTAATAAACATCAGTGCAATGGACCCTGAATCTCTCATGTGACCGAGCTTCACATACATTGATCAGAAGAGGATTCGTAGTACACGAAACAATCGACTACCAAGAGATCCAGCGATTTTCATCAAATAATTCCCAGTTTCGAAAATAGAAACTACCACATAGGCAATACAGCCGCTCAGGAGTTACAGCGAAAGATACGATAATCGCATCGCGAGTCGGTGGTTGAGATCCAGTGCCGTGGATCGCCACCGGATGACAGGAATGAGTGCACTGTCGGAGAAGAGGACATGAGGTCACCAAGAGAAAGCATCCCAGTCGAAAGGAAACCGGTCCGTTCGAATTCTCCTAGGTTGTACCTGTCTGTCATGCTCGGTATTATGAGGAACGTTATCCAAGCACCGCGCGCAAGAAGAGTGTCCAGCGCCAGAGGAACGAAAGGAAAACAGTGGAAGTAGAAAGGTCAGCAACGAAATATAGAGACCTTTAGTGGCAGGAAGGGCGCTTGCCCACCGTAGGACCGAGCCGCCAACTACGAGGGGTCCAGGGAGGAGCCAAAGACGAACATTCAGGACCAGGTGCTAGAAGAAAGCAATCTGCCTCTACGCAGAGGAGCAGTGCAGAAACGAGGATTCTGGACGCGTCCCGATGGACGGCTACAGTCGAGACCACTCCTCTAAGGCGAGCCCTACCCTGGTGTGGGGTGATGGCCAGCAGGCGCATTCGGAACGGGTACGAGATTGCGACAGGTGCTTCCTATCAAAATATAAATTTTTGACGTTAAGTATTTTATTTTCAATATTTAAAACTTAAATAAAACTCGTTTGTGAGTGTAAAAGTTAAATTAATGTATACTTTCTCTTCTCCGCTCCGGTGTTATTCTTCTGTTAGTAGGTCAGGACCAGAGGTACAGGACCATTCCCTGATTGAGAACCCTATCCCTTACTCAGTATTTCACCTCCCTCGACTCCCCGACTTTCAGGAAAGTCAAGTTCTGCTTATTTAAGGTCCATGTCAACTTCCATATAGATCCCACGAGAACCTAGGGAATAAAGGTCACCAACGACACCAGCACAGCCCCAGTTGGGTGTACAAGGTCTAGATATTTTGGGAGGTGGCCAGGTATCCCGAAGGCACCGTTCGAGACATACTTGACCCAGGTACCGTTCAGCTCTAGGCACTGTTGTTAACACTGTAGCTTGGTGGTGCTTAAACCCAGGCGAGGACGTCACTCTCCGCCCGACTAGACTGCTTCTTAGTTCAGCACCTCACCAAATAGAGTCGAGAGGTATTTAAATGTTAATCAGCGACATTTTACCCACCGAGGAAGGTCTATAAGTATACCGTATCATGGTGTTTCCTTCTCTGCTGGATCATCGATAACCTTAAGCCACTCAATAAATACAAGGTCCTGCGATCCCAAGGGGGGTGTGGGGTTACTTAAAATCGTGGGGTATTTTAATAGTCCAAATGATTTAGATGATCTGAAGCAAGGAATTCGAATCGAAATGGAAAATAACAACCCAGGAATTATTTATTTAACGTTCAATTGAAAGTGTTGGCCAATGTCAGATTGGTAATGGAAGAACAACTTTAAAATTTCTAACAAAAATAAAGTCGTGTTTTTTTTATTTGTAAAAGCACCTTCTATCTTGTAAACAGTAACCAAAAACTCATTGAAAAACTTTAACAAAATGAATCTTTTTTGGGACTATAGACTCAAAAATACTGCTCAAATACAAAATCTAAAAAAAATTACACTTTAAGTAAATATTAAAAAAAATGGATGATGTTTTTCAAAAAATCATTATTAACAAAACTACGAATATTGTGCAAAACTTTAATACTAGACTGTATAAATCTCAGAATGTTTCAGAAATTACTACAGAAATCTGTAGTAATTTCTGAAACATCCCTTCATTTTTCAATGATTCTTAAGAAAATAAATATACCGGGCATCTGAACTAACATTGCCTGTAAACCTGTCTGAAAATTTTATATTTTAAGCCAAATGCTGTTTATATTATAATGGATTCATCAATGCAGTGTCAATCACCAATAAAGTCATTATCATCAATCAGCGCAAGAACCTATGAACACTAGAGACCATCCTTTATGGATATGCCTCACTATTTTTTAGATTTCTTAAATAAATAGTAAAATATGAGATATAACTGAAAGTTTCTATAGGATATCTCAGTTATATGGTATGTAGATGATAGTCGTTAAATATTGATGCCCTATCTTTGACACAACACAAATGGCTCGCATTTCAAATCCTATAGTTCCATCTGAGACACTCTATATAAAAGAAATCGAGTAAAATAAGACGCATATCTTTATGATGACTTAAATTATGCACCATATCTAAAGTAAACATACATATGTGATGCTGTCACATACAGAACAGTTTTTTCTTTCAAAGTGTGAAACATGATCAACCATATACAAGTCACAGTACTATTAGGACAGCTTCTATTTCGAATTACATACGTAATTGTTGTATCCCGTTGTGCTAGGGTTTCCTAGTTCTAGATCGAGATATTTTACAAAATGTTATGAGAAAAGAATAATTAACGCATATCGGCAATTTAACCCTTTTTAATACCTTGAAAGGAATATCCAGAAACAGGTAACTCTTATTTCGGAAATATTATTCTTCCATGCAGTTTCATGTTAATTTATAATAGGGTAGTAAGTATAGCATAACTTATTATTAGTCCTTATAGTTTTCATGGTATTGGCCAGTATACGAGTTGAATGATGGATGTAGATACCTCACGTCATCCCTTATAGGGTTATAAGAGCCGAGAATATATATGGCTCCCATTTTCTTGCCTTCCATCACCATACATGCATGTATCATTGTAGTGATTCACTTGTGACCCATATTTCACTAGATTTTAGTTTAACTGAGTTTAGCCGTGGATGTAATAGACAGATAATGTTTAGTCTTTTCAATTACAGAAGGATGTAATTGAAGAGAGATAACATGGGAAGTTATCTTTGAATAAATAAATTTCATTATCGTATTGACAATTTATTTTTAAGCATGCAAAACAATGAGTGAATGACATTTATATCTGCTGTCGTCCAATCGCTTGCCGCCTTTTCAATACGCCTCTTGTCCGATATTTTACTAAAATTGTTATCGGTTATTTTGTTCTAATGCTTAGGTATTTACATATTGATGATTTTATCTAATATTATTTTAATTTCGTTGCAGCTGACTTAATTTTTAAAGATACACCAACTGTACAGTACGTCACTGAGGGTTCGGATGGAAATTTGCGATGCGAAGTAAACAAAAAGGACGCTACTATCGTGTGGTATTTCGAAAATAATACCCCCATCAATAGTGAAGGTAACATATTATTTTGCATTAACATATTCGGAGGTGACACCCCTATTGTTATATTTTACAATCTTAAAATGCTGTTTAATATGCTCGCATTTTACACAATTTAATGATATTCTGATTTTTTCCCTGAGGATCATTCTAATAATTTAGAAACAAATTGTTTTTTAGTATTGTAAATATGTAATAAATAGTAAATAGTATTGTAAATATGTACCACTGAAAAATATTTAAATGTAAAAATATTTCATAATTACGTTCATAAATGAATTGTTTTATGACTGCTTTACATGTCTCTGTTATTTTTAAATTGTTTACATAATTATATTTAAAGAAACTTTGACAAATATGATTGATTATGAAATTTTAGAAGAAATATGTTTACCATACCGCACCTACAAAAGACCAGCAATACAACTGAGAGGACTTAGTTCTCTCATTCGAAGAGGGGACTTTAGTTCTTAGTTGGCCAACAAATATGAGAATTATCGTAAATTAGAAAAATGTTATGACAATTCATTTATTAGGAATTTAAGTTAGGACTACGACAGAAATGTCTTTTTAATATACAAAATATAACTAAATGTTTTCCTGAGGAATATATTTAACTGTTATATCGCATTTCTTTGAAAATCATTAAATTATCATATCATTTAATTATCTCAGTAATTTATCATCAATTACCATACGACAACAGTCACATGGGAAAAACAAAAAAAATAAAATAAACAATACTTTTCTATGTTCTATTGAAATATAAGTACACTTGGGGACGACCAGTCGACGCATCAGCATCTCCGCTCGCTCGATAGACTTTGCAATGCAAAGTGCTTATCTTATACTTATCGAAAGTAAATAAGTTCACAGACTTAAAATACGATGGTGGAGAAATAATACGTTTAGTTTGTGAGAGGTCTTCGTTGTACTCATAATACCGAGTAAAATACTTTTTTAAATAAAGAACGTTGCCATATTGAGGATACCCAGGCTGTTGTTTTAATCCCTTAATCCTTTGGTACTTCAAAGAAATTTGGGTTCTTTGTGGGTTACTCGTTGTGTGTTACTCGTTGTTGTAAAACACTGTTAAAATTATGAACTTATTTCTCTACGTTCTTCTTTTTTCAGGTTCAAAATATAAGGTGTTGGGCGATGGATTATTAATACGAAACGTCAGTCGAGAAGACGGCAGGAACTACATTTGCATGGGCATTCACCAAAGCAGCGGTTTGATGAAAAATTGCACCATAACAGTAGTAGTGCGACGTAAGGAATACTAATCAAATAATTCTGTACATTTAGGATTATAAAGCCGCGTGCAGACCAAGTTCGGGAACGGCTCGCGAACTGTTAGCGAACGACCAACGATCTAAGTAACGAGGTCACGTGGAATGAAGGAATTGTAAGAAGTTGTAAATGTAACCGTTCATTTATATCGGAATCTGTGGAATCCAAAAATACGTTATTATTTTTTTGGATTAAAATATAAGAAAAGACTAAAATATTAAACGTTTAAATGGTTTTCTCTTCTCGACCTATCTATTATAATAAAACTGGTACAGGCAATTATAACATCATCTTCACTCGACATGTTGCTAGGCAATCTATTTTGTATTCGAAGATATAAGCGACCACTCTCAAATCACCTGAGGTGATTGACATACTGCCTATGATATCGACGCTGAGCATGGCGAACTTTAACTGCTCTTGCATCGCTCTCAAACTGCTCACGAACAGTTAATTTTGGTCTGTACGCGCCATTAGTTATATATAATTTATTATCCTTTTATCATATTTTTATTCACTATCTATCTTGTGCTTCAGTACTACTAAAATAGGGTAAACTGCGAAAAAGAAGCTTTAAAAAGGTAGACATTTGGGCTAGCGATATCATTAAAACTACTGCCTATGAAATAACCTAAATTGAAATTTAGCTTCATGGATTTAATGGCACAGTAAAGATGACTTTTGGTAATTTGCAGGTTATTATCTTACGGTGTATATAAAATACTTCATCTTTTGGGAATACACAACTTATTGTGGACGGTCTAACTGTTTTATTTTCTTTATGACGTTATAACATTATGATGTTCCTTCTGAAGCTCTATTTTTACATATATACATAGCTAATGAGTCTATTATATAGTTAAGCTCAGTCAGTAGCGTATTCACGAGTTATATGAAGATCAAATACGGTGAAATCTTGTAAAGTATGAGTGAATAAGTGCATTGTTCGTCCCTTTTAGTTAAGGCCGTAATTTCTGAAGAACTAATCTTTTTAGTGAATAGGGACGATAATCTTCTAGATTGTGGATAATAGGCGAGAGGAAATGTATATATAACCAAATTCTTCTCAGTAATGATTTGTATAGTAAGAATGGATATTTTCATATAGTTATACAAATAATTAATAATAATAAAACGTTTATAACACAAAGTTTCCAAATGGTAAGTTTTATAAACTATCGTGAGATGGAGTTTTGTCTATATTCCAATCCATCTGTAAATTCCTTAAACATAAGGATAAAACAAATTAATCCAAAACAGCTATTCCCCCGACTATATGCTGTCGACGGGCCCTGGATTACATGGCGAAATTTGCGGTATTTTTGTTCTAACATAGAGCTAAAAATATAATGATTTGGATTGTTCGGAAATCACAAGGAAGATGCAAAGCGTCTTCTATCTCCGGATACCGCTAACTACAGACCGGCTTCGACCTATCTTGGGGCTCGTCAGTGTAGTGTAAGCGATTTATTTTTAGTTCTATGTTAGAACAAAAATACGGCAAATTTCGCCATGTAATCCAGCGCTCATCGACGGCATATAGCCGGGGGCATAGCAATTTTAGCTTAATTTGTTTTATCTTTAATATTTAAAGAACTTACAGATGGATTGACGTATAAACAAAACTCCATATCACGATAGTTTATAATAATAAAACGTCTTTATTCATACATTATAAGAAATGTGGTTAACAGAAAGAATAAATACAGTCTACAATACGAAATTCGCACCTTATATGGACATTTTCAAGGTAGCTAGAAAATTGATCATAATAAGTACAAGAAACACAAACAACACTATTCAGAAAGCTAATAAATATTACAAAATTAAATTATACATTTCTTTAATTTTATTTACAATTTTTTGTTTCATATAAAAATTATTCATTATATACTATATACAACAGTAAGTTAGTATTTAATACATTCTATTACTATTAGTATAAGAGCTGAAGTATTAGATAATAGCTTAAGTATTGATATCTTATCAAGGTATTTTAGGCAGTAACATATAAGTCGGAAATCGAGAAAGGAACCACCAAACCGCCAAGCGGTTATCAAAGTAGTTTCCGAATAGCAAAGCTATTACATAATCGCTCTAGGAAACAACTACTCCTCGGACTAAAGCCCCGCCAGGCATTGAATTATACCCAGAAGCGATCCTCGACCCCTTTCTGGTGTTTCTACACGATCAGATAAGGTTTCAAAAAATAAAACCCGCCACAGGTAGGATTCGACATTTGTCCCGGATCGGAACCGAACGACATACAGCTGTTTTCAACTTATTAGTTCTCATCAGTGCCGTACACGGTACGCCGATTCAGGACAATTGCCGAATGAACTCTATGGCATATACATCTTTATCGATACGATCTCTGCCAGTAACATATAAGTGGGAAATCGAGAAAGGAACCACCAAACCGCCAATCTGTTATCAAAGTAGTTCCCGAATAGCAAAGCTATTACATAATCGTTCTAGGAAACAACTACTCCTCGGGCTAAAGCCCCGCCAGGCATTGAATTATACCCAGAAGCGATCCTCGACCCGACTTATATGTTACTGACAGAGATCGTATCGATAAAGATGTATACGCCATGGAGTTCATTCGGCATTTGTCCTGAATCGGCGTATCATGTACGGCACTGATGAGAACTAATAAGTTCGAAACAGCTGTATGTCGTTCGGTTATGATCCGGGATAAATGTCGAATCCTAACTGTGGCGGGTTTTATTTTTGAAAAGGTATTTTAGGGAAAATAAAAAAAATATGATGCAGAGCGTTGTATAGTTTGGAGGCACTGTATATAGTATAGTAGGCACTGTATAGGCAAGCATTTATATGTAGCTGCTTTTTGGTGAGGTATACTTAAAAGGTTACCAGAGTTTGTAATAGAAATAACCGTTTACATTTTCAAATCACATCAGTTTCTTGCACTTTCCCGTAAATAAAATTTTCTGCGGTAAAGTGCACGTCCATTGCAGTCATAAACGTAAGTTTATAAGCCATTGCCATTTTGTTTATCTACAGTTATTTGGTCTATCTATATTTTTTCGAGACTAAGTACTTACAAAAAAAAAAAAATCAATATTTTAACTCAAGAAATAAAACGAGGTAAATGATGTACATTCTTTTGTAGTTCATTGCTGTCGTTCTCTGTAATCCGCAGGAATTTAGCAATTATTTTGATATCAACTTATGAGCCTCCATCTTTTACAACACTGACTGAACTATTCGAGATAGATCAACTATATGCGGTATTATTATAATCTAAATGAAATTTACTATCCGACTGCATAGAAGTTTGATCGTAGATTAAACATAGTGTTGATAACGCTATATCTTTAATTGTATTGAAATCATTAAAAAGAAAAAATTTACATTAAAAAATACGGATAAAACTATGTGGTCCTAAATACATAAGCTAATGTTGGTTACAAAATCTCCACAGAATAAAAACCAGATAAACATAACTGTAGCGAACATCATCATAATAATGTGTAGGAACCTAGATACAGGGTCCGCCAGGGAGGTATGGTGTTTTTGAGACGACTTTTATGCACGTATACGGGGAGCGAATGTTTTCAGGATGGCTGATATCTACTCGTTGCGGAATTCCATTCCAGTAGCCATGGAGCCGTGTGAGTCTTCCAAAACGGGATACCATTATGAAATGGATGAACAAATTTCAAATAAATCCTTGAAATCTGGGACTGCACGAGGAGGAAATCGAACTGCATAAACCCCGAACGAATGACTTTGCCACCCGTCTACAAGTATGTCTCGACAAGAATGGACGCCACCTAACTGATATGATTTTTCGCACATTTCGCACGATTTTTCGACTTATGTTATGTATTCTTCAATGGCAATACACGACTAATGTATAAAAACAATAAAATATTAAAATTCGTTCAAAAATAAGCTTGTGTCATTGTTTTCAAAAACACCATACTTCCCTCACGGACCCTGTAGAAATATCGGGCGATAAAAGGAAAATAAAGTAGATAATAGCGAGAATAGAAATAGGCAGATCAATATTTATGAGAAAGTTTTTCACTAGTCGGGCTGCCAATATAAGACTTTGATAAAGGATTCTGCGTTGTTACGTATTTTCCATGATCTTCTAAGATGTTGAAGTATGGATTCCCAAAAAGATTCACATGGACAAATTGCAAGATTTCGATATATAGTGCTACCGCAAAATGTGGCGTATACCCTGGACAAATAGGATCACTAATATGGAAGTTCCAAATAAAATGCAAAAAGAGTGTGAAATAATTAATAACTGAAACAAGAGAGAAACGAAAACTTCAATATCCTAGGCTTGAGAGGTTCCAAATACACATTTCCCCAATTGATAGTTGAGGGAAATTTGATAGACGCCATGTGTCCTGGCTCAAGAATCCAAGGAACTAGTTTGGTTATAACAATAGTCAACTACTCCGAGCTGCTGTCAATATAGCTGTTCGATAGCTGTGATGTTGACGAAGCTTCGATAGAAGCTGCACTAAAAAAGATATAACCGTGTGTGTTATAACGGCTAGATTACTCACTTTTTTTGATTTTATAGATGATTTCAACAAACGTATAAAAATAATGATCTACTACAGACAACTGGTATATTATTAACGTTATATTATAAGCACACAGAAGTTGAAAATATACACCATTTACTAACCACGCAAGGTTTATTAAACTTATTCGATATACTATTAATAAAGTTGATAAAGTTAATCGTTTATTGTCTTCTCTTTGTTCAGCGTTCATTCATATTTCATTCTCATACGTATAAAACAAAACGTATGCAATTTCAGAAGCGCTCCACGAAAAGAAATATTATACCGATTTCTCTGAATTCACAATTAGATTAAGTAGGTTTATCCTTCTCTCAGACATGAATACCAATTCTAAAAAAAAGCTTATATATCGTAGGAATGCGGGAAACGTGCACAGTGCGATTGAGAGAAAATATTGTAATGTGAGAAACGTAAATCAATTACCACTGTCATTTCAAGGAGCAATAACGCAACATAAATATTTTCTTCTCGTTATTATAAATGGAATATTAAAAATAATATATATATATATATATATATATATATATATATATATATATATATATATATATATATATATATATATATATATATATCATCATCATTAGGTCATCAGTCCTAGACTGGTTGGAAGCTAACCTCCAGCTTCTCCTATCTTGTGCTAACCTACGCATTTCGCTAATTGTGCTACAACCTACATCCCTTACTATTTGCGAGCAGTAATCTAATCTAGGCCTACCTCTTATATATATATATATATATATATATATATATATATATATATATATATATATATATATATATATATATATATATATATATATATATATATATATGTATATACGAATTTATATCGAATTTTAAACCTGATGTTTGACTTGCTCTCATATATTGATTTATTTTGTGACAGCGACGATTGGTTTAGGTCGTCCTTAACCCAGGATAAGAATTTACATCGATAGATTCTACATCATTTTAGGAGGAGTAGATATTTTATACCAAGAAATATAAATAAGTTTGTTTTTATGGGTAGAAATAGATAAAATAATATCATGTAGGCAAAACATGTAGGCTTTCACAATAAGTGCCCAGTGAGGTAGTTTCTATTATAACTTCAAATCAGGAACAACTTAGCTTGCTGTCGAACGAACCTAGACTGCTATGGACTATGCCTAGACCATATATATCTATATGGACTACTTCAGATCCACAAACCTTTAAATCATTTAAAATAGAGGAATTAGATAGATGCAAACTAATTGGTACCCTTCGAATAGCGAGTAGGTACATATTCAAATTAATTCGTCGAAAACTTATAGCAAATAACATGTCAGTAGAGAAAAACGTTGCTTTAAATCATCAGCGACTAATACCTAAAGAATTAAATCAATGAAGAATGAAGATTCGTATGAGCAAAAATATAGAACATGGTCACCACTTTCACCAATAGTAGCTAATTTATCTATGAACGCTTTTGAATAATATTATATATTGCAATAAGGCGATATAAAAATGCTAGTTTCTATATTTGGAAGATATATTCATATTACGGTACTATGGCTAATAATTTCCATATCTATTAGTCGAATATTTAAATAAAATATATTTCAAATTTGCGATTGAAGGTTTAATATTTAAAGCATAATTAAAATTAAACATACAGAAAGCGATAATCGTGGAGGATTATAACAGCGAGAGTGATTCGAGTAAATTGAGCAATGATTAAAAGTTCTTATACACCTCAAGAAAATAGAACTTGTGACGAAGGTTGTTAGAAAATTATTGAGCAATGGCCTATAAAGATTCCATATTATGTAAAAAATCATTGTTCAAGCAATAATTTAGAGTCGCTCATAGCAAATGGTGTGGAAAGACCTGAATCTTTTTTTCACATTTTGAATTTAGAGTAAAAGTTGGATAAAAAAACCATAAAAATATAAATATATAGCTCACACAAGGATTCTGATGTTTGTTGACTATCTAAAACGCATAGAAGGGCATAGCTTGGTTGTTAGCAATAATAGAAAAAAATTTGAATAGAATATCCCTAAATACACAATATTTTACCTCTTTCTTAATCAACATTCTCGCGCCAATTTTTTTCATCAAAAATCAACAACTACAGCTTGTAAAGAATACTTTGTGGTTTTTAAAACACTACTTAAATTTTCTGTACGCCCATTATTTCCCGAGTAATTACCAAAATCAAAACTGACTTTGAACGACGATAACTGGGAGAAAAATCACCGCACTAAACTTTTAGACCACTCAAATTAAAGAAGATAAAACTATTTGAAACAGTTTTCAAATAAAATCACTGAAAAAAAATTATTGAAGTCCGTGGACTTTTTGAAAGGCAAGCAAAAATTTGGATAACTTTCCGATGGTTTCCTTATGATTACTCAAAAACTGCTGATGATAAAAATTTTTAAACTGAACGCAATATCTGAAAACTAGAAACATGAAACTACAACATGCTTCTTTTAAAATTACTCTGCGACTATTTTTCTCCAAGTTACAGCCCTTTGAATATCATCTAAAATTTAGTATTTTTTTATATCCCTTAATTTTTGCGCCTAATGTATAAGAATTAGGGGACTTTAATATCAATTACTGGATTACATACTTCTGCACAGTAAGATGAATTTAAAGCTAAGGCTGACGACTATATCAAGGCCAGGATGAAATTACCTCATTACATGAAGCAATATCTATTAAATCACACTAAAACCGCCTAATTACTTAATTTTAAAAAAGCATTTAAACGTAATTTATACTTATATTCCTAGTTAATCAATTTCCATTGAAAAAAGTGTCGATATACATTTGTATCCTGAACAATAAATCGTTTATGTAATGGCATACTTTGATTTGGCTCATATACGTATTTAATACAATAACATTTCGTACAGAAAAGTATGTATTTTAGATGGACCGAAGGTTTACGCTGAAGAGGTAGTAGTTTACGGTTTTCCTAATCAAGAAGTGAATCTAACGTGCGAGGTAGAGGCTGAACCAAGTCCCGAATTCAGATGGTATGTTGTAGAAGACGACGAAGACCATAAAGTGATTGATGGCATATTCGACGTATCCAGCCATATATCTGTCCTTCAGGTGAGTCAAAATTATTCATTGTTATAGTTAGATTCAGAAGAGAAGCACCATATAATAGTGGTTGTTTTTTTAGAGTAAATGAACAAATTTTACGTTTATATATTTATAGAAACCTTACAATCTATACACCAAGTCAACCCAATGTCAATAAGTAAAATTGAACAGTTATCACTGTAAGTGACATTCAAGGATAATTTTAGGCCATCAACCAGAAAAGTTCTGGTTCTGAAGAAAAATGATTCTTTTGTAGAGTTACAGACAAGTCATTAATGAATAATGAATAATAGTAGCCTCAAATTCGAACTTTGAGGTACACCAAAACCAGCGATGAATGTTTTCGATTTACAACTATTATTCCAAACAAACAGTTGTCAGTCCGATAGGTACGACTGCTTTAATAGACCTTAATCACTACGAAATCCAAACAATTCCAATCTTGAAAGCAAAATGTTGTAATTCACCTTGTCAAATGGTTTAGAGACAAATTGCTTTGTCGGAACAAGTCCATGTTGCTATGGGGATCTAATATATTTAACATTTTGATCTTATCCAAGTGTAGCATGTAACACTGAAGATTACTAATGTGATAGGTCATTCAACTTGCTTTGTTAATTGATATCAAATTAAATGTAACAATAAAATAGTGACAATCATTACCAAAAATTATGTAGTATGATGACAATATAATTTTTATTTTATGTTTTAACTTCAGTGTTGTAGATTTCTTCAAAGAATAATTTTAATAGATAGGAACAGATCATTTGTTTAAAGTTTCTACCCTTAAGTAAGTGTAATAATAAGAATAATCTACATTAATTTGGTTGTACCTAATAATTAAAAATAAATCATAATGTGGATACGAGTGTAGAGACATAATAACGAATTAAATATTAACAACTTGATCAGATAACGTAAGTGCTACCACCGAACAGAAATTACAACTAGAAGGTTCACTCTCCGTCGGCACTTTTACCTTGCGCTTACAAAGGGCATGCGCCATGCAGCTGTTGAATGGCGGCCTTCTTGAGTATATGGGGGATACTTCGTACGATACTATACATGCGCCACGTGCTAGTTAGCTAATTATCGCCGGACGAAGTGGGGTAAGGAGGGAAACTTAGCGCGAGGAGCTAAAGTGAATCTTGTAGTTGTAACTCCTGTTAGGTGGTGTTACATAGCAGCCATTGTGACAACATATATATATATATATATATATATATATATATATATATATATATATATATATATATATATATATATATATATATATATATATATATATATATATATATATATATATTGTTTGAATCTAGATTTAGTGAAAGCAAATTATTAATAGTTTTAGTTATACATTATAGTATATGAAAACGACCATTCAAAGAATTTAATGCGTTATGATACCCTTGCGGTGTACGAGGGAATACCCAAAAGAAACCGAACTGATGTTGTGGTGGGTGAAGTTTTTGTAGTGCCGCGTTCTGCCGTAAGGAGCGTAAGTACTACTATTTCCGAGTCAGTAAGCCAGGCGTCGTCGCTATAGAGGGTTCCGTTCGGCTTGTTTGATTTCTTTTAGGGAGAGTTGTTTTGTATGGCTGATTCCCGTGAACAACGAGCGGCTGTATAGTTTTGTTTCTTGCTCGGAAAAACTGGCACAGAAACCCTTGAAATGTTGAATGAACAGTTTACTAGGATGTTATTGGGAAAACTTAAGTGTTTGAGTGGTTTTCCAGTTTCAAAAGAGGTGAAATGTCAATTGATGATAGACCTCGCTCTGGTCATCCTTTCACGGCTCGAACAGATAAAAATATTGAAAAATTCCGCGAAATCATCCTGAAAGATCGACGTCGGACCACTGACGAAGTTGTGGAGCAGTTTGAAGTGATTTGGAGTTCAGTTGACCTGATTTGTGGCAGTGGGGCGACTGGTTTTCCACCACGATAACGCCCCTGCTCACACAGCCCTGTTTGTGCCCCAATCTTAAATCAAAAATTGCATGACATCTCTACCCTATCCTCCCTATTCACCACACCTTGCCCCCTGCGATTTTTTATTTCCCCGAATGAAAAGAGACACGAAGGGAAAGTGTTTTGCGGACGGTGCTGGGGCGAAGAAAAAACGAGGGAGACGCTGTCGAGCATCAGAGAAGACGATTTAATAAATGTTTTGAACAATTAAATAAAAGATTAGACAAGTGTACTATAGTGCCGGTGGAAAGTACTTTGAAGGGGATTGAAGGTTTTTTATTTAAAAATTAATTAAACAAATTTAAAAAAGTAATTTCGGTTTCATTTGGTTATCCCCTCGTATGTTAGTATTTTATTGTATAAGGAAGGAGGAGATTTAGTGAGAGCCAAAATTTATGAAAATAGCACGCCGGATGCCTACAGCTTCTATCTTTCATCTTCTATTATAACATTTCTTCTAACAAAAGTCTAACGGCGAGATATCTAGGTGTACTTTCTAATAATGGTTTAGAGGTTCACTGAGTGCAGTGTGCAGAAAGTTTGGCGAAATATAAATATAGCCAAGCAAAATAACAAATAAAATTGTACCAGATTTTTCTAATAAAATGAGAATTACCCTGTGTGTTTCGCAAAGTGTAAATTGATGGTGGACATTTAAAGATCGCATAATTCAGATTAATGATCGTATACGAGGTTTAATAAACTTCAAATATTTGTTTTTTCTTTAGGTAAATCTCACTGAAGGTCAGAATACATCTGTCACTTATAAATGCGTAGCGTCAAATGAGTTTGGAGAGGAGGACGTTTATTTTGAAGTCCAAGAGATACCCGAACCGGGCCCTCCTACAAATCTTGACGTGACTGACATTACGTCAGACTCGATACAGCTAAACATAGGGCTACCCGAGGTATCAGAGGAGTTGAAAAGTGCCGGAGTGATCCCGAATGCTTTGAGGGTGGAGTACCGTAATCAGTCGTCAGAAGAGTGGATATCGCAGGAGTATACGATTACGAATTTATCTTCAGGTAGGTCAACGATGTTACAGTTGCTACAAAATGGTGGAAATCTAATACAATAATGTAAGACGATTCTCGTAGTTTAAATTAACAACAATTTAAACTACAACAAACATAATTATATTTAAACTGTAATTATTAAAGTGGGTGTTCTACAGCTCGTCAAGAATAGGAAAAAGTACGAGATTCTCTGTGTTGCGTAGAAGAAATTGTAAGGCAGAATTCAGAGGGAAAAGGATGCACTTTACGCCCAGTCAGATCGAACTGTGTATATTCACATTCGCTCCATATTCACTCTGCAAAGGTCTCACGACTGAGTAAAGACCAGGCTATTTACTACACACCTCGTGTGTATTAGTCCAATAGAGTAGTTTTGAGACTTGTTCCTATTCTTGACAACCTGTACTTGAATAAGTCCACTAGCTTAAATATGGGAATAGCTTGGGAACACCAGATATCATAACTGAAATGTTTAGAAAGAAACGTATGAAACCATGTGTATGGGTAAAGTTAAATATTACAGTATTGATTTACGCTTAATATAATAGTTTTAATTTGTGTTCAATATATTTGTATAAATCTACTGCACAATAAATAATTTGCTTTATAAATATTGTATATACAGGATGTCTCCTAAAAACGCCGCAAGCCATAACTCCGTTATTTATAATCTGATTTTAAAAAACAAAAAATCAAATGAAATGGCTCTAAATACACTCTAAAGTGAGCATACCGCAGTGCTTTTAAACTTTTTTTTAAAGCGATAGTCAACTTTTTTCCAAATGGCAACTTAGTTTTTTTTTATTTACTATTGCAGATTTCTTTTCTGAATCCAACGATGTATAACAAATGGACATTTGCTAATTTGTTTCTTTAGTTGTTTCGTGTTAAACTTTGTTGCACTTCGTTTAATGTATTTCGTGTTTAATGCTGTTTAACTTTGTTTAATGTAGTTTCGTGTTTATCTTTGCATGTATTTAATCAACTTGTTTTTAATTGATCTTCATGTAATGTTTCTTTTATAATTATATTCTAATTCTGTTCTGGGTTTTATTAGCGTTGTTGTATTTTTTTTTTGTTTTCCACGGCACAGATGATTAGTCAAAATACGTTTGTCATCAATTAAGCGACGGGGCGCCTGTTGCGGTATCGGCGAATATTTTTACCATTTTTCTGTGACAAATGTTTCACAAAAGTCCATTTTTTATAAATCGTTGGATTCAGAAAAGAAATCTGCACAATAATAAATAAAGAAAAACTATATTGCCATTTGAAAAAAATAAAGTTCACTATCGCTTTTCAAAAAAAAAAAAGTTTGAAAACACTGCGATATGCTCACTCTAGAGTGTATTTAGAGCCATTTGGTTTGATTTTTAATTTTTTAAACTCAGATTATAAATAACGGAGTTATGGCTTGCGGCGTTTTTTAGGAGACAGCCTGTATATATGTAGCACACTGGCATGAGTTGATATGTCGATATGGTACTCGTAAGCACTTAATGCCTAGATGTTAATTTAGATTAGAATGCGCAGGTGTTGAACTAATTACAAATAATATGGAACAAACGAAACTTAAATCTATATACGTAACTGGGTTCTCATGTCACCATGACGTTTGCCATTTACCGTTAATAAATTACTTGTCTGGTTTAAAAAAAAAATAGTCCAATTATTCCTTCAGACCACAATACATACCAAACAGTGATACGTTTTTAATGCACCTCTCATGGATCATTCGTGGTTTTTCTGAGCTCCAAATGTGGCAATTTTGCCCATTAATGAAGCCATCAAAATGAAAATGGACCTCGTCGCTGAAGATGATTTTGTTCACAAAATTCACTTCCTGTTGTTCAATGATCCAATTGATGAACTCTCTTCGCCGTGTATGACCTGTTGGTAGAAGTTGTTGAGCCAATTGGATTTACGAATACGATTAAAGGTGGCTGATTGTCCAATTGTTGTGCACGATGACGAATCCAGGTAATTGGACTCTCGGCCATACTCTCGCGAACTCCAGTGATGTTTTCTTCTAAACGACCACTACGAGCTTGTGTCGCGTGTTTCACATCAATAACTGAACCAGTCGTTTAAAATGTTTCGATTTTTCCTTTCACTGTTGATTAAACTCTTTACCGAGTGAAAAACGCAGTCTGACATCGTTACGCTGGATTGGCCGTCACAGTCGCCGGATGCAAACCCCGTCGAAGATGTGTGGACATACATTAAGCACAAGCTTCGTGGAAAACGCACGTATACTTTGAAAGAATTATTTCACGAGATTCGTCAGATTTGGAAATCCTTATTAACCCAATTGCATCTTTGTTCTACTCCAGTACAATGCATATATGTATTGAAAAATTTATTTAATATTTTTTTTATATTAACCCTGCTACGTTTCAAGAGGGACAATTTACCAAAATATCAATGTCTTAGCAGGCCTTTCCTTACTGATTTTTGTTTTATTTTATTGTTTGTACTTACCTAGGCTGTTTTTTGTTTTTGTCCAATTTTGTGCCATAAACTGGCCCCACTGTATATTTGTAAATTGACACGTTTTGCTAAATATCGTGTGTATCGTGCTTGTTTTTTATAAATGATCTCACATGATGAGTTCATCATGTGAGATCGACACGATCTTTGTAGTTTTCTGAATACCCAGAATAGTTTTCTGGGTACTAAATTGTTAAAGGAAAAGACTACGCCATAAGATGTTAGAATACTTGTTATAAGATAGTTATCTTGAATAGATAATTATCTATATTTTTCGTTTCAGTAAAAGTACTCCTCAAAGACCTCCAGAAGAACACCACCTACGAAATCCAAGTATCAACCAAGAACGATGGTGGCTTCAGTAATGTCATCTCAGTGCTTGCCACAACCTCAAGAGCGACCAGAGGTGTTCACACAGTATCGATTTTTAGTGTTTTATTAGTATGTTTATCAATTTTACTATCTTCAGAGATGCGAAAAGCTTAAGTATTTTATAGAGTTAGCTAGACGGAATAAAAAGTGTAACATAAATTATAAAAATATATGTATACCAGTTATGTGGCAATAAGTACTCATTTAAGAAAAACTTAAATCGCAGTAACGTGATTCATTTCATTTACATGAGCTATTACATTTTCGTGTTGAAAAACTCTCAAATAGTACTGAAATTTCTCAAGAATGGACAATTTTGCAATTCATTATACTTCATTGTCGTTGGACTATCAAAAATTATGAAACAACTTCGAAACAAAATTGCAATGTTAAAAACGACTAATTAAATTCACATTTTTTTTGTAGAAAAGCTCTTAAGAATTAACGGTTTTGAATATAATTCTGTGAACGATAATTCACAAAAGTATGGGATAATATGACATGCGACTGTCATCAATTCATCATTTTACGGAAAAAGTGTCATTGCCTATAGAAATTTATTATTTAAGACAATTATGTTTACGATTGTTTCGAGGTTAGATGAAGTTCAAACTCACAGCCAAATATCAGTTCATGGTTATATAAAGAACAAATCGAGTTTGACTAAAGCATAGCACCTATTTAGAAGGTCATATCAAGGTCATATAGATTTTATGTGTATGGTATAATATGGTATTGCTATTCTTAATATAATTTCAATTCGACGTACGAAAGAGATCAATTATTCATCGCCAATAATAAGTAGAAATAGTTTTACTGAATAGAATTATTATGCTCAATTTTGTATTGCCTCTAAATAACATTGAATAATTGTCTGAAAATCACTTATTGTTATTTATGAGTTGGAAATCTATAAGTTGATTTATTAATATATTTTAAAATAGGTACTTATATAAACTTTTTACTTCAAATGGACAAAGTTTGTAATAGAAGTACAAACGTTTATCGAAAAAATATATACGACAGGTTTACATAATTTTTAGTGGAAATTTATCAAAACTTAAAGTAACTCGAATTCATACAATAATTCATGTATATTTATTTATAGGAACTTTTACCTGCCGCACTAGTCATATCAGTTCAATGATTTTCAATAAAGAATAATGGTTATTAGTTTGCTTTCCGCATTTTACTTGAGTTATGATTAAACTCACACAGTATATACATCGCTTGTGATAAGTTATTGAACTACTGGTAGAATTTGTAAAGGTAAATCATTTGGGAAAAGTCCGTATTGTCACAAGAAACACTGAAAGATGTTAGTGAACATTTAACTGCTAGACACAAAGTGATGAAAATTTATATTTTCAGTTTTGGAAATAAAATTAGTGTTTAGTTAAAATATGTAGGAGATAAAAGGCGCTTCTGAAATTGAGAAACACTTTTCTTTTCCAACATAACCGAATTTTATAAGTTTAACACGGTTGATCAAGAAATCCCTAATATTGAGTACTGCTGTACTCTACCAATTCCCTCTAAAGTTTAAAGTAAAAAAGATTAATTTTTCTAAAAAGCGAGGAGGTTGCAATTTAAAAATTATTATAAAGACGTCACAACGCAAAAAAAATCTGAAAAAATACAATTTGTACGGCAATTTTTAGAAAATAAGTTTGATGAGAAAATGAGTTGATGTTTCACGGGTTTGCAATAAATCATTTAATAACGAAACTATCAGCGCTGTTCGAAACTCTATCACCATACTGTATAACTGAACTTGAAAAATATACGAGATGTCTTTGTAGTGAATACCATAAACAAAATATGGTGTAGGCAGTTTTCTACATTTTTAATAAAATTATCTGACCTTGAGGTTCTTTCTAATGGTATATATGGTATATTACATTTAAAGTTTTTGTCAAGTAACCAATTTACCATCAGCTTTTGTTAATAATCGCCCTCAAAACTTTATTCAGCTCACAAAATAGAGGTAAAAAATTATTAATACAAAATTATTAGTACTACTTTTTTAAATATATAACAAATGAAAAGGAAAAGCTAACATGTTTAAAGGGTTGTACGGCAGTGTTGTCAGCGATAATGAAGATGAAATAAGTAGTGATCACATATTTTGTCATCTCTTGTTGACTTCTTCTTTTATCTTCATTTTTAACACATGGATAACATAGACTGATTTAATTGTACCAGTGCTATTTATCGAAAACGTATAGCTGGTTCGTCTCAATGTGAAATAATTCGAGAACATTCTAAGTCTAGTTAAGATCGAGATCATTATTCAAACATTTATTGTATTATCTGTATTTTTTTAAAGCACTGTGTAACTGACGGCTTATAACGAATCATGATCTCGATGAAATTCACGAGCAAGGCAATATGCCAAAATGTAGATTTAATTATATATTATGTAAATTATGTAATTACTCAAACTCTAACACGAAAAATGTTTCTTCTGTGTTACCCTTTCCTTGTGTTTTCTGTATTCTCCTTATTTTGTGTTGTACATATTTATTATTCCACTATACATACTTCATTAATCTATGATGATGAATTATGCTTCTTATAATTTGTGTAGGAAAATCTTCATGCGAAACTTAATAATTGTTATAATGTACTTACATCAAAAGTACTTATAAATAAATTTAAGTTATTGCTATTTTTGAATTGAAATCAGAGGATATGAATGTGAGAACGTTTTTCTGAAGTCTTCTCAACTAACCAATATTCATGCTTTCAATTGTTAATATATGCGAATCGAGAACCTTAACTATAATTTAAGAATATACTTGAATGAAAATGAAATCTTATATTCTGTATATGTACATATATCTTAATTTTTTATAAAATTTCTTATAGGAACTACAGATTTTGTTTTATAAAAATTGTTGGTAACTGTAATAGTATGTGAGTTAGAGTTGTTTTAAAATTATTTATTAATTTTATGTAACTGTTGGTATTTTTTCATTGTTGAAAATAAATAATTTATATAATATCCTGTATTTCATTGTACCTATCTCCTTGTTAATGTTGTATTTTTCACGATCGCTTACAATTAAAGTAAAATTATATTTTACTCCATTTCTAGAAGTAGGACGTAAATGAGCAAAGGTTAAAATAAATGCGATATTTTTTTACAATACATTATATCATATCTACAATATTAGTAAATATCGATTTTGCAATTATTAGACCATCAAATAACAATAAATAGATCATACTCGAAATAAAAAATTATATTATTTATATTAAGTTAATTTACTAAAAATAATCACATTGTCAAGTTAGGTAATAACAAGCAATAATTGTTTTGTAATTTTGTCAATGCATTTCCAAAATTTTACCTCATCCGTACGTCATGTTTTCGATGGTACAATCTACCCTGTTTAGGGTAAATAGTACCCCAGTATAGTACCCTTTCGCAACATTTTCCCACATGACTTCCAAAATGACTTTTCAATACAGAAGGCTTTATAATGAGTTATATCAGCAGCAACACAAAACATTTATTTAACATTCTAATTAACCACTTTATTTGCTAAATTGTCACTTATTATTCCCGTTCAGGTATAACACTAAATTTGCGTTAGTAAGGTGACTAATGAACAAATGAGGATATTCTTTTCAAAAAATAAAACGACATACAGCTGTTTCGAACTTATTAGTTCTCATCAGTGCCGTACACGGTACGCCGATCCAGGACAAATACCGAATGAACTCTATGGGGTATACATCTTTATCGATCTCTGTCAGTAATATATAAGTCGGAAATCGAGAAAGGAACCACCAAACCGCCAAGCGGTTATCAAAGTAGTTCCCGAATAGCAAATATTACATAATCGCTCTAGGAAACAACTACTCCTCGGGCTAAAGCCCCATCAAGCATTGAATTATACCCAGAAGCGATCCTCGATCCCTTTCCCGTGTTTCTGCACGATCAGATACGGTTTCAAAAAATAAAACCCGCCACAGGTAGGTTATCTGTCCCGGATCGGAACTGAACGACATACAGCTGTTTCGAACTTATTAGTTCTCATCAGTGGCGTACACGGTACGCCGATCCAGGACAAATGCAGAATGAACTCTATGGGGTATACATCTTTATCGATACGATCTCTGTCAGTAACATATAAGTCGGAAATCGAAAAAAGAACCACCAAACCGCCAAGCGGTTATGAAAGTAGTTTCCGAATAGCAAAACTATTATATAACCGCTCTAGGAAACAACTACTCCTCAAGCTAAAGCCCCGCCAGGCATTGAATTATACCCAGATGTGGCGGGTTTTATTTTTTGAAACCTTATCTGATCGTGCAGAAACACGAGAAAGGGGTCGAGTATCGCTTCTGGGTATAATTCAATGCCTGGCGGGGCTTTAGCCCGTGGAGTAGTTGTTTTCTAGAGCGATTATGTAATAGCTTTGCTATTCGGGAACTACTTTGATAACCGCTTGGCGGTTTGGTGGTTCCTTTCTCGATTTCCGACTTATATGTTACTGAGGATATTCTTCTTTATGGAAACTAAAATGCCATTTATTGTAAAACCAGCTTCATTAGTAAATAAAACAGATGGCAGAATATTATTTTGAATATCTATTTCCAAGGACTAAACACAAACTTCTATTCGTGACGATGAATCATGTTCTTCTAATGCCTATACCCGTCAAATATGTAAGGATATAGAAGTTGCTTCAATAAGAATCTTCACACTAGTATATCCGAATTTTTTTTGAACAGGTATACGTTGAGTACTGATGCCTGAATCTATCTTAATATGTCAAACTCGCTAATCAACCTCAATAGTTTTAATACTGGAGTAGGTAGGAGTTAGTATAGTAATTGTCTGTCATTTCTGATGATATTTTTTTGAAATTACCTGGAATTCATTGCCTATTATATGGAGGATTAAAATATCTTGTGACATTTCAAACAATAATTTGAAACGTTGTTTTCTGTACCTACTTACAAAATTAATTAATGAACCTTAAATAGTAGTCGGCAGAAATTCGACGTGAAAAATTGTCGTTAATGAAAAGTAGTGACCAATACGAAAATATTTCAAGGGATACTTTTTATATACAATTCATAACAATGTTCTATCCATAAATTTAAGAAAAATATTAGTTAATAGGGTTGTATTTTTTTTAATTTAATTAAACGACACCGAGCTCCGCAAATGGTTGTTTGCGAGGCGTGATTTTTATAAAATATAGAATTTTATAGGGTATCAGTTGGAACTATAGGATTTGAAATGCGCGCCATTTGTGTTCTGTCAAATATAAGGCACCAATATTTAACGACGGTCATCTATAAACCGTAGGACGTCAACGTGCCGCGATTAACAGTTCAACAATAAATAGTTTGTGTACAACTGTTCTATGAAAGTGAGAGATCATTTACAGTTGCATTAAGAAACATTCTCACAAAATTAGGAGAAAATGAAGCGCTTACAGAGTTAATATTTAGTTAATAACAACCCAGATAAAGCCAAGCGCCAAATTAAAGTGAATAATATATTTTGCCACTATCCTTTTAAAAGCCATCCATTTAATATTGAAATAATGTCTTAGTTCGGCTATTGATAAATAGATGACGAGTTTGGACTGTTTCAGAAGAAGGTAAAGTTAAAAACTGTAGCAGTAATATTGTGCTTAGTTAGTGTTAATATTTATTATTGCGAAAACTAAACAACTGCAACTGTACAAAAAGCCATGGCGTGTTCAAGGTAAGTTTTTTAGAATACTTTTTGTCTGAATTTTGTCTGATTTTTTGTGTCTAATTGCATGCCTAGATAAGTGTATTTGTATAACAACTTATATTATGTTAAATATTGGTTAGAGTCGTAGTTGTAAATGGCGGTTTTTGAATGCATCCTTTTAAAAGGACGGTGACAAAATACGCGACTGAGTTATTTTTTTTTACAGTAATTACTGGAAACGACCACTGACACTGAATTAACTTTTAGTAAAGGTAGAAAACTTAGAAAAAATGAAGAAGTACTTCCAGACGAAATAATAATTTTCCCCCCGAAAAATAGCGAGTTAATATCTGACGAAGACAGTGGTGAGGATGACAATGTTTTACTACAAAATATTTCTGGGTCGCAACTTACAGTTCAAGCGGGGGTAAGATTACCTCAAACTGTTGAACCCACAGACGAGTTTGACAGTAAAGATGAACTTCCTTTGTCGTACCAAATAAGCAACGAAATGATTTTACATGGACAAAACACGATATAGTTTATGAATTACAGCCCTGGGATAAAATTTATGGTCCAAAACAAGCACGATCACCAGTAGAAACATTCTTTTTATTTTTTGACGATGAAGTGGTAAACTTGTTGGTTACAGTTACGAACTTGTACGCTACTACTCACAACCGTTATGGTGATGTTACGATTGATGAAATGCGGTATTTCATTGGAATTTTGGTACTTAGCAGATATAAACTCTGTTCCAAGACGTGAAATGTACTGGGAAAGTTCTTCTGATTTTCAACTTTCACTTGCACTTTTTAGACTTTCCAGGGAAGCCCACTCCTTTTCCAAGTCTGATGCAAAGGACCACCTAATAGTGTATAAGGAAAAACAATCTCGTTGCACATATTGTCACAAAAAATGTAATTTTGATTGTGAAAAATGCAATGTAGCTTTGCATCTTAAAGATCATTTTAAGGTATATCATTCGAAACAATAGTTTATGCTTTGTTTAAGAACAATTTTATATTAATAATTATAATTATTATTTTAACATTTTGCAGAACTGTCACTTGTGGATATATTTCTCGAATAAATAAATAATGTAAAAATTTTAGTATCCTTATTTTGCCAGCGTGCTTTTAAAAAAACACATTTTTTCGTAAAAACTGGAAATTTAATTTAGTTTTTGACCTTTAGTTCTTTATTTATAACAACAATAAACGCATTTTTCTTAACTTTTAGAGTTTCTTTAAAAAACATGTTTGTTGGCAAAATAGGGCATGTGGATTTTAAAAGTACAGTAACTTTATCTGGGTTAATCAAGAAATTTGAAGAGACAGATTCTGGTATTGATAAAGCAACATTAATACGTCATCGTCGTGGTCGGTCAGATGACCTGTTCTGAAAACAGAACTATTTGGACATACATATGTTTATTGGAACGTTTTTAACTTCTTGAAGTCTTCAATCACTCCTTCGTGTATATCTCACATGAAATACTCTATGTATAAAAAAATCAAAAGAAAAAAAAAACACAGATATGAAAAAAACATTTTATTTTGATATTATCTAAAGATACATTTAAATGTAATATCAAGAAAAAATAAATATAACGTATCTGTAGAATAATTGAAGTAAACGACTTGTCTCGTATTCTACAGCGCAGAGTAATCTTCAACTTTGGAATAAATATTTGCATTGTTTTCAAGGGACGCACACGACATACAGACATATCTGTCAAATCTGCCAAGTATACCTTTTCCATTGGCCAATTTCAATCATGCCCTCAAACACTCTCACAAAAATAAAATCGTCGTTGGTATATTACAAAGGGTGGAAAACTAATGTTTAGGTTGTGCATTACTGACACAGCATTGTTATACATCAGTCTAGACGATTAGAGTAACATTAAGTGTATACTTAGTTTAATATTTACAGTACATCGTCGCCTATGTGCTAATGCTCGTTCGAGTTGTGCAGGTCCTGCGTATTCGGTACCATCGACATCTCTATTTGGACGGGCTGCCTCGCGAGCTGCGTAGAGCCTCTCCGGAACGAGGTGGGGTCCAAGCTGGGTTTTCGACGACTCAGGTGTCGCTCCACCCACTTTAACATCGTGAGGACCGAATCGGTGGATGGAAGACGACGTTCCGCGGAAGTTTTCGTTATTTGGGATGAGGTTACCCTAAACGTCGCCGCCATACCCTTCAGAGCCTAGAAATAAACGTAAGCATGAAACAAACACAAATACAAAGCTGCCTTAGGGGGTCGGGAGACACACGGCCAGTAGACGGGGACGGCATCCATTCCCACTGGCATTATCTTGGCTTTACCCACTGCTTGGCTTGGCTTTATTTCCCACTGGCGTTATAACAATCTTATTACCGTGATATATGTAGGACATATACACAAACGAGAACATTGAGAGCTGGTTTGGAAGAAAACTATGATATCTCAAAAAACCTAGTTTTTCGGGTTTTTTTTAATAACCAACCAATCTTGAACCAACACAGTTAATTCAAGATTTATGTAGGAGACTCTTATAAGCGTAGATTTAGAAAATATTTATCTTAGTTTCGAAGAATGATATACCGGGTGACCACTGGGAACCGGACGATTTTGTTACACTGAACTATTACACAAAGAATTTGCAAGATAATAAGGAATTATTAACATGAGAATGAAGCGTACACAATGCCATTTACGATGTGTATCATGTGTGGAAGATTATGTCATCGAGATGGTGTCCATCACGTCGAATGCAGTTTTTCACCCTCTTCACGAAATCGTGCATAATACGCTCCAACATCGCTCGATTCATACTCATAATTTCCTCACGAATGGCATTCTTTAAGTAGATCAAATTCTGCAGTGTGTTAGCATATACCCTCTTCAAGTACCCTCATAGAAAAAAATCACAGATTGAAAGGTCTGGAGGCCTTGGGGGCCACGGCACATCCCCAAATCGTGAAATTAGTCTTCCTAGGAACATGTGCCGGGCAACATTCATTGATGCGTTAGAAGTATGTGCCGTGGCACCATCTTTCTGGAACCACACATTCCTTAGATTTATCCGTTTTCTGCGAAGTTCTGGCATACAAAAATTTTGGAGCATCTCAACGTAGCGGTTAGAGTTAACGGTGACGGTACGCCCGGCTTCTTCAAAAAAGTAGGGACCAATAATGCAAGTAGGGCAAATGCCACACCTCACTGTAACTTTTTCGGAATAAAGGGGTTGTTGATGGATAGTTCGTGGATTTTCAAGAGCCCAGTAACTGAAGTTCTGTTTATTATTATCTAAATGAAAATGAGCTTCGTCGCTCATTAGAAGCTGTAGACCTAAATTATCTTCCAAAATCACTTGCATTCTGGTAGCGATATCCTTACGAGTTTCAAGAGTCTCTTTCCTTTAACTGCTGAACAATCTGTAGTTTGTAGGGGTGGAATCTTAAGCCCTTATGCAAGATTTTCCTAACCGATTCGCGATGCAGGTTCAATGCCATTGCATGTTTTCGGGCGGACCGTGTAGGACTTCTGATGAGGGCCTCTCTCACTCGCTCGATGTTTTCAGGGGTTCTAACGGTCCTCTGTGGACCTTGTGACTTTCTCTTCATTATGCTGCCAGTTGTTCTCAAATTGTTGACCCGTCTTAGGATGGTGTTGCGAGACGGAAAAGCTCCCCGCCCATCAATATTGAAGTGAATGAGAAAAAGCCGCTGTGTAGTTATTACTGACTCGCCATTGCGAATAACGTATCGTAAGCAAACACGCGATGCACTGCTGTCCATTGCTCCATGGTTATTGAAATGGCACAACATCACGCAGGTGGTAACACCACATTTGCCCCACTCCAACTGCGCTAAGCTCCACACTACGCGTTTTAAAAACATCTGGTTCCCGGTGGTCACCCTGTACCTTTTTTGAATCACAGGTACCTCTTTATAGATGTGATATTTAAGTTTTTAAATTTGACTTCTTCCCACTGTATTTTTCAAGGTTAAACCAGTTAAGTGTCATGATAAAAGTATTTTTCTTCCTTCACAACAATATCTCAAATATGAAAAGTGTTGACTAAATTTCTGGAAAACTCAAAATAGGAGGAAACTTGTATGGTGCAAGGCATTATTAATCAGATAGAGGAAAACAATGTGGCCTAAAGTCTTATTATAAATATCCAAGACTATGAAAAGTATTTTTCTTCCTTCTACTCACACTCTCGCTCGCATATATTAAAAGTGGCCTATTACATAAAGTACATTCAAATGAAAAGGCTACGTCAGCCTTATATATATATATATATATATATATATATATATATATATATATATATATATATATATATATATATATATATATATATATATATGACAGGCTTTTTATCAAATTTACTCTAAATAAATGATGGGTTAGGATCACGCTTAAGTTCTTCTGCCGATAATAAATTATTGTCTTTTTTCAATATTGGAATAGGATGGGATGCAAAAGATGAGCAATAGCTAAGCCTAACTGACGAAGTGTAATGATAAAAACTGAAGATTTGGATGAATCCATGAAAGATTCCGACTGGAATCTCATTGAATCCTCGTCCACAGTAATCACACAAGCCAGTCTAATACGCTTAATTGCCTTTATAACGTACCGAATAAGTACCAGGAGAATGAAGAAGTACCAGGAATGTAATAGTATCCAAGAAGTATCAGGAATCTATTCAATATTCTATTTATGAGAGAAAGATAGAGATATATGGTTGTACAAGGTTTCACAAATTGGGAATAAAAAAGGATGCGTTAAAATTATTTGAGTATTCTTACTTAATTTGTATCCAATACCAAGCATAGTATGTTACACAGCAAAACTAATATAATATTACCTGCATAGCATCTTCATCCGTGGCATCGTCTCCAACATATATAATCCTAATTCTTTCACTCCAGTCGACGCCAAAGGCCGTCCTCAGGATATAAATGGAGGCTCTGCCTTTATTCCACTGGACTGGAGGCTTGGCCTCGATGGCGCAATGGGCTTTGCATGCGGCAAATCCGGCATTCTCGATCATTTGTACGGCGTCGTTTTCTAACGCGGGCCGGAGATGTACCGGAGTTTCCCTGAAGTGAAACGTCAAAAGGGCGCCTTTGTTTTCCACCCAAGCGCCGTCCCTGCACACCTTCTCCTGCAGCTGCCTCATGAGTTCCCCGACTTTGTCGTGGAACTCCGTGGGCATCGGATGGACGAACTTGGTGCCGTCCGGATGGAGAATCTCCAGGCCGTGGTTGCCGGCATATGTAATGCCTTCGATGCCCACCTAAAGTATGTTAGTGACTGAATATTGACCACTGAAAGTTATAATGTGACAACAGCTTACCATATCCTTGACGTTATTTACATTTCTTCCACTCACAATGGCTATATAACAGTCTGGAAGGTTCGAGAGTCTCTGAAGTACATTCTTTGTTTCTGCAGGGATAATCGCCAAATCGGGGTGTGGCGCTATCGGGGCCAAAGTGCCGTCATAATCCAGAAGAAGCGCTAATTTGTGTGTATTTCCGATATACCTGTAAAATGTAAGAAGCGGCATAAGAAGAAAGAACAAGGAGATATATTTCGCATAACAACTTTGACATGCCCACTACATAGATACATATATGAATCAAATGAACTAAGAAGAAACTTGTAACATGTAACTTCTCGTGTTTCTGCACGATCAGACAGGTTTCGGAGAAAGAAAACCCGCCACGGATAGGATTTCCTACCCATGTGGCGGGTTTTCTTTTTCTGAAACCTGTATGATCGTGCAGTAGCACGAGAAAGGGATCGAGGATCGTTGTTAGGTGTAATCCAATGCCTGGCGGGGCTTTATTCTGAGGAGTAGTTGTTACCTATAGCGATTATATAATAGCCTTGCTATTAGGGAACTACTTTGATAACCGCTTTGCGGTTTTGTAGTTCTTTTCTTGATTTCGGACTTATAAGTTGCTGATTAAATTATTGTTGGATTATTTTTACAATCATCTAATGTATATCTTGTACTATTACCTAGACGTTGGCTATTTTCCAAATATGGGGAAGCTGTTTTTAGTTAAACTGCTTTCCACAAATAGTGATCCTCAAAATTATATATATTTATGAATACTATACAATAATTATATATAATCTTAAATTTATTATTAAGCAATTAAAACTAAAGTTCATCATTATGTAACTGATATTAGTTACAATTTTCCTAATATAGTAGATAACATAAGTGCTTCAGAAAGTTAATTAATACTCTATCTAGTATCACTTGACTTTTACAAATCCCTGACAATTCGGAGGAATACCTCAAGGGTCAGCTCTGGATTCACTTAATTTTTTAATTTATACAGTGGATGTATAATTTTGTATAAATTTTATAGACAGCCATACTGATAAAACTTTTGATACGATTCAAAAGATGGAAAATTGTACTCAAAAACCGATTTTATTTATAAAACACTCGAGGGAGTAGATAAAATATGCACTTACTTTGCTAAGTACTCGTCAAAGTCATCTAGTGTCACAGCAGGCATTGTTATGGACCCGATATCGTCATGGTCTTCTTGCGTCACCAGAGAACCCATCGCCGCTAGGAACGACTTCGTCCAATAGTTGACATCATTAAGCTTCTCGCGTCGCCTTAGGTAATTCATACGCAGTATTCTCTCGTCTTCGGGCATGGTTAGAGCCCTGTGGATGACCTCGGAGGCATCGTCAATTTCGTAAGGATTGGAGATCAAAGCTTCGTGCATGGTCTCGCCGGCACCAGCAAAGGGAGAAACTATAAGTACTCCTGGGGGAATGTTTATCTGACACGCCACGAATTCCTTCGCAACTAAGTTCATACCGTCGCGTAGAGGAGTGACTAAACCTACTGCAGCATCGCGGTAGAAAGCCGCCAACTCATCCTGGCTGACGCAGCCGTAGATATACCTGATGGGTGACCAGTTGGGCGTCGTGAATCTGCCGTTAATTCTACCGACTAGTTGGTCCATCTCCTCCTTTAGTTCCTGGTACTCCTTCACGTCTGTCCGCGATGGGACCGCTACTTGCAACATGGAGACCTTTCCGATATGCTCTGGGTGGTTCTCTAATAGCTTCTCGAACGCTCTAAGTCTGTGTACTAAGCCCTTGGTGTAGTCCAATCTATCGACGCCCAGAACAATCTTTTGACTTGTGGATAGAACTCTCGGGGCCTTCTCAGCTAATTCAACGAATCTTTCGAAGGGTATTCCGATGGGCAAAGGACGTACACGGACTGTTCGTCCACCGTGTTCAACCAGGAGGTTCTTTCTGTCCACACGACAACCCAGGTTTCTCTGGCAGCAGTCTACGAAGTTTAAGCAGTAATCTGCTATGTGGAATCCGACCATGTCACAGCCGAGCACACCCTGTAGGATTTCGTCGGACCAGGGGAAGAGTCGGTAGATGTCCCACGGCGGAAAAGGAATGTGAAGAAAGAAACCTAATTTGCATGGGATACCTAGGTCCTCTGCCGCCTGGAAATAAGATACAAAAGTTGTTGAAATATCTAAGACCCAGTCTGAGCAATTTGTAGCTCTAAAACTATCAAAAAGAATCATAACAAGATTCTTTCTTGCGTCTTTTAAGACACGGTATATAATTATTTTGAATTATGTATTATGGACGATTTGTACTCTTTTGATAGAAGTGTAATACTTTAATTGATATTTAATTAGTAATAAGTACGATATCAGAGATCAGCAAAAATATTAAGATAAGGAAAAAAAAGAAAAATACCACAAGTTTATCCTCAGAACGTAACACTAAAATAGCTTATTTTCAAATCTAATCAGGACCAACCGTATTAAAAATGGTGGTGTAAAATTCAAAAATATTTCGTAAAACTTGTGGCAAAAGATTTTATGACTAAATCAACTTATACTAATAAATCCATATCAGAAGAATGTAGTAAGTATATACAAGGTGTGTTAAAATAAATAACGGTAATTTTTGTTTTTTGGAAAGAATTTTATTGATTCGTCTACATCAATGTTATTTATTCTCTTCAAAATAGTCCCCATTAAATATTATATACTTATGCCAGCGCGTCTTCCAATCCTCGAAACACTTCTGGAATTTGATCTTTGGAAAAGCACTTAGCTCTCCCAGCGATGCGCAATCTCATCTATGCTTGGAAGAGGATGGCTCTTTGATTGTGGGCGACTTCTCTGATTGTGATTCGGTGATCGTTCATAATCATTTATTTCACTTTTTTCACGATTTCATCGGTTGTTGGTGTGCTGGGGCGTCCAGGCCACCAGTCATCGTCAACGTCTTTACGGCCTTCTTGGAAACGCTTCCAAGCCTCCCTTCGGCCAAGAAGAATACCCCTCGTAAACCCTTGTTTTACTCATAGCAGGCTCATCAAAAGCAATATTTGACATTTCTAAAACATTGCTGCACTTTATTCCATTCTTGTAGAAAAATTTAATCCAGTCTCTGGTCTATTTTTTAAAGAAATAAATAATGGCCGATCGTACCAAAACACATGTAACCTTTTTGACAGCTGACAAAAGACTAAATATCTGATATGGCTAAAAATGTATAACTATTTTTCAGATATGTTTAACAACACAACAACGAAAAAATCGCGCAAAATTCCCATTATTTTTTAAACACACCTCGCATACAATATATATGCAAATAAAGAAGATGTAGTAAATAGGATGAATAAATCTAATACAAGAAACCATCAATCACGTTTGAAATAGATCTTTACCCAGACCATTATTTTATTTGATCACACATTCTTTTGTTAATAAAATTAAAAAATTATGATACTAATGACGGACAATAGGAAAATATTAACCGGGGTAACAAAGTTTCGTACAGTAGTCATAATTTCGTCACAATAAATTTTTGGGAAACTAAAAAATTTAGACTTTAGACACTTTGACTGACGCAAATATTTATTTCCTTTTTCTAATTTTTATTTAAGCTGTGAAGTCATCATAGTTTCTTCTTCATTTAAACCCCCTGTATATTTAACAAATGTGAAATTAAAGTTTACAGAATACTACTGTAAGAACAAAGACAGTATTTTATAAGAAAAATAAAAATAAAGAAAATACTAACTTATTTTTAACAGAAATTTTAAATTTGTTCAAAATCTTCTTCACTATCAACCTGTCACTGGGTGACATGCGTGTTAATACTTACTATTGAACATTAAATAGTTTCTAGTTTGATATTTTTATTGGTTCACATCTTCTAAATTATTCGACCTATTGAAATAGAATCCAACGTGGGGTAAATCAGATGAAATTTGTGATCATGATTCTCATCGCTCTATTTATCTATCAGGAAAATAATTATTGTCAACAAGCAGAATTTGGTTTCAATAAGCCGAAGCTCCCCTAATTCTTAATGTCCGGTAATTTCTTGGCGATACTTTCCCTGCCAGATGGATAAGATGACGAGGGCCAAGTGAATCACCATTAAGTTTATCTGATTTGACCACCTTGGATTTACTGCTGATCAGATTACTGTTAAAATGATTTATTACATTATATGTCTAGATGATTTTTAGAGATTCGGAATGGAAGTCAATGTGACTCATATTTTTTATGATTATTTTTGAGGGACGTAAACCAATCACTGTCAGTTTTTTTTTAATCCATACTACTAACTGCCCCTTAAATATGATGCACAGCATATTGAATAGGAACAAGAAAGAATTTGAATCAATAAATTAAATTGAATTAAATCAACATTTATTTTAACGTATAATATTTAGGTTTGAAAATATGACCTACTTGCCTTATTCCATCATTACATTTTCTCTGGCTTAAACATAGAAGTTCTACTTTTCACTAGGACTGTGTTTTCACTCGAATGGACTATTTTGTATAGTTTACTACAAACATGACGATATTTATTTTTCAGTTAACTTTGCTCTGGTATATGCTAAGGACGATTAAATATATAAACGTAAATATTGTGATTACGATGTATAATTTTAACGCAAAAATTATTTAACTTAGTAAATTGCAAAATGAATTAGTAGTAATATTGCAAAATGAATGTAGAGAACGTTTCGTATAACCTGCAGCTTTTCATTTACAGATTATGCTAATATACTTTAATCTATAGAAATCGGTCTAACTGAAACTAATTAGAATTAAATTCCAAATAAATTCTGTTTAAATTTTGGAATACAGATCATGTCATGTTATACTGGAACATACAACTGTGTCTCAAACAAAAATCCTAAAACAATTACGTTGTGCCCTTGACCTTGAGAATCTTGGCTGATGTGATAAAAGTTTCATTCATCGTTTATTATAGAGAGCCTGTTAAAAATAGAACAACCTTCTAGTTTCCAACATTAGAAAGGTTATTTATTAATAATATAGAGTTTATATCGCAGAGTTATAGAGGCCTAAACTAATGCATTTACTGGCAGTTTGTCCATTAATAATAATAATACACGATTTAACAAATACTAAAGCTTAATTAAGTGCGAGGAAAATATTTTATAGCGTATTTATTTACATATGTTACAAGTAGTAAAAGTAAGAGGGTTGTTTATTAGCGAATCAATTTGCGATATTACATCATTGTACAACATTGTACAAAGTGAGTTATTAAAATTAATATTTTTTAATATATAACAGAATTTTCGCTTAAAAAAAAGCAGACACAATAAGTGGAAATGCAAAAAAGTCCTACAATCCTATTAAAAGCATGATCTCAAAAATAAAAACGGCTTCGAAATTGGTAATTTGAGTCTGTAGCTTAAGCCGGCTTGTTCCGTTTTACGAAAAAACCGACAATTTCTTGTTAGAACGAAGTCGCTACCATATTCAGGAGGTCCATTTATGTTATTATATTCTGTGTGATTTGTGGTTGTCTAAATAAGTCTGAATTTCGAAATTGTTATTTTGAATCTGCATGTCACACGTTTTCTGATTTACAAGAAAACCGGCAATTTATCATTAAAACGGAGATTACTATCATAGTAATATCATAATAATTACTATTTTCAGTGTAATTTGCGTCGATTTTGAAGCTTTCGAATTTTCTATAAAATTATCTTCCTTGATTTCCTTGAATTTCTTGTATTGTAATTGTATTTTTTTCTAGAAATTTATTAAACCGATTAATTAGCCGTAGCCTGTGACCTCCACGGTCACCTGATTCAACACCACTAGATATTTATTTACTTTGATCTTTAAGAAAATCTATGTAAATCTATGTAAAACACAAGCTAAAATACGGTGGGTATTCAGGTAAGCCTGATGCCGCACCAGCAAAATTAGAGCTAGCGCTTCAAAAATATGGATTGTTGATCAATCGCGCGCTCTTATAGACGTTCCTGCAACGATGTCATTGGCATAGTATTGTGGGATGGTGGAGTAAGCCCGAGTGGTAAATGATGCAAATGCTAACGAGGAACGTTTGTATATGTGACCTTTCCCTGCGCGGCCTAAGGCTTCAAGAGAGGACTATATGTATCCAAAGTATTGTATATGTTTAATTGTGTTTTGATTTTTATTACGAATTTCGTAGCATAAATTTAAGACGAAAAATACAAAAATAAGGTGCTCCAGCTACAACAAGCCCAGAACGATTACAACACTCTTTAACACTCTTTATTTATAATTACTTATAATTAGTTGCATGAAATCTAAATGATAGCCAATAAGCATTACCTGTCTTATCCAGTTAGCAGCTAACATAAGGTGATAGTCGTGCACCCAAATGAGAGGTACTTCATTTGGGATCTTAGGCAGTGATTTCAAAGCTCTAATAGTACAGTTCGCGAATTCCTTATTCGCCTTTACGTAAGATTTCCAATGTTCACCCTTGAAGGTAGCTCTGTCGGGCATCGAGTGGAATAATGGCCAGAAGGTGGCGTTGCAGCAGCCATTGTAGTATGAGTCAAAGATTACTGGATCTATCCGCACCGCAACTACCTGAAATGGTAAAATATTTTAAATTTTTGCGTCATACCGAAGTCTATTTCATGCTAGTTTTGATATTAATAGGTATGCAGATACATTTTGATTTCAAAGGCAACCTCAACTTTTGAATACTAGGCATTTAAACATTGGATCAATACAGTAATATGACACAATTTATTTTACAGTTTTTATTATAATTAGTTTTACCAATAACCCAGATTATCTTCACAAACTGTTTCCCTTTCTAGACCTGGTTTGGGTTAAACACTTCTAAAATTTTTATACAATTGTCTGTACTATTCATTTCATCGCTATTTGTCAAATAAAAAACTCTCTTATCTTGCCGATAAACGGAACAGTCTACCTGAGCCTAGCCATAAAAACAAGCCACGTATGTTTTGAGACATTTTATTTGGCAAATAGCGATGAAATAAACTATACTTATCATATTTACATTCATATTATGCTCTTGAAAGATTATACAAACGAAAGCACAATCAATAAACGAAGTAGGTATTTTTTATCATAGTAAATTTATTAGTGACATTTTTTTCAAATAAATAAGACCATGTAATTATATTATAACTCTTAATTTTTCGTAAATCAATTTAATTTTGAAATATACTTAATAGCTACTTCACTAACTTAATAGTTAACTAGCTATTTCATTAAGTTAATAGTAAATATTGCTAATTTTATATTCATCAACTTTTAAAATAACTAGTTTTATAATATAGGTGTTTACCTTCTAAAAAATAAATATTTACTATTTATTTAGTATCTATAAACACAAATTTAAAGAAGAGAAAGCAAATATTTAATCATTAAACATTTTTCTTGTAAATTACTACTTGTGATTTTTTATAAAACAAGAAATTATACTTAATAGTTGAGATATGGGAAGTAAAATTTCATTTATATTTATTAATATATATATATATATATATATATATATATATATATATATATATATATATATATATATATATATATATATATCTTTATACATAGTGTTTATTTCAATTTGTAGTGAAAACGTCAATAAAACTGTTATATAAACAAGTTCCTATCGTTTATCAGTATATCACTTATAAACAGTAATAAACCCCTTGTATATTTAACGCTTTATTTACTGCACGGGTTTGATTATTTCCAAATTATTTTGAGTACAAATTGTTATGGCTATGAAGTGTTTATTTTGATATTATCCTTGTAATTTTGCGATATCTAAATTGAGGATATTCATTGGAATCAAGTTTGACTTCTTTTTATATTTCTGATTATGAGAATTATATTATGTTAATTAGAAAAAAAAATTGCTCCACAGAACGCTGTGAAGATAATGGAAAACAGGGTGAAGACGTCGGAAAAGCTGACAGTACCACTGAATCCTAGTCATGTTGTATATAGTACAAACAGACGTACAAGTAGGAAATGATCAATTATGCATATGCGGAAATGAGTAATCATATTGAAAATGTTCTAGTGAATACTACGACAGCCAAAACCAATACTATACAATAAAATATATTTATTTACATTATCTGACTAGAAGATTTTTTACAAGCGCATACAACTTATTACATCTCTGTCTGCCGGTATACAAAACAATTACTTAAAATATATACATAGCAATTATCGACCAGCTTCGACTTTGTCGGTTAGCACAAGATAGGAGAAGCTGGAGGTTAGCGTCCAACCAGTCTTAGGACTGATGACCTAATGATGAATGATGATGATCGACTTTGTCGTTGCTGAATTCAGGGCTATCAACGCCGCCCTGCTATCCGAGCAGATACATACCCTCTCCTGGGTCCGATTTTGGTCGGCTCCCAGAACACCGTATGTAATTGCAACTAACTCGTCCTGGAGTGCGGTAGTGTATTTACCCAGGGGGAAGGTCTTACCTATCCCATCGCGTCGCCTATACACCCCCGCGCCCGCTCTGTTCTCCCTCTTGGCTCCATCCGTGTACCAGATGTCTCCATTGAGCGGTAATCCAGCTCGACCCTCTATCCAGTCGGTCTTACTGGTGAGGGTGATCTTATATTTCTTATCAAACAGGAAGTGGACACCCGTACTGTCAGAGGGCATCCACAGGAGCCTCTCCTCAGCTAGCTCTCTTGAGAGTCTATTCAGGTCCCCTACTTTCCTGTTCATGTTTCCCACCCTGTGCATTGCCTTTGCAACTTCCGCTTTCAGGTGGTATTCCCGTCAGTATCCCCATCGCCTCAATCGGTGTCGATCTTGAGGCTCCGATTATACTTCTTAGAATCAATCCTCTTAGTTTGTTAAGTCGGTTGACTTCCGACTTTAGACGGGCTCTCTCCCACCAGACCAGTGCTCCATAAGTCAGTCTGGGTTTGAGAATTGCCTCATACATCCATTTCATGGTCTCCGGTTTCAAGCTTCAGCTATTACCAATGGCCCTTCTCACTTGCCAAAGTGTTGCTGTGATCTTGGAACATATATGACTTAGATGTTTTTCCCATGAGTTTCCCGTCCAGGATTACTCCTAAGTATTTCACTTCGCTATTATAGCTTAGTTCTTGATCACCCAGTTTCAGCGGACATGTCCTGTTCCACTTATATTTCTTGGTGAAAACCATCACCTCAGTTTTAGGGGGATTGACTGAGAGTCCCTTATCCCTGCACCAATTCCCAACCTTGTTTAATGCTCCCTGCATTATATCAAGAATCGGCTCCAGGAAAGGACTCTTCGTTATTATTACTAAGTCATCAGCATAGCCAATTAGTTGGTAATCCTTTAATCTTTCAAGCAGCTCATTCACTACCAGGCACCATAGAAGGGGGGACAATACCCCTCCTTGAGGACAGCCCGAGTCCACCCGGCTCTTGATGGTTGTCTTGCCTTTGTTGGCAATAAGCTGTCTGTTTCCCCACATATGGTCTATCCATTCAGCGATTATTCTGGGGATATAGCATCTACCTAGTGCTCCGCTAATCACCCCCCTGGAAGTAAAGTTGAAGGCTCCTTCAATATCAAGGAAGGTGCCGACAACGTATCCTCCGGAGTCCAGTTGTGCTCGTATCAATGACATAACCTTATCCAGAGCTGTGTCTGTTGACTTACCAGCTTGATAAGCGTGCTGGCTCCCTGGAAGCGGTCTCTCTATTAAGACAATATCCCGAAGGTACCTGTCAACTAATCGTTCGGCCGTCTTTAGTAAAAATGAAGCGAGGCTAATCGGTCGAAAGTCCTTAGGGGACGTGTAACCGACTTTATCCGGTATAAAAACAATCCTTGTGCCTAGCCACACATCCGGGACCTTCTTCAGTGCCAAGCTGGCCCTGATGATCCTTATAAGTGGACCAAGGATTATATCTTCTGCTTTCTGCAGAAGTACCGGGTAAATGACGATGAATGCTTTTGACAAATTAAATAGAATTTCCTTTTTTTGTGTCAACAATACACTAAACACTTTCCAAAGAGTGTTTTGGAAAATATTGCCTACCACCAATTGGAATACCAATAGTAGATGATGTTACTTGCAACTTTCATACAGACAGCATAACAGTTGCTTGTCATTTATGTTACCAATTTGTGTATAAGGATCACATAAATAAAACCATCAGTTGCAATAATTGCCCGTATGTTAGCTTTTAAATTTTGAATTTTTTAAATATTATTTTGACAATATTTCCTTTATACATTAGACTGCCCTTTCTTAGTTTCCACTTAGTTTTCTTACATGTTCCCATTTCGTTAGATTTTCCATATCCTACGAAATATACGCCATCTTTAGTTATAGTTCAATTATTTATTTTAAATGTCTTTTAAGATATTATATGATTATATATTTAATTTTTTACTGCTCATTAATCATTGCTTTCACAAATAGATTAAATTGTTTTTGTAAAGTTGTCGGTTTTTTTTTCAGCAACCGTCGTTTTTTACACGCGATAATTTGTGATAATTTCTATCATAAATTAATTTATAAACATTCTCGTTTGAAGATATAAAGCAACTCTAAAGATAACCTCTACGTATCTTGATGTGCTACTCTGTACCATTTCTATAAAACAATGACATGATGATGTATTTCATATATCATAAAAACATATATACGTTAAGTAATATATGTATATGAGGTTAGTCACCTTGTCCAACGTCCAGTATCATACTTGTTTTGAAGCTGATGTGTCGATTGTCGGTGTATTGTTTTGTAATACGCGCTTAATTCAAAAATATTGACAATAAATTTATTCTGATAAAAATTGATCTGGATAATGCTAACCACGAATGACGTTTCCGTATCCTATAAAATATAAACAAATATAATAGTTCCAAATATAGTAATTGTGTTGAGAGCCGCGTCACAATGCAATTAACCTCTTTCTATATTTTAAATTGTACAACGATAAATAGTGACACTATATTATACAGTGTGTCCCCGAATGTGCTACCGCACTCTTATAAACTGATTTGTTTATTTTTCGAGAAAAAAACATGCTGTATCAAAAGTTTTGCTTTCTGTGTGCAAAGTTTTCTTGACAACATTACTTAACAAAATTATTTAAAAACTGAAAGGGTGATTAAATACGGGGCTTAGTTAAAAGACGATAATAATCATATTTTCCAAAAAAGAGACTATTAGATTATTTCTCACGGGGATATGTCAAGCAGAAAGCCTGTCAATGATTTTGACGAGGACATTGACTTACTAAAACAATAAAATAGGGAAGATGTTGTCACCATAAGCGAAGAAATTATCGCGTCTTTATGCGGGGAATTTAGAAAAAGGTTAGGAAAAAGTGTTTTACTTGAAGGACTTCAAGTTTAATAGTTCTTGCTTTGACTGTGTAAACTGATGTAGGTCTAATTCAAATTCTAGTTTATTATTTTTTACTTGTTCGTGTTTCTTGTGCCTTGAGAAAATTCGTTAAATCATTTAAATAAGTAAAGCAAGAATTGAAGATCATTTCTGTCTTATTGTCCTTTTTTGAATACACCCTGGATTTAAGCACCGATTTAGTCTTTAAACAATTTTGTTGAATAATATTTTCAATAAAAATAAAATACAAAGGTACTTTGCTTAAAGAAAATTAAATACATTTATAATTGCTGAACACAATGTATATTTAATCATAAATATGGCAACTGTTCGTGATTTTCCAGAATAAGAAAAGCTTCATAAATAATGAATTTTTTTCGATAAAATAACAATAAGAAAAGTTACAAATCTGTACAGAGTACACCATCCAGGGCACATTTTATAATCGCCTGGAATATTGGCAGAAAAAATACTTCTTAAGAATACTAAATTTCACGTTTAAAAAAGCACTACCAAGGGAGAATTTTTATTTAAAAGAACGTTAAAACCTATTTTAGTTTAGTTTGTGATAGTCGATGATTCCATATTGCGATGGACGACCATTGAAAATTGAAGGCTCCTTAGAGTTTATTTTTTGTTCGGAACATCTCTGGAGAAATTAAGCCTTTTTTATTTATATTTATTTGAGAGATGATGAAAATCCTTCAATTTTTTATTGTGCAAACGCAAACTTGATCAATATCAAAACATTCCACATGCGCCAACAATTTTCTGTTGAAGTTTTTGTGTACACAAGCATCAATGTCTATAAATCGGCACTTTAGGATCAATTTCTGATATTTATTTAACAGAATATTCCTCTAGCATAATAAAGGGTGGTCCAACCATAATGCACGATGTTAATTGTGAGTCACACCTTAACGTCAAGTTTTTTGCCCAACTTAATTTGACATTTCTTTATTTCAGTGTTTGACAAATTCAACCATGGAGAGGTACACAATTGAGCAGCGCGTTAAGATTGTTGAAGCCTTTTACGAAAATGGGCGTTCAAATCAAAATGCATTTCGTGCACTTCGTGACTTTTTTGGTCAGCATAATCGACCAAATGTGTCCACAATCGGGAGAATTGTGAGCAAATTTCAGCAAACCGGGTCTGCAGGAAATGTGAAAACACCTGTGCATGCTCGCCCAGTTCGTTCTGCAGAAAACATTGCTGTTGTTCGCGATAGTGTAGCAGAAGAGCCGTCAACCTCGACTCGTCGTCGTGCCCAACAATTGAACATCTCACGAACATCACTGACGCGAATTTTGAATAAAGATTTGAATTTACACGCTTACAAGGTTCAATTGACTCAAGAGCTGAAGCCTACTGACCATTTCAAGCGTCGTCAATACGCCGAATGGTTGGTTGAACAGACAGAAGTGAATGGTGACTTTACAAAGAAAATCATCTTCAGCAACGAGGCACATTTTCACCTCAGTGGATTCGTTAACAAGCAGAATTGCCGCATTTGGGCAAATGAGAATCCACGAATGATTGTTGAAAAGTCGATGCATCTACAAAGAGTGACTGTTTGGTGCGGTTTATGGGCTGGCGGCGTCATCGGGCCGTACTTCTTCGAGAATGAGGTCGGCCAAGCAGTTACCGTGAATGGTGCTCGCTGTCGCGAGATGATAACGGACTTATTGTGGCCAGAAATTGAGGATATGGACCTGGACGATATGTGGTTCCAACAGGATGGTGCCACTTGCCACACATCCAACGAAACAATGGCACTTTTGCGCGATAAATTCATGGCCGTGTTATCTCACGTCGTGGCGATGTTAATTGGCCGCCACGATGTTGTGATTTGGCACCGTTGGACTTCTTGCTTTGGGGATATTTAAAAGAAAAAGTGTACGTCAATAAGCCAAGAACAATTCAAGAGCTAAAGGATGAGATAATTCGGCACATTAACGACATTGAACCTCAATTATGTCTCAGAGTCCATTGAAAATATGGACCATGGATAAAGGTATGCCACCGAAGCCGTGGCGAGCATTTGGCCGATATTTTGTTTCACACATAGTAATAGATCCTTCTATCATAATAAAAAATATTAAGATAATTCTCTGAAAACTTTTTGTTCTATTTACAATAAAATTAGCATCGTGTGTTTTGGTTGGACCACCTTATACAAAATAATTTTACGACTAATGATTTTGATCATGTCCTGTAGGAAAACGGATAAAGTCCGGTTTCAGATTTTTTCCATTGTATACACCTAATGACCTAGATTGATGCCAAATTTCAAGTTTGTAAGTCGCCTAGAAGTGGCCTAGGCTTTTGGTGAGTGACCCAGTCAGTGAGTGATAAAAATATCACTTTTCAGACCTTAATAACTCGAGGTTATAATAGGTTTATTCATGAAATTTGGGATTCTAGGGCCTTATTAGACAACCAAAATTGCAACTATGTAGGTCTAATAGTTATAAAGGGGGTCAAAAGTAGCTCGAAATGGTTCGTGTAATATTTACGCACTGCCGGCGCGTCGCCCTTTTCTTTTCCGAACTTGGCTGGTCTAGATTATGGCGGTAAATAAAACGATACAAACACAATGTTACCTACATACTTTTTCAGACTTTAGTCCAGCTGTCGGTGTAATATCTGAAGGATCTGATTCAGGAATTTGTTCATTGGGATCCTCTAAATGTATACCGGGCCATCCTACCCAAAATCCATTGCCGTTAATTACTACTGGGGCTACAGCGGTTACTAATCCTCCAGCACTGTAAATAAATAAATAATTATGGTTAGTTGTTTATATTTGATAGTATTTGTAGTACCATATAGTTGGAATGAAAAAACTGATCTTTTCAGGACAGTCAATTTTAATTCGTAGCTCAGGTGGATATTGGGTCAAATGTAGCGATAAACGACATGACCTACTATCTAAAGTGACCTAAAAATACGAGGGAGTATATTCTAAATTAATACTATATGATAAATTTAATAATGGTGTAAATATTATTTCTACTTCATTTACAATTAAATTTAGAAATAGCTTAGAAAATATCGATAAGAACTGACAATACAAGTAATATCGGTCAAATTTGTAAACACCTCTGTTTCTCCAAGTTGATATTTGTGCTTAGTCAAATCTTTTAGAGGTAGAATGCAGTCGTTTCACTGCAGTCGTCCATGAAGTAAATTCTTTGGGGTTATGCCGTGGTCGTCGTCGAATCCGTCCAAACGTTTCGCTCCACAACCTATCGGCTTCAGGAGAAATTTTTGGATTTCTTTTGAAGAAACTGATAGGATTTGAACGACGCGACGTTGATAGATAACCAATTCAGCGACGACCATAACGCAGAAGAATTTATTTCACGCATCCTGTAGTGATGTCTAATTTAATATACTTACATATAATTTAAGTACACAAAGAGTCTATTACAGTCAGTAACAATAACTGCCACAAATTAATGCTATAAATATTTTTTTAAAAGGGACCCGCCACGGGTAGGTTCGACATTTGTCCCAGATGGAATCCGAACGACAGACAGCTGTTTCGAACTTATTAGCTCTCATCAGTGCCGTACGCGGTACGCCGATCCAGGACAAATGCCAAAACAAATCCGTGGGGTTTTCATCTAAATGGATAAGATCTATGTATGTAACTTAAGTCGGGAATCGAGGAGTTGTTTGCTACACCGATTATGTAATAGCTTTGCTATTCGGGAATCATTTGATAACCGCTTTGCGGTTTGGTGGTTCCTTTCTCGATCTCGATGGGTCTATTTGAGAAATTTTTTGTTAGCACGGTAACTCAACTAAATCGTGTCGGATCGATCAGGTTCTGACTAATTCTGATAGGGGACGTCTCCTAGACGACACCTATTGTTAATACGATAACTCAACTAAATCATGTCGGATCGATCGGGTTTTGACTGATTCTGATCGGGAGCGTGTCCCAGACGACATCTATTGATTTTGAGGTGGATAGGACACACCCCACCCTGTTCATGGGTCATGAGAAAGCACGATGGTGGACTATTTGAAAAAAAGTAAAACTGTCGCATAAGACATATTCTGCATTCATGTGTTAGAGATGTTCTAAGTGCGGAAAAGTCCGTTTTAAGTTTTTAAAACTGTTTATTTAATTACAAATGAGGTGTTTCGAAATGCAACACCATTTGATTCTCAAGGCCTATGTCCCGCGAAATATGTAGAACATCGGTAGTTATGCCACTGATTTAGTATAGATAGGTTACCGTAAACTACATATATTGCTTTTTTGATGTTTTGGTTTAAAAATTTTTATTTTGGGGAAAATATAATAGGTATATACACACAATTGAGTTTTAACTCTAGGGCTGCCTTGCGTTGTAAATTCATTACAAAACACTTGATAAATAAGGTATTTAAATAACATAACAATGATATTATGGTCGAGATTGTGGCACAATAGGTGTAGTAGCATGAAGCGTCGATAGCGCGAATTATTAATATACGTGACTGTGACGTTACATAATCGAGAAGCAGATAAGAATATCGATAATGGTGATGGAAATTCACGTTATTACAATACTATTACGTTAATTTGATGATTATTAATGGTATAAGCACTCGATAAATATGTGGATTAAAATAAATATCGGAGAAGTCGGAATCGATTCATATCATAAATATTTAAAAAATATTAGTCAACACATAAATTATTTAATGTATTTGATAAACATTACTGAAACCCCATCATAAGCTATCAATGCAATGATAGATAAGACAAGTGACCCTTCTGGTGTGTACCATATTGTATTTCACTAGTAGTAATGCAGTTAGATATTAAAGACGTTAAAGCTAAGATGATAAAAAATAAACTGTTTTAAAACCTTAAAACGGACTTTTCCGCACGTTAAACATACATCTCCATCTCGAAATTGAGTGGCCGAGAAAAAATAAACCCGACACATAAATGCAGAATATGTGTTTTATGCGACAGTTTTACTTTTTTTCAAATAGTCCACCATCGTGCTTTCTCATGACCATGGACCGAGTGGGGTGTGTCCTATCCACCTCAAAATCAATAGATGTCGTCTGGTAGACGTTCCTAATCAGAATAAATCGAAACCCGATCGATCCGACACGATTTAATTGAGTGATCGTGCTAACAAAAAAAATCTCAAAAAGTCCACTATTGTACTTTCTCATGACCCATGTACATGGTAGTGTGTTCTATCCACCTCAAAATCAATAGGTGTCATCTGGGAGACGTCCCCTATCAGAATCAGTCAAAATCCGATCGATCCGACACGATTTAGTTGAGTTATCGTGACAACAAAAATAAATGCCGACGACAACGCCAACGCCAACGCCAACGACGACAACGATGACAACGACACACACAGCAAAAATTCTTTAAAAACCATTTTACTTTTCCGCACTCCACTATACGCGGAAAAGTAATGTAATCGTGTAAACATTTTTTTTCTAGGGTTCATTTTTCGTTTTTCGGCCTAAAAACAAAAAAAAAATGGTTTTAAAACCATTTTGTGTGTGTGTCGTTGTTGTTGTCGTCGTTATCGTCGGCATTTATTATTGTTAGCACGATAACTCAACTAAATCGTGTCGGATCCGTCTGATTTTGACTGATTCTGATCGGGAACGTCTCCCAGGTGACACCTATTGATTTTGAGGTGGATAGGACACACCCCACCCTGTTCATGGGTCATGAGAAAGCACGAGGGTGGACTATTTGAGAATTTTCTTTTGTTAGCACGATAACTCAACTAAATCATATCGGATCGATCGGAATTTGACTGATTCTGATCGGGGACGTCTCCCAGACGAGACCTATTGATTTGGAGGTGGATAGGACACACCCCACCCTGTCCATGAGTCATGAGAAAGCACGATGGTGGACTATTTGAGAATTTTTTTTAGCACGATCACTCAATTAAATATTGTCGGATCGATCAGGTTTCAACTGATTTTGATTAGGGACGTCTACCAGACGACACCTATTGACTTTGAGGTTGATAGAATACACCTCACCCTGTCCATGGGTCATGAGAAAGCACGATGATGGACTTGGTTTATTTTTTTCTCGGCGACTCAATTTCGAGATAGAGATGTTCTATGTGTGGCAAAGTCCGTTTTAAGGTTTTAAAACTGTTTATTTTTTTTTTGTCTTTAGGAAGAAAAACGAAAAATAAACACAAACAAATTTTGGTTTTTCAATTTTTCTTTACACGATTACATTACTTTTCCGCTTATAGTGGAATGCGGAAAAGTAATACAGTCAACAAATACATACATATGCTTACAATAATACATACATGAATAGATCTATAATAATTAAAAAAGTCTTTAAAATTATTTAAAGGAAAACCTTACAAAATAACTTCCTTATTCATTTCCATATTTAATACCTTGATGAATGCTATTCAAGTTTTTTGTGTTTTTTTTTTAATTGTGGAAAGTTTTAATTGACTACCAAAACGATTTGATATGTCTGCGTACATACACAAATGCGACAGAATATAGAATCGCTGTCAATACAGGAGTTAACCTATTGCTGACAAATGGTTTTGTTCTACGTTTATCTTATTGTTAGAATGACCTAGATCATTCGATGTGAAGACAAAATACAAGAGGTGCAAATTCAGAATAAATTCTTACACCAACATATTATATCACACATATGATTTATATAATAATAGTATGAATATTCAAAATGAAAATAATTTGTAATTATAGATTAATTCTTACATTTTCTTAGTAATTAAGTTCTTACTTAACGATTTAAAATAACCAAACAAAATTCTAGCTTTAAGAACTTTTGTATATAAATGCTATAACGTCGAATAACATTTAGGCGAACAGATAAATTTATTTTTATTTTAGCTACTGTAGCTATTCTGTTTTCAATTAATGAATTGCAACAACCATTATAAAGGTGTACGGTGGGGTATAGTTTATTTCGTCCCTATTTGCCAAATAAAAAATCTTAAACGGCTCTTATCTCATACCGTGGCTTATTTTATAGCTAGGTTCAGGTAGACTGTTCCGTTTACCGGCAAGATAAGATAGTTACAGATAATTACTTGGCAAATAGCGATGAAATGAATAGTACTGTCCTATTTATAATAAAAAGAGTATACCTATATCTTGAAAACATATGTATGGAGCACGGCACTATACGGCTGCGAAACATAGACGGTAGGGGAAGCAAGTAGGAAGAAATTAGAAGCTTTTGAGATGTGGTGTTACCGAAGAATGATGAAAATACCGTGGACTGATAGGGTTAGAAACGAAGAAGTATTGGAGAAAGTCGGCGAGAAAAGAAGTATGTGGAAAAATTTAAAGAAGAAAAGAGATAGAATGGTAGGCCACTTGCTGAGACATGGGGGAATAGTCCGCGATATTTTGGAGGCAGAAATAGGAGTGAAGAAAGGCAGAGGTAGGCCTAGAGTAGACTACTGCTCGCAAATAGTAAGGGATGTAGGTTGTAGCACAATTAGCGAAATGCGTAGGTTAGCACAAGGTAGGAGAAGCTGGAGGCTAGCGTCCAACCAGTCTTAGGACTGATGACCTAATGATGATGACCTATATCTTTAATTTCATTATTCAATATTCTTTGTTCTATGGACTCAACTCGGACGTCTATTTCCTTAAAACCTAGTAAACTTAATGCAGTTTTATTTAATTCAACAACTTTACATCACATGACTAAAAAGATGGAGAGGACTATTGACGAAAGCATAATATGTATATTTCATGTAATTAGTTATTTTTAATTATAGAACCTAAAAGAAGTAATGTGCCTTGTATTAGCGTTATAATAAATGCTACTAGGAATATATTCAAAATATTTCTTTATCTGTATCCTGTTTATATATATGTACATGTTATATGTCTAATCTATAGACTACGTTTTGTTGCTTGTTGCTAATAGAGGTTGATAGGAGACACAAATATGTATATTCGCAAATAGAATAATCCAGAAAAAAATGTTTACCGTTAACATGCATTTATTGATATCTCATCTGTTTATTACGTTCAGTTAAATTAAATTCTCTTAATTATTATTTTGCTTTGTGGCTTCTTATTACAATTATTGTTATTTTTACATTTTTGTAAGGCTCTTAGAGCAATGGGAATTTTGTTAGAGTGCGGATAAGAACACATACAGATAAGAATTAATAAAGAAATATTAAAATTAAAATTACATGGTTTGTAAATTTTACTGAGTTCAAAATGCAGCAGATATACATATGTACATGAAGTGTTTTGTAAGAAAATCATAAATATAGATATACCCTATATACTAGATTATACTAACCTACACAATTCTAACGAATTTATATAAAAGCTATGAAATTAAATAGTGGATTTATACGAAGTCTATATGGATTTCAAAACACTAAGTGTCGTTGAATATGGTTTTGTTTATTCAAGTTTCTGCAGTACATTTATTTGCACCAAATATGTATTTAGATATTTATGACTCTAGATGGATGCATGCATGGCAAGAGTAAGCCACGACCCATGATAGTAGGACATTGTTTTTCTTTTACACTTTATATTATTAGTTCATTAAAACGGGCTCAAGAAAATTCATGTGAACAAAGCTCAAATGCTGAGAAAAACGACAGTAATTAAAAAATTAAAACAAGAATGAAAAAATGTATATTTTTCTCAACTGCATGAAATTCATAAACTGTAAATATTATACAAAATGACCTGTATTATTTAAACCTAAAAAATATTTTCGTTCTATATTGATACGATAGCTTGAATCGAAACAGCGCTATTATTGTGATGGCGTAATTCGTTTAAGTTTACTTTTAATCATGTAAACACTACTAAAATTATTTTTAACTCTGTCCTATAATCTCCATAATTTTTTTGTAACTAACTCTTTTTATAACTCTAAAAATACTGGCGTTAACAAAGAGATTAAAAATAATTCGGCACGTATATATGCTACATCAAGTTTATTATTAATTATTATTCATTGAATTCGAATGAAATTTCAATAAAAATAAAAATATGAATATTATATTGAATGGTGTTGAATATTTCAATATTCCAATAAAATTGAACACCGTTCTGCTGCGATAAATTGATACTGCAACTCAAATATCTACAACATAATTTAATTTTGAGAAAAAGCGGCACATTGAGAAAAAACAAAACATGAAATGTTATATATACAGGGTACTCTATCGTATACATATATTTCAGGACATGGTTCCTCGATTAATTTTGATACGATATATGTACACACGAAATTCTTTATACATCTTGTTTCTGAGATACATGGTGATCAACTTTATTAGTTCCTTAGTTATATTGTGCATTTTTATAATAATTATGCTATACATACAGCATGAAACTTGAATATGGAGGATTTTAATAGACATTTCTTACTATGGTGGATTTTTGACTTTGTCCACATTTAGGGTAATAACAATGACATTTAGCTATAATCACTTTGGAGAGTCACCAGCCCCAACACTTTTTGTTCAAATGTAAAGATATGTTGAGGGATACATTATTTCAAACGTCCTATCTAGAGAAATACATAACGCACTTGGATTTCTAAACTTTTCAAATTATTGCCTGTAAAAATAATGAGAATTTACTGTTCATATTAATATTCATGTAATTGCAAAATGTATTCAAATTACGTATCGCTTCTTTCTTGACAAATAGGCTTAACTAGATGATCAAACTCATCTCTTATATTTTCTCGTATCTCTGGAGTGATTTTTCTGCTTTCATTTCAAAATTGTTGCTACAGAACTTCAGTATTGTCAGGTTTTATTTAAAAAAAAAATTTCATTAAGTACCCCCATACGAATAAATCAAGTGGGGTAAGTTCCGGAGATCTTGTTCACTACTCAATTTGACCTCGGCGCCAAAATCCACCCCTAAGGTGCGCCCCACACAGTATGGTGGAGCATCCATCTTGTTGTAACCATGTTCTGGTATTAAGTAAGTATGGGTCTAATTAACTGGGAAAGAAAGTCGACTAAGATGAAACCAAATCTTTTGAAGGGGATTGAGATATGATGGACCATCAAGATTATTAAAACATTACGATCTAGAAACCTTGTGACCTGTTATTCCAGACCACCATTTACTTTTTGTGGGCGTTTGATGACTTTCCCATATTTAAGTGACAATTATCAAAAAGAAACATGTGTTTTTATTTTTTAAGGTAATAATTTGTTAAGAAAGGTGTTCGTTGTATTTCTTTTGATGCGACATTTCATATATCACATGATATATTCTTACATTTGAAAAAGTTGGGGGCGGTTACACTCCCCAAGATGAAGACAAGTAATAGTCATTATCCTGTAAGTGTGGAAAACCAATAAAAATTCAACCTATTTTAGCAATTTATAATCAATATCTCCATAACCTAGTTACACAATTTAATCCAGTTGAGGTTTTTACTCCATATGGCAATATATCTGTGAATGTTTATGTTTGCACTATATTACAAAAAAAAATACCTATCTACTATACATTTTCCAATGCAGTAATAGAAAGTATAGGTTACTAAATAAATAAGTTATTAAAAAAAAATGATAAGAAGTTTTTTAAATTAGGTAAAGCAATTTCTTTTTTATTTGCAGTTAAGTTTAAGTAGGCGAAAATAAAAGTAAAAGCAATCATCATAGTAAAAATTAACGTCATCTTAAACATCGATGGTATCATTTCATTAATATTACAATGATTTTTGAATGTCAACTATAAATTACAATATGAAACCTAAGTAAACCCTATCCCGAAACTTTACAGAAATAATTTTCGAATCTCGAAAGGGTGTAGTCATAGAAAATATGTTCACAATTCTTAGAGTGCATAAAATTATTGTGATATTTGCAACTCTATTAATTGTAACGTTATAAGTTATAAGTATATTACAGTACATTTATTTAAATGTACATATGTATATAAACAAACGTCACAGGAAAATAATAATATTAGTTGTGAACTTACCTAGCCTTCCTTATTAGCTTTCCTTCCTTATCCCTTTGAAGAACGAACGGCAGCCGATTGGACACCACGATCATTCTTCCGGTGGAGGCCACCACATCTACGATCATCATGAAAACGAAAATCGAATTATACTCCAAGAAAAAAACGTGTGTATTCACAAAATATTCATAACAATTGAAATTTGCAATGCGATCAACGACGATGCAGATCTAACCATCAATCGAATATTCCCAATAAAAAAGCAAAGCAAATGAGCACAGTTTAATATCTACTGAATATTTATTGTAATATGTTGTGTTCTTAAATATTAAATGGACAAAGTGTAAAGGCCACAGAAGTTTATCAGTGCTGCCTGCGTTAAGCGCCTCGACCAATATTTAAAATATTCGTGCCGCAATTTCTTCTCAAAACAAACTTGTGCTTGTATCGGCTCATCCAGATTCTTCTAAACGAACCGTGATGAACGATTTTTTGGGTTTTCAATATAATTTTTGGAACGAACAAATGGTTTTTCAATATAAATATAAAATAACCTAGAGCCCTTTGCAAGCTTGAATAAACTTTTAATTCTTTTAAATAGTGATTTGTGGCTATTAATGTAGTCATACTTATTGCAATGCTCACTGTTTTTGTATAATTATTTAAAATCGAATACTTTTATCACCGGTTCTGGTGTACCTCAAGGCATAACTTTGAGGTCACTACTATTCCTTACACTTGTTAATGACTTATCTGTAACTCTAAAATCAAGTAATTTTTTCTTTTCCGGCTACGTAAAATTATTCATGACTATCCCTCACATTGCTGGCTAAATTTTTGTTGTATGTAAACATCTTTGTTAAGATTTCTATTAGTTTATGGCAATGGATTTATTAGGGTCATAGTAAATAGTTTTCCTTCCCTTAAAAATGTACTTATGGGAACGGTCGGCTGTATTTATTTCGAAATCCTATCTTACTGTTAGGAACTATGTTGAACTTTTAACTTCCCTTGTAACTTTGTATTTTTTAATAATAGCCAGCCTGTTCCAGCATATCCGATTGTCAAAAAATGACACAAAAGCCATCCCCATCGCGTCACAACCAGATGTTAGGGACAGGCTATAAAACAGAAAACCGAGAGCCGACCGAGATGCATTGCTACATCCACTGCCTTATACGTAACTTAGGTATTAGTCAGTTTCTATCATTATATAGAACGTTTTCTTTACAGTGTTCACCGTTGTTGCTTAGTTCTAATAAATCTATGTATTGAAGTAAACACCAATGTTTATTTCACAACCCTTAAGGCAATAACAACAGATGTGGTACAACAGTATGAATAGTGACACGAAACAAGATCACAATTAAAAACAATCTTAAAACCACTACTGCTCTTGCTGTATACCACAATAAATATTGAATTATAAATAATTACATAGACTGCTTAGAAATCTGATCGTTTTTAGTAATCTCAATAAAAGAAGAAATACAGTGCAGACTTGGGTGAAAACATTCTTGAGGACAAGACGGACACTAGTGAAGAAAGGGTGATTCACAGAATGTGACAACAGAATGTAACGAACTTATCACTGCAGTAAAAAATATTTTATAGTAACAAGGAGTTAATAAGTGGTCTTTAGTTGAAATTTCCCTGTAATTAGAACTCCCTACTGTAACTTTACACAGCATTTAACGGAACTCCTCAATATTCTGAGAAGTCTTTGAATAGATAGGTATCGTAATTTATCACAGACCATGTATTCGGTTAAAGATGTGATACAGCGTCTCATAATTTGTGTTTCAATGATATTTACGGCAAATTGGTGATAGATGAATGCTGAGTGTTTTTGCATTGACCCTCGTAAAACCAGGCTCAGCTTTAGTTGGTAACCAATGAGCAACTACCACAAATTCCTCAGTGATGAATAGTATAATATAAGCTCGTACTGAAAAAAATCTGTGCCACAAATGCCAGATGGGAATGGCCAAGGGATGTTTAAAGGATGCGTAAATTGGTGGAGGTGGCAAGCTTTAACAGTAGAAGAAATTGTTTTTGTTGACCATTTTTCTGTTTTCATATTTGCACGATATGACCTATTGTATCTATGTTATTACAGTTTTATGCGTTTCTATCACATTATCATGTTTCACTAAATCGAGATTTATTCTACAATTTAAGTAGCTCGACAATAAGGAAATTACACAAAGCCAGCCAAACATATTTCTGAAAAACAGCTTCGAAGAATGTGCATCCAATACTATCACATGTAATGTTTTCCATAATAAATGATATTTACATAAAATTAATTACATTAATGTTGTTGTTGTTTAAAATAGGGCAAGAAATGTATAAGGTCGAATGGATTGACGTCACAATCATTATATTTTAGTTGTAGACCACAAGGCACCGCGTGATTATCAAGCAACCGCGACGTCGGGATAAATAGACGTGGATTCTATTTTTATACAGAGTAAGCGATTTTGTAGGACATTATGGCCCCCTTTTTTACCAGGATATTACTGGTTTGGATATGTAATGTGGCGATATTAATAATTGCCATATAATGGATTAAAGAATCTACTGACTAGAACTAATTTATAATTCCCTAATGTAAACGTACCATTCTTTGTCAAAACAATGATAAAAGAAAACAAAATATGATCACAAATACAGGTTCTTTTCAAGTTCAGATACGACCCTGTGTTTTTAAAATGAATGAGTGGAAAATTAGCCCAGAAAAGTGAGAGTCGTACTACCCTACCTACATTCCTGAAAGTTACACTTAAAAAATGCTGGAGTTTTCTTCGCTCGACAACTCATAAGGGATGGAAGATTAAGTTATGAAATTTAGCTTTTCCTCATGGATTCCTCCAACTATATTGTTGTTTACTATTGTTGTGTATTATTTACATAAGTAATTATGCAACCAGTATTAACCGAGTGAGTCATGAGATTCATTATATTGGATCAGGCAAATTGTTATAAATGAATTAGGGTACTAACTTCTTAAAAATAACGCACGAGAACATGCAAAACATTGATACATAATTAATAACTCAGTAATAACTGGTGAGTTAATATTAACACTATTGCAGACACGGCCTGACATGAGGCCACGCGATAACTTGTGGCAATCTCGCTTCCCATATTCAAAAATGTAACGACCTTTGTGGAATGCTGTTTCTAAATGTTCGTCAATTGAGGAAAGAGTTTCTTCACATGATTCATGTGACCTGCCTAGCATATAGTTTACGTCATATTGCACGAAGTCCGAAAGCAACATGACAAGCTGAAAAACTTTTTGGCGATAGCAAGCATAAAAGTGCTTTTTGCCTCGACCGGGAATCGAACCCGGCTCTCCCAATTTCCGGTTGAGTGCTCTGACCGCTGAGCTATCGAGGCACACTCATTATCCCTGCTAATGCGCCAGTTTAATGCGTCACTACAGTACTCCCTCCCTAGAGACATGGTTTGTCTCGATACATTTTAACGGAATGTGACCGCGTTCGCCATTCTTACGAACCGTTGTTCGGTAACCCCCGGGACTATAGGGCGATGGATAGGACGGGAATCGAATCCGCGAATTTGAGATGTAAGGGAGGTTGCATATACTGGAATGACGAATCACATCACGTCGGGGTCACCACTTTGGCGATAGCAAGGATAAAAGTGCATTTTGCCTCGACCGGGAATCGAACCCGGCTCTCCCAATTTCCGGTTAGATGCTCTGACCGCTGAGCTATCAAGGCACACCCATTATCCCCGCTAATGCGCCAGTTTTAACGCGTCGCTACAACTTGTATTTGTAAACGAAGATGTCTTCATTCAACGTATTTGTTGAAATATATTGAGATTTAAATATATTGTGTCATTGGGGTGATTTTCTAGCCTGTCGTGGTGACGAATACCTTTTTCTTTGATGAAGTCTTTAATATATATATGGTATCTTTATGTCCGTATGTAATGTTTGGTTGCTTAAGTACCATGGTGCATTAGTTATCATGTATCCGGAGAATTTTTGGTTGAGTTTGCTGGATTACCGATATGTTTAATTGGTTTGCACATCCCCATAGCTCTATTCCATAAGCCCATATTCCCATGGTTTCATTACTGCCTTGTAAAGATTTGTAAGATTTTGTAAAGATGACAGGCTGGAGTTCTTTTACCAATAAGTTGATATAGCTTTTTTGTTTTTAAGTCGTTTTTTTGGGTATGTAGATTTTCCAGGCGAGTCTACTGTCTAAATGAATACCAAGCTCATAGACTGAGATACAGCTACATTATTTACATTTAATTGTGGGCACTGATCTCTTCTAAAGGTGAAATTTCTTTGGACGGATTTAGTATCATTTACTTTAATTTTCCATTTTTGCAGCCATGATTGTATTTGATTTAGGTGGTTTTGCAATATTCTTGTGGTCATTCCTCGATCTTGATATATTGGAAGGATAACAGTTATTGTTCTCGTCTGCGAAGGTTCCTGTGATGGTATTTCTGTAAATAGGTAGGTCTCCGGTGTATAATAAATATAGTAGTTCAATAGCAGTGCCTTGACGTACTCCAGATTTTATGGGAAAGTTGATGGATACAGTTTCGTTGATCTTAACTCTAAACTCTAGTCTCTGTTAGATAGGACTTCATCAAACCATGATAAGTGATGAGAAGAAACTGTTTTATTTTAAATGGTAGTTCTCTGCGCCAAACCTTATCAAATGCTTGGCTAACATCTTCTAAGAATACTGAAGTACAGCAGTTTTCTCGTTCGAATGCCTCGTTTATGATTTGACATAATGTGGTATAAAAGTATAAAAGTGAATCTATATATTTATTGGAAATGACATCATGAAATATATTTTTCTGCCATACATTCCGTTTCAACTCTCTTCCCAGAGGACATCAAAGAGACTTCCCTGTATGAAAACAGGGAACTGCGTTTAGACAGCTAAGTGTAGACGCGCACCAAAACGCAATGGCAGGAACATTCTGCATGAAAATAATGTCATCTTATTTATTCCTCTTGAAAAGCAATCAAACACGAAACTACATGAGTTCATGATAGAGTACTATTCTATTTCTGCATTCATTTGAAAATACCGATCTTAAAACCCACAGTTTGTTTCAGAAATACATGCCAATGTATAAAACTAATGTACATGTATATAAACAAGTGTTAGTAAATAAATAGAAGGATTAATAATTTGTGTAGCGATAACTCAGAAGGTAAACATAGGATGAACAAGTTTCCAATATCCGGTCAGTTGTGCTTGATTCTTGTTAAGATACGATCTCTCAAGATAAATCTAGTCCTAATTAACAGTAGGAATACCTTTGTTTGAGAAAATGGCTGAAGTAAGTGTTACATTTAAAATTTCAAATCGCGCTATCTCGATTTTGAAGCAAAATATCCTGTATTTTTAGTATACTTCAATTAGTTGTTTATCGTAGATCGTTTTCCATAAAAAAAATCTGCCACACACTGCAACTCTAATTTACATAATTTTTGACATGGATATGTCTTATGGCTGGGGGGTGAAAAAAAATCCAAAAGGAATTTAAATTCCGTTTAGGGCCCACTGTGGGTAAGCCAAAACCAGGATTGGGATCGACGAACGACGGCAATAGTGCCAGAAAGATTTTCAGTAACTCTGAGATAAGCTCCCAAATTACGAACATAGATGTAAGTTTAGTAATACAAATTTCATATTATTTTAAGGGTTTTATCTTGTAGAAAGAAAGTAAATGGGTCTTAACACCTCTAGCGAGCTATTAAAAAATGCTTTTGAGTTATCTTTGAGTCAATATAGTTGGTATTATTTGCCGATCACTGTTCATAAAATTCTAATACACGGTTACAGTAAATTTTTTTGATCTCCCGATAGGCGTGATCTCAGAAGACGCTTTAGGAGCCAGGCATACAGATATAAGGAACAATCGTTTGCGTCATACTTGTAAAACGAGTAGGGAAAATCCAATAATGACCTGTTAAATAGTTTACTCCTTGCGCCAGACACTCTTATATCAAGTAACTGAGAAACATGTCGAAAGTTTCCAAGTACGACAACATAACAGATATCAAAAACTATCTGCAACTTGGCGACCAGTCAAGTGCAACCATGGAAACTATCGAAGAAGACTCGGCAGCAGAAGAATCTGCTTTTAGTTAAATAACAATATCATTGTAATGAAATAAAATTCAGAATCTTTTAACAAATTAATAATAAAATATAATAATATTAACGGATTCTTCTCTTGCTTAATTTTCTTCATATGTGTATATAGTCTAATTGATTTGTTTTACTTACTTCTATTTAAAAGTAAATTTGATTAAAATAATAATTTTTGTTAAGTTTAAAAAAAAACTAATAATTTTGAATAAAATATCTTTTATGTACATGCATATTATTTGTCTCTGAGTTTTCATTCGTTAAAAATAAATGTTTTCAGTTGAAAGTTAAAATTTTATTTTTGTCTCAATTGCACATCGCAAGGCCGCAGTGTGCAGCGCCTGGCTAATGGATGGGAGATCTAGCGTATACAGGTGCCTGTAATGCCATGCATACTGTGGTTCGGCGGTGGTAGACTGGGCCCAATATTGGCGATAGTGGATATTGGACTAGCTTCAGTATTAAATACGAAAAATTGTAGACCCACCCATCTGATTTTGCTTGGGATATCAAATATCCAATATAGTCTACTGGCGATTGCCAATAATGAAGTTGCTATATATATTTCTCGTGACTGACATACATGTGGGAGTAAATTAAATGAGACAATTCCTTTCTAGAAATTAACATTAGCAACAGATAAAAAGGAAACTTTGGATATATAAAATTTTCGCTAATATTAAAAATGAGGTCATAATATACTTTTATATGCCGTCAGTTACGTTACACTACAGTGCCACAAAAAAGTATTTGTACAGTGTTGACTATATATTTTAAGGGGATATTACACTAATATTGCCTTTTCAAATGGCACAGCTGTTATTTCAAAGAAAATAAACAGTAACAGTATAATCATCTTAATAATAAATAAGCTGTAGATTCAGTAACAAAAAAGTATTTGTACACCGCACAATTCCAATGTATGTACAACATGACACAATATTGCGCGAATGATTTACTCTACCTAACATGTAAGGGGTGTTTGGCAATGGCACTGAATGATTCAGAAGTGGTTTAGACTCGATGGAAGTAGAATGACACCAAAAAAGAGCTAACGTGCCACTGCCGAACGCAATGATGTATTTAAATTGTTCAAAAAGGGATATTCCTATAGAAAAATTAGTCAAATGCTAGAAGTACCATACACAACTGTATATACATTGTTAGAAAATATAAGACCACCGATAGTGTAGTAAATTCGAGTCGTTTCGACCGGCCGCCAAGCTTATTGACAGGGACAAAAGAATTATACCACGAGAAGTCAAAAAAATCCCTTTATTACTGTTCCTAAAATAAGATCATTGCTAACAGAAACAAGAGAGGTTGAAGTACAACTCGAAACCATTAAGCCCGCTACAGACTATGCATGTATTCGCGATTCGCTATGCGCGATTTATCCAGTTCGTTGTAGTTCGTAGCAATTCGCAAATCATAGCCTACAGACTATACGTTTACATAGGCGTTTACATACTATGTTAATGCGCGGCCTTTGGTATTCATCAATTTACCGCCTCCAAGAGCGAATCACTGCGAACACACGAATCATGTTGTTTACGAATCGATTTTCAGCGAACAAGTCCCTACACACTATTCGCGAATTGCCCACGAATCGCGAATACACGCATAGTCTGTAGAGGGCTTTAAAGTGCGTCTATGAAAACACTGTGCCATGCGCGAACGGCTAGAAAAAAAAACCACTACTTTCTGAAATAAATAAAAGGAAACGGTTGGAGTTTGCAAAGCAGGATACTAACCAGCTCCCAAAATTTTGAAACGACGTTATATGGTCAGACGAGGCGATCAGATACGGTCAGATGGCAAAAGGCTAGTGTGGAGAAAACCTTGCATTGAACTCAGCAGTAAACACAACAAATGTAAGAAGTAAGAAATTTTAACCTTTAAAATTAACTTTAATCTCGACGTCTTTTGCCAGCGTTAGATAAAAGCAATCCGATGCTTTGTTTATTTTACTGAGCCGTAGCCTAAATAAGGGCCCGAGTTTAAACACATGCTCTCTGGAATGCCAGTCCTTAAGCAGGCATCTAAAGCGAGAACTGTGTATTTCATTTATCGTATTTGTGCATTTAGTGTAATATCCAACAGGTAAGTTTACCTCACAGGGCAGTCAATTCTATTGTATTGTTATGTCGATTGATACGACTCTTTTATTAGTCAGTTGCATGATAATTTATTAAATAGCATAAACTAAATGTTTTACTACAAACTCAGTATTTTTACCTACATTGAAGTAGTGCTGATTTTCATATAAATATTTATGCTAGTATTATTACAGGGAATTGGTTGCTCAGATATTTTTTTGTTTACTTTCAGATGTCATATCGGGTGATAGAACGGACTCCTATCTAGTTTGGTGATTATCTGTTATATATATTTTCTATTTTGTTGCAATTCATTTAAAATTCTATATTGAAATATTTTAATCTCGAGCCTACTAGTTAAATTTCCTGACATACTCCTACACAAACAAGAAAGTATCTTACCCACAGTAAAATATGGAGGTGGAAGCGTAACGGTGTAGGGGTGTTGCTCGCCAAATGGAATGGGAAATCTGCATATTATCGATGGGACCGATCATGGACCGATAATCTTATTTGAACATTTTAAAACAAAATTTGCATGAAAGTGCCGACAAACTAGGCTTGGAGGACCATTACTACTGTCAATAGTATAACGACCCCAAGCACACTTCACACATTGTTCGGCAATGGCTCCTGTATAATACACACCGCACCCTTAAAACTCCTCCCCAATTACCGGATTTAAATCTAATAGAGCCGGATTTAAATCTATTTGTGGGAGTAGTTCGATAGCAGAGTTTAGAAAACACTATATCTCCAGTCGCGAGGTTTTAAAAACTGTTCTTCAGCAAGAATGGACAAAAATTAATAAATAAACTACAACCAAACTAGTTTTCTCCATGCCAAGACGACTTGAAGCCATGTTGAAAAAAGGGAGTCACACCAAATACTAGATTATAAGAAGCTTGTCAACACTTTTTTGTGTATGCTCCTCTGCATAGTTTTTGGTACATATTATTAATTAACATGTAACTACTTTTTAATCTACTGTTTTATAATTATGTTATAGTTTACTTAATGTACTAGGTACTGTACATGTATTGTTATATATTCTACGTTGTTATTTTAGCATAAAATAAACATATGTGTTAATCAACCGAGGTGTACACATACTTTTTTGTGGCACTGTATATTACGCAATGGAGTTAGAGAAGAATAAATAAATGTATATAATATCTCTTCTTAGTACATTTATGTCATATAGTTTTTCAATATGAACTTCAAGGCTTTCTGTCATAACTGTTTTCATAACATCATCTCCTCTGCACTTCATGTTTTGTGGGCAATATCATTCCCAAACCGCGTGCTTCTATTCTGCTCCACAGTCTCAATTACCGATTGCGCAAAATATTAGCTATATCTGTTACGTTGTATCTGTATTTGAGTGCAACGACAAGGAATATTAATTATTAAACAAAATAAACAAATGAATAAATGTCAGTGAAATACATTATGTGATACCTATTGACTATTAGAGACCTCTGTGCATATATAAATATTATCAGATGGATTTCAGATATATCCGGTACAGAAGCTACTGTAAAAAAATGTATTTTCCATTACGCACGAAATTATCAAATATTATACAATTTTGGAATATTACATTCAACAATAATTATTTTAGGTTTAAAAATAGTCTTCATGCGGTGCCTGAAATTAAACATAAACATTAGGTCAGCATTTATGAGTTCGGGTAACTCAATATCGAATGTTTAACTGTTTAAATGTCGTTGAAATCAACCATATCAACCAAATCTTATCAACCATAGCCTTACTTGTCGATGTTAGTCAACTAGTGCATATCAGAAATAAGGAATACGCGCATGATGCGTGGGAAGCACTAAAGGAGTATCATCAAAAATCGAGTTTATCTAGCATGGTTTTTCTGTTAAAGCAAATTTGCAGGCTATCGCTAGATGGGAATGGTGATATGGAAGCACACATAAGTTCATTCTTGGAATTATTGAATAAACTGGCCGCTTTAGGGGAAGAAATTAAGGACAGGTTTGCGGCAGGCATTTTGCTGGGAAGTCTTCCAGACTCATACAGTTTTTTAATCACAGCGCTGGCAAGTAAGTCATCGAGTGAATTCACGCTTGAATTCGTAAAAAGTAAATTAATCGATGAGTACAGGAGGCGTCAAGGAGCTTTGAAAAGTCAAAACGAGTCAGCCATGAAATCAGTATATAATAAAAGGATCCAAAGTAATCAAACTGCAAGTACAGATGTAAAGCAATGTTACTTTTGCAACAGGAAAGGTCATTTTAAACGGGACTGTTTCAAGTATAAAGCGTTTAAAAGAGAAAAGGCGAATAAAGTTACTGAAATAATACTGGTGACAGTGATGAAGCGTGTCTTATGGTAAATTCAAGTTCAACTGACGTAAACAGGGATTCTGCTTCGTGGTATGTGGATTCAGGAGCTTCGAGTCACATGGTAAACTACAAAGAATTTTATACCCAATTTGACGGTAGCAGAAAAGGCGTTGTGAGGTTAGCGGAGAAAGGGCAACACTCCAAGGTTCAGGGTATAGGAACAGGATTCATCAAGTGCGCGAATAGTGCGGGAGTGAATAAGCTAAAAATCGACGACGTGTTGTATGTGCCGGACTTAGATTCAAATTTACTTTCTGTGAAAAAGTTAACTAGTGCGGGGTATAACGTGCAGTTCGACAACAATAACTGTAAAATTGTCTCAGGCGGAAAAGTGATTGCGAGTGCAAGGCCGGCGCCCGACTTGTACAAGCTGTCAACTGTAGAACAGGCACTGAGCATCGTGAATGAACACTCCAGCAACTGTCAACATACGTGGCATCGACGTTTTGGGCACAGGGACATAGAAGCAGTCAAGCGCCTGATGGAAAGAAAAATGGAATCAAAAACTAATAATAAAACATCTAGACGCCGATTGGGCGGAAAATAAAGAGGATAGAAAGTCAAATAGTGGATACATATTTATGTTTCGGGGTGCACCTATTAATTGGGGATGCAGAAAGCAGAGTTGCGTATCACTATCATCGACCGAAGCTGAATACATAGCACTGGCCGAAGGATGCCAAGAGGCAATCTGGTTAAAGCAGGCGATAAAGGAGTTTACGAATTTAGAACCGAAAGTGGTTATGTACGAAGATAATCAAAGCTGTTTAAAGCAGCTAGCAAACCATAAATTTAGCAATCGAACGAAGCATATTGATACAAAGTATCATTTTTTAAAAGAATTGTATGAAAATCAGGTTATTGTATTCGAGTATTGTCCGACTGAAAAAATGATAGCTGATATGTTAACCATATCTAAATAAAGTAAAGCTAGAACATTTAAGTACCAAGGGTGGTCTGGTTGACTGATTGAAAAATAATTATAGTTGCGAGGGGGTGTTGGAATATTACATTCAACAATAATTATTTTAGGTTTAAAAATAGTCTTCATGCGGTGCCTGAAATTAAACATAAACATTAGGTCAGCATTTATGAGTTCGGGTAACTCAATATCGAATGTTTAACTGTTCAAATGTCGTTGAAATAAAAATTGATTATTTAGCAAGTCAGTCTGAAAGATTATACGTTAGAATACACATCTTAATTTCTTTGTACGTAATTTAGTTGTTATATAGAGTATCAATAAACTCGTATTGTCTTCAAATTGTATCTTTAATTATTTATTCTCCCAAGTACTTCGAACATACAATACTTTTGTGCCCTCGTTTATTTAGTGACATTTGATATACATACATATGTATGATAATTTGTATGTTTTCGAATAGTGTTTTCGGAATGTAATGAATGAATTCGTTAAAAATTAAAAGAATCCGTCAAGTTTTATTTTTGGTTACGAATTTTTTAAAATATAATTAATACATACAGGGTGATTTGTATAGGAGGTACGATGTCATCGATAGTTTTGTTAACGGCAACCTCATATTTTAATTACAGAATGTGAAAGAGCCCATTTTTTACATACGCTACGGTAACAATTACATTAGCATGAGGATAGGAAAAATGAATAAAAAGGATTATGCAATTGAAAATACAGGAAAACCTTCCAATACCGACCACCCTCGGGGAATCATATGTTGGTCGCTAAATAGATGTGATCGTTTAAAAGAGAACATAAGAAAATAAATGCATTTTATATTGTTTATTTATTAATAATTTTATTTGTATAATTGTATATCTTATTAAAGGAAAAAATACGTTAAAATTAACTAAATACATACATAATCGAAAATTATGGTCATATACATAACATGTACCTATGTATGTAACGGCTGTCCAGAAAGGGTAAGTCCTACCCTTCCTGGACACCCGTTATTACCACACAGATATTAAAATTACATATGTATTACTTTTTAAAGTAATCGGAAATTAATGACTGCTTCATATTATTTAGTTTACTTTTAGAAAATTCAGACTCACATTTTAATAATAGCTGGGACGCATTTGTAACCATGTCAAAATTGTTCATATTAACAAAAAACTCAAAAAGTCTCTCAAACTTGCACGGGCTTCAGATAGGTTGACATATTTGATACTTGAACAATTTCAGGTTTTTCAATATCATCCTCAGTTTCAGAATCGGAAGTAGATTGACTTGTTTGTCGTACCACTTCAATACAGCCGATGATGGTCAATTCTGCACTTTCTGTTTCCACATCGCTATCAATTGATGCAAATTCTCTCAAATTAACAAATGTGTCGTTTAAGGCAGAAAACAGTTGTGCTAGCGGAATATTATCTTCTTCTTCGAAATTCTCCACATCTATATTTGTAAATCCGGCTTTAGGAAAGCACTTCTTTATTGCCATCGCGGACAAAGGTCGCTAGGCCACCGAAATCCATATTAAGGCGTTGGTTAAGGTAATGTTTTTCTCTATTTCTTGAAGAGAACAGCCACTCTCCACATACGTTAAAAGCCTTTTAATAAAGTAGTTTCCATAGAACATCTTAAAATTCTGAATAATACCTTGATGAAAAGGTTGGCAATGTGAAGTAGTGTTTGGTGGAAGAAATATAAATTTGACATTATCCAATGCAATTTTTGAGTGAGATGTTGCATTATCCAGGAACAATACCACTTTCCTATTCTGCTTTTTTATCTTGGCATCAAATTCGTGGAGCAACGTCGTCATGATGTTTGCTGTCATCCATACTTTTTTGTTGAAGACCCATTGAAAAGGTATCAAATGATTTCACATGACACCCTTATGTTCGAAAAAAAATTTAAGGGTGATTACGTTCCCTAAAGTTAAAATAAATAAAGGTCATTACCCTCTAAATGTGGGCAACCAAAATCAGTAAATAATCTCTCAGGAATCTATACTTCTACCCTGTATATATAATAAAGTGATGTATTTTATATTCAAACTAATCAAAAATAAAACGAGGACCAATTATTTGCCGTTAAATTACTTATGTACCCTTAACTCACGATATCCTGGTGCCATCTGTTTGTGAAACAATATTTTAGTAGAAATAATTTTCTTTTTATTATAAATAATTATTTTTTACCGTTTTCATATAAAATATACGACAAAATTTACACCATTTCAATCTCAGAGAGAGTGGCGACTTTGAAGAAATAATGTAATAAAACACCAAGTTCATATTTCTCAATGGACCGTTATTATGTGGATGTTTATGCAGTTAATAAAGAATCACCCTGTATAATGGTAAACGGATAAAATAGGTTTCATTGTAACACGGCAGTGTTAATTCAAAGTTAAACTCTGTAAGTGTTGTGATTATTTTTTTAAAATAGCCAATAGAATATCTTATATTAGCATTATCTAAATATATCTCAGTAATAAAATATATATTCTATACGATGAAATATACTATACATATACGTTTAATATCGTATTAAATTATACATACATATGAATATAACTATGTTATCTTTTATTCTCGATGGTTATTCTGGTTGCCTATGTGTACAAAAATGTATGTACTCTATACCTAACCATTTCAAATAATAATTATTATTCTTTGTATGGCTAATTATTTACTTATAATTTATGATGAAAAAAGGCACTCGAGATCATTATGGTGAACCGAGTATTTAGTTTTATTAGGAAAAAAATATCCTCAAAACAAATTTCTATCAACTACTAATTAATATAAACTCTATACATTTTAAAAACATATGTAATACGAATACAAATTGAAGGATATTATTTTTTTGAATTATGTGTAAGTATTTTTTGATTCGTAACTCTATGTAGCTTGAACTTGTAGGCAATAATCGAAATTAGTCATGGAAGCTTAACAACAATATATAAGTAAACAACAAATTAATATTTCAATTAACAATATCATTGATATTGTGAAAAACTAATAAGAAAAACCAAGCAGTTTTCAACAATCTTTATTAAAGCCGCTTGGCAAATATTCACATTACACAGTTATGTAAACAGTTACTATAAATAGATTAATTACAATTTGGCGAACGTTAATTCATCAGTTTTTACAAACGGTACAGAGGTATAAAGTTTTGTTATAGAAAATGTACTTTTCTTTCTTGAACAATTCTTTTTCATAAGTCTGAATGAAATATCAAAAATTTTTTGAAAGTTACCCCATAAACAAGCGAATTTGAAAAATACTTTCTTACGCCTAAAGATATATAACCTCGATAACAGTTCAGATAGAAATTCTCTAATCAAAGAATGTTCTAACAGCTATTTATTATATAAATAAATAGTCATATTAAATATTGACCTTTATTTGAAATTTGAAGGTGAATACACACTTTAAAGTACTACCATAAAGAACTTCTCCTATTATTATAATTTTCGGTAAACAAGTTTTTATTCACAGACATAGAATTTCCGGAAATTAAAGTAAGAAATTTTAAATTTATTAAAGTAAGTAATTTATTTTGGAAAAGACGATGGAGTATGTTGAGTTTACTTTAAAATGAACATGTTATATTAATGACATATTATGACCTTGAACTGCGATTGAAATAAATATATCAACCTCATTTTCTGCTGTAACTTCCTTTTTACAAACTAAACTACAGATCACCTAATATGAGAGCTATTTCTTTTCCTTATTTTTCATTCAACATGGCCATAAAAACGTTCTTTGATTAAATATTTTTCAAAGATTAAGTGTGATTAAGATTCGCCGATTTCATCTGGTGATTTTTTAGAAATTGCCTAATTTTTCACAGATTTTTTGTCAATAATAAAGTTCCCTGATTTTACGGGATCCCAAGTTTTCCAGGCTGTTGGAAACCTTGGTCACCATTATAAACTGGATTAAATGACTATACATTTTAAAACTGTTTATTTATACTGATTATATATTTTAAAACTGTTGCTTGTTATTTTAATACAAATATATCGTAAATGAAGCATAGAAAAAATCCTAGCAGGGGTTGCTTGTTAGAGTCATATGTTGCAATATCATTTTTTTTATTTTAAAACTTAATTACCTATTTAAATTTAAATTCGTACTGATATTAAGTAATTGTTTGCTATCTTATTATTTTTTACTGTAAACACTATTTAAAATGTTTAGTCCAATGAGTATTCCAGGAATTGTTCAAATTCCCCAGCTTTTTTGCAGCCTCAACTCATCAATCATCTCAATCATGGTTCTATAAATGATTTTACAAAGTCAAAATCAACAAATTCTGGCTACCTATAGGTACGAGATTGGAGTATACTGCATATTATGCAACACTATTCGTCAAACGAGTTTGTGAAAAACTATTGTAGTCTTCATTGGGAAGCAATGCTGTTTAAGTAAGATGCAATACTATAGCACTGTCAGGAGTAATTGACAACAATTTTATTAAAGGTCAACTAATATATTAAAAAATTAAACACTTAAAACGAGTTTTTAAATAATCTATACTATTGGAGTCTTTTCCTTCTTCAAGTTGCACCAAAGTGGTTATGAGCATAACATGTTAAATGCAAAAAGATGCGACCCTGCTAATATCTTAGGATCAAATTTTCAGTGTAATAAAATATATAAATATGCATACATATTTAAAACACATGCTTCTGTATATGTATACAGAATTACATGTCAGTACATAGAATATACGATGTCTCAGTTGGAACTCTAGAATTTGAATTGCGTATCATTTGTGTTCTGTCACAGGTAGGGCGTAAAAATTTAATGACCGTCATCTACAAACCATATGACATCAACCGAGATAGGAGTGTTGTTACATTTACATAAAACTATCAAGCAGGCGTCAATTTCGTGATTTCTACTTACAATTAACGTCAAGTGACCGATACTTTTAATGAGCACCGTTACTGATGCTTAAAATATCAGTAAATTTTATTACCCACATTTCCGACAAAATTACGGTGAAGGATATCGTGTAGAATGCGCACCCTATTTTATTTGGGTTTGGAGAATAGTAACTTATATGTTCCTATTGTATAAAAGATCATAATAATCTCCCGATGATGCCAACTTGGTTAGCGAAATTCGCGTCGAAGAACTTATCTTTCGGTGTTTGTGGAAAACTGGCCTTCTCGTTTTATCACTATTATTACCGTTGAGGGAAAGGAATGTGAATAAGAGAACCAATTAGTCATATAACGGCAGTGTTCAAACGAAATTAAAATTAATATATAAAAAATGATTTTTGAAGGTCATTACACAAATCCAGTTACAAAATAATGTAGAGGTAATATTCAGAACATGATGATACTATACTATGGAAATATATGTATTTTTACCGATTTAATTGTTTAAAAAAATAGTTTTCCATTTCTTATTCTTTGAATTTAGTGGTTGCACATTTAATTTTGTGGAATAGATTAACAATAGCTGATGTAAAATATAATTTAGAGTTAATTTTTACAGAATTTATACACATACATGTTTTCGTTCATTTAATTAATATAGTCATATTGCTCACCATCTCCGCAAAAAAAAGCAACGTTTATTAAATTACCAACAGTGTATGCAGAATATTGACCTTTGGCCTTAACCTTTAGATCAGCTTATTGAAAATTTGCCTATTACACAAATCTTACCGAACCGGTTGCTGACCTACATATATTTTAGTTAACGCTATTTCTTAGTGACGAATCTTTTATCCGAGACTAGTGGTATTTCTCCTTTCATAAATACATAAACTACTGTATGTAAACATAAGTGATGCTATGAACCCAAATAAATATATGTAATACTTGAAAAAGAATTCTTGAATATTCAATATTCTTGAATAATGCAATTTGCATTACATAAGTATGTATGAAGCAAGACACATTTATTTGCTGTATATTGTTAGAAATTCGTGGTACTGTTCTCTCGAAAGGCAGATTAGAAATGAGATTGCCCATATTAAAATTAATTTAATGATAGTAACAAATAGACAACCCCAATATATCCTTACTAAATTAGAAACGACTCGATGTGTCTAATGCGCCTGGAATTGCTTTGTTAGTTTCTGTTGTGGCAATAGTTTGATGTATTTACTTTGCATAAATTTTTCATTCAGTGTGATCATGACTTAAAATAATTTATCAGCAGATGGTGGCATGTCTTAATGCGTATAATTATTCTATCGATTTTATTACCACTTCTTTATAGCAGTATCACCAAGATAGGAAGTGTTACAATTACATAAAATTACCACTCAGGTGTCAATTTCTTACCTTCCATTTACAATTATTAGCGTCAAATGAGTGAGACTTTTAGTAAGTACTGTTACTGATGTAAGACATCAGTGTTGCTACATTTTATTAGTCATTATTTCCTCCAAAATTATGGTCAAGGATATCGTGTAGAATCTGCATCCTACTTTATTTAGGGTTTTGAGAATAGTAACTCATGTGTTCCTATTGTGGAAAGGATCTTGGATTATCGTAGAACATATTTTGAGATGGAGCTAGAGCTTTCGATGAGGCAACAAGATCAGGAGATCAGTTTTCCACAAACACCGAAAGATTACAAATTTCTCGACACGCGTTTGCCAACAAAGTTAGTATAATCGGAAAATAATTGGAAATCCCCCTCCCGATCGTACCATCTTGGTTGGCGAAATGCGCGTCGAGGAACTTAATCTTTCGGCGTTCGTGAAAAACTGGTCTTCTCGTTTCATCACTCTTTTATACCTTTGAGAGAATAAGAGAATAAATTAATCATCTAAACAGCATAGTTCGAATGAAATAAAAATTGATGTATAGAGAAAATGATTTTTGAAGATCATTAGATAAATCCTGTCACAAAATAATGTACAGTTTATTAAATAGAGGTAATATTCAGAATATTGTTAGATTATGGAAATAAATGTATTTGCTGTTGACATATTTGGAGTTTTAATTATGTAAAAAATTTATTTCAATTTCTTGTTTTTTAAAATTAGTAGCTGCATATTTAATTTTTCAAAATAAATTAACAATAGCTGATGTTAAATAAGAGCCCAGACTCATAACAGTTCGGCCAGGCATAATTTTACAACTAATATATTTAAATAAAAGTAATAACTCTCAAAACTATTTTATTAAAGAAAAATATTGGTAACGCAAACAAAGTATAAACTTTTAACTTAAATACGATGAAATATTACTACCTTATGATGTGTCAATGACGAGTTTGTTAATAAAAAACATTAAGATTCGCGGATCAGAATAGTTCGACCAGTTGCTGAAATGCATAATAGGCTAAACATTTGTAGCGTTTTAAAACAAAATAGGATCTCCATTGTTGTCAAAGCGAAAAAGATATTGTGTGTTTTGGACGCGTCTACTCACTAAATTGCAAGAAATAGGGGACAGCACACTCCCTGAAGAGTGCGCTAAGCTGGTAGATACAATGCCTGCTAGAAGTTGTTGTTGTTAATAAAGATGATGTACCTAACACAGTTTTGATAAACTATTCTGAACCGCGAATCTTAATGTTTTTATTAACAAACTTGTCACTGACACATCATAATGTACCTAGTAATATTTCATCATGTTTAAGTTAAAAGTTTAAAGTTTGTTTCTGTTACCAATATTTTTTAAAATAGTTAAGAGTGTTATTACTTTTTTTAAACATATCAGTTGTAAAACTGTGCCTGACCGAACTATTATGAGCCTGGGCTGGTATATTATGAAGTTAATTTTTGTGGAGTATTTGTACATATTTTCACTCATTTAATTAATACACCCATATTATCATTTTCGCGGGGAAGAAAACGAGTTCTATTAAATTATAATGAGTATATGCAAAATATTAACCTTAACCTTTCAAAAAATTACAGTTTATTGTAAATTTGCCTGCTTATATCACACAAATATTTCTACTATAAAGCGGTTCCTGACCTATATTTTAAACTTAATGTTAAATCTATTGTCCGGGCATTATGCCCAATGGTATTACACCTTTCATAAATACATGAACAGCTGTATGTAAACATGCGTGATGCCATGAACCCAAATAGATACATACATATGTAAATATTTAAAAATATTTAAAGATGTTCTTGAATGTTCGATTTGCATTACATAGATATGAAGTAATTTATGATACACATTTATTTGCTGTGCATTTTTGGAAAATCGTTATACTATTTTTTCGAAAGGGAGATTAAAAATGAGATTGCCAATATTAAAATTAATTTAACGATACTGAAAATAGATAACCACAATATATGTAGACCTGTTAAATTGGGAAAGGCACATGATTCTTCTCAGGATGTGTCTATATTTTCTTAGATAACTTTTCACATATCAATTAATCATAATTTAATAATTATAATAAATAATTTAATTCATAAACATAGTAATAGTTTTCTTTATTAGGTATTTGAAATTATATTCTGTGATAATATAATTCATCATTTTAGGCGGTTTATTTTTCTAGATCTAGGTATCAGAATTATATATTTTATTGTTTTTTATTTTATAAGTCTGATAAAACCTTATCAGACTCGTCTCTCTGTTTATGATCATTTCAGCAGATATCCAGACCAAAACAAACACAACCGTGTTAAAAACTATAACTATAGCTAACAACGAAATTCTATTACACAACATCTAGCTAATTACCAGCAGCCCGTCTTTCGAATGGTCCGGTATGCGAAAATTCGAGAGAAATACTCGGAAATTTCCACGAATCGATAAGTTACATCGGCGTTGAGATAGGTTAGGTGAGGTTACAAACAGAGATTACACAAAAGCAACAGTAATGACACAAAACTTACTGTTAAAATCATGAACGGAGGGTACACGGGGGTAGCGTCTCCACAGACCCATTTTTTATTGACCACTTATAATAAACTCTATAATAATAATAATACTCGAACTGTTGCTTAGGAAGCAGTGAGTTACCGGTGCCCGGTGTAATACTTGGGTTTGGTTGGGAGGTTTCCGGCCACGTTGCCAAGTCGACGACAATCTCGAGAGATAAGGGAAACGTTTGAGATTCCAAACATGGAGTTGTCATGATCAACGGTTGATGTGTTTATTTTAATTAGTCAGTAATTATTACGCAAATACAGGATCTAACATAAGTATGGAATAATTCTTGCAACTTTTTAATGTATCTGTTTTATACCAAAATGTTTCAAATAAAAGTTTTTCAGGTATTTATTTTAAATATATTGGTAATCTTTTTCTTCTGCTACGAGTTCACTGCTGAGAATGCCCCCAAATTAGTTATTTTAAAAGTAACCATGATTTTATTGTGTTTCGAATAAATACATTCTTCAATCAACACTCATCAACAAATATCAACATTTGTAAAATAAAATGATATATTAACAGTTTGCTTTTCTTCATGAGAATGAACCCGAGAAAGGTGCTGGAATCTTCAATGTGGCAATGTAATCGGGAGACCAGTTTTCCACGAGCACTGAAAGATTATACTTTTCTCGACACGTGTTTCTCAAATGAAGTTGGCGTCATCTCGGGGTAATCTTTTGGTGTTCATGGAAAATTGGTGTCTTCTTTTTTTTTTGAGAATAGACCAAAAAAGGTTTATTATATCATATTCAGAATTCGTTTTTCATTCATCCATTCCTCATATTTAGAATTTTAGAGCATATAAACCTGAGTGTCGCTTTATTACACAACAAATTAAATTTAACTGAAATAGATATAAGAAATGATGCACCTAACAGATGAGGAACGAAATTCTATTTTAATCGTGGTTGGTCATCGATACCGTAAGAGGATACAGTAGAAAATCTGTGCATTAGTTAATGAAGTTTATTCTAACCGTGGTTCTGTTACTTAGTCTTTAGCCTTTAAAATAGGAACATGGGAAATATGAAAGGATAGGTACTCCAAAACCAAGACGACTGAAAAGTGTCACTCATGATGATCTTATTAACCATATAAGAGAATCCTGACGAAGATCGTGTCACCATTTAAAACGAGACTGGGATATGGCAAAAGTGGGTGCACAGAATTCAGAGAACCATAAAATTCCATCATCATTAGGTCATCAGTCCTAAGACTGGTTGGACGCTAACCTCCAGCTTCTCCTATCTTGTGCTAACCTACGCATTTCGCTAATTGTGCTACAACCTACATCCCTTACTATTTGCGAGCAGTAGTCTAATCTAGGCCTACCTCTGCCTTTCTTCACTCCTATTTCTGCCTCCAAAATATCGCGGACTATTCCCCCATGTCTCAGCAAGTGGCCTACCATTCTATCTCTTCTCTTCTTTAAGTTTTTCCACATACTCCTTTTCTCGCCGACTTTCTCCAATACTTCTTCGTTTTTAACCCTATCAGTCCATGGTATTTTCATCATTCTTCGGTAACACCACATCTCAAAAGCTTCTAATTTCTTCCTACTTGCTTCCCCTACCGTCCAGGTTTCGCAGCCGTAAAGTGCCGTGCTCCATACATATGTTTTCAAAAATCTCTTCCTTGTTTCTAAATTTATTACCCCCGAGCATAAAAGTGCTTTCTTTTTGTTAAAAGCTACTCGACCCTGCGCTATTCTTTGTTTTATGTCTTTATCGCTTCTTCCATCCCAATTTATTTTACTTCCTAAATAAGTGAAGTCTTTAACCTCCAATCTTTCATTATTAATTTGTACTTTCGTTTTTGCTCTGCTCTCGCGCCCTCTGCACACTAACACTTTAGTTTTGTTTTTATTCACCCTCATTCCGTATTCCTCTGTCAACACTGCCTCCATTTCGTTCAATGCTGATTCTAGTTCCTCCATACTAGATGCTAATACTGCTATATCATCCGCGAATCTCAGCATTTTTAGTTTCTGTCCCTGTACTTTAATCCCGAAATCCACTCTATCTTTTACCACATTAATCGCCTCTTCGATGTACAGATTAAAAATTAGTGGTGATAGCGTACATCCTTGTCTTACTCCTTTCCTAATACCTACTTCCCTTTCCTCCCCTTCTACTTCTATAACAGCAGTTTGCTCTATGTATAGATTGTGTACTACTCTCCTATCTCTATACTTCATTCCCGCGCTCTTTAGTATCTCGAACATTTTTTCCCATCTTACGTTATCAAAAGCTTTTTCTAAATCTACAAATCCTATATAAGCGTTCTTTCCTTTTTCTATTGTTTTCTCTAACATTACTCTTAGCGCCAGAATAGCTTCGCGAGGTCCCCTATTTCGCCTAAACCCGAATTGGTCTTCTCCTAATATTTCCTCCGCTCTATTTTCCATCCTCTTCTGCACTATTCTAGTTAGGATTTTTGACGCATGGGAAGTTAGGCTAATCGTTCTAAAGTTCTCGCATTTGTGGGCTCCTCTCTTTTTCGGTATAGTAACGATAATGTTCCTCCGGCATCTCGCCCGTTTCGTATATGTATTTTACCAGTTCAAACATCCTATTTACTACTTTCTGTCCCGCACATTTCAAAATTTCCGCCTGTATTTTATCTACACCCGGCGCTCTATTATTCTTTAGCCCCCTTAGTGCTATTTCAAATTCCTCTCTCAATATAGGTTTTCCTACATCTTCCCTATCGATGCTAGATTCTTCCTCTAATATCTCTCCTAATTCCTGACCCTCGTATAAATTTCCTATGTACTGCTTCCATCTATCCGCTTTCTCCTCTCTTCCTATCAGTATGTCCCCCGATTGACTCCTAACATTTCTACTTATTGTTCCTATATCCCTGAAGTTCCTCTTAATTATTTTGTAAGCCTCATCGGTCTTACCTACTTGCAACTTATCTTCTACTTCTTTGCATTTCTCCTCTATCCATTGTTCTTTCGCTTTTCTACATTTTCTAATGATTTCCCACTTTATTGCCTTATACGTTTTCAGTCCTTCTTCGTCTCGTCTGTTTTTGTAGTCTCGTCTCTTTTGCATTAAGTTTAAGATTTCGTCCGTTATCCAGGGCTTCCTAGCTTCCCTTTTATCGTGTCCTAAAACGTCCGTAGCCGCGGAATCTAGACTATTCTTGATACCCTCCCACTCAGTTTCTGCGTTCTTGATTTCGTCCTTACTCGCTTTATTTATTAACTGATCTGTTTTCTCCTGGAACTTATCTTTCATATTCTGATCCCTCAATATGTCTACATTTATACGTTTCTTATCCTTCCGGGTTTTCAGATTTTTGAACTTTAATCTAGCTTTCATGACTACCAAGTTGTGATCGCTGTCTACATCTGCTCCTGGATAACTCTTACAGTCTTTTACTTGATTTCTAAATCTCTTCCTAACCAGAATGTAGTCTATCTGATACCTGTCTATCCCTCCTGGCATTTTCCATGTGTACCGCCTCCTAACGTGATTCTTGAACAATGTGTTCGCGACTACCATCTTGTGCTTCTCACAGAATTCTATCAGTCTGCTACCTCTCTCGTTTCTGTTTCCTAATCCATAAGGCCCTACAAATTCTCCTTCTTTCCCCTCACCTACGACTGCGTTAAAATCTCCTACTACTATTAAATTTTCATGACCCTTCACAAATCCTATTACCTGCTCTATGTCCGAATAAACGGCTTCTAACTCTTCCTCGCTGTGGCTAGAAGTAGGCATGTATACTTGCACTATTACTGTTTCCACTGGCTTCGAATCTAACCTAACCATCATTACTCTCTCGCTGTATTGTAGGTAGCTATCTACACACTGTCCTGCGTTCTTCCGCATAACGATCCCTACTCCCGCGTTTCCATTTACCGATCCTGTGTGTATTACCCTATAGTCACCGCTCCAAAAATCTCCTACTTCCGGCCAGCGCATCTCACTTATACCTACTATATCTAATCCTAACCTATCCATTTCTATCTTCAGATTTTCTAACTTCCCTGCCTGTCTCATGCTTCTGACATTCCACGCTCCGACTCGTGAAATGCTACACTTCCTATTATTATTGCACTCGATCACGTCTCCCGGAACAGTCCTCACCCGGAGATCCGAACGGAGGACTATTTTACCTCCGGAGTTTTTTGTCCCAGGAGACGCCATCATTAATTTAGGATAAGCTTTCTGCTAGCTGTTCTGAGGATTATAATGTGGTGGTTTCCTCTTGCCTTCCACATCGCAGTCGTGTGTGTCATAGCACCATACCAACCCCCACGGTTTCTGCCACTATGACTACTGAAAGAGCTGCTGCCCTCCTTCAGGGACTTGTCTTAGTCTGGTTTTTCAATAAGATTGTCATTGCCATATCTGCCATACCTGTATCTTAATGATAACAATATTTGGTTTCAAAAAAATATGGCTCTCTACTTTGGAATTATGGTGAGGAGGTACAGGAGCAGAGGAATAGCCGGCTCGATTGCCTGACTTGACCCCTTGTGCATATAATACGCGTTAAAATTTTAGAGAAAGATAGTATGAAGTAAAAAGTGCTAAACAATCTACCTAACCATAAAACACAAGGAAGTTGAAGAAGAAGCATTTGACGTTTATAGTAATATCGAAAGATTTTGCAAATAATTTCACGATCTCTCATCGATGCCTTCTTCTTCATGATAGTCGATCAAGACAGCCTTGACAATCAACCAAGGAACCAAATCTCGTTAGTAGAATAAAACAATGATACAAGATGGGGAATGTGTGTGGAAGAAAGGATAGATGGAACCGTAAGAAAAATTGAAAAGCAATCGACTTTCTTCTTTATAAAAGCGGATAAAGTCAACCTAGACCATCAACCAAGGAACCAAGCCTCGCTAGTAGAACATAACAATTATAAAGAATGTGGAATATCTGTTGCAGAATTGTTTCATCTGTTGAAGAACAGATGAAACCATAAAAAAATATGAAAAGCAGATGTAAGCAATCGCAATAATATTTGTGCTCATGTTTCTAAGGTACTCTTAACATTTGAAGCACTGATTTCTGAATGACGATATTGTCCACCAGACAGACTGCGTTTGACACTATGTACTCATTCTCATGTCTAAGTGGTTTATAAGTATTTATTTTATTCACGTGTCAGGAGATAGACAAATATGATTATTTACTAGCCATACTAAAGTTGAGATATATGTATATGCTGAGAAATGTAAAACAGAAGACTGCGACAAGATTAAATATTTTTTTGCAATGTATTCCTGTGTGAACGTAATGGTAGAAATATGCTTGAATATTCCTATGAAACATTAAAAAAAATAATTTTGATATAAAATTTCAAGCGAAGTATCATATCTGACACATTCTTATGAAAAAAGAAGTTGAAGATGGTTGATGCTCTCCGAGTAAAATTACTGCTAACATAAAGTTAACTAAAAGCAATTAGTGACGTCTTTTAGGCATAATTCTTTGAAAAAATATTAGATGCAAAATATTAAATATTCACTGATTTTTATAGGTTATATGCCAGTTTCGATATTATTCTTTAATAATTTTTGAAACATTAAAAAATGTTCATATTTTTATGATCTAATAGTAAATTAGTTTAAAGTAGGAGTCTATGTACAAATGTCATTTATGTCTATGTATGTTATTTATTATAGGTCACATACTCACAAAAAGTATATCAATGTTAAGATGCATGTGTTAATTTTCCTCTAAATATTAAATGTAATATTTTGTAACAAATTATATTAACTAGTGGTATTTATCTCTGTTAGCATTAGCTAATTATGCCATATAATGAACAAACTTAATATCGTAAACAGTATACATATTCATTCTAGGTGCATTTGTGGTTTCACAAATTATTTCTATAGAAAGATTTTCAAATAATACAATAGGTACTACATTAGAAAAAACTGCTACAGGTATAAATCATCTAAGTAATAAAACACTTTTTTGTTTACAAATTTTAAACCGTTAGATAGATTTATTAACTGTGTGTTTACTTTATAATATTAATAAATAATAATAGGAAGTATATCAGTAGTAAAACAAAGTAAACAAATTTTGATGTTTGAAAATATTATTGAGCAGTGAGATGTTTTAATTTTTATAGATGGTGTGTCCTATTTGAGTGTAGTATTTTGGCTTACGACTATGTGAAAACTAAATAGCCAACTATTGTATATTATAAATATAACATACCATCGAGGAATTTTTAGAAAACTTTAAATTCTCTAAATGACGGAAAAAACATTTTTCTCAGCAGAATTGTTGAATCTTATTAAGATATTTGGGTACAGGCTCTAGAATCGGTAAGGTTTTCACCGCGTTCGCCTGATTTGATGTCACTTGACGGGGCTTACATTAAAGATGAGCTATCCAAAAGGACTAATAATATAAACCAAGGGAAGAAGTTATGAAAATTAGTTCGACAATAGATTTCAGTCATGTAAATTTTGTGTTCTGTAGTGAGGACCATAATTGAAAACCGCTTAAGGGTACAGTAGCAAGAAATCTTCACGAGGATAAATTTTAACAATCAGAAGATGATCGATATACATACATGCGCGTTAGTAATTCCGACAGTCTATTGGATGTACACGATTAAATACTTAAAGCCACTTAATTCCACTTGATCCTTTTCCACTTAATTATTTTCTTCTAATATTGTTTATTCCACTTCAGCCTTTATCACTTAATGAACGGTTTAAAGTCTAACAACAACTATATTCCTGGTTAAGTTAATTTCTGGAATATAAGGGGATGGATCCACCATCAATATTTTGCGTAAATATCGTGACTTATATTTTAATAAACATAAATTCTGGGAAGTCACTTCACATCCCTGCTCGATTATATCGTATATTGTGATGCTCCATTAAAGTACGGTGTATGCTTGCAGTAGGAATTTTCTTTTTTAGGAAAATTTGCTCTAGAAGGCGTTTCACCACAATAATATTCTCCATAATATTACCATATTATATGGACCACCTCGACTTCCACTAATGTCTGTCGTATCCTTAGGGATTTATTTCATCCAAAGCGGCACTGTTCTTGTCGTACAGATGTCTGATTATCAATTTTACCCATTGTGAATATCGAATGCACTTTTACCGAGCAACACACGAATTTTTATTCATGTTTATCAATTTATAAATATAAACTCATGTTTCAAGATTCCGAAGCAACACCTACTAAAGGGTGGTCCAACCATAATGCACGATGTTAATTGTGAGTCACACCTTAACGTCAAGTTTTTTGCCCAACTTAATTTGACATTTCTTTGTTTCAGTGTTTGACAAATTCAACCATAGAGAGGTACACAATTGAGCAGCGCGTTAAGATTGTTGAAGCCTTTTACGAAAATGGGCGTTCAAATCAAAATGCATTTCATGCACTTCGTGACTTTTTTGGTCAGCATAATCGACCAAATGTGTTCACAATCGGGAGAATTGTGCGCAAATTTCAGAAAACCGGGTCTGTAGGAAATGTGAAAACACCTGTGCATGCTCGCTCAGTTTGTTCTGCCGAAAACATTGCTGTTGTTCGCGATAGTGTAGCAGAAGAGCCGTCAACCTCGACTCGTCGTCGTGCCCAACAATTGAACATCTCATGAACATCACTGATGCGAATTTTGAATAAAGATTTGAATTTACACGCTTACAAGGTTCAATTGACTCAAGAGCTGAAGCCTACTGACCATTTCAAGCGTCGTCAATACGCCGAATGGTTGGTTGAACAGACATAAGTGAATGGTGACTTTACAAAGAAAATCATCTTCAGCGACGAGGCACACTTTCACCTCAGTGGATTCGTCAACAAGCAGAATTGCCGCATTTGGGCAAATGAGAATCCACGAGTGATTGTTGAAAAGCCAATGCATCCACAAAGAGTGACTGTTTGGTGCGGTTTATGGGCTGGCGGCGTCATCGGGCCGTACTTCTTCGAAAATGAGGTCGGCCAAGCAGTTACCGTGAATGGTGTTCGCTATCGCGAGATGATAACGGACTTCTTGTGGCCAGAAATTGAGGATATGGACCTGGACGATACGTGGCTCCAACAGGATGGTGCCACTTGCCACACAGTCAACGAAACAATGGCACTCTCGCGCGAAAAATTCAATGGCCGTGTTATCTCACTTCGTGGCGATGTTAATTGGCCGCCACGATTATGTGATTTGACACCGTTGGACTTCTTTCTTTGGGGATATTTAAAGGAAAAAGTGTACGTCAATAAACCAAGAACAATTCAAGAGCTAAAGGATGAGATAAGTCGGCACATTAACGACATTGAACCTCAATTATGTCTCAGAGTCATTGAAAATATGGACCATCGGATAGAGGTATGCCACCGAAGCCGTGGCGATCATTTGGCTGATATTTTATTTCACACATAATTGTCATAGATCCTTCTATCATAATAAAAAATATTAAGATAATGCTCTGAAAACTTTTTGTTTTATTTACAATTAACATCGTGCATTTTGGTTGGACCACCTTTTATAATATCGATAGTAACCTGATACGTACTTAAAAGGCATGCCATCTTTATATATACGTACGTTCAAACGAGAGAACTTATTGTTTCATTGAGTTCTCTTTGATCTGTTAAATGTCAGATAACTATTCATTGTTTCTCTTAATTAATTCAGATGGATTGCTATTTTGCAAAACATTTCGTTTACTATGCAAAAGAGTGAAAACTAACAGCTAATCTTGAAGAGGATATGTTTTCAGAGCATTCATGATAGACATTAAGATTGGGTTCAATATATTTTACAGTATTCAAAAAATAAAAGGTTAATAGTGAGTTAATGTTTATTTAGAGAGATAGAAAGTTTATGTTAAATTTTGACAATTAATAAAAAAGTCTGTTAAAAATATTTTGTAAATAAAATATTTACTCGTTCTATTTTGGATATTGACAAGAGACACATTTCATCCTGGCATATTATTTGCGTTAGAACAAATAAAATACCCTGTATATTTATTATTTTAAAGGTAGTTTAAATCTATTCGATTTCATTAGTATAAGTATTTCTATTATTTTCGGTACAACATTTCATTTCAGCCTTCAGCAATTTTATCAAACCCACAACTATTTGTTAGTTATTTAAATATGCATTCCTCTGATATATGTTATAACTTATAGCTGTGAATGGCATTTATTTTTTATAGCGAAATAATCTGTCTGAGTTACTCACACTTCCCCAGAATATCTATTAATGATATGATAAGTAAACAAACATATGTAAATACAAAATAAAGTTATATTCCTATGTACATAGGATAGAATAGATGAATCACTTTAAAATATTTAAATCTCAAATTAAGCATTTTATGTAAACCGATTCTGTCTTTTTGCTCGTAGAAACCGATTACTGATCGTGTTTACTTTTAACACGTACAAGGTTGTTGGTTTTTAAGTATTCGCTACACGTAACACATCCTCAAATATTGAAATGCTTGAGAAATATTCAAGAAATAGCGGGTATAAATAAAAATAATGTTTTCCCACATTTTCTCGTTAGTTTATTAACGCCAAGTTTTTTTATGGTGGTAACACTTTTATATAAACGAAAAGGAGTGAGTTTTGTTTTTTCAAAATTATGCTTCGCAGCTTCTGATTAAAACAATTTAATAATATTAATATATCTTTTTCTATTTTTCTTTTCAGTGATGTTCGATTTGTGTCTTGATAAAATACACAAGTATCATCTCCAGAACTTGCCATAGTGCCTTGTATACTCAGAGAGAAGAGGTTATTTAAACATATAGAGAAGAGTATAGGACCTAGCACAGTTCCTTGCGGAACGCCACACTTAACTTCTCTAGAGTAACTAACTTCATCGTTAAATTATTGTTTCAACAATAAATTATCTATATATTTTGTAATCCTTGTTTTAATGCTTTCTTCAAATACCTTTGTTAAATTAGGAATTAATATTACTAATTTAAAATTACTAAATTAGCATTATGTCAATTGATTTTATGAAAATCATGATATACTTATCTTTGATTTATAAATTTACAGTAAATGCAGAATAACAATTAAATACATTTAAAATTGTATTTAATTAAACAGTTATAGATATACTGAAATTATCTGAATCAAATGTAAAATAATTTTAAATAAATTTAATACAATTTTTCAATGACCTGTTCTAATGGTTTACGAATAAAAAAAAAGCTAATTTATTTATTTTCGAGGCATGTACGATAAAAATAATCAGGAAATATTTTAAACATTACCTTTGTAATATCTATTTTAATCAGCGAAGGTAATCATCAGCTAATGTCGTGATTCTGACCTTACTCCTCGTGAACTTGACATGTGTGTAATTTAAACAAAGAAAACAGAACAAAGAAACGCATAACAAATTTGCTGTGCCTTATATTTACCAAACTAATTATAACGAAACAATCAAAATTGGCCATTTATGGCGATTAACGTCTCTGTAGTATTTTATAAATATTTCAGTAGATCTCAGAAACCGATGCAGTTCGGCAACAGAGCCGGTAGATCAAAGTGTTTAGATGCTAACTAGAAGTTTCACGAGCACGCTTTGGATCACTCACATGTGTAGTGATCGAATGGAATGGTAACAACCGAACATTCTAGGTCAACCCTCGGAAATACGGTTTCATTTTTAGGTGTTAGTGTTGTTTAGATTTTTTTTAACATTTGGTAGTATTAGAATATACATATGCAGATAATAATATGAACTGTACATAATGATACAGAAATTTTCATACATAGTTCTCATCTAACAGTTATATATAGTGTGTCCTCGGATAGACACATAAATGGATGAAAACTTTAAAGTTGAAAATTCATCTCAGTGTAATCCTGCTTAGATAAAAAGTAATATGTGTCTTGAATATTTACAGAATAGTTTATTCGAACATAAACATAAAGATTAATTATTGTCACGTGTTCATTAGGAGTTCTGAAAACATTAATAGTATTCGAATAGTGTTAAAAATGGTACAGAAATGTTGTTAATTACATTAGGAATACCATAAATTCTATTTCCCATAAGGGGATAAGAGCTAATTTCACTATAGAATCATAGCGTAGTATAGAAATGCTATGTTTGGAATCACCATCATCAGGAACTCACCGTAGCAAATCGAGGAATCTATTTATATTTATCTATTAAAGGAAAATTTTAAAATTTCAGACGTGACAAAATTTTAATGAAAATTTTCTATTCTACCCAGCAGATTGAGGAATTAAAAGGTCAGACTACGTATTATTGAATATATTGTACCACCAAAATGCCTTTGCGTTTGTCGACATCGTTCAGATCTGAAATAGAAACCATTTGGTGTTGTTGCTTTGGAAAAGGAAATTAGTTTTATTAAACATTCACAACATTACAAACATAAACATGTGAATTTACCTAGAATCTGTATAGAACAGTTTAGTGATTAAACACTGAAGAATCAGGAACAATTGAACATTCTTTAACTTTTTCAAAACCCTGAGAATGTTTAGTTATCCTGTGGCACATCCAAGAGATACTAAGCATATTTCATCATCAACAACATCGTTAATACCATCAAGTTTAATATGAATAGTGATACTGGTAGTTGATATTAAAGGCACAATGAATAGTGTAGCTTTTATAATTAATTTTTAATTTATCCTATTCTATTCTAGGAAAGGTTTAGATTGCCTTTCATTTTTGTTATATGACAGCATCTCAATAACATTAAAATTGTATATGTTTCTGTACACGATATACTTTCTGTGTACGATATTGTTAAAATAATAACAATTTTATAAGAACTTAAATAATTGGACTCACACAAATATGACAAAGCAAAAATATCGACGGCTTGAAGTAATCTGGGCGTGGGTTCGATTCCCACATCAATCGATCGTGGGTGTATCTGTGTATGACCTTGTGACTGTCGGCGACTTAGGTAAAAGAGTAGCTCTATGCTAAACCTCACCTCCGTAAAAATAAAGATAATTAAATAAATAAATAAATGAATGATATGCTCCAAAACCATTTCACATGAGGTATTACACGTACTTTCATTCAAATTAGAAATGTGCAATTTTCTTATAGAATTTTAGAATGACAATTACTAAACTTACATAGGTGTTTACATACTATCACGTGAAAAATTAATTTATCCATTTATTATGAATTACAATGTACGTTAATAGGGTAATATTACTGGTTATACTATATGTTAACATAAATATATTAACATAATATTAATAATATGTAAATATAAATAAATTCGATAAGTTATGATACTAAGGAATAATACTGACTTTTTAATACTGGTTTTCAGCCAATATGATAAATAAAATGATATGTTAAACTATTAAAAGTATATTTGAATCAATATAATTAACTCATCGATGATAAATAGGACATCTCAAGTATATTATACTCGTATATACAAAATAAAAATACATTTATTTTGCTTAATATAACTTCAAGAATATGTATACTCTTATATGCTTAATCTTCATTTTGATGTACGTAGTATGAAGATAAGGCAAAATATATAGAAAACCCTTTTCTACCCAGAAACAGCAAGAAAATGATATGAGTGGGTTAAGAGGTACAAATATTATCGAATTAAAAACCTACCAGCACTCAGTACATCATTTAAAGTACATAAATTGAAAAACCGCATTTTGGAATTCACAAAACCCACACTTTCATGAAATTTTTAAGTTCACTTTTGATACTCTCACTTTTAGGGTACAATATAAAAAATATGGACGACGCATTTTATTTAATTACAGACTAAGAGAAACAATGTTAGGAAGCCAACCAAAAACTGATCTTAAATAAATTTAGTATTATTGATAAGATAAAAATGTATATAAATGCTAATCAGAATATAAGCATTGTTTTCTAGCTTAAACTTCTTAAATGCGTAAAATTGTGTTATCAGTTAATTATATCGCTTTTAAATATTTATTAGACTTTATATGGAAAAATTAATCATTGCATTTATTACACTGGGGAATAAAGAACATTTTCTATGTTGCCAGAAATTTAAGATCGGTTTCTGAGTACTCGAGGACCCTAGTTTCACATTATGTATTTATTTTAGCTAAATTAACTACGCTTGTTAAAATAATGGAGACTCCTGAAATTGTCTGTGACGATTTAAGAACAGTCACCATATTTCTTGGACAGTAAAGTGGATATACCAAATATCATTGTTATCTGTTTATGGGACAGTCGTGCAAAGGAAAAGTATTGGCGACAAACTTTTTGGCCTTTGAAAGACACTATGACTGTTGGAAAAACCAACACTGTTCACGAGCCATTAATAAAGAGAGAAAAAATAATACTGTCACCTATTCATATCAAACTAGTTTTAATGAAACAGTTTGTAAAATCACTGGACAAATAAAGTAATTATTTTAAATGCATTTGCCTAGAATTTCTGACACTGAGTATGAAAAAATTAAAACCAGGGATTTTTGATTGTTCACAAATTCCTGAAACTAGTAAAAGATATAAATTTTAACAGATATATGACTGTTGACAATAACTACCAAGAACTGGTACATAAGATGCTAAAATATTTTGAATAATTGGAAGCCAATATGAGCATAAAATTAGTTCTTTTGCATAGTCGCTTAGATAAATTTCCTTTTAACTTAGGAGATTATGCAGAGGGACTGTTCACAGCTGTCTGGACTGCGCAGAGAGTCAGGACAGACTAAACATAAAAGAAAATCGTAGAATAAAACTTTTTTATAATTATTAATATTTTCTGCATCAATTATTATTTATTTATTTTTTTTGTTAAATTTCATATATATAAAAAATCAAAACAACAGAAATGGCTTATTCTATATTGTTTTTCTTACCTTGCATTAATATTTATCATATATGTTTATTTCAGAAACTAGAGCCAATCAAGAACGAGTAATGTAATTTTCAGTATCAGGGGCAGTAATGTACCCAAAATCGCGTCTTAAATTCCTGGCAAAAATACCTGGACTGTTCCCTAGTGCTGTTATCATTCGCTAAGACATATTTATTGGTATCCGCGATAAAGAGAAATTGATATGGAAAAATCGTCGTTATTACAATATAAAAGCTGACAGTATGCCTAGAGATTTTATGTGAAACGTGGTTAATTTGCCAGTAATCAGAAACATATAAAACAAAAAATGATGAGAGATGTTTTATGATCATAATCCCTTATTATATATTGAAAATATTTTACTTAGATTTAGTGGAAATTTATCATTTCTTAGTATAAATGTAAATTAAGTAAGTATAAATTTTCCTACAGCGCACTCTCTTTAAATAAACCTTATTGATTATACGATGGATTCACCTCATTGGAGAATATTTAGGAATTACCTAAAGTCGTTATAACTATTTTAAGCAGTCCTTGGGTTTTGTTAATATACTTATACATATATAATCTATTTCAAATAGAGGACGTATAATTTAATATTTTAGGCTTTTCAGAGGCGCATTATCCCTAAGGCAAACTAGGCATGTGCCTAGGGGCGCGAGGTTACAAAGGGGCGCGCGCGCGAAATTTTTAAACAAAGAAAAAATAAATAACATAAAATTAATTGTGTCAGTAAGTATGCACCTACTTACACAATATAAAAGATTCTTTAATTCTATAGATTTATATAGAATTAAAGATATAGATTTATATATAGATTTAGAGCTTCCGAAGCGTTCTCCGCCTTCTTGATTATTCTTACATCGCCTGATTTCATAATAGAAGTTGAAGTTGGTACGATACAAAACTACAACTGCAATGTTGTGCGTTCGTCGCGTCGATCGTGAGCATCGGACGTTGCTAGTAGTCTAGTGGAAAAAAATAGCGTTTGTTGTCGACTTTACTTATAAATGGTCCGATTTTCTAACAGCAATTTTTACAGTAAATTTTCGTTCTTAAACAATTTGATCAATTTGAACAATGAAGAAGTTCAAAATAGAGCAAGTATGTTAGTAACAATGTATTCTGGTGATTAGAAAAGTGTTTTGTTGATGAATGTATCCATCTTCGTTCTTATTTAACAACGATAGCTCGAGACGGAGAACTGCCCCCAACAGCCAACGCGATTTTACAGGTTCTAAGAAATAAAGAACTTAAAACAATTTACCCAAACATTGATATAGCTTTGCGTATCGACGGCAGTAATTATAACTTTTGTTAAGTTTCAACCCTCTCTCTTCTTAACAAGGCTCAATATTTTCCGACTACGATCATTAATATTAGGGGTTTCATGTTCACCGTTTATACGACAGAGAGTGTTTTTTTAATATCCTCCAGTAATAATCTGACTTTAGCCGGTACGTAAATATATATTTGACGTTCAGTAATTTTCAGGGGCATATTTCCACTTCGATTCAAATTCGTTGCTTCAGACCGTCTAAATTATTTGCCCTATTAAAATGTTCCCGCAATTTTAAATGTTATATAACAAGAAAGCCAAAGAAATCTAAATGAATAGGTGGTCACCACTTCACGAGGTCGTTCAGTTGGTCTTAGTCGCCCTATCCATCTGCTAGCAAAAATATAATCAAGCAATGACCCAATATCAAAACGCGAAAGAACTCCTTCGTATTGAAGCCAAATTCTTAGATACAATAAACAGTTTTAAAACCTTAAAACCGACTTTTCCGCATGAACATCTCTGTCTCGAAATTGAGTGGCCGAGAAAAAATAAACCAACACATAAATGTGGAATATGTGTTTCATGCGACAGTTTTACTTTTTTCAAATAGTCCACCGTCGTGTTTTCTCATGACCCATGGACAGGGTGGGGTATGTCATATCCACCTCAAAATCAATAGATGTCGTCTGGTAGACGTCCCTAATCAGAATCATTCGAAACCCGATCAATCCGACACGATTTAATTGAGTGATCGTGCTAAAAAAAATTTCTCAAATAGTCCACCATTGTACTTTCTCATGACCCATGTACATGGTAAAGTGTACTCTATCCACCCCAAAATCAATGGGTGTCGTCTGGGAGACGCCCCCAATCAGAATCAGTCAAATCCCAATCGATCCGACACGATTTAGTTGAGTTATCGTGCTAACAAGAATAAATTCCGACGACAACGACACACACACAGCAAAATTTTTTTTAAAACCATTTTTTTTTGTTTTTAGGCCGAAAAACGAAAAATAAACACAAAAAAAATTTGTTTTTTCATTTTTTATTTACACGATTACATTACTTTTCCGCGTATAGTGGAGTGTAGAAAAGTAAAAACTGTTAAAGCTGCAACCACTTCGAAACAATATTGTCACAAGGATGGAAAGAAAAATTATATTCACTAGTATAAAACGGATGTTTTGTTAAAATGTCCATCAGATCCTAGATACAAGATACCTCTGAAGTTACAAAATATTTTTATAATGTGTTACGATGTTACGAAGAACATTATATGTTATATTAAATAATATACACTAAAATTATGATGATACATGATTTGTGGTCTTTCATATGCAATTCTCATCTTTCAGATAATTTAACATATTCCCTATTCATGTCATAATGATATTCGACAGGATAAAATACCTGGAATAACTACCGTTCATCAATACATAACATCATCTACTTTTAAATCTTCAATAAGTGTTAGATGCAAAACATGCTAGACACATCCCAAAGCAGTCTATTGTAATTTTACTTTAACAATATTTCAATGTTAGTTTATAAAGTTTATAATATTATTGTTTCTTAGTAGGAAGGAATGGGAAATGCCTCAAAAACTTTTTCAAAGAAATAACAAGTGCTAAATAGGTTCACTTACGTCCTGACCACACAGCCGTTTTATAAACTTTTGTAGGTATACTTTTTTATGTCGACATTAAAATATCACTAATGTATTTACCACTGTTTTAACAAAAATCTAGTCTTTCTTCTTTAAATGTACTACTATTTTTCGATAGCTACGTATGCTTATATTAAACACAATGGGAGAGTTGTTCAAACTCCCTTATATAATTTAAATGTCAAAATTTCTATTTTTGAATTTGCCTGATTCAACTTCTGATAAGGGTGCCAACTGTATTTGAACCAAATTTATTTGCGTTTAATTTAAAGGCTTATTTGATGAACAATTTTTTTTATTCATTCTCAATGCCAAAATGCATTTTAAACATCCGTTAATGTAATTTCATCATCTGCTTATGCCAAGAAAAGTTAATACTTGTATTTGTGTCAGTGACTGTAGTCTGGGACTTATTTTCTTCTTTTATCTGTCGAATGTGTTTGGGATTCAATGTTAAGGGGCAAAAGACTGAATATGTATTTATTATGCTAGCCATATATCTATATAAATACACACAAATTCAAGAATAAAATTCAGGAACGATACAGCTAAGTTTAAAATTATTTTGATAATGGATTTACTGTTTTTTGGTTGGAAGAAAATTACATTCACAATACGTGAATTGTATATAATATATACTACTATTAACATGAAATTCCTACAACATACATATATTTAAACACAATGTTTGCAAAATGGTATACTTATAATTAAAAAATTTGTAGTCTACACAATATTTTGCAGAAACCAAAAAATATTTTTCAGTACTAGTCATTTCATCGATATTTACCAAATCAAAAACTCTCTTGCCGATTAACGGAACAGTCTACCTCAGCCTAACAATAAAAACAAGCCACGGTATGTTTTGAGATTTTTTATTTGGCAAATAGCGATGAAATGAACTATACACTATGTCCATCTACTTGAAACAAATAAAATGTATATAAAATAGGTGGACCATATATAGAAATCAATAAAAAAGCACACGTAATTTAGATAACTAATCAGAGATGGCACACACGGATCACTAGATTTCTCATATCGCAACTCTGTTAGTCGAACTAACTAACATAAGGGGGCGCCCGGAGTATCACTAAGCCATTTTTTTGACTGGATTGGATTATTATCTGCTAGTGTATTATCATCGGCAAGTAACTCAACTATCTTTCATTTTTTAGGTTTTACAGTTAAAACTGCTTTTCGTAGTTTCTTGTAAGTAGAAGGCAAGTCTTACATATCCTATAGTAAATTATTATTATCATTAAAATTGTATCTACAACATCAATACATTTTCTATAAAACTATTTGAAAATGTACTAAAAGTTTTTAGCTGAAAAACAACATTACAGGGGTGTGGTGTAACATAAAACATGTGAAAAAATAGGGAAAGCTTTTCAACCTAAATACTACGAAATACATCATAATTTTTCTGTTGTTTGTAATGTACAATAGTATTACATAAATGTTGTTCCGTCAGAGTAATGTAAATGAAATATTTTATATTTTGACATAAAAACACAAAGGACAACAAAAATATATCAGAAGCTGAAAGTTGGAGGCGGAGAGTTGTGGTCGTCACTAGTCTTGGACCCGAATTCTTCCAAAAAATCACTCTAAAGACGCCACCTACAAATTTTAACAAATCATCGCCAACAAGTTCCATTTTTATACGAGATCTTTCCTGAAATCAAGAAAAAAATAATAGTAATATATATATATATATATATATATATATATATATATATATATATATATATATATATATATAAAACATTCAAAATGCCTTGTCCACCACTTCTCGTTTATTACTCACTTATAAAGCCTGACACTGGCATGGCACATGTTCCGAGATCTCTACCTCTCCTCCACATCATCTGTGTTGCTTGCTGGTACTCAAGCCTGTCTCTCAAAGAGCCTGGAGTGCGGTAGTGTATTTGCCCAGGGAGAAGGTTTTACCTATCCCGTCGCGTCGCCTATACACTCTCACACCCGCTCTGTTCCCACTCTTGGTTTTAATCGTGTACCAGATGCCTCTATTGGGCGGTAATCCAGCTCAACCCTCCATCCAGTTGGTCTTACTGGTGAGGGTCATCTTATATTTCTTGTCAAACAGGAAGTGGACACCCGTACTGTCAGAGGGCATCCATAGGAGTCTCTCCTCGGCTAACTCTCTTGAGAGTCTATTCAGGTCCCTTGCCTTCCTATTCATGTTTCCCACCCTGTGCATTGCCTTTACGGCTTCCGCTTTCAGGGTGACATTAAGAGGTGGTATCTCCGTCAGTATCCCCATCGCCTAAAATATAGTTTGATAACTTATTACACAGATATATACTTTGAGAACTTATTTCGTAACTAAAAGAACAGAAGACTAATCAAATGATGTGCAAATGCTGTTCTTCTTTTCATCATTAATTTACGCAACTGAAACAAATGTGTTTAATGAAGTGTTAACACTTGATTGAAGATTTTGAAACATTCATCTTCTCCAGGATGATACGAAGCTATATGATGAATGAGTTATTAATATACTTCTTAGAAATGCATTTCCTGGTGTTCCGTTTTCCTAATTTAAAAGCTAATTATAAAGTATCATACAGACGCTTACTGTGATATTATTCCTTCGATCTAATACATTATGCATTGTTATGTTCATATTTGTAAAAATATTTCTGTATATTTCCATATAGTTATTCAGGATACCGCTAAAATTAATGATATTCTCTTTCAGCTATTTTTCCAAACAAAGACTCGCGGCTGTCTATAATTGATACGTTCTGTATCACTGTAATAGATCGTCTGTCAAATCCAACAATATTGCCCGACCGCTTGGATTGTCTTTAAGATTCCACTTTATCATATCGTATCTCGATAGAGAATAATCAGAATATCGAGTTTAAGAGCTGACGCTGGATCTTTTTCTCGGATCTGGATATTTTTATGCGCGAGCTTTGCTTTGATGAGAAATCTGACAGTTTTTCATATTGATTGGTTTTTTTGATTGGATTTTGATTTATGGGCATCTTTTACTTCCCTTTTATTTTCCTAAAATAGGAACGAAGGCGATTTCTGCTGATGTTGTTATAAAGGTTCATCTTAAATACGCCAAACTAAATCACTTTATAAATGTATAAATCAGATGATGTGAACCGAGCGGCGGAAGTAGCTGCCATAAACTTTTGTAGGAATTCGGCGAAATTTATATTTTTAAGAATGACTTGTTTATACAGTCGTTTATTTACAAAATGAATAAAATTGGGCACTAAAATAAAAACAGATCAATATAACATATGAAAATAACTGAATAACACAGGCCAACAAAGATTTTGTGATCAGACTTTTTTGACTTTTTGGCTTAGTTATATACCACGAACTACAGAAATACTGTTCTTTTGTTCCCATCACGCAGTATTTGTAAATGTACATTGTATAGTAATTTATAGTTTTTAAAACCGAGGTTCTAAGACATTAAATTTTGCTTCAATCATTGCCACGCCCCTGTGCTTAATCGACTTGAAACGTACACACAAGTGTGGGGGATTTACCGTTACAGAGTTGACCAGTGAGGATATTCCGGTTTTATACTATTCGGGTATTTACATAGTCGCTGTAGTACGTTTTTAATGTGTGTACGTTTACTCGTGACATCGTATCGTGTGTTTTTATTTTGTTTTAAAATTGCCTACAAGTTATTATAAAAATGCACCAAATATATTTTGTTATAAACTTACCACCTGGTTCAAAAATCGTTATTTATGCAAATTTGGTTGATCCGAGAAAAATTCTTTTGCCACCACTTCATATTAAATTAGGATTAATGAAGCAATATGTAACAGCTATAGATAAACATGGGAATTGTTTTAAGTATTTATGTGGCAAATTTCCAGCTCTTTCTGAAGCAAAATTAATGGAAGGCATTTTCGTAGGACCAAAAATAAGAAAATTAATGCAGGACCAACAGTTTGAAGAAACAATGACAGAAAGTGAAACAGAATCTTGGATATGCTTTAAAAATGTAACAAATTTTTTTTATAGGAAATTATAAATATATGCAGTATGAGGAAATTGTCAACAAAATGCTGGATAAATTTAAACAACTTGGTTGTAATATGAGTATAAAAATTGATTTTCTGCATGTTCATGTGGTGCTGCTAGGCAGCAAATTTTGGTGAAATTTTGGTGAGGAGCAAGGTGAAGGGTTCCATCAAGATATGAAGGAGATGGAAAGGAGGTACCAGGGTCAACGGGATGTGGGGAGACTGGCAGATTACTGCTGAATGCTGAAAAGAGAACATTCAACGAATGATTACACAAGAAAAACTACAAAACGAAGGTTTTTGTTAAAAGGGAGAGATTTTCAAAGATAGAAGAACTTAGAGACTCAAAACTATTTGTGTTGTTGCTTTATACTACTTTTTTAATGTTTGTTAAAATGTAATTTTTCCTTTAGGTCTTATTTTATTCTGATTATTCAGTTGATCAAAAACCTTACGTGAGGTGCAAAAACGGAAGGTAGATATGAAATAAACGTAAACAACTGACTTATAATCATTTATCAAGCCCAAGTCAAACTGTCAATCTTTCAAAATGTCAAAACTTGTAACCCTGTGTAATTATCCTAACAGCATTGTTTATACTGTATTTATATTTAGTATGTCGTATATAAAATGTTATCACATATTACACAGAACATAAATTATTTTATAAAACAAGAATATTTTCTAGTATAATGGAAAACGTCCATTATATTGCCGCTAGACGAAGTAACACTATTGAAGTACATTCAATAATTTACACCTCATAAGTTTTTATATAACATTCTGAAGAAGGTTGTTCATGCTCAGATAACAGAATATTCTATTATCCATAAGCTTTTGCCAGACCATCAATAATATAAAGCTTAATTCAACGACAATACGATTAAATATTATTGATATAGTAATGAGATCTTTTATACATATGTAATAAATAGTTCAACGCGAGACTGGCAAGCAAATTAGTTTTTGTGCAATTCCAGGTTTTACTCGGTTGTCGTTCTTTATTAGTTATAGAGTTCAATATAATGGTTTTGATGATATTTATTATTTTTGCTCGTTTTGCTATAAAAAAAGTTCGTATTAATTTAAACAAATTGACTTCAGAAGTAGTAACTTCGCAAGTTCCGCAAGGCTCCATATTAAACCCCTTTCAATTTCTCATATACATTCTCGACTTGTATAAAATAAAAGGTGTATATTTGCGAAGTTAACGGATTTATTCCAAATTTATCTGCTGTGATCATGAAGTAATATCAAAGAATATTAATTAACGAGGACTTCAGAAAGTCTTCGTTAATATAAAACAGCAAATAAAATACATAAAATAACATATTGTCTTCTAAAAATGAGTATGAAGTACTTAAATTGGAACTAGAAATGAAAGTTCATGGAAATAAAGTATTTTTCTCATAAACACACATTTGTAGATGTCACTCTGGATACAGATTTAAGAAGCATCTGAATTTAATGCCTACGTATCTTTAAGAAGCATTCGAACATATAAAAAACAAACCAAGAGAAATGTAGTCTATATTTTCATATAGGGATGTCGTGTATCACCCAGATTTAGATTGTACAACTACAATTGGAAATCAAAAAGTACAGACTGCTGTCGACTAATCCCGTCGACTAATGCTGTCTACCCTGACTACTGTATCAATCGAATTACACTCCACTTGTTACAAATCCCTGTTGGTATTTAGTATTTAGTACAATGGTTAGTCGTGGATGAGGCAATTGATTCTAAAAACATTCTATTGCAAATATTATGGTACAAACACTTGATTAGAGAGATATAGTAACGAAGCAATTAAGCATCTAGTATGCACTACATTACAGAAATTTCTACCTTAAACACATCAGGTGCTACTATATCTTTATCTTGCAGTGATGGTGCAGCAGTTATGTTTTCTACTGGCAGTTCCCCCAAAATATATATCGACAGTCTTCTTGCATTGAAAATAAGACTGAGAATCAGTCCAAATTATACTTCTGGTAGAAACAATAACCGAAACGTCAATTTGCTAAGGATGTAGTGGCTATGCGACAATAATATGCGAATAATTAGTACTCTATATTCACATATCTTGAAAGTTGACATACCCACAAGGTTGAAACCATGCTTCCCAAAAAAGAATACTAATCAAATCATTATTCATTAATTATTAACAAACCACTGATAATATGTAAGTCATGTGAAGTGTTCAGTCAGTAAAAAGGCTTCAAAGTTTATGTTTAAAATTGTTCGACATATTCCATAAGAATTCAACTTCCTGAGACCAACTTCTTATAGCTTGTAGGCTCGTTTTCTGTACATTAACGAACATATAACATTTTCATGAATCACGCCAAGTCCCACGTAAAGCCAAGCTTTTAAGGCCCACATAACTATCCTTTGATATTGACTTCTAGGCAATGCCCTTGCAAATTGTCCAAACATAAACGCCCATTGTATCCCAAAATTCAATCAACAACACATCAGATTCGGACTTCAATCACATGAGGTTTGTATGCAGTAGTAAAGTATCTTTGGCGGGCAGAGTTTGAGCCATCTCGTGTTTGTTTTTTGAACCTTGAGTAGGATGAAGCCTCAGTTTCGTATCTTATAAATTTATTTTAATACATGAACGAAATGATGAAGAAAGTTATTGGATTAGACTTATTTTTTTTCCAAATTTTATTCAAATTTATTGTTCCTGGAAAAGATAGTCAACCTACATTTTCTAAAAGTCTCTGCTGAGAACAGACTTAAAGCTAGATTTGTAAGTCGAATACATCAAAATTCTCTGTTCGACTGTTGGTGGTGTCAGTACGAAGCTCAGTGCAATCAATTATTGCTCGACAGTTCGGGTAATTTAAAAAACTTTGAGGCAATGTTTCTCTAATAGCCCCTTTGATGGCCATAATATTCATGTTTTTGTTTCAGCAATTAATGTTATCAAAACACTTGAAAAATTTTTTACAATAGAAGTAGGGGATACTGTAAACAAACAGCCAATTACAGCGGAAGGTAAGTCTCATCTTTATAAGAAATATCGGAAGTCTGTTCTTAGCAAACTTTTTAAAAAAATGCAGGTTTATAATTTTTTCCAGGAACAATAAATTTGAGTAAAATTTGGAAAAACAAAGTCTATTAATAATGATTAATATAAATGCCTGAAAATTAATTCAATTCAAAATTGTTGTCATGAGAACTTTTAAAATATGAGACAGCGGAAATAAATCTCGCAGAATATGTAGTGGCGAATACTAGAACTTTTAATATAATATAATCTACCCTCAAACATAAATACAAATTTAAGACATTGTTATTTTACTAGGAACTGAGAATGGATTTTACATGATACTGGACACTACACAAGTTCCCATTCAAAACAACCATGATTTTTAGAAATCTTTTGTTTGACTTCAAGTATCCTTTTATAGGTGATTCTAACAAGGTGCGTAAAAATTAAATTACACTGTGAAATATGTCACATACAATAAAATAAAATAATCGACTGCATTATATTTAATAGTATGCCACTAATCATATTTAATGCAACTCCAAGGAACACTGTATGTTCCGCCATCGTATACGCAAGAGATTTCGATTCTCTCTGCAGTCGTTCATCCCTTAAGATGACACGCTACGCCAGCCCCCATGTAATTTGTATTTATCCCGTTCCCGAACAGAAGAAAGTTTTTTTTCTGTACATCGCAAAAAGGACGGCCAAAACGAACGAAAAGTAGTCTGCATTACTTCTGAGACGATCCTTTTCAATCCTTTTTAAGTACGCCTAGGAAATGATATTCCTATCCCCGGTTTAGTGCCTAGGATCAAGGGATTTCCGTAAATCTCCTAGTTAACATTTGATCGTATAGGTTTTCACCTACTTTTTATTGAAGACGGGAAAGAATTCTCCATGAGGTACATAACTGTGGCATAATGTAAGTAATTAAATCCACGATTCATTTATAAATTTGATGAATGGAGAACTTTATTATTCTTGCCAGCCATTATCATAAGTAAATATATGTTAAAAGTTTACTTACAAAGTGGATCCACATATCGTGGAATTTTATTACGTGACTGATTTAAATAAAAAGTGACACAAGATAACAAGGGCACTTTCCACTGGACACACGCTTCATACCAAATCTACATAATTGAAACAGGATTAAAACCCAATTTTAAAAATATCGGCTAAAATTTGTCCAAATGCAATATTTATGGCATTATTCTGCATAAATCCTGGAACCGTTTAAATATTTAAAGAATTTCAAATGAGCTCCAGTTATATTCATAGATTTAATTCAATATATTCCACATTCAAGTAGTTGTTCATCGATAAACGTGGAAAATGAATGGATCATAATTTGGATTCGTTACTAATAATATATTGTATCAAACAATGTGTGACTGAACGTGAATAATGTGACTATCAGTCACATATCCAAGACATATATAATCTATAGGAATATACTCGATTTCTAGTTTTGTCTTTTTACTTTTCCGCACTTATACCAGAGCGGAAAAGTGATGTAATCGTGTAAAGAAAAATGGAAAGAAAATTTTTTTTCTAGCGTTCATTTTTCGCTTTTCGGTCTAAAAGCAAAAAAAAAATGATTTTTACAAAATTTGTGTCTATGTGTGTGTCGTCGACATTAAAATATTTTGTCAGCATGATAACTCAACTAAATCGTGTCGGATCGATTGGGTTTTGACTGATTCTGATCGAAGACGTCTCCCAGACGGCACCTATTGATTTTGAGGTGGATAGAACACACTCTACCATATACATGGGTCATGAAAGAGCACAATGATGGACTATTTGAGAATTTTTCTTGTTAGCACGATCATTCAATTAAATCGTATGGGATCGATCGAGTTTCGACTGATTAGGGACGTCTACCAGATGACATCTATTGATTTTGAGGTGGATAGGACACACCCCACCCTGTCCCTGGGTCATGAGAAAGCATGATGTGAATGTTTATGTTCATCCTAAGATTTTAAACATAAACATTTAACGCGTTGCTGATTTTGCATTGAACGAAAAAAACATATATTCGGCCTGTATCACATACGAATGAATGAGAAAAAAAATAATAATTTCGTTCGATTACAAACGTAGTGATACGGAACTGAAGCAGTCGCCAATGAAAAAAGTAAAACTGACGCATAAAACACATATTCTGCATTAAATGTATGTGTTGGTTTATTTTTTCTCGACCACTTAAGTTCGAGATACAGATGTTCTACGAACGGACTTAAAAAGGATTTTCTCGAAGTCCGTTTTAAGATTTTAAAACTGGTTATATATTTTTTTTTATTAATATTTAAACGCGGAAACTATTTCTCTTATAATCCTAGCATATTACTATCTATAATATTATGTTAATTATCATCTTTAACACAGACAATTTTAAAATATGTACGGAATTTATGTTCCTGCTGGAAAATATGATGTAAAAGTTTGTCTAATATCACAGTCTAATTACAGTTTGTCTAATACTGCTTCTCAAATGAACACGCACCTTTAAGCGTTAGCCTAGATGTATTCCCAAGTTTAATACGTACTTTACCTAATTTGTTCGTAACGACTGACTATTGTTGAGGAACGCGGACGTGGGAAAACTTCTGGCTTCATGGTAAACGTAACAACACTTGTTGACTTGTCCTCATTGGCCTTAATTTTTCAGTCGTGTTTGGATATTATTGAGATAATTCTGTAGGTTTATTGACACTAGTTGGGGATTGTGCTATGTGAAGCAAATATCACTGTGTCATCTCCAAATATGGTAATTGCTGTGGTTCCGGTTAAGGGAAGGTACACAGGAAGTACACTACCCTCGGATGTACCCTGACTCGATAGGGAATAGATCGGCTCTGTTCGATGTCTAACTAGAAAAAAAATCTGTTAAATAAATAAATATGACTTCATAAAAATAATGAAGTAGCATTTGGTAGAACGTGAAGGCATCGCATTAACTCGTACCCATATCCGCTGCAAGCCTACAAGGTGAAGAGCCTCTAGTGGATAATAAAATATATAAGGGAATTAATAAAGTATATAGGTATAGGTATAGGAATAGTAAAGAAACCTGCAAAACGACGGCTTTATAATACCTGATGAGGAAAAACTCTTCTCATCAGGTATTATATCAGTTCATGCATACAAATCATGCATAATAATTATTTTCATGGTGCAATTCCAATTAATTGTTTTTAAATACCTGTAAAACAATGTTTATTAATACTGGGAAGGGATTGGAACTTTCGATGCGGCAACAAAAACAGGACCCCAGTTTTTCACGAATACCGGAAGATTACATGTTGTTTCTCGATACGCATTTCGTCAATTAAGTTGACATAATCGAGAGATCATTAAAACTATGTTTTAATCATCTCCTGATTATGTCAACGTGGTTAGCGAAACGGGCGTCGAGGAACGTGTAATCCTTTGGCGTTCGTGGAAAACTTGTGTCCTATTTCTATATTTATTCACTTTACTCCTAGATTCAACTAAATTAATGAGAGGTACCTGTTCAAATGTAGTGGAAGGAGTAGTAAAGTAAGCAAAGGGGATACAATTTCTCGACTCATATATTGACAGTAGTCTAAGGTAGAGAAGTTATATAGATGCACTTTGAAACAATTGTCATCAGTCTGCGTTTCTCTAGATCGATTAAATGGGATTACTAATAAAAATGACATATTATTATACAGTAACGTATGCTTGAATTAAATATGCCACAATAATTTGGGGCTCTTCACATAACAGCACTGTTTGGAAATGTTGTATTATGACTTATTTTATACATCTATGAGCACTTCTTGAGCAAAACTGCTGGAAAATATTCACCTATTCGTGAGACTATCCCGGGAATTACGCTGGGATGGTAGGGTAGAGAATTTACTCTACTCAGTTATGTATGCTTTATCCATTACTGGTAAAGACATTTTGCGTGACAAGGCCGTAAGATGGTGCTTTTCTGCATTGATTTAGAGATGTAGTGGGAGGCAGATGTAGCTCAGCTTTTCGATAATAGTTTATATGTTCTGTTGCCAAGATGACTATTGGAATAATTTCTACTTTATCCATGTGAGTATTTTCCTTGGTGAGATTTTGTATTTCCTTATCTTCTCCGCTTTCGTTTCTCTGATGTTTTGGTTCAACCGGGAAGCTGTCTATAATTTTATCTTTTCACATTGTTCTGTCAATGAGGGTGATATCTGGCCTATTGTAGTCCACTGCTCTGTGGTATAAATCAGTAATTTACTATTATAATTTAAGTATTTTATTTTATATAGTTATTATTTATAAGTATACCTTTATGCCATGCGTTGTTATTATAATCGACTTGCTCGCTAAATATATAACAATCGAAATTTGTGTGCGAAATTTTTTGCCTCCGAATAACAGCAATTTCCAACGCGCCCTCTTAACGGTTCTCATTTAGCCAAGTCATTTGAATATTTTTCTATATGGTGTGGAATTCGCGGAGACTGTTGCCAGACGCCGCATAAAACATAGGACGCGTCATAAGTATACCGGAATGGAGCTAGTTTCTGGGAGAGATCGTCTTCAATTTGGCAGCAAAATCGGGAATATACTAGAGAATAACACTGCTCCGTTGACATCATCGCATAAATCTCGCCTTCGTGGCCGCCACAGCTTATTACCGAGACCCTCACACAGGGTCGGACTAGGACGATTTTCACCCCATTCAAATTTGATGGCATATTTAAAATTATTTCTGCTATATATAAATAGTTCATTGTTCAAAATTTTTCAAATTTAAAATTTCATTAAATAATGTCTTTTGATATAAATCAAATTCAACATGGTCGTGCAAATGGCTTCGGTAAATATCTACTGTCAAATTTTCTTGTATCACGTAAGATCTATTATCATAGTTTTATTTTGAAGTTAAAAGTGCCTTCTTGTCTAAAATTGACAGATTCTTTTACTTTGGTTTTACTTGCTACATGTTCACTAGTTGATCTACAAGAACAACTCGTTGATTGTAAGACAAGTACGTTAACAACCGATAGTATTTTTTATTTTCTTTATTTTTTTAGTAATTAAGTAAATGAAATATAGTTATTGGAAAGTACATGTTTTAAGTAACTGCGCCATTAGGATTTACACAAAACAAAATATCATGAGATACCAAATTCAATGATATATTCTAACATATTAGATAAACGTATGTATGTGTTACATTTAAAAGCATGTCAGTTTACTGTGTCAAATTTATATGAGACAGTCTGTATATTAGAACAATATTTAAGAGTGCCTCTCTTAAACTCCTAAAGCTATTGCTCATGCGCTGCTACTGACTACTCATTCATTTCATGTAATTTGCATACATAAATTTTCTATAATTGGATCCCACTCGTGCCTATCTTAAATTCTATAATGTTTCTATACTACAGGCACACATTGTAAACGGTGTTACAATAAGAGCGGTAGATTTGAATTGAACGCCATTTTAGCCGTCATGATTCGATAGGTTATCATAATTGTAATAGCTTGGTAGGAGACAGATAGAAGTTAAACATTACTATTAAAATGATGAAAGTTAGGTTGCTGAGATTCATAATGTTTCAAATGTATGAACTCTGAAAAGAATAATTGTAAAATTCCTACCGTAAAATCGTAAAACTACTGGCTCAGTTACTCATGTGAAACATACGGCGCTAGCTCGTAGTGGTCGTTCGGAACAAAACATCACGGCAGTTCGCGAGAGTGTAGCCGAGAGCCTGGGGACCTAGATTCGTCATCGTGTATAAGAATTGGACATTGCAACAGACATTCTTCACCGTATTCTCACTAAGGATTTGCATTTTTATGATTACAAAGTCCAATTAACTCTACAACTTCTGCTATCAGACGGTACACAGCGGATAGAGCCCATCAATTGAATTAAATGAACAACAAGAAGTAAATGCCGATTTTGTGGATAAAATCATTTTCAGCGACAAGGCCCATTGTCATCTTGATGGTTTCGTTAATAAACAAAATTGAAGTATTTGGGGCTCAGAAAATCCCCGAATTATTCGTGAGAAACAAATGCATCCCCAACGTGTCACTCTTTGGTGTGTATTACGGTCTGAAGGAACCAGTGGACAATTTTTATTTGAAAACGAGACAGGTAATGTATTGACAGTAAGTGGCGAACGTTATCGTGACTTGATAACCCAGTTTTTTGTACCTCAATTGGAAAATATTACTCTTGAAGACAAGTGGTTTCATCAGGACGCGGACGGACGGTGCCACTTGCCATACCACCCGTGAAATATTGAGAGCCTTGCATGAATATTTTCCTAGTCGTGTCATCTCCCATTTTGGTGACCATAATTCGCAACCACGATCGTGCATTTTAACACCTATGAACTTTTTCTGTAGAGTTTTCTGAAGTCTCAGGTTGCCAATAAGCCCACGATCACCCAAGCACTGAAGGCCGAAATTGAACGCTATATTAAAGAAATACCGTCACATTTATGCACAGCCGTAATTGAAAATTTAGACAGAACAGTATCCCTCTGGATGTTCTGATCCCAAATGTCTACATTAAATCAATAAATATTTCAATATTGTGGTACATAAAACCATGTTTTATATAAAGTTCACATTGTAACTCTTGCCCTCTTATTGTCACATCTTTCATATTAATATTGCAATTAGGCACTCTTCTATAAAATCTAGATTTTAAAATTAAATACCCCAGTACAACAAAGTTCATTAAAAAAAAATCTATTTGCTTAAAGTAAATCTTCAACTGACCTGCCAACCTCAGTCCGACGCTGCCGCCCCTAAATCATGGCCGTTCGAAAATATATGCCGGAAAAAGTTGCGGGATAGAATGCAGTCGTAATGGACCATTGCACTTATTATAGCACCCCATTGGCTCCGTGTGCCGCTGTTACAAATTATCCGGTTTGGTCTTTGCTGTAATGAGGACATTTGCAGTTCAGATGTGACTTTAAGCTCTGCGCTGTAACGCTGTTGCTGAATGCTGATTTATTTCGGAAGTTTCGCTGCTATTTTCCGAAGCAGCGCTGTTTCGTCTTAGGGGCTATCCGAAACGTATGTTGCTGTTAATTGCACGACTAATTGGAGAAAAATGAAAAGAAAAAGCTGGTTTTTTAGTTTCACTTTGATTTATATAGAAACTAACTTAGATATACACAGTGTGTTCCATATATAGGTCCTTCCTTATTTGTTTTATTTACGATGCGAAATAACGCCAATAAATATTTAAAACTTAAAACGTCTTGCGTCCACTTTTTATGGAAATTAGGATTTCACTGACATCTTTTTGAGCACTTCTGTGATCCGGTGGTCATAGTTTCACGATAAATTTAAAAATGGCGAGACGAAATTGCAAATTAAAACTGCTCAAGTCAGGTCTACCGTTATGTGGTACGGGATGAAATTTATATACATACGCTTATTATATCAATATCCTACTGAGTCTAAAATCTCTATGAATATAAGCAATGTGATGATCTATCTGGCCTCTATAACATTCTCATAGCGTAAATATGCAGAAATTTTGCACATACTATTTATAAGAATATGAGAGAATATGTGTAAAGTTCATTTGGCTTTTAACCGAAGCTTGTTGGTCTTTAAGCAATCTCTATGCATAAATCATGTACATATCGAGACTGATGATATGTTATAAGAATAAAAAATGTGGACACAGGCCTTATGTCGGGATGAATAGACATTTGGATATACAGAAGGCGCTTATCATAAACGCGGGGATCCACCAACACTTGTGGAATGGGTTAAAAAATTCCCGAACGTTGTCCAAATAAATGTAGGCAATTAGAGTGGACACGCATGGTAACAATAGGCTGTCCCTAAACTGGTATACTTACGTATCACCTTTACTATGTAATGTGGTAGTAGATAGCCGTTTAGACTGGAAGCTGGTTACTACACAGTGGGTTATGATGATAACTTAGTCATTCATTTAGCTTGGTTATCACCAAACGCATTGAAGGAGTGTAATGCGAGTGTTATGCGTTAGAGTTCTGCTCTGTGAGAAAATCCAAATAAGATGGAGTCTGTTCTTTCCACCAGGAAGAGGATAATCTAAGAATGCCAAAGCTACAAGTAACAACGCTAAAGTAAGGTCAAATATCTGGGCGTTATTTCTGACAGTAACTTGAATTGGCAAACGTATGTAGAGAATAAAATAAATAAGATGTGTTGCGCGCAATTAGTAGATAATGGAGATTAAATCACAGGATTGTTTACTTGATACACACTGCTATTGTGACGCCAATGCTAATAGATGGAGTAATCTACTGGTAGCCCCGGATCGCATTTAAACATTCCATATTTACTGATTTTTGATTTGCGCACTGATTTTTAATATAAAGTTTAATGATATGTACACAATGTTGAACACTACAATCTTCCATGGGTATTTGCCATCCCTATTGAAAGACCCTATATTATTATGAATTTCTTTCATTTGTTCGTAGTTCGTGGTATATAAAATTCGTTTAAAATAATATCATCTTAAAATTTAACTTAATTTCAAGAAATTGACATATTTAAGACTTTACTTATTAAAAAAAGTTATAATTAATTTAAATTTCAATTATCGAATCATGCATACAAACCCTAGCTACGCCACTGCAATTACATCGTAACGCAATACCACGACAACCGGGTAAAAAATTATCTGGTACCTTTTTACTACAGCTTAGTTTTATTTACGATTATGTCTATAAACATGATACAATTTACTGCCGCTGCAAATAAAACGAAAACAAAACCGTCTCATTTTACTCGAAGATCTGAAACATTTTTTCTCTTTTGTAAATTAATAATTTCTACGGTCTCATGTACCTGTTCGTGCTATTAATTTACGACGAAACCTGAGATTGTCTAATGGTCTTGCCAACGAACCTTGAAATCTGACCTACAGACAGGTTGTACTCCCCTTTGTGATACAGAGTCCTCTTGTAAAACGAAACTCGTACGTCATTACTGCTCACATCAGAAATTCTCATTTATTCTATCCTCCCCAGCATAGCAACGCCACCTTAAATAATGAAATGTCTTAGGGGATACTGTCCTATATATATATATATATATATATATATATATATATATATATATATATATATATATATATATATATATATGTATATATATATATATATATATATGTATATATATATATATATATATATATATATATATATATATATATATATATATATTTAAATATATATATATATATATATATATATATATATATTTAAATATATATATATATATATATATATATATATATATATATATATATATATATATATATATATATATATTTAGCAAAAAAAAACGGAATATTTTGTATATATTGGCTAAGATTTATGTAATTTAAATGAAAGATTAGACCGGGTAGAGTAAGTACAAGGTATTTCCGAAACAAGCGCTCAAAATTTTAAAACAGGATTATATTCACAATATTTTAGATGGATTAAAGATAATATAGACTAACAATAATAATAATATTATTCAAGGGACAGTAATGATATGGAATAGATCATAAAGAAGTCTGTAGTCGAAGAAAGATTAACGTATGTAGTTTAAAACACATTTTGAAATACAAATAAAATAAACACATATTATACTGGGGAACAGTCAATTTGTTGCCAGAAATTCAAGAGTCGATTTTGGGTCCAATGCTGCCCCTGGTGCTGAAAATGGTATTACTCTTTCTTGACTAACTTTAGTTTACGAAATAAGCATACATGTTAAATATTAATACAAAGTAAGAACAATAAAATAAAATGAGCAATTTCTCCTGTTTTGAATTTTTTTCATATACGAAATCTAAAAAGAAAATAGAAAATAATTAATTCAAAAAAATATTAAAAGTTATAAAAAAAGTTTTTTTACGATTTTCTTTTATATTATGTTATGCTGTGAACAGTACCTCGCAGACTCCAACAGTAATCGGCCATCATGTGACGATCCCTTCTTCCTTGGTACCTTTCTTCAATTATTCGGATACTTTAATGGAACCGTTTGCCTAGTTCCTCACTACAATCCCATAAGAAGAAGAAAAATGGTCAAAGTGATTGCAAAGAATATAATTTGATGCTCATATTGGCTACCAACTTTTCATTACATTAGACTCTTTTACTGGTTTTCGAATTTGTGGACCGTGAAAAATCCCTTTTAAATGTTTGCATACTCAGTGCTGAAAATGTTTGGCAAATGCATTTAAAACAATCATGACTTGTTCAGTACTTTTACGAATTGTTTCATTAAACCCAGTTTGATATGAAGTGGTATCAGTGTTATTTCTTCTCTCATTATTAATGGCTCGTGAACAACATTGGCTTTTCCAACCATCGTAGCGCGTCTCAAAGGCCAAACAGTTGGTTGCCAATGCTTTTCCTTTGCACTAGTATCCCATAAACAGAGGTGATAATAATATTTGGTATATCCACTTTGCTGGCCAAAAAGTATGGTTGCCATTTTTAAATCGACACGAACAGCCCATTGATGCTGAGTATAAGGTATTTTTTCTAACATCAACTTAATATTTTCATATTGTTCTGTAAGTTTTGTTAAATGATTGATTGAAATAGACGTAAACTTATTTCCATAGTGAACTAATACAGATTTCAAGCTCGTTTTAGAACTACCCACGAAAAGCCGCCAATCATCTGGCAAATTTCAGGAGTTTCCATTATTTAAATAAATGTAGTCAATTTAACTAACATGAAGATATGATGTGAAATTAGGGTCCTTGAGTATGCGGAAACCGATCTTAAATTTGTGGGAACATAATTTTTTTTTCTCTTGTGTTCCAGTAGTATAAGGTATAATAATGACTAACAAGTAATAATAATCAATTAGATGAGACACTAGTGCTGTAATACGCTTCAGGGGGATATTGAGTCCGTAGTGGGAAATTAGAAGTGCCTAAATTATTGAAACTACTTATTTCCCACCATTAAGCAGATACAAGCTAATAAACTTATTGTAGTATACCTCGATTTGCAACTCAATACAATGTTTATCATTGAGTAATCGGCTCCAGTTGAGGGCAACATTGTCTTGAAAGAGGAGGAAAAATGGAGCAAATATCGAGATCCGCTCTTCAAACTCCCAGGACTTTATCCAGGTTATACGGTAAAGTTCGTGGTACTAAAGACGATCTCGGTGGAATAAGGCAAGCACTTCTTTCGGAGCTGGAGATCATACTGGTATGTCAATCGAGCCCAGTAACGGCTTACTTTATGGACCTGCGGAGCAATGCCTGAAGGTGTGTTGGTGTCCCCAGTATACATTCTATGTGAATCGAAACCATGAGAAGGGATAACTGGGTTAAAAAAAATAGAAAATGTTTTCTTTATTACTGGAACCTTAAAATTCATTAAGGGCGAAGTCTGTGGACTACAGGCTACGCTCTTCCACTTATTAGGATTTTCTTAAAGGTACTATAATAAAATATTAATACTCATATTTTTTTAAATATACAATACGAATTTCATATACTCATATAAACAAAAAGAAAAAAGTAAAAAAAGTTGGTGTTATAGTTGTATACACAAATATAAAGAGAGAGATATTAAATAAATAATAAGTAAGTAAATTACAGACATAAGGAGATTATACTCCAACCCATCTGAAAATGCCTTATATAATAAGGACTAAACAAGTTAGGTCAAAACAGCTATTCTCCTGGCTATATGCCAAATGCCGAGCGCTGAATTACATGACAAAATTTGCCGTATTTTATCTAACAGAGTTAGCACAAAATACAGTGGTTCAGATTATTCCAAAACCACAAGGAAGATGCAATGTGTCACATATCTCAGGATATCGCTAACTGCAGACCGGTTTCGACCTTATCTTGGGTCTCGTCAGTGCAGTGTAAACAAGTATACCTTTGATAGATGAAGCTCACATCTGGTAGACGTTCCATCGCAGTAGAAGGTACCAAACGCCATATCTTGGTAGTTTCGAGAACAATCTAAATCGGAGTAAAAACTTGAGATCATCAGTATAATGCAAAGTTTTACTCCGCAGAGGGTAATATTCAAACTAAAGAAATAAGGAAATTATACTCCAACCCATCTGCAAATGCCTTATATAATAAGGACGAAACAAATTTGTTTAGTCCTTATTATATAAGGCATTTGCAGATGGGTTGGAGTATAATCTCTTTATTTCTGTAGTTTAAATATTACCTTCTGCGGAGTAAAACTTTGCGTTGTACTAATAAGTAAGTACTTAAATAAATAAATAAATAAAATAATCTACTGACTGTGTAATAATTGCTTTTTCATAAACCTTTCTACACTGAGAGGTTATAAATGATGTTCAATGGCGTTGTATGGATGTACAACATTATAAGAAAATTATTTCTTAAATGTTACAATACTTACTGGCACAGTAAGTATTTTAAGTACATACGTAGTCTTGTCTAGTCTCGATCAAGTACTTCTAGTTACGGATTTCTAGTTACTAATTTTGTGTTAAGCTAGTCAGATGTTAATTTTAAACATAGACAATGTACAAAAGTAAGCAAATTAAATTTAAAGTTGTTTTCCATATTTAACCAACTTAACTTAACCAACTTAACGAAATTTGTCAGATATGTGTAAAATTTTTATTATTAAAAACATTATTGGTTATTAAGGATACTGTCAGACAGCTAACATAACAGTACATAATTTGCACAATTAATTTGGTTGATTCTTTAAATAATAATTGCACAACCGTTTTTGTTATTTTCTTTATTTAACCTATATTCACACCAATATAATTATTACTGTAGCATATAAAAAATGTACTTTTCACAGACCGTAATAAAACAAGGGGGTTGCCATTAAAATATATCAATGACGTCATATCTCTTACATGAATTACCCTGTATATATTAACTATATTTTAAAAAATTCACAACTAAAAATAAAATTTGACGAGTCCGAGAGCCTTTTCCCTGCCCTGTATAATTTCTTCTATTGCCTCTTTGAAACTATCCATCATTATACCAAATACCCCGTATACAACATAATTTAATCATCAATTCAAATATTCCAACACAAAATTTAAATATTATCGACTATATTATCTAAATTGTGGTTACCTACATATATTGTTTCAGCCAGTTATACTGAATTTTAGCGAAATAAAGGAATAATTCGTTCGGATGTCGCGCAATTCCATTTGTTTCGTCATTTTCAAGGAAAACCGAATTCCTGAAGGAGTTTTTTAATTACGTTGAAAACATGCCGTCTAAAAGAATTAAATTTATCAGACAAATTATTTTCAGCACAGGGGAGTCCTGGCAGGGAATAGAACGATGGCTGGCTTCGGTACAGTGGAGTAAAATAAAGTAACAAATACAAAAGTTAATTAAAATCCTTATATAATTTCGAGAAGATGCTTTGAACCACGCAATGACTTTCAAGTTCCAAGAAGAACATTAAATTAGAAAAGCCGAAATCGCTCCGACCAACAAAACGGGATGAGTTGAAAGTTTTCAATGAATGTCTAACGAGGTATTATTCTTCACCATTTAACCTAATCATCATATCACTTTGTTACGCGGAAAGTCTTCTTGCTTACTTTTTGGCCATGATTCAAATAAAACGGACGGTACCAGAGGCGCGCACATTTATTTTATTAAGGAATAACCACTCCTTTAATTCCGATACAGAAATTGTTCCGATTGAATAGCCACAATCTGTTTTCTGGATGGAAATTGTATTTCCAAGACGTTGCTTGCAGAAAAATACCAAAAAAATTATATTGAAAAGAAATCCTGGCAAGTTAGTTTTATTTTTTTAAGGAAACTAATCTGAAACTATGCCAGTTCCAGTAGCAGTTTTCATTAAAACACATACTTCAGTTATTTTTCAGGAGTAACAATAAATATACTTCTAATAGGATCACAGTAATATAAATTACTTTTAGAGAACTTGGCCGTCTCTCCCAATATGTTCGAAGTTCCATTACTTCTGTACCTGACCTCTATTCTATACATTAAGACATATATTCTAATTATATTTATCCAAAATTTATAAATCGTGCATTGTTACCAGTCTACAGTGAGCTGTTTCTCGTACATACAAATCAATTGTATTTCTGCTTACACATATCTTTAATACTTTCTAAGATTCTACGGTCTCTCACTTACCTAATGTCCTAGTTCTGTAATTTTTATTTATAATTATAACTAATTTTTCTTTATTTGATTCTCTTATTCGCATATCTTCTTTTCTATGCGATTTATATATTCTTCGGAACTCAAGAGCACCAGTTTCCTTGCCACATTTATAAATTGTTTTATGTTTCTTTTTGTGAAATAGGAGAAATTTCTTTTCAGCACTGAGGTGGATTCCATTTGTCCTTGATACTTGTGTATTTATGTTTTTGAGATGGCTTGTGGAGGTTCGAAGAAGTTGTCAAAGTTGTCTTCTTACTCTGCTATTGCTGATATTTCCAAGTACTACAGAAATTAGATGTCTCGATGGATCCTTCAAAACATATGTATTCTGATGTTTCATTTAGCTTGAAGGGTATGATTCCAAAAGCCTTTAGACCATATATTATGTTAGCACAGCTAAAACTGTATGTCCTATATGTTAAGGATACATATTAACCTCGTCATAACCTCAATCAGGATTTTGTTTTATCTAAAGCCTATGCTGTTCACAAAAATTATTTATCACTCCATTGGTTCAAATACGTTGAGACCGTCAATGAAATGAATATTATTTCAAATACATACATTTCATGTAATTCTTATGAATACAAATCTATATGACTTTCATCTTCACGTTTTTGTGATCATCGTTATTGATTAGTTCTTTTGCCATTGTGTCTATCTCAGAAAGAGATATAGATTAGAGTAAAGAAATAAAGATAGTAAAAAGATCGAGTCAATAAGAAAAAAACATTTGAAGGCCCACACGTTACTAGAACTTATTTACCATTCATAGAAGAGTGCACCAGAAGTTATTGATTATGATTTAGATAGCAATAACCTAGGGATCTCAGAGAGTGTCTCCATAAGGTTATCCTAGATAAAAAATAGTCCCTACGCTTACAAATATACAGGATACCGTGCAGTTATTTGCATAGGGCAGACAGAATGAAATATTCAGTGTAGACTAAAAGAGGATATACGAGAATTTGTGAAACAAGGAATTTCATATTAAAGAAGAAACATATTGATATGTTAACAGTAATAGATCACTGCTCAACGATTCAGGAAATAAATTCTTCTAGCTACCAAGAGAGTACTAGACATTATAAAGAAGCATCTAAACAGTATTAATACGGATGAGAAGATAGCTAAAATGTAATAGTCATGATTTGCAGTTACACCTGTCCCAACTACTCACGACTTTAAGCTTTATATGCTAAGGAATCGTATTTATATGTATATAGTAAAATGAAAACAAACATCAATCACTTATTTTTTGAAGAAAACTAAGAGAAATATTTAGTTTAGGAAGACAGATGACTAGGTGGAAAATATTAGAACCAGTCAATAATAGAAAAGCATCTTTCTTCTACCTCTGAATTATGAATCATATTTTCAAAATTATTACAGATCAAAATGATTTACATCTGATTTCTTTGTATGATTACATACTAACGGTTATGCTCTACAAAAATATTTATGTTACAATAGTTAACGTCACTTAAATTTCCTAACATTTGAGAGTCTCCCGTAAATTTCAGTTAGCTCTAAAAGACATGTTCACGACAACAAATACGGCACGCTTCAAGACCGATTACACTAATTGAAAAATCACTTAGGTGTATATCTCCAGATACATTCACCTACTTGTCATTTCCAGCAATTCGGTAATTATTTTTCATAATTATTTGCGTGACGTAGCTCTTAGAATTTCCACCAATTATTGAGACATCATTTTGTTCAAAGTGCGTAGACTCTTTTTAATTCCCTAGTTGACGTGGCCCTTCAAACGACTGCCAATTAATTTCACTTATTTCGCTAACTATACGTCCCTTCATGTTGATGTTCAAGAAAGTTATGTGTTGGAAAAGTAACTTTTATTTCACGAGGACGTTTAGGAATTGGATGCTAGATAATTAAATTTTTCACTCTGAAGCCGAATAATTTAGGCACTAAGTGTGTAAAACATAAAAAACTATGTAAACTGAAATAAACGTCATTTCGAAATATAAACATATTTATTCTTTGTACAACCTTCATAAAATAAGATACCTAAATATATAACAACAAATTTTTATTCTTATGTCCAAATTGTTACCAATTTTGGTTGAACAATGACACTACGACTATTATAGTACACACCAATCGTCTCTTGAACAACATCCACAATTACCTTTGATGAAAGAAATAGTGGTTGTAATTTAGTGATAAAATTAACAATAATACTGTGTTGTTATTATATAGTTCGAATCTAGGTAGCAATTATTTGATTTTATTACGACTACAAGTCATGTAGAAAAAATTGTTTATAAAATTAAACATCGAGCCAAAGATCCTGATATAATACTAATTCCCACACTGCTGATGGCATCTAGTGTCACTTGGAAGGATGAGCAACTGGTTCATTTATATAGGTAAGGCTTGTGTATACTATCCGTCAGATAGGATGTAAGACCATAGATCCTTTGTCCATAACATTTTAGGCAAGTAAAAGATCCACCTCCTACAAAGGGTGGGGGTTCAGAAACGCTTCCAGGTTATGGTTTCCAATTTCGAAATTCAAAAAGAGACGACGAAGTTTGTCATTTATTTAATAATGTTCATCCAAAGATAAATCCTATTTTTCAATTTATAGCTTTAAGGTTGATTAGGGAATTTTAAGATACAGGAAGTGCAAACGCTATTTTTTAAAATTGAATTACTTTACGATGATATAATGGAATTTGCGCTACTTCTGACGAACCCTGTATAGTATACTATATTTTTACATTCAACGTTTCTCGAATTTGTGACTGCGTCGTTTATTTGCGAATCCTGTATCATGGAAATAAAATCTTGATATTCTGTAATGGTGGTAGAACTCCGAAAGGCGCCCTGCAAAGCGTCAAATAATTGCTATAAATCGTAAACTCATTCTCACAATAGGAAGAAAATTAGTAGGCCGTAAGACTCCAAGATAAGAGTTTTGCCAATTCTGCATGAGGACAGCTTCTTCTTATTATTTCGTGGGATTCTTTTCGTTTGTATTTCTATTTTCATTTTTATATGAGCCATTATGCTACTTACACTTTGTATTTACAGTTACAGAGATTAGTTTACGAATCAAGTCAAAGGAAAATAACAAATAATATGGAGATATAAACAAATTATCGTAATATATTTTCAGTGTAATTGTATATATACTATACATATTCCTACTTTGTCACTTTAAACTAGCCTGAATTTGCTTACTCACTTTTTTTATCGTGACAATGATATTTCAAAGAATTGGCCTAATCTGTTCATCTCTTAAAAATCTTTATCTTCAAGGATGTTTTAATTTATTTCCCAATGTGAGGTTTAAAGTAAATATCCATAGCACATTTAATCACTTTACGAAAAATAAAGAAAACTACGATTACTTTCGACTTACAAATAATTTCAATCAGTAACATATAAGTCGGAAATCGAGAAAGAATCTACCAAACCGCCAAGCCGTTATCAAAGTAGTTCCCGAATAGCAAAGCTATTACATAATCGGTCTAGGAAACAACTACTCCTCGGGCTAAAACCCCGCCAGGCATTGAATTATACCTAAAAGCAATCCTCGACCCCTTTCTCGTGTTTCTGCACGATCAGATAAGGTTTCAAAACATAAAACGGGTTTTATTTTTTGAAACCTTATATGAAGTTTAAAGAATTTAAAAATATATGAAATTATTTGAGATTATATGAAATTATCTGAAAGAATTTGAAAGGATTTTAAAGCAATTTAAGTGATTATAAAAAATTATGAAGGATTTAAAAGGGTTTATATAGGTTTAAAGAACTTAAAATTATTTAAAGGGATATAAAAGGATTCAAAATAATTTACCAGGATTAGATTTAAAAGGATTTAAAAGGATGTACAAGTATTCGATAGGATTTAAAACTAATTTAAAAGGATTTAAAATAATTTAAAAAGATTTAGAAGAATTAAAATGATTTAAAAAGATTTAAGAGAATTTGAAGGGATTTGAAAATATTTAAAAAATAAAAGGAGTTAAAACTAAAATTAAAAAACTAATTAAAACAACTTCAACACAGAGCAGCCAAAAGGATATCAAGGTACGTAAACATCTATAAAGGAGTAATTCATATTAGAATTTGTTGTAATTAAATATGTGCTATAGTCAGAAAAATCAACAAATCTTATCCAGAAAGGACAGCAATAAATTATTAATTAACATAGAATAGCGACAAGACAGTTCCTTCAAAAATTTACTTTTCTCTTACCAACAAATTAAGTGAAAGTGCGCCAGGCTCATTGTACTTTTAAACACCCTATGTAAGTGAGCAGCGCTGTTTAAATCAAGCAGAGTTTTTGAAATTAGGGTCGGCGACTGCTCGAGACGATATTTTCGTTCTGGTTTAACATAATGCTAAAATTTTCACCAGAAAATATAAACGAGGAAACTTTTCCTCGTGACAAGCTTTATTGCTCAATAATTGTGGTTTATATTTTAAATATTGTATTAACGTGGGTGGAGCCCTCCATTAAACTGTATGTTTTGATAAGGTCGCAATTTCCTACTGAGAGAAGCCGGTAGAGCCACTTTGGTTTAATGGTAAAAGTGTGTTGCGGTGGTGTTACATGTTTATACCATTTAACTCCGTTCGGTTTCGCGAAATCGCATTACTAAATATATATTTATTATAAAATTAAGCCTGTTTAAAACATCGCGAACAATTTTTCGCAACCAACACCAAAAATTGTTACTCAAAATTAAAATATCAAGATACATGTTTGAAATATCCGTAATCTGTTATTTCGCGAGCATCATATATGTATTAGAAGAACAATCCTGGACAGAATTAATGCATCAGCAAAACTTTTCATTAAACTTAAATATTTTATATAGATGGTCTGGGATTAATTGATTAACTCTATGACTACTGATAAACAAGTGCAATTGTTTGACGGATGTAAAGCAACATTTTGTAATTACTTACTCATAATAAATTTAACGCTATTTAAAATGATTTATAAAAGGTAATAAATTCAGTTACGCTAGTGATTTTTTAAAAATTTTATATCATCAATTGAATGAGATCCTTTATTCAGTACATCTACAGTAGAATAAATAAATCGTCCATGGAAATTAAGAGAAGATGAAGCTGTGAAAGAGATAACTCTCGTTAATGAGGGACACAGTCAGTGATATGTAGCTAATTTGTTAGAAGTTAGACAATAAACAATTAATCGAACAGTTATATGTTTCAATGAAGTTAGAAGTTACTGTAGAACACCAGTACAAGTCCATAAGAAGTCTACAGATGCAAGCGATGAGCGATATCTTACGTAAGTCGCCATAAGAAACAAATATTCTACCAGTTTAGAGCTAAGGCAATGCCTCAGTAGCAGCTCGAAATGTATTAACTTCTGAAAGCTCAATAGAAGATTTAGTGAAGGAAAATTGGATTTGGAAGATTAGCTATTGCATCATTGCTCACCAAAGAACAAAGAGTTACTAGACTGCGATTTGCAAGAAAACACGTAAATTGGACCATTGCTGATTGAAAACGAGTTTTGTCTTGAGACTAAACAAGAGTAAGTCTCAATTCACCAGATGGACGTTAACCAACTAGTCTGAAGCTAGGAGAGAAATTTGCTGCCTGCAATATATCTCAGAGGAATTAATTTCTTGGGTATATCAATAACGTTTGGGGGTGAGTTTATTTCAATAGTTGCACGGATTTGGTTCCTATACGGGAGAGATTCATGAATGCACATTTTCTACGTAGCAAACATCATAGAAGAACATGTTATGCCATTTGCTCCATTCATCTGGGGCAATTTAATTTTTAAGCAGGATAACGTTTGGTCCCACGTTGCTAGAAGAGTATTGAACTCCTTAGATTTGTGAATATTCCAACTATGGATTGGCTCCCAAGCAACCCAGGTCTAAACTGCATATAGTATCTATGAGATGCACTAAAGCGATCAGCTAGGTGCCATATGCCTGCCCCTATGACTCTTTGGGAACACGAACAAGCCGTTCTGGTCGAATGGGAGAATGTTCATCACTTGATCAATGCCCAGATGAATGGATGCAGTGATAAGAGGTAGAGGAGGATCTACACGCTACTGATTTAAAATTCTTACGTTTTAATTTCACTTCCAAATTTTTTCCTAAAGTCTTACATTAACACCGTTTTCATTGCATTTGACACTATTGTTCCTACGTTTCTTTCTAGGTTCTAAGTTTTTTCCCGATAATACCCTTCTAATTAGTTAAACATTAGTTGAAATCATTTAATTACAACATCACGTAGGTACAAGGTTAGTCACCTAAAATTGACCCCCCCTTTATTTCTCTTAATTTCAATCGAATGGAAAAATTCAAACAAGGATTTTACATGATTCTTTATAAATTTTTTGAATATTTAAAACAAATTTTCAAGAACTCTGCAAATTGAAAGGGGGCGAATAATTTTTTATTTTTTTAAATGGAACACCCTATATTTTTTTACTTAAAAAAGTTACCCACAGTTTTATGATCACAAAAATATATAATTGTTGTATCTTGGCAACTATAGTTCTTGAGATATTCATACAAATATATAGTCACATCACAGGAATAATAAATAATTATAATAAACAAATAAACCTTTATTAAAATGACAACAACAAAGTTTAATGAACACAAAACATAAATAACGAAATAATGATAAAAAAAAACAATGCGCAACAATAAGTAACATAAAACCAATGAACTTTATTAAAATCAAACATATCTATATGTTCTCCACGTATCCTCCGTTTCTATCAAGGCACAGGTGGCGTCTTTTAATAAATTCATTTCTAACTTTTTCAAATAAATGAACATTTTGCCGCAAATTTTCTATTTCTTGACTGATACAGTCCTTCAACTCATCCGAGTTATTATATACCGAATTTTCGTATATGTTTTGTTTTAGTATTCCCCACAAAAAGAAGTCCAAAGGACTCAAGTCTGGGCTATTAGCAGGCCAAAGGCCAATATAGCCAATATAGGACCGTATCTTTCTATCCAAAATAGATATTTGTCATTTAAATATTCCGTTACGTTCCGTACAGAGTGTGGAGGAGCACCATTCTGTTGCCAAATAACAGAATTCCTGGTTGCAAGGGGAATATTATCTAAATAGTTCTCTACGAAAAAAACTAAAAACTTAAAAACTGTATTAAAATTTAACTTAAAGCGTATTAATAATATAACAATCAAACATAAGTCAAACATAACATAACTGTCAAACGAAGCATTATTGTTTCTTTAAATTATTTCGGTTCATAGCTCTCCTGATTTATGGTCTTATGCTATACTTATTCCTGTGATGTGACTATATATTTGTATGAATATCTCAAGAACTATACTTACCAAGATACAATAATTATATATTTTTGTAATCAGAAAACTGTGGGTAACTTTTTTAAATAAAAAAATATAGGGTGTTCCATTAAAAAAAAATAAAGAAATGTTTGCCCCCTTTCAATTTGCAGAGTTTCTGAAAATTTGTTTAAATATTCAAAAAATTAATAAAAAATCATGAAAAATCCTTGTTTGAATTTTTCGATTCGATTGATATTAAGAGAAATAAGGGGGGGGGGTCAATTTTAGGTGACTAACCCGGTACTATGATTTAAATATTCGAAAAAATAGAAGTGATAATGTGAAGTTTCACTGATGCGTTAATTTTTCCCGGGAGTTTATTTTATTGGCACAATGTACGGCTATAATTGTGAAACCATTCCATCCGTTTAACAAATCCTGTATATACAAAATACATAGATACAAATGATAGTTAGTGTAAGAAGATTACTTCTTCAAAGAAATCGTAAGAATTTCCTTCATAAAAAAACCTTCTTTTTATTACAAGACATTTACGTAAAAAATTTGCATTTCATCCAGTGACGCTTGACTTATTTACATTTACATTAGGGACGTTTTCTGAAATTTACGGCGGGTTAGAATGGCAATAAAACTAAGATATTAGTAACATCTTTCCGGGGCACGAGAAAATAGGCGATAATAGTCTAAAAGGGAAATAAATGTAAGAGATTTAAAAGAAAAGAGAGGTTAGAGGTCACCCATAAAGAAATGGCCAAATCCTTAGGATAACGAGACAAAAGAGGGATATCTCACTTATGTAAAAGGACGACGTGTCAGGAGGATTATTTTTGTCGGTTGTAGATCTAAGTTGGATATGATGGCGGACATGTATATTACTGCTCAATTTAATAAATTGTTAGTTACTTTTAAACTTATATTATAAAATTGGGTAAATATGACAATGGTATACAGGGTGGTTAATTTATCGCTTTAGAGTCGATATATTTTAATGTATTCAAATCTATAATTTCTCATAACAAAAAAAGAAAAATGCATGGAAGAATTAAGAACTGACACGGGAATTTGATTTTTTCTGTAAAATTTCTAAACTTTATTATCTCAGCATAGGCAACAATTTATGTTATATTTTCAGCTTTCTTCAAATCATAGATTGAAGAAATATTCACTATTAGCCAAATATAATTTTTTACGGTTTTGTCATCATTTTCAGACTGTATCTTGACGCAGTCGGAAGCCAACCGACTTAACAAGCTAAGAGGATTGATTCTTAGAAGTATAACCGGAGCCCCAAGATCAACACCAATCAAGGCGATGCGGATAATGACGGGGATACCACCTCCTGATGTCACCCTGAAAGCGGAAGCCGTAAAGACAATGCACAGGGTGGGAAACATGAATAGGAAGGTAAGGGACCTGAATAGACTCTCAAGAGAGCTAGCTGATGAGGGACTCCTATGGATTCCCTCTGACAGTACAGGTGTCCACTTCCTGTTTGACAAGAAATATAAGATCACCCTCACCAGTAAGACCGACTGGATGGATGGTCGAGCTGAATTGACGTTCAATGGAGACATCTCATACACGGATGGAGCCAAGAGTGGGAACAGAGCGGGTGCGCAGGTGTGTAGGCGACGCGACGGGATAGGCAAAATTCCTTCCCCTAATACTCCATCGCACTCCAGGCCAAGCTAGTTGGAATTACATGCGGTGTTCTGGGGGCCGACAAAAATCGGACCCAGGGGAAGGTATGTATATGCTCGGATAGCAGGGCAGCGTTGGCAGCGCTCAATTCAGCAACGACAAAGTCGAAGCTGGTCAATAATTGCTATGAAGCATTGAACCACTTGGCAGGGAAGGGACCGGTGGAACTGTTATGGATACCTGGGCATAATGGCATTAAGGGAAATCTAATTGCAGATGACCTTGCCAGACTAGGGACCAGGAAAAACCTCTATGGACCAGAACCTGTAGTGGGAATGAGTCGGAATCTGATCAGAGACCTCATCAATAGCTGGGCAAGAGACCAGAACAATAGAAGATGGAGAGGAGTAACGGGTTGTTAAATAACCAAACTCTTCATCTAATACTCACAGACTGAGAAATGGACCCAAAATTTCATTATATTGAAGAGGCACAAAGCCAGAACCCTGGTGGGAATCATAATGGGCTACCATAGTGGCCTGAATGCATATAAGCACAAGCTGAGGCTGACTGACAGCTCGGTCTGCAGATACTGTAAAGAAGACGAACAAACCTCGATTCATCTTCTTTACACCTGCCCCGCACTGGAGGAGAACAGGTATCTTATATTAGGGATCCCTGTTATCCTAGAGAAGGCGAGGCTTAAGGCGGGGGACGTGCCTAAATTGCTTCTTTTATGGGATAGCATTTTTGGATAATGACCCGGATAAGAGGGGATCGCCAAGGGACTACCCATGTGATCAGTGGCTGATGACTCCCAAATTATATATAATATAATAATAATCTTGACGAATTTTCAACATATGGATAGAAGCGAGACACCAAATGCTTTCCCTTGATCTTCTCTATAATTTTCCGTAACCAGAATAGGTTTATTATCGTATAACTTAAAAATTTTCTATTACAGTTATGATGAACATAAAAAGTAACTTTGAGTTATTTTTTAAACTTATCAGGAAATTTCTATTATTGAGACAGGTCCTCACTATATTCCAAATATAATTTCTTGCTTTATTATTGCACAGTTTTATTCGTAATTTAACAAACTGTAAAATATTTGTCTAATGATTTTGGAAAATAGATTACGGCAATTAAAAACAGTACTATCATCAGACAAGTATGCCATATTTCTGAAAAAGAATCATCTGCTTATTGAACTGAGATAAACTATTAATGCCATGTAAAAGAAATAATAATAATAAATAGAGACTTAATAATAATAAATAGTCACATGAAATATGGCAATGAAATGAAAAAGGCCCATCTTAAAAACAGCTACCACCCTTTCGAAAATAATTGTTTTAAAATTTGTTACGTACAATACTAATATCATTAATACCGTTCATGTGTTAAAGATAAAATCATAATGAACTGCAAGTTTGACACTAATGAAATTTAAATTGAAGTACTTATGGATTCTTCAATATTTAACATTATATACATCCGAAGAATATAGGAGAAAGAGAAAAGGGCCTAGTATGGAACCCTCTGACACCCTTGGAGACATTAATCTTGAATGAAGTAACTAACTTTATGTAAAATTATTGTTGTCGATATTCTAAATACGATTTGTTTGTGATACGAGTCACAGGTACTGTTTAGACTCTATTTTTAAAATTACTAATTATATGTAATGGACGCCACTAGGTACATACATTGTTTACTGGATTGCGCATAGATTTGCGACAATTCAAAAAATGTGATTTTAAAACATAGATAATATATTCCATGCGCCTGGTAGCACGTATTGAAACGACAGAGTATCGTGCTGGTCATTAGCCTGAATATTAATTAGCAAAATATCGTAATACGTTAATTGAGAGGTAAGGTGTCGTTATAAGGTCTAGAACCTTTCCTTTTCTACTTCTTACCCAACTAAGGTTCCAGCAGATAATGCCATCCAATGATAAAGGTGAGTCATTTATTTATCCTATATTGTACCAACTTATGCACAAAACCACCGACATAGCTGTACCGAATTCTGGGTAATGCGCCAACATTTTATTATTACAAGAAATTATCTGTATCACAAACGAGGTGAGGCAAAGTGCTCGCGAGGAAAGAGCGGCAGGATCATACTCTGAATAATTTTAGTGAGAAAGTCGTCAAAATTATTGTATACTTTTGTCGCTATTGTATTGTATAATTATTGTAGCTCTATGCACCTCACTCGGGGATAACTAGAGGAAAGCACTTATATAATTGTATCTTATAGCACGTCCAAGTTCTTTTCTGTAATTGATCCACAAGAGAATTCAATTTCGTAACTGTGTTTAAATGTCGTGGACATTTAAAAGATTTTGCAGATTCTTCTATACGTTGATAAATGTCATGGACTTATTTTGTATGAAATGCCGGTTCACTAACGCCATCTTTAGGAATCATAAAGCCATCTCACAAAACCGACCAAGGCAACTTTTAAAATATGCATAAAAATTCTTTAGTATTCCAGTTAAATCTAGGAAGCGCTCGCGAAACTTGTCCAAACATAAATGCTGATTATATTTCCAAACTCAATTACCTACCATACCAGGCAAGATAGATTTTAGTTATATAACTCTTGTAATATTCATTTCATCGCTATTTGTCAAATAAAGAACTTTCTTTATTGCCGATAAACGAAACAGTCTACCTGTTTCGTTTATTTATAAAAGCCTAGCCATAAAAACAAGCCACGGTATGTTTTGAAATTTTTTATTTGGCAAATAGCGACGAAATAAACTATATTCTATAATGAAAATTATAGTTCATAAACTGCTTAAGGTTATAAATAATAACAAGGACACTTCGCCAGGACTGCTTGACAAATTTTGACAATCAAAGAACGATTGACATAAATTGACATACCCGTTCATACAATTATTTGAAAATCCCAAACTGACTTTAGCTAAAATAATTGTTTATTTCGTAATATAATTGTGAAATTTATATGGAATTTATCATTACAGCAGATTCTGTATTTAAAATATAAAGGGTGGTCCAACCATAATGCACGATGTTAATTGTGAGTCACACCTTAACGTCAAGTTTTTTGCTCAACTTAATTTGACATTTCTTTGTTTCAATGTTTGACAAATTCAACCATGGAGAGGTACACAATTGAGCAGCGCGTTAAGATTGTTGAAGCCTTTTACGAAAATGGGCGTTCAAATCAAAATGCATTTCGTGCACTTCGTGACTTTTTTGGTCAGCATAATCGACCAAATGTGTCCACAATCGGGAGAATTGTGCGGAAATTTCAGCAAATCGGGTCTGTAGGAAATGTGAAAACACCTGTGCATACTCGCCCAGTTCGTTCTGCGGAAAACATCGCTGTTGTTCGCGATAGTGTAGCAGAAGAGCCGTCAACCTCGACTTGTCGTCGTGCCCAACAATTGAACATCTCACGAACATCACTGAGGCGAATTTTGAATAAAGATATGAATTTACACGCTTACAGGGTTCAATTGACTCAAGAGCTGAAGTCTACTGACCATTTCAAGCGTCGTCAATACGCCGAATGGTTGGTTAAACAGACAGAAGTGAATGGTGACTTTACAAAGAAAATCATCTTCAGCGACGAGGCACACTTTCACCTCAGTGGATTCGTTAACAAGCAGAATTGCCGCATTTGGGCAAATGAGAATCCACGAGTGATTGTTGAAAAGCTGATGCATCCCCAAAGAGTGACTGTTTAGTGCGGTTTATGGGCTTGCGGCGTCATCGGGCCGTACTTCTTCGAAAATGAGGTCGGCCAAGCAGTTACCGTGCCACTTGCCACACAGCCAACGAAACAATGGCATTTTTGCGCGAGAAATTCAATGGCCGTGTTATCTTACGTCGTGGCGATGTTAATTGGCCGCCACGATCATGCGATTTGACACCTCACCGTTGGACTTCTTTATTTGGGGATATTTAAAAGAAAAAGTGTACGTCAATAAGCCAAGAACAGTTCAAGAGCTAAAGGATGAGATATTTCGGCACATTAACGACATTGAACCTCAATTATATCTCAGAGTCATTGAAAATATGGACCATCGGATAGAGGTATGGCACCGAAGCCGTGGCGAGCATTTGGCCGATATTTTGTTTCACACATAATTGTCATAGATCCTTCTATCATAATAAAAAATATTAAGATAATTCTCTAAAAACTTTTTGTTTTATTTACAGTTAACATCGTGCGTTTTGCTTGGACCACCTTTTATATACAATAGTGGTTTTATAATAAATCATGGTCTGAATATTTATACAACATGTTGGTGTCTTTATTTTCATAACAAATAAATTTAGGGTAAATTAACTACAGGCAAGATATTTTTTACTGCAATTATAAAAAAATATTGTTGTAGGGATGCATGTTAAAAAAAGTTAATTAAGAGGTTATGAATTGCGGGTAAAAATGTAATTTAATTTACCCAAAATTTTGCTTCTTGCTAATTAAATGTAATTAGAGATTACGATAAGTGCCTTGCAGGTCCATTTAATTAAAACCTTTTATTTAGAAGATAAACCACCCCGTAATCTAAATACCGCAGTTATTCGGGCGAGGGTCCCCGAATGCCGTCTATCTGTTTATTAATTTGGAATTTTATGTGCCCATTCCGTAGGCTGATGGCCGAGACGATCCGGCCGCAATGTGTTTAAAAGATCTGATAAATAAAACTCATCAAATACACAGATTCAAATCAACATTAGAGCTCCGCATCGCGGACGGAGTTCTGCCAAATCTGAAATGAAAATCTCGGCGAGATACGAGATGGGCCAACATCCAAACAATATGTTTCCTTATCAGTTGTTAACAAGTTTTCTGGTTTGTAATCGGCAAACTTACTATCGCCCGGTTCGATCCAGCCCGGATGACTCGTGCACTTGTCAAGCTTTTTGTTTTATCTCGGAATGTTGGGGAATATCTTTGCGACCTACCAAACTGGGCGATGCGGCCTTATCTCCGTCGACCACCCGAACTGTTTATATATCCTCTCAAATCGCTATACGACGTCATTATCAGATTTTTCTTATTGTCTATTTACTGCCGGGCACTATTTCATCGAGATTAAAAACGAACAAACAACTTAAATGGGAATTGCTTTCTTGGACTAGATTCGACGTTACGTTCTACATATTTTATATTACGACAAAATGAAAGCTCAGCTCCTAAACGTACAATAAGTATGTTTGTGTCATTTTTTCGCAAATAACACTGAAATATATCTACTGAAAAAGCAATACAGTCATATTTTGTTCAAATGATGCGTTCATCAATAATTTGGTTAATCTATGCTGGGAACGTTTTGTCTTCTATAGTTTTCATAGTACTTTCACCACAATTGTTGTACTTTGACATCCTTCGAAATTAATCATTAAATCAATTTTTCTCCTTGCTTAGAAAGGACTGAAACACTTGATTCCACTTTGTCACAAACTTTCTGTCACTGAAAAAATGACTGCCTTTAAAACAAGAGTGAGAGCTCTAAACTGCTCCAAGGATGATCCAAAGAAGTCTAGACTCAACCAGAAATGCGATTGTTTCCTTTGACTTGGGCGCCAGAGCACTTTCGCGGTGCAGCAGCTAGGATGTGGGACTGTGGCGAGAGGCTTTTGTAGAGACCACCACAGAGGCCTCGATCGTATTTTCTGAGTTGCTTCAATGACCTTTGCAACTATTGTATTGTTCTCTGGAATCGCTAAACGAAGTCATTACCAGAATTTTCATATTGTCCATTTAGTGCTGAGCACAATTCTATCCAGATTAAAAACAAACAAACAATTGAAATGGAAATATTTTATATTATTACCAAATAAAAGCTCACCTCTGAAACATACAACAAGAATATCTGTGTTTTTTTTTAGTTTAGTCAATATGCGCTGGGAATGGTTTACCTTCTACACCTACTTTTCATAGTACTATCACAGCAGTTGTTGCACTTTGACATACCCCAAAATGAATCGTCAAATCAACTTCTGTCCTTTGTTCTGTAGAATCGAATCATTTGGTTCCACGCTGCCATACATTCTCTGTCGTTGAAAAAATGCCTGCCTTCCAAAACGGAAACATCTGAACTGTATCAAGTATAATCCAAAAGAGTATAGATGTGATCATACACGCGATTATTTCCTTCTATTTCCTGATGCAGCAGTTATGATGTGAGACTGTGGCCTAAGATGTTTGCAATTTTGTTGTAAATATTCTTAACTATACTCGTCAAGCTGTTTGTTTTGTCTTGGAATGTTCAGGCAAAATGTGGCCTTTTGGGCGATGCGGCCTTATTTTCGTCAATTACCAACTCTTAGTGCCTATTTACAATCGACCACAATTTCATCGGGATTAAAAACAAACAAACAACTTAAATGGAAATTGCTTCCTTGGACTTGCTTCTACGTTATGGTCTACATATTTTATGAATTAGACACAAACATTAAGGGATGTAAAATAATCTTTTTAGACGATTTTCAAAGGAGAAACTATAAATTGAAGAAAAATAGTTGCAGAGCAATTCTAAAAAAAAAATTAAAGCTTCAAGGTTTTCAGATTTTGAGTTCAAAATTTTTTTTAGCATGAGCAGTTTTTCAGTAATCATAAGAAAGCCATCGGTAAAAAAATCAAAATTTTTGCTTGTCTCTCAAAAAGCCCACGGAATTCAATAAATTTTTGTCTGTAATTTAATCATAAAGCTTTTATAGAACATTTTTTACAGTTCTAACAACCAATTAAATTTCGTTATTTCTTGACATGTGACACAAATCACTCAACCATTTTAACATTACACTGATAACACCATCCAGTGAAATTTTCAATCACTATGACAACAAAATTATTTAACGTTGATAACTTCATAATAACTGCCAAATAAATTTCAAAATGTCACGTTTTTGGCAATGCCAATTCTCAATCTATAAACGCGCTAATCAAAGAAAAAATTCCAATAAACACAACAAAAAGTCACAAATACACATGGGGAATATTTATGGAGTTTCTCCATGAACGAAAATATGAATTAAATGAGCATAGAAGCGTAGAAGAACTGGCATTGATACTGAAAGATTTTGCGGTCAATATGAGGAAGAAAAATGGAACAGAATTCAAAGAAGCAACAGTAAAAACTATGTGGACCGTTTCGTGCAAACTTTTACAAGAAAAGTACTATAATGACTATAAGATTATGACTGACCCATTTAAGAGCTTAGTATTTAAACCTGCCCGAGATGCCCGCGATGCAAACCATCGTTTGCAGATCCATGCAAACATAAGATCAGTTCAGTTTCATTAAGTTTGTCTGAAATAAACCAAATAATATTGTTCTGGGATGAAAATACCCCTGAAGGTCTTATGCGTAAATTCTACCATATTGCTGCTGTAGAATTAGCACGGAGAGGAGACGGGGCAGTTGCCTGTCTCTTGAATTTTTTTCAAATCGAGAAAAATAACGATGGCTCTCCAAAAAATCGCATTGAATAAAATCCGGTATTCAGTAAAGCTTGCCAAGGCGGTTCAAAAAGCTGTACAAATAGTAAATGGTTGATTACTAATAGTGAAAGTCAAAACTGTACGCCTTTTTCGTAAACTGATATCAAAACGAGGTGAACATATTACTTTACCCCGGCCGTTCTCAAAACCAAATCAACACTGAAAATCAGAAATCGATAGATGGTACGACAATGTCCCTGTTGGAAGAAATATTATTAATGGATGGACTAAATCGTCTGCTGAGGCTATTTGCCTGAATGTAAAGAACAAATAGATAACGAACCATTCGAGCAGTCAACTGCTGTTAGCGAATTAACAAAAAATAGTGTGCAAAAACAACAATTACTGAAAATTACAGTTCATAAAAATTCAAATTCTATAAAACCATACTTAAACATCGACCAAGAACATCACAATAAGCTAGATCATAAATACTATGCGTGGTAATAGATCTTCTATAGTAGAAAAAAATAACCAATCTAATGCTGCTTCAAATTTTAGTAACTATATATTTGCCAATTGTACTTTTTAAATAAATAATTGCTTTGTTGTGTTCCAACTTCTTGATTTTATTTTTTCGAAAAATTATCTTACCGAATATCCCTCTGACATTGACAAAGGCCTCATAATGTTATGACAATCTCAAGCACGTTGCTTGGTAATAGCCTGACGCAGAAGGCTTTCGATGGTCATAAAATTATCTCGTACATTATCAATGTCCTAGGGATATTATAGCTGATAATTTTATCCTTTTTAATCTGAGTGGTCTAAAAGCCTCAGAATATGATTTTTCGCTGAATTGTCGTCTTTAAGAGCAAAAAAGTCCAGTTTTGACTTTGGTAATTAATTACTCGGTCTAGACTATTTCAAGGATGCTCCAAATAAGTCAACCGAAAATGCGATTGTTTCCTTTAATTTGAGCTTTAGAGCATTATCACGATGCAGCAGACATAATGTGGGACTGTGGCTAGAGGTTTTTGTAGAGACAAAATACAGACCTTGATCGTATTTTCTGGGTTGCTTCAATGACTTTTCACAACTATTGTTAACCAAACTGCTCTCTAGAATCGTTATACGCTATCATTATCAGAATTTTGCAGTTGTTCACTTTGACATACCTCGAAATAAATAATCAAAATACCCTAGTTAGTAAACATTTTCGTCGTCTTCAAACAGGAAAGATAGATTAAAATTTATAAAAGGGAAGCACTTGCCCACACATGGCGAAAAGCAAGAGTCGCCACTGATGTCGAGAATATTTTCTATAGTGCTGATAATGCTTTCGTTCAAATGAAAATGTTTCGCATATTTTATTCCGTATTTTTCATATAATTCAGTGTATCGGGATACATTTAAACCTTTTAAGGGTGATGTTATCCTTGCCTAGAGTCACCAGAGCGGCTGGTCAACTATAAAAAATGCATGAAAAGCGCTGTCAAACTTCAGCCGACTCCCTCCATCCATATCCGTTTCCGGTACCCGATAAATGTATTCAGGTTGTTTGTGGATATTCGTTTTGGCGATAAAAATCTAATAGGTGTCATGTTTTAAAATTTGTATTCGTTATCTAACTATAAAGTTCAATTCTCGGCCACATAAATCAGAAACTGGATCTCTATTAGTTATCAGCTTGCTTGCGTTGCAGACTCCGTTCCCGTGTCGGTTTTGTATTCTAGATGCTCTTACCTGGGCTCTCAATACCTCTGCGGAGTTCCGATATATTATGAAATTTAGTTTGTCGTCGATCGCGTATAAATTTTATGTTCAACTGCAACGATGAAAACGGTTTACTGGAAAAAGTCGTTACGTTTTCGAATCACCGACGGTTGTTAACACGACTGTAAAAAAGATATATTTGTGAATATCACGTGAATTCAATTAAAACCTACTGCCTGTTGTTTCGCACTACATCTATAACATTCGAACATAATAAATTTTACGTTCTATAGAATGGGATTTTTCGCACTACCGCGTTATAATTGATAACATTATTTATGCCTAGTTTTTATGCGGAAAAAGCAGTTTTGTCTGGGAACGTTCATGTGAGTATAATAAATTTTAATGTTAAAAAATAATAACAATATTTTGAGTTTGAGGTATTATAACCTATTCGTGTATGTAGTATTATGAATATTATTATTTTGATACAATATAAGAACATTGAAATACGTATTATCGTTTGTGACAGTAATAAAACATGTATAAAGGGTGCTACGATAAGAGCGCAAGATTTGAATTGCTCTCTATTTTAGCTGTAATGTCTTGATGGGTAAATAATTGTGACAGTTCTATAGAAGATGGATAGGAGTCAGAAAACATGGAGGGCTACACGATATAATATTGCGTCCTAATTGTTAACATTACTATTGAAATGGCGAAAGTTGAGTTGTTACGATTCGTAACACCAATTCGTTTAATGTTCGATAGAAACAGGTTCATCTTCAACGTGTCACTGTTTGGTGTGCATTGTAGTGTTTGTAACAAAGAATCATTGAACAATTTTTCTTTGAAAAGAAGGCAGATAATGCATTAACTGTAAATGGGTAACGTTATTGTAATACGATAATACAGCTTTTTGTGGCTCAATTGAAAGATATCGCTTTTGAAGGCATGTGGTTTCAGCTGGGTGATGTCACTTGCCATTCCACTACGGCCTTCTACGAGTCTTTTCCTAGTTGTGTTATCTCCCATTTTGGTTACCAGAATCGGCCACCACGATCTTGCGATTTAACACCTATGGACTTATTTGTGGGGTTTTCTGAAGTCTCAGGTTTATTCCAGCAAGCCTACGACCACCTAAGCACTGAAAGCTGAAATTGAACGCTGTATCAAATATCTCCACATTTATGCAATTTCGTTATATAGTTGTAGTATGACGAATGATTTCCTAGCCCGACTTGGTGCACTTGACGATTCGATATCATCGCTATGGAATGTCAAGCAATAGCTTAGGTTCTCAAAATACGCAAATATTCTGTCTTATTATAGTATCATAAATAATAATATTTATAATATAACTGTCGGAAAATGCTGATGCAGTACATGATATGAGTTTATAATATCAGAGAAATGATTTACAGAAGTTATGAGCATTTTATATCGTTGATCAAAACTTCTGTCAATGCAACAAACATTTCTGCAATGAATTATTGATCAGAAACAATTAACACTTCCTAATCCCTTTGTTATCGTTGTGAAAAGATTATTTAACCTTTTCGTTGATGAGAATATGGATTTATCGTTACGATCAAGGGATAATAGAATAAGTGAAAATATGAATACATTATTTTTTCGGCCAAAAATTGTCAGGAAAGGTTCTTGAATTTTGTGTTTGCTGAGAGAAAGTTGTATAGTTACCTACAGAACTAGACTACCTCTGTTTTAAACATGTCAATAGACGAAGCTGCCATTAAGCACACTCAAAATCCCCAGAATCCGAATGGGTGATACAGCATAGTCAATGGAAGAATTATCGGTCCTTATTTCTTTGACGTGAACCATTGGCGGCGACAGGGTTAGGCACGGGTGGGCGAGTGCCCAGTCTAAACCCTTTTCGCCCAACCTCTTATAACAGCACTACATCACATTCGCACATAAAATAATATATATAACGCCCTCGCCCACCCTAGATATTTCCTGCCTATTTTCGCTCAACCGCAGAATAATGCTAGGGCCGCCACTGACGTGAACCTAACTGGTGCGAGATATTTGGGTTTTCTTCGAGACGACTTTATTCCTGCACTAATAACTTTATATATATCCAGATATAGAGGAACTCTTTCGAAAAATTACTTTTTCTTCAACAAAATGGTGTAATGATGATTGTCTCTAAAGTAGCACCTGTCCACGCTTATTCAGATGAGATTTTCCCGAGATATTGTGACGGGAAAAGGGGTCTGATTGAGTAGCCAGTGACAGAAAATTTAGTATTTTGAAATTACAAAATCTGACCTATACTCACACTACTGTAATTATTATCGTAGCGTAAGTATATAAAAAATGTGTTCTTTCACATTCCCTAATAGAAAAGAGGATCGTTAAAGCATATATCGATGGTATTATATATCCTAAAATAATCACCCTGTATATATTACTCTTATTTTAAATAATGCGCAACAAAAAATAAAATTTGGCGGGTCTGAAATTATTTCCCAAAGCCTATATTCCTTGAATTTTTAACGAATTTACCATTACTTTACGATGGGAATAAATGATCTAATAATAACCTAACAAAGAGGCTCTGGGCCCTTTAATTCACCAAGTTCATGTTCCACGAAATACCTCTGACACTTAAACCGCTGAAATAAATCACACAACACCCATGGAAAACTACATAACGTACATTATTTTTCATCTATTTATAACATATATAACTGTCTAAAATAAGTACATTGTATGAGAAATGTTTACTTCATAATACAAATATTTCATCAATTATAAATGGATATACATATTCCATTCCATTACTACGCGCGATTTTCTTATAATAACAGTAATTACATGCCCTGATATATGTAGCTGGATCGAATATTTTATAACCATAATAAATAATTTTAGATTTAACAGACAGTTACAAATGTTCTTTCTAATAGAGGAAAACATATAATATTGTGACTCAATCCCATCAATAATATGATTAAGCCCTCGTCATTTATTGCGGTGTAATCAGTCCCATGTATTTACTAAAGGAAATTGCTGTGGTGGAATCGGCGGAAGCTGTTCGATGGATTTGAACGTCAATAATACATAGTTATGAATTTTTTATTATGGAGGTTTACACCAAGCGAACAAAGGCATTAACTGGGGAACGTTTTTAATATTATACGTGGACCAATGTGCTGTTTCTTTGTTTTAAATGTAAATGAAGAACAAAATACAATAAATTATTAGAAAAAAATATCATGTGCAGCATAGTACACGTGATAGAAGTGAATACTTCTTTAGAATAGAGAATGAGAGAGATTAAGAGTGAGAGATTGAAAGAGAGAGAGAGAGAGAGAGAGAGAGAGAGAGAGAGAGAGAGAAAGGGAGAGGGATAATTTCAAAAGAAATATAACAATATAAAATTTGTGTAAAAAATATTCGGTTTATTCATTATCTACACTATCATCGGCTGGTGGATCAATTGGTAATACTGATATGATTGGTTTGTGATAACTAAAATATAAAATATATGTTCGTGATTCGATATTTTCTAGATAACATGTAAAAATTGCATCTATTGTTGTTCCGGATTTTGTTGTTGATTCTTTGGGATTGTTATTTATAAGCAGACCAAATGTTTCTCGAAGAAAGTTAATCAACGTCAAAGAATCATTTGATCCGAAATTTACATTGAAATCTCCCCCGAGAATCAAAGGCATTTTGTCTTCGCCTCTTCCAAGTGCATTTGCACCTGTGTGGCTGTAAACCAGTAGGGAGCGGTGAATGAAATATATTATATCTTCTAGATTTTAACAAGTTAAACGGTTCAAGGATATTATCAAATAATCACAAAACACAGATGTAAATAACGTAAATAATTACAAAACACAATGATAAATATTCGGTACACACACGCGCTGCTTCAGCTGTTAATATATAGCGTCTGGAAGCGTAGATCTATAACGCGCGCATGCGCGACAATCTATCTATCCTATTCTATCGCTTCGTATTGAGTTTATATCGCTCTCTCTTGCTCCACTCCCGTTTGGCGTCAGAGTTGTACGTACTCGCGCGCATACGCGTCATACTATATTTTCTTCTATTGCCTAGTATTCAATGAATACGTGTCTCTCTCTCTTGCTCGTACGATGCTTCCTAAACTATTCCCCCTTCAAGCAACTTAGACCTTGGACTTAGCGTATGAGTGGGCGTTAAAGACGAAGGACCTCACAAATGGGAGACGCGGATAGCCTAAACTGATATATATGATGTATAGCTCTCTTTCTCTTTCTCTCTATGTTATATGTCTGTGTATTCTGTCTTGTAACGAAGCCTGTGTTTAAGGTATACCAAATGAATAGCTCTCTTTCTCCTTCTCTCTACGTTATATCTATTTTCTCTCTCGTGTAACGAAATCTCGAAACGTTACATTTTTTCCAATTCACTCTCCATTCTCGTCAAATATCAGAACGCCGCCAAAGAAGTATTCACTTCAAAAAGGGTAATTATTCACTTTAGCATAAACCTCTGAAATCCTTACCACTTTCTCCAAACTATCAAATTTGAGTATCCCTTTATATTCGAGAGAGTTGGACAGGGCTTGAGTTGTTTGCAGTGGGATACAGTTTTAGAGTTGAAAATGAATTTTCAACTATTCCGTATGTGACACCATTTTTTCTTATCAAATAACTTTTTGACTTCACACTACGCAAATATCTAATATTAACCCTCCGTCGGGCGCAGTCAATCTGTGAGAGTCGCGAGTAACTTTCTTCTTTGCCCTTTCGTGTGTATTATGAATATTAACTCGAACTCCCTTATACCTTCCTAGTTAAAAGCCACTCTTCCCGATATGGTCTAGATATTTTTAGTACATTCTCTGGCTTTGTATGAGTCGCCCAGATCTGTCAGATGCATTGCGCCTGATTACGTTATTATCTTCACTTTTATATTTTGTTTTAGATTTCTCTTATTATTTAAATTAATAATATTTTTTGGGATTTCCACTACATGTCAATATATTTATTTACTATGAATCTGTATTTTGTGTTTTCCTTTGTTCATCTGAGCCTAAGCAGAGTCACGCTCTAACAAAAATCATCATAAAACTTATTATTCATCAGGATTTTTTAATTTCCAAGTTTACAACTTTCATGCAGCCGTCAATTTGCTATCCAAGTGCTCTCTATGACACCCGATGTAATTTGGTCAGTGAGCGTGTCTAAGGTTACTACTCCGTGTATCAGTATACAGGGGCCATAAGTTATAAATAATATGTATATGTAATATAACTAATAAGAAAATCATTTATGGATATTAATGTATACAGAAAGTATAACTTATATCGTACTAAGGACATAGCAAACAGATTTTTAAAGGCATTTTGGCATCAAAAAATTTACTCTGCAGTATCTACAGTTCTGTTTGTCGATTATTCCATTTAACAGTCAATATCAATTCGTCAGAATGAGTAATGTTTTGCGTAAACTGCGGATCTTTTTAAGATATATTTATAACGTTTTCGCAAAAATTATCGGTTCCTACTACCAGTACTTTATTTTTTTATTTTTCTTTCAGAAGACGCATTATGGATATTTTACTTAATATAGTATACATATAAGATCTCCGTTAAGTTCTTAACAAATATATAGAATAATAATGGCCTAACCTAACTAAACTAAACCTAACCTATCATAAATTCGTGGGGGACGCCAAAGAAAGGACGAAATTCGATCGTAACCTCCATCTAAACGGTGACTTAAATAAGTTCTGAACTGGACATGAAACCCCCATTTCAATGAAATTGGCTGAAAAGTATTATTATTTACTGTTAAAAACTAGAAGAACTTCCGTATATGTTAAACTAGTTTGGGAATGTCGTTGTCGAACACCGTTTCTTGAAACAACCAACAAAACAATTTTAAAAAATTGGCGGAGGCGTCACTATAATTTTAAAATGTTCGATATTATATTTCTATAATAAATTTTAATTAATGATCAAAATTTCTTTACTGCTACCGTAACAGGACGAAATTCGATTATGGCCCCCATCGAAAGGGTGAGACTTAAATAAGTTCTGAAGTGGACATGAAACCCCCATTTTAATTTAATTGGCCGAAAAGTATTATTATTTACTGTTGAAAACTTGAAGAACTTCCGTATATGTTAAGCTAATTTGGGATTGTATTTATAAATATATTATGCATTGAATAATGTCGTTGTCGAACACCATTTCATGAAACGATCCACAAAACATTTTAAAGAAACTGGCGGAGGCGCCACTATCATTTTAAAATGTTAGATATATTTCTATGATTTTTATTTAATTATCAAAATTTCTTTACTGCTACCATAACTTTCCTTTCCAGCTTCTCATCAACGTTGCAGTTAACCATACGTAACAGTTATATGTAATGGTTACGGGTTAAAGAAACTAACTTCAATATAAACTAATAGTGGTAACAACTCCTCTAGTTCTTTAAGAATTTATTGTTGGACATGTTAATGTGGCGTAATTTGCCCACTAATGCCTCTTCCGGAGTATGTTGCTTTATTCTCATTCGAACATTTTAACTTAGCAGTACTGAGATTAGAGGTTTACTTCCTAAGGCTTACTAACGAGATTTACGAAAGAATTTAATATACTTTTGGTGGTACGAGTAGTTCAAAAATTAATTACTCTTCTTCAGTATCCACAGCACTGCTTGTTAATACTTCTATTTAATAAAATATTAGTTCATCAGAAAGAGGACTGTTTTGTATAAATAATGATTCCATTGGAGGCGTATTTATAATTATTTAACATAAATTCGATCGACTATTAGGATCATCGGTTCTTACAACTAGTGCCTCTTACAAGATATATAACATGGACGTTTTACACATATAATTAACGGCAACTTTGTGTAGATTTTCTTTAATATCTACCAAAATATATCATTTTTTCATGATCTGAAAGGGGCCACCTCTAGGAAGATCTTTAATATTTTCATCTCTCGATCGTTGTCACTAGATCACAGTAAACAAGTGACTGGGTCTTATAAATTCGATATCAACAAAAATGTTGATGAAAATATGTTCTGGATGCACTCGCATAAATTCCCGTTACTGTTAAATATTTTAAAATACCAAAAAATAACTATATTAATTATATAATAATATAATTAATAATATTATTGAAATAAGTCACATTGTGGTCGACATAAATTTGATCTAGTATAGCTGGCAAGAAACGAGAGTAAATATTTAGAATATTATTAGATATTTATATTATCATTAGATGGATTTAATTGTCATGAGAAGTATTTTAAAATATATAATTAACGGCTCAACAGAATCTCCCTTTTATGTCAAAGGCATTGTACCATGGAAATTAGTCAAATATTAATATTACCACGGCACATAATTTTATATTCAAAAGTTTTTTTATATAACAAATTGAGGTTATATTAATGAACAAAAATAATAATGTACAATAATACTGATGAATAGGAATATAAAAGGCGCAATTGCAGACATATCAGTTGTATTTATTTTATTTGAGATTTCATTCCATTTCAGTTCTTCTGTGTGCTAATTGGCCAATTTATCTGGAATGACCAATTAATATAGAAAATAAATGAAATGAGATGAGCTCTTGGTTAAAAGAAATGCAGTTATTCATGCATTTCCTTTCAGAAGAATCACCTCGATATAAATCTAGACTAATAGCAAAAAACCGGCAGCTTTTCATGTTTTCCAGGTTTGTATTTTTATTTTCATACAGAATGCCGATAAAACGCAGTTATATCAGAGTATAAGTATAAATATGATACACTACTACACATGGTGAACATGATAATTATTAACATACTGACTCTAACCATACAGACTGTGCGAAACCATTTTACCTAGCCCGCGAAATGCTACAGGGCACCAGCCCAGTTATACTGTACGGTTATAGTGTATCGAGCGCATTGATCTAGCTAGTGATTTAGAAGTTACGTAAACGTGCCATAGCGATATACATCATGCTAGAATGAAAAAGTGGATTAGGGATTTAGTATTGTGGTGGTACATTATACAAGTTGTGGATAAACATCAAAATGCGGTAAGCGGTAATTGAAGCGATAAGTAAAATCAGCTATAATTTAATATGCATGCAGCAGAAAAATATGATTATTTGTAAGCAACGCTCCACCCAAGTGGTAGGTGTCATGAAAAACGCTCTCCGCGGAAAGTATCAGCACCAACTCTGACAGATCTAGTCTTCAGAACTGTCAGGGAAAAACAAGGTGACTTCAACTAACATGCTTGCCGTTCTAATATTTCTATATTCCTTCGGAGTAGTGAAGTAGACACAGGAGGAGCTGCGACAACTCGACGTATCAACTCGAAAAAGATGCATCAGTAGGATTTGATGAGTCTAAAACAGGAATATGAATGGAGCCTGTAAAGTCATCAGCAGTCCGTATCCCCTCCTCTACATTGTTCGAGATCACAAACATACAATTATAGGAGCTTTTCTGTTTAAGGTGGCACGTAGAATAGCCGATGAACTGTCTTCGATTCCGAATGGGCCGATCAAAATTCCGTCAGAGCGTTGGAACCCGTTCGGTTAAAAGCCCAAGTAAAAGCTGCAGATCACATAATAGCTCTGCAGCTTTATAAGTATAAGCCTATGCATGGGGTCTACTGTAGAAATATGAAAGCCCTGAGATTATCCGAAAGGCTAACCATCGCCTTCTTAAGAACAGCCAGACTGAACTCTGAGACCGAGGGATTCATCATAGCTTGCGAGGATGTTGTACTTAACTTGCTCGTCTATCGAAGTCTTGTCATGGGTATGGAGGTCCCTGATGTTAACTGCAGGGCACCAAAGGTAACGATGCTACCAGCTTGCCCAGTATATGCATTCTCGGCGTATGTTCATAGACGTGATCCAGCCTTATATGGACAAAATAGGAATATGTAATGGATGAAAGTAGTGACGTTACAAATTAGAACTTTGCATGTGTATTAGATGACAGGCAGCGTGAGATGTTTGGTGTACTCCAGTGCGACGTTCCAGTTATGGTATAAAATTATACGATCTGCGTTTTATTATCGAATTAGATAGCCTCCTACAACAATGGCGGGTTCCATTTTTCTGTGCAATTGCAGACCTGCCTGTAACTATGTTGTTTTTCTACAATTCAATATAAACGTAAAAAACATTCTTGAAAAACTTCAGGTGTGTTAAATATGATCAGGTTACCTGAGTAAACAGTGAAGGGTAGTTTTTCTAGTATACTTGAATTTTGAGGCAGAATTTTGCTTCTGAACAACTGGAATAGTTGCTACTTACTTTAACTATACAAACCACTAGTGTAGTGTTCAGTCAAATTTTTGTTGTTTCTACGGTTTTGTTGGTTCTATATTCAGACCGGTATTTACGCAGATGAGATATCTGTGTATTGGACCCTCTTCTGCAACGATGATCTGTGCATTTTATGCAGTTTATCGTACAGTTTATTCAGTTAACGTCCTGTTTTTGTACGTGATGATCACGGTTTAAAAAAGATGAGCTTTTGACATCTGTATCAATATTTACACTAACGTTCACGGCGTTTTTTCCTTGTTCTTCTAGCAACACAGTTGCAATTATGCAACAATCTGCGGCTCTTTACTTTCTGTCACCCATTGAACTTCATTTATTTTTAACGCTTTTTGAACCAAACCTGTCGAAAGTGAGGAGAGAACTGAAGAAAAATCTGACGTGAGGCGAAAATTGAATGTAGCCTACACACTTTCAGTTTAGATAAATGTACAGATCTTCATACCAGTTATTTATGGCAGATACCTGCACAGATAAACGGAAGATGTGTGGCCCCCATTTAGATCCACCCCTGGAAATAAGGTAGGCAGTAACAAATACGGGTTTTCAGTGACGATGACTAGAGATCTAATTCTGAATACAGACTTGGTTCGCTGGAACAAGACCGACCTGAGTAAATATCTATTTACGAATGGCGTTGGAAATAATTCGGGGAATGTTACGGAGAACACGACTCAATAATTTATTTTGCCGCTAACGTTTAGGGGCGAAGTAGAATTCGCGGACAAAAAATTTTATGGGCTACAGTTTAACTGCCTGTGCAAGAAAATACAATACCATTGTTGGAACAAGACGACGAAGAATTCCAAATGCATCGCGTTAGACGTAAGGAATTTATAATAAGAAATCTGAATACCGCAGCACTTGGAGGGCTCAGATAGTTAATGGGCGGGAATAATTAAGGTTTTATATACATAGGGCGAGAGACAAATTTCCGGAGTAATTAAGGCTGCAATCCCATATTAGTAAGACACTGTTCTTTATTATGTTCTTAGATCAGGCGTTTTTTTAAAGGAGTATCATAAAATAATTGCAGTAATTGCATTACGTTGCAGCTGATTAATTTGTAAGAACTGCAATAAAAATGTACAGTTAATCATCATGATGGTAAAAATATATGGTATATTTTATGGAATTCTGTCATGTGAAAGAGCATTTGAACTAAATAGGTATGATCAAAAGTTATAAAAATCTGTGAGCCCTCAATTTTTCTAATTATTGGAAAATGTTCTATACAAATTATATTAAATAGTTTATAATTCATAAAACTACAATTATAGATATTTACATAATACGTAAAACAGTTAGCTTTAGAGATCTCAAATAGCTCAGTTAAACACTATGGAACTGCATGTCTTAAAAGGCATCTCCCTGAGAGATGTTCAGTGCGGTGAAATAATGTTCTTATATAAAGAAGAAGATGCTAAGGATAAAGAGTGGCAAATAATTAATTCCTTAATGCAGAGAACGGTTCACTACTCAGTTCACGTAACGAGAGGGCCCAAGTACACACTTTGATAGTTCAAGAAAAGGTGAGGGGAAAGAGGAATATTGGTAGACGTCCTGTGTCCTGGTCCAAAATTTAAGGGTCTGGTTTGGTTGTATGTTATTAAAACCAAACCAATCTCTTAAGTTTCTAATTTCTTAATTAAATCCCCTTAAATTTCCCTTAAATTTCTCGGCAACTATTCCGAGATGGTGTCAATGAGATCCAGATAGCTGTAATGTAAGTAAACCTCCGAAAGGGGGAGAACTCTAAGAAGAAGATAAAGGAAGACCATTCGGCATCTAGAGATGTAACATTAGCATAGTTGATTGTGATCTCTGAAATTATTCCCGTTTCAGTATTGACTAGAAATATGTCTTAGTCTGGCGAATTCACAAATTTCTCTAATATCAATATTTTTTTTAATTTCTATAAAGCAACAAAATATTTCCTCTAGCCATGTTCCTCATCGTGTAAGAATCGAATGTGGAGGTTCTGAAAGTAAAGCAATTGTTTATGACATTCTCGAGTATGGTTGGTACATTTGAAAAAAAAACACTTTGACGTGAGCTATTAATACATCTACTCCTATAACAGAACAACACTCCACATTCATTTCTATTGTAAATGAATTATACACTTAGTATGTATTAAAATATGACATCTTTATTATTTATATATTAAACATAAAGATCTCTTTAAGGCTAACAAGCTTCGATTGATGACTATTGCTTCAAAGGGGGATATGAGAGATGGTCTAGACAATTTCTGATTTTGGAAAGCAGAGCTATATTTTTGTTTTCTGACGAATGTAGTGTAGAATTTCAGAACAGGGACGAACATCAGGAATAAACTTCTTCATAAAGTTCCAGGCTCCATAAAGATTGTTTTAATCCAGGACAGTATTTGATTTAATCCAACTTATTTATTCTCCAGGTACGTAGCTGCTTCTTATAGCTATTTACATTGTTTTATTGTTATAAAATGTTCATTATGTGATAAATAATTATCTATCTAGTTAAATTTTTACATTAAAATTCGATAAGAAAATGTTTCAGGGGATACATAAATTGGTCGATATTAATATTTATCTTCGGAAGGGGCTGGAACCTTAGATGCAGCAACAACATGAGACTAGTTTTCCACGAACATCGAAACAGGAATAATTTGTTTCGGTTCAGCGCAGAATTGGAATAAATTATTCTCTCAATTTTCACTGACTATGAAAAAACATGATCAAGTTGAGTGAGTTCTTTTAGCGAAGAGTGCATGACGCTGGAAAATATTCGCAACGGTATCGAACCTTAATAAAATAGAAATTAGAGATTATAAATAGAAAATAGATAAAATTTAAAATTAGTTTTAATAATTTCTGATAATGCCAACTTTTTTTGGTATAATGTCAAATACCATTACACCATTTATTGTAAAAATATAATAAATGTCACATTTTGATAATGTTTATTATGATTCTGAATTTGCCGCAAAAGTACTCTGTGTTAAAAACTTCATGTTGTAAGTATAAAGTTGTACAAAAAAGATCAAAACATATCACTGCAGTTGTTGGGTGACAGATTATGTAGACAAATGGGTTGATGTTTAAATGGTCGGGATGTGGCGTAGAAGTGACTATGGAGTTGCTGATTGGGATCAATACATTTCTTCACATGGATCAATACAAAATAAAATAAACGATTTAAAACACATGATAATTGTTAAAGACTTTTCATGAAACATGCCATTTCATTTGTTTAACACCGCACTGTATAACAGTTTCAGATGACGTTAAAAAATATAATCAAAATCCTCAAATATTTATCTAATATCTGATTCCAGCAACCCTCTGTTTGTCTCTATAGCAATTAAATTCCTGTCCATGCTAGTTTCACTCTTTGTGCTGCTCCTTCAGAAGCATTTGCGATGTTCTGTATAAATAGTGTTGTTTGAGCCCCGCAGGTGGCTTTAAACTTTATACAAACAGCAGGAGCTGAATTTGAGCACGGTTCACATAAATATGTGTTAGAGCTAACCACTGTGAAGCTATCACCGCAGTTCTCGAGGAAACTGTGGAGTGTAAATTAAATCTATTTTTCACTTTCTAGATGAAATCGATACGACGCTAGATCTACGATAGCGACCATAAACTATGGAAGTACGGGTATAAATGTTTAGCAGTTTATCGAAATCTTAAATACAGATGTATATTATGTAGATACATTTGAGGAGGCATAAAATATTAATTATGTTTTGTAGAAACGTTTTTGACGTCGATGTTTTAACTCAATTTATGATTTCTCTTTAATAATATATGTACATATATAAAGAGTAAATATATAGAGCGAGTGTAATATAAGTGACTATATTTTAGCTTTTGATCTTTCTTTCTAATTAGTCACTGCGTTCGATAACATTTTCCTCAATCTGGCACAAGAAAATATTTTGCCAGTATTCAAAAAAGTTGATAAAGCTTTGACCAAGAAATAGAGATTAATAATAATTTTTTGCAATATCAGTTAATTATTTGAAGCTATGTTATTTGAATATATATTTAAAATCTTTATTTTCCCGGAACCAACATGAATTTACCAACAACTGAAGTGGGGAGATATATCCACACCATCTACAAATGCCTTATACAATAATGGCTAAAAAAATTAAGCCAAAACAGCTATTCTCCTGGCTACATGCCAACGACGAGCGCTGAATTATATGGCGAAATTTGCCGTATTTTTGCTAACAGAGATAGCACTAAAATACAGTGATTTAGGTTGCTCGAAAACCACAAGGAAGATGTAAAGCGTCCTCTACCTCAGGATATCACTAACTACAGACTGGCTTCGACCTTATCTTGGGTTTCGTAAGTGCAGTGTAAGTGAGTATACCTTTGACAAACGAGGCTCACATCTTGTAGACGCCGGTTCTCGCTCGCGCCACCTCTCGGCAGTTTCCAAAACAATCCAAATCGAAATAAAACTTTATATCATTAACACAATGCAAAGATTTACTTGGCAGATGGTGACTTAATTTATTTAGTCCTTATTGTATAAGGAATTTGCAGATGGTGTGGAGATATCTCCCCACTTCAGTTGTTTGTAACAATTACCATCTGCCAAGTAAAACATTGCATTGTATTGATGACAACATAAATTTATGTTAGGCAGATCTACAATAGTGAACTTAGTGTATACTAGTTAATATCATTTATCGGATACTCTGGCTAAAGGTGGTCAACTTAATGTCATATTCACGATTTATCAAAATTTTCCGACTGACTTAAGCGTTTCTTACTTACTAAGTTTTATGTATGCTTCGACATGAAGCTTTACTATATTTTTCATTCACATCCGATAGGAAATTAAATGAGTCTTATATTTAATTTCCTAGGGTTTAAGTAGGATTTAATTTGGTTCAGGTTCATGCAACATCACTTGTTCCTCAAGTATCAACATTAGGGCCAATTTTATTTCATACATTCATCGATGATATAAATCTGACAATTGATAATAATACTTTGCTACATCCCGATGATGTAGACAGACTGATTGTACGTGTCTCAATACGTCTGAAAAACTCAGACGTGTCGAGAATTATGATGACTGTTTAGAATGGCAAAATAATTTATCTAGCGTTAACGCTTGGTATGAAACAATGTATTACCACTTAGTATAGAAAAACCTCATATATGACTTTTACGAGAAAGAAATAAATCCATTTTCGTTATAGAATAAGAAACATATCATTAACACAACGTGAGTTATTTAAGGATTACAGTTGACTTTAAATTTACTTTTAAGGAGCATATTAATAACACCAGATCATTCAAGTCACCTAAGTTTATTATACATAATTGGAAGCATTTTTATAACATAACAATACCATCAGACTATTGTATTATTCTTTAGTACGTTCTAAATTAGATTATATTTTTATTGTATGGAACCCAAACTATGATGTGAACATAAATAATATCGATACAGTTCAAAGAAATTTCCTTAAGTATATTAAAGCATATAACACAAACCCACCCCAAAGTACCCCATAAGCTGAATTATTAACAATGTTTCAGTTGAACGCTCTAGCTCAAAGAAAAGACTATTTTTGTGTTCCTTTTAATAATGATAAATAACATGATTAATTGTTTTCATATGTTACAATCTTTAAATTCTAATATCACGTTTTCGAACGCGTAATAACATTTGGTTTATGAGAGAACTCCTAGAACTAGTATATTATATTCTTCCCCTATATATACATATATTCAAACTATAATTGTTATCAGAATAAGTTTGACATTTTTTGTAGTAATAAACTAGTATGTGTTCATATGCCTTAATATTAATAGTTGTGTTTAAATCTGGTGATGAATATTTGTTGAAAATATTTTTTGTAATTCTATTTTTTATCATTTCTGATTTTACTGTTCCTGAGATATAATCGGATTATTATCTATTTTGGTAGGTGTACGGAAATAAATAAGGGGTAAAACTTTGACTGAGTGTCATCTTGTTCACGTGACATTTTAAAGCATGGAAGTAGCTATAATCCATAAGACTGATGCCTAAAGATTAGATCCAAGTCAATATCCCGTTGTACAGAAAAAAACTGTGACTCACTATCGACTTTTTCGAGACTTGTAGTATCATGGAAGAAGACGGACATCGGTGATGTTCATCAAGGGTTATCAAGGGCTATTATGCTTTTTTCTTGTTCCAGGTGAGCTTGCTCAAAAACAATCTTTCTCCTTCCTCTTTGGCTTCTAAACCACGTGACTTATTTACACAACAGAAATCTACTAATATTACTTTTAAGAAAATATAGTCTTAATAATTAATTTCTTTCTTACTATTATACTAAATTAGGCACAAAAATTAAGAGATGTAAAAAGATCTTAAATTTTTATGTAATTCTCAAAAAATATTCACAGAGAAATTTAAAGAAAAATAAAACTGAAATTTAAGGCTTCTTGTTTTTAGATACGGAGTTCAAAATTTTTACCATTAGCAGTTTTTGAGTATAATCATTGAGAAATCATCGGAAAAAATTCTAATTCTTGCTTGCATTTCAAAAGGTTCAGGGACTTCAAACAATTTCCTTTTAATATTTTTATTATAAAATTGTTTTAGATAGTTTTATCCTCTTTAATTAGAGCTGTCTAAAAGCCTTGTACGATGATTTTTCGCTAAGTTATTGTCGTTCAAAGCAAAAAGTCAGCCTAGACTTTGGTACTTAATTACGTGGGAAATAATAATCGAATAGAAAATTAAAGTAGGTTTCTAAAAACTAGAAGGTATATTCTATAAGATGTATTTATTGGTTCTTGATAAAAAATATTTCAGTGCGAGAATATTGATTAAGAAAGATGTAAAAATTGCATATTTAGGGATATTCGCTTAACATGGCATAATTTTACAAATAATGGATGTTGACTATTTCCTTTCAATCTCAACGTATCCCAAAGAAACGCTGAAAATTTCAACGCACTGCGCCTTTTTTTTCATTGCATTCAGAATGATTGAGTTTATCGATTCTGCTAAAAATCATCAATTTAATTTTTCATCATTTTATTCACTTTTTGAAGTTGAAAATGTTTTTAGCAATAATCCATATTTTTGCCATCATAATTGATAATTCATTATGAAATGATAATTATTGTAAGAAATAAAAATGACAAAAATTGTTTTGATAACAAATCAAAACTGACTTTTTCTGCTTTGAACGACGATAACTCAGCGAAAAATTATCGTACAAGGCTTTAAGACCACTCAAATGAAAGGGAATAAAATTATCTAAAAACGGTTTATGATGAAAAAGATTTATTAAAGTCCTCTTAAAAACTAGCACAAATTTGGAAAATTTGGTTTCCGATGTATTTCTTATGATTGATGATATGATGAAATTCTTTACCATTTGCAGCTCAAAAACCGCTGCTTTTAAAAACATTAGAACCCAAGATCTGAAAGCTAGAAACTTAGTTCTTTAATTTTCTTTTTTAAAAGTGCTCTGTGGCTATATTTCTCCAACTTACAGCCCTTTGAAAATCACCTAAACATTTAAATTTTTTTTTACATCCCTTAATTTTTGTGCTGAGGCTGACTGATAGCCCGGCCTGCAGATACTGTAAAGAAGACGAGGAAACCTCGATTCATCTTCTTTACACCTGCCCCGCACTGGAGGAGAAGAGGTATCTTATATTAGGGACCCCTGTTATCCTAGAGGAGGCGAGGCTTAAGGCGGGGGACGTGCCTAAATTTCTCCTTTTATGGGATAGCATTTTTGGATAATGACCTGGATAAGAGGGGATCGCCAAGGGACTACCCATGCGATCAGTGGCTGATGAGACCCAAACCTATATAATATAATAATAATAATTTTTGTGTATAATAATGAATAAAGAAACATAGCCCAGAAACTCTGACTGCAACACATAGTCATTCAAAAAGTGAAATACAAATTATTTTCAAGCATTTTAACATTATTCGAAAATATATAATTTTAACTACGCACATGAGAATCATTTTGTATTCCGACGAAATAATGTTCTCCACGTTAGGATACAGGTAGCTTCCTATTCCTATTCGTCATAAACCTGCATGAATTATGTGGAAAAATATGGTAATAACATGGATTTATAAATATTTTATTATTTCTATGCTCAAAAACATAAATTTCGTAGTGACTTGCATTAAAGCTACCAAGAATTCGTTTCCCCATAAGAATAACTTATAAGCTAAATCAAATTATTCATGACACTTTCAACTTCCACCCTTTGATGTATACATCCACTACCTTGATAAATTAATAGCCAAACTAGAATCAGTATCAATAATTACTATTCCAAATACATATGGATATGTGAAAACACGACAATGTATACATAATGCGTCTCTAAAATGGTACTTAATTTCAGTGATGTTGCGGATACCTTTAGGCTCTTACGCAGACGGGTACAAAGGAGCTGAATAAACTTATCTTGTTTACTATCTATTTGCTGAAGGAGCACGGAAATTAATAATTTGCAGAACTGAATGTATCCAGGGAGATATGATTCCATGTACAGAGTATATTCGGATTTACATCCTAATGCCGTATAGTGTCCCATTCTGTCCTCTGCTGGACAACGACGAACGGCCAGTAGAATTATTGTGATTAAGACACAGCGCGTCGTGCTTATTCTCCTGTAAATCGGAGAAGGGAAATCTAGTATACCGCTATTGGGCGCCTTGGAGAAAATAATTATTAGTTTAGTAATATCTGTGGTCCTAGACATAGGCTTAAGGATGGCCAATCATCTTCGCAATCCATATTCATACGACTACACTTAGTTTGATTGCCATGTCTCTCTTTTCCAATCTCAGTCCACTTTGATATAACGTTGATGGACTCTGGTGATTTTAGAAGTAATAATAGTTAAAACGTTTGTTCTTTGTGTAATACAGTCTATATAATATTCCTTTATATCCCCATTTAGATACAGGGAGAATATATCATAGTAAAAGGTGGTCCAATCAAAACGCACGATGTTAATTGTAAATAAAACAAAAAGTTTTCAGAGTATTATCTTAATATTTTTTATTATGGTAGAAGGATTTATGAGAATTATGTTTGAAACAAAATATCGGCCAAATGCTCGCCACGGCTTCGGTGGCATACCTCTATCCCATGGTCCATATATTCAATGACTCTGAGACATAATTGAGGTTCAATGTCGTTAATGTGCCGAATTATCTCATCCTTTAGCTCTTGAATTGTTCTTAGATTATTGACGTACACTTTTTCTTTTAAATATCCCCAAAGAAAGAAGTTCAACGGTGTCAAATCACATGATCGTGGCGGCCAATTAACATCGCCACGACGTGAGATAACACGGCCATTGAATTTTTCGCGCAAAAGTGCCAAAAAGTGCCATTGTTTCGTTGCCTGTGTGGCAAGTGGCACCATCTTGTTGGAACCACATATCGTCTAGGTCGATATCCTCAATTTCTGGCCACAAGAAGTCCGTTATCATCTCGCGATAGCGAACACCATTCACGGTAACTGCTTGGCCGACCTCATTTTCGAAGAAGTACAGCCCGATGACGCCGCCAGCCCATAAATCGTACCAAACAGTCACTCTTTGTGAATGCATCGGCTTTTCAACAATCACTGGTGGATTCTCATTTGCCCAAATGCGGCAATTCTGCTTGTTAACGAATCCACTGAGGTGAAAGTGTGCCTCGTCGCTGAAGATGATGTTCTTTGTAAAGTCACCATTCACTTCTGTCTGTTCAACCAACCATTCGCCGTATTGATGACGCTTGAAAGGGTCAGTAGGCTTCAGCTCTTGAGTCAATTGAACCTTGTAACCGTGTAAATTAAAATCTTTATTCAAAATTCGCATCAGTGATGTTCGTGAGATGTTCAATTGTTGGGCACGACGACGAGTCGAGGTTGACGGCTCTTCTGCTACACTATCGGGAACAACAGCAATGTTTTCCGCAAAACGAACTGGGTGAGCATGCACAGGTGTTTTCACATTTTCTACAGACCCAGTTTGCTGAAATTTGCGCACAATTCTCCCGATTGTGGACACATTTGGTCGATTATGCTGACCAAAAAAGTCACGAAGTGCACGAAATGCATTTTGATTTGAACGCCCATTTTCGTAAAAGGTTCAACAATCTTAACGCGCTACTCAATTATGTACCTCTCCATGATTGAATTTGTCAAACACTGAAACAAAGAAATGTCAAATTAAGTTGGGCAAAAAACTTGACGTTAAGGTGTGACTCACAATTAACATCGTGCATTATGGTTGGACCACCCTTTAGATGGTAGTCTTATATCTTTAAGTATTAAATTTACGTCTCACTTGAAGACTTACACTTCACTTTCAGTCTATACACTTACAGTCTTATCTTATAACAATCTAAATGACTTAAAAAGAACAATGTTTAGATTTAACAATGTAGCGATATTGTTTGAGCAAGCAAGCATGTCTCATTGTGAGAAAAAAAATCTATCTATTTGCTGAGGTTGCTGTTCTAGACATATTTTTCAAATTCTTTGCAGCAAACTAGCAACATATTCCCTCAATCTATCTCGTATAAATCTATGAATCCTAATAGGATTGTGGACGATACATCGAGAGTAAAACAAGTGTCTGCAAATTGTGGATTCTATTGCCACTCCTACACGTAGGGAGTACACTCCTACAATATGTAGGATGAGACTACGAAATATATCCTAAAGAGCTGTCCCACACTCTCAACAAAACGAAGAGCTATTTACGGGGAATTATTGGCTGAAAACGGATGATCTACATCAACTACTACCGAATATACTTCTTCAATACATTCACGCAGTAGGATACCTATAAGATCGAGGTCAGTGTTTGGCCAACTTTGATGGAGGTACCACAGTGGGCTAGATATGATGGTCTGAGTGCATGTGGATCCCATCTATCTTGCCCTTTATGTTATCTCACAAACTGTGTCTCTGAAAACGTCGCTGATTATATATATGTTCCTAAATAACTCCCAAGTATGTAACTAGATGTAGCAGGTTCTTAAACAATATATTGTTAAAATGGTCATGATTAACTTTTTTAATTAGTATTTATATAAAATATTCGTCCATAGAACAGACTTTGATATCTAAGGTTTCAACCCATTGGCAGTCAAGGGTTCACTACATTATTATAGAAGAGGGTTACATAAAACACTTTACTTTTGGGCAACTTATTCATGATCTCTTCCTGGAAATAAATTATACGACTTGAATCCTCTATTATTTTCTAGCGAAATGTCATTTTATAAGAATGAAGTTTGTCTTTATGGAGACACTTAAACTAGTTTTAAAGCTGAAGATATTTTGTAGGAAAATTTAAGGCAAATTTGATGTTTGATGAACGACAGTGTGTTCTGTGGAATGAAATTTTCTTAAATGTTTGACATATCCAAAAGTCTCTTGCAATGTTTATATAGTTCTGTGATCTGTTTATCATTTGTTAAGCAACTAATTACTTTTCAAAATACAATTTATTAAAATGTCCCTATCTCTATAGATATATACCTTTTGCATTTATTTGATTGTTGGTAGTTACTATTCGTTTTTATAGGGAGTAACGTTCTGTAAATATTTTGTTAAATTTAAATTCTAAATTCTAAAGATGTATTATTTCAAGAAATTTTCGATACTACAAGGTATTCTTTAAAGTTTTCTTGTTTTTAAAAGAAAAACTGAATGAAACATTTGAAACTGACTATATACTTAATTAAAGCATTCCTTTATTCCTAAAACTTTCACTTTTCGGTATTATTTTCCTTTCCACATCTACCACGAAAAAATAACGAAATGAGACATATTTGATACATTTGTCTACAATAAAGGCACTTCCGAATTAATGTTTAAGTTAATTATGAATTAAGTCAATAAAAAGTATGTCCACTTTGATACTAAGAATGAACTCCAAAAAATAATTCATTATCGCCTATAGTTCAGGGAAATATATTGAAATTGTCTAATTAAGTTCTTGTTTGATATAATATCAAACAAGAATAAATTAGACAATTAAAATTAGAAATAAATTCACGAAAATCATAACATTTCATTACTGGTAATCTCTATTTATATTGATCCCAAGGGAATTATATCCGACTCATTATTTTTCCATGTCATTTCCATTCGCTAAATGATTTATGTAGCTCAAACCCGTTTCACTTGAAAAATTAATCCCTTTCTAAACAGCAGATACAACTAGCATGCCACGTCACAACTCAAACGCAGTTGCGATGGGTCATTGCGCTTATTAGAGCACGCCATTGATCGTGTGCGCCCTTACAAATTATCAAGATCGTTACCCACCGCTCCGGCAATGATGACCTGTTCTTCTGCAGCTAATGGTCAACGGCTTTAGCGTTGTTTCACAAATCAGTTAGCAATATTTGACGCTCGCTTGCGCGCTTATCGCCGACAGCAGCCGTCAAACAATCAGGGAGACTAAAGTTTCCCTTCGGAACTCTTCCCATGAACATTCAATTCTCGATATAATAAATCCTCATCTTTAGGAAGAGTGTCCGAAGTTTCGTGTCTTGGATGAACCATAAATAAGGAAGTAAATGGGCGAATTAAAAGAGAGAGTTTAGTTGGTTTTGCTGTTCCTAAATATGTAAAGAACTTGCACGATAGTATAACTTTAAAATCACTGGTTATGTACATATGAATGAACGTAATAAAAAAACTGCAGCATGAGGAAAACACCTGTTTTAAATATTTAGCTATAGTTTCAACTGTCTAACATTAAAGAAGTATTAGCCATGAATGGATATAGAGAACGAGATATACATATATACCCCATACCACAACCGGGTAACCAAAGAACATAAAACGCCAACTGCATATGCTTACTTTTCCTATGTTTTCTGAGAAATAAACGGACTCAAGAATGCACTATCTATATCACTAAATTGGTTTTATATATATATATATATATATATATATATATATATATATATATATATATAACAGTTAGGAAAACCCAGTAGATACCACCCTCAAGCAAGGATGACATTCCAGACCAAAGGCGTTTATCAGTTATAATGGGAATTCGTGGGAACAGCTACATTGGACAGACATAGACGAATATGAACTGTAGAATTAAGGAACATCAACACAACATAATGTTTAGTTACATGGACAAATCAAATCAGCTGTTGCAGAGCATGTCCTCAATGACAACCACAGGATAGATTACGATAATGTCAAAGTGAAGCTAGACAACAATTGAAGATACTACGCGAGAATTATCAGAAACTCCATTGAAAATTAGAAATACCCTCAATAGAGAGGAAGGATAACATTCTAAGCTACACTTGAAGTTTGGCTTTACCATACACACACGAGAAATCAACAACAGTCAATGAGCGAAACAGTTTCTCTATGATGATCAGTGAGCAAATTACTCACTCAAGTACTGTTGGTGAGTACAGTGGGTACCCATGGGTGGTCAATGAGCAACGCAATCATTTCATTATAACTGTTCATCAACCAATTGAAGCAAACCCTAGGCATATAACGAGGAGTAGAAGGCGACTACAGACTACAATTGTCCTTGGGGACATTCTGAAGAAGTTGATAGCATGATCAGCGCAACGTGGAGGCAAGTTGACTAACCCTGGCAAGATCCAGAAGAAACCAGTACATGTTTAACTTTAGTTACAAAACTACAAATATGACTATTCATGGCTAACAACGTTTAACTGTATCAATATTTTATATATTCGAAAAGTATTCTGAAGTTTTGCTCTCTATCAAAAAGAACAGGAAAACTTATAGTTTTCGAGTCGACCTAGCATGGATACATTGATTAGAAGGGTTAAAATTAAACTATGAAATTAGGTGGAGAACTATTGTGGGAGATTCATCTTCAATAATGTTAAGAGAGTTCTTTAAAAATAAACAAACATTTTGAATCCAAACGTTCGAAGTGCATAAATTAATTGAAGTGAAAATCCAGATTATTATGCACTAAAAGGTATCCATGGCTTATATCAGGAAATACAAACATAAAGGAAAATGGTACTATTTACGCTGACAGTCTTGATGTATGTCCAAGTAACGTAAACTGTAAAGAAAACGCTAAATTTGTTGATACATTGGCTGGGGACTTATGCAGCCTCATGAGGGTAGAGTTTATGTATTTTATAATGATAGTAGTATTGAATAATAAGACCCAAAGTGTGTTCGAAGATTAGTAAAATATATGAATGGACTTCATGGTCAAGACGAAGTAATGTTTTCTCTAAACATTTGGCTAGCAACTGCGCCTTCTGTCATTCTATCAGAGAAACACATCTCGTACTATTTATGCTTACAAATGGTAACCTTTAAAATCTATTTGAAGAGGATTTATTAGACAAAAAAGTGTATCATAAAGGACAGTACACCAAGAATGAAGACTATACTCTGGTTTCAAAATAGGAGGCAGTAAGTAATTCGCTCTTTGATTGCCTTCTATAATGGGCAAACAAGAGAGACAAGGCCAATGCCAACTGTCTGCGCGCGACTAAAGATAGCAGAGATCACAGTGCAGGGAGCGGTATTTACAATTTACAAGTAAAACAGGCACGAGAATTGTTGAATCGTATTACCAGCTTATAAAAATAGTGTTCTATACCTTCTACCCACTATTTTGAAACCGGAGTATAGTTAAAGTATTGCACTTTCCCAGAGCTCCCAAAAATATGTTAGATATTTTCTTATTCAAGTACTGATACAAAATGTAGTCGACTGTGCGGTGAAAAATAACTGAAAATTAATTTACGACTTCTTTTGATAATTTTCATTAGCTCAAAACACTATACTAATAGTAATTATTATTTAGATAGCCTTCCAAGATCTATAGTCTCATTTTATTTCCCTTGCTTTTTGTTAATAAGTTGCATAGTTTCTTCTATATTACTTTTAATCGTAATTACTAGGTATACTTCATTTTTCTTCTAATCAGTTTTATTTCTGTGCGATAAAAATAATTGAGCATTTTGAGTAGCATTTGTTATATAACTCTAAAACTTTCTAATAACTTTCTAGTATAAAATACCGTCCGTAGTCCTCTTTCATAAAATATAATTGTATTAAATTGTATAAGCAGATATTAATGCCATAAAAATGTTACAACATTTTTCAATTATGACTTCCATGTTTTGCATATAATTGGAAACTTAATTGTTATTTCATTCCATTTACGGAATTAGCATTATTATACGTTTATAGACAAAACTTTTTATTGCCTCAATTGAGTTAAGCAACTTTTATGTCGGCTCTATAATGCAAATTAGCTGGATTATTCCAAGTGCTAAGAGAGACAGATGAAATAAAATAATTTAGAGTCGTTACAGTACCTTCCTCGCTCAATCTTTCTGATTCGTTAATAGAAACAAGATCCCATAAGGATGACATCCAGACGACCAGACATCCGTGATTCGTTAGCGGTCGCCCATTAATTCTGCAATCGCCAGTCGCACTGGCAACTTGGAGCATTTATTGTGGTAGTAAAACAGGCTAAACCCTTGAAAACTTTATAATAAGCAATCTAGCCAACCCACGAAAACTACGGTAGTTATTTACTAACTCCCTCGTGCCTGCGGAGCCATGTTTTTAATCTCTTTTATATCTGACACTACACAGTTTGCTAATTTAAATTCTTTTAGATTTATGGCTGTTTGTTACGTACTTACTGCTTGAAATATTGCTGGAATTTTTATTAGCCGATATATTCTCGCTTTGATGGTCTAAATGCAACATCCTATCTTGGCGCATGGCGACACAGCCTGTTTCCTGCTAGAGTTAAGATCGCATGCAATCATTAATACAGATTATAAATAGGGGTTAATTGAAGGTTATAAACCCAATATGATTTGAGTAGCGAGGAAGAAAATAAATCTTATATATAATAAATTTCTCTCGGAGAGAAACTTGTAGATGCTTTGGGAAGTGATTTGGGTCTAGTGATTCCTCAGTTCGTATACAATGACTTTGTGGCGACAGGAATAAATTTTATACAATTTTATAAATTCCAACATAACAATTTAAAATTTTGATTTAGCATATTGGGATGATATAAAAAGTCAATTTTACTTTCTGTTTCCACCCTGTCCAACACCCTGTGTTTTTTGATGAATTAGGATAGACGATAAAAAACACTTTCTGAGAGACTGCATTTCTCTGACGAAAACGGAACATACTTACTATAGTCCCATTAGTATAAACTTATTCCAGCTTTAACTATTCTGCTTTTCACTCTACAGCACCCTAATGTACGAAATAATGTAATTTAGTTTCAACAAGATTAACCCCGGCCGTACTAAGAAATTATTGTTCAACAATTTTTAGGTAAATCATTCCGTTAGATAGACCAAAAGGAGAGACCCTGTTGAGTGGTACCTACGTTACCTAATCTCACACCTTTGAGATCTTTTATTACATATATGGTTATTTAATATCAAATGTCTACGTGAGAAGACTAACAACCTCCAGGAGTTAAAAGATGAGATATACCAGGAAATCCAATCACGCTCATCATTCTTTAATTGTAATCTATTAATATTCACTAAAACTCTCTTTTAAATTGGTTAAAAAAAGGATTTCTATAAAAATTCCTGAAATAACATCAAGTTATTATGAAGTTAACCATTTCATGTTAACTTGATAGGTCGCTAAGTAAAGTCAATATTATCGTCAAATTTTATTCAACCTTCTGTAGGGCGTAGTATGGAGTCAAACACATTCGGGCGCAATACATCTGAGAGATCTGCTTTAGATAATAAAATAATAAAATGTTACCCAATTTAGATTTTAATTAGGTAGAGGACTAATTAAACGCTTATTTTAATTAACACAATACAATAATAAATATTTCACGCTAGTTTCTAATCACTATAATTAAATTTACATAAAGGAACTCATTTAATGTTGTGAAGCAATAAATTTGGAAGATTTTTACAAGACAACCAGCTATTGACAAGTTTCTCCCATTTTAACGACAAAACACAAACATAAATTAGTATTGAACAACATTTTGAACGCAGAACACAAACCACCTATTTTTTCATGTAAAAGTCATGAAGTTATATATAAAGAAATATTGGATGTGAATTACAAAGAAAAGTTATACGTAAGTGCCTATTTTAAATGTAAAGAATTATAAATCCTCTTCACCAGTCTAGTATGTTCTAACAAAAATAACGTCACATTTTTGGTAATGATATTTAGTATAAATCAATAATTTAACACCCAAATGTGTTAATTTTGAATAATAATACCATTAAAAGCCAGAATAAGTAAGTGTAGAAATCCCAAAGAATATTATTAAATTAAGTAATAAAAGAAATCTAACAAAATATAAAAGTAAAAATGATGATGTAGCCAGGTGTAATGCATCTGACAGATCGGGGCGGTCCATACAAGTCCAGGAAATGTTCTAAAAAATCAACACCATATCGAGAAGAGTGGGTTGGGGCTAGGAAGCTATGAGGAAGTTCGAGTTATAATATTCATAATACACACGAAAAGGCAAAGAAAAAAGCGACTGCCGGATCTCACAGATCGGTTGCGCCTGACGAAGGGTTAAAAACGTTAATTTTGTGTTTTAAAATACTATAATTGGACCTATAAACGATTGTATGTATGAAGTAGTCCTAAACAATTTATATGACGAGTAATTTAAATTCGAGTGTTCATAAACGCAATTATTTTATCAACTTTTATTTAACGTGTTTCATGACCCTATTTGCGGTTACGTTTATCAAGTATACACATATTTACGGCAACATCTCTTCCCTCGCATATACTCCATAATTTGTACATTATTAGCGGTAAAAAACACATAGTTAATCAGGGAACAGTAAACAGAACCGCAGCAGCCCCCGAAAGGCTCCGGCAAAGGAACTCCCACTACACAGGTTTACGCTACCGCAGCGACGTAAATTAGCGATGTAGCAGTGACGAGTGTCTCCCCAGCGACATCTACTATTGCGGAATGCACTAAATAATGTCCGTAAATTCCACATGTTCGATATATTCCCCCCGGGACGTTTCGAAAAGTATACGAAATTTCAAGCTAGTTTAAAGTTCTAGTTAACTGTGATTTAGGATAACTTTTATAAATTATGTCTAATCAACTCGTCCTTGTAAGGAACCATATGTACGTAAAACTTCTAGTAAACTATTCCAGATAAGATCGAAGCATGACTATTATTGAATGAAAATTTGTAATTCTTCTGCTGCCTCATCTAGTCTATTGTAATTGTTATGAATCGTTTATACATTTGGTTTATTGTATACTTATCTTGAAATTTTGCTCGACTTTGATAGCAGTTGCTTCTTTAGGACCAAACTGACTACTGTAAGACTTCAAAAAATAAAACCCGCCACAGGTAGGATTCGACATTTGTCCCGGATCGGAACCGAACGACATACAGCTGTTTCGAACTTGTTAGTTCTCATCAGTGCCATACACGGTACGCCGATTCAGGACAAATGCCGAATGAACTTTATGGCGTATACATCTTGATCGATACGATCTCTGTCAGTAACATATAAGTCGGAAATCGAGAAAGGAACCACCAAGCCGCCAAGCGGCTATCAAAGTAGTTCCCGAATAGCAAAGCTATTACATAATCGCTCTAGGAAACAACTACTCCTCGGGCTAAAGCCCCGCCAGGCATTGAATTATACCCAGAAGTGATCCTCGACCCCTTTCTCGTGTTTCTGCACGCTCAGATAAGGTTTCAAAAAATAAAACCCGCCACAGGTAGGATTCGACATTTGTCCCGGATCGGAACCGAACGACATACAGCTGTTTCAAACTTGTTAGTTCTCATCAGTGCCATACACGGTACGACGATTCAGGGCAAATGCCGAATGAACCTTATGGCGTATACATCTTTATCGATACGATCTCTGTCAGTAACATATAAGTCGGAAATCGAGAAAGGAACCACCAAGCCGCTATGCGGCTATCAAAGTAGTTCCCGAATAGCAAAGCTATTACATAATCGCTCTAGGAAACAACTACTCCTCGGGCTAAAGCCCTACCAGGCATTGAATTATACCCAGAAGCGATCCTCGACCCCTTTCTCGTGTTTCTGCATGATCAGATAAGGTTTCAAAAAATAAAACCCGCCACAGGTAGGATTCGACATTTGTCCCGGATCGGAACCGAACGACATACAGCTGTTTCGAACTTGTTAGTTCTCATCAGTGCCATACACGGTACGTCGATTCAGGACAAATGCCGAATGAAATTTATGGCGTATACATCTTTATCGATATCGATACTGTAAGACTACTAAACTATCTGAAACTGACTACTGAAACTACCGACAGCATATAAGTTTATAAGTACTATAAAATTGCAAATTTTCATGTTTAATGCCCCATTATATACGTGAAATGGCGAATTCCGACTACTTGGAAGCAATTTCGATAACGCTTCCATGCGTTTAAAACTAAGAAAAATTGACAATATTAATTGTATGCCATCGACGGTGGTACTGTTGAGTGGTTCAAGGGAAGGTAATTAGTATAATTTTGTGTAGTATTTATTAAAATGTGGAATTTCATAAAATAATTTTATAGATAAATTGCTACCTTGTCTATCTGTCAATAAATTTGAAGGGTGTAATAAAAACTGTACTATATTTCAGTCATTAGAGTTGCAAATATCAAAATTATATTGGTGGCTGTATTCCCGTCTTAATATTTACAAGTGAAAAGGTGTCTGAAATTCGAATGGGTTTGCATATATAAACATATCTATAACGAAACATTGAAAGACATTGGAAAAGCTTGATTCCTACAATTATTTTTAAAATGTTCTAAAAGAACCCATGTTTTAGATTTATCATTTAAAATGGTTTCTTAAAGTTTAGTAGTTCATGGAACTACAACAATCGATAAAATTAAACTATATTTAAATACTGGCAACCATTAATACATCAATTTGAAGATATATTGAATAATAGAGAAATATTAAATATTGGATAAATTCTTCACGATAGTCCTGCCCGTCAAGAATAGGAAAAAGTGTGAGATTCCCTAGGTATGCGTAGAAGAAAGAGTGGGGCAGTATTAGAAAGGAAAAGATGCACTTTACGCGCGGCCAAATCGAAGTCTGTGTACATTCACATTCAATATATATTCATCGACATTCACTTTGCAGAGATCTCAATTCGACTAAGCAAAGACCAGGCTATTTACTGCGCACCTCGTGCGCGGTCCGATATCGCAGTTTGGAGCCTTGTTCCTATTCTTGATGAGCTGTACGTACAATTTGTCAATAATGGTTTTAACTTTAACTTTAAAATTTTTCTGGTTGATGTATTTTCTGAAATTTTTCCAATTACCGACATTTTTTTTTATATTATAAAGTAATATCGAACGAAGTTAATTCACTTTAAATATTTTTAACACAGGGAGTTCATAGAAGGTAATATCAACAAAGAAGTTTGATAGTATGCAAACTATATCAACTGATTCACTTGATATGATATCTGCTTGTGTGATAAAAACTTCAGTGTTTGAAGTATCGAGAACAATTTTAATATTTAAAAATATATGGATTTATACAAGACAGTGAGTAGATGCCTTTTCATTGTTATAATAACTAATTACTTTGATCTATCTCGCAAAATATTATTTCATATATTTATTTTCCATGAATCAATTTTACCGCACGCCACTGAGGTTGTAATATAAACAAAATAAAATATTTCCGAAAAAGAAATAATTCTGTATTTTCAGTATCTATGATTGGCCCATCGAACAAATTGATGATTCTAGTCTTAGATTAAGAACATGTTTTAGTCGATATCAGAGACATGAATTAAATATGAACCACAACAGATTTTTTGTATCAAATAATCTTCTGCGATGAAAAGAAACATATATATCGGTCTGTTGACTAAAATACTCATTTTTTCCCGTGAGCGTTTTAGTATCAACAATATCGTTATCATGTTTACGACATTTATAAGAACGCATATTTCTTGTTTTGATCCTACGCATCGTTACAGTTATTAAATATCTCAGAAAAGTACGAATGATAATGGATTATACATACTTTCAAGTTAAAAGTTAAAAATAAATATAATCCATTACGGCATTCTTTTTTTTTCTGTATACACATATATTATTCAGAAGCTTTTCAGATCAATGCAGCTTTGTGATATGGAAAAATAATATAATTTACCTACACGTGTGACAAACAAGTCATTAAAAGTTGAACGCAGTGCTTTTGGTTCACTTTTTTAATAAAATTGAGTACGTTTCGTAGTGGGATATTAGAAAGTATCGATTATTAAACTGATGCTGTCATTAACAACTGAAAAATTAAGCTATACCTAACGCTTATTACGATTCTAGTTGTAGGCAAAAATTCATTGTAATTTTAGTTACATAATCCCTCAAATTTCTAGTTTAGAGAAAAGTAAAATAGAAAAGTAAAATGACAAAATACGATGATACAATTTCACAGTATCAACGAGATGATATCAGTATTAATTATTTTTTAATGATGCCAACTTTGTTCACAAAATACATTTAGTGAGGAAGAATAGCGTTTCGAAATTTTGTGAAAGAATAGAGAATTATAAGATAGTACGTAGAATACGATGAGTTCAACTCATAGTCATTTTAAATAAAGTGTTTGCTTATTATTTAAAAAAGTCATTCAGTAGATCATTTTAAAGAAAATATTATATTATTAATGAAATAATTGTTGTCTGGTTTACACTGTAGGTTGTTATTACGTTTAAAAAATGTGAATAACTTCTTAAGACAGTTATAATTAAAACTTTTTGACCATTTGTTACATATTACTTATATAAACAAAGTTGAGTTAAAGTAATCTAATTCTAGAGTAATATATAGTAATCTAATTCTAGAGTAATAATATATACGAGGCAATTTAACAGTATAGTGTCCATTTTTTTCTCGTGAGAGGGGAAATTCTACATGGACACTAGGTACATTTGGTTCAATCGTACCTAGTAGTGTCGGACTCCTACCGACTAAAACCCCTCCTTTTCCGAGGCTCAGCACCCTGGTATCATCTTGGGGTAGACATTCTTCACGGGCACTGTGCCGGTCAACCTTACCTTCTGTTTCCCTCCTGCTGATCTCTCTCTTCTTTTTCCTTCCTAGTCATGATCTCTCTAATCATTTTTTTACATACTGTCCAGCATGTCCAATTTTCAGTCATTCTATTTACCATTTCAGAGGCCTCGATCTGTCCCCCTAGGTGCGTCCTTACCTCGAGACGGTATCTCTCCCATCTATGACAGTACATGACGGTATGTTCCGGATCATCTATTTCATCACAATACAAGCAGGATTCGGATTCCTGCTTGCCAATTCTTTTTGTATATGTCTTGAACGATCCGTGGCTAGTTAAGAATTGTACCATGAAATAATCTAATTGTTTATGTTGGCATTTAACCCATCGTTCTATGTCCGGTATTAATGTCTTCGTCCATTAGGCAACCGTGGTGATCTCGTCCCACATTGTTTGCCACCGTTCAATTGTACTGTCTCGAATAGTACTTCTCGTCCTCGTATTTCTCTCTATCGGAGTCATCTGCTCCATCTCGCTTCTCTCTTCTACTAGTAGTTCGATCGGAGGAACAGCTGTTATCACCTGATAACAGCTCTTGCGGATACCGTGCGGTATGCGCTGGCCACCCTCAGGAGAGCCTTTCTCTGCCCGGACTCTAACATTTTTCTATATCTCTCGATCCAAACAGCCTTTTCCCAGATTGATGCCCCGTAGAGGACTGTGGAGAGAAACACACCTAGTAATATCTTCCTCTTGTCATACGACGAGCCTCCTATATTTGGTATAATGCGCGCCAGCGCCTGCACCCTACTAGTTGACTTTTCGATTATTGCCTTCACATGATGTCCAAAGGTACGTTGCTCATCTATCCATATGTCGAGGTACTTTACCGCCTTTGCAATCTATATCTCGGTTCCCTTCAGCATAAACTTCAAGGAACTTCTTTTTATTGGACCTCTTATAATCACTGCCTCCGTCTATTCCGGCGCCACCTCTAGGTCATTTTCCGTCATCCAGCCATCTATTTGCTGTAATGCCTTGTTGGTTTAACTGTTTATTTCTTCTACACTGCCTGCTCTAATAGTGTTCGCCTAGAAAGTGTCTTTTTTGTATTTGTATTTCTAGTGGTAAGTTTTAAAACCTTAAAATGGACTTTTTCGCACGTAGAACATCTCTAGCTCGAAATTGAGTGGCCGAGAAAAAATAAACCAACACATAAATGCAGAAGATGTGTTTCATGCGACAGTTTTACTTTTTTCAAATAGTTTGTGTGTTTTCTTATGACCCATGGACAGGGTGGGATGTGTTCTAGCAACCTCAAAATCAATAGATGTCGTCTGGTAGACGTCCCCAATCAGAATCAGTGGATCGATCCCACACGATTTAATTAAATTATCGTGCTTACAAGAATAAATGCCGACGACAACGACGACGACGACGACGACGACGATGACGGTGACGACAACGACATACACAGAGACAAACATTTTTTAAAAACCATTTTGTTTACGCTCTGGTATAGTTGAGTGCGGAAAAGTAAAAACTGTAGATAATATCATAACTCTAACCGCAGCGATGACATTAAAAAATTATACGCATACCAAAAAAATACGTATCTAAAATAAAAAAAACCTCTCTGTCTGATCACTTTTCTCTTATTATTCCAGTACGACATTATCGAATTTGTTCCAACTTTTACAATCTCACTGGCCGTATGTTTACAATCATCATAACTCTTTAACCATAATTTAGATTTATTTATTGCGTGTTCTGTTCTTTGATCCACCTTATATAAAATTATATACAGTATATTTATGTAAATACATTGCAAAACTGTACTAAAATGTTTGCAGCAGGGTGCATTCGGCCTGGAAATAACGAGCGAAGACCAGCACCACAGCAAGGCAATAATGTATGATGCGGGCTCGTCAAACGAAGGCTATCTTGATATTAATATTTACATGTTGGGGTGTTGTGGTTATATAGGCGAATGTTTTGTCTGTTGGGAACATCAATATGCAATTATTCACTGAAGAAGGGCCTCGAGCGCCAGTACGAACATGTCGGACTGGTCTAGTTACTAGCGCACAGCTATTACCCGAGGACTTATGTACGCTTTACTGTAAGCGGATTCAATATACAGAGCGTCACTTAATGTAGAAATACTCATTTGCCAGGAGTTCATTTCGTAAGTACTTGTTTTGGTTGAAAAGCAATTTCACTTGAGAATTGGTGGTGGCTTAACTTAATAATATATGCAGCTTTGTAATACATGATAGTAATATTATAATATATATATATATATATATATATATATATATATATATATATATATATATATATATATATATATATATATATTATAAGCAGAACAACAAAGCATACAAGATGATTCCCGTTACTTTAATGGTAACTATTTTGCAAACTAATCTGCAAGCATATGGCTTATCATTACAATAACCGTTTATGATATTAGATGTTGTTAAATAAATTATAATTATTTCACTTGAATGAAATAAGCAAAGGCGACCGGTTTTTCATTTAAAGAGCACTTTCGAAGAACACTAAGATAGTTTTTGATATTTCGTTACATTTGTAATCAATATAGGTAGGCATTTATAATAAGATTTTAATAGTAAAGCTAAATTTCCCATTTGGCTACTCCTATCTATCTTTTAATTTCAATTTTTCAACCTTCCGTCGGGCGCAGCCGATTTGTGAGCCGGCAGTCACTTTTTTCTTTGTCCTTTCGTGTGTATTACTATATAGCTCCCTCATAGCTTCCTAGCTCGAAACCACATTTCTCGATATGGTGTCCATTCTTTTTTAGTGTATTCCCTGGCTTTGTATGAGCCTCTGTAATCTATCAGATATATTGCCTGATTACATCATTATTTTCACTTTTATATTTTTTTAGATTTTTTTATTATGTAAATTAATAATATCTTTTGGAATCTTTACACTTCTGGCATTTTGTGGTATTATTAGTTAAAATTAATACATTTTGGTGTTAAATTATTGGTTTATACTATAAATATCGTTACCAACAATGTGACGTGTATTTTTGTTTGAAACATTCTAAAATGATTAAGAGGATTTATAATTATTAACCTTAAAATAGGCAGTCACTTACAACTTTTCTTTGTAATTCACATGTAATATTTTTTTATATATAACTTTATGACTTTTACATGGAAAAATAGGTGGTTTCTTTTCTATATTCAAACACTTGTTCAGCACTGATTTATGTTTGTGTTTTGTCCTTAAACCAGAGAAAAACTTGTCAATAGCTAGTTCTTCTATAAAAATCTTGCAAATTTATTGTTTTACAACATTAAATGAGTTCCTTTATGTAAATTTATTTATTTCGATCAAAAACTATTGTGAAATATTTATTATTGTACTGTATTAATTAAAAAAAACCTCCACCTCATTCAAATCTAAATTTTGTAAGATTTGGCTATGGGATCTCTCAGATGCATTGCGCCCGAATGTGTTTGGATTCATACTGCGCCCGACAGAAGGCTAAAAAGGGTTGCAAAAATGTGCTACAACGGATGCGTATAAATACATTTTGTAATCAATTTAGCTGTTAGAATTTCATTTTAATTAATCTTTCTGTTTCAAAAATTATCTTGGAGAGGAAAACAAGAGACATACTGTATACTTTCGCAGTAAATATTTCCAGTTATCGATTCGTACGAAACTCATCGTCATCATTGTAGTTCTAGTGGGGTTACCTTTGCACAAGTTACTTTAAACAAAAACAATTAATTAGCTTACTTCTGAGCAAAGAGGGCCTTGACATGGCATCTCCTTCACGTAATTACTGTGCCGTATCCAATTAGTACTGTTTCAGAATAACTCTAGCGTACACTAATTCGATACTCATCCAGAGCCAATTATTATTTTCAACGTGAGGCGACGGACCAAACTGTAACTTTTTCATGTTTGCGTAACGGAGTAAATGTATTGTCATATTTATAACCCCCGCTATAAAATTAATTTTGAAATCTCATATCGCGTATGAAAATTGCAATGGCTCCTCCCTTGGGTTTTTCGTGGGGCTTTTGCATTTTAATTAAAAATAAAATTCGCCCTAAAATAACGCGAATTATATACACTTTTTTGTTGGTAAAGCTAATGTCTATTTTAGACAATGTGTCTTTGAAAGCATATGAAATATATTTTGAAACAGTGTTACGTTTTGACGTTTTCACGTAATAAATGTTGTTTTTCTCCTAAGTGAAATGCAGAATGGTATTTTAAACATTACTAGTTCAATTGATTTAACTGATATATATATATATATATATATATATATATATATATATATATATATATATATATATATATATATATATATATATATATATATATATATATATATATATATATATATATATCATCACTAGGTCATCAGTCCTAAGACTGGTTGGACGCTAACCTCCAGCTTCTCCTATCTTGTGTTAATCTACGCATTTCGCTAACTGTGCTACAACCTACATCCCTTACTATTTGCGAGCAGTAGTCTAATCTAGGCCTACCTCTGCCTTTCTTCACTCCTATTTCTGCCTCTAAAATATCCCGGACTATTCCCCCATGTCTCAGCAAGTGGCCTACCATTCTATCTCTTCTCATCCTTATGTTTTTCCACATACTTATTTTCTCGCCGACTTTCTCCAATACTTCTTCGTTTCTAACCCTATCAGTCCATGGTATTTTCATCATTCTTCGGTAACACCACATCTTAAAAGCTTCTAATTTCTTCCTACTTGCTTCCCCTACCGTCCAGGTTTCGCAGCCGTATAGTGCCGTGCTCCATACATGTTTTCAAAAATCTCTTCCTTGTTTCTAAGTTTATTACCCCTGAGCATAAAAATGCTTTCTTTTTGTTAAAAGCTACTCGACCCTGCGCTATTCTTTGTTTTATGTCTTTATCGCTTCTTCCATCCCAATTTATTTTACTTCCTAAATAAGTGAAGTCTTTAACTTCCTCCAATCTTTCATTATTAATTTGTACTTTCGTTTTTGCTCTGCTCTCGCGCCCTATGCACACTAACACTTTAGTTTTGTATTTATTCACCCTCATTCCGTATTGCTCTGTCAACACTGCCTCCATTTCGTTCAATGCCGATTCTAATTCCTCCTTACTAGATGCTAATACTACTATATCATCCGCGAATCTCAGCATTTTTAGTTTCTGTCCCTGTACTTTAATCCCGAAATCCACTCTATATTTTACCACATTAATCGCCTCTTCGATGTACAGATTAAAAATTAGTGGTGATAGCGTCTTACCTTGTCTTACTCCTTTCCTAATATCTACTTCCCTTTTTTCCCCTTCTACTTCTATAACAGCAGTTTGCTCTTTGTATAGATTGTGTACTACTCTCCTATCTCTATACTTCATTCCCGCGCTCTTTAGTATCTCGAACATTTTTTCCCATCTTACGTTATCAAAAGCTTTTTCTAAATCTACAAATCCTATATAAGCGTTCTTTCCTTTTTCTATTGTTTTCTCTAACATTACTCTTAGCGCCAGAATAGCTTCGCGAGTTCCCCTATTTCGCCTAAACCCGAATTGGTCTTCTCCTAGTATTTCCTCCGCTCTATTTTCCATCCTCTTCTGCACTATTCTGGTTAAGATTTTTGACGCGTGGGAAGTTAGGCTAATCGTTCTAAAGTTCTCGCATTTGTCGGCTCCTCTCATTTTCGGTATAGTAACGATAATGTTCCTCTTATAATCCTCCGGCATCTCGCCCGTTTCGTATATGTATTTTACCAGTTCAAACATCCTATTTACTACTTTCTGTCCCGCACATTTCAAAATTTCCGCCTGTATTTTATCTACACCCGGCGCTCTATTATTCTTTAGCCCCCTTAGTGCTATTTCAAATTCCTCTCTCAATATAGGTTTTCCTACATCTTCCCTATCGATGCCAGATTCTTCCTCTAATATATCTCCTAATTCCTGACCCTCGTATAGATTTCCTAAGTACTGCTTCCATCTATCCGCTTTCTCCTCTCTTCCGATCAGTATGTCCCCCGATTGACTCCTAACGTTTCTACTTATTGTTCCTATATCCCTGAAGTTCCTCTTAATTATTTTGTAAGCCTCATCGGTTTTACCTACCTGCAACTTATCTTCTACTTGTTTGCATTTATCCTCTATCCATTGTTCTTTCGCTTTTCTACATTTTCTAATGATTTCCCACTTTATTGACTTATAAGTTTTCAGTCCTTATTCGTCTCGTCTGTTTTTGTAGTCTCGTCTTTTTTGCATTAAGTTTAAGATTTTGTCCGTTATCCAGGGCTTCCTAGCTTCCCTTTTATGCCCGTTATCCAGGGCTTCTTCCGTTTCTGCGTTCTTGATTTTGTCCTTACTCGCTTTATTTATTAATTGATCTGTTTTCTCCTGGAACTTATCTTTCATATTCTGATCCCTCAATATGTCTACATTTATACGTTTCTTATCCTTCCGGGTTTCCAGATTTTTGAACTTTAATTTAGCTTTCATGACTACCAAGTTGTGGTCGCTGTCTACATCTGCTCCTGGATAACTCTTACAGTCTATATATATATATATTTTTTTTTTTAAATATATATATATTTTTTAAATTAGTTAAATAGTTAGTTAAATAGTTTCTATTTAACTAACTCTCTTCAATCATAGACCAACTACTTTCTTTACCTAAGGTTATTTAAGTTGAATGCCAGTCTGAGTTGTATTTTGGACTTTGTGAAAGGCAGTTCGGATATTCTCTTTAACAAACTACTTTCTACAACGAAAACTAACTACACTTTACTTTAGTTAGTTATTTGACTTGTAAACTGCTCAGATTTACATTCAGTAAGAATTTTTTCAGCTTCACGAAACATTTTGGAAAAATTTATAACTGAGCAGCTAACTTTTTTTTTAACAATAAACAATAAGGCAATTCGTGAGTGTTAGTCTAGTTTCAGGCATAGTATACAGTGCATTTTACGGTTGACTAACTTTAACAAACACCGTAACTTTAAAATTTAGGCAATCAGTATTACGCCATCATTATTAATTAATTGGAAAATGTTAGGATTAGCTTCACTAGGATTTTAGAGAACTTTCGACATAAATCATAATTATTATAACCGTCTAATAAATTTGTAAAATTCATGTCTTCTACTTGCTTAATCGAACACAAAAATGTAATGCAAATGGAAATTTACAATCTATCAGAAACGTTGCATCAGGAGTACCGCAATGCTCCGTACTGGGGCCGCTAATTTAAGTTAATATCAAACAGCAAATTTTAAATACATCCGTTTTCAAGTGAAATAAATTAAAATTATAATGTTTTATACGCACTACATACAACATTAGGTTTTAGAATTTGATTACTTTTTCAAAAATCCAATAGTTTGTAGGGTATATTGTGCACCTAGGTTAAATAAATGAGCTTTGTTATTAATTGTAAGATAGTTCCAGAAGAAATCACTTTTCATATCAATTTTGCACCGAATGATAGGGATATAATGTAGCCGGGCGTCCTCCTCTATGGCGACGTACAGGTGGCATACGCCGGCATCTCGGCTGCCTCCAATCCTGCAGTTTCCTCAAGTGGGACAATAGGTAATTTCTGATAGCAACTTATCAGAAATGAACTGTTCTTCTTTTGTATGTCATATTATACGAGGTCTGTTCGAAGAGTAACGGGAATTTTGTAATTTTGCGAGTTGTAGTAGTCCGATTCGCGCGATTTTGTAGTTGTTGTGTTGGTAAATATGTCTGAAAAGTATCTGTACATTGTTAACCATATGTGATGTTTAGTCTATTGTCAGCTGTCAAGAAGATTACATGTGTGTTGGTATGATCGGTGATTATTTATTTATTTAAAAATGGATCAGATAAATTGCATTAAATGTTGCTATAAGCATTGAATAAAGTGCAGCAATGTTTTGAGTGAGTCTGCTATGAGTACAGCAAGGATTTGCGAGTGGTATAAGCATTTCTAAGAAGGCTGTGAAGACGTTGAAGATGACGAGCGTGCTGGATGCCCCAGCACATCAACAACCGATGAAAACGTGGAAAAAGTGAAAGAAATGATTATGAACAATCGCCGAATCACAATCAGAGAAGTCGCTGATGATGTTGGCATATCAATTGGCTCATTCCCTGAAATTTTTTCGGGTGTTTTGTTCCAAAATTGTTGAATTTCGAACAAAAACAGCGGTGAATGGGAGTTGCTCAGGAGTCACTAAATGAAGTCAACAACGACGAAAAACTACTGAAAAGGGGTGTACGGATATGATGTCGAATCTAAGGCTCAATCGTCGCAGTGGAGACATTCTGGATCACCAAGACCGAAAACACCTCGACAGTACGGTCGAATGTGAAGGTGTGTTCTTCGATTTTAACGGCATAGCGCAACATGAAGTTTTGCCACAAGGTTAAACGATCAATAAGGAATATTACCTACAAGTTTAACGCCGTTTGAAGCAATTCGAAAAAAATGCCGGTATTTGTAGCGAAACAATTCATGGCTTTTGTACCACAATGCATGCCTGTTCGTGAATTTTTGGCCAAGAACAACACAGTAATGATTCTCCCGCCTCCATATTCGCCAGATATAGCTTCGGGTGACTTACTTCTGTTCCCAAAAATAAAAAGAGAACCCTAAAGAGCCATCGTTTTATAAGCATAGATGAGATTAAAGGCACATCGCTGAGAGAGGTAAACACTATCCCAAAGGTCGAGTTCCAGAACTGTTTCAGGCATTGGAAGAAATGCTGACATAAGTCTATAATATCTAATAAGTACTATAGCGGTGTTCGGTGTGCTGTGTGTGGTGAAATGATACTCGTGGTATGTTATTCCTATGGCTACGTTTGTTTAGAATAATTTAAATAGCGAGAAAACTAGTACCGAACGAGGACCGATGTTTCGAGGCGAAATTCGGGAATTGACTAATTTAAAAACTTATATCGACGCCACGCTTGTCGTAAACTATTCCTACTCCCTAAACCATGACCTACTCTCAAGAGTCCTAACAAATGGCGGAGACAGTAAAACTTATTGCCTGTGATAATCGCATTTTTACCCATACGAAACAGATGGGCCCTGGTTCCGAGTACTAGCTAAACAAGGGTTTCTACTTTCTAATATTTACACAACTTAAAACTAATGTATACAAAAATACCATCACGGCTGTCAATAGGCGTATGTGGAGCCACGTGTGCCCACAGTACTATTTTAAAGGGGATAATATTGATGTAGACGAATACATAAAATTCGGAACACCACACCTCGTATACTATGTAAAATGTAGCAAATGTAATATTATTGGAATGGGTTGTTTGTATTGCGATTAGGCACTTTCTATTCATTTGAAAGCGGAACACAAATCATCATAAGCTGCTTTCGAGACCAGGACGCGTTGCTCAGGTAGCGGGCGCCGCTATATATTAGATAATAAAATTAAGTAATATTATAATACCATTTGGCAGCAGGATAGTGCATAATGGCTGCTGCTGAAGTCGGCGACAGGATATTAGAGACACAAAGACACACGGGCTGTCCCATTATGCACGCTTGCCAACGTTATTATGTACTTAGGAGGCGATAAGGATAATTAGTTTTGTGTGTAGTCTTGGAGGGTATCGGGCAAATTCCTATTAAGCGTCTTAAATCAGGACGTTAAAATTAACAATTTCACAGTGTATTAATGTTACGTTGTCAGCAGGAGTGTGGGCTAGCTAACACGTAACAATGGAGGAGGCGGATGTTTATGTATCTACCTGCCGTCAAATCCTAAGTATCGCTGTAGTTGCTCGCCATATTATACTTTATGCGTTTAATTATGATCTGGTATTACATTCCTACTGGCCGTGTTTCAACTGACAGAGATCTCTATAGCAGGACAACACAGTGAATCCCGATGTAGATTTATCTCTCATGATTTCATACAATCGTTTTAATCGAAATTGAGACATTAAAATAAGGAAACTGCACAAGCATTAACATTGTTTTGAAACAAGGTAAATAGTTATCGCAGCCGAGAGCGCCCATTTTTTCGAGCGGACTAAAGGCTGTTAATTCCCGAATGTAATTCAACGTTTTATCCACGACCACGGGTAAAACGGGTCAATTAGGAGGTGAAAAATTCTGGTTTTGAAAAACGTCAGATTTGACAAATTTATTTTGACCTGAATACTAGAAAGTCTTGGAGTTGTCTCTAGGACATGCGTTTGTTTATTTGTCAACAAGACTGACATTATTTGCAAAATCGACACAAACAATGAGTGACAATTCTGAGAATTTCTTCATTCCGACTGAAATCCAGCAATAAGCTCAAGAAGCAATATTACGTCTGTTACCAGCGAGAAGTAAAAGTGTATACGAGAAGAAATTGGTGGAATCCGACAACTGGTGAAAAAAAGGGGGGCATAGGAGAAGTAGCAATTACAGAAGAGGTACTACTATCCTACTTTTTTAGTGTGGAGAAACGGTTTGCTGTCTCTTCAATGTGGACAAAGTATTCTATATGCTAAAATCAATGTTGAAAGTGCACAAAATTATTGATATTTCGAAGTATGGTACACTTACTTAATATTTGAACGTTGGATCAAAAAATTATAAAGCAAAGATACTGGAGAGATACCAAATCGAAGAATTTTTGAAAAAAGCACCGGGTGAGGAATATTTACAAGTTAAGGTAAGAAATACACGATGTCAATGTTTCAATTTATATATTGAGCTCTTTCTTTTGAACTCTGTACAGTTTGCAACGATCATGGGAGTGGCAGGTGCTTATCTGTGCAATGCATTAGTTTTTTTGGATATCAGCCATGTTCAAGACAAAGACAGTTACTTGCATGTACTCATTACGGATACGAAAACAAACATTTCAAGAAGTTTCACGATCTCGGAAGAAGCTCTTTCAGTCAATTCTGTAGAAATGTCTTAAAAAAACATCAATTTGCGACTCTGTCGGTGGGAGATTTTTCTTGCGATATGTGGCTGGAAAATGATTTACACAACATGTATAGACTACAAGCTCATGATAAATTTTTAGGGGGTCATATGATGCCGCTTGAAAAGGTATTATTATTTTTGTAGTCCTACAGAAATAAATCACTTTGAGTCCTATGCCGTACATTTTAAGTGGGACATGGGAAAGCCGCGGAAAAGTGAAAATGTAACCCACGGGGGTTGCGTTTTTTTTAAACGATCCTGTACGGCTTACGTTTATCTGGACTGTATTTATATCTGTGACTCTTAAAAAAAGAGAATGCCGTACAAAAATAATTGTACCGAAATACAGGAATAATTTTCGTTTTCCGAAAAGTAACATCTATGTACTAAGGTGGTACGATATCGTACGGCTTTTATGAAATTCAATTTTTATATTAACAAAGATGAACTTTTTTGATATGCCGTACAAATCAGTTGCACCATGGGGTGGCAAACGCGAGATCAGCCCCCTTCCCATACCTCTATTAAGGTTAGTGATTTCGCGTTCCCGTCTCGGGAACCAGTCTCGTGTATATTTAATGTATGTCTCTAGTCTAGCATTTTTGATTTACTTCAGAATCAGATTCACTTGTTCGATTTGGGAGTATTTTATTATTTTCCAGCCCTCTAAGGCGACAAATATGCGTGACACAGGCTAAAATTTGTTTTGTTTGTAAAAAAATGACCTCGGAAATTTTTGTTTCTCCAGTCGCAATTTCTAAAAAAACGTCTTTAGAAAATACAATATATTCAGAATCGGATTCTGTGCATTATTCTGTTTTCCAACCCACTATGGCCTTAAACATGCGAGATGTAGGCCGAAATACAAATACATGTTTTTCAAAGGTCGACTATAGAAAATTTCTTAAAATTCCACTTTAGAAATCGCATTTTTAACATCAGTATCCCCATTCCAATTAAACATGTTAACGGGCTAACTGGCGCTTTAAGGGAGTGGAATAAGAAAGTATAAAATACTGCTCAAATGATATCATGTTAGAATTAAAAATTGACATATTTTAGAGTTCTAGAATTGCGTGGAAAATTAATGTATGTCATACTAATGGATCACACTGTATTTATCGATATGTAATATTTCAGATGTCACTAAAAAAGTAGATATAAACTTATATTAATAAGCTATTATATGCGAAAATACAGGCATTCAAGTTTCATTGCCTCTTCATAATGCTAACCTGATTATCGAGTTGAAAATTGCAACAAAGGCAGACTATGGCCATTTTATGCTCTTCACTTCTTCGTTACCTTCCACAAAGTCCTAGAATCCTTCTCATACTTTAACAGAGAAATTTTGCTTCGTCTTTAATCTCCCATAGTTTTTAAAGCCCAGACCATCCATTCGCGGTACCTTCGTCGGTTGTGCGCTTCCGCGGGCCCTCGAGCAGTAAAATCTCAGTAATCATTCCCCTGGTGGTTATGACTCAACCGAAGTGTAATAGAAGAGAGCTGTGAGTGGTCGTCGTCGTAAAACAAAGATTCCTGCTGCCCGGGGCCTGAGATCCATCCTAAAGTGATACCACGCTCTCCCTGGCCCTTTCTACGAGCGAGCGCAGGGCGAGAGAGAGTCTCTAAAAGAACACTTTTAGCACTACAAGTGGGGACAATATTGAAACTGGTTATTGATAGCGTTTTATCGTGTAGGCTCGCTGTATATTAAGTAGATAATGACACTTTTCATAAAGTGGAAAGCCAATTTTGATGAATTTAAAGTAGGCGATGAGGAAGTATAGATAGTCGCTTATGCGGGTAGGGATTAAAAAATGCAGGGGAGGTATATTAGATTACTTATTAGTTTTTTTAACCGCTCTTTTAACAGGGGTGGGTTAGAAATGCTTCGACGCTTTCAAATGGGGTATACAAATTTAATATTCCCGAATAAGCTTCCATGTGGTAAAATGTCTTCGATGTGACAACACGTTTTATATACAGGGTCAACCAAGTGTGTTGAAACACTTGTTTTTTGAATGAAGCATAAGTTAGATTACAAAATATCGTTAACAAAAGTTTTGATAGTTATTTTAATACAAACAGTAATGTACGTTGATTCCAAACAACTGTTCTATTTTTCGAGACATGACCACATCATCAGTTGTTTTTAATAGATGACCTTGTACATTTTATGTAATAATTACCCAGTTGATTTGGGTTTGATAAGTGATTATAAGTGAGACTGATCAACTGAATAATCAGAATAAATTAAAAACTAAAGGAAATATTACATTTTATTAAACATTATATTTAATAAACATTAACAACATAGTAAAAAGCAACAACACAAATAGTTTTGCGTCTCTAATTTCTATTTTCTTTGAAAATATTTCCCTATTTGACAAAATAACTTCATTTTATACTAATCTTTTGTTTATTATTAACTCAATTTCAGTACTTGTGTAGGGTTTAGTTGGGAGTTCTAATTATCCTAGAGCATCTAGGAGGTGTTGTATTTCAGCTTCTTCATCTGCCAAGATTTCAGATTTGTATGGCTGGAATGCTTTAGTTAAGTATGTCGTGAACAACTCAGCTTTTTGTTTGTCACTGTTTGCTCGTGTTTTGTCCGTTATTCTTATTGATGTCCATGTTTTTTTTTTTTTGGTTAATTTAGTTTTCTCGTTATCTTCCACAGTGAATAGTTGGTAGCATCTGTAGCACTTAAGTTTTCCAAGTACGTCTTTGTCTTCATTCTGTAAACGTTTTAATTTTCTTACTGCTTTGTTGAGTTTAGACTTGCCATGAGGTGATCTTGTAATTTGCCACTGTTTTCTTAGTTTATGCTTTTCATGTGCTTTTGCTTATACTTTCGGTTCTGGTGTTAAGTTTCAACTTGCTTGTTGTATATTAACCGTTAAATAATTTACTGCTTCTTCTATGTCATTTGCTGGTTTATAATGGTATTTATATATCATGATTTTCGCTTGTTACAATTCTAAAGTTCTTCTAATCTGCTTTCTTTGAGCAGAAAAATGGGACAGCGTTTTTGGTTATGATTTTTATGTCCATAATTACAAACACGGGAGAGTGCTCTGAGCTCAGCTTAACAAATAAGTTTAATTCTTGAATTAAGAATATTAGCTAAACTAAAAGATGACTCGAAGTTAACATTCTAGACATTGTTTAAAAAAAGGTCATTTTGCATTCAATTAAAACTTTGGAGATATTATAGTTCAGGTATCAGTACATCGACCCATTTCGAAAATTGAATAAAATCTAATTGGTACAGAGCTGTGTGAGAGATTTGTAGCACAGCTAAGTGAACTGTTGAAACGTAGGTACTACCGAAAACCGGAAGGCAGAGAAAATATTAGCCAACCCGGAGACCTAATATTGACCGGAAGTAGCTGTAAATTATGTTAACAAATGGTCTGCAGCGCTTGCACCGGCGTTACCTTATCGCCGAAATCAACGTGCTCGGCTCTCGAGAACCGCTCCTCTAAATTTCTCAGGACTAATCTTCCAACCGATATATCCGTTTCTTTTATGATCTCGATTTATATCGGGCCTGAAGTTGCCAACACCTACAGGGAACAGTAACCCATTTTTATATGGTAATGGCTTTTACATCTCCAGCTTTTTGCGCGCGTTTTTTAGTTCACTCTCCATCAGTTACGGGTTGGTATCGCGACAGCACATCGGTAAATGCAAAGATTTATCTATATAAAGTGAAAAGTTGCTGAAAAACCGAAAATGTATTTTCATCGAGCGCGTGTCAATCTCCGGAGCTATTGCTCACAACTAATCGCTTTTAATGACAGTTTGGGAAAATTCACAAGAGGTTTTCACACGTTCTGCTCATAATAATTCACTGCTATAACATTTTGTAATCTATAACAAGTGAAAACTGGGAATGCTATAGTTAATATATGGCAATAAATACACAGTCAATATAATTGTTGACAATTATATATAGGAAATTCTATTCATTTTCTGATAAAGCTACTCATTTTAAATATATTAAAAAAAAGTCTTATCATACCCTCTAATATGAACGAGATTTTTAAAAAATGTTGGATGAATTTTTTTCTAATGACATAACAGTTATATTTAAAGGACCAGACAATAGAGTAAAACTCTCGATAGGATCTGTTAATGCTAATAAACAGCGTATGCAGCTTGAGAAATTCTTATAATCCTATCAGTTACACGGTATACATAGTCTAAGCTCATGTGTTTCTAAAACCTGCAATAAATTTCACTAGGACTTGGTGGTGGGGAGTTGAAAAAAACCCTTATAGGTATTGTTTTGAATACAAAGATCGCCATATCCGCTGAGTTTCTTTAGAAGATGTTCACTCTAATTTGATAATTTTCATTCTAAACTGTAGGTATGTTACTATACATGAGTATTAGCTACACCATCTTTTATGTGCCAGAAAAGTAATAACTTATTGTTGTACCTAATATATGATCTATAAGTAACATAATTTAAATAAAATAAAGAGGTTATCTTCCCGTGAAAAACAGCAATACTACATTTAGCTATGCCTAAAGGAAATTGATTGTCAGTTATTGTATTGAATATTTAAGTTACCAAAATAATAATTTATCCAACAATACAATTTTAAATCGTCTTCAAAGAGTAAGTAATTTACATCAAGATTATCAGTTGTCATTAACAACTATACAAACAATAGCAGCCCAGGTATGGAACCTAGTGGCACACCGGACGTTTGACCAAACTTCACTACGCAATGATACAATTTGGAACACGAACTATATACGAGGGAATACCCAAAATAAACCGAACTGATTCTGTGGTGGTCCCCGAGTCAGTATGTACCTAAAGAAGGTTCCATTCAGCTTGTGTGAATTTTTTTGAAAGTTGATTTGTGTGCTCGTCGTTTTTTGATTATCGTGAACAGCATGCGGCCTGTAACGTACTGCTTATTGCTCAGAAAAATTAACACAGAAACTCTTGAAATGTTGAAAGCGGCCTACAAGGACGACGATATTTAGAAAACTAAAGTGGTTCTTCCGAGGCTGGAATCCATGAAAAAATTCACGAAATCATCGTAGAAGATCGATGACGGACCACTGAATAAGTTGTGGAAATTTCTGGTCAAAAATTGGGGACACAGACAGGGCTGTGTGAGGAGAGGCGTTATCGTGGTGGAAAAGCCAGTCGCCCGACTGCCACAAATCATGCCTATTCCACCTCAAACTGTTGCACAATTTTGTCAAAATTTCCAGGTAGACAGTCTGGTTAACTGTCTGACTTTGTGGAACAAATTCTGAACGGACAACTCCTCTCACATTGAAGAAACAAACAAACGACGAGCACATAAAACAATTCTTACTAAGAAATTCACACAAGCCGAAGTGAACCACCTTTAGGGACGACAACGACGCTTGGTTTACTAACTTGGGAATGGTAGCTCTATGAATTCATAGCGGCAGAGCGGCGGTACTACAATAACACCGCCGACAACAACATCAGTTCGGTTTCATTTGGGTATCCCCTCGCATGTATATCTATGATAATTTTATTACTAACTATGCCTAATTTTATTCTTTATTATTATTATATGTTCTATATGTTTGTATTATCTATTATTATTATTATTATTATATGTACCTGTACTTTATCGGGGTTAAGTAGAGAAGCATGGTTTACTTTACATCAAGATACTAATTTTAATAGGATACTTAAAATTACTTTTTAAATAAAAGAAATTTATTATTATTATTATTAATATACCAGAATTCATTTGGATTAATTTATGTGTTGAAAATTTAAGAAGAGCTTTCGTTCTTTAAAATTGTTGTGGTAGTACGACGATGACGGTTAGATTTTCTGTAGTTTCTCTATGCACATGATTTTTGTTTTAACAATATAAAAACGTTTGAGTTCAACCAAGATGAATACTATTTATTATATTTTAAAGATAGAAGATAGAATACAAGATCTGAAATTCTGTTGTGGTAAACTTTTGGTTGAACTGCTTCAAATTATAAAATGTTATTAAATTATTTAAGGGCTCACATACCCCTTAAATAAAAAAAAATCGATTTTTTACAAATTTCTATTTTTTATACTTTTAAGAACTTAAAAAAAATTTAATCTCCACTCCGTTACAAAGTTATAGCAATAAACGTGACCATATATCAGATTGGGGCGGCTAATTGCCGCGCTTCTCTCGACAGCTACGTTTCGTGATTCATTTGTTTGCAAAACCTGGGTTTCTTAGAAAATAGGTAATTAATAGATTATAATATTAGTTGAGTGTCGTTTTTCGAAAAGTACAGTTCGTGTGTGTACAGCATAAGTTCACGTGGTATCTACCAAACTTTAAACGCATTTTTCTCGAAACTATGTTTTTAGACAGTGTCAGGATGATAACTCAGTCAATTTTTAATATTTTTCAATTTTTTTTTTTAAATCTTGATAATTATTTTCTCTATAGTCTGACGAGAGGTTTTCTTTAATTTTTGAAGTGATAACTTCTTATGGGAGGATAAAGCGCTTCGTTACGTAACGCGTTATAGCACCAGTCTGTCTGGTTTCCCTTTCTCTCACGCATACGGCAGCGGTAGGCAGGCTCCTCCTCTCTCACTCTAACCTACAGCGCTAGCCGTATTTCGGACACACGCTTCCCTCTCTCTCGCACGATCTCGAGCTCTATCTCCTCCTCTCTGCGTGCTTTCGCTGTCTACATCTATGTGCATGTGCACGTGTGCGTCGCTGCTCCTGCGGGGCCGTCTCTATGATTTAGTAATTTTTAGTAATTTTACAGCATATCATAGTAAAAAAATAATTATACACGTTCTGATAAACATAATTAACAAAAAATTACTATAAAATTCCGTTAATTTTAATCGGAGATTTTATTGTTAATTTTGCTACTGATCGAGCTAAAAATTTAGTATCGTTCCTACAATCAAAATTACAATTAAAAATGATTAATAAGCCAGAAGAAGCTACAACAAGTCATGGAACTGTACTTGATGCAGTGTTTGCAAGATTTTTAGATGACATACAATGTAAAAATTTCGTTACTTATTATAGCTACCATAAGCCAATTGTTACTTTTATAGGATTAAATAATGATACTAATAATGTACATACACAAAATTCTAATGTACATATTCAAGAATTGTAACTAAGAATAAAATATATTTTATAATCAATAAAAGATTTAATTAATAAATAACCTTTCCTTACATTATCATATTAATATACATAAAATTTAAGTAATAACCTAAGCTTTTCTCAAGTTAAACAAGTTCAATATCAAATAGTTCAACTTATATTAGTTTAAGTTATCACTACTGTCGGGCGTCCCGTGACGCACACGTTTTTTTTTTTTTTGGTTGAACAATTTTTTTAAAATTATTAAACATTAATTTTTTTAAATTACATTCTAAGTTTAAAATATTGTAGTTTCTTTATTTTTTAAAGAAAATCCCTCCGTCAGACTATTACTGCTACATTATTTTACAAGATTCTTTTTTATTTGTACAGATTGCATAATTTTTGGTGAAGTTATGATGTCGACAAGGACGCGCCACGGTATCCATCAGTAGTCTATTTATACCCGTAAAAAGTAAGTTAATTAAAGATGTGAAATCAACAATTTAATATTTTTTTACCATTATACTAATATTAACCTTTATACTAACTTTTCAAATTAACTCGGTTTTCAGTGGTATGTGAGCTCTTAAACCACTATTATTTTCAGTAACTTATAAGTCGAAAATCGAGAAAGGAACCACCAAGCCGCCAAGCGGCTATCAAAGTAGTTCCCGAATAGCAAAGCTATTACATAATCGCTCTAGGAAACAACTACTCCTCGGGCTAAAGCCCCGGCAGGCATTGAATTATACCCAGAAGCGATACTCGACCCCTTTCTCGTGTTTCTGCACGATCAGATAAGGTTTCAAAAAATAAAACCAGCCACAGGTAGGATTCGACATTTGTCCCGGATCGGAACCGAACGACATACAGCTGTTTCGAACTTGTTAGTTCTCATCAGTGCTGCATACGGTACGCCGATTCAGGACAAATGCCGAATGAACTTTATGGCCTATACATCTTTATCGATACGATCTCTGTCAGTAACTTATAAGTCGGAAATCGAGAAAGGAACCACCAAGCCGCCAAGCGGCATTTGTCCTGAATCGGCATACCGTATGCGGCACTGATGAGAACTAACAAGTTCGAAACAGCTGTATGTCGTTCGGTTCCGATCCGGGACAAATGTCGAATCCTACTTGTGGTTGGTTTTATTTTTTGAAACACTATTATTTTTCCTAGAGGTACCAAGAAGTTATTTTTCTCTGCCTCGGAATAAATTAGATAGTTATTCCAAACGATACTTGCCTATTTAACCGCTGTGTACATTTCCGCCGCTTGTGTGCCATTAATTATTTTTCTGTATAATAATTCCGAAAACGGGACGCAAGAACAAAGCGGCCGCATTCATCCGCTGACAGAAAATAATTTCTTTCAATTCAAGCCAGGCGCCGTTAAGGTAAGGACGCCTTTGATGGAATTTCTTTCTAAAAATAAAATGAAGCCGTGTAAAATATTGGATTGGACTCTCGAGGGGGGCACAATAGATCGTCAAACGCAAACGGCCGTAGCAATCGACTTATTCGACATATTGAAAATCACAGACAAAGGTACGCTTTCAATTTCATAGTTCCACTCGGATCCTGATTTGATTTGTTGGCAATCGAGTCCGCTCGAATTGTTTGATTTTTTATTAGAACTCATCCCAGTTTCAGGCGGCAAAATAGCCATATATTTTACACGATGTACACGGATAGGTGAGGAAACTTATAAACTGCCACGTTTTTTAGATCTCTCGAAATGGGGAATATTTTTTAAGGCATTAACTACCATGATGTATTGTCGTACATCACTCATCCAATGAATCCACGAACTACAAACATGTCCGCCTCTGCTGTTGGTTTTAAATGTATTTCCATCTGGAATTATTTCCAGATGGAAATAATTCCAGATGGAATGGTGGATTTATTTCCATCAATCCTAACCACTAACATCCACGAAAGAAAAGTGAACTCTCCTGATCTCTGTACTAAATTTTTTTGTATAGTGGACCTAATATTTATGAAAATATGTTTTATAGCATGTTAAATATTGAATGATAAAGTAAAAAAAAATAAAAAAGCTTAATTTCAAATTAAGTTGTTTCTTAGTTGCAAATCAATTTCTTTAACACTAACTGATATAATGTCTTCAAATTTAATGAGTTTATTAAACAGGTTTTCTTTTATACAGCCTCCGTCAGGGATGTAAGAGAATATGTGTTTTATGCAACAGTTTTACTTTTTTCAATTTTTTTCGAATAGTCCACCATCGTGCTTTCTCATGACCCATGGACAGGGTGGGGTATATCCTATTCACTTCAAAATCAATAGATATTGTTTAGTAGACGTCCTTAATCAGAATCAGTCGAAACCTGATCGATGCGATACGATTTAATTGAATGGTCGTGCTAACAAAAACAATTTCTCAAATAGTCCATCATTGTGCTTTCTTATGACCCATGAACATTGTAGAGTGTGTTCTATCCACCTCAATAGGTGTCATCTGGGAAACGTCCCCTATCAGCATCAGTCAAAACCCGATCGATCCGATACGATTTAGTTGAGTTATCGTATTAATATAGAAAATTTCTCAAATAGTCCACCATGGTGCTTTCTCATGACGCATGGACAGGGTGGGGTGTGTCCAATCCACCTCAAAATTCTAACAAGAATAAATGCCGACGACAACGACGACAACGGAGACAAAGACAACAACGACGACAATGACACACACACACAGACACACACACACACACACACACACACACACACACACAAAGTGGTTTAAAAACCATTTTTTTATTTTTAGGCCAAAAAACGAAAAATAAACCCTAGAAAGAGAATTATTTTTTAGACGATTACATTACTTCTCCGCATATAGGGGAATGCGGAAAAATAATAAAATATGGTTACAAATTTGTTTGCCGTGTTCTCCGTTATTTCGCAACACGTGAAGTGTAAAACGTGCCATTCAGACTTCACGTTTCATGAAAGGAATCCTCGAGACTTAGGCTTTAAAAATAGTTATCGCTCCTTGGAAAATATGAAAAATATAAGAATGTGAAATAAAAGGCCTATCATTCATTTAGGAAATTTAATCAATATGGTCTTTGATATAAATAGACTTTAACGAATTTCTGGACTTCATGCATAATGGTGTATATACCCATGTTGGTGTCCTATTATAAAAAATTACGTGTACGTCGGCTCCACACTTATTTAATTATTATTAGGTGTAAAATATATAACTTTTAGAATTATCTTTACGTCAGTACAAATCTTCCAAATGTGAGTTTACGTTTAGGTTATGTTTAAGCCCTATTTCCGCAATAATTGCAAGAGTTAACAACTTGTTTATATTACATTAATACAGAAACTATTTGTAATGAATTTCAGACTCAATTATAACTTCTAGCTGCTTTCAAAAATTCCACCATGCCATCCTTTTAAGACAATCAAATTCAGAACATTAAATAGCACCCCATTCGTACACGATCAATTCCGATGTCATTAATTTCCTTTCCAAGTGTCGAATAACTTAGCTCGGCGGTTATGGATATGGAATGGGTTATATTGTGAGCAGTTACTCGCCTGTGAGACTGATAATAGTCCCAAACAATAAAGGCATCAACATTATGCACTGGAAATACGTAGCGTAAATTTTCGCTGCAGAGCTGACATAGCCATAATAGTTAGACAAGAAATTCGCTGAGTAAATCTCGAGTCATCAGGCTTGTATGTATACCTACACCGGGCAAACATAAGTTTGTGTTAATTACATGCTTATCTATCTAGTACCGTGATTCGCGGGAATTAGACAGCGTGCTATAAAATTTCCGCTAATGTTGGAATAGTATATCAAAACTTAGATATAGAATATCACAGTCATATCCACAGATAACGAGTAATACACAATTACATAATAATTACGTGCATACAAGAGCACCTTTGTGTAATGAAACCTCAACAGTCTGGTTGTTAAAATATATGGTTTGTCATCAGGGGCGTAGCGTACATGGATGCGAGTGATACTTCGCATACCTTAAAACATTGTCAAACTACTGTTATTTAAAAGTTCAATCGATTTATTGAATTATTACAATTATTTAATTATCTTAAACCTGTCGCAAACATACATTATTTACTTTAGACGTTACCATGAATTTTTTTATTTCAAATCGGCCGTGAAGGCGCCCGAAAGTATTGGACTCCCGCGTTACTTGCTACAGTGCTGAAATGCGATGGCCCACGTTACATCCAAGCTACGCGTCAGCCGGCCGAGAAGGTCACTGATCTTATGTAGTCAACAGTGGAACCTCAAGTGGGTGTTGTCGTTATTTCCGGACTCAGATACTGTCGCCATAACATAAGGAATATTTGGAAGCGCTGTTTCAGGTAATTGTGGAAAATGAAAATGAGGAATGGGATCGAGAAACCGTTATTTGTGCTAGAGGCCTTTTAAATTTATTACGCGACCTTGATTTTAATTTTTTCTGAGCAGTGCTTTCTACAAAATATTCCCACATTCCGAGTCTCTTTAAAATTTTACTGAGAAATATATCAGATATTAGTTCAATTATTATCAAAAAATGAGAAACGAGTTTAGTGACATTTTGGACCGTATGGACAGATTTGTGTTAGAAACTCAACCACCAAGTAAAAGGATGCATTTGGATTCAATTCCTGAAGAAGATAAGAAAGGCACCTACGTACGATTGTTTTGTGAAATATTGGACGTCATTACTTTGAACATTGGTCAACGGTTTAGTGAAATTTCTAAACTGAAATTCTTAAATATTCTAGATTCTACACAATTTACTTCATTCGTAAAACGTTTTCCTGGCGAACTTTTTTCTTCTTTAGTAGATACATATGGAACATTTCTTGGCGCAAATCGTTTAAAATCGCTTTTTTAGTGATCCCGATATGAAAAAGAGCACTGTGTTTGAGCTTTACCAATATATTATGTCCCTTCATTTACCTTCTGTTTTCCTGGAGTCATCAAAATAATGTCCTTTAATTTTGACTATTCCTGCCACAAGCAGTTCCGCGGAAAGTACATTTTCATGTTTAAAGAGAATAAAGACATCTACGAAATTCTCAAAAGCAAGAAAGACTGTCAGCTTTAGCATTAATAAATATTGAAAGTGCCTTATTAGAAGATATGAGATCGTCTCCAACATTTGAAGAAACAGTGATAAACGTTTTCGCTGCACAAAACAAAAACCGAAGAATTGATCTTCATTTTAAAAATTAGGATATTTACCTCGGCATAATCATTTGAGGTGAGTGTTTTTTTTTATTTTTGATATTTTCATATGGCCTACCATACATCCGACTATACCTCTTCCCCTTTTAATTGTTATCACATCCCTAGATTCTTTTCTCACTCTACGCCCCTGTTTATCATAATCTTCTGCATAATACCGTCTCGTAGCTGTGTGTTACAAGAATCGACAAATTTTGTAATAGTCTTGACGATAATGCTAAATTTATAGATTATGAAATATAGTAATTAAGAGAGATCAACATATGCAAAAATGATTAACTATTTTTTAAAATAATGAGTGTTGAAACCAAAGAATTTCATTCGGTAGGGTTTTATAATGTATTTTGATACAAATATGCAATAGGAACAACTTCATAACTGATGAGCGATGATAAATTGGTTTGATATTATATTCCATTCAATAAAAATTGGACCAATGATTGATGATACTTGCCCAAGCGTTAACTTTCTAAGAATTTTGAGTAGATATCTCATGTATCCAATGAGAATTCTGAGCTATACAATATCTACAGTTCTATTGGTTTACTTCTCCATTAAACCTGAAAACAAATTCGCCTGAAAAAAGAATAGAACGAAGATCCACCTCATTTATGCCCAGCATGTTCATTATTTCCTATCAGAAATCAATTCTACAATATGGATCATCTTCTGTTAGTTCCTGGGAATACGTCGTATTTACGCAGTCGGAGGAATGAACAGAAATAGTCCGGGTTGAAGCGTGTCTGTAATTATTATCGCGACATTTCGGCTTCTATTTTGGAGCAATATTTAAGAATTTACGAAGTAATCGAATCAGGAAATATTAGTCCTTAAATCTGTCTACCCCTGGGTTCGAACTAACCAATAGACGTATATCTAACAGAGTTTATAAACACAAATGTACAGAGTTTACGAATACTATGGCCTATTGTACTCTCCTATAGATGTGGCCGCGACAATGCCATTCGTACTATGGTCCGCAGTGGCGAACTGGGTCAAGTATTGGTGGTTCCATTGTACGTTTGTGTTTGAGTCCCAATGGGGGGAATCTGGAACGTCCCCTGATCATGTATGTATTTATGTTCATCCCTACGTGTAACTTTCCACAGACTAACACTGCACAGGAGAAGGTCAATTTATGTGTAAGCATTTGTTTTCTATTTAACTAAACTCCATATTTAAGCACTTCTTGCGTCTTTATACCAAATCGAGAAAAATAAACAAATAATTTCGTGTGTATGTATTGAATCACACATCTGACAACTGCTCATGACTTCCCTGTATACGATAAGCTTTTATTAAAGAATTTACTTTTCCTCGGAAAACAATAAGAAAGTTTATAATATGGTACCTCGACCGAGCTCAAATTATAACTCTTTTCTGCATCTCCCATATAGATCTATACTTTGGAATTGTTTGTAGAGCTAATGAATTAAAAAAATCTGATAAAAGTGATACTGAAACTACTTCAACTTTAGCTACTTATTGAGCTGTGATATGAGATGTTATCTAACACGAAAAGAACTGACATCCGATGACGACGAGATAAATGAAACGTCCCTTTTTGCACTTCTCTCCCATTCCTATTAGAGAAATTAACAGATTCTATTCTTCTCCTTGTGTCGCGTCGATAGAAATATACCGTTCAAGCAACACGTCTCGCAAATACTGCTGATTACGAACCTACGGTTGATTGGATCGCAGATTGAAGTCCATCTGTGTTAGTAGCCCAAGGCCCAGCGTCGGTTTATTGGACCACTTAACACCCACCGTGTCATGGGCTATCAATCGCGGCGAGGGCTACTTCCTCAACTTCCCCGGCCGATTTATGGCGCCACAATTTCCTCCGGTTCGGCTGCGATCGACGGCATCTCAGGTCGCTCTCGAAATTACAATGTTCCTTTACAGAAATCAAATGGTTTTATCGGTGTCAGGATGATGGCTATGTAGGAAGTAGAGAGCCAGAAAGAACAGAGCAGACGAATACCTAATTGTCTATACTGATACGACGATTGTAATAGAATATCTTAGTCAAACATGTACATGAATGAGATGATCTCCTTAAATACATCGAAGCTGACACGGGTAGTGGTGCGAGTATTCGTATTATAGTAGAATATGTATTACTTGGCATCCTGAAACTTAATACCATAAAAATTGTAACATTATATTACATTAAACACAGAAGGACATCAGCAACGTATTTCTGCACTATGATAATACCAAATCACATACAATCCTCAATAAGCCCGTAGGCCATGAATCTCAAAAATTTAAGGTAATAAAAAGTTAGCTACAGGTTGCATATTTTCTGTAACACCGTGAAATTCGATGTAAAGTTTTATCTGAAGATAAAAGCATTATCCCTGTGAAATAACACTTGTCTAGGAACCAACGAAAATATTTCTATGAAGAAATAATACACAAGTTACGAGTAAATAAAAATGAGGTAGTTCTTCGTGTGTTTAATTTCTTTTTTTTTTCTTTTCGTTATCGAATGCGTGAAACACATCCCCAAAAGGTTAACGTTGATAATGGTATTATCAGTAACCATGTTATTGCTGCAATTTTTATTTAAGGGAATTTTAAAAGTGAAAAATATCTAAATCTCACCAGAGATTAAATTATTTCAGTCATTTTCAGTCGGACGCACTTATAATAATAAAAATAATAATAATGCTTTAGTGTCCAGCAGAAGAATCCATTTACAAGACAAAATACGGAATACGTGTATAACTATAACTAAAAAATTAAATAACTAAATATAAACATATTTATAAAAATAGATAAAATATAAATATATAACTAAAAACAAGAAGTAACTCTAAATAACTTTAAACATAAATAAATAATAACACCTTTTTCGACCTTTCTATCTTGGGTCTCGTCAGTGCAGTGTAAACGAGTATACCTTCGACAGATAAAGCTCACATCTAGTAGACATTGCTACGTTCCACTGCAATAGAACGTACCAAACGCCATCTCTTGGTAGTTTCGAACAATCTAAATGGAAGTAACAACTTGAGATCATCAATATAATGCAAAGTTTTACTACAAAAGGGTAACATTCATACTATAGAAATAAAGAGTTTATACTACTGATGATCTCAAGTTTTCAGGTATATCTCAGGTATACTCGTTTAAACTGCACTGACGAGACCCAAGATAGAAAGGTCGAAACCGGTCTGCAGTTAACGATATCCTGAGATAGGTGACACTTTGCATCTTTCTTGGTGGTTTTGGAACAATCACTGTATTTTAGTGCTAACTCTGTTAGACAAAAATAGAACAAATTTTGTCACGTAATTCAGCGCTCGGCGTTTGGCATATAGCCAGGAGAATAGCTGTTTTGACCTAATTTATTTATTCCTTATTATATAAGGAATTTGCAGATGGGTTGGAGTATAAAATCTTTATTTCTGTAGTTTTACTACTCATTATCTCATTCCACTTATATCCAAGTGTACTCGATACTATAGAATAACACTGTTTGGCTTCAATAATACGAATTAAAACCCCATGATGATCTTAATGATAAAGAACATGTAGTTAGACAACATAAATGATCTCAAAGGCAAAAATTAATAACGTTCAAATAAATAATTTAACAGAGACATTCGATTTAACAATCATACAATTTATTATCTGTAATTCTCTAATTTATTAATTATATCACAGGTGTTATAGATTCAATAATGTTATAAATATACAGGGTGTTTAATGATTTGCCCTAATTAAATTCTTGTTTAGAAGACAATTTGGAATTGATATTTTATTTGATAACAAGGTTTCACATCGTATCAGAGAGGCCATAGTTTATTTATTTGTTAAGACTTAATAAAGCATCATTTATATTAAAAATAAAAAACTTCAGTAAACCGAACGAAACACATCAGAAGTTAAGGCTGGCAGTCCGAAACAAGATACACAAAATATCCGTCCACTGCATCCAGAAAATTTATTGCCCAGACCGGCACAGGAGGGATAAACTTGGTTTAATAAAATTTGATAACACTATTGAGTTGCTTCGGATGCGGCTCCCCCAAAAACGCAGGCAAATGTAAATAACAAATTCATCTCAGAGACCACTATATATTCACAGTGTACTCTTTAAGAATATGTTCACGTACGGGGCACACCATGAACTTCCAGCAGACACTGAGAGGAATTTGACATTCACAATTTGTCGCAGCGGCTGACATAAATAAGAAAATACATCAATATTTAGGTGGCTGTTCCTAATATTGAAACGCAAACCTGACTTTTTCATTAAAAATACATCAAGTATGGCTTGCCAACGTCTAGGAAGATATACTACTGCATTTTATGTTATTTATGTGTTTCGAAACTAAATTTGATAAGAATCCGTTATGGAAATTTGATTACTGAATTAAATAAGTTTTGTAATAAATGGTTAAAAGTCGAATAAAAAACTACCCGTAAAAATAGTGTTACAATCTCTATACAATACATTGTTCCAACATTAAACCATTTAATTTCAAACCTCAAATCCGGAACGACTATCAGATGAAATCTGTTATCAGCAAGATGAAGTTTATGCTGAAGTTTACTGCCTCATCATGGAGTTGAAGAAATACCGAAAGATATACAGATAAATGAACAGTATTTTTGTAATTTTGCCAGATGGTTAAACGATAAATAATTGGAATTGTTTGCAAGATCAGATTTGGAGATTATTCAATGCAACTCATCCTGATCAGCAACCCATAATGACAGTATGTTCAACAGCAATGTTGAGTCTAAATATCGTAAATTTGGTCATGTTCGTGATCTTCCTAAAGCCTTGTTGCCACGGCCTGTGGCTTGACGAGCGTATTCACAGTGTACTATACTGTATTCTACTGTAGTCTGTCAATTGCTGAACGCAAGCCGTTCCCATGCCGTGGAAAGTCTCATGGCTTGGCGAATCTTGAGCGGTCATTAGTCGTCCGTTGCGTTATTATCCTGTAAGTCGCCATCAAATTGTCTTTCTTATTTTTCATCTCTGTTAAAGGGCACTTAACACTGACGATACTTTGGATTAGCTTCCAAACATCATATATTTTGTTTCTATCTTTGTGGTCAGCATTTTGCGTGTTCTAGATAGAAGGCTCTCCCTCGTACAAGTCTAAGAACTCCATAACAACTTCATTTGACCACTCCATAATTATCCCAAATCACCCACTGAAAACGTTCAGAAAATTTTCAGAATAAACCTGTACAACAGCAACAAACCATGATAGATCGTGGGAACGGATGCTCGAGTCATTCTGAGGCTTGTCATCTGTCAAGTCCCAATGCTTTGATGTCCTAGTATTTACCGACAATATACGGGAAAGGCCAAGCCACCTCGAGCAACACCGAGTCTTTACGATCCCATGGCGTGTGGTATGATAAAATTCAGACCAGGCTTGCCAAGCCACACGCCGTGGGAATAGGGCTTAAATCTGGTCGATCCTCACTATCAGAAGACAATCAGTTAACGTTTGTTGACAATGAAAGAAACCATCACTTAACATGGTTAAACATCACTTTAACATGGTTCACGAAATTCTGCAAAAGGCAAATCACAATGTCTTGTCCATGAGTTGTCCAAAGATGATTTTGATTGGCGAAATCAATTATACAAGCAAATATAATAGCTATGCAATAATGATAATAATTTAGTAAAAAAAATAATTTTTCCTGACGAGGCTATCTTGAAAAGCCAGGTCAATAGGCAAAACTACCGTTATTGGTCCAGTCACCGAGAATCTCTGATGGATAATGGAGTATCACACTCAAACTCCCTAGAAAGTGAATGTGTGATGTGGCATAATGGATGGAAGAATTCTGAGCCCCTATTTATTTGACGTGGACCTAGCTAGTGTAAGATATTGAGTTTTCTTCAAGACGAGCTTATTCTTGTACTAATATTTTATATCCAGATGGAGAGGTACCGAATTTTCCGAGAAATGACCTTCTGAATTAATGAATTATGCAGCACCAGTCCGCGCTTATTTAGATGAGATATTCCCGAATCATTGTATAGGGAGGAGGGGGCCGATTGAGTGGCCAGACAGATGCCTAGATTTTTTACCTCCATATTACTTTGTGTGGGGATATTTAAAAAGCAAGGTGTACATTACCAGGACGGAAAATTTAGAAGATTTATAGGCCAGAATTCGTAATGAAATACAACCGATTGAAGTTATTGACAATATTAAAAAAATTAATTGGCTTGGTTACTGTTAGGAAGCCAATGGTGCTAAATTTGAACATTTAATTTAGTTGATTGTTAAATAATCATTGCCATTAAAATTTATATTTTGTAATTTCAAATGATTTTTAACTTATTTTTTATCTAACCTATACTTAGTTAATCGTCACCCTAAAATTACAAAGTTGTATGTGGCATTTTTTTCACTTTCCGACTTACTGGTGCAACAAAGTTGTCTATATTCCTGGCTTCATTTTGCTACCGAAAAATTGATGGCAGCATCAATTTTAACGGATATATGAAAAAAAACTACATAGGTGTATGTCACTTTAGCGTTTGGTTTTAGCAACAAGGTTATATGTATGAACATACAAACTTTGTAACACTATTGTTATAATTGCCACATATGCTGTTAGTTTGTTTTGTGCCCGTATTTAAGTAATAGAGTGAGTAATTCCGAAAATTGTAATCAGGTTCAATGTTTTGCGATGGATACGATTCGGACAGGGACAAAGAATATGTCCCCGAACAAGTCACATTTATAAAATTCTGTCACAAGTAAAATATCATACAGAAATTAGAACATTGATATTTTAGAGTGATAGTTGTATGCTACAAAACCGCAATAGTTTAAACACATTATGACTTTGGCCATTAGTCATTTTCTTCAAGAACATGATACTCTTGGGAAAATATACATGAAGTTTTATGTACCTGGATATTCAGCAATTGAAGAGGTAGATGCGGTACATAGCTGCATTGTGAGGTTTCTGCGACTATCTGAGTACTATTCACCTGTATCATTAATGATAATTTTAAACATGTAAGTGTGTAACACGCACAAGGTTATACAAATACAAGCAAAGAATTTGAAAAACCTTCAGGATGCCCCTAAGAGTTTTAATTTTAGTAATATTCCGTTTTATAGAGTACCAGATCGCGAATATAAGACAACATAAACTAAGAGACTTACCAAATGATAAACCCTGTGAACTAAATGAATGCAAGAAAAAAAACATCTTTATACCTCATCAAAAAGTGAAAGCGCTGAAGTCCATGTTTCCATGGATGCTTAAAGTTGATAGGAAGTTCTATGAAGCCATACTTCCAGACACCGTATAAAATAGCACCGAGAAAAATACTACAGAAACTAAATTAGTATATATTTAATTGATTAAGAATTATTTTGAATTCTACGTTGTATTTCGTGTTTTATTTCCTTACAAAATGTAAAAGTATTTTTTAGTCTAGTGAAACTAAGTTGTAAGTATGTTTCAAAATTGGAAATGAATTTTTTATGAAAAGTTACAAAGTTGTGTTTTTTGAAAAATTATTATATTTTCTCAAAGTATCATTAAAAGAGACTAATTTTTTAATATATTTACTATAATTCAATACAGGTTATCGATATAAGACTTGTACATTTCTAATTTTACACTCGTTAAAATACAATCATTAAATTTTTTAATACGTTTTGTCTCAAGAAGTAGAAACAGTAACGTATAACCCTGTAATATTAGGATGACGTAGTGTAATTATCACCGTAGCGTATGTAAGAAATGTGGTCTTTCACATTCTGCAATAGAAAGTCACAATCTACGAATCATCCTGTATTTGGTTGTGCATCACGGTATTCATTGGGTGGATCAAATTGATGTCCTTCTAGTTTCTTTTTCATTTAATAAAATTTAATAACAGTGCAATATTCTCGCATTATTTCTGTAATAAATGGGGTTTTACTAAGAGACAAATGAGCCTAGATTAAAATGTAAAAATAAGTTAATGGAATTAAAAGCTGGAAATACGCTACGAAACGTGGAAACGGGGCAGTCCGCGGCGCAATATTAATAAAAATTCCTTCGTCATTTGTACCGCGCGCGAGAAACAAGAAGGATAATTAGCGAACGCCTATTGCATCGGCGAAAGAGCAGTAGGAATGAATTATGTTAAGCTCCTGCGAAAAGTGGATGATGAAAGTTTCCGGAAAAATTAAAATTTCTTGTCGGAAAGTTGGTCGGGGCGGCAAAAAGCACAATCCGGCAAAGTTGCAGGCTGTAAATTTCGCGCTGTAACCCTTCCTCGGGGCGTAGTAATATAGAAGCGCCAAGCGATAGGCGGCGGCGGTGAAACGTCGAGTAATGAGAATGAATACGTCACGTCAGGACATGAACCAGAGGCAGTAAATAGCGGGCTCCAACTTACCGACTGAGTCGCTTGCACCGCTCCGAGCACAGGTCTCCAGAATGGGGGAGATATATGACTACAGATTGCTGACTAAATTACATTGCACCTTACATGAGAAGATAGTCAATTGGGCTGGTATTTAATAAAACCGACGTTCAACATGAACACTTCAAATACAAGGCGGTGTGCTTTTCCGACTAACTTCTTATGAAGTTGCTTAACTTATACAAATAAAAATAGGGACAGAGGAGTCATGCCATTCTTGGTTAAAAATTGTCGAAGCACGAACTTGGCAGCTACCCTCTTCATCCCCAAATCTTCCATTAATGTTCGCTGATCTGAACTCCAAGTTACTCTAGACAGCTCCACAACTTCAATGGTTCGTCGTCGAACTTTCACGATGATTTCGCGAACTTTTTCAACATTTTCATCTGTTCGAACAGTGGAAGGACGACCAGAGCAAGGTTTAACATCAATTGACATTTCATCTCTTTTCAAAAGTGAAAACCACTTAAACACTTGAGTTTTCTCAATAGCATTTTCCTTATAGGCGGTTTTTAAACATTTCAGGACTTTCTTATAAGAGTTATTTCGAGTAAGAGGCAAAATTTTATGGCCGCGCGCTGTTCGCGAGAATCAGCCATTTCAAAAACGACGGGCACACAAAGCAACTCTCACTAAAAAATTCACACGAGCCGAACGGAACCCTCTTTATCGACGACACTTCGCTTAATGACTCGGGAATGGTAGCTCTATACTCTTCCAGTGGCAGAGCGCGGTAATACAACAACTCCGCCCACGACATATGTTCGGTATCTTTTTGGTACACCCTCATATAGACAAATCCGCATTTTATTAAATTGTATTCAGCTAATCAAGAAAGCAAAAGGACAGATGACCTGTTTTCCATGCACATCGAAAGATTACATGTTTCTCGACGCGTATTTTCACAATCAAGTTGGCATAATCAAGAGTTGATTAAACTGTTGCATATACCAAGAAAAAATCCGGCTGCCTTTCTCCAACTACGCTATTGTAGGTTTAGGGAAATGATGTTCATCAAAGAATGTTATAGGTATATCGTTCTTGAAACAGTTTTATAAAAAATGTGAAACAAGGGTATTAATGGTAAAATTACAATTTCGTAATATTCGTTTCGTTTGCAGAGGTAGCTTCTTCTCTAACAATAAAATATACTTCAAGTTAAAATTTTCATTTATTTTATTAATTTTGCAGGAAAAGCTAAAGATTTGAAATAATTTCACGGTTTAAATATCTTTGTAAGGCAGTATTAAGAAAACTATCTATTGCATATAATGATAACAAATATTGATATACTTTATTTATTATATACGTTCCTTTATATATGTACCAGGTGACATCTTTTAAACCGATATGCTTCTATATCTCTGTTACAAACGCCGACGCCATTACTACTTTTAAATAAAAATATTACTTTTAATGCTGTCGCAGTTGTGCTAAAAGTAGTTCTTGTTAAAATGAGTACCTACCTTTTTAGTAGAACATAGTTTAAATAGTGATAATCCATGAAAGCTATAATAATTAAGACTATTTGAATTAATAGTTTTATTTGAGAGCATTAAAAATTACAGAGAAAGATACACACGGTTTAATTTAAAATATTCGAATAAGGAGACGCTATTGCAAAACTATGCAATGGTTTGAAAATCAACAGAACATTTAAAATACCAAAAAGAGACCAAGTACCATAGTAGCAGAAGGATTTGAATTAAAGGTATCATCAGATTTCGCATTTAAGTATTCAAATATACGAAACATTTTATTAAAAATCAACTACCACGTGACAAATCACAGATTCGTTGATTTTGAAGCTGATAACTCATACAAATGGATCCAAATTTGTGAGTGGTTGCCCGCTAGAGAGACGTAGAATTTTTCAGAATCATGGATTTTAATTTTACCAGCCTCATATTGATATAACATGCATGTTTTGCATTATTACTATTTTATTAAACTATTTTATTCAAAATTATTTTTGGCAGGATGTCATTGAATAATTATTCATTTTAACTCTGAGTTCTGACTTCATCATATATATACACTGCTTTCGTAAAGTAGTTAAAAATTAAAGGACTAACAGTTGGGAGAAACTCTCAGATCCATCAAATTTCATTTTTAGTTGCGTAATCCTTAAAATGCAATTAATACTTAGGTAGGTATGACGTCACTGATATTTTTGCTAATGGCAACCACCTTCTTTATTACAGAATGTGAAAGAGCACATTTTTTACACACACTGTAATTATATTAGCGTAAGTATATGTTAGATATAAAAAATAAGAAAAACAATTTTGCCATTTAAAAATACCAAATTTAATGGCAATGTTTATTTAAAACATCAATTAAACAATATATTTAAATTATGCATCATTGCCTGCCTGACAGTAGCCAAGACAAATCCTTTTTGAACATTATCAATAAATTCAAGATGTATACATTGTGTTTAATGACGAATTTTTTCCTTTAGGTATTCTAAATTCTTCGCCCTAGTAACGTATACTTTGCTTTTTAGAAATTTCCACAAAAAGTAATCTAGGGGTAACAAATCTGGTGACCTGGCTGGCGACTCAATAGGCCCCCTTCTTCTTATCCAACGATTCAGAAACATCTCATCTAAATAAGCGCAGATAGATATTACACAATGGGAAGGTGCACTATCTTGTTGAAAGACATAGTAATTTCACGGAAGATTAGGTTACTCTACATCTGGATATTAATTAGTGCAGGAATAAGGCCATCTCGAAGAAAATTGAAATATCTTGCATCAATTAGATTCACGTCAAAGAAACAAGAGCTCAAAATTCCTCCGTCGACTATGCCGCACCACGCATTCGCTTTCTGGTGATTTTGAATGTGATATCCCATCATGCGTTGACCTTCTAGGTATAATTTATCTGACAGCAATAAAAAACGTTTTCGGTCGCTAAGTCTACTGTCAGGCAGCCTTTTTAACCACACTAAAGTGATGATTATCCCTTATACCTTTATAATTTCTATCCTTAGAATCCAATAACACCTATATTTTTCTTTGGCGCCTAAAAAAACCTTCCTTAGTTTGCTATACTGTGTAAACTTATGTGTGACACATACGTTTAGGCTAGGTTTTTAGGATAGATAATTAGGATAGATAATTAGGAATCCTAATTATTTATCATGGACTTCCTACATTTCGATCATTATTTTAATAATAAACACTTCCAACAATTAAATTTTAATATAATTAGAACGTCTTTGAAAATAAATGAGATTTACAAAATAGTATTTGACCTGTAAGTTTTTAAATAACGAATTGTTTGTTGCTCCTTCATGTTTACTGTTTTCATATCCATTAAAAATGAACATTCGAAACGAAAAACTTTCCGTGGTTTAACTTACGGCAAATGCCGGAAAAATTCCCGAGCTACTGCAATGTTCTACGAATAACATTTTGCAAACAAACGGTAGCCGCCGCAGAATTATTTCATAAGGCTGAATTTAAATAAATAACCCGGTATGCGGAAAATGAAGGGGTAATTATAAACGAGAACACTGAGGTAAATGTGCTGGTTCTCGTTGGAATTGGTAGGGTTGTTCTTCGGAAAATCGGTGATGAGTTAATTGTTCTCCAAGATTCTGCAAGAGAAATTTTGTTTAGGTAGTGAGGTAGTGAAGGCGGCTGTTACAAGACACTGATTTTGGTACTCCTTCATTTTAATCATTGTGAACTGATACAGATCACAATGATACATTACATTACACTCAAATATAAAAACTGGACCATATTAATAACATCCAATGCCTACTTGAATAATTTTCATTGAACAAAAGACTTTTATTTATCAAGTTTGATTTCAAGAAGAAATTTAAATAAACCCGCCATATTTTCTCTCGTTGACACCTGATATATGTTTTGCATATATTTCATAAGTCATTATGAAAATTAAATATATTTGATTTTATATTTTTATTTTGAGCAAAAATCATAAATGTAGATATGGATAAAAATGTACCACATCATTAAAACAATTCGGAATAAATATTACCTCACCAAATACATGAATACGCTAGATGTCACATTGATGCCGAATGCATTGATTTAATGTCACAATGGTGGCGTCCCCAATTAAAAATGTCATCAGAGACCTCGATATATTAATAACCTCCATGAGACGTGCCCCCTCCGGCGTGTATGTAAAATTTTACTAGGGCATAATATAGCGACATTACCGGGGACGCAACAACCAGCATCCCCGCTGAACACGACGAAGTTAATTAACTCATTGCCTGTCTCTGTTTAAACAAAAGCGTCAGGCTATCAGGCTATGAAATTACTTATTTTCATAACAAACTCCGTGAATACTTAAGAGGCAACCCTGGGGAATGCAATAATAATATGTATTACACAGTATTCAAATTTTCAAATTTTGTTTTATGGCGGTATGTAAATTAACATAAAACTTTGGAACATTTACATATTTATCCGAGTAATAAATTTATGGCTCCTAGTCGCAATTTATTTAATATAACTACCCAGCATAGCCACTTTAATGTGTGTCGCATTAGGCGCGTCAAATTGAGTTATAAAGACAGTTAATTATTATATATATGTAAGTATTAACAGTTGATAGTGAAGCGGCAGTTAATCGAATTTGGAAGGCATCCAGTTATTATTTCCAGGAAAAAGTGCTACCAGGCCACCCCTCAAATATTATTTACATATCGTTTCAGATCTGACTTGCAAATGGCAATGAAGATAAGAAATTTGTCGTTTTTGTTAAGGGAGAATATGAAGTGAATACTAAATGTTTGCCTCTCTCCGCATATTATCTCGCTGTAGAAAGGTTCTGAATATATAACAGATACTGCAGTTTCAGTATCCATTTTTTATTACATATACGAAAAGGGACTCAAATCTAACCGTTCTCATTAGCGTCGCATGCGGGTACGTTACTAGACAAGTTATGGGTAAAGCGCAAATTTTTCCTCCGTGTTCAGTACCATTCAGTATCTGTAGTTGTTTAAATTCGACATAGTTTCGACATTCGACATGAACATTTTGCAGAGATTTAACGCTATCTTGTATAATGATTGCTGGTGGTATCAAAGTACGTCTTTTATATAAATGTTATAGCTGTACTACTGACGTAACAAAATTCACAATTTCAGTCACAATTGCATATACTCGTAATGCTGAATCAAAGCATGTATGCGGGTCTTTCAATGGGGATTCTCAAAATTTGTTAGGCTATAGCGGCCATGTTGTTAAAGGAACATCTGTCAGATTTGTTGTGAATTGTTTAGTAGTGTATGGTAAATCACCATAAAAGGTTATAACATTCAACGTGTAAATATTCAAATTCTTATTTTCAAAATCAATGATCCGCTCGAGAAACGTTTCGAGGATTATGTGATTTTTATCTCCACCACAACCGTCCCGCCGAGTAGACAATTTGACGTTTGGTGGCGAAATTCGAGTAGATCGATTTGATGAACTATCCAACATCCGTACGTCGCCGAAACGCAATGTCTGCTGAAAACATCGCTGATGTGCGTGAGGTGTACGCGAAAATCCTCAGTTTTCCCGTACTCAGGCAGTGAATTTCTCGTCGTTCACAAGAGCTTGGCCTTTCTGTGACTTCAACTTGGCGAATTTTGCGTCGGGAATTGGGTCTGCGCCCTTATAAAATCCAACTGACCCAGGAACATAAGGTAAACGACCATAGACAACGCCGTGTGTTCGCCGAGTGGGCTTTGGAACAGTTGGAAGTTGACCCAAATTTCGCCAAAAGAATCATCTTTAGCGACGAGGCCCATTTTTGGACAAGTGAACAAGAATTTTTTTACAAAATTCCATATATATTCTACACATTTTCGTTCATTTCATTCAAGTTATTTAATCTACGACCTCATTCCCTCCGTCTATATAGATTACGACCGTCTATATAGATTTTAAGTGTATTACCGACCTCTGATGGTGTGTATCATTTTCTGATTCAGCAACGATAATGTTTTCTTAAACACGATAATGGACGATACTGCTTCTGTTAAAGCATAACTGACTTAAACGATGTTATCATCAATATATTTACAACACACAATACTGCACATCTTTTTTCGTGATTTTGTGAGTTATTTAGATTATAATTAAAATTTAGTATCAAACTAATATGCAAAAAATATACAGACGTATAACTAAAATCATTTGATCCAATAAATCAACGTGATTTTCCTAAATTAATATTAATTCTCCAATAACTTCCCACAGATTTGATGTATTATGAATAAAAATTGAGTGATCGTGATAAATTGTCCCCTTTTTGATCCTCAGCCTTCAACTTTAAAAAAATAATAGGTGCATTACACGTGCTGTATTGAAACTGGCAACCCCAGTCGCCTGCTTACCTCGACAGCTTTCCACGAACCATTCTGTTTCTCCCACATTATTCATATGACAGGTATTATACCACACATTACCTGTTAGGGACGGCTGTACATCACCTCATACAATGCCTACAGCCATGTACACTGCACGCAAATCTCATGCCATTATTGTCCCTTCTCTATAGGTTTACTTGCTCGGCATTGATCAAGAACAGTATTCGGACTGAATAAAATATCAGATAATGGATTTAAAGTAAAACAGAAATTTTATGTAAATCGTACACACTTAGATGCATAATTCATTTTAATGAACCAATCCGATACACATATATATATATCCAATAATTAATTCTAAAGCAATGTTCTGAAGCGAGCTAAACACGAACTTTTATACTGCAAACGCTTGGAGAAACATCAATACATGTTAATAATTGAATTCCAAGTCTCACAGTGGTCATAATTACTGAACACTTACTGTATTTTTCTAATTATGATGTCCGTTGTTTTTTTTTCCAGAGATAATAATGTTACAATAAATAAACTGACGTGCCTCGAGTGCCATAGTGCTATAGAAATAGTTACCAGGCAGTAATTGTACACGGTGTGTTCTCCTGATAGAGAGGCGATAGATGCATACTTCGGTAGGCTGAAATAACATTTAAGGAACTATGGAGATTTTAAGACACCCGAAACAGAAGTTTGAGTTTCTTGGACGTTCAGAACGTTCATTTAGATTCCAAAAACATCTGTTCTTGAAAATTGCCAATTTAAAAACGAATGATCATATCGATAGTCACTCGGAAGATATTAAGAAAGTACAAATTCAAGCCGCATGTATCTTAAAAAGCGCAAATATTACATGAAAATTATCATGGTTGACGAGAACAATTTTGTCACATTTTTTTTAAGCATGATGCAACAAAATTGTACTTTTACGATAAACCTCATTTATAATACAAGAGCGTACCGAAAAGAAACCGAACTGATGTTGTAGTGAGCGAAGTTTTTGTAGTACCGCGTTCCGCCGCTAGGAGTGGATAGAGCTACCATTCCCGAGTCAGTAAGCCAAGCGTCGGCTCTTCGGCTGGTGTGAATTTTTTAGTGAGAGTTCTTTTGTATGCTCGTCGTTTTCTTGTTTTTTCGATGTGAGAGGAATTGTTCATTCAGAGTTTGTTCCGTAGGGTCATACATATAACCAGGTCTTCTACTTGGAAGTTTTGAAAAGATTACGCAACAGTTTTCGGCGGAAGAGGCCTGATTTATGCCAGTCGGGCGACTGGTTTTTCCATCATGATAACGCCCCTGCTCACACAACCCTGTCTGTGCGCCAATTTTTGATCAAATATTTCCAAATCCTCGTCAAAAGTCCGTCGTCGATTTTCCATTTTCCAGGATAATTTCGTGAGTTTTTTCAACATTTTCATCGGTTCAAGTCGTGGAGGGACGATCAGAGCTAGGTTTATCATCAATTGACATTTCACCTCCTTTGAAATGAGGAAACAACTCAAACACATAAGTTTTTCCAATAGCATCAACCTTGTAGGCCGTTTTTAACATGTCAAGAGTTTATGTGCCAGTTTTTCCGAGTAAGAACCAAAACTTTACAGGCGTGTTGTGCACGAGGATCAGCCATTGCAAAAACGACGAGCACACAAAATAATTATCATTAAAAAATTCACACAAACCGAAGGGAACTTCTTTAACGATAACGCGTGGCTTACTGACTCAGGAATGGTAGCTCTATACGCTCCCAGCGGCAGGACACGGTACTACGAAAACTTCGCCCACTACAACATCAGTTCTGTTTCTTTTGGGTACCCCCTCGTATTATAAATGAGGTTTATCCTAATTTAACCTTTAGGAAAATTGGTTGCTATAACAATTATATTTCTCAGCGAAAACGAAGATATTAAATGAGAGACAACTTGCATATTGCTATATAAATTAACCATTCTATCGAGTCAATTAAATTAAGTTCTATTCATTACACGCAATATATTCCAAATCGGTGAAATTAATTTTCACGTTTCTATTTTATAGCTGTAATAAATGTGTCTGATAGTTTATTATTTTAGTAATTTTCCTCATAACGAAATTTAACGTAACGAAAAGAAATTACCATTAATAAATAATGTACTAACTTTACTTAATGATGCTCTGTGCCTATTTATCACGTGATATTGTGTACTGCAAACACTAAAATGAACTAAAAGGCATTATCTGCAAGCCACAGGCCATGCAATAGCGATTCCGAACATATATCAAGGGATGTCAATTGTTTCGTTTCAAATTGACATACCCACATCGATATTTGTCCCAGCGGATCCCGGAGCACACATTGGACGAGGTTCGGGGGTGGGTTAATGCACGGTATTATATTCCAGGGCGCTACATCGAGAATGCTAAGAAATTGGTGTCGCATTTCACTGCGAAAAGTTCTCGTCATTTAACTGGTCGTCGAAGGCCTTCCTCGAAATTGGCTTAGGTGACAACTGTTAAACGTGAGTGCTTTTCAGTCGAACATAACATCTGTATTGAGTTTTTGTATAATGCGCACATCAGGTCTAGAGACCCAAATGATTTTTGTTTACTTTATTCCATATACTTTTGGCTATACATATTATATGAAAGCGAAACTGGATATACTTGTGGCAGAAAGTATGAAATAACTTTAGAAACATGAGAATGATACTGTTAATATATAAAGTGAGTATTTGAGTTATACATATATTTCGGCAGTGTGTTTTACCCTATAGAACAGGGGTGACCAAACTCTCGGTCACTACGGGCGATCTATTTTTTAAATTATAGGCAGCTATCTACTAACATCGTATGTGTTAGGTGATAATAAGAAAAGTAGTAATTTTAATCCAAAAATAATTTTAAATTTAAAATAAACATAGATAATATTAATACATATTCAATATAAAATTATTTTAATAAGAGAAGATAATGATTTCTTCTCATAAACTAATTAATTTATAAATAAAACAATATATTCTTATTAATAATTATTATTATTAATGCAAATAGTGTTATTGTAAATATATATTAACTCTTATTTTTTATTTAGTTTCAGAGGATACGCTGGAGACATAAGAATGCATATTTTCGGCAGGTTTTTCATGTTGTGGTTCATATATACTTACAGCTATTCTTAATACGCTGTTAAATGGTCATCTGTTAAACTGGAGCCATGGTTTGTTTTTATTGCATTCATGGTAGAAAATGTTGCTTCTCAGAGGTAAGTAAAACCAAAAAAGGTTCTTAAATATACTGCACATCTCCATAAATATGAACATTTTTTAATTATTCTTTTGAATTTTTGAAAAACCAAACAGTCTCAACCTCCTAGTGCTATAACGTGTGAAAACGAGACGCAGCGTACTAGTACATCAGCTGAGAAACTGTTAATCTTAGTCTGTTGCCCATTGAACACGATATTGCCTGTTGTTATCATATCAACGTGAATACTACATGAATTTGTACTCTAGAATAGTACTCCAGACAGGGATTATAATCTACTCCACCCAGAGTAAAGTGTATTATATTGTGGTATATTCATATCGGATTTACGAGGGTGGTCTGAAAAGTTTCCGACCTAACAAAAATACAGGACATTTTTTCTCCAAATTTATTTTTATTTTTCTACATAGTCTCCTTGTAAGTCTACACACTTCTCCCAGCGATGCTCTTATCTCTTTAACCCGCCCAAATTGTATCCGGCATCTTTCTCTGCAAAATAATTGTTTATGAAGGTGATAGTCTCCTCAATCGACGAAAATTTTTGTCCTCCGAGCGCAATTAGCCTAGGGAACAAAAACGTCACTTGGGGCCATATCTGGTAAGTAAGGAGGGTGGTTAAGCAGTTCAAACCGTAATTCGTGGATTTTCGCCATGGCTACCGCTGAGGTGTGAAACAGCGCATTATATTGGTAAAATAATTTTTTTTTGCAAATGTAGACGCTTTTCTGCTATTTCTGCCTTCAGCTTGTTAAGTAATGATGCGTAGTATCCTCGTGTAATGGTTTTTCCTTCTTGAAGATAATCGATCAAGATAACTCCATGATTATCCCAGAAAGTAGTCGCTATCCATTTCCTAGCCGAAAATACAGTTTTAGTTTTCTTTTGGAGGCGATTCCCCCTTCGCAGTCCGTTGTTGTAACAGTTTTCTTGTTTCTGGGGTATAATGGCGTATCCAAGTTTCATCTACAGTAGTTAATCAGCGCTAAAACTCTGATTTATTGCGCCTAAACTACCCCAAGAGAGCGTTGAAAATGTTCATTCAAACACTTTTTGGGTCTAATGTGAGCAAACGCGGCTCCCAACGCGTGGATGTGACAAATACGTTCTTTGCACATATTCGTAGCCTGTGCTATCTGTCTATCTAATCTGTTAATTCGACAGTGGTCTAGCACCATTTGGTGAACTTGAGCGATGTTGTCGTTGGTGGTTACAGTTTTTGGAGGCTTCGAACATTCATCGTCTCCCAAGCTGGTACAGCTACGTTTCAATTCAGCTGCCCAAAAAATTTGATGGCGGTAAATGGTGGTGCAGAGTCCCCGTACACAGCCTCCAACTCCTCTTTGATTTGCGTAGGCGTACTGTTTTTCAGAAACAAATATTTAACGAGAGCTCGATACGCGATTCTTTCCATTTTCACAAAAACACTCACATCGATTTACTCAAGCGATCGTCAAACAACAGCTGCACGGACAAAATGGCTGAAATTTTGAACCTTTGAAAAGATGCGCAAATATATTCCCTAGATTTTGTTGACGAGTGCTGTCATCTTCATGTCGAGGTTGGAAGTTTTTAGACCACCCTCGTATATCTAAAATATATAAAAGTTTACAATAATTGTAAAAATTTAGTCCCACTATAATTACTACAGTGGTACCAAATTTTTGGAATTGCCCTGGTGTCAAGTTTTATACCAGAAATAGTGAAACTTTATACTATTCTCATACAATTAAAAGTAGTCAAGTTCTGCCGTGCCAGATTTTCGACAGTGTGTAAAATCTAAAACCCGATAAATACTAACAACTCTGGCGTGCCACAACTATAAACATAATATTTCCAGTACGGTTTCCATTTCATCGTGCATTAATTAAATCAACAGTAATTACGTCCATGGCCGGAGGCGGGCAGCGAGATAAGTATAAATTAAAATTTGTTAACAACGCCGAAAGAGATATTTGCATGCAGATAGGCTATAATTAATTACAGATATTCTCGACGGGGACGGCAGCTCATGCAACGAGCACAGGCTGCACGTAGGGCGTCAGACAGACGGTGGTGGCATGTCGGGAATTCATTTCGAAGACATTGTCTGACACAATATACAAATTAAACACAATTGGAGAATAACTAGTTTGATTAGAGTTATTAGCTCGACTCCGAACGAGACGACTACCCTCATGTGTGACGCCATCGAGACGTTGATGAAACCATCTGCTGCCGGACCGATAGAAAAAGTCACTGTTTAGTTTATAACGGCCCACAGGAGAGATCTAGGCCCGCCGATCCAGGTTGGATCCATTCCGAATTCCCAATTTATTTATTTTTTTTGTTTTCGTACGATTTAACGGCTTTGCGCTTCTCTCTAAGAGAGTAAAATAACTGTACTAGGTCCTAGGCATAATAAGAATCCAAAATGGACACAAAAGAATCGCTATTCTACCAATTTCCAATGGATGGCATGGAAACGAAACTTGACACAATCATAATTTAGTTTATTCTATTAGAGTAGATTTGGGAGTAATATATGTATTATATATTACTAAGTATAGAACAACGACTTAAACTAATCGAAGTATATTATACTTAAGAAAAATATTGGTAGTGCTATTATTAAAACTATATACACATGATATAAGGAACAGTATCTTACCAAATAATTTTATGTCCTTACTCTCATTTGGCTTATTTATACAGGCTCTTCCAATAGATATGGTCGAAATTTGTTAGGTTATATCGGCCATGTTGTTATAGTAGAATTATTTTATGAAGACCAAGTCGGAAATAAATCGTGCGACAAAGACAGATGCATGTCTGACTTTTTTCCATACCAATCCAATCTGAATAAGAGACACAGACCCGCTTGTAATAGTATTACTGAATCAAATACACAAGTCTTACCTTTTGTAATGCTCCTCCCTACGAGCATAAACAAGGATAGTTTCTAAAAGAGTGGCGAACGAAGGGTATAACTATCGAAACACTTAATATTTACTGTCTTTGTTTGATTTATGCAAGTTTAAAAATACGTACGTGTCAGTGCACTTCAGTAGTTTTAAAGGTGACCTAAGTAAAAATATTTTACTGCATTCGCGTGGGGGAAGGTAAGCTATACATTGCTCTTTGTCGCTCGGTTTATTGCAGACTTGCTCTTCATAAAATAATTCTACTATAAAAGCAATATCTGTCAAATTTGTTGTGAATTGTATAGTAGTGTATGCAAGTCACCATAAAAGGTTATAGCGTTCAACAACGTGTGCAAATCATTACATTTTTATTTTCAAAATCAGTGCTCCATTCGAGCAACGTTTCGCGTATTACGTAATTTTTGTCCTCCCCACAATCGTTTCGCCGAGTCGACTATTCAACGTTTGGTGGCCAAATTCGAATAAACCGGTTTTATAGATAACCAGTCAACACTCATACGTCACCGAAACGCAAAGCCTGCTGAAAACATCGCTGCTGCGCATAAAAGTACACGGGAAAACCTGAGGCAGTCAATTTCTCGTCGCTCACATGAACTTGGCCTTTCTGCTACTTCAACTTGGCGAATTTTGTATCGGGACTTGGCTCTGCGCCCGTATAAAATCCAGTTGACCCAGGAACTTAAGATAAACAACCATAGACAACGCCGTGTGGAAGCTGATTGGACTCTGAAGCAGTTAGAAGTTGACCTAAATTTCAAACAAAAAAAATCATCTTTAGCGACGTGACCGTGGATGAATGGATATGGGAACAAGCAAAATTATCTAATTTGAGACGATACCGATCCACACGAGATACACCGACACCAAATGCATCCCGAGAAAGTTACTGTTTGGTTCGGATTTTAGTCTGGCGGAATCATCGGTCCGTACTTCTATACTAGAGATCAGATGATATTTGAAGAACGGCATTAAAAGGACCTGACTGTCTGGTAATTTTTGGCCACTAGAAAATGATCAGTAGTGTGTTAAAAGTATTCAATAGTACATGTACGATTTATTTTTTCGATAAACGTACTGACGGAAATTATATTTACAAATTGTACCCTTGTCTTTCTTTTTGTAAGTGAGAGATTTTCAATGTCTTTCAAAAATCCTTAAATCTAGGATGCAAGCCATCAGATTAATACTCATGAAAGCCAACTACTACAACATGAAAGTAGTTTTAATAACATATACATCAATAACTTTAATTTATTTTCTATGTAACGTCATCGTCACTCAACTTGGATCTTTCTGTATCGTAAAATGATTGTGGCACTAAATGGAAGTCTGAAGAAAAAATTAACCTGATGAAACCTCCATTATAGTTACACAAATTCATTACCGCCAGAAGTGTGGTTTTTGCCTTCTATTAAGACGTTGTTAAGCAAAAAATTAAATTAGGGCGCATAATAGGATCGTTACCGTTGAAACGTCTATCGGAAGATCCGGGCGACAGTAACTTTCGACCGCATCTGAGGTGAGTGATTTAAAATATCGTTTGAATTTAATAAGACTAACGAGCAAAGATGGCTGAGACGGAAGAAGGAGAACGAGATCATTGTTCTCAGATTACGGGACAAGAACGGCCGACTAATAATCCTTGCCGATGTCGGATTTGGGTCCAAGGCAACGGTGCCGTTCACTGCATTTCTCTGCGTAGCCCAAGATAAGCTGCTTACCGTTCACCAACAAAGGCGGCGAGGAACACAGAATTGTCGAGATGCTGCCGTCACTGCTGTTTTATCTCCAATTTTGCTTTATTTCCATTTTTCGCTCTCATGTCGACCGAAATTAAGGACAATTAATGTCTAGGTTTGTTATTTACGTTCACGGAAACGTCAAAAGTGGGTTTTAACTGAAAAATTTTTTAAATTACGAAGAATATTTAAATATAGACGATGGCGTGCTCGAAATGTATATAGCATCAAAATTTCCCTCCTGAAATTATATTATAGAAGACAAAATATAATAGCTGGAGGTAATTAAAAGTATTTCAACATGTTCACTACCTCTCAAACAAGCACTGATAATATTTAAGGCAGTGGAAACATCAGCTGGTACTCGTGTAGTTTACGTTTTATCAATGGCTTTACAAATTATCACAGGTCGTCACAGCTATCCTACTGCATATGCTTAGCTTTTGCTTATTTGTCCTATTTTCATTAAAAATAATACAAATAAGTAAGAATTTTCCTCAAATTAGTTGTGTCTTCAACATTCTAAGTATAGATACTTTGCTATTAAGCACAGTATATGGCCATAATAATATCGTGTGTGTACATTCACTCCAAAAATGATAAACCTGTTACCCAGTGGCCAACTATGTGAATGGCGATCCTATTCAAAAGGACCAGAGAAAGACCCATGCGACACATGCACATGAACGGCGAAAGGACACACTGGCATGATTCCATAGAATATATTGGAGTTATCCTCGACAAATTTCTCACGAGGAACAGATCAAGGAAGGCGACGAAGCATGCAATAATACCCTAGCAAGGACGACGCCAATGTTGTTAAAACGAAACGCTCTCAACATGAAGAATAAGCTGCTACTGCACAATTTGAGGATACGCAGCCGAGAGTCACCTCCAGAAACCTCAGGTCGTTGAAAACATAGTACTGCTATAAACCGTAGGAGCCTTCGTGGTTTGTGAGAAACGCAGGCATTCGAAGGGACCTCCAATATACGATACGCAGTCAAGCCACCTTCGGAAGCTTTGGTCCATTGAAAACACAGCGCTGCGATAAATTGTGGGAGTCCCGTGATTCGTGAGGAAAGCAGACATTAAAAGGGACCTCCAATATATGATAGTCAGCCAAGATCCACCTCCAGAAACTTCAGGCCATTCGAAACAGCGCTGTGACGAACTGTGGAAGCCCCGTCGTTTGTGAGAAATCCAGACATGTGGAGAGACCTCTACTGTACGATAGTACAAGACTGGATAAAGCAAAAAGCGAAGAAAACTTACAACCAAGCGGAAGATAATCTGAACCCGCTGATAAAAGAGTCGATTCAACGACTCAGTAGAAGTAAAACCTCATAAACGACTGAGACTTGAACTAGCGCTGGACTCAGGGTGAGTTTAAAAAACATTAAGTACTTTTGATTTTCTGTTTCAGGTAAATCAAGTCCGAGAACACTAAAACCTAATTTCTCTTAGATTTACAGGGGACCGACAAAGATACACCACCCACTCCGGAAGAGTGAGTTGACTCGCTCTCTCGAATTCCTGATAGCCTGGTGCCAGTCCCATCCATCACTAGGCGGATCAGGCAGTGGCTCGTCTCAAGCTGCATAACTCTAATTTCACTGTCTTCACCACCCTTTGCGTGGTAGTCTAGTCTACAGCGATGCGTCGGGTAAAGAGTAGTTCTCACTGCTCTCCCCAACACGATCCAAGATCATTATCATGCGTCAGGGATGGATTCGAATTGTGCAAATATAGGTGGACCACATTATTTTATTTAACAACTTATTTTGTTTTGCTTTTATTAAGATATATTTATTTTGAAATATTTTAGTACTCTTTTCATGATAAAATAACATGCAAAAATGCATAAAGCATACTTTGTTACATAAAATATTCAGTAAGACGTCAACAGCGGTAAAGATCTAACCTTACATCCTTAATGTATCCACCGTCAGAACCATCTAAGCAATCCTGATCAGAACTGGTATCATCAGAACTATCATTATATATAGGTGAAATCAATTGTTTCAGTAGGGTAGGAACATCAGTTGGCAGTGTTTTTAATGCAGTAACATTTCTTCTGGGACTACTGATAAACGGATCTGAAGTAATAAAAAGCATGTTCGTGATACTTTTCATTATAACTTTGCTAGATTATTTTGTTATGGCTTCCCTTAATTTTTCAATTTCTTTATGTTTAGATGTTATTTCTGATAATAGGCCTATTAACAAAAGTGCTAGTTTTATTATGGTAAATGGACCGGTAGTTTAGGAATTGTAATTATGAAAGGCTTGGGAATGCAATTTATATCCTCATGAAATTGTTAGTAGTAATACTGGAAACATCTTTATCAACGTTTGATGACTGTTGATTTTCATTTCAAGTTTTAAACAGTAGCTTTTTTAAACGTTTAAACGTTTCTTAGCTGTGATTCATCTTCTTTTGTCTACCATTTTGTTACTTCTAACGATACGAATTTTAATAAGCACTCAAAGCACTGATTCCATTGTATGGAAGGAAGATATATTACAATAACTCTTCTCTACAAATTGATTTCTTCCGGAAAACGTCCATGTAGGTATATAACATTTCTGAGAGGAAACATTAAAAATAGAACAACATATTTTTTCATCTTCCGTGATGAAAACTAATATTGACGTTATAAATATTACCGTTCCCTGCACAAACCTTGTAGAAATACTTTTACAGAAGAAAGCTCTAATATTTGCTATTCGATCTTTTTTGTCTCTTTGTGTTGTGACCATTGTTTCTAGCTTCAATGAGAAACGGATATGAGGGAAATACTTTTAATGCTATGTACTAAAAACGTGCCAGTTGTAAAGCTAAATAAATATCCTATTGCCAACCATAACTGAAAATTATTTCCAGTAGAAGTGAAATTACGTTTTAATGTACACCGTATCATAGATATCAATACGTAATACCGACTTTGTTATACCGACAAAAACTAATAATTACCTAGCCACTTCCTCGCTGTGACTAATTTTGATAGGGATAAATTTTCTAGATAAAGAAGCAAAATGTTCCCGGCTGTTATATATGAGGCATTTTTCGTATTATCTATACAATGAAGTAGAATGTAGGTCAGGCTATAAATCTGGTTTAAAACGTGTATCGCGAAAATTGTGTTTCTGATTCTCTCAATTCCATTTTTATTCCTGTAGACTAAAAACTGAATCATATAAATATCGGAGTTTTATTCTTTCAGTTACAGGAAGTTTCAAGGAGTTAAATAATCTCCAGGTTAACATGTTGCCTGTACCAGATTCAACTGCAGCTGAAACATTTATTTCATATTGTGCGACTATGAACTAGTAAAGCTCCTACTCGTAATATAGTCTTTTGTTGGGCTTTCAGTTCTGGAAAATGATTAAAAAATGTATCTCATATTTTTTCTGATACCATCTATCTACTCAAAATATACAGGGTGTCTGGAAGTCCAGATTACTGGAGATTTCTTTTAGTTAATTCCGTTTTACTTTAGTATGAGTCCTATGCCCTATTATCAAGATATGACCATCTTAAGTTCCATCAGTTGCACTGCTCATGCTCTTAGATGCAAACATACGAGAAGAAGATGACCGTTCTTTATTCCGAAGCCTTCCGCGCCCTCACACGATTGAGTCATATTGTGGCAGCCACCAAGCCGATAATGAAACGTCATAATAAGTTTTTTTTTCATTATGCATCCCAGCCGTACAATGGAATTACATTGGGGTAGGATACAAGTCGTGTTCGACAAAACTTGTAAAAAAAACTAATGACACCCTATTGCCCGAACGCGAATTTTAAGAGGTCATTAAAACAGTTATGAGCTCATAAAAATTGATTTAATAAAATAGCACAGCCAGTCATGCACCCCCATTACCATGTCACTTGGTATCTTACGATTATGATAATATTGTTACACAATGGAACGATCGTTGTACAAACTTTTATGTTTCCCCTACTAAATAAAATACATTGTCGCATGCAAACTAAACGCATTAAAATTTGGAATCGTATTAGGTATAATCATGCCGTATTTGTATGAATCAGATAGCCTTTATATGTGGATACGTGCTTTGTGCTGTTGCCTGATTGATAACCAACAGCACGAAGAAGCTATTACGTTTATTATGTTATTGCTTATTTGACTGAGATGGTGGCGATATTGCGCTTTAATGAGTTAATTACGTTTATACAATAGCACCTTTAATTAAATGGAAGGTGAAAGAGGTAACGACAGTATACATGATGAAAAGAAAAGCTACTACTACAGTACTTCTCTGGACTTCTTCTTATGACCCTACAGCTCAAGCTGGGCCTTGGCCTTCTTTAACTTCCGCCTCCATGCCTCTCTGTCTCCTACCGCTCTTTTCCAAACTCGGATTCCTAGAAGATCGCGTGCATCCTCTTGTACTTCGTCTTCTCAGCGATTCCGGGGTCTCCACACTGGCCTCTTTCTGTGCATTCGACTGTTTAACGGTAGCCTCTTATCTTCCATTCTGACCACATGCCCTGCCCACTGTAACCGTTGCAGTCTTATAAATTCTGAGAGCGGGGGTTCTTTGAAGAGACTATATAGTTCATGATTGAATCTGGTTCTCTAGATATTATCGTCTTTAACTGGTCCCAGTATTTTTTTCAGTACCTTCCTTTTGAAGATATTGAGCATATTTTTTGTTCTTTCCGTTATGGTCCACGCTTCACTTCCATAACTTGCAATAGGTCTTATTATTGTCTTGTATACTTTCAGCTTGTTGTTAGGGTGGACATTTTTAGATTTAAGTACGTGGGACATTGCGAAGTATGCTTTGTTGGCTATCGTTATTCTTCTGCAAATTTCTCCATCTTCCATACCGACTGAGTTCAATTCCACTCCCAGATTTACAAATTGATCCGCTGACTCGATGTTATCTTCTACGACCATTTGTGCGGCTCTGTTGTCTCTCTTTTGATTTAATGTTTTTGTTTTTGTAGTGTTGATCTCAAGGCCGTTATTTTTTCATGTAGTTTTAATTCAAAATAGGCTTGGCTTGCTGCTTCTGCTCTTCGGCTCATAATGTTGATGTCATCTGCGTAGGCAGCCACCTGGAGAGTCTTGTTGGTTAACAGATTTTCTTTTCCAATGTCTATCTGCCTTATTACGTACTCCAAAGCTAAGTTAAATAGAGAAGGAACCAGCCCATCTCCTTGCTTCAAGCCTTTCGAGATGTTAAACGTGTCACTTATTTGATTTTGAATACGTATCGTCGCTACCGTGTCATCCATTGTCGTTTTTATTATTCTGATTAGTCTAGACGGTATTGTTAATTCGACCAATATCTGGTACAGTTTATTTCTGTTAATGGAGTCGTATGCCTGTTTGAAGCCTATAAAGATGTTATATACATCCGTGTCGTGTTCTCAGGCTTTGCGTAGTATTTATTTTACTGTGAAAAGTTGGTTCATTGTAGATCTGCCATGTCTGAGTCCCGCTTGGTATTCTCCAATTATGTTTTCTGCTAGAGGTTGCATACGTTGGTTAAGAATGTAAATTATAATTTTATGCGCAGTACATAGAAGAGAGATTCCGCGATAGTTGTCACATTCTAGTTTATCGCCCTTTTTATAAATAGGGCAAATAATGCTTTGTTTCCAGTCATCAGGAATTGTCTCTTCCTCCTATATTTTCGTTATTCGTTACCTCTCTGGACTGTATACAAATAAATCCCTCAAACGCAGATGTGTTCCTTTTCTTGTGTGAACCTGCTAACCAACAGCTTTGTAGAGACTCCTCTGAATCAACTCTCAGGATTTTGTAAAACTATACAATGGATTAGAAGGTAGTAGCAAACTTTAGTCTGCTTGATTTTGGCGTGCACCACTTTTGTCGCAATATTTTGTTAGAAGGAATACGCTCACGCAGCTGTGTTTGGTTTATAATATGCTATTCACTTGACTATTTCTTACAGGCATCTAAAACTAACAGTAAGTAACCAAATATGTAGTGTACATCATAATAGGCGTTTAGGACCTATTGGATGAAAATTAAGTATATTATTGTATTTGTTATATATCTATCAAGGGTCATGTATGTAGTGATCAAGTTAATGTACTTTTCTCTTCTTTACTTGGTTTTAGATAATCCCCGCATGATTAGAGGTTATAGAACTAGCTTACTTTATCTCAGTGGAAGTTGGTTCTGACGTATCCTCTGAATCACTCTTTTTTGGTTTTTAGAAATCCAAAACATTAATATTAAATAACAATTAGATATATGGAACTTACAAAAATAAACTTTGGTCTCGTGGCATACTACACTTGATATTGATGTTAATTTCAGAATTTTTCGTAATACCTTTGAATTACTCGAGGACGTACATAATAGCTATAGGAAATACTCAAATCGATGGAAACCATATATAAAAGGAAGCAAATTGCTTCGTTGAAGCTAAATACGCTTTTTAATCGAGGTCAAAATTGGATATAGTTTTTTGGGCACGTTATGTATTCTGAAGCATTTATGGTTTGTATACATTAGTTTTATATCTCATACAAATACAATTTTTACACAAGATTTTAGTGAAATTGAACCATCTCAAAAACTACTAGCTTTAGAGATAAGGAACAATCGAGATAACTTTGAAGAGTGAATATAATCTGGATGTATTATAATAAATATGATATACCATTTAAGATACTTCCTTTACCTGATATATTTCCAATACAACTAGATTCAATATATTTCCGACATAACCAGATATCAGACTTGATTTATTTCCTGTCCTCCATACTTCAGGCCATTAATACTCAATGGCAACAAAGTTTATAGAAATACTGACCCCTGGTAGACTCCACTCTACTTGTTTGATAATATTTAAGACGGTAATCTGTCAACTGTAATAAAAGCTCAAAATACTTATTTTAAATAGAATACTCGAAGATTCCTATAGACTTGCTCTCGTAGGTTTCTGGAATTTTTAGAACTACAACAATGGATTTTTATATCACATTCATAATAAATCAGTCTATGTTCATTAGGTTTTATGTCTCTACAAGAACATATGCCTAAGTTTCCTGGTTACATGTTAACATAATCAGATGACATTATTCAAATTATATTCGGATTAAATATTAACTCAAGTATTATCATTGGAGAATCTGCCATACTATTGTCAGTTACATACTTTAGGTCATTAACATACAATGCAAACAAAGTTTATAACGATACCCTACTTACCGTATCGGTTGAGATTAAAGGAATTTAAAAAATTATTTAACGTGACATACACTGAACGAAATAATGAAACTTTTATAAATGTTTGTCATATATATAAACATAATGTTTATATGAGGAAAGAATAAATCTGTTATACTGACTTTGTCATCCCTCCACTTCTAGGAAAATTCGTATTTATCAATAATAACGGACATGGCAAGTGACATTCTGTTCTAGCCCTTTTTGCTTTTAACAGCTGTATGAAGTACTCTACTCCCACATCAAGTATTATGGATCTACCTATATATATATATCTTATTTCGCGGTTTTTATGTCCTCCCATAAAGAAGGGAGACTTACAATTACAAATAATTCTATTTTGTTTCCTGGGAAAGGTCTAGAGACATAAAATACAATATTTTATAAACGTAATGCGCTGTGCGTCTATTTCCTGTATTTTATAACCAGTGCTTGAAGCAAAACGCCATTTAGACAGAGCAGGCTCTACATACTTGACATCGAAGCGGAAGAAAATGAAAAGATAACACAAATGAACAGTGACAATACAGTCGCTCACATATACATATAATGAACAATGGCTCCAAAAGACGCCCTTTAAGCTTGAATGTGATTTATTCATAGCCTGACATTAAAGTGACATGTTAAGTATGAAATTACAGGGAAAATACTAGGCACAAAAATTAAGGGATATAAGAAAATCCTAAATTTTTAGGTGATCTTCAAAGGGCTGTAACTTGGAGAAAAATATTCGCAGAACAATTTTAAAAAAAAGAAAATGATAGCTCCACGTTTTTAGTTTTCAGGTATTCAGTTTAATCTTGAGCTCGATTTTTTACCATTAGTAGCTTTTGAATAATCATAAGAAAACCATCGGAAAAAGAAATTACAGATTTTTGATTGCTTTTCATAAGATCCATGGACTTCAATAAATTCGTTTGAGTAACTTAGTTATGAAACTTTATTTAGATAGTTTTATCCTGTTTAAATTGAATGACCTAAAAGCCCTATGGGACGATTTTTCTCTGAGTTATCGTCGTTCAAAGCAAAAAAGTCAGTTTTAAATTTGGTAATTAATTACTCAGGAAATCATGATCGTACAGAAAATTAAAGTAGGGTTTTAAAAACTGCAAAGTATTGTTTATAAATGTAATTATTGGCTTTTGATAAGAAAAAATTTGAATGTTTATTGAAAAATGTACAAAATTGCATATTTAGGAATATTCACTTAACTTGTCATAACTTTGCAAATAATGGATAGACTAAGGATCTTGACTGTTTTTTCTTTCAACCTCAAAGTATCCCAAGGAAACCTCCAAAATTTCAAAGCGCTGCGAATTTTTTTCATTGTGTTTGAAATGATCGAAGTTGTTGTTTTTGCTAAACAAAATTAAGGATGAGTTTTCCATTTTTTATTCACTTTTTGAGGTTGAAAATATTTTTTATCAATAATCCATATCTTTTTTACAAAAATAATGTTAATTATTGTAAGAACAAAACTGAAAAAAATAAGTTTTCAAAAAATGTAAAATTCTTTCACAAAAACATCATCGTCTAAGGCTAGAGAACTCAAATTACCAAACATAAAAATTACCAAACTTAAAAAAGGTTTATGAGAAAATCATTGAAAGAAATCCGTGGAAAAAGAAAATTTACCTTTCAAAAGAAAAATTACCTTTTGAAAGGCAAGCAATAATTTGGAATTTTTTTTCCAATGTTTCTCTTATGATTACTCAAGAACTGCTGATGGTAAAAATTTTTGAACTAAACTAGAAACCTGGATATTCAATTTTCTTTGTTAAAAATTGCCCTGTGATTATTACAACCCTTGTAGAAAATCTACAATCCCCACCATCAAAAATGAAATTAAACGCTATATTCAGAAATGTAGGGATAAGATTAATTCTCATCCAAATGTGCTCGCAAGTGAGTTATATAACATCAATGGTGAAGTGCGCCAACTAAAATGCTTCAAACTAGCATACCTATTAACTAGGTTGAATTAAGGATTTATCTATGTAACTAAGACTGAAAAATATAGTTTATGAGAGTGATTTAAACTCTAATTTTCTAGATATTGAAAACAGATTGTAAATTTCAATTCTACCTAGAAGTATATGTTCTCAGTTATTTTTAATATATTTCTAACATACTAGACCAATATAGACATTGTTCGCTGAAAGAATTTGGATGCAAAACTTCAACATAGGCTTCTCGTTAACATGAAAGCCAGTTTCAGACTCTGGAAATTTAAATAATACATCCCTGGCTCATATGCGTGGGCTGTACACGCCCTTTCACAGCTAACAGCTTTAACGGCCATAAACTGGCACCCCATTACTATAGTTTTATTTCTCTTTGCCATAAAATAATAAATAGTAAAGGGTGCGATCAAAGCCACTAGTGGACTTTTAGTACGTTTATATAAGAGGTTTATATGTCCACTGTTTATGATTACCCTAAGAAAGATAAATTAATACGAACGATATGGAGGTTTTTATTCTACTCGCTTTTGTTGTGTCAATAAATTTAACCATCGTTATGTTAGAGGAAATCATGTCACGAAAATATCACGCAAGAATACAATGAGATTTTTTCGCTACATTTCCCTGAAATAATACATCCCTAATATTAAATCAGTTGTTGTGGTTAATTATGCATTTGGCTTCAAAATGATCACGACCTTTATTGACCAAAAGTATAATTAAGAAAAAAGTATTCAATATTCATGATCATGAATAATGCTCGCCAGATACTGTTATATCAAATAAATATATTCTGAAAATTTGTGTATTCATGATTCCACCCTTCACTCTTCTAAGATATTGAGCGTAGATCTAAAGAATTGAATATGAATTTTCCTCGCTACTCCATTGTCTATGGTTTTGTTTGTCGGTTGGTCCATTTAAAATAAATGTCGCCTCGTTCTTATAAACAAGGGATACTATGGATGTAGGGGCGTGGCATACATGAATGCGAGTGATGCGTCGCATTCCTTAAAAAATTGACAAATTAGTGTTATTTAAAAGTTTCAATTTATTCAATTATTACAATTTTTTAATTATTTTAAACCGACCGCAAGCATGCATTATTTACTTTAAACGCTACCATCAACTTTTTTATTTCAAATCGGCCGTGAAGAAGCCCGAAATTATTGGACTCCCGCGTTGCTTGCTGCAGTTTTGAATTGCGATGGTTCACGTTACATCCAAGCTATGCGTTAGATGGGCGAAAAGGTCAGAGATCTTATGCAGTCAACAGTGGAACGTCGAGTGGGTGTTGTCGTTATTTCCGGACTCAGTTATGCGATTATGTGAAGGCATTTTGGCGACTGTCGCCATAACATAAGGAAGATTTGGAAGCGCTGTTTCAGGGAATTGTGGAAAATGAAAATGAGGAATGGGATCGAGAAACCGTTATTTGTGCTAGAGGCCTTTTAACTTTATTGCGCTACTTTGATTTTAATTTTTTCTTAGCAGTGTTTTCTGCAATATTCCCACATTTCGAGAGTCTGTTTAAAATTCTACAGATAAAAATATCAGATATTAGTTACTGCAATAAAAAGATCGCCGACTTTAAATCACATATTCAAAAAATGAGAAACGATTTTAGTGACATTTGGGACCGTATGGACAGATTTGTGTTAGAAAATCAACCATCAAGTAAAAGAATGCGTTTGGAATTCTTAAATCTAGATTTTACACAATTTACTTCATTCGCGAAACGTTTTTTTGACGCACATCGTTTAAAAAGTAAACTTTTAGTGATCTATAATGACCCCGATATGAAAAAGAGCACTGTGTTTGAGCTTCACTAATATATTATGTCCCTTCAATTGTCTTCTGTTTTTCCGGATTCATCAAAATAGTGTCGTTTAATTTTGACTATTCCTACCACAAGCAGTTTCGCGGAAAGATCATTTTCATGCTTAAAGAGAATAAAGACTTATCTACGAAATTCTCAAAAGCCAGAAAGACTTTCAGCTTTAGCATTAATAAGTATTGAAAGTGCTTCGTTAGAAGATATGAGATCATCTCCAACATGTGAAGAAACAGTGATAGACGTTTTCGCTGGACAAACAAAAACCGAAGAATCGATTTTCATTTTAAAAATTAGGATATATACATCGGCATAATCATTTTAGATTAGTGTCTTTTTTTTATTTTTACCATTTTCATATGGCCTACCATACATCTGACTATACCTCTTCCTCTTATAACATTTTTACCACATCCCTAGATTCTTTTCTCACTCTACGCCCCTGTATGGATGGTATCTATTCACCATTATTTGACAAAATTTCACTTAATGATCAGGTTCATATTAATTAAATTCGTTAACTAAATGAATTTTCTAATACAATTCCTTTCTATGGTGTATACAGCCATATGAAGATGCAAAATTCGTGAAATATATAAAAAAATAAAAAAAAAAATGGAAAGAATATGTTATACAGTACCGTCATTCCTAATTAAGATTTAACTAGTTTCTGTTACAAGAGTATTATCTAGCGGCTTTTGTTTGTATTTAATAACAAAGTCTTGTCATAAAAATTCTTGTAATAATTGCGAAGTCACATTTCAAATAAATAAGCGTGAAAATATTTATATTTCGCTTTTCACGATAGTGTAAAGGAGCGACAGTCAGAATAGTCACTTTCCATATATAACTTTTCTACCAAAGACGTATGTAATTTTCTGGCGTATGACAACAAACTGCGCATTCGTTTGTTATTTTTTATGTCGCCCTCTCAATTATTGACACGTACGTGTCATAAAAACGGACAATTCTCGTGTGTAACAGGGCGACACCCAATAATTTTTGAATTATAAATGAGATTTCGACCGCCTTCCTGCGTCAGTATAAAACTTTTTATTTATGTTACAGAACACAATTAGTATGAGCCATAAATTAAAATAAACAAACTATTTAACGTCGCTTTTCATGCTAGACTCCTTATTAGCTCACGTGAACTACTCAGAATGAGTAATTATGTATGCACGCAAGGATTACATGCTAGTATACTTTGCATCGCCAACGCAGTATTTCATATTATGTAGCGTTTTCAAAAGCTGTTTGAAATACTTATCAGGGAAGCGTTCATCAAAGGTAAACTCTTACATGTTCATCATCAATGGCGTTTCTCACTTGGATGCCACATCAGTGATATAAATAACTACGTATAAGATACAATCAGATATATAATAAGTAATACTTACCCAGTTAGCGTTAGGAATCGGGGTTGATTTACCTGAACATATCTAATATTAGCAAGGTGAATAATAATATCAGGGGTGTAGTGTGAGAAAAAATCTAGGAATATGTGTAAAAATTGTATAAGGGGAAGAGATATAGTCAGATGTATTGTAGGCCATATAAAAATGATAAAAATAAAAAAGACACTAACCTAAAATGGTTATGCCAAAGTATATATCCTAATTTTTAAAATGAAGATCAATTATTCGGTTCTTGTTTGTCCAGCGAAAACGTCTATCACTGTTTCTTCAAATGTTGGAGACGAACTCATACCTTCTAACAAGGCACCTTCAATATTTATTGATGCTAAAGCTGACAGTCTTTCTTGCTTTTGAGAATTTCGCAGATAAGTCTTTATTCTCTTTAAACATGAAAATGATCTTTCCGCGGAACTGCCTGTGGCAGGAATAGTCAAAATTAAACCACACAATTTTGATGACTGGGAAAACAGAAGATAATCGAAGGGACATAATATATTGTTGAAACTCAAACACAGTGCTGTTTTTCATATTGGGACCACTATAAATCACTGAAAGTTCACTTTTTAGACGATTTGTGTCAAAGAAAGATGTTTCATATGTATCTACTAAAGAAGAAAAAAGTAAATTATGTGGAATCTTAAATCTATTATATTCTTAAATCTATTAAGAATTTCAGTTTAGAAACTTCACTAAACCGTTCACTAATGTTCAAACTAATAACGTCCAAAATTTCATAAATCAATCCTGCGTAGGTGCTTTTCTTATCTTCTTCAGGAATTAAATTCAAACGCATTCTTTTACTTAGTGGTTGATTTTCTAACACAAATCTGTCCATACGGTCTCAAATGTCACTAAACTCGTTTTTCATTTTTCGAATATGTGATTTGAAATCGGCTACATCTATATTGCAGTAACCAATAGCTAATAATTTTGTCTGTGGAATTTTAAATAGACTATCGGAATGTGGGAATATTTCAGAAAAAATTTTCTAAGAAAAAATTAAATTCAAAGTTGCGCAATAAAGTTAAAATTCCTCTAGCACAAATAACGGTGTCTCGATCCCATTCCTCATTTTCATTTTCCACAACAACCTGAAGCAGCGCTTCCAAATTTTCCTTATGTTAAGGCGACTGTTGCCAAGATGCGTTCACATAATCGCATAACTAAGTCCGGAAATAACGACAACACCCACTCGAGGTTCCACTGTTGACTGCGTCAGATCACTGACCTTTTCGTCCATCTAACGCGCAGCTTGGATGTAACGTGGACCATCGTATTTCACCACTGCAGCAAGTAACGCGGGAGTCCAATAATTTCGGGCGCCCTCACGGCCGATTTGAAATAAAACAGTTCATGGTAGAGTTTAAAGTAAATAATGTATTTTTGCGGTCGGTTTAAAATAATTGAAAAATTGTAATAATGGAATAAATCGATTGAAATTTTAAATAATACTAATTTGCCAATTTTTTAACGCATGCGGCGCATCACTCGCATCCATATACGATACGCCCCTGAATAATATACTAATTTGAACATTAAAATTATATATAATTAATTCAGTAATAATCTTCTTCACTTAGTAAAATCGTATTTATTCAAACGCAAATTATTTGTTTCATATAATGGATTTAAATCTGAGACCTTTCTAGCGTCCTCTGGAGTACTTCAGGGCTCAAAAGAAGGAGCATTATTCTTTATCTTATTGATCAACGATTTGCCTTTAATGCTTATGTTCCATCATCTTTTTGCCAATAACTTAAAATTATTTTTAAATATAACCTACTTCGACGATCACTTAGACTGCAAAAACTCATCGAACTTGCGTCGTAGTATTCAATGAATAAAATATCAATAAACATAGATAAATGTAAAGTTTGCTCATATACCTTACAGACGCAATCAGTGATATATGATTATCCTCTTGGTAGTACAGTTTTAAGACGTTCTAGAAATATTAAGGATCTTGGTGTGTACTTGGATGAAAAATTATCATTCTCTGGGGATATCAACCATGTGGTTGTTTGGTATATACATATAAATCCCACAAAATTTAAACGGACAAATTTAATTAAATATTTTAATGTATTGTCAGTTTACTAGATGATATTCTCCTTGAAGTAAATTAGGAAATGTTTTTTATACACGACGGACCATTTCCCGATCTGTTTGGTTTTTCTTTAAATAATATATTACCGAACGGTAGATAGTAATGGTCCAGTACGTTAATTTGCCTGTAGTCCAGTTTGAGCTCCGGTATAGTGATTTCATCAAGTCAGCCCAACCTAACCCTACCTCCCACCCCAATATAACCATATCCCCTAATCCAAATTCACACCCTAATGTGAATTTTCATACTAGTAATTGAGTAAAATGTACACGACATCCGATGTGAACTTCAGCATCGTTTCGTGGCCTTATTTAAGTTTATACCTTTTATTATTCATATTATTCAAAATATGTTTCAAAACAGTTTTAAAACCTTAAAACGGACTTTTCCGTACGTAGAACATCTCTATCTCGAAATTGAGTGGTCGAGAAAAAATAAACCAAAACATAAATGCAGGATATGTGTTTTATGCCCCAGTTTTACTTTTTTCAAATAGTCTACCATAGTGCTTTCTCATGACCCATGGATAGGATGGGGTGTGTCCTCAAAATCAATAGATGTCATCTAGTAGATGTCCCTAATCAGAATCACTCGAAACCCGATCGATCCGACACGATTTAATTGAGTGATCGTGCTAACAAAAAAAATTCTCAAATAATCCACTACTGTACTTTCTCCTGACCCAACAATATGGTAGACTATGTCCTATCCACCTCAAAATAAATAGGCGTCGTCTAGGAGACAGTCCCCGATCAGAATCAGTCAAAACCCGATCGATCCGTCACGATTTAGTTAGTGACTTATCGTGCTAACAAGAAATTTGAATGCCGACGACAACGAAAACGACGACAAAGACGACAGCGACACACACACAGACAGAAATTTTTTAAAAAATAATTTTTTTGTTTTTAGGCCGACAAACTAAAAATAAACGCTAGAAAATAGATTGTTCCACTTTTCTTTACACGATTACATTACTTTTCCGCTCTGGTATAGTTGAGTGCGGAAAAGTAAAAATAACACTTTTTCAATAGTATTTTGTAATATTGTGTATTCATTACATACCGTAGTAATGAAGAGTATGATATGCAATGGGGCAAGTTTAGTAAATATCTATATATTCGTAAATAACAGCCAAATTCCTAAATATCATATTTTTGTACAGCACCACTAGAGTGCTATGAGTTCTATGAGGAGAGTACTTTGTATTCTACTATGGAGCTTTTTAATTAAATATTCTGCATTCTTAATGTGAATTTTCTTTCGGAACAACAAAAAACATGTATGCCATATTTTTATGTAAATTATTGCAAAACCATTCAAAAAAGTTTTAAAAAGTATTATCACCCTTTAATATTGTAAACAAACTGATGTTTGCCGTCTATAAAATATGACGCGACACGTTTATGGACAAAAAAAACTTTTGATTTATTTACGTGACAAGTAGGTTGGTGGCATATGGTGAAAATCGAAGAACGTAAATAGTTCCTTTAAGTTCAGAGGTCATTCATTGTGTGTGGGGTGTTATGTCGGGAAGTGAAGGGTCGGAAAAGAATCTGAAAGATCCTGTATCCTTTAAATAATTCACGTGCTCCTTTTTATATTTCCATGCTTCTCAGTTCTAATAATGCGTCGGTCCTAAAAATGGCCGTATTCAGCATTATGGTTTGGACAAAAATACTTTTTGATTTAAAAAAAATGTTTCTGACTATTTTGTAACATTAAAATGTTAATTCGGGTATTTTGTGAATAAATATCGCATTTTTGTGAATAAAATTTGTCGCACCCAAGACTCATATCTGTAATTAAAATTTTGTATGCCTACATGAGTAAACATTTCGTAGAATTTTTCAATTTTCTCCTAGGATACCTTTAAACTCATTGGGTTAAATAAATTCAATCGGTTGAAATATCGTTGTATTCAAATATACAGGTGTCTACAATAGCCATATACTTGAGAAGTTATTAACGTCCTACAAAAGAAGTAACCGTCATCTGAATGAATATACCTGTGCACTTGGAGCTTAATAATAAAAAAACAATAATTTGTCATGTAAAATTACTTTAATCGATTTTCAAAATATTCTCCTTCATGATACACTTTTGCATTTGCAGCAGAATGTTCAGGGATACCATCTTGCTGGAATTAAATACTTTTATGAACCAAATTCTGCTCATTCTCATGGATACAATAATTTGAATTGTAAAAGATCTTCACGGTTCCGCTTGTCTCGAAGAAACATAGTCCCAAAACTCTATTTCCGCCCAAACGTTCACTTCTTCTGGGTTCTTTGTATCCAATGACACATGCCATTAAGGCAAAGGCCGTGGATAGCTCTACGACGGTTGGAGATATAATGTCCGCGCTATATCTCTGACATTCGGATGTTTAACGTTCTTGCTTAAATCTGAAAGAATAGTTTATAGATTTATATAAAAGGGACTCGAAGGAACTTAAATCGATGATCAAAACCTGTCCAAATAGGTGTAGTAATGCAAATTCTCTACTAATTTATTACATGATTGTTTATGCTTATCACAATGATGATTGTCCCATGAAATTGACTTTCATATTGTCCTCAGATAGGCGGGAGTTGGTATTATCTATTGTTGAAAACGTACATAACCATGATGACGACGAAGCAATGTTCACATTACTTCCTAAACAACGAGAACTAGTTGCAGAGGAAAACAAATGATGTTTTAAAGTTAACATAATTAAAGCTAAAGTAATTTTATAAACTGTTTATTTTCAACATTCTCTATGAAGTCTTCAAGTTCTTGTAATGTTTCGAAGGTCCTGCCTTTTTCCAATACGGGCATTTCTGCTATTACACTAACTTTAAACTTAATTACAAACTCATGATGAAGTACTTCTAGCAACCTAACCTAACTTTCGTAGATTTAAACGTAAACACTAAAGAACCGGCAGTAACCAACATATTTAAACATAAACGTTAGACATCCGACCATCGGAGATAAAGTGCAGACGTTATATCCCCGACTGTCATAGAGCTATCCACTGCCTAAGGTGGGATGTAGCTTCGTCTAAGAAAAATAATGATGTTGTTAGGACTTATTTTTTATCTTAATCACCAACATATTCTTTGGTCGGATTTTCTTCATTAGAGATCAGTAACATATAAGTCGGAAATCGAGAAAGGAACCACCAAACCGCCAAGCGGTTATCAAAGTAGTTGCCGAATAGCAAAGCTATTACATAATCGCTCTAGGAAACAACTACTCCTTGGGCTAAAGCCCCGCCAGGCATTAAATTATACCTAGAAGCGATCATCGACCCCTTTCTCGTGTTTCTGCACGATCAGATAAGGTTTCAAAAATAAAACCCGCCACAGATAGGATTCGACATCTGTTTTGGATCGGAACCAAGCGACATACAGCTGTTTCGAACTTATTAGTCCTTATCAGTGCCGTACACGGTACGCTGATCCAGGACAAATGCCGAATGAAGTCTATGGTGTATACATCTTTATCGATACGATCTCTGTCAGTAACATATAAGTCGGAAATCGATAAAGGAACCACCAAACCGCCAAGCGGTTATCAAAGTAGTTCCCGAATAGCAAAGCTATTACATAATCGCTCTAGGAAACAACTACTCCTCGGGCTAAAGCCCCGGAAAGGTAAAAAAAAATCATTAGAGATGTAAAATTTATTCCAGACTTCTCTGGAGGCACTGTATATTTAATAGAATTTTCATTAGTTATAAAATTTATCACTGTCCCTTGCACATAATAATCCCCTGTACAAAGCGTTATATTCACAACAATTGACAAGTGTCAATTAATATCCACTAAACATCCAACTGGGAAGTTGGTCAAATTGTCGAAATATATGTATTTAATTAAAAATTTAGTCACCCCATGTCCATTAAACGCACACATGTTATTTCCTAACGTCGCCAGCTGCATGGCGTATTGAATTCTACCCTTGCAAAATTACGGTTCCAGGAGGAAAGTAATAATCTGTCACGTGATATCGGGGGAAGCTATAGGGCGTTCAGCGTTGATTATAATTGAGGGAGTATAGAGCTCTGGTTGACTGAATAATAGGGCTTAAGGCTTCCTTGTACGCCGTCGAACGAGGTAATGCGATAAGGTAGGGCCTCGATAGGTAAAATCCTTACCGTTCGAGGCTCAAAGACTGCCTCGGATCGCCCATTTAATGGTAGAGCATTTACATTTTTATGACTTACCAAGTACAATAATTAAAGAATAACTGCGGTGTTGTCGCCGTCGACACGGCTCTTCCTTCTTTCATGTTAAAGCGCAATGATAATAATACTACTCTTCCCCTAATTTCCTGGAATGAATAATGACCCTTTATGTCTTTGAATGGCGGCGAATTCTTTTCTTCCTAAATTTTTACGTTCGCACAAAGCTGGGTTTGAAATGGGATCGCGAAGGGCAACGGCGACTTTTAATTTTCACCATTTGTTTCATTGTTTCGTTTCCGGAGTCCATTGTTGTCTTTCGCTTTGGTGCTTGGAAATAAATAGTCCAATTCCGGGAGAACGAGAGAAAAAGTTATTTTATTATAATATATGTGATTGGAATCCTCAAATTATTCTTAATAATACCGTAATATATCTAACAACATTTGTAGAAAGACTGTATGGTTTCTTAAGAATGCGTCTCTCCCTCCCTCCCACCCCCCACTCTTGCTCACCCTCTTCCCGTCTCTTTTTCAACGTTGTATCATCCAGTTTTATCAAGTTTATTCTAATATTCATGAGGGTATATAGCATGTTCAATTTAAAATGATTCAACCAGAACAACTATTGAAATCATTTTCCTCATATGAAAATACCATGGCATGTTTTCAAGAGGACGTATTTTTATACTTCTTATTGTTACTGATACCCCCTTCCGCAAGCAGCTACTACCATTTCAAAATATTCAAATGGTAATATAGGCCGAAAGATATATTATTTGAAGGGTTACGTTTATTATTATTATTATTAAGTCCTTTAACTCCTACACGAAACATAGGGCTTCGGTAAAAGCGCGTCATCTGGTTCTGTTTTACGCCATGACTTTGGCCTCCTTCCATGTCTTTCCTGCCCTTTTTAACTTATCCATCACTGTTCTTATCCATGTCTCTACCGGTTTTCCTACTTTTCTAGATACCTGTGGATTCCATTCTAGAGCCTGTTTTACAACACTATTGTTGGGTCTGCGGAGTGTGTGCCCCACCCAACCCCATTTTCTGCTATTAGTTTCAGATGCAATGTTCTTCTGCCCTGTTTGCTGCAAAAGCTCGTCATTTGCTATGCGGTCTGGCCAGAATATACGAATTATTCTTCGTAAGCACTTGTTGACAAAGACTTGTAGTTTATGTGATAGTACCTTTGTGACTTTCCAGGTTTCACAACCATATAACAGAACTGACTTAACGTTTGATTGAAAAATTCCTAATTTTGTTTGTGTGGAGTATTGTCTGGAATTCCACACTGGGCTGAGTGAGCTGAAGGCTTGCTGTGCTTTTCGTATTCTACTACGAATGTCACTTTCTGCACCCCCACTTTTTGTAATGATACTTCCCAGGTAGGTGAATTCCTGAACATCCTCCATTTCTATGTGATTTATGTATATGAAATGGTTCATTGTATCTGGTGTTAATTCTTATACATTTTGTTTTATTGATGTTGATTTTTAGGCCGATCTTGCTGACTTCTATTGAAAGTATCTGCAACCGGGTTGCTGTATCTTGAAAAGCTTGGCCCATAAGGCACACATCATCTGCATATTCCAGATCGCCCAGGCTGGAGGTTAAGGTCCAGCGGATACCTTGTGCATTGCTATTGACTCTAGATAGAATATGATCTAGCACAATATTAAATAGGAAGGGGGAGAGTACGCATCCTTGTCTGACCCAAGAGAGTGTTTCAAATTCTTGACTATTGGTTCCACCATGCGCTACCCTGCAGTTAGCTTGTACGTACAGAGCTTTTCTGAGGGATATTATTTTTTTAGGAACCCTTCTTAGCTTTAATATTCTCCAAATGGCACCATGTGAAAGGCTATCAAAATCATGTTCAAAATCGACAAATATTAAGTATAGTGACGTCCGCCACTCTACAGATTGCTCTACTATCATTCTAATCGTACTTATGTGGTCTATGCAGGAGCAATTTGATCGAAAGCCTGCTTGATTAGGTCGGAGCTCTGGTTCTATCACATTTGTGAGTCTCCTAAGTACTATTGTGGCTAAAATTCTATTAATTGTATTTAGCAGGGTTATACCTCTCCAGTTCTGGCATTGAGTGATATCTCCTTTTTTGGGTAGTTTTATTATTATTCCTTCCTTCCAGCGAGCTAAAATGGTGTTTGTTTCCCACACTTGCTTGATTATGGGCTCTGGTTAACTGGAAATCTGCCTTCAAAAGTTCTGCCAACTGAATGATCATTTATTCATCTATATAGATAGGATAACATGACAAAAGAATTTCTTGGACATAAGAGGAAACCCGTAGATCTCTTACATTACACTTGAGCGTAGGAAAATCCCTATTCTAGTATAAAAATATGTTTTCCATACGAGATGTAATATTTTTTACCTATCTGATTTATTTTACCTACTCCACAAGGTACACCATTTAAATACTCAAAATTGATGACACTTATGGTGAAGTGGTGTTTGCACTATATTTATATTCATATAAGCCCATTTCTTCAGTTCTCTTCACTTCTCATACATTTTATTTATTTTTATTAAAACAGTAATCCGATAATACAAAGTATGGACTATGCTGTTATTTGGAAAACTTCAAACTTGCTCCTCTTGTTCTGACATGATGACGCTCCTTCAATGAGAAAGACCTCTAGATGCCTATTTCAGGTTTGATGGTCAGCATCTTTTAAGTCTTCTTTTGTGATCTGCTGTTGGTTGTGTTCCTGCACATGTGGCAGTAATAAGGGGTTGATATGTCTTTCTAATCTCCCGTGGTGCTATTGCTTCTTTAATGTGTTTCTTCTTGGACTGTTGGTATGCGAAGGGTTGAGTATCGTTTGGTTTGTCGTGTACCATGGCGCATCGGCTATTGCCCTAAGGATTTTAAATTGTGTCAGTTGTATAATAGATACGCTTGATTTACTAGCGCAGCCCCATAGTTCTATACGTTATATCCATATTGGTTGGATAAAAACTTTGTATATTAAGATTGTATTTCCTAATGACAATTTTGATTTTCTTCTCAGTAACCAGTATAGTTCTTTCAATTTTAGGCCAGTCTGTTTTCCCTCTTTTTGGATGTGATGTTTCCAAAGGAGTTGAGAGTGCTGTCGAGGTGAGCACCTAAATATTTCACACATGTTGATTTTGGTATTATTACCCTGTTCATAAATACTGGTGGGCTTTGTTCTTTTCTTATGGTAAATATTATGTGTTGAGACTTGGTTTCATTTATTTTTATTTTTCATTTTTTAAGCCATTCTTCAAGTTGAAAATTTGAGGTTTGAGGAGGCAGTTATTGGGTCTTCGTCTATAGAGACAAAAACGTTGTATCGTCAGCAAATGTGCCGGTAACAATAGAGTTAGATATTAGGTAGTCTGAAGTATAGATTAGATATAAGTTGGGTCCTAGAACACTTCTCTGGGGAACACCAGCTTTGATGGGGCGAAAGTACAAAAATTCTCGATTCAATCATATCCTGATACAGTATTTTTCTTAAGTATGGCTTCATTAACTGCATGCACTATGTGGTAGCACTGCTGGCTAGTTGAATATCCTTGCCGAAAGCCGAACTGGTGTTGAGATATACTTAGAATTGAGCTTATTCAACGAGGGGGTAATTTCTCTAGTAGTTTAGATATGACAGGAAGTAAAATAATGGGCCTACATGATGTAGTATTGGTTAAGTGTTTCCTTGGCATAGGTAGGAGAGTTTTAAATTTGTGGGTCAGTAGTGAGGTTTAAGTATGGCATTGAAGACGTAAGTTATCATCACAATTCCTTTTTTGAGTAGTTCTTTCAACATTTTACTAGTTATGTTGTCTTACCCTGGAGCTTTCTTATTGTTTAGGACAGACATTATTTTTTTGACTTCCATTCGCATACGCGAGTTCTAAATTTGAGAACTGTTGCCTCGAAAGATTGTAATTAAAAAAATGGCGGGATTATTGATACATAATCCCGCCGACGCCTGATATATACTGTTATTGAATCACATTTTGATCACAAATTCTCAATCTGGAGAAAGATCGTTTTATTCTCTTTTGAGTTAGAGCAATTCTCGAAATAAAAATACGTCTTCGTTAACGTCGATACATCCACCCTAAAAATTTTATTTCGCGCTTCTTCCAGACTTTCCGGTTAGTATGTCAGTTGGCGGCAATAGATATCGTGAAGGGGCATATAATATTTTCCACTTTAGCAGAATGAATGAGAGTATGGATGAGCGTCGAAAGAAAATAAAACGACTTAAAAACCAAAGTTCGAGAGAACGAATAACTCGGATGATGGAACATCTGGCGCTGATTTCGTGTAAAGCTGTAGTAATATTCAGCTACACTTTTAAGGAAATATTAAAACTGTAGACTCGAATATAGCGGGCGAGCAACTTGGACTTTATTGCAACTTGTTGGAGGTATGTTATTACGATAAGGAAATGTGAAGGCATGGCTAAATTGAACTGGGATTGTGTACCAAACTAAGAAGAACTAAGCATACTCAAGGTATCGTGATCAATCAAATTATGTTAAGACGTCATGGAAAATTATGTATTAGTTTTATCAAGCTTTCACGGAATGTTGTTTAATATTATTTCGATTTTCTTGGTATAAGGTTTCATCTATGGGAGCAAGGAGATATACGAGGTGTGTAATATAATGAGACTGATTTTTTCAATTTTCTTATTATACTAGAATTATAATTCAATATCTCTTCCCTCAAAATAACTTCTGTGAGAAGCCACACAACGCCAGAGACGAGACAGAAACAGCTGTCTCAAATTTCTGGCGTAGATCGTTAACTGAACGGGCTGGATGCTTGCGCAACTGTTTTCTTCATTTTATGCCACAATGCCTTTACTGGCGTGAGGTCTGGACTGCTAGAAGGCTATTCCATAGGGACATTATATTTTGTAAACCAAGCTTTGACAGTTTTTGCTGTGTGACATGCAGCACTATTCTGCTGGAAAAGTGTATTGGGACTCAGTGCCTTCAGATATTGGTATTGACGGCAATAAACTATCTTCTAAATTTCTTTATATTTTTCTGCTGTCACAGTACCATTTACGAAATGCAATTTTCCTACGTCTATACCACTCATACACCCCCAGATCGTAAGAGACGCAGTGAACTTCACTTTCCTAACCAAACAGTCAGGATGATAAGTTTCCTGTGGGGTTATTAGCACACGTTTTCTGGTATCACCCAAACAGATTCCAAATTTGGATTCGTCACTTCAAATTTCCTGGTGGCATTTTTGTAAAGTCCAGTGCCTATGTTCTCTGGTCCACCGTAACCGATTAATTTTTTTGTCGTTTAGTTAATAGCGCCATAATTTAGTTAATAAGTTTTACTTTTGTAAGTCAAAAGTAAAATGTAAAGAATCAAACTTTACCTTGCAGAATTTGTATTTCTATTTGAATTTCTATTTTCTTTATTGAGCTACACAACTAAACAGTTGTGGATACAGAAATATATTTTCCAATGGCTTGCATTATGCTGCTATTATGCATTTCAGCAACTGGCCGAACTATTTTGAATCGCGAATCTTAACGTCTTTTTATTAACAAACTTGTCATTAACACATTATAGCATAGTAATATTCCATTGCTTTAAGTTAAAAGTGTATACTCTGTTTCTATTACCAATATTTTTCTTTAATAATACAGCTTTGAGAGTGTTATTACTTTTATTTAAACATATTAGTTGTAAAATTATGTCTGGCCAAACTATTATGAGCCTGGGCTCGTATGTAGCCAGCAATATCCATAAATTTTAATGTCCATGGACATTGTTGGTTACACTCTTACTTAGTTCATTTATATATTGACTACATTATCTATAAATCTGTTAATGGTTTTTTTTTCTATTATTTTTCAGGTTAGTCCAATATTTCTAATTTATTTTGCTTTTGCCAGTATTGAACTCGATCGACAGATCCATTTATTTGTTCAAGACGTTTTTAGTTGTTTTGCATACTAAATAGTATGTCTCCAGCCGATTTCGTCAACATATCGTTGTCCGCTTTGCTGCTATCACACGCAATAAAGCAACCGATCGGATTGGCCATCGCAGCGTCACAGCCGACTAGAATTGCAACGAAAAACAACTGTGGATCGGACATGTTTCCGGACTCAATCTTCATGTAAATAAAACCAGTATCGCAGCAAGCGGTAGTTTCTGAAATCCAGAGTGTTTTGTTCGTAAAACGCGCAAAAGCGACAACGGCGTTATGAACTTTATCCAGAGCGATGCTATTTTTCACAATTTGTATTCAGCATTCCCGATTATACTATGGAAATGTATCGACGGCAGCGCGTTCTGTATTGGTCAATTTTATTAATATGCAAAGTAGCAGCGGGGAAACAAAAAAAAACGCCGGTATTATTATTGCAGGAGTGACCCAAAACGGTAAATTTCCACGGAATATTCATTGCTTATTAGATTTCAGCGGGCTGCATCCACGGATCAATACGAATTTAAATTCCCAAAAGAAAAATTTGGTGTCGCGCTACCCATGTGTTTACTCGCGTAATAATGCACATATAAATTAGAGCGACGGTGATTATATGTATGTGCAAGTGCCATTGTGGAAATAGTTACTGATGCCAAAGGAATTAATATATGCACATTTGACCTATGTTAACGATTACGCTGTATATAGGGTTATTGGCTATACCCTCGCACACTAATATCTGATATACCATGTGTCTCATTTGGCCCGGATATTTTGGTCATTTTTTGAAATCCAGATTTGAGCTTAGTCACAATTGTAATTCTATATAAGACAGTCATCTCGAGCCAACCAATTGAAATGTAAGTAAAAAACTGTGACAACGGCAGCCCCCTAAATGAGGCCCATTTCTGATATTGCCCATTGCTTCGGAAGATATCGGAAGAAATTATTAGAGAAAGTTGATCATATTTTAATTCGAAGCCCCAAGACCAAAATTCATTCTGAAATTCGGATTTTTAGCTTTTTCAATATTTTTACTTCACACAAATTCATACAAGGTCATAATTTTGGTTTTCAAGTTAATAGAATGTCATAGTTTTAGGAAGATCCCCTAATGTTTAAGTAATCTATTTCATATATGCGTAAGGAAGTGTTCCTTACGCATATATGAAATTCCTTGTACACTGTGTAAAATCAAAATAATAATATTATTTGGTGATGGGGATCGTAATAGCAGAGAAGTAGCCGCAGAATTTAACCGAATATATTCTTCACGAGTCGGTATTGGTCATGGAACAGCGCCATAAATGCACTTTTCAATGAAATTGTAAGTGTTATTAAAAGATCTCAGAATGATCTCAACCTGAAGATGACGTAATCTTAGTAGCAAATCAAATGAAACTAAGAGCGAGTTTACGAGATTTAGCGTCTAAACTGATTATCGACAAGGAGAAAATTTTGGATGTTTGAATCCTCATAAAATTAAGTATTATAAAACTAAAACTTCTACTTACTTTGAAAGAAGATTATGAAAATAAAAGGTTAGAATATTGCTATTGGGCCTGGGGAATTTTTAGACGACCTGAATTTTCTATATCAAATGTTTTTTACTGATGAAGTTACATACATTAACCACTACTGGAATGGTATCTTCTCAAAGCTGTTAATACTGGGCTACAAATCTTCGTTGCGTTATTAATTGTAAAGACTAGTAGTATTAGAAGAAGGTTAATGTATGGTGTAGAATTTTAAGAGACAGAATAATTGGTCCTTTTTTCTTTAATAACTCGTTAAGTGCTGAGCTACTAGTTAACTTTTTATATACGGAATTACGGAGTGCAATTGAAAATATTCCTCTTAATATGCGACAAAGATATTTTTTCAGCTAGATGGTGTGTCAATCCATAATTTCAGACTTGTTTAGCGGTTGAAAGAATATTATTCAATGCGCTGGATAGAAAGAAACTGTCTTTTTCAACTGTGTCTTCCTAGGTCCCCCGATATTACACCATTAGATTTTTATTTCTAGGGAACAGTGAAGAATAAAGTTTACAAAACAGGGCTCAAAAATCGAGAAAACCTTTATGTTAAAATTAGACGAGCCTGTAGCGAAATCAGCATTCCAGAGCTGAGAAGAATAGCCAATCATAATCGTAAAATAATTAAGAAATGAATTCAAATTGAACGAGGATTAGCTGGAAGAGGCTACAGTCGATAATTAATTAACATTTTTATTTATGTGTAATCAATAATTATCAAAAACTGATTGTTACTTTAAATTGTTGTTTTTCTTTTACTTATTTCAATTATCGCAAGTTAACTTTTTGTTTTCTTTCCCATTAAAATGTATTTTTGTGTAAAATCGACACTTCTCCGTTCAATGTTCTGACTTCAGAAAAACATTGAAAAAACTAAAAATGCAGATTTCGTAATGAAATTCAGACGACTATCTAAAAAATTTTGAATTAACAACGGAAGCTGATCTAATGCGGGGTGCATTGATGCATATTTCTTAGTATAGGAAAGTTATATGTTAATTATTTTAATTCCAGATATTTTCCATAATTTCATTGGGAATTTTGACGTTGAAAATTCTCTTTTAGCAGTGCATTGAAAGAATAAAAGCATAAGTAAGAACGTAAATAAAGAACATAATCAATAATAGACACCAGATATTTTAGATGTACGAGTATTACTATACATCTTTTTAAGGTATTTTAAAAGAACCTAAACAATGTCCTGAAGTCCAGTAATATAGGAGGGCCTAATCAGTCTATTTAACCTGCTCGTCATTAAATAAGTTTTTGCCAATTGATATTTTATGACCCTGGTATTTAAGACGCTATAATTATCACATTAATTGATATTGCACATCATCATCTATAGTATCAAGGAGTCATCACTTGAAGCCTTGCTTGTATTTTCCATATAAACAGCTGATTATGATTCTAGTACACAGTGAAATATAGAAAAAATTAACAAAATGTTCTTCTATAAGACACCTTATAATTATTCAATAAAAAATTCTTAATATATCCGTAAAAGAAAGAATCCAGAGATATAAGAGCATATTAAAATTAAATTTAACAAACAGGTCATATTATGCAACGTTTCTTTGAACATAAAAATAATAATTATAATTTTTCATTAATCTCCGACTGAGAGCTCAACATCGCCTGGCAGGCTGTCTACGTCTGAAATTTAATATTACATATAACGGAGGGTGACTTTTTAACTACTAAAAAAATGACTAGTTTTAATATTGAATGGGTAAATGACAGTCTCATTATTTTGCGATGGATTTTCATAATGCAGCACGACGACAATTACATTTTTCAATTTATCATTACGTCCTAAAGTGGCAGTTTGAGTAAAGCATTTTTGATTGCTCTGCATTTCCCAGATAAGAAATTCGCCAATCGATACACCTGAGTTCGAGTGCAGTTCTTTCTATTTCACTGTAGATTATTCTCGTTAAAATTGAATAAACCATTTCTCCACAATTTAATGTACATTTATTTAAAAAATTAAGTAAATATAAAATCGAATATAAGCATCAAATATCTGCAGAATAATAGTTGAAAATAATCCTGCACATTTTTGTACTTTATTTTGTATTTAATTTATAGTAGTAATCTGTTCTTAACCTGAAATCTACTATACCATGTTAAAAATGTTTAAATGGAATTGGAGTAGCAAAAAAGACAATAAACGTCCAGCAGATGTGGGTAGTAGTGCTTGCCTTCAGCATTATAGTGGACTGTATGTTACTTACACATCATGAAATGTGAACACACAAGAGTTACGCATAAACGTCCTTGCACAGCAATCAAAATATGAACACAAACTTAGTTGTATATAGTCGTAAATTAATGTAAATTACTGTAAATATGTGACATGGCATAATATCTTAACATGTCTTTCATATTATGTCATTTTGTATGCCATCATCCACAATAACATAATTTGTGCCTTTCTCCTTAAAATTTCTTTAAAACAACGCTTTTTTAAGGTTTACTATGCTATTTAATCCTTATATTCCTATCGACTGGCTATCCGACTCAAGTATCCAGTTTCTGATGGGACAAAATAAGAGATTAAACACGTACTAATATGCGTAAACAGTTTATCATTTAAGCGCGATCTGTATTGTTTACAGTGATTTGAAAATTGTATCTCGACGAAAAATAGAATTAACTCGTAAAAATTGTCATGTGATGATTTATTACGACTTTTGACGTAGATTATCAAGACAAGAGTGCATCGATTAACTTACTTCCACTTTTGGCGACAAAGCCCCATCGTTTGCCACTGTGAAACGCTGCTATAATGAGTTCAATCGTAGCCACCATTCGCTCACCGACGAGAATCGTGAAGGTCGTACAAAATCAATTGTTGTACCAAAAAGCATTGATGCTGTGCAAAAACTGATAATGCAAGATTGTCATGTGACAACTGTGAAATTGAGGCAACCTTAGGCATTAATTCGATTAGCGTATATAAAATAATGCATGATTATTTAGCTGTAAAAATGGTTTGCTCTCGTTGGATCCCACATAAATTGGAAAAATCTCAAAAAGATGCTCGTGCCGATTGGTACAAGCAGATGCTCAAGAAATACAATGGTGGTGCTTCAAGAGACTTATATAACATTGTAACAGGTGTCGGATTATGGATCTATGCGTATCTTCTGGAAAGTAAACAGCAATCGACTGTATGGGTGTTTCAAGATGAACCGAATTCAGCGAAAGTTGTTCACGCTCGAAGCACTTCGAAATAAATCGTTGCATTTTTTTTTTCGGAAAAACTAGTCATGTGGCAACAGTGTCTTTAGAAAAACGTAAAATGGTCCATTCTGAATGGTACACTACCATTCCTTGGCCGGAAGTCTTCGATGAAATAAGGAAAACAAATAAGCGCCATCGAATCATTCTTCATCATGACAATGCGAGGATCTTACACATCTCGTCTAACAACCGAATGTTTGAACACTCAAAAAATCTAAGCCGCCATACAGACCTGATTTGGCACCCAATGACTTCTTTTTGTTCCCGAACGTCAAAAATAAATTACATGGACAACGATTTTCGTAAGCAAAAGAAGTCGTTGATGCGTTCAAAAACCATGTTTTGGAGATATCTCAAGCGAACTGGATAACATGCTTTGACAAATGGTTCGAACGCATACAAAAGTGTATAGATCATGACGGAGAATATTTTGAAAAACTATAAAGTAATTTTCAATAATAAATTAATGTCTTTTTATTGTAAACTCAAAAATAAATAGTGCCCCTCGTAAGAAGCGCGAAGATTACCTTGTGTTTCATACAAACAAACTATACCGTGTAAAGGGTTGATTATGGATTGGAGATTGAAACTGGGTTAAGGAATTACACCCCGTAATTCAAGAAATTTCTTTAAAGCAAACATTTTTCTCGAAGCAATTATTTTTCTGTGTCGAAACTTTAATCTCAAACTAATTTCACTTTCAAGATCAACTTATTGAGGATTATTCCGCTTCCGATACGGCTGCACAGTCCGTTATCAGTTCCCTCAATAATCATATATGTCTTCAGTGGGTGTTATTTCCGGAAAATAGGGGTTCTATTTACCTATGGCTTCTCCATCCTTTATAAGACGATTGTGCTCGTCGCCGTACGCCCACCCTATAAAAATATATATCCAGGATAGCCGTCGAACTCGTTCCATTCATCCGTGCAACGGGAATACATCCCCCGCGCGGTGACGGCGCAAGAATAATTGTCCCCCGATGGTGGGAAGGGTTGCTGGACGGCTTCTTGACATGTTGTGTCCAGAACTCCTAAACGGGGTGAACATAAGACGCTCCTCAATGGTTGCTCAACAGCATTGTGACTGTTGTACCACCTGTAGTAAGGGTGGCATAGCCGAAGCGTGCGCGCGCTATTGCGGGGCGTGTGGAAAGTTCGGAGGGTCGATCGGACAGTTGGGTTAGTCGTCGCGCAATGTTAGTACCGAGTATATAACCGGGCGGTTGCGGTCTCTGATCGCACAGTATCGCTCAATCGTCGCCGATACCAGGTGATAGACTTCCGCGACTCCACAGGTATCGCCCCCACAACTGCGATCCCGATGGGAACCGCCGCACGATTAATCATCAAATTGTAGTCCAGAAAATTAGTTTAATCAAGTTACTCGATCGGCTAAGAAGTGCTAAACGTTCAATTTCCCCTCCCGAGTTTCGTTGCGCCGAGCAAAATCGTTAAAAACAATAAAGGAAGCAACTGAAGCTTAATTAATTTACTTTAGCATTTAAAACGTTTACCTTGTCATTAGCTAACTCCTGCAAAAACACTCCGGAAGGAAGGGAAGATCGAAATCTGCTTTCACGGGCAAAAACATTTGACTTTTTCCTCGGCGTTTTTATCGCGTGGAGTGGATAACGTAATGTGTGAGGTTAACGGAAGAAGTGTAAATGACTCGAGATACCTCAGCACCTCGCTAGGACGCAACAAGTCACAGTAGCCGCAGCTCCGGCGTCCCGCTGATTTTCAGTGATTTTCTTCTCTTTCGAAGAGAAAATGTATGAGTAAACCCCCCACGATGGATTACACGAGCACGGTCTGCTGCGTCCTAGCCTTCCTGCTCTATTATAACACTCTGGACGCCGGATTCGTCTACGATGACCGGTGAGTGAGTTAGTGCAGATTGTAGCAAATTGGCTTAATTTGAATAATTCGGCTGCTTCCGGTGCGGAATGGAGACAGATTGCATTTATGACGGGTCTGACGCTAAATTATTGTTCGCCATCGCTGGAATGGCCTCCATGTACGAGGATCCTCTCAAATCCGCGGATTATTCAGATATCCCCATTTTCGAAATTCGGGTAGTTTATTTTCGGCGGATGGAGACGCAGTTAATTTTTACTGGAATGAGATAAGAAGAGCACAGGGCGTATTTACCTTATCCAGGAACATAAAGCAATAAATTTCGTTGAGACCATAAATTTAAATGGTAACTTCATCAAGAATCGTCGTGAATCCTTTCATCGATCTTGGTACAGTTTATATCTCATTCGGCTACTTTAGTTATAAACACAAAAATGATTATAGTTACGAAGAGATTACAGACGTTTCAATACATTTCACACTGGTATTTTTTATACAATAATTTCTATCCAAATTCCTAAAACGCATCAATGCTTTATTATAAAATGGCATTATTATAAAATCGAAAATATTGCAAAAATAAAATTCAAGATTAATGAATATAAACATCTAGTAATAAAAATTAAAACATAGTAAGGCTTTATATAAACATATATCAGTTCATAGAACTAAAAAATTGTGAACTTTTTCTAACAGTAAAAAAGGAGCAACTATTACCATCGAAAATATCTTAAATTCCTTCGCGAGTTTCTTTAGTTTAGTCTTATTCATATTCATAAGACAATTATGATGTAACGGAAAACCCTATTCCTGGGACTGAAAATTCTAATACGCATCCTCGAAGATTTTATCAGGCAGAGGCACAGGCCATTAAAAAAGATTGAATATAAAACGGCGTGGGAGTCAAATGGTATTCCTGCATTTATTGTTAATGATTATGCTTAAATATATTGCTAAATTAATCATTTTATCCACTAGTACTTGTACATTTCCGATTTATGCAAAAATAAGTATTGTTAAAAAAAAATTGTTATATATTTTCAATTTCAACTATTTGTAATCTTTTTAATAGAGACTAATACATTATACAATTGTGATATGCCGTTACAAATCATGCCATATTAGTATGGTGTTATCAAAGGCTATTTAATAACTATTAACTTAGATTCTCTTAGACAGTCTCATACTGATATGATAGTTGTGTAAAGCATTCTACAGACTTACTTTACCATAATAGACTTCTACGAAAACTATATTAAATTGGATATTGATATATACTTCAAAAATTATTTAAATTTTACCTGTTAGATCGAGTATTGTATCAGGACGTATACCGTGTTTCCTCTGGAGTACCTCATGGTTATATCTTAGGGCCTTTATTATTTAATATTCTTATTGACAGCATATGAGATACTGTCGATGTATGATAGTTGTATGTTGATGTGTGTAGATGACCTTTGCGTAGATGAAATGCATAGAATGTTATTATCGCACACAATATAACCTAGAAAATAACACATCACTAAATGTTAGTCATATTATAATATTGTCATTATTGCAAAATATTTTATATATTAAATATATATAAAGCCTTGGTTTGTACATATTGTCATGTTAAAAACGATATTTTAAGTCTTGGCCTTTTTGAGGCCTATGTATCTTCCTTGGCCCTAAGCTATCAGTTGCTGCTCACACTGAAAACTTTCTTAGTGAAACCTTTAAAAAACCTGGCTTTATAGCACGTTGTATTCGAAATTTTCATGTTTTGATGTTCTGTTTTGTAATTGAGTATAACCTGTTGAATAGTGCAGTAATAAATAAAATAAGAAATTACAATTGTCTGAGCAGAATTTTATAGCTTTCAATTCCACCCTCTTGAAATAACCTCTTTAAAATGTCAAAAACAGAATAAGAATATGGTGCGATTTCTCTTTGGGAAGGACTTCTATATTTAGCAATATAAAATTTTTCTTATAAAAATATTGACTTTTTTGATATACTACTCTAAATGAAATTTAAATCAAACCAGAAGTTGCTTGATTTATTTTATTCCATTTCTTAAATCATTGCGATTATTTGACCTATTGAAAAAACCTTCGACTTTAAATAATCAAGTGGAGTTAAATCGGGAGAATGGACTGGCGACTTAATTTCATTGCATGTACTAATGAAGCTGTGGGGAAACTATACTGACATAGCCTCTTACTTCTACTGCAAAATGTGGTATAGAGCCGATATTTTGTAACAAAACTAAATAATTTGACGATTACTGTACAAAAGACAATAAATATACAAATACTTTTAAAAATTATCTAAAAAATAAAAAAAAACGTATTCAATATTGCTCAATAGGGTTCTAGCCTTTCACATGAGAAATCATATACACCTTCATTTCATTTTAAAGGGGTACCAATCACTTCAAGGAGATGAAGTAAAAAGTATGTTCAAATAATGTGTTTCAGGACTTTATTTAAAAATCATGAATTGTATAGAAAACAGATTTATCCGTTATCAATTCCAATATATATTGTGTGATGTTTATCCAGCTCTAATAAAATTGGTCTAAGTAATATTAAAAATATACATGAAACATTTCTAATAATGGATACATATTTATTCAGCATTTTTATTTACTTCTCATATTATTCGGTTATATTAAACTAATATTGGTGTTTGTATAGTCAAAAATAAAATATCTCTACCGATCCAAGCTATTTATTGAATTTGTAATAATTTCATAATAATCCGAATATAGCGAGCGTAGTTGAATATCTAACAATGTATATTTAATTCGAATACGGTATTTCGGAAATTACATTTGAATGATTAAATACAGATTGGCGATAAATCTGCTTTTGGACTAATATTTATTAGTTCTACTGAAATATGAATGGAATTCTTGTTTCTTTTTTACAATGGATGTTTTCCCAATATAATAAATGTATTATGAAGTTCCTAATAATGGTAGTATTTGTCGGGCATTCCAAATATAAGAAATACATATGACCTAATTGTCCAGTTTATTTTATAAAAAGCGCAAAGGAACGTTATATAATTTTAAACTTATAAACTTCTTAACATAGCCACACTTGTTTTAAATATATAATTGTATAGCAGTATTACTTTGTTAATGAAAATTGTACACGACGAAAAATGAAAAGGATTATATTTATTATACTAGGATCTCTAAGGATTAGATTTGAAGAAAGGGATATTGTATTAAAAAATAACATGCGAATATGGCCTTTCAGTTTAATTTTGGATTATACTGCAATCAAAACTATAATTTAAACATTTTCCCCTTGATCTTAATAATTGTTTAATCTCATTTGTTCACTTCTTATTAGGATTTGATATGAAAATTCACTCTGCTTGGTCATACTTAATGCTTGACGCCTGATGAATGAATTTTCTATGAAATAATTGACATATTGTTGCGATAAACTAAAAACATAAACCTGAAAATTTAGCCCTGGATAGGAACTGGAACTTTTCATGCAGAAATAAAAACTGGAGACCAGATTAACACCATCGGAAGATAACTAAATACTAAATAATTCTAATAATCTCCCGATTATGCCAACTTGGTTGGTGAAATGCACATAGAGAGGCGTTTATCTTTCGGTGCTCGTGGAAAACTGGTTTTTGAATATCTAAGATCAGTTTTTTTTGGTACGCTCAACGAATTTCGATATTTTATGGGGGTTTTCTACGGCTGTCAGATATGCCAAAAAAAAATTAATTGAACGCATCCAAAATGTTGTTATCTGCTGCCATGTAATAGATACAAAGACGATAATGAAATTCATTACAGTACTAGTACTATAATGTAAAGAAATGCACGGTAACCGTTGGAATTTTGTTCAAACTAAAGTGTTTATGATAAATACTTTAAGAGTTGATTCATTTTTATTGACTGTATTTCACCATACATGTTACCAGCATCCCAAAGAAGTGTCAAGAATCTCCGATGGGACTTTGTCTTGTGATAGATGGAATATTCTATATAGCTTTTAGCTACTTAGGTATTAGTTTTCTGACTAATAATTTGGAAGTAATGATTCAATGACATATAATAATAATTAAAAAAAACAATAGTAGGAAACGTATTAGTAATTTCTATGGTAATAACATAATCCAACCCATTTCAATAGTTATGTGATATCCATTTCCAAAGTTTTCCTTGCTTCCTTAAATACATTTTTCTCTTGACTTCACAAGAAGACGTCTAGCGAGATTAGTCCAGGGAATAAATAAAGCAACGCACACTATCACTAACTGATAGAGCATTAGCTGTGTGTATTTTTTAAATAATTTATAGTAGGTTCAGCATTTTGGCGAGAAGAACGATTATACTGTAAATAAATTCGATAAAATTTGGCGAGAGAGATAGCTCTGTCAGAAATTTCTCAGTTCTGAGTTGGAAAAGTTTACATACATCTAAATCGCTGGTCTATTAATCGCGCCAAGAATTTATTGGTAAATTAAACGTTAACTTTATTACAGTATACAAATTTAGTCAGTCTAAATTTTTAAGAACAAAATTGTGATTATTCTTGAAAATCCTTGAGGATAGACATTTAGGTCAGTCGCCCGATGCGGAGCTAATAAAAGTGCAGCACTTTGCTTCACGGCCACTAAATAGATGGATGTCCTATTCTATTCTCCAAAAGAGACATCTGCTACAATGTCATTCACACCGTGATCCGGGATGGCAAACTGGGCCCAGTATTTTAAATAAATGTTTAGGTTCGAGTCTTAACAGTGGAATTCTGTCGGCTTCCTCTAAGCTTGGGCGTTTTTGTTTACGTTTCTTGTACAACTTCTTCCTCCTGTAGGCCTGTGGCTTTAAAGGAAGAAGATCGATCGATGCCTTTTGTTTAAAATGAAAAGAAAATCATATTCTTCCTTAATTTTATCTAACTGAACGAAACATGTCTCATCGAACATTTTCATGAACTGGCAAAATCAACAATAATTTTTATGTTTTCCATTTCAATATCTATTATCAATACATCTTTTGTGTAAATTTGATAAGGATCTCGTTATATATTTGCTAACGCCTGTTTTTTCTTTCACCAAGTAATTAGAACGTCAGACCTATCACAACCTCAGTGGCGTAGCATTGTATTGGTGTTTCTACTTTTTCTTGGCAAAATCTACATGTTACCTCATCTATCAGCCTCATAAGATCCATATGTAAATTAACCAATAATACCCGATTAAGTCTTCCATAAATATAGATTCGTTCCTACTGTTTTGCTTGTCTTGTTGAGGGAAGTTCGTCTACCACTGACAGCAGTACAGCATATACTCCTCTTTCTCTTGATAAAATCTGCATGTCATCTCATCTGTTAGCCCTATAATATTCATATGTAAATGAAACCAATACGGCCTAGTCAGAAGACCCACCATTATCCCGATGGCGTAGTCAAGGTCAAGTCTTTCATAAATTTGGGCATTTGCTCCAACTGTCTTGCTTGTCTTTGTTGCGGGAAGTCACCATTCAAGAGATTTAATCTTTGTCGATTTACTTGGGGATGTCCTGGTGACTCAATAGTGGTGGATGTTGTGACTCGGACATGACATAACCCCTTCAGAGGGGTTAGTATCATAGTAACACCATAGATGAGCCTTCCCTAGCTAATTCATTGGCCTTTTTTTATTTGTATACTTATGATACACCAAGAGCACCAAGAGGTACTATTCCGTAGCTTATATTTACAATAAAATGGTGATATTAATTTTAATAGCGTATCTGCTTTAATAATGATGTGAATAAAGAAATATTTAAAAAAGTATGACTTCAGTAGATACTCACAAGTTTTAAAAAATAAATTTATCCCTATTTATACACCCTATAGGTGGCTGTGTAAACCTGGAATTCTGATTAGAAATTCTACCACAGCATTTTTATTGGGGAACAGATTATAATTAAAGAAATAATGAAAACCTAAATAGTGATTTCCTAATAAATTAATTTGAAAATATGCTCCTACTGGTACGTTAATTTTTAATCAAAGTATATTTTCACAAGAAAACAACCCAGTCAAATCGTAACAAAATTCTTCATCAGATTTAGCATAGCTTCTTATACTTACAAGTTATTTACACCCGACAGATGTGCCCGAAAATCGTGAAACATTTTATCAATTCCCATTCGTTTTCTTTCACCACTTCGTTCTTCCTTCGATCTCTCTCTCTCTCTCTCTCTCTCTCTCTCTCTCTAAGTAATACTTTAGATAATTAATAGATCGCTCAATGAAACGTGTTTATCTTGGGCAATACATCACTCTCCAAGCCAGTAGTAAATCTGAATGGGGAAAACGCAAATCGTGTTCCCAAACTTTGTCAATTTTATTCGATACACGTTACGCCTGAAAAGATGATGGATTCGCAGTTCGAAAGAAGCGACTCCCCTTTCTAGATAACCAAAATATCCGCCGTTTTAGTTTATTTAAGAATTATTTGTTTTGTTGACACTGTAATGAATTCTATCGAATAAAGTTAAGTACACAAAATAAACTTCTTGAAGCAATTTCCTAACGGATGGGATGAAGATGTCTCCGAACAATCAACAGACTTGTCTACTTCTAAATACCGAAAAGTGTAAGTGCTTTTGTATCTAACAGACGATGAAGTTTTAAGTGAGTTATTGAAAAATACTAAACAAATTCGCGCAACTTTTAATTAAGTATTCAGCTTAAAACTTTTAGACCTTGCCCGTTCATTTCTTATTGCTCTGACGTATTTATAAGTATCATATAATGATGTATTTAAAGTATATTTTTTCTTTATCTCGTTACTCGAAACAGTTCATCAAAGAATACACATTTAAATAGGCTTATGAATATAGGACGGTACATTTAAGATACATTCCGTTGACGAATTTATGGTCCACAGAATTGCCAGCTTTCGTTCATTATATTTTCAAGTCAAGAGGTCTTGACTTTCCTCAGTAGGGATACTTATAATCTTAAATCTGTGTTGATTACCTAGAATCACTGACAAGGATTCTGACACTAGTGAGTGACTCGGGGGCATAAGAGGTTACATGTACATATGCAGAGCAACTGCAGAGAAATTAAGAATTATGTTTATCGGTAGATTGCCTGCTCTACTCTCAGGTAATATTAACGGGGAAAATTTAGTACAGTTGTTAATGTACCAGTCATTTTGGTGTCAAATGGTATAAAATACCTTTTCTTATGTCGTTAGGTTATAAAAAGATAGTGTTTGTTCCGAAAATTCATATAATTTCGATGTTAACCAAGTAAAGCAATCACCATTTTCGTAAAAGCCATTTTAATATCTCCTCAACGATCGACATAATCGAAAAGGCAGATCGAAATTGAATAGAGAATTAAAATACCTTTCAAATGAGGTATCACAAGATCGTCTTCTCATTCAGTTATTTTTTGTTGATAGTACCTTGAGTACCATTTAGGGTAATGGTACTTTGGTTTTAAGTCAAATGGTATAGAAGATACCATTTCCAGTATTAACACGAATGAATAGAAGCAAATGATACAAGATAAGGCGGCTCTAGCTCTATATTTTCTCTATAGACTAAACCATGAGCACTGTTATCGATTATATGAGCTATATTAGAAACACAGAACGAAAACTCATAACAACTAAATATAAAAAACTACGTTCAAGTCAAAACAAGTTCAGGAGTAGATTCTCAAAATAAATATCTCCACAGGAGCGCAAGAATTGGCTACAGACACTAGTTTTGACTGGAAATATCAAGAATATACTCGTAACTGACTAGGAGATAAATGGACTTTAAGGATTTTAATGTTTCATTCATTTATCATTTTATGAAATTATGGTTTATTTATCATGCTATTCATGATGGATATTCGTTAGACTTGATCATCCTTGACTGTTCACATCGTTGATGTTTTTCGCCTAAATTTAAAGTTTGGTACATTGATTATGATTAGGGTAAGTTGATATAATGAACACCATATAAGTCTACTTGTCGATAAACTTTTGTTAACTAATTATGTCCAATTTGTGGGACATAAAGGAACTGTATATGACTTATTATTTTTCTATAGATATTGCCACAGACCATGTTTATCCGAAATAGCACTGTACAAAGCGAGCTTAGGAAACTCATCGCAGAAACTTCATAAACCTAAAAAGCTAAGTTACTACTATAGGATCCGGGAACAGGATTGAATAGTTTTGAATAGGGTGCTGTGGAAATACTGTTTATTTGACAAACGTCAAATAGTGATAAAATTGTATTTTATTATCGAAAGTTTTGTGTTACAATGGCAAATTGACTGGTTAACCAACGGGTCTCTTCTGTTAAATCATTTATTCTGACCCAGTCCATTGTGCAAACCCAGAGGCGTTTTCGCTGTGAATTTAATTCGCCAGTGCGCGCTGATGTCCCATCAAGAAATGCAATTTTGAGATGGGTAAGGGATTTCAAGAAACGGGACAGTGTAAACTCAAAATTTGTCAGAGGTACACGTACAGTTGGTACATAAGGTAATATTGAGAGAATCAGAGTAGCCGTTGAACGGAGTGCATAACGTTCTGCAATTCGGCAATAAATTGCACTGCGAATTTCACTGGATTTGGAATTTCATCCATATAAAGTACAGATAGTCTGAACAAGGGCTAAACCCTGTTGATAAAGTTAATCGCCTCAATTTTTGCAGGCAATTTCTTGAAATATTGAATATTGAACAACGATGCAGGAATTACTGATTTACTGATCATGTCGGATGAAGCTCACTTCCATCTCAGTGGGTACGTTAATGAGCAGAACTTTCACTACTGGGCAGAACACAACCCAAGGGAAGTGCACGAACGCCCATTTTATGACCAGAAGGTAACGGTGTGGTGTGGAGTGTGCAGATTTGGTGTGGTGATTGGGCCATACTTTTTTGAAGAAAACGGCCACACCATTACAGTCAATTCACTTCGGTACGATGAGATGTTGGAAACATTTGTGACTCTGGAACTTCAAAGAATGGACCAAGATGAAGTATGGTTCCAACAGGACGGTGCCACAGCGCATACAGCCAGACGGTCCATTGCTGTTTTACAGCGTATATTCCCGAATCGCCTAATTTCAAGGTTTGGCGATTTTGCATGGTCCACAAGATCACCGGACCTGATGGTCCCAATTTTGTTTTGTGGAGATTCTTAAAGCCCAAAGTATACTCTACCTGTCCCCAAACACTTTTGTAACTCAAAGAAAGGATTCGTAAAGATATAAATTCGATAAACGAAGATTTACTCAGACGCGTTATGTGCAATTTCAGAAACAGTTTCCTGCAATGTATAGAAGAAGACAGCGGTCATCTTAGGGATGTTGTCTTTGCAAGCTAAGTGTTATAAGAAATTTCCAGAATTGTGTTTTTAGTTGTAATAATAATTAGTCCATATATATATATCCTTTGTGTAACAGTGACCTATTAAAAACCGTTCAGACCCTTTAGTATTCATTCTTCCATGAACCGCTATCTATCTAAATCAGTTAAATCTAAAGTATAACCTGACAAAGAACCTACATTTATAAGAACGTTCCACAGACATTTTATTTCTTATCTAGCCCTTGCAGCGTCTCCATGATAATATGTGTCTCCTAATTTTGAAGTTAGTTTTCATAGAAACTACGTATATAATAATATGTCGACCTTAATCAATAAAGTGGCTAATATGAGGTGACACATCAAATGAAATATGTATCCATTCCGCATAATCTACCATACATATACTATATACACACTAGTTTTATTTCATATGCCTTCATATTGTTTCAATTCCCCCTAGTACTAATAAAATAAATTATGCTTAAGCACCCGGGCCCGATCCCTTGACCTCGTATTAAGTTAAATTGTGGTTAATGCACCCGGAATTGAGTTAAATGAAAATAAATTAGAAAGAAAATATATCATCTCTAGCGTGAATGGTATTTGAGTGCGTTAATTTTTCGTTTAAGAATGACGGTTAAGAGACAGTGATGAGTAAAGATGTCATACCGGAAATTATAATGGTCGCCAACTGTTCATATAGATATAGGGTGTGTCATTTGGAACTATAGGATATTATTGTGAATAGAACTAATAATATTTGATAAATATGTTTTTTATTCTTCAACATAAAATGGAGATGATACGGCTACAAATGGAAAATAATATCGTTTACATGGCCGCCCCGCCTCATCTGGCATGATGTCATTCGTTTAGCAAAATTGCCCATAACACAGGCACATAAAACTGACTCTATTTCCCGAATGACACGTTGAATACTTGCTTTGAGGTTATTTGTTATTGCTGGCTGGGTGGCCTATACTTTTCCCTCGATATTAAGTCCAGTGATATTAAATCACATGATCTTGCAGACTAATTAATGTCAGCATTCCGCTAGACAACATGATCAAGAAATTTGATATGCAACAGAGTTATGGTTGCATGTGCTGCATGACACGTTACACCGTCTTGCTGAAATCACATGTTCAAATCCAAAATCCATAAAATCCCTTTGATTTCCACGATTTTCATAAAATCATCAATTTTATGGAAAATAATGTTTAATGTGTCACGATTTTGTTCCCTATTTACTGTGATAACATTACCAGATTACATTAATTTTCAAAGAACTATAGTCCAATTACTCGACCACTTCAAAATGCGCCCCAAACCAAGTTTTGTTGCAAAAATTAGCATCACCCTTTTTTCTAACATCCAATTAACAAATGTACGTAGTAAAAGGCCTGTAACTTTTAATTGTTGTGAACTGAATTTTATGTGTCGGCAGATATAGATCTTTCTTTAAAATCCGATGTGTGATGGCTCTTGACAGATTCAATTGTTATGCACGACGTCGAATTGATGTCTGGATACTCTCGTACACATTTTTCTCACTGCAGAACTGTTTTCATCTGACCGATCACGACAAGGACGTATTGAAGCTCCTATGAAGAGATCTTATGAAGTGAACACGTCTCTTCAAATTTCTTGATTAAGTTATGAATTCTTAACTGTCCAGGCGCTTCATTTTGTTCTATATTTGTGCGAACTTGTCTTAATGCAACTGTAAAAATTCGCTCACTTCCATAAAACAGTTGTACATAAACTGCTCGTTGTTGAACTGTTATTCGCGACATGCTGACGTTGCATTGTATGTAGATGACAGTCGTTAAATACTGACGCCCTATTTTTGACCGAACAGATGTGCCGCGCAATTCAAATCCTCTAGTTCTAATGAGACACCCTATATTTCTGTAGCGTATTTTCAGTTTTGTGAGAGTTTAAAACGATATTTAAGCAGAATATATAAAATAAATTAATGATTTTATCGAATTTGTACATCATTTCCCGAGCGATGTATACATATATTTCCATTGAATATTGTTAATAACAGCACAGTAAAATTGATACATAATTGAAACGGCATTTACTTGCAATAAATGATTAATAGTTCAATTTAGTAACTAAATGATAAGTTAATAATGGTTAATAGTTGTTAATATCTAATGGTCATTATGAAAATATACAATATATTATAACTACATAATTTTCAAGAAAGAAAGTTTTATTATATTTCTATCTCAAAAGTTAAGCCCAATTGATACAGATATGTGCTATATTTTCATTATACAATACATTTATAATATATGACGTCTACCATCTTCTAGGCTGGTGGAGCTCTACTACGGCAAGTTTTCAACATCAAGTGTACTCGTATACATGAATTGCAAAATTAATTTTCATAGATCTAACAACTTCCTGTATATTAAACTTCGTCTCTGTTAATTAGGAAATTAGGAAATATGGAAAACGTCTTCCTCCAAAATTCCCTTCCCAATACCAAACCATCTATCTGACTATCATTTATGTTTTATATCTTTCGATTATTTTTGTAAGAGACGAGGCTACAAAAACAGATGAGACGAGGAAGGACTGAAAACTTATAAGGCAATAAAGTTGGGAAATCATTAGAAAATGTAGAAAAGCGAAAGAACAATGGATAGAGGATAAATGCAAAGAAGTAGAAGATAAGCTGCAAGTAGGTAAGATCGATGAGGCTTACAAAATAATTAAGAGGAACTTCAGGGATATAAAAACAATAAGTAGAAACGTTAGGAGTCAATCGGGGGACATACTGATCGGAAGAGAGGAGAAAGCGAATAGATGGAAGCAGTACTTAGGAAATTTATACGAGGGTCAGGAATTAGGAGAGATATTAGAGAAATAATCTAGCATCGATAGGGAAGATGTAGGAAAACCTATATTGAGAGAGGAATTTGAAATAGCACTAAGGGGGCTAAAGGACAATAGAGCGCCGGGTGTAGATAAAATACAGGCAGAAATTTTGAAAAGTGCGGGACAGAAAGTAGTAAATAGGATGTTTGAACTGGTAAAATACATATACGAAACGGGCGAGATGCCGGAGGATTATAAGAGGAACATTATCGTTACTATACCGAAAAAGAGAGGAGCCGACAAATGCGAGAACTTTAGAACGATTAGCCTAACCTCCCATGCGTCAAAAATCTTAACCAGAATAATGCAGAAGAGGATGGAAAATAGAAAGGAGGAAATACTAGGAGAAGACCAATTCGGGTTTAGGCGAAATAGGGGAACTCGTGAAGCTATTCTAGAGCTAAGAGTAATGTTAGAAAAAACAATAGAAAAAGGAAAGAAAGCTTATATAGGATTTGTAGATTTAGAAAAAGATTTTGATAACGTAAGATGGGAAAAAATGTTCGAGATACTAAAGAGCGCGGGAATGAAGTATAGAGATAGGAGAGTAGTACACAATCTATACAAAGAGCAAACTGCTGTTATAGAAGTAGAAGGGGGAAAAAGGGAAGTAGGTATTAGGAAAGGAGTAAGACAAGGATGTACGCTATCACCACTAATTTTTAATCTGTACATCGAAGAGGCGATTAATGTGGTAAAAGATAGACTGGATTTCGGGATTAAAGTACAGGGACAGAAACTAAAAATGCTGAGATTCGCGGATGATATAGCAGTATTAGCATTTGGTAAGGAGGAATTAGAATCAGCATTGAACGAAATGGAGGCAGTGTTGACAGAGGAATACGGAATGAGGGTGAATAAAAACAAAACTAAAGTGTTAGTGTGCAGAGGGCGCGAGAGTAGAGCAAAAACGAAAGTACAAATTAATAATGAAAGATTGGAGGAAGTTAAAGACTTCACTTATTTAGGAAGTAAAAGAAATTGGGATGGAAGAAGCGATAAAGACATAAAACAAAGAATAGCGCAGGGTCGAGTAGCTTTTAACAAAAAGAAAGCACTTTTATGCTCGGGGGTAATAAACTTAGAAACAAGGAAGAGATTTTTGAAAACATATGTATGGAGCACGGCACTATATGGTTGCGAAACCTGGGCGGTAGGGGATGCAAGTAGGAAGAAATTAGAAGCTTTTGAGATGTGGTGTTACCGAAGAATGATGAAAATACCATGGACTGATAGGGTTAGAAACGAAGAAGTATTGGAGAAAGTCGGCGAGAAAAGAAGTATGTGGAAGAACATAAAAAAGAGAAGAGATAGAATGGTAGGCCACTTGCTAAGACATGGGGGAATAGTCCGCGATATTTTGGAGTCAGAAATAGGAGTGAAGAAAGGCAGAGGTAGGCCTAGATTAGACTACTGCTCGCAAATTGTAAGGGATGTAGGTTGTAGCACAATTAGCGAAATGCGTAGGTTAGCACAAGATAGGAGAAGCTGGAGGTTAGCGTCCAACCAGTCTTAGGACTGATGACCTCATGATGATGATGATGATGATTATTTTTGTATGTATTGAACTAGAAGAATTTGGTTATACTGATAGCTGTATACGTATATATTTTCAATATTTAATGTTTTGCCAGTAAGTATATTAAGATATCTAATAATATAACTGTTGAATATGTTTGCCCTTAAATAAAGACCGTTGTAAATATGCTTTATACCAGTTGTAGTACTTACCCGTAAACTTAATTAACATTAAGTTTTGATTAAATTTTACTCGTACTTTTCTTCCAGAATTATTTATAACTTCGACGTATGTATATTTCGATTTAATTAAAGTTTCCGAATTTCAAATGGCAACCCAAATATTTTAATTTCAACCTGTTCAAATTAATTCTAATGTATGATTAATATTTAAGCAACGGAGTACATATTAATTTGCAGCAACTTTTCGACAAACGTTTCAAGAGAACTATTTTTTTTTACTACTTTACTGAACATTAGAAACTTTACATAAATTTATAAGACAAAATTTACAACATTTGGCTTAAAAAATTATACTAATAAAATAGAATTATTCGTCTAAACACAATTAGATATAAGTATCTATATAAGATATTGTATATTAATACAAACTAGCTATAAATACTATTAGGAAACCATTTTATTGCGAGCATCGAAAGACTACACGTTTCTCGACTCGCGTTTCGTGAACCAAGTTGACTTTATCGAGAGACGATTGAAACTTATTAAATTAAATTAAATCAGTTTTCATTATCTCCCGATTATGCCAACTTGGTTGGCGAAAAACGTGTCGAGACGTGTGTGATCTTCCGGCGTTCGTTGAAAAATTGACTTTTGTTTTTATATTAACTTTCTCGGTTACATCTGTATATATTAACAGTATAGAAACTATGATTGTTATTATCTCTGAAGTCTTTGTCAGACTTCATCAAGCACCTGACAATTTCTTTCAGAAAATCACTCCTTCAGTCAAAATAAGAAGTGTAGTAAAATCAATATAATAAATATAGTTAAAATAAAAAGTCAACATCGTAATAGAAAGGCTGTTTTCGTATTTACCAAAAATATGCAAATTCCTCTCAAAATATTTTCTACATAATTATGTAGAAAATAAATTTAGCCATTATTTATGGATAGCATGTACAAGGCTATCTTGATATCTGTGAACAAATAGATTATTTCGATTAGCACTACAAGTGGTTTTAAAAAGAAGTCTATCAGATATTTATTTCATAGACTAGAGATTACATTTTTTGTCTATTTAAAATATTTAATTAAATTTTTGGTCTATTTCTATTTAAAGAGTTTTTTCATCTTATTTTTGTTCAGTTTGTTTTCTAGTACAGTGTTTTCATTAATGCTCACTAACCACGTGACCTTTTTGGTTCCATTTAGACAGTTATTTTTGTGTTTATGGATTCCATTTACTTAGAACTTCACTTCAATATCACCAATGTGGTAAGATAGGTACATATAAAGGAACTCTTTTCGTTTTGCTTGTTCTCAAGCATTGGGTCTTCATTAATGTTCACAAACCACGAGACCTTTTAGTTTCTTGTAGATAGTTATTTTGATTTTGATCTAGATCTAGATTTGTTGTACTTTATCTAGGAATCTTTTGAATCTAAGGCAATTATTATTATTATGTTATGTGGGTTTGGGCCTCATCAGCCACTGATCGCATGGCTAGTCCCTTGGCGATCCCCTGTTATACGGGTCATTATCCAAAAATGCTATCCCATACCTAGAAGGTACAATTTAGGCACGTTCCTTGCCCTAAGCCTCGCCTCCTCTTAGATAACAGGGGTCCCTAATATAAGGTACCTCTTCTCCTCCAGTGCGGGGCAGGTGTAAAGAAGATGAATCGAGGTTTCCTCGTCTGACAGTATCTGCAAGCCGGGCTGTCAGTCAGCCTCAGCTTGTGCTTATATGCATTCAGACTACTGTAGTGGCGCGTAATGATTCCCACCAGAATTCTGGATTTATGCCTGTTCAATTTAATGAATTCTTGGGCCCATTTCTCAATCTCTGAGTATTCGATGAAGAGTTTGGTTATTCGACAACCTGTTACTTATTCTAATAATCTAAGGTAATATTCTAGCAAAATTCTAGCGTCACAATACTCTGGTTAAGAACTGTGTCTCGATTGGGTATAAGAATCCTGATATCAAGGTGGCCAATTAGATGTTACTTTAATGGAAAGCAGAAACAACATTGAGCATGATTTATGACATGTGACATTTTATTAGGTTGAAAATCAACCGTTTTGCAATAACTGAATTAAAGTAAAGCACATCCTTCTAGAATTCCAGCAATATGCTGAAGCTCGCCCATGGAATAATCTTAAAGTTGATGTTACAGAAACTCTAGATTCACCACAATTTACCTAATGTGATTACAGTACACCGCTTTACGGTATATTAAAATGTACGTACAGTCAGTCGTGTCTGATTATCTTCTCATACACGTTTTGTAAATCTCTATATCAGTGCTATCAACCACAAGTACTCGGGGCACTTAAAACTTAAATTAACAATTATATATTACCCTCCAGTTTTAATTGCACAGGATCTGGAGAATTTTCCAATTAATTAAGACCAATAGCGTAATGTTGCTTACCTAAATTTGAACGTCTGGTTTGGAAACATTAACGAAGGCACTCTACGTGCACATAATTTCAGAACACCCTGTAAGAATATATAATGCTTTGAAACTCGAGTACACCTAACATAGTAATGATAAATTTGGCTATTCTAGTTTCGCCATCGGAGATCAGACAGATAAGTTACAAGATATTCCCTATTATTCCACAGCATATGTCGGTTCCCACGTATGTTTACTTCTTGCACACTCTTTCGCTGTTTGTGTTGATGGCAAACAAGATATTCAATGTGTAATATATTGTCAAATGTGGAGAATATCTCGCAAATATTTAGGAACGGCCGAACCCACTTGATCACGCTTTTTTGTTTAATCAGTATTATTCTATCTTTCCGGGAATGGGTGGGCTGGCATGATTAGCACTTTTTAAAATATTTTTATATACCCTTAGCGCTTGTGTAAGCATGTAGAAAAAAGGTTTCCTTGCCTTATAATTGATTACACGTTTTATTCGTTAATATCGTGTACATAAATTGTAGATACTATCAAATTATTTATGTTTACTCACAATCAGTAAAGTTATACTTAGCATTACAAATATAGCTATATTTAAATGGCGGTTCTATTTTTGTTGTCAGTTTAACACAACATTGTATACTTGAAATATGTTTAGTTACATTCGATAAGAACTTATTAAAACTACGTTAAATAATTATTCCGCACTATCAGGGATCAGTGGATAAATTTGGATTTACCTAAAAATATTCGATATTTTCGCATATATATATATATATATATATATATATATATATATATATATATATATATATATATATATATATACATATAGCAATACTAAATTAGATTTTTCTTTATTTGTTTCTTTAATAGAAACGATGTGTGAATAATAATTACACATATTTATAATAAGTTGTTACTGTAAAATAAAATGCAAGGGCCTTCAATGGCTATAATCTATATAAATTAATTATCTACGCTATTATTTACGTCAGCCATACAATTATGTCTAAAATAAAGGGTCTTTCAATAAGGACGCCCGATTTTTTAACGTAAATAATACAAGTTGTGTGTGAGATATCCACTCAATTTTTTTCATTTGAAAGAATATTTTATGGCATTAACTATGAAATACAACGTCGTTCAAATATCCGCTGCGTCATTCCTTCGTGGCACGTATTCGGGAGGTCTAATTTTCGATGACTTTGTCGGATAAATTTGGCTGAATTTGCTGGATACCGTTCGTCATATTGACTTTGAGGACATCAACAGACCTGCGATTTAAGATAGCTCCAAAGGACGTCTAAAAAAAGGCGTTATATCGTCCGATTTCGGTGGCAAGTTCACGTTACCGCTGCGGGAGATAACCATGCCCTCAAATCGCTCATGCAGAATGTCCATCGTGGCATGCGATGTGTGGGGCGTAACGCCGCTCTGTTGCAACCATATGTCGTCGGTATCCATATTACCCAGCTTAGGTCACAAGAAGTTGCTTATCATCTACCTGTAGCGCTCACTGTTCACGGTTACGGCAATGCCAGTTTCGTTTTGGAAGAAATATGGACCCATGATTCCGAAAAATCAAAATCCGCACCAAACAGTGACTTTCTCGAGATGCATTTGATGTTGGTGTATCTCTTGTGGATTGGTATCGTCCCAAATCCGACCATTTTGCTTTTTCACACATCCATTCATACAAAAATGAATCTCGTCGCTAAAGATTTTTTGGCGAAATTTGGGTCAGCTTCCAATTGCTCTAGAGTCCAATCAGTGAGCACGCGGCATTGCCTATGGTCGTTTATCATTCTTGGGTCAGTTGGATTTTATACGGATGCAGTCTAAGTCCCGACGCAAAATTCGCCAAGTTGAAGTCGCTGAAAGGCCAAGTTCTTGTGAATGACGAGAAATTGACTGTCTCTTCCTCGTATATACGTACATTACGCACAGCAGCGATGTTTTCAGCAGAGCTTGCGTTTCGGTGACGTACGGATGTTGGCTGATTATTTATCAAACCGGTTGATTCGAATTTGGCTACCAAACGTCGAATAGTCGACTTTGCGGGACGGTTGTAGTGAGGATAAATATCACGTAATGCTTGGAACCTTTCTCGAATGGAGCACTGATTTTGATAGGAAATTTGACGATTTACACACACTTCTGAACGCTATAGCCTTCCACAGCGATTTGCCATAAGCTTCTGAACAATTTACTAATAAATTTGACAAAGTTGATTAACAGTATGACTGCTATAACCTAACAAATTTCGAGCGTCCCTATTGAAAGACAATAGGGGCTTTAAACGGTACTGGTTAAATAACTAACCAATTAAATTAGTTTACTGATCCTTCCATACAAATAGTCAGCTTCCTCCACCTCATCTGCAATTCCTTCACCCTATCTAGAAGTGATGGAAGGATTCCATCACTTAGTGTTATTAGAATAAGTTTTTTAGATAAATGTACATTGAACCCGCAAAATCCAATTAGGAAAAGAAAATTTACATAAGGTTGTGCTCAAATCTGCTTTATTCTGCGGCAATAAAGTTCTGATCAAGATCAGTAGCTTGAGGTGTAGCTTAAGATTCAGAATCTATATATTTAATGGACTTACGTTATTACTGAATTTCTAGAACCTGTCTGTTCTACATGTCATATGAATTATGCCGCAATATAAAATGACTATATAACTCTACGGCTTGACTATAGATAATGATTATAATTTCAGTTTTAATCGTCTTCCGATGATGCCAATTTGGTCGATGAAACACGCGTTGAAAAACGTCTAATCTTTCTGAATTCGTGGAAAACCAGTCTCCTGTTTCTGTTGCTGTATCAAAGATCGCAACCTCTTCCCAGAATTTACAACTATGAATAAAAATTTGCTGATCTGATGAGACTATTCAATTATACTCATTAAAAATATTTTATTTAGGACATACGAGTCACAAATCTCATTGAAACGCTTCATGAATTTTGTGTTGCGTATCAAATAGTTATAAACAAGCTAATAGTAGAATATTTAATAGTAATTTAGTAGTATTCTGTGTAGTTAAAGGTTCCTAACTCCGACTTTCAATTTTCTAACTTTATTATTGATCTTTCTGAATCTGTTATAAATTTCATATAAATTATATAAGTATAAATTATTATCTTTGGAGTCCTACGAGTAAATTTAATAGCAACAGAGAAAAATTAGAGAATTGTTACGTACATAAAAAGTAGGATGGCGCCCAAATTGGATCCCTGAGGAATACCAAGACTAAATCTGAATATATATTATTGAGCTTAACAAATCTTCCTCCTTCAATTATATGTGATTGATTATTATTAATCTTGTAATACCTTAGTTTACCAGCCTACGTATTATAAGAAACGTAGTTACAGTCTTTATTCAACTAAAAAAGAATGTATAAATATTTATTCCTTAGATACTTGTAAATTAATTGTTTATTGCTAATGTTTATGTACGCCTTCCAAAACTGTAGCAAAGGGCAGTATAATGAGTAGCATAATGAGTAGTACCAATTCGTCGCTTGAGATATAGTTTTTTTTTTGTGGAAAATTGTTTTTTTTTTGGAGAAAATTATTTTCTTGAACATTTGGAGCTCTGACATAAATCTGATATTTTGCATAACTTTCGAACAATTTTTAGCACAATTATTTATAAGTTTAATAAACGGAATAAGAAATATTATTTCTAATACGTATAAATCTTTCAAAAAATAAAACCCGCCACAGGTAGGATTCGACATCTGTCCCGGATCGGAACCGAACGACATACAGCTGTTTCGAACTTATTACTTCTCATAAGTGCGGTACACGGTACGCCGATTCAGGACAAATGCCGAATGAACTCTATGGGGTATGCATCTTTATCGATACGATTTCTGTCAGTAACATATAAGTCGGAAATCGAGAAAGGAACCACCAAACCGCCAAGCGGTTATCAAAGTAGTTCCCGAATAGCAAAGCTATTACATAGTCGCTCTAGGAAACAACTACTCCTCGGGCTAAAGCCCCGCCGGGCATTGAATTATACCTAGAAGTGATCCTCGACCCCTTTCTCGTGTTTCTGCACGATCAGATAAGGTTTCAAAAAATAAAACCCGCCACAGGTAGGATTCGACATCTGTCCCGGATCGTAACCGAACGACATACAGCTGTTTCGAACTTATTAGTACTCATCAGTGCCGTACACGGTACGCCGATCCAGGACAGATGCCGAATGAACTCTATAAAGATATTAATTATGTTCAAAAGTTGTACATTGAAGACTAAAAGTCACCCGTACAAAAGTGCTTAAATTTACATTATTTAGACAATGATGAGAACTTTCCAAGTAACCGTTTGCAGTAGCAGTTTTTTAATTTTAAAGTGACATCATCTATATAATGCCTAGTGATAATATTTCTGCGATCGTCCGCACTATGACCCAGAAAGATTAGAAAATGTATATGCAACGAATATGTGGTTGCAAAAACTATATCGAACCACAGTTCACTATGTTCCTTTGGCATTTATTGATATACTTAGCATGTGGTGATCTACTTATGACTCGTTTTTACGCTGCAAGACTGCCATAAAACTACAATACCAAACATCATCCTTAGCAAACATTGAGGCAAGAAACTGATAAAGTCACTCCAACGATATTTACATATATCACGTTGCATGGGGACCGGTATTAACATAGTAATCTGACAAATTAAATTGGCTAACAAATTGGTTAATCAAGTATTAGACGATCTTTGATAAGCAACAAAAATGATTGTGGTCGCACGTGTCTCCCTCCAAAGTGTGAGCGGTTTCGTGACCTGTGCAAAATACTTCGCAGCACCCAGTAAACTACACAACGTGGAGCAGAAGTTAGATTACATTTAGTGACGCAATAAGGTACAACGGAACCTCGAAGAGGAAGATTATCATTACACAAAGACGGTGTTGGAACTCGGGGCTCGTTCGCTCTTGCCGCTTCAAATGCAAAGGCGCAGTATGGATAAAAGGAAGTCATAAAGGGGTGTCCTGGTAATAACAGGGCCTGTATACATGTCTACTGTCGGTCGCAAACGATGCCGGCTGAATTTGATTGAATGGATCGTTTTCAAAATCATAACACGTACTATTCGCCTGTGGGGAGCGTTTTCGTTCTTAAGATTGCCCGATATAAACATCGGTGAACAATTGTCAAAAAATAACGCCAGCCCTCCGTCGTTAGCTCGCAAGAAATGGCTTCGTGAATGTTATGCTCAAGTTTCGCTGATTACGAATTGTTTTGAAGGGATGTTTGCTCTCGAACTTTGTTCAAAATAAACATGAATTTTAAGGAGGCTCAACAGTTCCTTTGTAAATACAAATAGGATAATACTGTATCGCTTCTGAAATGCCAACAAACAGAGTTCTTAATCGTCTATAGTTTTTAAAACGATACTGAAAGATTTTATAAAAGGGGTTTAGCCAGAGGAGGAGGGAACATGTCCCCGCTATTATAGGTGCGTTACTTAGGTAGAGAGTTGCATGCAATATGACATACATGTCTGTAAAATTTTAGTTTCCATTACAGCTCTATATAAAGTAGTGCGAATTTCCGTTATATTCATTTTTTTTACGAAATAGGTCTTACAGTGTATGTATTATTGACATGCCAAACTTTGTATTTGAAACTACAATAACGTTGGTAATATACAGTAGGCCCAAGATTAAGGGATGCAAAAAAATTTAATTTTTAGGTGATATTCAATGGGCAGAAACTTGGAGAAAAATAGTCGCAAAGAAATAAAAAAAATTGAAGCTCCAAATATCTAGTTTCAGGTATTGAGTTCAAAATATTTTACCATCTCAGCAGTTTTTCAGTAATCATAAGAAAACGATCGGAATAATACTTTTTAAAATTTTTGCTTGTATATCAAAAGGTCCACGGAAATTCAGTAAATTATTTTAGTGATTTTATCTTAAAAAATTTTTAGGTAATTTTATTCTCTCTAATTTGAGTGGTCTATAAGTTTGTTCGTACCAACTTCTCGCTTGATTTCTCGCTGAGTTGTCGTCGTTAAAACAAAAAAAATCAGTTTTGACTTTGGTAATTAATTACTCGGGAAATAATTTTTGATTTTTTTTCTTACAACAATTAACATAAATAAATATAGATTATTGCTAAAAAAATATATTAAATCTCAAAAAATTAATAAAAAATTAAGAATTAATCCTAACTTGGTTTTTAGTAAAAACGACAAATTCAATCATTCCGAACACAATTAAAAAAAATCGCAGTGCTTTGAAATTTTCAGGGCTTCTTTGGGATACATAAAAATCTTGAGAAGAAATAGTCAACATTCTTAATTTATCCATTATTTGCAAAGTTATGCCAAGGTAAACGAGTACCCCTAAGTAGGCAATTTTTTACTACTTTTTCAATCAACACTCTCGCTTAGAATATTTTTTCCAGAAACCAATAACTAGTACTTCTAAAGAATACTTTTTAGTTTTCAAAAACCCTCTTAAATTTTCTATATAACGAATAATTCCCGAGTAATTAATTACCAAAATTAAGAGTTTTTTGCTTTGATCGACGATAACTCATCGAAAAATGACTGTACAAGGCTTTTAGATCACCTAGAGGATCGAATTATTCCTTACTTAGCTAACCTATAGAATTAACCTCACTAAGAGGATCAAGTTATTTAAAAAAGCTTTACAATAAAATCACTAAAAAAAATTTATTGAAGTCCGTGAACCTTTTGAAAAGCAAACAAATATTTGGAATTTTTCTCCGATGGTTTTCTTATGATTACTCAAAAATTCCTGATAGCAAAAATTTTTGAATCATATATTTGAATACTAGAAACTTGGAGCTTCAATTTGCTTTTTTAAAAATTGCTCTGCCACTATTTTTCTTCAAGGTACAGACTGCCCTTTAAAAAGTATCTAAAAATTTTTTTTACATCCCTTAATTTTCGCGCTTATTGCTTAGTGTATTGGAGTAAATAAAAACTGAAGTGAATGTGATCTCAAAAAATGAAGTCCAGTGGACATAATATTATTTATTTTATTTTCCAAATCAAGTTCCTTGGGCCACTTTCCCTACGGGTCGCTATCACGATACAGACATCCGCATATTTACATCCTTCTCACACCCATCCTTACAACTCTTAAATCAAATAGCTATTGAGGCAGAATCGAACAGTATCTTTTTCTAGAGAACGGTTGAGTTAGTCCAGATAAGTTTGAAAAGTCAAACTCTCGTGCGCACGTGGCTGGAATTATAAAGATAAAAAATGAACGTTGTTGATCTCGATCAGTCATGCATTATGGAACCATTTAAGGTAATGGTCTGTTACATTATTCGCGAGCCGTTGATGACAAGGCAGACATCTTTTTTATGTAAATTCCGTCGCGATTCTGATAAGCCGAAAGATGGCCTGCTGACGTGACAAATTTAACCCAGGGACACGAAAAAGAGGATCAGATATCATAAACTTCAGGCATTCGTTGTATCTCAAATGAGACCGGGAATGTATTTCAGCTGCGTGTGAAAAATTACCAGCGTACTTTTTTTTTAAGAACGTCTTTAGAAAAGAACGAGGTTAGTTTAAATCTGACAGCAGTTTGATAATTTTACGATGGTATTTCGAAAAAAATGTGCATCCATGACATCTGTACTGTCGAGCCTTTGGTACTGAGTAGGATGCCATAAAATAATAAAAAATACGTGGCTGAAAAAATAGTATAATATACGAGGGCTACTATTTATATTTTGAGCCTTGGCAACACTAAGTGTTGTCAGACGCCATCTGACGTTTCCAATGGAAAGTTTAACATTTTTGACCATAACCTGAATGAAAAAATGGAATTAACACATGAAAACTTTCGTGGAATGATTTATTATGACTTTCGACGTGGATTATCAAGACAAAAGTGCATCGATAAACTTACTTCCACCTTTGGAAATAACGCCACATCCATTGCTACTATGAAACGTTGGTATCACGGGTTTAATCGTGGCCGCCATTAGCTCACCAACTAAAGTCGTGAAGGTCGTCCAAACTCAGTTGTTGTGCCAGAACACATTAATTCTGTCAGTGCAAAAACTGATAATGTAAAATCATCATGTGACATACTGTGAAATTGAGGCAACCTTAGGCATTACTTCGACTAGCATATATAAAATATTGCATGATATACAACTCTACATTTTGTCAATTTTTACCGCGTCTTGATGATGAACTAGTTTACATTGAAACATGAAATTGAAGTTTCGACGCGAAATAGAAATATATTATATAAGCCGTAATATAATAAAATAAAACTGCAATGAACAGGAAACAAATGGTAATTAAAATTAATGAACGCCAAGATTAATTTTTATATAACTCACTTTTTTAAAGTAATTATGATTCCCCCTCATAATTAAAAGCAAAAATTAGGCCTCGAACGAACTCTCAAGTTGGAGTAAGAATGCTTTGCTTCTGCCAGTGTCAATATTTGCAGTAGGAGTATTCCGATTATTCCCCTCTCAATAAATTTGCTTAAGATAATCATTAATTCCTTTCTGTTATAGTTTGTTGAGGTTTAGTAATTATAAATTGTAATTATCATAGAAGTTTTTGGAAAATTGTAATGTACTTGTCTACGCTAATGTGTAGTATTAAGAGTTTCCAATGCATAATAGTTTATTTATCGGTGAAGTTGTGTGAAGAAGTTATTATCGATTCATTGTGTTAACTTCATAATTTGGTCCATCGAAATAAACGCCTTTAGAGTTTATTAACTTTAAAAAAATCGTAAATTTATGAAGAAAATCAGTTTATTCGTTACTTGTGAACCACAATGTTATGTATTGTACATTATTATTTGTTCACTATTGATTTTGGTATTGCTAGATGAAAATACTAATTTTAATGCTAGAGTTTCCTTTATCCTCTATTTAGTTAAAGCAGTTTTTGTTCATTCAAACTATATTTGAACTATTCCCCTTTTCTTCATTCCCTACTATTTTGCTACTACAATCCAACTGGGTTTAAAATAATATCAGTAACATTTACTTCTTTCCTCTTCTCTTATTAATATATATATATATATATATATATATATATATATATATATATATATATATATATATATATATATATATATATATATATATGTCAGTCTCTTTCATCTTAAAATGTGAAATAACTCATACATATTTGTATATAAGTATTATAAGTACGATAACTATATATATATATATATATATATATATATATATATATATATATATATATATATATATATATATATAAAGTTATAATTCAGGACACTCACATATAGGATATTATGTCTAAGATATAGTACATCTGAAGTCGTTATAATTATCATGTAACTAAATCCTTTTGTGCCTTATCGCAAATTAGCCGTTAACATTTATCTCGTTCATTACGAGTTGCAAGACTTAGAGAAAAACACTTATTGAAACCTTTCTACCACCTCAGCGACAGCAAGGTTTTAAATAGAGTAATCCTCGAATATGCATTAAGTAATCTTCGAAATATAATTAAGTAATCATCAAATAAGTACTCAGTATACAGAAATAAAAATAAGTTTCTCCTTTTTCGACAAAAATTAATGTAGAAATCGTAAAATAAAATAAAACAATTCTTAAAAAGTTAATTAAATAAAAAGTGATAAAAAAAATATTATGGAATCGTAAAATAGTTATTTAAGTAATATTTTTTCTTTAACACGCTATGACCTATATAATCAGGAAATAGATATTATATTATATAATATACTATTATAATATATTGTGTAATAATAATATATAAAAATTCATAAAAAAAAATAAAATGCGGTATCATTTTAAGTGCTTATCTAAATGCTTTTACCTTCACAATGTGTTACAGAATATCGATACTCCTTCAAATCCAGTCCTGATTTTTATAATACGGAACTTTCAATATTGATAAGAATTAACTGTCTCATATTCTTGTAATAATGTGTAACTCTGAATATAGCTACACCTATATAACGAGTATGCCAATATTATTTTCACAAGTGCCGATGATAAGAGATTATGTAATGTTATTGTTAGTAACATGGGGCTAATTTTTGGCAATCTACTGGATTTTCTGTATCTTTAGTATTGTTTTATTTTCAATCTTATCTGTGCACTCTACGCTCTCCCATTAAAAAAAAATAAATGTTCAAAAATATTTTATATACGATTGCAGAAAATTTTAGGAATATGTTATACACTGTAGATTCTCCCTAATACCCGTAAAACTACTGAGAGAACTGTATTTATATAAAATCGCTTTTTCTTGCCGGGAATACTTTACCTCCAACATTTTATTTCCCCTTGCCTTATTATCTGCTTCTAACAAGCCCTTGTTTGTTATTTTCGTATACCGTTTTTATGGCCTCCATAAAGGGACAACACGTTTATTTCTTTTTTATTTTATGTCCTTGACATTACTGATTCTGAGAGGAATCCACGGTTTTTTACGATCATCTATATTGACGATTACAGCGACATGTGCCTTTTGTTTATTAAATAAAATGTCTACATTTTGTTTTATCAATACCCTTGTTTTGTTAAATACTTCGCAGACTTCATCGAAGATTTCGATACTTATTGTAACTTTCATTTATTGAACTTATCTCGAAGCACCTATTCAATATATCGTGTGGCCTTAGGATCCATATTAATCTCATTATACTCCTCAATTATGCACAAGATTTCGTGCTAAAAGTTGGTTGCGACTTGACCTCTAATCTTATTAACCTTACCAAAAATATAGGGGTTCAATAAGAGCGAGTCTTACACAAATTATAATGAAAGGGAGTCTCATATAAATCTTTTACATATCAATACGTGGGTTCTATTGTGAAATTCTCTTGAAACTAAGAAAAGAACCTACGCCTGCCTCTTGTCACCTGAGGTGATTGTTCTGGCTCCATATCAGAACAAATAATATTGTACCCACTTTCTTTTCCTTACCTTAATTACTCGGTGTGATCGAGTTACCTCAGAAATTTTCATATTAAAATTAACGCTACCCAGCAAGAGAGAAAAAAATATTAACAAGAAATAAAATGAGGAAAACGAAATAGTTAAATTACTAGCAAATACAAAACAATATTGAGAACTTAGACAGATAAAATAAGGTAAAATTTCAGTGTTCTACAGAGGCAACCCGAAACTAGCAACAAAATTTAAAAAAGTAATTATAATGGTTAAAATATTTACTAAAAGAAGGCCGAAACAGAATTCACAAAAATTGCAACTTTATTCAAGGGCTCAATATCCTATGGAAGTGATTTAGTTGAATGAGACTGGGATTGGTTGAAGTCTGGAAGCTTCCGTACTTCGATCAATGATATTGATTTTCGGTTTACTGTCTGTAAAGATGTCGAATATCGACATCAGTCTTTATGCGAACAAAATATGGTACAACAAATTAATTACATTATAGATGCAATGATTGCATCTATAATTGTAATTATAGATGCTATAGATTATTAATTAGCATATAGATTATGAATTGAATGAAACATCGATTATTAACTATATCGTTAATCTCTTCCCTCATATCCCGCCACGTGTTACGACGTTGTTTGATCAGTATATGATTGGTCCATGCCTGTTATTATACAGAGGGAGAAACACGACGAAAACTCTCCATGGATCCATTAGCGGGTATTTACTTACATAAATACTATAACATTAACTATTTTAACTTAATCGTTCCTTAATTTCAATTAGCTTCTTATACAATACAATAGGTATACTTTAATGAATTTGTGTCTCTTCAGATATCCCTCAGATTACCTAATTTAATTTAAAAAAATATAAACTCCTTATCTAACTAACCCTTCTTATGGTAATTTAGAAAAATGTACGCCAAAAATATTGTTATCGACACATGTTGAAAGAATGCCACCCACTTGACTGTAACCACCAATATTCAGGCAAGTGTTAGGGCACTTTTATAACAGAATATCATAGCTAGCTTTCTAATAAATTTTGATGAACATAACGTCGCTTTACTAATATTGAAGAACATTATTTAGAATAGAAAGCTTAATGGCAACAATATGTTCACAAATCTGTGGATCTGCCTGAAAGGACACTATACAGGGGGTCTCAACAATAAGAAGAATACATAATTATCACCTTGTTACAATTTTTTTCTCTAGAATGTCTTTAAAAGGAAATAAGTAATATTTTTTCTCGTTGAAGCAGAATTTGGAAATATACTGTACACATTTTATTTAGAGCACTTAATAAAATTTTTCATTCACAATTTTGTTACACAAAATATTGTCACACTTATGCTGCTAATTAAAAACAAATTCAAATATAGAGCAAAGTTCCATCCCTAATTAAACCCCCTCAATATCACATGACAGAACACAATACATTATAAATATCTCGACCTTATGTATCCTCAAATATTCATTAAAGTCAGACTTTGCCACCGTTATATTGACTGATCCAAACTTTTATTGCAAGTCTGTTTACATACTATACATATATTAGTTAAAGTTGTCTACCATATTTCACTATTGATCGGAGAATGTTTTTGGCTTATGCATATGTTGGAAAATCTGGTTGTTATCTGGAATCGTTGCAAAGTTACGCCCAGCCCAATATTTCGTTTTCCCTTGACCGGTTTTAATCAAATTTAGTCGCTTCCTTTGTTTTTGGCTCTAAGAAAACTTTTCAGGAAATTGGAAATGCTATATCGTTAGCATGATGTATTCACATAAGAGAAATTTATCGGCGGATGATATATTTATATTTATTTTCTTATAGAGCGGTTATGGGAAAAAAATCGATATAAATGGTCATCTAAAAGTCTTATTTCTCGCAGTAGAACCCAGAAGCATAACATCGCATATTGTCCACCGAACATATAAAAATAGTCCACTCTTAGAAAAAGCAGATTTCATAAATATACTCGTACTTGCAGATGAGTTAGTAAAACCACAACTTGAAAGGCGAGTAGCAAATGTTATAATCCCCCGTGAAGTTCGCTTTTGTATTAGACGAGTATCAGGTATTCCTGAAGAACCCTTTGAACAAGTAGCTTCTGAGAAATTAGAGAAGCGAAAAACTTGTTATACCTGTCCTTCAAGAATCAAAAGAAAAACATATCACCTGTGTTGTATATGCAATAAACCAATATGGCTTGAGTGTTCCCCAAAATTATGCGAAAATTGCAAGTGTCGTCTGTCATATTTAGGTATTGTGGTTTCTATCATAGAATTTCTTTTGGCATTCATTTTTTATTGTAATAGTGACTGTATACCTTTAACATGAGAAAGAAAATATCGTTTTGTTTTAAGTGTTCTTTGTTTTTATTTTTAAAAGCTTTAGCTGATATCACTATATGTATACGACATTGTTACGCAAAGAGAATATATGTATGTTTTTTATAGAAAGAATGTATATATACATGTTGTACACTATATTCTTCCAAGCCATACAACAACGCACCCAATTGTTAACAGGAAAACATTAAAATGACCCACATTTTTTTTTATTGTTGTATAAATTTGCGGTCATCATGACCGCACGTCAGTTGCTGCGTAACAAAACTGGTATCATAGTAGTTAAGGGTTAAATTTACTGTTTAAAAGATATTGACTGATGGACGTACAACTTGTTTGACTGATATACAATTGATACATCTTCAAAGTCTTCTTTTAAATTGCAACCACCTTATTTTCATTTGAAAATAAGGTGGTTGCAATCAGTCAAACAAATGCTACTTTATTTTTGACCTAATTTCTAACGTTGTCAAAATGTTTTGAACTGGCACTTTATATTAGTTTAAAACATTTTGACAACGCTTTCTGGACAACTGTCTTGGACTATCTGTACTTTCTGGACTTTGATTTGACCTCCTAATCTCAAACGTTAAGAAGTTTGGCATTTTCATCATAACGTAACATGATATCTCCTCAAAGTTGTAGACAACGACCTGAATAATCCTCATTCAACCCTTGTACTGATTGTAGTTTAAAAGGGTGCAACTTTTCTGTTTCTAACAATTTTCCAGTCGTTTAATAGTTGACATGAATTTAAACCCAGTTGCGTCATAGATCTGTGAAAATATACTTGAACTTGTAGTAATAACTTTAATTTAGTATTTTTCCTGACTTGAGATCTACCGTGGCGTGGGTATTTTTACGTCTTTTTTGTTTTAAGCCTTCTTAAGGGGAAATACCAAAATCTCAAAATTGATGTATGTATACTACTCGTATATCCACTTGCAACTGGCTATTGAGATTGTCCGATGTAGTAAATACACTAGAATTTTTCAGAACATTGTAAATATAAGTGATTTTCCACAGATCCAGAAGAATAAGTAGGTATTTGAGGTAATAGTTAAATTAAAAATGTACATTTGATTATGAGGCTTGGAAGAGACACCACCAGAATTCAGTTTATATTAAAATTTCTTAATATTGTTGCATTATTTAATTAAAATTGTAGTCTTTATATAATACAGTTACCGTGGCATCTTTGTATTTTTATAATTTTGTAGAACTATAAACACAAAAATGTCCTCAAATGTTTCATAACAATTTCTTCACACTTTTATAGTCCAGCCACTCAGCCTTTGCCATCTCGGCTGACTGGAACTTCATAGAGACCCCCACTATCCGAAGCCAGATCGCCCTCTTATTCGTTTTACTTACAGCATTCCAAATGTAGGGGATAATGTGTGTGGTGTTTACACAAGAAAATGAAATTGTTCATTGTGCCAGGAATTTTCACAGTTGAATAATTTTATTCGGCGTTTTGTTTTCTTTTTATTAATAAAGTCCATCGCACGGCTGCGGCTCCAAGAGATAAAAAGGTGTTGTTTAATTTAACGTATCATTAATAAAATAATTATGGGAGGCTTATGAATTAGGCAGGGCAATTTGAATACTTTAACTAAAGACATTAATTTGGTCTAATAAGGAATAAAATTTGTTCATTCATTAAATAAACGGGTGTATAGTCTGTCGGTTTTATTTAAGGCGACTTCAATGTCAGAATGTTTTTTTAACGTCAACAAATGGAAGAAAACAAAATAACTATGGTATATCATAGTTATTTACTTGTTTCTCTTAAATTATTATAAGTACAGTGCTTTTAATAATAATACCTAATATTGTTTATTTGTTGAATATATACAGGGTTGGACAAATGTGTTCGAACACCTCATTTCTGGCGAAACTTTAAGTTGGTTCCAGAATCACTATCAACAAAAATCTTTTAGTTCTTTTAATCTTTTCGGTGATGTGCATTTATTTCTGATTGTTGGAGATTACAAAAATAAAAGCAACTCATGTAGGTAATCAAATACGTCCTATTTCCTATGACATATTTATGATGTTTATATAATTCACACCAGGGCCAAGTTGCCGGCGAGAACCGCTGACTAAAGAGTTGTAAACACACGATCTCTGTTTCTTTGTAATCGTTCATATATAGTTAGTAGGAGTATAAGCCAAACCTTTATAAAGTTCACAGGACAATAAAGACTGCGTGAAATAATTTTGTGTTGTTTTAACCCATATTCCCAACAGGTTATGGGCCCAGTCTCGCAAACAAAAAAAGTAAACAGTGAACGTGCGGGAAGGACCTTGTGCGAGTTTTTGTGGATTCCAAACGTGACATAAAATGACAAGTGAAAAATGCACAAAATATAACATTAAGCCTTTTAACGGTGATAACTATTTAGTGTGGAAGTACCGATTACGTGCAATAATTGAACAGGAAGGTGCGTTAAGTGTACTAGATGGAGAAGTGCCAGACGAAATATCGGATGAATGGATAAAATGGGAACGATTTGCAAAGGGTCAAATAATCGAACATTTAGATGATTCCATGCTGGGTGAAATACCAGATGGAGCAACGGCGTGGCAGATAATTGAACATTTTAATTCCACGTATGCATGTAAGAATCTCGCCACCTAGTTAAATGTGCAAGATAAGCTTTTCAATTATAAACTGAAGCCTGAAATGAGTTTAAAGAAACATTTCATAGAAGTGGATGAAATGATACGAGACTTGGTTGCCTGTGGCACTAGTGTAAATGAAATGACAAAAGTATGGTATTTTTTAAACACACTACTTCACTCTTATGATGGAGTCATTACTGCAATAAAAACAATGTCCGATGATCGTCTTACCTTAGCATTTGTTAAAAAGTTGCTGCTCGAACACGAACAAAAATTGAAAAAGGAAAGTGCTGACACCAGTTCCAAGGCACTACAATTTCAATTAACTACTCGTAATCAATTCCAACGGAATTTTAAGCCACTTAATAAAGCACATTATTCTCGTAAATCCCATTCAATACCAAAATATAAAACTGCTAACAAATGCTTCTTTTGTGGCAGAAGAAACCATGTAAAGAAAGACTGTTATTATTATAAACAGCATCTAAAGGGACAAGAAATGCACCAACAAAGGAGACCGGAACAATCTCGTAAGACCAGAAAATCCCCTGAACTTATGACTGCTACAGTACCCTCTCAAGAACAGGAGACTAGTTTTGCTTTCATGATGCATACTGAAAGTAAAACAGAGCAAGCCAAAGGAAAATTGCAATTTGTATTAGATTCAGGAGCTACGGAACACCTAATCAATGACCTGAGTTTCTACAAAGACTACAAGCAATTGAAGGACCCCATTAAAATTTCAGTTGCGAAAAAGGAAGTGTGTATTAGGGCAACACATGTGGGCAACATTGAAGTTATGACCAATATGGGCCATGTGGGAGTTCTTCGCAACGTTCTATATGCTCAAGAGGTTCCATTAAATCTACTGTCAGTACGAAAAATGCAAGAAGCCGGATTTTCTGTGTTTTTCCATCACTCAGGTGAAGTACTTGCAAAACTAGGCGATAAGACCATCATGACAGGTAAGCGCATAAATGAATTGCATATTGTACATTTTACTGTTACAAATGCGTTGTCAATAAATGGTCAAGCGTCATTAAGTAGTCTAGATAATAAAAATAAACTATGGCATGAACGGTTAGGACATATAAGTAAAAATAAATTTGCTCAAATTAAGGCAAAAGAACTAGCCGCTGATAGTAACTATTTAAATGCAATAAATCCCTTAGAGTCAGTATGTGAAGCTTGTATAAATGGCAAACAAGCGCGACATCCATTCGCAAAAGCTAAAAATAAAACTAATATTCAAAGACCACTGTATATTGTGCACTCGGACGTATGTGGTCCGATTACTCCAAGCACAATTGATGACAAAAATTATTTTGTTATTTTTATTGACGAATACACTCACTATACGGTAACATACCTGATGAGAAATAAATCAGAAGTAATTACGTGTTTTAAAGATTATATAAACAAAAGTGAGACTCATTTTAATTTGAAAGTGGTCCTCTTGTATTGTGACAACGGTCGAGAATATTTATCTAGCGATATGAAAGAGTTTTGTAAACAAAAGGGGATCACATATCATTTGACGGTGCCATACACTCCAAATCAAAATTCAGTGGCGGAGCGTATGAATAGAACATTGACAGAAAAGGCGCGTGCAATGGTGTACAGTGCAGGTTTAAATAAGCGGTTTTGGGGCGAAGCAGTGTTAACTGCTACATATTTGACAAATATGACCCCATCAAAAGCTATTAAAATACCAAAGACACCGTATGAAATGTGGCACAATAAAAAACCAAAATTACAGTTTTTAAGGGTATTTGGCTGCACTGCATATGTGCATAATAAAACAAGAAAACATAAATTTGATGATAAATCAGATAAAGGAATTCTTGTAGGATATGTACCAAATGGCTACAAAATATTTATTACAAAACAAGAAAATTTATAGTTGCTCGAGATGTAATTTTTGATGAAATACATTTTAAAACATCAAGACAGGAACTTGATGAAACGATCGAAATTGATAGATATTTAGGTGAAATTGCGGGTGACTCAGTACAAACTATGAGTACTGAGGAGCTCTCAGAGGAAGGGGGTGATAAGAAAGAAACCGCAGATAATATCCATCCGGGTAAAACAGATCAAATAATAAAAAATTGCAATCAAACCTTGAATAAACAATGTGTCACTGATAAATGCAATCAATCAAAAATTAGTACTCTAGAGTCAGGTGGGAAAGGTCAAACATCTCCAGCAAAAGATGTCCCTGAACCAGGTAATAAAGATCTGTGTTATCCTGTTTCTTCCAAGCTGAAGAAAACAGATGAAATACAGGATGAGAGAAGGAGCGAAAGGCTAAAGACAAAATCGTCAATTTCATACAAAGATCGTGATTTAGAAATAAACAGTTACAATATTTTAAATGTTCACACTGTAGATGACATAATTCCTGCAAGCTATCAAGACATAGCTGAGAGTAAAAACAAACTTAAGTGGGAAAAGGCAATTAAAGAAGAGCTTAACTCTTTAAGTCAAAATAAAACGTGGACGTTGATACAAAAACCAAATAATGTTAACATAATTGATAGTAAATGGGTGTTTACAATAAAACATGATGAACATGGCAATATGACACAATATAAAGCACGACTGGTAGCTCGCGGTTTTAACCAATTGTATAAATTAGATTATGATGAAACTTTTGCACCAGTGGCGCGAATAAGTACTTTTCGATGTCTCTTAGCTTTTGCAAATCAGTATAACTTATTAATCCATCAAATGGACGTAAAAACAGCCTTTCTAAATGGTGATTTAAAAGAGGATATATTTATGAAAATCCCTGATGGTATTACTATTAAAAATGATAATTTAGTATGTAAACTAAACAAATCATTATACGGCTTGAAACAAGCCGCTCGATGCTGGTATGAGTGTTTTGATAATATTTTAAAACAACACGGCTTTATAAACTCATCGGTAGAGAAATGCTTATATTTTCGAGATCAAGGTCAGGTAAATAAAAATATTTATGTCATTTTGTATGTAGACGACATTATAATTGTAACACAAGAAATAAATACAATGAATGCTTTTAAACAATTTTTAATGTGTACATTTCAAATGGTTGATTTAAAAGAAATAAAATATTTTCTTGGAATTAGAATACAAAGAACGGGAGCTGAAGTATTTCTAGACCAAAATATATATTTAAAATCAATTTTTAAGAAATATAATATGAGCAATTGTAATGCAGTTAGTACGCCAGTACCAATAAAATTAAATTATGAAGCTTTAGAGTTAGATGAAGATTGTGGAGCACCCTGTCGAAATTTAATTGGTTCTTTAATGTATGCAATGCTATGTACACGTCCAGATTTATGTACCTCACTAAACATGTTAAGTAGATATCAACAAAAATCAAACAAGGAGTTGTGGCAATCCTTGAAGCGTGTTTTACGCTATGTAAAAGGTACAATTGACATAAAATTAGTTTACAGAAGAACTAACTTTGTAAAAAAAATTAAGTGGCTACGTTGATGCAGACTGGGCAAATAATGAAACAGACCGACGAAGTATAACCGGATATGTCTTTAAACTGTTTGATAATTGTACGGTAACCTGGAATACAAAACGGCAGAGCTCAGTAGCTGCTTCGTCAACTGAAGCAGAGTATATGGCCCTTTTTGAGGCAGTAAAAGAGGCTTTATGGTTAAAATCTTTATTAAATAGTATAAATATTAAAATACTAGATCCAATAACCTTGTTTGAAGATAATCAAAGTTCTATTGCAATAGCCACAAATCCTACAAGTCACAAACGCTCGAAACATATAGATATTAGATATCATTTTACTCGGGAGCAAGTAGCGAACAAAGTAATCTGCCTTAAATATATTTCCACAGGAAACCAGGAAGCGGACTTATTCACCAAGTCGCTGGCAGGCCCTCGTCTCCAAGAATTGCGACGCAAGTTGGGACTAATGGCTGATGATGCAAATATGGTTTAACTAGGTTTTTGTTGGGGTTTTCCCTAGTTCGTGCAGTTAATGCTGAACCATGTTCAAATTCCCCGTAAAACGCAGGTCCTGTTTAGTATAAGTTGACATTAATTTTTGAGGGGGTGTGTTGGAGATTACAAAAATAAAAGCAACTCATGTAGGTAATCAAATACGTCCTATTTCCTATGACATATTTATGATGTTTATATAATTCACACCAGGGCCAAGTTGCCAGCGAGAACCGCTGACTAAAGAGTTGTAAACACACGATCTCTGTTTCTTTGTAATCGTTCATATATAGTTAGTAGGAGTATAAGCCAAACCTTTATAAAGTTCACAGGACAATAAAGACTGCGTGAAATAATGTTTTGTTGTTTTAACCCATATTCCCAACACTGATAACTAATATTTTTCGAGATATGACGCCATCAGTATTTAATAGATAGATGTATATTGTACATATAGTTCTACATTATATTTTATACATCCATTTTATATATACAGTTGTCCAGTATTTAACTTTAAAAATGTCAACTTTGACGAACTCCATGGTGAATTGACCCTCACTTACTGAAAATATGACTCTTTAGCTTTTGTTAGCGATGTATTACATCAAATTTAGGAAGAAATATATTTTATTTTCATAAATTATATCACTACCAAAATGTCGTCACTTAAACAATCTTTGTTTGGCTTTGTTTAACTCAAATGTTATTAAATTGTTAAAACAAAAATCATGTGCATATATAGCCTACAAAAAATTTTAACATGACTACAACAATTTCAAGGAATTGAGAAATTTTGTTGAAAGTGTTATAAGTGCGGCATATATTCAATATATCTGGTGTGTCGAAACTACAATACAAACTAATTCAAACAAATTCTGGAGGTTTATCAGTTCTAAATAAAATTTGATGTGTCTATATTCCACTGTGAAATATAATGGTTTTTGTCTTGAAAACTCCCAAAACATTGATGACGCTTTCGCTTATTTTTTAACTTTTCTTATGTCTTGCGAATGTACACCAAATTCTGATAATATAACACCGACATGACTTACATTAGTGATTCTAGTGAAAATGACGTAATAAATTAGATAAAAAAAATTAAATCGAACACGACCATTGGTCCCGACGAGGTACCTGCCGTTATAATTAGCGACTGCGTTGCCGTCTTGTTTAAGCCTATCTGCGTCATCTTTAATTTAATGTTAAAATCAGAAACTATTCCTGACTTTTGGCAACATCCAAAAGTTGTTCTATATTTAAAAGAGAAGAAGCATGGCCTCGCAAACCATCATCCAATCTCAATCTTATGTAATTTCGATAAGATTTTTAAACCATGTTGTGAGATTATGTGCCATGTCAGATTAAAAATATTGTGCTATCTGAGCAGAAGGGCTTTTATGCAAAGAATATCTATAGTATCGAACCTTGTGAGCACTATTCAATTCATTACTGACGCTTTGGATAGGAAGAATCAGGTCGATATCATCTACGCTGATTTCTATTAAGCATTCGGTAGTACAGACTACGGCATCCTATAGAGTAAATTAGAGAAACATGATTTCAGCTATCCCTTTCTAAATTTTTATATTCTTATTTATCAAGTCAGGTCCAATCTGTACGATATCGTGGTTGTCAAACTGAACAATTTGGTCAAACTTCTGATGTGCCACAAGGTTCCACAAATGGATTCGTCCTGTTTGTCTTATTAGTTGATGACATAAGGAATCATCTTAATGTAAATTACTTACTCTATGCAATAGATTTAAAGCTTAATTGTGATATACAATGTGAACTTAATACCTTAAAACTTTCGGCAACCTTGAAACATTAAAACAACATAACCTTGACTTGCTAAACATATAATGCATTCATAGTCCACTACCTTTAATTTAAAAACTAACCCACGTATTTTTAACTATGGTCTAATCGCTCACGCATTAAATAGATCCGATTTTGTTAAATATTCGTATCTGAGCATTATATTTGACAATAAATTACCATTTGCTAAGCATTTAAAGGAATGTGTGGCTAGTACATACAAGTGTTTTGGCTTTGAGCTACGTAACTGCAACGAGTTTAAGAATTTATCAACGCTGCTTACGCTATTTATCAGCTTTGTCAAGTCTCAACTTGAGTACGCCTCCATTATCTGGTCTTCCAAATATAGCTGTCATAGTATGTTGTTAGAAAGAGCACAGCAAAGACGCAAGTGGTATTTTGAAAGGTAATTACTTAGTTAGAGGAAATAAGTAGCCATTCCAACTGATTGAGTAGTCATTTCAACTGAGACTACCTATTTGAAATAGGTACTTATCAAAATACCCGTCTTCTGATAAGACTACCCATATTAATTTTTCCTTATATATTTTTAAAATTTTTCTATTTAATATTTTTAACAATGAAATCGATTGTCCTTTTATCATCTCCTGTATTAGTCATCGTGTTCCTAGATTTCACTACAGAAGCACTTATTTCAGCTTACCACATCCCTAACTAAATTAATGTTTAATAACACTGCCGATCATGTCATATCTCGAAAAATAAAGCTACTGTTGGAATAAGTAATAAATAATATTTATTCTGTACGGTATATTTCTTCCTAACTTCATCGAGGCATATACTTATACTGCTGTCGAATGATAAGACTAAAAAGACCACATTGCAATTACCAATAATAGAAAATTGAATATGCTCTCGCTGATTAGTGTGTCCATTATCGCTTCAACTGTTGCTCTGTTACTATTCAAACGACAACTGCCGATTGAATAGCAATAAAGTAACCACCTTATTAGTGATATAAATCATCCAGCCAATTATTGTAGAGTACTGATGCACTGTTGGTCACATAATTAGTCCCCATGATGTTAGATAATTAATAGATTTATGTGGTTTTAGTAAGCAATAAGTCATAAGTAAGAATCAGCAGTAACTAGTATGCATGTGGACATATACATTTGAATTGCTTATAATCAGACTTTAAGTTTTAACTACCTTCAATTTATTCTTGGGACGACTTTTCCACATAATTGTTTTCTCTGTTAAAGAAGACGGCACAAGTTGACTCATGATTTCTCTCCAGAAATGGTTATTGGGAGGTGTCTTCAAATTTGTAAATAATTACCAGGTTCTCATTAGAAACTTCCTCTTAGAAACATCTTTTTTTTAGTGAAACACAAAATTGAGAGATGAAGTATCATGAAATAAATTAGGAATAATATTTTCAGGTGTTAGTATTTCAGGAGTTACCTATTTGGTAAGAAGAACATGCCTTTTAATTTCCTCAAAATTCAAGATTGACAAGTTTCAAACTATTTATCTATATGTAGGACTTCAAGCATTTTCAGTGGCGAAGCTTCAGTTAAGGCTGTGAGGCTGGCAGAATTGCATATCATTCTTCGCGTCGGCATGCCGGTAACCGGCAATGCGTATGCGCTGTCCGGGCTAACTCTTCGTCGCCTTGGTTTTAATGAACTTTATTGAGATCCGCGATGCAGTGAGGGGAGAGGGAAGTACGCGAGGAATGATGTGCAATTTAGCTAGCTTTACAGCCCTAATAGACGCTTCGCCACTGAGTATCCTTACCTTTACAATTGTCATCATATAATACTTCATTTGTATGCATGTCGAAGGCATAATTTTTGGGACTAAATGCTTAATTAATCCAGATGTAGGCTAAAAAGTTAATCTGTAAATTACCATGGAATACATATTGTCATTAAAGTATGAATGAACATAGTGAGGTTAAAAAAGCTGAAGGAATATTATGGACAAAATATATTTTTTTTAATTCAATAAACAGTAATTTTGATTAATTATTCCTACTGTATTAAGTGAAGTATTACAGCGAAAACGCCTTATATTTATGAATTATTGAGGCTAATGGATTCCTGTTAATTTATAGTTTTACTTTCTCAGATATACTTTTGTATCTCATTAATACTTGATCTACATTTCTTGAGGCATTTCGTATTTTATCGAAAAACAGTCAATTACCTTATTTGATTACTTTCATAATAACTTTGAGTGTTTTCATAATAAACTACATGGTAATATATTCGTCATATACATTTTTATAGTATAATACAAAATTTATATCGCAGCCCAAACCGAACAAAATATTTCTTAGTAATTCCCCATATTACTTCAAAAATATATTAATATGGAGATAGTAATGAAACTCTGTTTCAATATAGAATATCTTGAATATTTAACTTCAGTAACTCCATATTAACCGTACTCTGTCGTACGGGGGATTGTGCTTATCTACAATATGTACAGCTAACGCAACAAAAAGGTTTCATATCTAAAATATAAAATGGTTTATTCTTAACAGTGTAGTGATCTAATATTTACTAGAATTATTACGCATCTTATATTCTGTTGAAATAATTCTATCTATCGTGAACCCTGCCAACGACCCAGAACCCAATAGTGTTATCTTTGCCCTTAGGAATAGAAACAATCGTGGGAGCAGAGTTCATATCCTCATCACAAAAATTAAAAAGAGGACTGAATGAAACTGGACAGGGGAGGAAAAGTCGACACCATTTATACAGATTTTCAAAAGGCTTTCGACCAGATTGATCACAATATCTTGCTCCTTAAACTCAGAAATTTTGGTTTCTCAGATTCATTGCTGGACTTGCTTAGATCCTATTTATCCGATAGAAGTTTCATGGTCAGATACCAAAACTTTACTTCTAATTATTTCTCTCCTTCATCGGGTGTACCTCAAGGGTTGAATTTGGGGCCTCCCCTGTTCCTGTTCTTTATCAATAATCTTCCTGAAGTTATACCGTACCAACAGTTATTATTTGTAGATGACTTTTACTGAAATATCTTCACCTTCAGATTGCTTTCATCTCCAACAATGTATAAATAATATGGCGTCATGGTGTGAGCTACATCGTTTATCACTAAATTTATCAAAATGCAAGGTAATGACTTTTACCAGGAAAGTCAACTTTATTTCTCATGATTATGCGATTAACGACCACATTATTGGTCGAGTTGAGTTGTTTAAGGACCTAGGCATAATATTTGACGCCAAATTTACTTTTGTGGAACATATTAATGATATTGTTTCTGCTGCATTTAGAACTTATGGCTTCATTTACCGTAATTGTAAGGAGTTTTCCGAGGTACATGCCCTTAAAGCGTTATTTTTTTCTCTAGTAAGATCACGCTTAGAATATGGTTCTATTATATGGTTTCCTTTATACAATGTCCATTGCCAAAGGCTGGAGGCAATTCAAAAGAGGTTTCTTACATTTTTGTCTTTTTACTGGATAACGTATATCTGCCTCGAGGTTGGTGCCACTTCCAACTATTGGACAGATTTAATATTCAATCATTATCTGTTTGACGCAATATCCTACCAATTAAATATTTGTTTAACTTTCTAAATGATAAGGTTGACTGTTCTGAATTGCTTAGTAAGATTAAATTTAGGGCCCCACGTGCTAATGTCAGACATCGGGCGCTTTTATATTGTACTACTCCTAGAACGAATATATTAGCGAAAGCTCCTGTATTTCTTATGTGCTCACTGTACAACAGAATTGCGATATATTTAACGATAGTTTAAAGTGTGTTTGCAATTACGTAGCTAATATAGGTTAAGATGTTCTATGTGGTATATTGCATATGTACGTAAATTGGCGCTGTAACTACCTTTTACCGAATTGCTTAGGTTTATTAATTGTACTATTTGACATTCTTTCTCTTTTTTGTTATTTTACTTATTTACTGTATATTTAGTTTATTCCTCTAATTAGTATTGTTTTCCTGTTGGAAGAAGAAGAATAATAAATAAAAAATAAATAAATAATGGTACTTACTAGAACGACTTTTTTATAGGCGTCACGCCAGGGTATTTATCAATTATTTCGGCTTATTCAACAAGACTAATGGATTATATTATAATTTAGGCGTTAATTAGTCGACCTAAATGTGAAAAATAAAAATTTGTTTACGAAATTAATTACTTTACTTTCTTTTATTAATTTATTTAAGTTTAATTAGTTGAATCAGAATTTTTGACACCTTTAAAAGTATGTGCTACTAAACATACCTTTAGCTAAGAGTAAGGGGAGGTGGGAATTTAAACTACAACGGACACCAATATTAAACTTCTTCGATATTTAAATTTATTAATTTTTTTTAGAAGTAATTTTCTTTGCTAAATAATATGACATTTTAAAATGAGTTAAGTACTGTATATGTTTTAACTATAATGGAAAACTATGCACATCAATTTGAAGTAGAAAATGGAAAAACCCTACCCAAGATGAGGCTGCTTAAAAATCGCCCCTTCGGTCGCCCCTTCGAATACAACTTGTAAATGAAAACCGTATCAATTAAAAAATGATAAATAACTCGCTCATCAATATCAGACAAAAAAGCTAAACGTTGTGCCCTGAATAAAAATGCCTATTCAATAAGAAAAGAAAACAATTAATTTCGAAAAACAGCGACTGAATAATTAATTGTTCGTGGGTGCAAATGCTTCGGGCGTCTGGATGGAAATAACTTTTTATAAAAGTGGTTGTGTTTTCGCATTCCCGCCGCGCCGTATCAAATCATTTGTCAATAAGGCGGTGTTTCCTAAATATAAAAAATAAGGGACGAAGTTTTGTCACTGAATATGATTTTTTTCCATAAATTCGGCATTCAAGTCTCGTTGCTCAATGATCGAATTGGTGAACTCTCTTCGCTGTGCATGATGTTTCATCAAACTTCCACCATTTTGATAATAATTATTAGCGATAAGGATGGATCGTGTAGCACTCCATGTTTACTGACTACTATCTGTTGTCTATTGACCTGTCACAATTATTGACCTATCGAATCATGACAGCCAAAACGGCGCACAATTCAAATCTTGCGCTCTTATTGTAACACATTTATATCCATTCCTCTATTATGTACGTTTTTAATAGATTTATATTATAGATGTTGGACATAGGTGGGGTTTTGTTGACAAAAAGGTAGGAATGCGTCAATTTTGTATATCCAATCTTAAGCCTGGTAACTACAATAGTTTCATGACGAGTTAAATTTCTACGCAGTTACCATTTTCCTATGTTTGTTTGAACAGTATTATATTTGTTGGCTGTTACATTCCTCTGATTCTGCCACGTTTTATTGCATCCTTGTTTCACCAGAGGTATTTCATAAAAATGTATTCAATTACCCAGTAATTCTTCTCCCTTCTTCTATATTAGGTCTATGACCTGTTTTTCTTCGATAAATATCGGTACTTTGAGCTGATTTATCTGTTTCACAGAGGGTAGGCAGCCAATATAACCTGGCCCTCTAATCCTCCTCTTTCTTCCGGGCTTGGGAGTCTTGGGACCGGCAACAGTACTACTGGGCTACTCAATCCACCCACCAGCACTGCAAACTGAAAACGGCAACGGCACGCGGTGTTTTCAAGCGCCAACGCATCCAAGTGATAACTGCGCGCGACGTTGCTTGATTTCGGTGATCGGACGATGTTCAACGTGGTATGGCCGTTATCATACCTAGTATGTGTATATCTAAAATTATTAAAGAGGAAGTTTAAACAGGCGATATATACATCTTGACTACGAATGAGATGAAGATTGAAAGTGAAATGGTACAACTGAGCACCATTTGGTAACACGAAACTAAGAACAACACTGAAAATATGAGTAACAGAATCGTAAATTTAACTGGCAAGAAACTGACACAACGACGGATTTATAACGTTGTTTATATCTATTGTGTGAGACAAATCGCGCGTACGTCTTAAAAACCACTCAAGTTATTTAAAGAATCGTTCCGTATGACCTAATAATAGTTGCAGCACGTAAACTTTTCGATTAAATTTCATTTCCTTGCATTCCTTGAAAATAAACACATTCGCTCTATCCATAAATATGTCAGCCGTCTTCGAGACTTCCGTTTATTGACAATCAGGAATTCAGTTACGTGACGATTAAAATAAACGTATTATAAATGGGCTCAATAGGTTTAGATGAAGGAATAGATATATATGTCGGCCTGTTGGTCTATTTTAACCATCCCTATCGATTATATTTCAACACAGCTCCTCGAGTGCTTTTTGACGGAGATATTTACCAACGAGGTCTAATTCCAACATAATTAGATTCCTTAAACAATAGCTTGTCATTTTAATTTACTGTACATTAATGAATGTATTAATTTTATAGGTAGTGTAAAATACTTTAAAACCAATTTATTCAGGTTTTATTTAGGTTTAAGTAACTTATTTTCAATAATTCAGGGGTTTCTTTTTATTAACATTTAACCATTCTAAGAAATAAGAATTGATTTTTCACAGAACCCTATTACGTATATATATTTTTTCTTTTAGAATCATCCTAACATGGTATAAAATCAACAGGAAATTCTATGGTTAGGAGAATTCATTCACATTTCGGTGACTCTGACTGTACACTAAATACTGATGAGTTAATTGAAGTCATCAGCAGTTAGCGGTATCGAAAAAATACAAATTCCCGATTTGCATCGGGATTTTAAACAGTGATATGTCTTTAAAAAACATTTAAGCTTCCCATGATCAGCGATAAAATACTTGCATGCAGCTACAATACTTAATATTATGAGTATATTAAGTAATGAAAAATGAAGTAAATTCGTTAAAAATTCAAGGACTAACTTTTGGAAAAAACTCTCGGACTCAAAAATTCAAGTTTTTTAAACTAACTTTTAGAACAAAAAAGTCTTCGACTCGTTAAATTTTATTTTTAGTTCTGAATTTTCCAAAATATAATTAATTCATACAAGGCGATTTGTGTAGGAGGTATGACGTCATCAATGTTTTTTTTTTTGATAGAAAATTCCTTTTCTTATTACGGATTCTGAAAGAGCACAATTTTGTGCATATACTGTGGTAATAATCAATTTAGCGTGAGTAAAGATTAGATAAGAAAATGAAGAAAAATTATTTTGTACTTTCAGAATACTGAATTTGATTTCAAAGATTATTTAGAAAATCAAGTATATTAAATATTTAGACCGACCATTGGCTTCCAGACAGTAACCTTAGCAATGGATAATGTTTTTATTGCTGTCAGATAAAAACCTGAAATGGTACTTAATTCTCTTTTTTAGTTATTTCTTTACAAATTTTTTTTCTTTTGTTTGCCAAAAACAGTGTATTTGAAGTGTTTATTGAGTAGTAATTTTGTTATTTTATAGCAAATGGTTAAATTAAACGAGACAGAACTAAAATTCTTTGCATGATGAGATTTGGAGATAGGACCACGATATTATAGCTACCTACTTTATGTTATAAGAACGAAACTGTGAGAGTGTCTGAAAGACACTGCTAGATATAAGGTGGCCATACTGGTTATTCTATGGACTGTAATAATTTTGGTCCTGTATCTATAGGTCTTGTTACTACCAAAGCTTCTTTTATTATGTGACCTCCATCTCGTTGGTCATACGCTCTTCTTGCCAAATTCAAAAGTGACAGATTTAGTATCAATATCAATTATTAGTATGGTACAATTTTAAGATAACAAGAATTTCTGGTATTAAATAGACAAAATGCATGCAATTAGTCAACAAATTACAATTTAATTTTACAAATAATGGTGTTAGAAATGCCATAACTTTAGGGTATGTTGATAACGATAGATGTCATGAGTTAATTATTGGAAACCAAAATGAGGAGGTAGGTTTTTAAGAGCCAAGGAGAATGTCAGACTCTTTCTAAATTAACATTTGTCAGCTTGGCTGTTGGGAACATTCTGAGTAAAAATAAAAATGTTTTTGTTATTGTTACTGCTCATCCAAAGAGAAGTAGTTGAGTTGTTCAGTGCAATTTATCCTGATCGGCAACCCACTGGCCAAAACATGGTAAGCAATGTTAAGTCTCGAGTTAAGCTAAACTTCGAATTTGGCCATGTTCGTAATCATCCTAAATATGGTGAACCCTCATCATCAGAAGATGATCAGCTTAATGTTTCGTTGACAATGCAAGAAAATCATTACTCAACACTTAACCAATTAGCTTCTAACTTCAAGACAACATCTACAGTACATAAAATTCTGAAAAAAGCAAAGCACCATTCTTACAATATGTCTTGTCCAAGAGCTCTCTGAAGATGGCTTTGGTCGGCGAGATGAATTCTGCGAGTCAATGTAATTACTATGCAAGCAACAGCGATGATAATTTCATAAAAAAACATATTTTTACGAGGCTATAGTGCTGGTGGTGGTGGTGCTAGTGGTGCTACATAATCGATGAAAGAATTTTGGGTCTATTCTATTAAGAATTCTTCTCTGGAATTTTTTGCCGTGAACCTACCTGGTGTAAGATATTTGGATTTGCTTCGAAACGTACTTATTCCTACATTATTGACTTTATATCTAAATGTAGAGGAACCTGATCTTCCTAGAAGTATTTTTTTTCTTTTAACAATATGATGCATTTCTCCATTATGCAGCACATGTCCGCGATTATTTAGATGAGACATTCTCGAATCATCGAATAGGGAGAAGGGGGTCGATTAAGTGGCCAGCCATATCGCCAAATATGATATACCTAAATTACTTTTTGTGGGAATACTTAAAATACAAAGTAATGGTTACTGGGTTGAAGAATTTAGAACATATTTAAAAGCAAGTTTTCGTCAGAAAATATAACGTAAATCTCTTGAAGTTACTGACAATGTTCAAAAAGAATTTATTAATCGTTTTGGCGACTGTCAGGCAGCCAACGGTATAAAATTTGAACATTTATTTTAGTTGAATAATCATTAAATAATCATTGCCATCAAAGTTACTGTGTTGAAATTTCACATTTATTTTTCTTAATCTTTTTTTATCTTATCCTCACGCTTTTTTTATCTTATCCTTACGGTACTAATTACTCACAAGTAATTAGTACCGTAGTGTATGTAAGAAAATGTGATTTTTCACATTCCTTGACAATAAACTGGATTACTATAAAAAAAATCATATAAAAAATATAAAAAGTCATATCTGCCACACGAATCACCCTGTATATATTAATTATATTTTATAAAAGCCAGTGATGACAGCTCAATAATTGAAGCTGACACTTGCATTCCCAGACTCAGTTTTCACCGATAAAATGCGATGATAGCCAGTGGATATTCGAACGTCGACGTTGGAAAAACTATAATTTGACGGGTTCGAGAGTTTTCCCCCAAAATTTATTCCTTCAATTTTCAACGAATTTATTCATTACCTTTCGAAAACATTGTAAACGCAACACTAATATTTGTAGTAGAATATAATTATAGCACAACTCGGTAAATCTTCAAATAATCTTTAAATCCTGCGAGAATTTTTCTGCGTCCTCCATCGTTAACGAATCGGAAGTTGACGTTTTCATTTCAGCCAGCGTAGAAGGCCCATTTGTTTCCCTTTTTTTCGTATCGATTCGCCGCGCCGTAACAAAAATGCCACACTCCGTTAAAAGAAAACAAAGTGCGTCTCGTAGATCCTTCCGAACAAACAAAAACCGTAACTCTCTTTTAATATTCTGCTCCCCCGGCTTCGTCGATCTGGTATGTATGCGGCGCAAGCTTCCCGGCTATTTTTCACGTAAGTTTGTTTTTTTTTAAGGTCGGCGACGGTATTGCCGAATTTGTATGTAAATTTAAAACACTTTGTTTAAGAAAGCCCTATACGGCGTTTAAAGATCTGACGATGCCCGAAATGCTGTTTTCCGCTTTAGTGCCAACATTGGCGAAGTCAGCGGCGGAGGCCGCCGACAAGACAGATGCCGAATAGAATTAATAAGTATTAAAAAACCAGTTTTGCACAATAGTGGAACATTTTTTCTCACCATTTTATAATGAAGATTCAATTAACTTTACCGTTTGCTGTGCTGTTCTCCTCGACGTAATGCAATCGTTTGGTAATGTTTGGAATGAGAGACTACCTTATAAATTAAAGGTTATACTTCCTAAACAATATGCAGATATTTTAACATTCTATTTATCAAAAAGACACTTTCGAATTAATCAGGAAAATGCCTGCTCTGACGTTAAAGAAACCAATGCAGGAGTCCCACACGGCAGTGTTCTAGGTCCAGTGCTCTATCTTCTGTATACGTGTGATCTCTGAGAGCTAGAATATAATACTGTAGCTTTGCCGACGATACTGCCATAATAACAACGAGCAAAAGTAATAGAGAAACAGCTAATAAACTTCAAAATGCTATTAATATATTTCAAAACTGGACCAAGAAATAGAAAATTGAATTAAATGTTGAAAAATCAGTTTATGTCAGTTCAATGAAGAAAACCAATAGACTATTTTAAAGCAGTTTTTTTGAAAATACGAAAGACTCAATTCAAGTTACATCGAATACCACCTAAATAAGATCCCTGAACACGACAGTAACCTTCGATTTACTGAAAAATGGACAGTTTCCTCGTAAACTGAGAAAAACTCTCCAGGTGTCCAGAGAAACACATATGTTATTTTAGATATTGGACCCTACCAGGAAAACCTTTGATATGAGAACAAAACCAAGAGCATCGTTGCATTTATTAGGCTTTTTAAGTCCTCTTTGTCGGATTCTTTCTAAAAAAACTTTTTTTTGCAGAAGATAATCGATAGATATAGTAAGGTTATATTGTAGAAAATACAACAGACTCAAATTACAGCCAATCACAGTTAATCGCACGCCATTGCATTTATTAGGCTGTTTTACTCAGTAAAACCTTAATTGTACTGGGAAGTAAATGATTTCCTCATAAACCGAGAAAATCCCTAGAAGCGTATTTTGTTTTAGTTACAACGAAAACTGATATAGTTACTTTTACTCATAACTAAGTTACTAGTTTTAAGATTTAAACTTCTTCAGCTCTCTTGAAAGCTAAAGATTGGATCTGAATTACTTTTAACATACTAAGAAACTCATGTGTTCAAATTTCATCCCTTGGGAATAATTTGGAACCACCTAGCTTGAATTTATTCTAACATAATAATTATTGTAAAAACCACAGAACCTTGTACATAACAGGATGTAGATCATCTTGAATATAATTTCATATCTCTAAATTGTATAGATTGGTTAAAGTATACCGGAGATTTATTATTAAACATTTGATGAGGTTCTACAAATAGTTGATGTAAAAATGTTGAAGAGTTTAAGAATGTAATTTATAATACTGAACCAAGTACAGACATATTCCAATTTTCTTAAATTTGAATAGCATTAAAGATACTTTTTAACAAACTACACAGAGACACAGTGATTGGTGTAATTTTGTTTTTAATAGTAACTTGGAGAATGTCTCTCATATATGCTCTTCAAACCTAAATAATATTTTTGATTATTACTTGAAACATTACTCGAGAGAGTGACATCATTACTGATAAAAAATACTACTGGTTTTACCTTAGTTATTTAGAAATAGTTAAACCACACAAAATTGTAACTGATGTAAATACTCTAAGAACATCGAATTTTACAGAAAATTTAATGGGAATAATGATATTTAGGTCAACAATCAACAATATATCAGTCAGTTTATCGAAAAATGGACGTTAGTTCTACAAGTAGTACTGCAAAAAGTAACGACGTCACTCACTCCATTGTATCACTGACTCCTGACTATTCACTGACTCCTATGATATGTGACTACTCAAATTATTGCAAAGGTACTCAAATATTGAAATAGGCATGCTATTTTTCAATGCTTAATACATGAAGCCATTGTTTTGAGGCACCTACTGAAAAGACTCAATTTTCTCAAAAAGAATTTAAAATTCATTACTTTAATGAATTTTAAATAATATTATGTATGACAATTTTTTGAAAATTATCATACATATCATTAAAATAATAATGTATGACAAAGTTTTCTCGATCCACCCCTGCATGCAACGCCCCTATGCCATATTTCAACCCTCACTAAGTAACCCCTTTTATATCAAATAGGAAATCAATACTAACGACTATAAGTTGGGGATTATGGAAAGAACATTAGGCCTAATATACGTCCGTTAAAGGTATTCCAAAAATTGCAAATAAAAGATAATCTATTCGGGATGTACTAATTATGTTTCAGATTTGAATAATTCGGGGGTGTCAGAAAACGCCTGGCAAGTAGAGTAATGATTATTAATGCGAAGCTGATGATAAAAAAAGGGTTACTTGCATTTTTCAAGAAATAATGTTAAATCCGAAATGAAGATGTATGGAGGTATATATACTTGATTTAAAACAATCTAGATGTTAATTGGAAACTATCTACTTCTATATCATATTTCAAAAAAAGTACAAAACTACCAACAAAAATTATTCGTTCATTTTATTTATTTAGAAATGCTGAATAACGTAATCATTATGATAGTAATGTAATATATAGTTATCATAATAATTATAACGTCATACGATTGTCGACACTAACAAAATATTGTTTAAAATAATTTAATATATCTGAATTAATGTATACATGTATATAATTCTTACCTACTCTTCATTGCAACATTTATAAGAATTATAGCACTATAAAGGGATATAAAGGAACGAAATCGAGATTTGAATATTAAATCTTAAAATTAAGGTCGTCTTTATTAAAAAAGTTTGTCCTTTTGCTATTAATTTGCCAGATGTATCAAGTATATTTTCTTAGTGGTATAAGTATGCAATTGTTCTTCTATAAAAGGTGTAATTAGAAATTCTATTTTCTTAGAAGAGCTTATCTTGAATTGTTTTCGATTATCTTTATTTCATTTAAAATAACGATTATAACATTACTATATATTGCGTCATACTTCAAAGTACTGCTACATAAACATCGTCAATAAGAGAAGTAAGTAAAAGAAGTATCGTAGTAAGAGAAGATTTTCACAAATATAACTGTGGACTGTAAGAATAACCAATTTCTCAAGAAGATATACTCGTAAGTGTGTATTTTTGATAGTTTCTGTAATAATTATAATAGAAATTACTTCCAAATTAGGATTATATTTGTTTTAAATAGGGGTATTTTATTTAAGGAATTAATTAGAACTGAGTATACATGCCATTGATTGTTCTAAGCCTTGCTTTATTTAGTTCGTCAACATATCCATCAATAAAAAAAGTAAATATATAAATAATAGTATCTTCTACAATAATCAAATCTTAAATATAGTTTATTTCATCGCTATTTGCCAGATAACATATCTCAAAACATACCGTGGCTTGTTTTTATGGCTAGGCTCAGGTAGACTATTCCATTTATCAACAAGATAAGAGAGTTTTTTTATTTGGCAAATAGCGATAAAATGAATAGTACAAGTACATACAAATCAAACAAAATTAAGATAAGATAGAGAATAAATGGGGGAAGATGGTGAATATAATTTAAGATATATATTACAAATTTTTATTTGCAATAAATACACAACAATTTATTGCAACGAAGTACAATATACCAAAGCAAAAAGGGCATAAGCCAAAGCAGTGACTATATGGCGAGAGCAGAGCTTGAATGAAAGAAACAGTAAAATACATCTGTAGAACAAAGAAATGATAATATATTGTAAACAAAATTATAAATATGGAAGATAAATATATAGGAATAAAGCAATTAGAAATTTCTATAAAGATCTCAAAAGTATCACAACATAATTTCAATGAAAACCTAATGAGGAGTGTTCCTAAAAGCCATAATCCAAATTTACTGGGCAGCAGAAAATAAGTAATGGAGATGTGGAAACAACATTTTGAAAATATGTTAGTTGCAGAATCACAGGCAGAAGTGGAGTGTAACGAAAGTATAGAAGATGAGGATAGACTAGTAAAATAAACAATGCAAGAAACTGAAGACATAATTTAATCTGAAAACGGTAAAAGTCCTGGCGAAAGTGGAATTGTAGTTGAAAACTTATCACATGTATGAAAACTATTAATATATAATGCTCAATGAATGGCACAAAAAATTATACTCGTAAGCATGAATGTAACAACTCAGGAAGTTGCGCTTCTAGACATAACCTTGATAAACAGCTGTGAAACATGAACATTAACAAATAGAATATAAACCAAGGAAGATGTTCCGAAGACGAAACTTTTAAGAGTACTTGGGGAGGACAAATAGGGGCTTCAGGGGAATTGCGAGCGAGTACAAAAATTTATGAGATAATTAAGGAGCCGTGCCTGATACAGGTAAAGACTGGGTTAGTAAATAATATCGGATGAGCCAAAAGGGAGATAAAGGAGGGGCTGACCAGGAAATAAATGGGTAGAGTAGAGAGGAACTGGAGACCGATAGCAAAGAACTGGAAGAAGAAGTGGAACATTTTTACAAAGCAATGACCCTAAAGGGCTTATGAATGCTACAGAAGTTTTATGGAATGGAACTTTTTGTTTAACTAAAAATTAGGTGCTCTGATATATTTTCCCAGATGCACGCTATTATAGTTATATTTTTCCTAGACTAATTTAATTACATTTTTATAAGAAATGGCATATTTCATTTCTGTAAATAACCGTAAGAGCAGAGCTGATCTCTATGTTTATCTTAGGCCGGCATTCAAATATAATTTATTGCTTGTGCTTGTGTTAACACAGGCGTGAGGTTAAAGACGCATCGAAAACCGTAGTCAGTCAGTAAGTGGCGATATTACTAAAAAAGCCAGTCTGCGAGTGTGTGTGTGTGTGAGAGAGAGAGAATAAAGACACCCCCGTGCACAGATGTCCGGCTTCAGGTCGTGGTTCCTTCGAGTGCGGCTATTCGCGGTTTGGGGGTGTCGCGGGCCACTCGATTGACATGATGCAGGTGTGTGTGGGTATATCTATATGGTTGCCCCCGAGCCGGTCATTGGGATGCTTCATCGATGGGCGTCCGGGGGAGCCTCTACTCATTTCAGGGTGACGTCTAGCTAGTCGTTGAAGAATACCCATATTGTTTGTGAGTATATGTATGATAATATTAACCCAATAAGCCAATGTCTTAGTTATGTTCGAATCTATTGAAATATATAGAACGATGTGATGTTAATAGAGGACATCAATAGCAGGGGGCAGAGAACCCCCGGTGAGTACTCTTTCGATGTATTTATTTATGCACAGAACAATAATTATTGTTTTCTTGATTTAATGTCCTGCCACTGGCCTGCCAAGTTATCATTTTCACATAAATAGAAGAACTGCATTGTGATGACCCGCGTGTGGTACCTACAGAGGTATGTTTACTTAAGAAATACTTATGAAGTAATTTTACATTTTCACAACGCAAATAATCTAAATATCGAAAATGAACTATCTGATTAATGACATTAAACCGCATGGGAAATTAGTAAGGCCTAAATGGTGGAGCATTTCGGAATATCGTCCAAAATTACTGTCAGTCGGAATGTTGGAAGCGAGAAATTACCAAACATAGCAAACAAAAACCATCCAATTCTTATTTATGATGTCGCCCCCACAGAAATAATGACAAATCAATATTTATTATGATAATGAGAGGTGGAGAAGACATTCGAACATCAATTTGGCAGGGGTCGGCGCTGGCTCTCGTTTCGCCCATTTGGTAATTTATAAATTTTGACGTGTTGGGCTGTTTGAAACCCGCATTATTTATTTTATAATAAATAATAATTGATGGCTCATGATCAAAGCGTTGTGTGCATTTGGGTCGTTTAATTGAAACGACATTTGTTATTAGTTATAACACGCAGTGACACGCAATGAAATATGCATTGCAATACCAGAGACACGCCACCGTAATTTAGTAATATAGACGCTAGTTAGTATCGATTGGACTATTTTGACGATATTTAAATAACATGATAGTTCCATTATAAATATTTAATGCCAGCGTACACATATAGGGCGTGTACGAGCTTGATTAAAAATATTATTGGATGTTTCGTAAAATGTCCAAACCGAGTAGATAAATTGAAAACACATTACATAACATTGTTGATGGGCTTTTTTACCTAAAACAAAAAGACCTACACTCGTTTACAATAATTCTTAGACAAGTCGCTATTCTCAGTTTTTTAATTAATTTTAGAGACAAAACCATTCGGAAATTATTACTTTTCCATACTCAACTATACCAGAGTGGAAAAATAATGTAATCGTAAATAAAAATGGAAATAATTTATTTTCTAGCGCTTATTATTCGTCTCTCGGCCTAGAAACAAAAAAAAAAGGTTTTTATACGATTTGTGTCTATGTGTGTGTCGTTGTTGTCGTTATCGTCATTGTCGTCGGCTTTAAATTTTTTTTAGCACGATAACTCAACTGAATCGTATCGGATCGATCGGCTTTTGACTGGTTCTGATCGGAGACGTCTCCCAGATGACACCTATTGATTTTGAGGTGGATAGAACATACTCTACCATGTTCATGGGTCACGAGAAAACACAATGGTGGACTATTCAAGAAATTTTTTGTTAGCACGATCACTCAATAAAATCGTGTCAGATCGATCGGGTTTCGACTGATTCTGATTAGGGATGTCTACCAGACGACATCTATTCATTTAGAGGTGGATAGGATATACCCCACCCTGTCCATGGGTCATGAGAAAGCACGATGAAAATGTTTATGTTCATTCTGAGATTTTAATCATAAACTAACGCGTTGCTGATTTTGCATTGAACGAAAAAAACATATATTCGGTCTGTATCATATACGAACGAATGAGAAAAAAAATAATTTCGTTCCATCACAAACATATGGATACGGCACTGAAGCAGTCGCCAGTGAAAAAAGCATAACTGTCGCATAAAACACATATTCTGCATTTATGTGTTTGTTTGTTTTTTCTCGGCCACTCAGTTTGGAGATAGAGATATTCTACCTGCTGAAAAGTCCGTTTTAAGGATTTAAACTGTTTATTTTATATATTAGTCAAATACTGTTAAAGTACTAATTGTTGAAAACCATTGTGAAAACGAGATAAATAAGTATTTAGATAACGTCCACAAACTCTTTAAATCACGTAGTAATGAACAAACAGTTTGTATTAACTTTTTTATATCATATCAGTGGCACTGAGGCATAAATAATACACTATGTAATTTGTCATATTTCTGTTAAAGAATAAACACTGAAAATTGAAGAAACGTGTCTGGATGAGACACTTAATTTTTTATATGTATCATCAAGGAAAATTCTATCGGTAAATACCAGTTCCTGTGCACAAATATCATGCTATGGTAGAATACATAGTAAGTGAAAATACCATCGTAAATAAACTTAGAGCATTATAAAAGTCTTGCTCTAATTTGATTGCCATTAGATTCGCATAGGAGAAAAATAATTATAAGAGAAGTGGAGAAAAAAAGTGCCAGACAACTCCAGTAAATGGCGTTAAATAACTAGGTTAGTAAAACTATTAGTACCGACATAGTTCGAAGAGTGTTAAAATGTGATGGATTCACTGGACAAATTTCTGTAAGTCCGATATAAAAAAGAAAATTAGTCGACAAGGGAGTTATCATTCAGGTATGAATATAGCACCAAACCAAAAAAAAAAATTAGAAAGCCATTGTTATTGATGAATCTGTTGAGAACTGATCACAAAATAATTATATTGTAAAAGAGGAGTTGCTCTGGAATTTTGAAAAAATCGATTTTTCGCGTAAAGTTTGAACTTCTAAGTATTGTCCTCCAAAGAAAATTTAAAAATTCAATATATTTACGGAGTTATGCATTACTGATTATTTCTTATATAGTTTACCATAATATTAGTTCTAACTTATAAATAATACTACAACTTATTTTCAATGAACAAACAAAAATCTAGGAGTAATTTGACAACAACTCATATTAATTCACTATTAGAAAATGTTCCATATTTATCTTAACTCTCGCTAATAAACAAGTATGTGGAGTGGCTGTATTTATACTATTTAAGGGGGAGTGGAATCTCGATCATATATCTCGCCACAATAAATACGTTAAGTCTTTATTTTTTATTCCAATTTTAAGTATTAGAACCCTCCAAAATGCAAACTTCATGCATAATAATAAACGTAACCCGCCTTATATTTACACTTATAAAATATTAGAAATTAGACATTGTTCTTGTCCACATTACCGCATTACCGCATGTCATGGATGATATATTTAAGGCGAAACACCATCTTAATAGGTTGATACCTTCTTGCACGCGACCAAGTAAAAACCTTAATTACCCTAGATTTAATAATTTAACATTTTCTTTTTAAACTATTTAATAGGGACATAAATAACTGTTTTCAATGAATTCTGCCTCATTTTATTCATTATACTCTAGCGTTTTATACCTATCGCCATGTAGTGTTTAACAATGTCCTATTTTTTTTATAAACAATTATGACATTAAATATTCATTAATGAATAATGCTGTTACTAATATAAATATTTAAAATAAAATAACGCAGGATAATACATTAATATTTGGAATGAATATAAAGGATTAATACCATATGGTCAGAGTTGAGAAAATATTTCCAACTTCAAAAAGTACATCAATAAAAAATGAAAAATGTTTCCTTAAATTAAGTTATCAAAAACGACAAATTCAATAATTCCGAACACAGTGAAAAAAGTCGTAGCACTTTAAAATTTTCAGGGTTTCTTTAAGATACTTTAAGGTTGAAATCAGACAGTCAACATCCTTAGTCTATCCATTATTTGGAATGTTATATCAAGTTAAGCGAATATCCTTAAATACAGAATTTTTTGCCTCACTTTCAATCAACATTCTTGTAAAAAATATTGTGCAGTTTTTAAAACCCTACTTGATTTTCCTGAACAATTATTATTTCCCGAGTAATTAATTGTTAAAGTCAAAACTGACTTTCAGCCACCCAAATTAAGGGGGAGAAAACTATCTAAAAAAGCTTTGCAATGAAATCACTGAAAAGAATTTATTGAAGTTCGTAGACCTTTTGAAAGGCGACCAAGAATTTGGATTTTTCTCGTATGGTTTTCTTATTATTACTCAAAAACTGCTAACGGTACAAAATTTTGAACTCAAAATCTGCAAATTAGAAGCTTGGAGCATCAATATACCTTTCTCAAATTGTCCTCCAACTATTTTTGTCCAAATTACAGTCGTTTGAAAATCAACTAAGAATTTAGGATTTTTTTACATTCCTCAATTTTTGTGTCTAGTGTATTTATTGGTGTGGTAATACATCTAATGACCACCAACACGAACCAAGTGAGAGATAAATTTGCTGCCATGGTAGTTTATTTGGTTATGTGGCTACAAATACAACTACTTTCTGACGTATCTGAGGTTCGAATTTTACCTCCAGTGCAATACATGTAACAGCTACAGCTTTGAATATAAAGGTTGTCTAGTTATGAGGTGTTTTCATATTTTATGTCTTTTAGTTATTTGAGAATTCTTGTGAATCGACTACAGAATATATACAGATCTTTGAGGTCTCAGATGTAGTCGAACTAGTCAAATTTTGGTCCATCAGATTAAGTTGAGAATTCAGTACAACTCTTTCTTGTTCCAATAATGTTAACTTAATTAATAACTATATTGTTGGTAGATCTGATTCAGTTCTATACACGTATCATCCCAATCAATGACTATCTTAATGCGTCTAGAAATTTGTCCTCAATATCTGATTAATGTACCACCTACAGTGTATTATTTCCAAATAAAAGACCTACAAAGTACGTTTACTTTTCCAAGAGGAAACTAATAGTATAATTTAAATCCTAAGAAACCAATCACTCACGTCTATTACTGGCAAACTTGAGACTGACATTGACAACAATTTTACCGTATTTTCTTTTTGTTACAGACGCGCCATTCTGAGCAATCCCGACCTCCTCACGAAGACGCCGTGGAGTCGTCTGCTGGGAAACGACTTCTGGGGAACCCCTCTAAGTGACAGCGGTTCCCACGGCTCCTACAGACCGCTGTGCGTGTTAACGTTCAGACTCAACTACCTCCTAGGTGGCTTCCAACCGTGGGGATACCACTTGGTCAATGTGCTCCTCCACTGCCTGGCCACTGTTCTCCTCATAAGAGTCTCCAGACTGATACTCCCGAAGTCGAAACAGAAAGTGGGGGCCGCCGTGACGGGCTTGATGTTCGCCACCCACCCAATACATACCGAAACCGTAGCTGGTGTGGTGGGTAGGGCCGATCTAGCTGCCTGCAATTTCTATTTCTTATCTTTGTTAGCCTACATCGCCCATGTTAGGTGTAGGGACATACTAAGGTGTCCTGGTTATTATAAGAACTGGATAAATAAGAGCGATACCAGGAAGTATCAGAAGTTCGTGTTTGCTTTACAGAAAAACGTCACGAGTTGCAATTGGCTCAAAAGAGACACCAAACAACTAGAAAACGGCGATAAGGAGATATTGTTAAGTAACATCGCGAAGGTTAATAGAGAGAAAATAGAGAGGCACAGTCACTGCTGTTGGAATAATAGCTTGAAACTGTGGATATACTTGGCGCTGTGCTTGCTGATGGCTTTAGCGGCCATGTTAAGCAAGGAAACAGGGATTACGGTGCTTGGCATTTGCTTCGTTTATGATATGGTATATTCGAATTCGGATAGCAAGGTAAGAAAATTAATTTAAGGTATTGGGTAAATTTGTCTTTATCCCCATTGTAAATCATTAGTACAGCGTATTTGATGTCGGATGCTCTGAGAAATTGAGTGAGCGGTATCTTGTACATACTGCGCATTTACCGAGCTTTGCCAATCACTAGGTAGATGGCCGTAATGCTATAGTATGTACATATTTTATAACTTAGAACGATGTTTCCACTGGAAGAAAAAGGTGACAAAAATATTTTTTATTACCTCTGAAATATTTTCTTCATTGTGCTCCCATAGTCTAACGATGCATACCTGTGTGGTGATTTTTTTATGATAGAATAAAAACGACAGCAGGCACGCTACGAATGTTTGTTATGTAAATAATTTTAGTTGACCATTAGTCTTTGAGGAAAAGTCGAAATAAGTATACAACAGCATATAATAGAGTGGCTTTATTTTTTGTTCTTTTATTTGTATAAAAATAATCAGATTTTATATAAAAAAAATGTATACGAAGCTTTGTTGTGTATATCTTTCCACATGTTGAATGCGTGTATGAATGCCTGTCATGTTTATTAAATAAATATAAAGTAATAAATATATGAAGAAGTCATATTTACTATGTTATTCACCTATTTAACTTTTTTTTACCGTGATAGCTATCCCTATTTTTTTTTCAGTTGGAATTATAAGTTTTGAATTGAGCGCCACTTGTGTTCTGTTAAAGATAAGGCGTTAATATTGAACAACTGTCATCTATAAACCTTACCACGTCAACAATGCCTGGTATGATAGCATCACCAGCTTCAGTTTCAAAGAAGTATAGTGCAATACCATCAAAACCGTGCATCTCTGCAGCATGTGGATTTTCAGCACCACAAATTCGACAATTTTATTTGCTGACACATCCGTCAAAATGAAAATATGCTTCATCGGTGAACAAAATTTTGTTGTAAAAATCATCATCAAAATGTTGTAAAAATTCAATGCGTGGTGGCTCTTGACAGATTCAATTGTTGTGCACGACGTCGAGTTGCTGTGTTTAGATACTACCCCACACTTTCTCTTACTGCAACAATATTTTTATACGACCGACCACGACCAGGACATATTGGTGTTGCCTTATCAATAACAGAACCCCTCTCTTAAAATTTCTTGAATAAATTATGAATTGTTTACTATGCAGGCACTTTATCTTGCCCTAATTTTGTGCAAATTTTTCTTAATGCAACTGTAAATGATCGCTCACTTTTATAAAACAGTTGTACACAACTATTCGTTGTTGAACTGTTGACAGAACATAAATGGCGTTCAATTCAGATTCTACATTTCCAACTGAGACACTGTATATACTCTATACTCTATATCTTGTAAAACATAAAGTCTATTTACGTTGCTCTTCTACCTTTTTATAGATTTTTTCTAGTACTTTGAGCGTATTCCTCGTCAGTTTGTCTCCGTACAGTTGTACGGATTTGTCACTTTAAATAACTCCATAAAAGTCGAGATGACTAAGTGCTGTAAATCTTGGAGGTCATTATATTGGTCCACCTGTCCGATATATATTTCCGGAAATATGTATAATATTTAAGTAATTTTTCACCTGTCATTCCTCAATTCTTGTTCAAATATTGTGTTTTCAGTAAATTCCTGTTAACTGTTTTCAATAACGTTCACTATTAAAGATATATTAATGTCTCTATATATTCAGACATTGTTATCGTACTAAATTTCAATACAATCCTCTCAATAAGTAGCAAACCGGTAATGTGTCTATTTGTCTACATAATGTCTCCTAATATACCCCCCCCACATATTTAGTTTGTCAGGAATCTGAGCATAAACTGCCGGGTGTTTTCAATAGACCAATATTTAACATATTGATGATAAACCTAGTCATTTAAAAAAGTGTAGGATTATGCAAAATACGCACAATATCACAATACACATAAATTTTGGTGACACAAATATGGTCATATATCCAGTATACTCAGTTCGTCGGTCGACATCATATTCTGTTAGCTCGTAAACCATTATTATTTTATAGAGACGGAGTTTAACCTTATTCTAAATTTTTATTATAATTTTCTGTGAAACTCCATAATTTACAGCAATTTTCCCACTCGAAATGTGTAGACTGATAACAAATTCATTTACAATATCGACTTCGGAATGATATTTGCGCCATAATGTTCTTATCTTGTACATAACCAGTTTCAAACAATTTTCGAATAAGATTTATAATGTAATTCTGTAGATTTGATGGTCAGGAATTGTTTTTCGTGAAAAAAACTGTAAAAAACGCCCTCAGTCTTATAAACATAATTCCTACTATTCTAGTACTTGGAGATCTTTGACAATTTTTTTAAAGAAGGGGTTGCAATTTAACAAAGGCTATAATGAAATGTTTGACGGAGCACAAACGCGAAATTTGAAAACAAAATTTTTTTTGTTGCCTTAGTTAGTATCTTTTAAAATAAACAGTTTTAAAACCTTAAAACGGACTTTTCCGCACGTACAACATTTCCATCTCGACATTGGGTGACCGAGAAAAAGTAAACCAACACATAAATGCAAAATACGTGTTCTATGCGACAGTTTTACTTTTTTCAAGCAGTCCACCATCGTGCTTTCTCATGACCCATGGACAGGGTGGGGTGTATCCTATCCACCTCAAAATCAATACATGTCGTCTGGTAGACGTCCTTTATCAGAATCAGTCGAAACCCGATCAATCCGACACGATTTAATTGAGTGATCGTGCTAACAAAAAAATTTTCTCAAATAGTCCACCACTGTACTTTCTCATGACTCATGTATATGGTAGACTGTGTTCTATCTACCTCAAAATCAATAGGTGTCGCCTGGGAGACGTCCCAGATCAGAATCAGTCAAAACCCGATCGATCCGACACGATTTAGTTGAGTTATCGTGCTAGCAAGAATAAATGCCGACGATAACAACGACACACACACAGCAAAAAATTTTTAAAAACCATTTTTTTTTTTTAGGCCAAAAAAGTAAAAAAGAAAAACGAAAAATAAACCCAACATAAATTTGTTTTTTCACTTTCTCTTTACACGATTACATTACTTCTCCGCATATAGTGGAGTGCGGAAAAGTAAGAATAAAGTTTTAAGGACTAAAAAGTAATCGTTTGTGTTATCAGTCTATACTTTTTTGCGGGACGAATTGGTTTACATCGTTCAGCTTTAAGATAGTTTAAATTATTCCTACATAGGTATTAAAAATATTAGAGCGAATTATTATGGATCCGACCTAAATGCTCACAGTTTTTTTGATATTCAGTGTGGCTCGTTCATAAAGTTCCCGTGTCACATACAGAATATCGTTATCAGAGCCGCAGACTCATTTAAATTTTGATTGTTTATTGTGATGGTGAAACGCTCCCTGGAATTCTGATTAATGCAAAATTTGTATTCTATTGCTAATATTATACATTGACGTACAAAAAGTGTACAATATTTGATACTTAGTATAAGAGCATATTGGTAAATTGTTGTAATTCAATAAATATTACCTACCTAAATAGCTAATTATGTAATATATAGATAGTTTATTTTAGAGTTAACTGTAAGAGTAGCTAATGTACTAACCTTCGCTCTTTGTATTAGGACAAATATTGTTGTATTTTCCTGATCCCTAATTCAATAAAAATATATATTAATATTATTAAAGGCAATTACGGCTTCGCTTGAACTATCTATGGCGCTTACAAGACCATATTAAATGTTGCCAAATTTCATAATTCCATTTCAGATTTCCATTATCACTGTGGTGTAAAATGAACTGCAAAAATGTCATTACTATTCATCTTAATAGACCTGTTTCAAATCAAATAACTTATTTTTCGTCCAACATCTCGTGTGCTGGAAAATTAGTAATAATTACGACCCACCTGACATGGTGCGCCACGGGCGATCAAACTTGTATTCGCAACGATATACATATGTGTTAATTTTACAGCGAAATTGATTTTATCAGTCGAACAAAGGAGCGTGGCATTATATTAATATAATAATCACGATATTAATGAAATTTCGGCATGCAACCTTCTTGGTACGCAACAATGGGGTTGATGTAAATTAAATCGAGCACCGATGAATCAGATCATTATATAATAATGTAGCAGACATATGCATGTTACAAAGGGTATTTTGATATATTGGAAATGGTTGCTAATATCGGCAGTAGCTTTTACTCGCACAAGTGAATATATGATGTATAATATTTATTATACGAGGGCGAGTCCAATATAAACCGGAATTTTGCTTAAATAAATTTATCGTCACAGTAAGAATATTTTTGAATACAGATTATTTTTCAACATAGTCTCTTTATTTATCAATACATTTTTCCCAACGATTGGAAGTCTTATTATGCCGTTATCGAAAAATAAATTTGGTAGTGTCTCTAATGAATTGCGCACAAACGTGTTCACACCTTGGTCGTCATCAAAACGGCGTCCTCTAAATTCTTCTTTGAGTGGCTCAAATATATGATCCGCCCTATAGTCCAGATTTGTCACATGGTGACAAATCTGGGCTATAGGGCGGATGTTTAAGTGTTTCCCAATGGATTTTTCCAGTTTCTCTTAGGTCAAAACAGCGGTATATGGTCATGCGTTGTCGTGAAGAAGAATCACACTTCGAGTATGCCACTGATAATTAATCGGCCTTGGTGAGCCGCGCTGATGGAGTTCCCTCCTTTTCACATCTCTATATATATATATATATATATATATATATATATATATATATATATATATATATATATATATATATATATATATATATATATATATATATTAAATAGAGATGTGAAAAGGAGGGAACTCCATCAGCGCGGCTCACCAAGGCCGATTAATTATCAGTGGCATACTCGAAGTGTGATTCTTCTTCACGACAACGCATGACCATATACCGCTGCTTTGACCTAAGTTTATATATATATATATATATATATATATATATATATATATATATATATATATATATATATATATATATATATATATATATATATATATATATACAGCTTGCCAGTCTCTTCACCCAACGAGCATTAACATAAAAATTCCGGTTTATATTTGAGTTACCCTCGTAGTTTACGTAGTAATTACTGGACATAAACGTAAGCCTTGTTTAAAACTTTTAAATTCCAAATTCTGTTAACTGTAACTAGAGGTGGAACATGCATTAGTTTTTAGTTACACGTGCGAAAATGTTATTATACTTTTCCATGTTACAGAGTGCAACTAAAAGTGAGAGAACAAGTAAAAATTAACAAAGCTACTTATTGTTTATGATTGTATTAAAATGAAAATATGAAGTGATGTAGGTTTAGATGGAACTGTTTGAGAATACTTGACTGACTGTAAAAAATATATATAATTGTTCTGAATATTTCAGTACCTTTGGAAGTATCTGTAATAGCATAAGCGACAAGTGTAGATCTGATGTACTGAAAACATATGTACAAATTTAGAATATATGTACAAAATACAAATTTAAAAATAAAGGATGATTTTCACATCACTTATTTTAAATAAATACCTAAGATATACCTTACTTGACACAAAAAACTGAAAATCTCAAAATACTGACTATAATCTTTTTTAAAGTTATTCATTCTAAAGCTAAGTAATCTAAATCTAATCTAAAGCTAAGTAATTAAGTATCAAAATTTAGTATTGAACGGGTATGAATGTATATTTCTTAAGAATAGTGTAACAAGATATTCTGGAACGAGTTTTTATAGAATATCGAAGACTAGATTGTCTGTGAATTTTGCTTTCTACTGAAAATTCCTATTGCAAACGTATACTTTATTGGAGTTCCTCAACATATGAAGTTGTTGAGTAGGTGTGTACCCTGTCATCCTATGGAAGGTGTTATTGAGCAAAGATATGGTGCCACTTCGGACAATCTATGTTTATTAAAAAAGTACTCACGAAATGTATGGCAAGCCTTGGCGATCTGTGAAAATTGGATGTTTCTAGATGGATCCCTTGAACACGACTTATTTAGATCTTGGTTAGCGAACGTAGGACAATCGCCACAAATTGATCATAGCCAAAATGTAGAAATAATAATATGTTAATTATTATGATGGATATTGATAGCGTCGATAACTAAAATCTCTACGATAAAGGGAATATGTAACGCCAGATAGATATTTTTAGTATTTTAATTAACGTGATGCAGAATTTCTGAATACAGAAGAACATCAGTAACAGAAGTCTTCTCCATGACTTTCTATGCCTCCTAAAACCTCAAATTGCGTCGGAGTTTTTGATGTAAAGCCGTATTTTAATTTAAAACCAACTCTACATTTCTGAAAGTTTATACAATCCTTTTCAGAGTCTCTGATATGTAACAACATATACTTTGTTACTTGGTGCAATCTTTTCGGAGGTCATTGTATATATTTAATAATATAACTTTTCCTTTAGATGTCTAATCACATCAGTATATTTACATCATGTAATGTTGGACAATACATCTCTAATTAATTACTATTTTCTATACTTTACCACACATTACCTTGTTATAGTAAATAATTCGGTCACATTTACTAAAAGGCCACTGAGTCTGCATCCATAGGACTATTATCCCACAATACTCTATCCTGATTTTTTTATTGTATGCCAGTCCTCTTTGTGGCAATTAAGTGACGCCAACATTTCAATTTATAGTTTGATACAAATTCAAGCCAACGCTTTTTTTATTTGTAAAGGTAAGCGGACTTCAGAAACTTTTAAATCCTTTGAGAATTGATTGGCTTTTCACATCAAACTCTAACTTAAAGTACCCCATATTTTCTGGGTTCCGGAGTTTCCAGTTGCTATTGTGGAAACCTAAAAATGAATATAAATTTTGTCGGGTAGCCTTTAAGTAACTGGAGCGGTCGGAGTTGAAGTTGCAGAATATTTATTTTATGAAAAGTAATTTTTTCGCAAAGAAAATAAGGAACGGGGGAAACGTTTTATTGGAAGTGGCAACTCTAAGAGTATTATTCGGAGAAAGGAGAGAAAATACCGCCGATAATCTTAGAGCTATTTGTATTGTACGCAATTATATAAAGGGTGTTCATGAAAATGCGAACAATGTTCACTGTCTTTGTTACTCTGATAAATATGTATATTCTTACAATTATTTTATGTATTATTATATACATACAATTGTATGTATGTTATAAGTAAAATATATAGATTTTTTTTCATAGTACTCATATTTTTTATGGTACAAATGTTTTTGAATTTTAAAGTTATATATAATTACATTTTGATCATGTCTATCGCACTGGACTATGTTGATTATTTTTGTTAATTACACAGTAATGCGAAAAACACAGAACAAGAACATCTTACAATGATCCATTAGTACTAAATCTGCGAAGGAAGTAGATTGAAAGTTTAAATATTTCTAATAGAGAGTATTTAGCATCGTCCTCGTAATAGCCTCGCCAATATATTTTCTTAATCTTAGGTTGGCTAGTAAAAATGAACATGATGGTTAAGATATTCCGGGGTACGTACATTTGCCTTTTGCGTACACAATTTAGAGCTTCAGTAATTGTTAAATACACCACTATATAGATATTTAATGGTTACAAACGCAGTGCTTTTTTCCTGCTTGAAATTGTTCACCTAGCTTTCGTTAGTCTAACTTGATAGTCCTTTGAACCAAGAGAAGCTTCTATTTTTATCGGTTTTAAGTAGCATTACTCTGGGTTTTTGCAATGTGGTTTAAATGCAATATATTAGGGAAATTCACTTACCTCTCTCCATTACTTCTCAATACTTATTCCCATTACCTGTAGCCCATCAGACTGAGTATACACCTGCATCATTAACATGCTTTCGATGGTAATCTCCTTGAAACATCTACACTTGCCTGTGAATATTGCCTTCTAGGTCCAGAAATATTAGACTAGCATACGCACAATATTTGTAGTCACTTATACACTATCCATTACTTTGTTACTGTACAGTATGGTGCAATTACGCTAGCCTAGACTTTTGCTAGCGTGGTATGCATTTTAATGAAATCTTTAGCATTAAAGACACATGTTATTTGCTGTAAGATCAAGCCTACATTATCCCAATAACTGAGCTATAAAGATATAACCATTTTTTATTGATCAATCACATATGGTACTATGCTGTGTGTATGTAAATTTGCTACTGCCTCTAGGTTTCCAAACAATTGCTGACCATTCTAGAGCTATGTGGTACATCAGTAAATCGAGAGATCATTTGGTAATAATTTTATATTCTCCACAAACAATAAGGCGCCTCTTGCCGATGACTGCAATACAAATCTTTCCTAAATGTTATAGCCTTATATTACTATACAGTGTGATCCATTTGAGCTGGAAGCACCTTTGTGAAATATGTAGTTCCCAATAGATTTAAATAAACTTATTTTTAATGAAGCACTAATAGAAGTCTTAGTGATTCATTAAATTAGTGCTTCCTTTGTATAATATATCATAGAATATTTCAATTTTCATTAAAAAGTATTTATTTTTAACAAACTTATAACAAGAAAAATTATTTCGAGCTGTTATGCATGTTTTTCGAACTGTGAAACATTAGAGTTCAAAGCGTGGTGGTTTCTTTTTCACTTAAAGGCAATTCTGAGAGCTATAAATATAGAAAAGGCAACATTAAAGTACAAATTAATACAGCATTAAATTTAAACTAACTAAATAAAATAAACATTTAAATTTTAGTAGCTTCAACTGAACCTCCGTCTAGTTCTGTGCGTTTATGAGACTACTTACGAATATTTTTTGAAACATTTCGTAACTGTCTTGGTGTAATGTCTACACATATCTCCCTACTTCGGTCACATAATTCATTCCTGTTTCTTAGGCGATCTTTGTACTTTGGGAATAAGATATCCCAATAGGAAAAATTCCAATACTAACAGTATTGGAATTTTTCCTATTGGGATATTTTCTAGAAAGGATCTGGAAGTCTAGGTAGCCATTCAATTAAAGACCTACATTGATCTATCCAATGGTTCGGGAAATTTTCGTTAACCCACTGCTTTATAATTATTACATTATCCACCGAACAACTGTCTAATTGTAAATACAGATTTATTCTTTTTGAGATGAAAGATCGTCTTCTAAATTTGATAAGTTAGTGCTTTAAAACGTTTCTGGCACTGAAATTATATTGTAAAAAAAGTAAGACCCGATAATCCTGTCATTTAGTATTCTACTTCTTTTTGTTTCCGAACGTCAAAAATAAATTGCGTGGACAACGATTTTCATCGGAAGAAGATATTGATGCGTTCAAAAACCATGTTTTGGGAATATCTCAAGCGGAATGGAAAAATGCTTTAGCAAATGGTTCGAGGGCATGCAAAAGTGTATCATCAGATCATGCAGAAGAATATTTTGAAAAACGATAAAGTAATTTTCAATGACAAATTAATGTTTTTTCTTTACTAGGCTTAAAATATAAATAGTGCCCCTCGTACAAGGGTGCTTCAATGTAAAATGGATCATACCGTATCTAGTTGTAATACTGTTAATACTTGTTATCTAACCCTATATTATGATATCACGCGCTGGTGATGAAATTTTTGTATTCTGATTAAATGTTAAATTGGGGATTTTGTAAAAATTCCGCCCCGGCTATTTTGAAACAATAGACCATTGTTGTATTTAATTGTAGCCGTATTTTATGGGAATTATGACAGCTGGGGTTTCCATTATTTTTTCAAACGGATATGCGTAGGCTTGAATTTTGTTTTCAGCGAATGCCGGCTTATGTATGCCCCCTGCTTTCAATTAATTTTAAAGCTAGAGGTAGAGCCTAATTAGCTCTTTTTTTAATCAAGAGTTATTTCGCGTTGCGTGTCCGAATCTGGCTCGTTTTCGCAGTAACGCAGCGGTATCACACATCGGGGCAGAACATAATGTGATTTAAATGTTTGTAGTCCATCATTCTGCAGAACAGGGAATATTGAATAGATCGCGCAATTTAATTAGTATCCATCGAAGTGATGTCAGTTAATTACCATACAAACATTATTAACTTCAATATAATCTTCCTGATGGGAGTCGATCAAGCATGCAAAATTTAGAAAATCATGACATTGTTTGCCATTAAAGTAAAATCATTAAAATAAACAGTCTTGAAATTAGCCAAGTTGCGTGTGTATGCTCCCTGACAATAGACGAAAAATTGGAACACTGTTTTGGCTTTATGATTCTGTTTTAATTTTATTAGTGAAATTATTTCTACACATAACAGTATAATAAGTTATATCACGTAGATAATCAGAAGAAGAATATGTTATTCAAGTAGGTAACCCACTGATTATTCTATAGTTGTCTCGACTCATTATCCCAACTCTCACTGATCTCACTATCCACACAAGTGTCAAAAATAAATTGATATAAAGGTTCTTTCAATAAGGATGCTCGATTTAAATGTAAATAAAACAAGTTGTGTGTGAGGTTCTTTTTTTATTTGAAAAAATATTTTATGGCATTAAGTGTGGAATATAACATCTTTCAAATATCCACCGCGGCCTTGTTTGATGGCACGCATTCGAGAGGTCCAATTTTCGATGACTTTGTCTCATAAATCTGACTGAATTTGCCGGATGGGGTTCACTATGTTGACTTCGAGGGCATCAATTGTTTGTGGTTTATTCGCATATACCTGCGATTTAAGATAGCCCCAAAGAAAGACGTCTAAAGGTGTTAAATCGCACGATTCCGGTGGCCAGCTCATGTTACCGCTGCGCGAGATAACCATGCACTCAAATCGCTCCTGCAAATTGTCCAACGTGGCATGCGCTGTGTGGCACGTAGCGCCATGCTGTTGGAAGCACATGTCGTCGGTATCCACATCAGCCAATCTAGACCAGAAGTTGATTATCATCGATCAGTAGCGCTCGCCGTTGACGGTTATGGTAATGCCAGTTTGATGTTGGAAGAAGAACGGACCGACGATTCCGCCAGACCCAAATCCGCACCAAACAGTTACTTTCTCGGGGTGTATTTGCTGTTGGTGTATTTCGAATTGATTGGTATCTTCCCAAACCCGACAATTTTGCTTGTTCACATATCCGTTCATCCAAAAATTGGATTCGTCGCTAAAGATTACTTTTTTGGCGAAATTTGTGTCAACTTCCAACTACTCTAGAACCCAATCAGCGAACACACGGCGTTGTCTATGGTCGTTTACCTTAAGTTCCTTGGTCAGTTGGATTTCATGAGCGTGCAGACCCAAGTTTTGACGCAATATTCGCCAAGTTGAAGTCGCAGAAAGGCTAAGTTCTTGTGAACGACGAGAAATTGATTGCCTCGGGTTTTTCCGTACACTCTCACACCAAACGTCGAATAGTCGACTCGGCGGAACGGTTGTGGCGAGAATAAAAAACATGTAATGCCCGGAACATTTCTCCAACGGAGCACTGATTTTGAAAATGACATTTGATGATTGGCACACACTATTAAACACCATAACCCTAGAGAGATTTGCCATGTACTGCTGGATAATTCACAATAAATTTGACAGATGTTGTTTTAACAAAATGGCCACAATAACTTAACAAATTTCGAACGTCCCTATTGAAAACCCTGTACTTAAACAGCAAGATTTTTAAGTCGTTTCAGTATTTTGAATACAGTTGTAGAAACTACAAATAACTATCTTGATATATTGACATTAACATCAAAGAATAACGACTTTATCAGCAATAAGATCAATATTTAGGATATTAGACCATAAATACGTATTAGGTTTATCGATGATGTCTTTGGTCGACGAAAAATGGATTATGGTGAGCCCAACAAAAGCTACTTTAATTTCTGAAATTACAATAGCTTCTGCATACTCAGTATTTCTTCATAAAACCATAATCATTTATCGGGATTCTCTTAATTTAAGTTTTAGATGATTAGAGTCTTACGCAGAAATTCTATCTCCTTAAGAATGTTTATTGTTGAAGACTGAATACCGTGTTTTATTATTTGTACACCCTAGGATCCAAAATACCTAAAATGATAATTAAACATTTTCGTAAAGTACCTACGTAATAAATATATAATTACTTAATTTAATGAATTATTTTAATAGCAACTTTGACTTAAATTAAAAGCACTACTTATTTTACACTTTAATTTTTTTAGATTAGGTATATAAATTTGCATTTAACCACTTTCCAAAGTATTAACAGTGCCTTCTCTTGAATATTGAAAACGCAACTCGTTTTGTTTTAATTTTAATTAAAAATATGATTTTTAATTAAATCCCTGTTGGTAATAGAAAACACTGAATAGCATTGACTCTGGATAATTTTTCAATGATTTGCACAAATATAATACATTTGTTATATTCTCCTTACTCATAGTATATATTTCAATGTACCATATATGCATATTTCGATAGTAATGTTATATTCGTCATCAGAAATTCTAAACTGTTTCTGATGACAAATTTGTGTTCCTATTCGAATGACAAACAATATATCCTGCTGATAAATATAGTGTTGCTATCGAAATATACATATACAAGTAAATTAAAATATCGGTTATGGTTAAGGGAAAGATAAGATAAGATAAATAATTGTATTGTACCTAGTCGTAGTTAATATGAATAATAAATATAGCATAATAGTTTCTTTCCTTACATTTTACATTCTAGTATAAAAATTATTCACTACTTTCTCTTTTAGATCTGTCAAGTTATACAAGTATTTCTATTTATTTCCATCTCAACCCTTCTATTAAAAAAACACAGGATCCCCTTGGTATGAATACAGTCAAAGTCACCCTTACCTTTTCATATATTCAAAATTTTCTTTCCGTTTCTCTTGTATGCTTTTATATGTAACAGCTGTTTTAGATGTGAATGGGAAGTCTTTCCTCTATAGACTGTTATAAAAATATATTAAACATTAAATTTTAAATGAGCCATATGTTTATCAATATTAATTACAATTTTGTACTTCATGTATCTTCTTTGATTATAATGTTACCAATGAGTTTGCGGATATTTCCATATGGTCGAAATTATCTTCATGTATGGTCATTATTATTCCATATTACGAAAAAAGCCATTCGTTAAAATTTGCTGCAGATAGAACTCGGAAATATATAACCTGATTCCTATTATTTCCTCGATATGTTTTGAGTAACTATTACATGTATACTATTGATATTAATTTTGTGAACTTCTCCAAACCAGGGTATGTAGAAATTGGGAGGTACGAGAATAATAGAGTTGAAAAGTGAATTATTTTGCATCTTCATAGCAATTTTGGTGCTGAGACTGTATCACGCACGTATACACAAAAGTGGTATTAAATAGGAATATCACGTTTATTAGGTTCTGTATAATTAGCTCTACTATTGTTAATTACATGTTTGTTCAGCTGATATGCGAATTTAATACAAATTTAATATTTAGCGGAGCATAAACTGAATAATTAATTAATTTAATGCAGCGCACAGTTAATTTTTAAAATGTCACAAGTCTTTCATACTATTGTTAAATAACTAATTGAATAAAACAGGTGGATATGTTCATGTCGATTAATGTTATTAAACGATTAAATACGTTAAATATTAACATTTGTTTTGGTAATATAATGCATATTCCAAATAATTAAGCCTTTGTTATTTTAGATTCTCTTAAAAACAACTAATATAGTTATATCTGAATATAATAGACGTAATTTTTACTTATTTCTTAATGCTATTCTTTGAGCAGAACAGCAACATATTATAATAAAAGGTGAAAAAAAGGCAAATTAAAAGCCAATTCGCTAAAGCCTAATTTATTCTTACTTCGAAACAAGCAGATTTATATTTTTATACATTCTCCATACCTACAAGAAATTATTAGACACAGTTTCATGCAGAGACAAGGTAGAGGGACATAATAGTGACTTACATGAGTAATCCGAGAAGGTATTCTTTTAGTTTCTTTCATAGAACATTTGAAAGAAGGAATTCTCTTAGAGAGTGGCTCTGGGATAAAATGACATTTTGAAATGTCTTTTAAAAAGTTCGTTAAAGTATTTTTTTAAGACAATTGACTTTGTCGTGAATTTACTTTTTGTATAAAAATTGGTCAGCAATCTTGTTTATTGCCGTTTGAATTTTAAAGATATATACCTTTGTTGGAATAAAGTTTTCAACCATTTACGTCAAGTTAAAAATAAACAACGTATGTATTAAATTCGAAAGGGAAATGAACAATTAACACAGTTATTTAAAGAGTTATAAAAAATATTGGAAACAACTAAGACATGTTAGGATTTAATCAAGAATAAAACATACTAAACTATGTAAATGAAGCATGTACGTCAAGTAATTACTGTTGTAAATGAGTTATACATGTTGCGTGTCCTATAAGAAGCACATACACCAAAAGAATAACAATTTTATTATAACACTATATTGTACAAAGCAGAATTTGCAACTTGGAAATCCCATCGCCACATTAATTTTTATAATAATTTTTATAGTTACATATAAAATTGTGAATGATCGAAAATTGCCTTCAGATCAAAAGTAACATTTCCAGCTAGCGATCAAAAATATGGCGAAGGTGCCACTATCAGTTTTCATGGATGTGGATATTTTGTTTTGCTTGGGTGTATTTATTTAAATATGTATTTGCTAATCGTTATAATGCATCATGATTAGCATTCAGAAGAGATAAATACAACAGTAGTGAAGAAATACTTAAATAGTATATACAGATAATACAGATAATAATAGATTTAGTAAAGTCCTTTAACCATTTTAAAACATCTCTGAAATTATCAGAAGAATTTCTTGGTGCACTCGAGTTTCTAATTATTCAGAATCATCTAGCCTATTCAAATGTACTTCAGGTGTTAAATAACAGGAGATAAATGCGTTAGACACTTCTGCTTACCCCCAATCGAATTAGATGAAAAACTCAAGGATAAAAAAGTGAGGATACATCAAACATTAATGAGTTAAGCTAGTTCATCAAATGTGACAGCGAAACAGGCGAAAGCATTGTTGTAGTGAAAAATTTTCTAGATCGCCGAAGAAACTGATTTGTCACCAAAATTTTCCGCCAACTGAAAATTCCTCTGTAACTGTTCAACACATTTTAATGGAACTTCGCATTATGCGGTTGTATGTTTCCTTTTAGGAAAACATCCGCGATATGTATGGCAAACATTGGTAATGGATAGAAATTGGGTATTTCTTTACAGACCCCAATATTGGTTAGGGATCGGTCTAAAACCCGAATCGGATGGTTATTTATTCAATTTTTTTTCTGTTTCTTTTTTATACTTCTATATATAGCAGCTGATTTAGAAGTGAATGATGTCTTTTGATGAAAAAATGTCTTTTCCTCGATCGATTGTTATAGAAATATTTAATTTTAAATGAATCATATGTTTATCAGTTTTAATCATAATTCGGTACCTCGTGTATCCTCTTGACTATAATCTTGCCAATGAGCTTACGAATATTTCCATACTGTCGATATTAGGTAGGATGTTATAATTAAGCAGAAATGTGATGAAGCTTTTCTACATATATTTTTTTAAAGAAAACGCCCATGTTGTATACGGTAAATATTTGTAGTAGATGAAAATTAAGTGTTTCTAATATCGGTCCTGATATCGGCTAGAGATCGGTAATAATTTGTAGTAGATGAAAATTAAGTGTTTCTAATATCGGTCCTGATATCGGCTAGAGATCGCCACCGCCACAAATTTCACACTAATAAACTAATAAAGGGTAGAATATCTGCTCACATTAATTTCCGCCATGGATAATATTAGCATTACATACTGGCTTCCATTTTTATGATGAGAGATAAAATGTTTATATTACTCTTTTTCTGCACATATATCTGAATGAGGTGATTTGTTAAATCCAATATTAAGTAGACATAGTACTAAGACAAGAAACAACTGCTCACTGTTTAAACATTCTTAGTTTAAATTTTTAAACTAATCACTGTTTAAACATTTTTTATGAATAATTTTGTATTGTTTATCTGCCGGTTATCGACATTTCTGTTTGTCCCCCCGATAATTTATATCCATATATAATGTACGGATCGACAGTACTTCACTACCGGAATAATTAAATCGACTCGGGGCTGATTGGCATTCAATTATGTTGCAAATGCTTCCGCGCATATTCCGGCGACTGCTGGCTGTAAACGCTGTTTGTGTAAAATTCCTCGGACGTGTGCGGCATTAAATTTTTAACCATTTCCCTCACGAAAAACTCATTGATCTCGGTCTTAGCAATAAACCGGCTGGGAGAATGGCGGACAGTCTCTGCTACCTCTCCCGCCTGCCAGGGCTCCCCGTGGAACGTGTTAATGTGTCACGTTCTCCCGTCGCTATCCTGCCTTGTCGCTCTATCGTCTGCACCACCAAGATTGGAAAACTTCGTGGCAAATATATAGGATAGGAGTGTTGCCCACACGCCGTTTTACCAACAGATTTGCAATTGTGATAAAGTGCTTTGTATAGCTTTGCACTTCGTGTAACGTAGTGGCTGTTTCTGCAGAGATCAGAAGACTGAGATACTTTTAGATGTAAAACATAATTATAGTATATTAAGTACCAAAAATGGCAAAAGAACTTATACAGGGCGAGATGAATCTTGGAGGTTGAACGAAGCTTCCAATTTGGTCGAAGAATGGTAATACCCTTAACATCTGAAATAAACTAGGCACAAAAATTAATGGATGTAAAAAAATACTAAATTTTAGGTGATTTTCAAAGGGACGTAGCTCGGACAAAAATAGTCGCAGAGTAATTTTAGAAAAAGAGAATTGAAGCCCCAGGTTCATAATTTTCAGATTTTGAGCTCAAAATTTTTTAACATGAGCAGTTCTTGAGTGATCATAATAAAACCATTGGAATTTTTTTTATCCAAATTTTTGCTTGTCTTTCAAAAAATCATCATAAGGATTTCTTTGGTAAGTCTATTCTGTTTAATATGAGTGGTCTAGAAGCATTAAATTCGTTGAGTTACCGTCGTCCAAAGCAAGAAAATCAGTTTTTATTTGATAATGAATTACTCGGGAAATAATGATCGTACAGAAAATTCAAACAGTGTATTGCAAACTGCAAAGTGCTATTCACAAGTCGTAGTTACTGGTTTTTGATAAAAAAATCTTTTTAGGTGCGAGAATGTTGACTGAAGAAGAGGTAAAAAATTGCGTATTTACGGATATTCGCTTACATTTTTATGATGAAATCACCGAAAAAAGTTTATTTATTAAGTTCACGGACCTTTTGAAAGGCAAGCAAGAACTTAAAATGTTTTTTTTTTCGATAGTTTTCTTGTCATTCTCAAAAAATGCTGCTACTTGTCTCCAAATTACAGCTCTTTTAGCAGCGGGATTTTTTTACATCCCTTAATTTTTGTGTTTAGTGTATTTATGATATAATATTACCAAGAATAATTTATGATAATCCGAATTGCTATTTTATTAAACGAAAACTTTTATCAAATAGCTGGAAAACTAGGAATTCATACTATAAATGGTTTGTCACTTGGCCACCAGTGGCGAATTACTGCATAGGTGTGCCTGGAGCCTCAGCAAAGCGGGGGCCTCAGAAAAGTTTGGTTCCTCATCCTCAAGAGCCAAATTTATATTTTAATTGTCTGTTAATATGAGAATTATTATGAAATAATAATTGTAGCCAAATTTTAGTATTTTCTAAAACTTATTTTCATAATAGGTATTGAGTAATAGTTATTGATTCTTGAATTTAAAGAAAACATGGTAAACTAAACAAAAAAGATTGTTTTTAGCCATTTTTTTCCAAATCGTCGCAAATTGCAACCCTGCTTGCATCTAATTACAGAGCAGTCGTATTTTAAACTAAGTAAAAATAGAATAATTTCGATGAAATAAAATAAATGAACGGAATATTTAATGGGTTGTGTTATGAGTTCCATGAAAGTAGGAGGCCCGTTTTTTGTCGAATCGCTGCCGCAGACAAAATAGCGATGTTTCTTTACACACATCACATTCTTTTGTAGATATTCAAAGTAAAATTCGAATGTTTATTTTAATTCGTCGCTCATTTGTATGTTAGTGCGCAGTTTCTTCCTAATTATATCTAGAATTAAATTTTAGAAATTAAAATTTTCCTTGCTTACAGAAATAATAGGTTAGGGTCATTCTAAAATAAATGCACCATATGTAGGCTTCTGTTGATAAAATACAGTTTAATTGATGTGTATTTCCTATTTAATACAATATCTTTAACTCAGAATTCACCGTCAGATTTTTAACACCATAAGCGTCGAACGAATTTACAGCCGTATAAGTAATTCGTCTGAAGTTCGGCTGCCTTCCGATCAAAGGAAGACGTATTGGACGACCGAAATAAAGTAAGAAAAGCAATTTGAACGGTCTGGAGCAGTTTCGAATTGATTTCTACAAACTGGTGTGTCTATATAATGGCAGCGGGGGACCAGTCAAAACGACCTCGTATATTTGAAATAAGGACTTCCCAGCGAGTCGATCGAATCGGTTCGGAAGTGAGGAGGGCGAGGAATGCAATTGAGGCCTAAAAGTCGCAGTATAACAGAAATGCGTAAAAGAACTATAAATAGTAATGGATTGTTGATGCGGTGGCCTTATTGTGATCCCTAGGGACATATTCTTTTGCCGGATCTACTTAAAGGGTACATCGGGAAACAAATATGGAGCTGGTCCTCTCAGAATTTGATAGACTTATTCTTTTCCACCTTCGGACAAAATACATTGCTTTTTTAGATGATTAATATTAATAGAATATAATTTATCTTCCCGAGTTATGTATATCAAATATTTAATATGTAAGTATATTTAATTTAATTTGATAATGAACTTGTATCATATACTCAATAAATTATTTGTTGAATTTGAAAAAGTTTATAACTCGAATGGTGAAAACAAAGGCCTGGTAAATTGATATTTGATGAGAACTGAAAATGGCCCTTATAATATATCTTTTAAAATAGAAAAAATTGTGTCCTTAAGCTAAGCATTAGCTAATATCGTTTTTATATAGGATCTACTCGAGAGTACGTCGAAAAAATATATATAGAATTGATCATTCCAGAATTTAGTAAAATTACTCTTTTTCACCTTGAAAGAAAATAATACTTCTACAGACAGTCATTACTTTGATTATAGTATAATTTTTAAATACAATAGAAAGTATATGAAAAACATCGTCTTATTTTTAAACAGTCAATTTTAATTGAAATCAGGATGACTATAAAGAATTAGCTGATATACGCATCTGCAGAATAAGAAGAAAATTAAGAAAATTCATAGTTCGTATGCTAATTCTCCCTAACATTAAATGTGAACAAAGGAATTTGTTTAATGACTTTTTATTTCCTGATTTAAAAATTTCACTTACAAAAATTCTTATGTAATCAAGTCGTCCTCTTACTTTAAGGTACTAAAAAAAGGAATTACTTCAAATTTAGCAATGAAAGATTATTCGGCCTGCATTAAAAACAACATCGATAACGCCATACACTTCTAAAAATAATGCTCGAAAAATTAGAGGGTACTAGTTTTCAAAGTAGAATTTCAAATACATCTTTTGAAATGTCCAAGAGGTAAAAAAAGTTAGTACAATTTTATTGAATTTATGCATTTTATCAACTAGTCTATTCTGAAAGGTAAACATAGTCATGTTCATGACTAATATAATAAAACTAGTAGATATGAGATTTAACATACGAAAAATATATTAAATTTTAATAAATTCGCTGGGGGATTTCCATGGATAGCTAGTTAAGTGATATTTTATATTTGTCATTATTACTGTCCATTTACTAATAATAACATATTAATCAAGAATATGCCCATTTATTAAATAATGGATATACCGTTACTACTTTACATTAACACTAAATTATAATTTTTATTTTTAATAAGGCCCAAATGCCTTCAATGCAGTCCGTCAAACAGAAGCGTAGCAGGGTTAATTTATAAAGAAAAATATATTAATCAAAATTCTCAACGCATACATGCATTACACTCGACCAGAATAAAGATGCAATTGGATTAACAATGTGTCCAGTTGCTATCGACGTCAATAATTGGTTGGCATAATCTCCGAAGCATACTTTCGATCAAATTGACGGTGTATTTTAGCGGAAAAGATCTCCAAATCCTACCAATATTATGAAATAACTGCTTGAAAGTATCCGTGCATTTGCCAAAAAGCTCGTACTTAATGTACGCCCCACATTTTTGGATGGGATTTGCATCCGGCACCTTCGATGGCCAGTACAGTGGATGCCAGATGTAGCTTTTCACTCGGTACAGAGCTTGCTGCAGAGCAGATGTATATCAGATGGTAACAAGACGTTTCGGTAGATTTTCCGAATTTTCTAGATACTCGTATTCAGGTTGTCGGTAAGCGGGTACAAAGTTCCGAACCCCCTGCTCTGAGAAACAGTCCCAAAGATGTACCCTTACTCCGTGTTTGACGGCCCACTGGAGGTTGGGCAGGATCGCATGAGGAGACAACTTATCCATATGGAACATTGGTTGGTAAAAATTACGTTGCTAAAATTTCGATCGATCTACTTCGTCGCATGTTTCTTGAGTCAACAGATGTTTCTTCACTGTCGCACGTCATTTTGGGACATAATTACGGAGGCGGGTTCGGATTATTTCATACGATATGTTTAATCCAATTTTCTTCAATTTTCATTGTCCTTGACGCAGTGTTAACCCAGAATTTTGCGAGAACATATTCATGAGTTTTTTCATATCCTTTTTTGTCCGCCTATCGAACCATATTATATCACTACGCCCACTTCTGTATGAATGATCTCGTCCTTATGTATTTACTATCTCCTAGTTGCGACATTTTCGGACCTTTGGAGTTTGCACATAAAAACAGCCTCGTAGCGCGACGCGTATTTGGCACTCATAGTACTTAACGTATTTTTCTTACAATAATCAACCACGTTTGAATGTTTCATGACAATGCATCAAGGACAAAAGTTCATTATATCTACTCATGAAAAAAATAGAGTGATAATTTTTACCGGTTGTTAGTAAGGCCTGCCACCCATCTACTTAACCGACTCGATTGTATAAGTACAATTATCAGGAAATCTTCAAAGGTAGTTGGATATCAATCAAGCACATTTATTACTTTCTATATTAAAAAGAAGAATATAATAAAATGTATTGTATTTCAAAGGCTTTTTCTATTCCTTCATTGTACGATGTAGAATTGAATTGATAAAAGGTGGTCCAACCAAAACGCACGTTGTTAATTGTAAATAAAACAAAAAGTTTTCAGAGAATTATCTTAGTATTTTTTATTATGATAGAAGAATCTATGACAATTATGTGTGAAACAAAATATCGGCCAAATGCTCGCCACGGCTTTGGTGGCATACCTCTATCCGATGGTCCATATTTTCAATGACTTTGAGACATAATTGAGGTTCAATGTCGTTAATGTGCCGAATTATCTCATCCTTTAGCTCTTGAATTGTTCTTAGCTTATTAACGTACACTTTTTCTTTTAAATACCCCCAAAGAAAGAAGTCCAACGGTGTCAACTCACATGATCGTGGCGGCCAATTAACATCGCCACGACGTGAGATAACACGGTCATTGAATACCTCGCGCAAAAGTGCCATTGTTTCGTTGGCTGTGTGGCAAGTGGCACCATTCTGTTGCAACCATATATCGTCCAGGTCCATATCCTCAATTTCTGTCCACAAGAAGTCCGTTATCATCTCGCGATAGCAAACACCATTCACGGTAACTGCTTGGCCGACCTCATTTTCGAAGAAGTACGGCCCGATGACGCCGCCAGCCCATAAACCGCACCAAACAGTCACTCTTTGTGGATGCATCGGCTTTTCAACAATCACTCGTGGATTCTCATTTGCCCAAATGCGGAAATTCTGCTTGTTAACGAATCCACTGAGATGAAAGTGTGCCTCGTCGCTGAAGATGATTTTCTTTGTAAAGTCACCATTCACTTCTGCCTGTTCAACCAACCATTCGGCGTATTGACGACGCTTGAAATGGTCAGTAGGCTTCAGCTCTTGAGTCAATTGAACCTTGTAAGCGTATAAATTCAAATATTTATTCAAAATTCGCATCAGTGATGTTCGTGAGATGTTCAATTGTTGAGCACGACGACGAGTCGAGGTTGACGGCTCTTCTGCTACACTATCGCGAACAACAGCAATGTTTTCCGCAGAACGAACTGGGCGAGCATGCACAGGTGTTTTCACATTTCCTACAGACCCGGTTTGCTGAAATTTGTGCACAATTCTCCCGATTGTGGACACATTTGGTCGATTATGCTGACCAAAAATGTCACGAAGTGCACGAAATGCATTTTAATTTGAACGCCCATTTTCGTAAAAGGCTTCAACAATCTTAACGCGCTGCTCAATTGTGTACCTCTCCATGGTTGAATTTGTCAAACACTGAAACAAAGAAATGTCAAATTAAGTTGGGCAAAAAACTGACGTTAAGGTGTGACTCACAGTTAACATCGTGCATTATGGTTGGACCACGCTTTATAAAAGATGTAAAATTGAAATAAATTTTACGTGTAAAGAAAGTAATGTTTACACCAAACATCGTGTTGATTTTATTTCATTACTGGTATAAAAATTCACACCAGTCAATGGTAAAATTCGTAATTGTAAATACGAATACGAATGTATTCATAAAAATTGTTTTCTATGACTATGAATACAAATATATTCATATATACACTTCTGAATACGAATATTTCGTAGTCACATCTGTGAACATGGACTCATGTGAATACGAATAGATTCGTATTTTAATGTGTGAATACAAATATATTTGTATTCAAGAGTGTTAATGCGAATGCATTCGTACTCAGCCATGTATTCGTATTCATGGCTGAGTACGAATATATTTGTATTCACGTCTATGAATACGAATATATTCGTATTTATGTCTATGAAGTCGAATATAGTTGTATTGATGCATTCGTATGTTAACACTAGGTCTCAATATTTAATTAGAATTTGACTTTTTTGGTATTCAAAACGGCTCTAACGATTTTGTTCAAACTTTGGATAAATAAGGTACTTAATAGTATCTAAAATATGGCAAAGGTGCCATTTCTCACAAAATGATAGTTAATTAGCAACCAATTTTTGAAATTTGAATATTCGTTGTTGTGGTAAGGATAGTCGTGTGAGATATCACAGGCCAGTTACACAGTATTCACACCGTGAATACGAATATTCGTAGGGATGTATGAATACAACTGTATTTCAGTTCCCAGCTATGAATACGAATATATTTGTATTTATAAGTGTGCATACGACTATATTCGTATTCACTGCCATGAATACGAATATGTTCGTATTAACCGTTCGTGTATTCACACGAGTTCATATTCACAGGTATAACTATGAACATATTCCTATTTAAAAGTATGTATGTTACTGTGAAAATCCGAAATTAGTGAATGTCAACATTCACCGGTGAATGTCGACAAATACCAAATGCCTTGGTGAAAGACCGAACGTTTATTAATTTTATTATACATTCGAACTTTCACCGGTGTATGTCGACAAACACAAATGGGCTCCGGTGAATGTCGGAAGCGACAGGTCGTAACTTACTCTTGGGCGGTTCCTGCATCCTGTTTGTTGGCTTTGGCTTCGTCAGTCTTACGCAAGATCTGATGGCGTGTGTGCAAGCTTGCTAATTTAATTTGTTTTATTAGATATTATAATTTGTGTTCAATGGCTACTGCAGTGAATCGTGATCAGTTTTTTGAAAAGTTACATGCCTTAATTGGAAGTAAACGGGAAGACAATTGTTTTTATTTTTCTCAAGAAAGGTACTCTAAAATCGATTCTGAAGTGATTTCTGCTAAAAGTAAGTGTAGTACACCTTTGGACTACAGACGTTTAAAACGTTTTGACATTTTAAAAGTTAGCGATGAAGAAAAGTTAATTATGCCACTAAAACCAGGAGAAACGAATATCCAGTTTTATGTTACAAATGATGAGCTGTTTAATATACTTTCCGAAACTCACGTAAGAATAGGCCATGGAGGAAGAACACGAATGCTTAAAGAATTGCAAGTTAGATACAAAAATATTACTTATGAAGTTGTAATGTTGTATTTAAATTTGTGTAAACAATGTCAAATGAAACACAGTGCGCCTCAAAAAAGGTATTATTGTGAAACCAATGGTCAGTTCCGAATTGAACTCTATATGTTAAGTCGACTTGATAGACTTGCAATCACACAGGGATGGCGATTACAAGTTTATAATAGTATATTAAGATCATCTAACCAAGTTTGTCCAGTTGCGACCTTTAAAAAGCAAGAGAGCGGAAGAAGTAGCATATCACCTTCTTCATATTTTCTTTAACATTTGGTGCTCCCGCTATATTGCATTCGGATAATGGTAGAGAATTCAGTAATCGAGTCATATCTGAACTATGCGCTATGTGGAAAGATGTTAAAATAATGCACGGAAAGCCTCGTCACAGTCAAACACAAGGCTTAGTCGAAAGAACCAATCAGGACATACAGAATATGCTAACTGCATGGATGTAAGATAATGACTCAAATAAATGGTCAGAAGGTTTGCCGTTTGTCTAATTCGCCAAAAACACAACATATCACGAAGGAATAGACCAGAGTCCATATGAAGCCCTGTTTGGCGTTAAACGAAAAAGGGGCATAATATCGTCATCTCTCCCTCGCGGGCAAATTGCAAACATTGAAACCGAAGAACAGTTAGAAGCCTATGTTAACACTTTTGAATAAAATTTGGGTAGTGACCATATTGATGACCATATTTCAGATGGAAGCGACGTGGATAACCAAAATACCATTGGAGTTAATCTGGAACCTAGCACGTCTTCATCTCAAGTACTGGCTGAACAACAAGAGCTAATTTCTTCTAAAGAGAATAGCCGCAAAGGAGAATCTTCTACTTCAAGCAACAAAAATGTTACGAACGTCAAAAAAAAAGTTTCCTCTGGCCCAAATTGGTCATACCGTAAGAATTCAAGTCCCTGATGTCGACCGTGGTCGTACAGACCCTGGAAATGTATTAGCGGTTGTTGTTGGAATAGATGATTTAGAGTTTTATAAATTAGCAAACAAAAATGGTACCTTGAAACAGCTTTTCACCCGTAATCAGTTCGTAATTTGTAAAGAAAAGTTACTTTCCATGGATGAGGTTCGATTCAAGAAATGTCGCTAAGAGAAGCAGCTTGTGCTAATTCAAAAAGTGAAGGGCCACGTTGCAATTGCAAAAGGAAGTGTTCGACGGCTAAATGCAGCTGTAAAAGCAAAGGCCTTTTGTGCAATTCGAATTGTCATGGTAGTTTAAGTTGTAATAAATAAGAATGTCATACATTTTCTTGGTTTTTTATATTTCAGTTTAAAAATTAAAATGTATGTGTATGTTTATTATATTGACATTATTTCAGTTGCGTTTCATAATTTGCAATGTTCTACTGATTGTTTTAAGCTTAATTTCCTTAGGTTTATTGGAAAACTTTTCCCATTTCGTTTTAATAAATAAATATTACCTATACTTTTATTTTTGTTTTCCTTTATTAAAAAAATGTTTCTTTTCAACATACACCATGAGTACATGCTGAATGTCGACATTCACCGGCGTAAGTTAGAAATAATGATATTTGACCGACATTTCGGACATACGCCAAGCAACTTAGAGAATGTTGATATTCACTGGTGTATCTCGATATTCACCGGATTTTGGTGTTTGATAGTAACATGTACATGAATATATTTGTATTCATATTCATAGAAAACGATTTTTGTAAATACATTCATATTCGTAGTTACGATAACGAATATGCTCATCCCTGGATTGAGTAAAAACCAGGCTATTTACAGTGCATCTTGTGGGCGGTCCGATATAGCAGTTTTGATATTTGGTTCTATTCTTGATGAGCTGTCCCTCAATCGGTATGAAATTGGTATTAAATTTTACACCACATTTGAGACGGTATAGCTGTAGAACATCTGCGCATTGATTTTGATAGTTTAATTCCTCATACTTTTGCTTAATATATAATAGTTGTGGGTCGCATTATAACATTCCGCGGATATGGTCATAGTTTTCTTCTCTGCGCGTAAAACGTACGTTGATTCTAATGGTTCAATTCGTAATACTTTTGCTTGATATATAACAGTTATAGGTCACATTATAACATTCCCCGGATATGGACATAACTTGCTTCTTCCACCAAATCGTGCTCCATTTCAGTATACTGGATATATCGCGTTGTCGCTGTTTCTTTGTCCAACCAACGGAGATCGCTGTCGGTTGTAAATAAAATCAGCCGAGTTCCTGTGAACGACCGACGATAAACCGATATTCTCCCGATATTCCAGATTCGGCGATACGCGACACGCCAAAAAGTAGTACGGATAAACTAGGTGCCTGTAGCGTGTTCACACTTCGCGATATCGAAAAATCGAGAAGGCTCTGTCGAATTTAAGGGCAGGCTATTAATTAGGTAGAAAGCATGCCTTTCAAATTAACCAAGATGTCGTGTGAAATATCAGTTAATCATTACGAGGAGTACAAAATAATTGGACCCTAAAACTATGGAAACATATTAGATTAATGGGTTACAGGAATTGAGTTGTTTTTAAAGCTACATGTAAATGTAGGGTAATAAAATATATGTAGACATGGTAGACGTCATGGATAATTTTAGAAAAGTATATGCTGCAAAATTAAAGGAGTAACTTGACTGTCAGCTTTATTGCTTTTCGATTCGACTTAAATATAAGATTATCGAATATGTTCGATAAGATTATTGATTATATATTGAATTGTTTATTGAATATAAACCACTTTAAAAACATAAAAATTATCTGAAATACCTAACATCAGATATAACTCATGTACTAAATTGTAGCACATTTTTGATTTCGTGATTCTTCTGTGTTGTACAGCGTGGTATTAAAGTTTTGCACAATACTCATAATTCTGTCACAAAATAATTTGTTTTATTTAAAATAAATTTAAAATATCGCGTATACAGTATCGCCAGTTCAGATATATCAAATTTTTTTTTATCAAAGGCGATTATAAAATAGAAAAATTTGCCTCATCTTATGTTATCCTTGTAAACTAATTCTTTTAAAGTTTGTCATGTGACGTACCATACTGACATTACAATAACGATATAAAATAGTCAATTTCAAGTTTGAAAATTAAAATGAAGAACTAAAGCGTTTTTATTAACAAAGTTAAATTCAGGAGCTCAAAAACAGAAAACCAGTTTTCCACTAACAACGAAAGATTACATGCTTCTCGACGCGCGATTCACCACTAAAGTTCGCACTATCGGGAGATGAATGAGATAAGATTTAATCATCCTTCGATGATGCTAACTTTGTTGTCGGTCCTTGTTACTGCTTCGAAGGTTCCAGCCTCTTCCCAGGATTAAATACCTAAGTTTGCGCGTCTTCTTATGTTATTAATCCCTTACAATTAAGTGAACCACCTAATATTTACTATGTTTAATGAAACATTAAATCGGACGCAAGAATCTTTAGACAATCTCAAATGAAAAAGGAATTCGTAAACAAAATCGTCAGAATCTTAAAGTAAGAATTTTAATTTAGTAGCGCGTAGGTCCTCCTCTAGCTCTTATCACTGCTTCCATTTGACTGGGCATGCTATCAATCGAGTGGTGAATGGTGTCCTGATTAATATTCTCCCAATCGCCAAGAACGACTTGGTCGAGTTTCCTAAGAGTCATAGGGACAGGACCCTTAACTGAATTTTAAAGTATTCTATAGATGATCTATGGGATTCATGTGGGCTTCTTGGTGGTGAGTCTATAATTGGAATATTCCCAAATTGAATGTAGTCCAGTACCTCTCTAGCAACGTGGGATCGAGCGTTGTCAAACCCGTTTCCCCGTTTGTCGAATCCTCGACAAACGGGGAAAGTATTCAATCTGCGACGTTTTTTACGTAGAAATGTGGATTCATGGATCTTTTTCGTATAGAAACCAAATTCGTGCCACAATCGAAACGTTCCCTCCCTAGAACATTATTTATCCACCGAAAAATGGGATTCTTGGAGAGATATTGCACGCAGCAAACTTCCCTCCTGGTCTCCGTCAGACTCGTTGACGTTCATTAGGTGAATTAGGATTTACTCTTGTATCGTCTCAAAACAAAACTCGCTTCCATTCGTCAATAGTCCAATTTACGTGTTTTCTTGCAAAACGAAGTTCAGTAACTCTATATTCTCTGGTGAGCAGGGAGACAATAGCTAGTCCTCTACTATTAAATCCTCCTTCATTAAGCTTTCTCATGACCATTTGTTCAGAAATTTTCTACATTTAGAGTTGCTGTTAGGGTTCCGTTTGGCTCTAAACTGGTATAATACCTATTTGTTAAGGCGACTTATATGAGATACTGCTCATCTCCTGCATCCGTAGATTTTTTAAGACTTTGTCCTGGGGTTCTACAGTAACTCTCATATTCATTGAAACGTTTAACTGTTCGGCTAATTGTTGATTGTCTCACTCCTAACAAAATGTTCTTATAAATTATATTATATAAATATGACAAGATGTGGAGGTCCCTTTTTTTGTTTCACATTGAATTATTTCCGACTGTTTTCAAGTTGTTAATTTCCTAACAAAACGACATAAATTATTATGACATTGTCCTAATGTGGAGGCTTATACTCCGCTCCATCAGTGAGTTCCTTAAACATTTAGGATTAAAACAAATTAAATCAAAACAGCTATTCTCCTGGCTATACGAGTATGCCATCGACGAGCGAAATTTACCGTATCTTTGTTCTAACATAGAACCAAAATAAAATGATTTGCATTGATCGAAAACCACAAGGAAGATGTAAAGCGTCCTCTATCTCAGGATACCACTAACTGCAAACCGGTTTCGACCTTAACTTGGGTCTCGTTAGTGCAGTGTAAGCAAGTATGCCTTTGACAAACGAGGCTTCGCATCTTATAGACACCGTTACGTTCTATTGTTGATTCTATTACGTTCTATTAATGACATTGTTTACTTCAATAGCCTACCAAAATGAACAATTACGAAATAATGTAATGAGGCATAAAATCTTCGATAATTTTCCCTAAAATAGAGACAATAAACGATTAATTTTAATGTAAAGTCTGATTTTGGGCAATAAAGGAACAGGACTATTTAAAACCAGGAGTATAATTAACTTTAAACACGTTTCATTGCCTATATTTTGGGGAAACCTATCGAGAGTGTCTCATAACATTCTTTCTCGATTGTACGTGTAATACGTGTAAATATAGAAACTAATCATCTATGTAGGGCAGAATAAGTTTGAAGAAAATAAAAATATCCATACGCTCTGTAGGACCAACTTAACGCAACTTACAAGCCCCTTCCTTAACAATAAAAAAGCAAAAAGTTGAGCAATATAGGGGAATACTTGACAGAGATTGATAACAAGAGGCTGTTAACTTTAGATTTAAAGGGGTTAAAAATGAAAGGGTGTTGAGCGTGGACCATCGCAATACCATGTGTACAATTTCCATTTTATTGTATTGATTAATGTTGCACACAATTTTAGTGCACCTCGCTGAGGTCGTACTTGGATCTATGTGTAATATATTGACATAGTAATATAAAAAAAAAAAACAATAGTTGTTTTTTATATTTAAGATTTTTTTTAGAAATGTCCTCTAAATAATGAGTGGAAATATTAAATCATTTAGTTTTTTCTTTGGTGTGTAATTTTCCAATGTTGTCTAGATTGAGAAGGTGGGTTTTTATACAATAATTTGATTATCCTGGGGTATTAAACATTAATAAAAAATGTGGTATGGTATAAGTGTGGTCGAGAAAAAATGATATACTCTATATAAAATTAAGTATGATAAATACAGTATAGGGCACAAATTATTAATAACAAAAATAAAAGCTGCAAATGAAGAAAAAACCCCATTCTGTTGTAATAATAGTCCATTTTCATACAGAGTGTCATCGTCTTCTAATACTCGGCTGATTTTGGAATCTGCCATATTTTCTAATACCTCAAGATAAATTTCTCTCCTTAAATTTCTGGGAATAAAAAAATGACCAATGATATAGTCTTCCAGAAAACCCGTCCAGGCATTAAGTATTTCTAATTCTTGCGTTCCATATAAAAGTTTTTGTTAGAATACGACAAATTGTCTCTGTTGACAGCTTCCTTCAAAGACAACGTACGATCATCTGAAAAATCTTGTAGTATTACAAACACTGTCAATTTTGACAGTACGTTAATTATTGCAGTCTGACAATAAAACAGAGAAAACAATAGAAAAAGGAAAGAACGCTTATATAGGATTTGTAGATTTAGAAAAAGTTTTTGATAACGTAAGATACTAAAGAGCCCGGGAATGAAGTATAGAGATAGAGTAGAGCAGTACACAATCTATACAAAGAGCAAACTGCTGTTATAGAAGTAGAAGGGGAGAGAAGAGAAGTAGGTATTAGGAAAGGAGTAAGACAAGGATGTACGCTATCACCACTAATTTTTAATCTGTACATCGAAGAGGCGATTAATGTGGTAAAAGATAGAGTGGATTTCGGGATTAAAGTACAGGGACAGAAACTAAAAATGCTGAGATTCGCGGATGATATAGCAGTATTAGCATCTAGTAAGGAGGAATTAGAATCAGCATTGAACGAAATGGAGGCAGTGTTGACAGAGAAATACGGAATGAGGGTGAATAAAAACAAAACTAAAGTGTTAGTGTGCAGAGGGCGCGAGAGCAGAGCAAAAAGTACAAATTAATAATGAAAGATTGGAGGAAGTTAAAGACTTCACTTATTTAGGAAGTAAAATAAATTGGGATGGACGAAGCGATAAAGATATAAAACAAAGAATAGCGCAGGGTCGAGTAGCTTTTAACAAAAAGAAAGCACTTTTATGCTCGGGGGTAATAAACTTAGAAACAAGGAAGAGATTTTTGAAAACGTATGTATGGAGCACGGCACTATACGGTTGCGAAACCTGGACGGTAGGGCAAGCAAGTAGGAATAAATTAGAAGCTTTTGAGATGTGTTACCGAAGAATGATGAAAATATCGTGGACTGATAGGGTTAGAAACGAAGAAGTATTAGAGAAAGTCGGCGAGAAAAGAAGTATGTGGAAAAACATAAAGAAGAGAAGAGATAGAATGTTAGGCCACTTGCTGAGACATGGGGGAATAGTCCGCGATATTTTGGAGGCAGAAATAGGAGTGAAGAAAGGCAGAGGTAGGCCTAGATTAGACTACTGCTCGCAAATAGTAAGGGATGCAGGTTGTAGCACAATTAGAGAAATGCGTAGGTTAGCACAAGATAGGAGAAGCTGGAGGTTAGCGTCCAACCAGTCTTAGGACTGATGACCTCATGATGATGACAATAAAACATACTTTCTTCTCGAGAGTCTAGTCTAGGTATCCGTATACTAAGCATGCTTAGTAATGCGAGTGCATCTATTCTACTATGGAATAGATGCACAAAAAAAAAAGAAAATTAAGAGGGTAGTAAGAACCCCTATAGAGTTCAGCGACGATGTCAAATCGTTTTAGAAGCATAACTCCTTATTAGATAATAATTTTCTATGCGTATCTTAACAAAACGCCGTTGCATATTTTCAATTTGATTTATATGACTTAGATACCGGGGATACCAAATAACGTTACAGTATTCTAACTTCGAACCAACTAACGCTAATATAAAAATTTTAAGGTATTAGTGTTGTTAAGGGATGTCGTGCTTCTAATCACGAAATATAGAGTCTCTATGATACGATATAAGCATTAGACACAAATCGTTAATAAACAGTATAAAGAGTAATGGTCCCAAATTTGAGCCTTGAGGTACTCCAGAAATCAACAAGCCAGTACGTGAAACAAATAATGAAAGTCTGGATAAATACGAAGCGAAGAAGATTACTACTGAATCTATATAATTCTAATCTTGGAAATAGTAGGTATATTATGATTCGCCTTGCAAAGCCTTCGAAAAATCAGTATAAATTAATAAACAACAAAAAATAAGAGGATATTTAAAAGGCAATATACTTACTATGACAAATAATGCGAAGGGTTGGAAATGCTCCAACAAAAGTCATTGGTACATTGGTATTTATAGAATTAATATTTATATTTTTATAACTAAAAGACTTCTTAAAGCTAAATTATCAAATTTAAAAAACAAATATTATTTTTCCACGTTGTGTTATAAATAGCATATTAAAAAAATAAATGGACACGTGCTCATTATAAATTCATCATCGGAAAGCATCTGGAGCCCTTTCAGAGATTTAATCTCTCAATCCCAAGTCAAACTTATCTTCTTTGAAAGTCTTTAAAATTATTCGCCTAATGAGGTAACCTGAAGTATTTGCTGGAAGTCCTCGAGATGGCGAAAGTCGTTAGCAACTCGAAAAAGTACTTAGGAGATTAAAAGCAAACGCAAAGGTAAATCGTGGGTGGCAGACAAAGGATCCGTGTTTACTCACTGGAGAAAGTAGCGGCCTCGATAATATCTATCTAGATACGTCCCTGTTATCCGGAGTCACCGTCGATCGTATTAATGTGTCGGTGAGATGGTATCGAAACAGCGTCACCAAGAAAATTGATTTCTCATGTTGACCCTTCGCGAGTTAATATCGCCGAAGTCGTGTGCCGAGCCGCCACCGCCGCCGCCTACGATTTAAATAGGATCGTATTTCACCGGCATCTGATAGCGTCACAAATCGAATTTCCTTCGTTCTTTGCCTAATGAATTATTGTAATTTGATGCAGGCATAAATATGAAGTGTCTCTGTAGGTCTGTGCGCCACTCGACACCAAAACGCGTATTTACATGTTTATCAGACGGCTCGGCGCTAGCCATCGAATTTATTGGGGACATTCGTGCAAAGTAATGGTGCAAAGAATAGGGAATGGGTACGGGGACTGGGCCGATTTGGCTGACCAGTCAAGTTGCATACAGATAGTGGAATACCCTCGAACAGGAAATACAGTGAAAGCTAAAAATATAGCAGAAAGGCACTGAAAATACTAATATTTTCTTTTAAATTCCGAGATTTTTTGCACAAACACAAGTTCAGATCCGTCTTTGTTTCCAACAATGCAGAAAACTATTTCGTCACGATTTTCAGCCAGACAGAATTACAAAATCCGCTATTTTTATTAATCAAGACGACAGATATTGATTATATTTGGGGCTACACCCCTCAACGCCTGACACAAATTAAAGGTTGCATCCATTATTTTTAATTCATGCGTCTTTTAAGAGAACACTAAACTGCACTATTGATGGCTGGAAGGACTAAACAAGAATAAGTCTTAATTTACCAGATGGACGTCAATGAGTCCTAGCAGAGGCCAAGAGAGACGTTTGCTGCCTCCAAGGATCCCATTTTTTGGTGGATCAATAATGTGCTGGGGAGGACTTTGTTGCGATGGTCTCACGGATTTGGTTCCTATAGGGTGGTATTAATGGATTCACGTTTCTACGTAGAAAACGTCGTAGAAAATCATGTCATGCTATTTGTCCCGTTTATCGGGAACAATTTAATTTGTATGCAGGATAACGCTACATCTCGGTAGCGTTATCTTTCTGGTTATTAGAATTACCTTCGATTTGTGCATAATCTAACTATGGACTTAGCACCAAGGAACTCCGATATGAACTCCATAGAGCATCTATGCGATACACTAAAACGATCTGTTAGGTCACAAACGATCACATATCTACCCCTATGGCTCTTAGGGAACTCGAATAAGTCGTTTTTGTCGAAACGGAGTATACTCCGTTCACCACCATCAATTGGTGAATGGAAACCATTCATCACTTGATCAATATCATGCACAGACGAATTGGAACAGTGAATAAAGTTGGAGAAGGATCTACACGCTACTGAATTAAAATTGTTATGTTTCCGCTAATAATACCGTTCTAATTTGTTAACCATTAGTCGAACTCATTAGTTTATAATATTACATAGATAATAGAATAATAGAGGAAAATACAGCGGACGAAATACTAGAAGAAGACCAATTCGGATTTAGGCGAAATAGGGGAACTCGCGAAGTTATTTTGGCGCTAAGAGTAATGTTAGAGAAAACAATAGAAAAAGGAAAGAATGTTTATATAGGATTTGTAGATTTAGAAAAATCTTTTGATAATGTAAGATGGGAAAAAATGTTCGAGATACTAAAGAGCGCGGGAATGAAGTATAGAGATAGGAGAGTAGTACACAATCTATACAAAGAGCAAACTGCTGTTATAGAAGTAGAAGGGGAAAGAAGAGAAGTAGGTATTAGGAAAGGAGTAAGACAAGGATGTACTATCACCACTAATTTTTAATCTGTACATCGAAGAGGCGATTAATGTCGTAAAAGATAGAGTAGACTTCGGGATTAAAGTACAGGGACAGAAACTAAAAATGCTGAAATTCGCGGATGATATAGCAGTATTAGCATCTAGTAAGGAGGAACTAGAATCAGCATTGAACGAAATGGAGGCAGTGTTGACAGAGGAATACGAAATGAGGGCGAGTAAAAACAAAACTAAAGTGTTTGTGTGCAGAGGGCGCGATAGCAAGGCAAAAACGAAAGTACAAATTAATTATGAAAGATTGGAGAAAGTTAAAGACTTCACTTATTTAGGAAGTAAAATAAATTGGGATGGAAGAAGCGATAAAGATATAAAACAAAGAATAGCGCAAGATCGAGTAGCTTTTAACAAAAAGAAAGCACTTTTAATGTTTAGGAGTAATAAACTTAGAAACAAGGAAGAGATTTTTGAAAACGTATGTATGGAGCACGGCACTATACGGTTGCGAAACCTGAACGGTAGGGGAAGCAAGTAGGAAGAAATTAGAAGCTTTTGAGATGTGGTGTTACCGAAGAATGATGAAAATACCGTGGACTGATAGGGTTAGAAACGAAGAAGTTAGAGAAAGTCGGCGAGAATAGAAGTATGTGGAAAAACATAAAGAAGAGAAGAGATAGAATGGTAGGCCACTTGCTGAGACATGGGGGAATAGTCCGCGATATTTTGGAGGCAGAAATAGGAGTGAAAAAAGGCAGAGGTAGGCCTAGATTAGACTACTGCTCGCAAATAATAAGGGATGTAGGTTTGAGCACAATTAGCGAAATACGTAGGTTAGGACAAGATAGGAGAAGTTGGAGGTTAGCGTCCAACCAGTCGTAGGACTGATGAACTCATGATGATGATTACATAGATACTATGATTTAAAGCTTCGAAAAAATAGAGGTAATGTGAAATTTTACTGATTTAGTCCGTGAGTGTAGTCTAATATGCCTGAAATACACGGTAATTTTTTAAGGGCTCTGAATAACTGGGCTGTTACTATTTCTAAAAATAAGTTCTTGGGGCGGTCACTGGTCAGAATGGGCACCTTTCAACTAATTATAAAGAACAGGAACATTATGATGCCATATTGAAAGGTTTTCAATATTATTTGTAAAGGTCACTGACCATCGAGGTCTAGACTGACTAAATTTCAAGTTAGTCAGTAACAATTAAGTCAGGCTTCTCAAATTTTTTAAATGAGCTCCCCTGGATATCTCGGAAATAAAATGACAATAGAATTCCCTAAGCCATATCCATTTCTAATACTTTCGACGTGTTGTTGTAATTCACCCCCTCATCCCACTAGATTACCTCTTGAAAATCTGAAACGGAATGACTCACCTTGTGATATCTCAGTGAATACGTACAATTTTATGAATTATGCGAGTAAGACTAAAAAGCCATCTGTAGCCGTCACTTTATTTTCCACTGGCGTAAATCCTGCTGGCCATACCAGATTCGTTTTTAAGACAACTAATTTTTTTAAGGGCGGAATGGGGTTTATGTCAGTATTTGTAGATGTGTTCTAATGTTAGGGAATAATAAAAAACTATAGACCCTATAATTTCGGTAAATACGACACCGAATTATTTAGCTGTTTCTAATTTTAATGCGACTTTCTAATTTGATTTATTTTTCTATCGACAATGTTTATTTTCGTATGAACATCTATCTTTGCTATTGAAAACCTGTGACAAAATATACGATTCATGTTTTCTTACTATGTGTACAAATTAAAGTTTTCATCAAGTTTTCTTAATGACTGCTTGCGAAATTCTTGTCGCGTTCTATAAGACCTATAATCATCCGTTTTTAGCGTTATTTTTAGTTTTTAATACATAGTAAGTTTTCAAAATTCATTTAATAATTATTTCTTGCATAATATTCATGTTATAGTGTTCACTCCCACGTATATTTTAACCTTTGATTAACCATACTGCTATGAATATTTACGACTACAAATGAATGTGAAAATCATCTTCATATGAATCTTCTATATTTTCTGCTATGGCTGAATTTCTCTGAAGATTTACCCAATATTTTAGCAATTCTACCTCCAAAATTAGCGCGCTTTTTAGTTTTCTCTATGATAGCTCCAATATTATCGGATTCCATCTGGGTCTGTCCGGACTTTACTTGTGATTGATGATAATATCCCGCTGGTGTTCTTTTTTAATGTCGGCTATAAAATACGAAAGCATTGCTGCAAAGGATATATTTCTATTTTGTCTCCCACAAGAATCGCTATACATGTCGACCAACTCCACGTTTGAATCTAGATTATTGAGATAATGGTATATACAGGACGTTATTTCCTTACCACCCCTTCCTGCAATTATTTCGTTTCGTTCCAAAGGTATCAAGTGGCACTAGTTGACTTTCTTTTTGTTTCATAAATCATCAAGTTGAATGTCTAAAGTTGCCTCTTATAAAAGCTTATGCCATTTGTTAGGAAAGAGGTGCCAGGCATTTTTGTAAGTCAAAGTATATTGTCGAAGATTTTGAATCTATCGAGGCTATATTCTTATCAAGTCTTTTAGATTCATAAGCAGATTCTTCAAGATTTAGGTGAGTAGACTGTTTGTTGTCAATTTCTTGTCTTTCCTCCTCAGTTTCAGTACACCTCAACTGGATATTAAATGTACAATTAGTAAATGTATGTGAACAAATGTCTTACGGTACAAAGATTCCTTTTGGGTGTCTATTATTTTTTTTTCGCAATTTGTTTATATAAACGATACTTTAGAGAAATACTAAGATCCGGAGATTAATATTTCTTATTGGTGTGATTTTGAGAATAGTGGCTCTCGAATGCTGGGAACATATTAATGTGATTTCTAACTTTCTTCGGCAAATTCAGAGATTTTAAATTGCTTCCCATGAAAACCTCTACCGTCTCTGGGACTAGGACTGGGATTAGGACCCTGGGACTGGGATTCCACTATATGAAAAGTGTCTTTTCTCTACAATAACTCTTACATTCTTTAAATTACTTTTTAACTCTAAGCTTCAATACATCGCCAATCTTATACGAATGTTGACTTTGGCCTCACAACTTTTGTTTTCGAAAGGAATAGACAGTGGCCGTCTGGCCATATGAATTGTTTATATATGTATATATATATATATATATATATATATATATATATATATATATATATATATATATATATATATATATATATATATATATTACTAATTCCAACATAGAGCTCAAAAATAAATGACATTGGACCTTCTAGCACCAAACCACAGATATATCTTGCACAGTTATAGCGACATAAGCCACATAACTTACACTTAGTAGTTTTACACTTAACAAGTTGCACTTTCTGCTAAAAATTAGGTTTACTTGAGGAATACGTAAGTCAGTTAGTATGTAAAAATATGTAATTGAAAGTACATGTGAATGCGAACGTTTCTGAGTTAACTAAAATTAATTACTGAACGTATCTGCTTTAAACACATCAGACACTTGATACACAACGAACAATTGTAAGGATAGCGTGACAAATTAATTCAAGTGCTTCACTTTTGTGCCGCGCAATATTAATTATCATACATTTCAATAAAAAACTAATTAATTAACATGATAACCACCTCTAGGCGTAATTATATCCGAATTTAACTTGTCTTTGTTTAGAGAGCTACGCCACTATTTACATAATTTCGCATTGCCGAGGAGCAACTTTTTATTTCGCTTTCAGACCGGTTTTTGTTACAACTATGGGTGGAATTCCGCCACGGAAATACTTGTGCTGCGCGGTAAATACTTTACAATGTTGTTTAATTAAATTCGGGCATTCCTTAAATTTAATAAGCGAGCGGAGAAAAAGTACATAAAAGGTATAAATAATTTCTCTGTTTTCCGCGATCACAAAAGCGCGCCTTATCATAAAAGGGTCTCATCGCGCCGCATTAGGGACAATGCGGAATGGCAAAATATGGCGCAAAAAAGCTCGTTATCCGTCCCCGATCTACACTATTTGACATGTCATGAGCTTCGCCCTTGATTCGGCAGTCGATAGTAGTCGGCACCCTTTCCGCTACCCCTTTCCTTTGCATTACTCGATGCAAAGAGACATACAGTGCGCACCAGTTTAAATGGTGTATTGTCGCCTTATACTAATTACCACGGGATTAGGAGCCAATTGAAAGGTGACATTTGATATTTAATAGTTTCATGACTCAGTCCCGGATTGAACTGCGGACATTTCAGAGTCGGACTTATACGTGTTCTGAAATATTTATTAGAAATACAAACACTGTAAATAAATATCACAATCTTATAATAAATTATACAATAAAACATTTAATGTCAGTAGTTTGTTCACATTGCATCATTTTTTGTAATATGAATTAACTGCTTGCATAAATTAGTAGGACATCAACCAAGAATTTTATATTAAATAAAATTTATTCATTGACCGTCTGCTACCTGCTGCTATAGAACCGTCTGCTACCTACTGTACAATTAGAAATATTGAAAGTATTGTCAGAGGTGCATTGCGCTATATGCTAATAGGAAAGGTATGCGAGAGCGGGGCAAAAGAAATATCTGAGGGGATGACCGATGGCGTATTCACAGAAATGCTTCCCCACGCATAGTTGCCTTCAGCGCCTGTAATAACCTGATGGGTAGCGTGGATCGAGGCAGTTTCATGTTATTGCTGCAATTTTGAGAATATCACCAGGGTATTTCAACAGTTAGATCCAAATTATGCTATTGCTATTACAAATGCGCAGACAACAGACTTTAGCGAATCCAGCTACTCAACAAGATTTGGTGAATATATATGGTAATTTTTCGTGCATACCACGAGCCATGAAAATATGTAAAAAAACCACAGACTGATGAATTTTCAATAGAGGATGCTATAATTGTTGCTTGGGACCTTCGGTAGTATATTTTTAGTTGGAGGGGGATACTGCGAAGGCTATAAACAAGAAAATTACTGCAGGTTTGGAGTAGATATTTTACAGCAGAAACAAATTCATGTCTCTAATCCAGAAATTAATATGAATGCTCTACAACATTATTCATATTTCTAGTATGCTCCGTTGACTTCCGTTGATGTACAACGGTCATTTCCACATTATAAATTGATATTTACTAACAGATGTCGCTCGTTGACTTCTGAATATTTAGATCAGCTACTAATAATATACTTATGTGATCATACGCGTAAATAGTTTTAGGTGCCTATTGATGTTAATCTGCTCTTCATTGTATGTCCGTCTCTGTTATTTCATGTCATGTTGACAGTAAAATCCGACTCGTGACTAAAACCTGAAAGACGGATTTTCCTAATTTCAAAATGAAGTGATACTGGATTTAACCAGGGGCGGTCCGTGATCACAAAGTTTGCATTCAACTTTCTTACCCAACTAAACATTTTATTATGTTAGAATCCTCATAAAGTAAATGGTTCCGCACACTTCTTATGGGAAGTGGCCCTCGGTAAATTTCCTTCAAATTCCAGTATGTTTTAGTTCTAAGGAAGCTGACCAAAAATATCCTTCCTTCCGATGTAGTAATAAAGAGTTACAAGTAAGACAAGAACTTGTTTAATTGGAAGTATTATCAGGACTTGTCTTATACTACCTTATTAGTAATCGTAGCACTTATATTTTCTCTTATCGCTTTTAACATTACCCAAAACCAACGATGTAGACGTAGCGAAAATCTGATTCCTTTGGAGTACTTGAATCACGTGAGTCCTCTTGTCTGTCACGTATGGTAGATATAATTGATTCACGTGAGGCCTCGTGCTTCTCACGTATAACGTGCTTGTTAACGTGAGTCTACCCGCCTCACACATATGGGGTGCTTGACTCACGTGAGTCCTCTTGCGTTTGACGTATGGGGTGCTCACGTGATCCCCATGCATGATGCATATATGCAATAATACGATATATCCTTCATCTATGATCTACATTTGCATTCAGGTTATCTTAGTCAGCTTTGTGTGCTGCATCCAATGATGTACGCAAAAGTCTTTCTTCGGGATATTTAACATTTGGTTGATGCCGCGCCATACCTCAAAAACTACAAAATATTTGAAGCATGTGCACAAATACAAGTCCTCAATAATAGGAAAAAGTGTGAGATTCTCTATGCGTAGAAGAGAGAGAGTGAGGCAGTATTGGGAGGGAACAGGGTGCATTTTACGCGCGGCCAGATGGAACTCTGTGTATATTCACATTCAAAAGTATTTCATCTCGACTGAGCAGAAATATATCATATGCTTTTGCAATTTATACAAAAGAAAAATACGCTATTGTTTATTATTTATTTCGGATCTAATATTAAGTTGGGATTTCTATATTTATTTAGAAAGATATGTGAGAGATTATACAAAAATTACAATTATTACAATTATATAGAGATTATACAAAAAACACAGATAAGATATTCACCCTGCAAAGGTCTCGATGCGACTGAATAAAGACCAGGCTGCACATCTCGTAGGCGATCCAATATTGCAGTTTTGAGACTTATTCGTATTCTTGACAATATGTACCAAGGGTTCTTGCTACAGACTAACACGTGCAGCAATATCCAGTCACATCTTCGTTGTCATCCGCAAAATCTTCTAGGTTTTTGTATGATATGAAAACTTGATGTCTTGTTGCTTTACGATATCTAGAATAGATTCTCAACAGATTATCAATCTTATAAAATTACTGAGTCGGAGCGTGGAATGTCAGAAGCATGAGACAGGCAGGGAAGCTAGAAAATCTGAAGATAGAAATGGATAGGTTAGGATTAGATATAGTAGGTATAAGTGAGATGCGCTGGCCGGAAGTAGGAGATTTTTGGAGCGGTGACTATAGGGTAATACACACAGGATCGGTAAATGGAAACGCGGGAGTAGGGATCGTTATGCGGAAGAACGCAGGACAGTGTGTAGATAGCTACCTACAATACAGCGAGAGAGTAATGATGGTTAGGTTAGATTCGAAGCCAGTGGAAACAGTAATAGTGCAAGTATACATGCCTACTTCTAGCCACAGGAAGGCTTAGAAGCCGAGGAAGAGTTAGAAGCCGTTTATTCGGACATAGAGCAGGTAATAGGATTTGTGAAGGGTCATCAAAATTTAATAATAGTAGGAGATTTTAACGCAGTCGTAGGTGAGGGGAAAGAAGGAGAATTTGTAGGTCCTTATGGATTAGGAAACAGAAACGAAAGAGGTAGCAGACTGATAGAATTCTGCGAGAAGCACAAGATGGTAGTCGCGAACACATTGTTCAAGAATCACGTTAGGAGGCGGTACACATGGAAAATGCCAGGAGGGATACACAGGTATCAGATAGACTACATTCTGGTTAGGAAGAGATTTAGAAATCAAGTAAAAGACTGTAAGAGTTATCCAGGAGCAGATGTAGACAGCGACCACAATTTGGTGGTCATGAAAGCTAGATTAAAGTTCAAAAATCTGAAAACCCGGAAGGATAAGAAACGTATAAATGTAGACATATTGAGGGATCAGAATATGAAAGATAAGTTCCAGGAGAAGACAGATTAACAATTAATAAATAAAACAAGTAAGGACGAAATCAAGAACGCAGAAACTGAGTGGGAGGGTATCAAGAATAGTCTAGATTCCGCGGCTACGGACGTTTTAGGACACGATAAAAGGGAAGCTAGGAAGCCCTAGATAACGGACGAAATCTTAAACTTAATGCAAAAGAGACGAGGCTACAAAAACAGACGAGAAGAAGGACTGAAAACTTATAAGTCAATAAAGTGGGAAATCATTAGAAAATGTAGAAAAGCGAAAGAACTATGGATAGGGGATAAATGCAAAGAAGTAGAAGATAAGTTGCAAGTAGGTAAGACCGATGAGGCTTACAAAATAATTAAGAGGAACTTCAGGGATATAGGAACAATAAGTAGAAACGTTAAGAGTCAATCGGGGGACATACTGATAGGAAGAGAGGAGAAAGCGTATAGATGGAAGCAGTACATAGGAAATTTATACGAGGGTCAGGAATTAGGAGAGATATTAGAGGAAGAATCTAGCATCGATAGGGAAGATGTAGGAAAACCTATATTGAGAGAGGAATTTGAAATAGCACTAAGGGGGCTAAAGAATAATAGAGCGCCGGGTGTAGATAAAATACAGGCGGAAATTTTGAAATGTGCGGGACAGAAAGTAGTAAATAGGATGTTTGAACTAGTAAAATACATATACGAAACGGGCGAGATGCCGGAGGATTATAAGAGGAACATTATCGTTACTATACCGAAAAAGAGAGGAGCCGACAAATGCGAGAAATTTAGAACGATTAGCCTAACTTTCCATGCGTCAAAAATCTTAACTAGAATAGCGCAGAAGAGGATGGAAAATAGAGCGGAGGAAATACTAGGAGAAGACCAATTCGGGTTTAGGCGAAATAGGGGAACTCGCGAAGCTATTCTGGCGCTAAGAGTAATGTTAGAGAAAACAATAGAAAAAGGAAAGAACGCTTATATAGGATTTGTAGATTTAGAAAAAGCTTTTGATAACGTAAGATGGGAAAAAATGTTCGAGATACTAAAGAGCGCGGGAATGAAGTATAGAGATAGGAGAGTAGTACACAATCTATACACAGAGCAAACTGCTGTTATAGAAGTAGAAGGGGAAAAAAGGGAAGTAGGTATTAGGAAAGGAGTAAGACAAGGATGTACGGTATCACCACTAATTTTTAATCTGTACATCGAAGAGGCGATTAATGTGGTAAAAGATAGAGTGGATTTCGGGATTATAGTACAGGGACAGAAACTAAAAATGCTGAGATTCGCGGATGATATAGCAGTATTAGCATTTGGTAAGGAGGAATTAGAATCAGCATTGAACGAAATGGAGGCAGTGTTGACAGAGGAATACGGAATGAGGGTGAATAAAAACAAAACTAAAGTGTTAGTGTGCAGAGGGCGCGAGAGCAGAGCAAAAACGAAAGTACAAATTAATAATGAAAGATTGGAGGAAGTTAAAGACTTCACTTATTTAGGAAGTAAAATAAATTGGGATGGAAGAAGCGATAAAGATATAAAACAAAGAATAGCGCAGGGTCGAGTAGCTTTTAACAAAAAGAAAGCACTTTTATGCTCGGGGGTAATAAACTTAGAAACAAGGAAGAGATTTTTGAAAACATATGTGTGGAGCACGGCACTATACGGCTGCGAAACCTGGACGGTAGGGGAAGCAAGTAGGAAGAAATTAGAAGCTTTTGAGATGTGGTGTTACCGAAGAATGATGAAAATACCATGGACTGATAGGGTTAGAAACGAAGAAGTATTGGAGAAAGTCGGCGAGAAAAGAAGTATGTGGAAAAACTTAAAGAAGAGAAGAGATAGAATGGTAGGCCACTTGCTGAGACATGGGGGAATAGTCCGCGATATTTTGGAGGCAGAAATAGGAGTGAAGAAAGGCAGAGGTAGGCCTAGATTAGACTACTGCTCGCAAATAGTAAGGGATGTAGGTTGTAGCACAATTAGCGAAATGCGTAGGTTAGCACAAGATAGGAGAAGCTGGAGGTTAGCGTTCAACCAGTCTTAGGACTGATGACCTAATGATGATGATAAAATTACTTTCATTCAGTTATGTGTCAATTTGTACCCATATTTTCAGGTAAAAGCCTCATACATAAATTTCGTCGTTCTCGAGCTGCATGATGTCCAAATTAAAAAAAAAAAAACATTTAAAAAATGCTTATTCCTAAAACACTTGAGATATATTTAACAAATTTGGTACCTATATGTTTTAGCATATTGGTAGGTATAAAACAAAAGAAGTCAGCTTTCAAAAATACCCTGTAGCTGAGCTGTGGGTACTAACATGTTTCTTTTCTCACACAAAATACATATCACCTTGTATAATCTTACCTAAATGTAGCTAGCAGATGATTTGTAGCTGAAAATGTTTAACACTTTGTATTCGTATTTGTAAAAAGGTAATGAAAGTATGACTAACATTCTTGCAATCGCCTTCGAATCACATTCACAAACTACGATATTTCTGCCTTTTTCGCTCACCTTTTAACTTTCAAAATGCCGCGTATTATTAGGGACGCCGGAGATTTATATCTGTAAAAACATAACCGGTCTGGTCCCTTCTGGATATTTGTGAACTCAGCCGTGTTGTCTGAACAATTTGTCAGGATCAGTGACACTATATCGAATGTAAACACACACTTTGCCGAAACGTAATACAAAATTTCGTAATTTCGATCGTATTGGGACCAATCATACTGGATTCGTCCCGAACTCAAATATTGGTTTCGAATGAAATGGTTGTTGTATTTACGAGTGTTCAGAGGGAACTTGCGAAAAGGGCACTAAGCATAGTTCTTCATCATTGCACTTGATAGTCTGCCACAACTATTGATTAGCAATAAATACAACGAGTAGATTCTAAATAATTATAATTCCTATAACTAAATTCTATGTTCTATGACGCTATAGGTTTAAATTTTATAACAAAAAAATCTATATAATCAATAAGCAAAAATAAAAAAATATATCCACGAATAACTCATTCTCATGAATATGAATGGTTTAACATAAAAGTGTTATAAATACAGGAACACTGTATCGCTGAACTAAGGATTATTTTGAACTAAAATTTTCAGAATGAATAAAATTATTTTGGAAATATTAGTTTTGTTCTCATTTATTTCGACAGCTTTAAAATAGGTTTCAGAGCTTGATTTGAAGAGATTATGAACTTAACAAACCTACTGTCTTTTATAACTTCAGTGTTCGCACGAAATCAAATGTTTTAAATTAATTTGGATGCTCTGACGATCGACTGCCACTTGGTAAACAAGAGTTTCAGAAGAATTTGTCGAATATGATATATCAGATCAAGAATATTATGGAAGGTGTAAACATGTAAAAAACTATAAATGGAAAAAGTTATGGCCATACATATAGACATGCGTTCCGTGACAGGGAAAGAATCTGAATGCAATGGCCGCCTAGTTTACCTAACTTAGCCCTTTTGACTTTTCTCTGCGTAATTACGTAGAACATCGAAGTTATGCTGTTAGATTATTGAAAACTAGGCAAATGCAAGATATAGTATTGCCCGCGAGTAAGCGAATAGCATTTTTATCATTGTTTTAGTGACCTACGAGTATATTCAGTGTATTCTCTTTTCTGTTAAATAAGTTTTTTCATTTCATTTATTGTTATTTTGAGTCATTATTATTAATACTAAAAAATCGACTAATATTAAAAGAAACATGAAGAAAGGACACTTGCCGATCAAATAAAAGAAAATTAAGCTTGTAATAAGTTCTTCATATACAATACATGTTATGTTATACCTCACAATTGGTATTATTTCCATGACCAACTACATACGTTTTCATTGTATCATTGTTAGAATAACTACTACTAATCAGTGGCGGCTCGTGATGTTTTTTTTAAAGGAGGCAGAATATATCTATCGGTGACACTCCTTAATGTCGCTGCAGGCGAAAATTTTTAGAATTTTCAAGGTCACGCGTTTTCCTGAACCTTCGGAATTCTAATAAATAATCCATTTGTACAAAAATATAGACTTTCGCGAGAATAATTTTTGGAATTTGGTACCTTTTCCAAATAATTATAATTTTATTTATTTACATATTTACTTACGAATTACAGCTACTAAGGGAATAAACAAAATATGTTTTATTGAAGTCAAATATTGTTTATAAACCAAAAATTAGTTTGTGAAATTTACGATCAATACCTAAAATTTAAAACAAACCTCGAAATTGTCACTTTCACCACAATTAGCACATTTCCCCACCTCCCTTGAAGTAGTGCTACAGAGCGTTACATTTTTTTGTTGTGGGTTGTTCACCGGTAGCCATATTGTTCCACTTAACTAAATAACACTTCTGCAAAATAAATTAAAATAGTACGAGGAAAACGCAGAGAAAAATAACAAATAAAGGAAAATAAAATACGTATTCTTTGTAGGTAAACAGGTGTCGCCCACCGCGTCGAACTGAGATAGGTGCAAGGGAGAAAGACTTATTTTGTAGCAAGCATTCCAGATGGGAGTGGGAGTGCTGGCAGCTAGCTGCCAGTGAATTAGTGGCAATTTAGGAATAAAAACTACTCGGTATTAGCTCAAGGTCATTCGTCGCGTATGGAAATAGATTTAGTTGGAGGCTTGCAGCGGTTTAGCCTCCTGCCGATGAGCGGGTGGTAAAATACGTAACATGAGATGTAGAAATGCATAAGTTGGCAAACTAGGCGCATATTTAAATTAATCAACTATGAAATAAACAGTTATTAAATTATTATCATAATAATTATTAATCAAAATATACAAAAAAGTAATTTATATTAAAAAAATAACGCAAATTAACACTCCTTAAAATATTTATTTATTTCTTAAAATAACCTGAAAATAATTTTAAAATCGAATAAAAATATTTTGACCTGTCTTATATAGGTAAGTATTTTTTCTCTAAAATTGCAGAGGAGGCTTAGCCTCCTCTGTCTCCTCTGACCAGCCGCCACTGTTACTAACTAAAAGTAATTTTTTATAACTAATTTACAGGAAAATTTGTGGATAGTTACACCTATCTGAAATTGAAATTATGTCTTCTTTTTTTTTAGAATTAACATTTCTGAATTGAATACGATGAACTGCAGCTTTCTATCCCCAATAACAAGGGAGATTTCTTTAAAGAAATGAATATAATGCAAAAACCCGTTTAGAGAGAAATGTGGTCAAGAAAAAACGGGTAATAATTACACATTAATATATGTACCATACCTCAAACCAAAAAAAATGTACATGAAATGTTACATTCTGTTTACAATACAATAACGTCAACACTGCAACTTGAAAAAGTATGTAATAAATACGCATTCAACTCAAAAATATCAGCTCTAAAAGAAATTGTTATTACATTTAGTCCTCAGGCCTTATTTTTTAATTTGATCAAATATGCCCAAAAAAGTTTTTGGGCATATTTAATTTGAATAAAATGCTTTTTTGTCCTAAGACAGTCATAACTCCTAAGCGACTCGTCGGATGGACTTGAGGTATTTTTTATTGAATTCAGTACATTCAGAAAATTTTGAAGATGATACCCCATAAGGCCCCAAAAAATACACAACACACACACACACACACACACACACACACACACATTTGACACAATTGACAAATCTTGGCTTATATGACTTCGGACTCATAAAATAAAAGGCCCATATTCACTCCTCGCATCCCCAAGTCGCCTTCTTTCTGTAGACCTATGTTATGATTATTTCGTTGCCATAAAACTCTTGATCAATTGTTTTAATATAAATAAGTATCTTTAATTTTGTATCAACTATTCACATAAACAATTCTCATACTACTCCAAAATATATAGATCGTAACATAGTCATTGGCTATTCCCTTTAATCTTCTCGTTTTGTTTTATGGACATGAATGGCGAACGAACCCAAACAATTGCTACCACCTAAAGAAATAAAAAAGTTGACGCCCGTAACAGACTTAATCTAGCCCCGATAACGAACACACATAAAAACAACCCTAAAGCCTTAAACAATGGGATGGTAATCGCGTTAAGAGCTCTATGCCATCCCCTTTTATTTTATATAAACAAATGTGTACACTTTCAGGCTCCATTAAACCGACTGTTTAATAAGTCATTCTGAACAGATTCGTTTCCATTTTTTTTTTTTTTCATCGGGACAGCCCTAAAATGTTTCATTGCTCTCGGTGTTGCATTGAGAAGCGATATAGCGTCCCTAATGGTTTTTATGAAGTAATGACTTTCATTAAAACTGTAATTTAATGCATTTTATACAGATGTCGGAAATGGCGCGATATGAAGGTTCTGATATAATTTCGCGTCACAAGCGGATGAGAAGTTATTTAGTTTTGTTTTGTTGACGTAAAGTCGATATTTTAAAATATTAACATGCACGGAATGCTTTTCGTAACGGCGTATTTGTTTCTTGGCATAAAACATCGTTCTATGATTTATAAGAGGCATATACGCTAATATCCTTTTAAATAAAGGATGGAGAATTCTCATATAAAATTGTATTGAGTGTACATATGAAATGACATAGGTCAAGTGATACTTCATTTGAAAGATTTTTGATAACTACATACCCTTATAACGACAATGGTTTGTTTTTAGTTAGCCAACCCCTAATTGGTGGGATATCTGGTAAAAGTTATTTCAGAAATGCATCTGTTCCATATGGGCCTAAATGACATAAATGATAACAGAAATCCTAGTTTTCCAATTTTACAAATATATAATAAATTCAGAAATACAAAGTATAAGCGCAGGAAGTAAACATAAAAGAAAATTCAATCAAAAAAAGTTGTTACATAGCAATTAATTAAGGTAAATTATTTTTAAGTTTTCAAAATGACCACCACTGACTTACATGCAGTAAAGCGATCATTGTTTGAATAGTACATGTACTGCTTCTAACATATCTGATGCTATTAGTCAATATTCCTGTATAAATCGTGCCCACAGCTACGCTAGATAACCATGTTTAGAACAAATTGATTTCAGGTATCCCCACAGAAAAAAGTTTAGTGATGTAAAATCTAGTGATCTAGCCGACCACTTTATTGAACATCTTTCATCTGATTCATCGCTTAGAAAATCTCTAGTCTAGTATTGAGATAATAGTAGTAGTATTGAGATAATTCTATATAATTCCCTAATAAAGAAGTCTGTAATTGCAATATTCAAAATTTGTATCATGTCACTTGTCGAATAGATTCTTTGGTAGAGATTAACTTCCTTAATTTTAAGCATAGATACATAATTCGCGATGTTATTGATAATTGATTTTTTTCTTGAATCGGAATAAAGAAGTTTATTTATCATATTTTGCTAAATTTGGTTCATATAGCATGTACGAGTATTAAGAAATAAAAGTATTATAATGAGTTATATGACTAGATTTATGACATGTGGATTAATTTACTTATATAGTATATTTACATATTTTAATAAATGATTTTCAACAACTAAAGGATTTTCAATAGGGACGCTCGAAATTTGTTAGGTTGTAGCAGCCATGTTGTTAAAGCAACGTATGTCAAATGTGATGTGAATTGTTTTGGTGTACGAAAAATCCCCATTGAAGGTTATAGCGTTCAAAAACGTGTGCAAATCATCAAATTTTATTTTTAAATTCAGTGCTCCATTCGAAAAACGTTCCACGCCTTACGTGATTTTTATACTCGCCACAACCGTCCCGCCGAGCCGATTATTTGACGTTTGGTGACCAAATTCGGGTCAACCGCTTTGATAAATAATCAGCCAACACCCATACGTCACCGAAACGCAAGGTTAGATGCTGAAAACATTGCTGCTCTGCGTGACAGTGTACGGGAAAACCCGAGGCAGTCAAGATCTTGTTATTCACAAGAACTTGGCCTTTCTGCGGCTTCAACTTGGCGAATTTTACGTCAGGACTTGAATCTGTACCCCAATAAAATCCAACTGATCCAGGAACTTAAGCTGACAAATTTCGCCAAGAAAAAATCATCTTTAGCGACGAGCCCCATTTTTGGATAAATGGATATATGAGCTAGCAAAATTGTCGGATTTGGGACGATACCAACCTACACGAGATACACCAACACCAAATGTATCCCAAGAAAGTCACTGTTTGATGCGAAATTTGCTCTGGTGGAATCATCGGTCCATACTACTTCCAAAACAAAAGTGTCATTGCCATAACCGTTAACGGCGAGTGCTACAGATCGACAATAAGCAACTTCCTGTGGCCTAAACTAGATGATATGGATACCGACGACATATGGTTCCAAGGAGGCGACGCTACGTGCCACACAGCGCATGCCACGGTGGATATTCTGCACGAGTGATTTGAGGCATGATTATTTCACGCAGCGGCGACGTGAACTGGCAACAGAGATCGTGCGATTTAACGCCTTTAGACTTCTACCTTTGGGGCTTCATAGTCAAAATAAAGAACGCCATACAGCAAATTCAGCTAGACTTATGCGATAAAGTCATCGAAAATTGGACCTCCTTAATACGTGCTACCAAACAAAACCACAGTAGACATTTGAATGAGGGTATAGTCCATACTCCATGCCATAAAATATTCTTTACAATATAAAAAAACGAGGGGATATCTCACACACAACTTGTTTTATTTATGTTTAAAAACCGATCATCCCTATTGAAAGACCCTTTATAATTCAATAAATACCTTTCCAATAATTGAACTTCTTCCTTTAAAAATATAAAAAATACTGAGTGTCTTAAATTCTATTAAAATGTGGTATTTGAGAATTATAGGATATATGTATGAGTGTAATGTTAAATCACACGAAGAAATAGTTATTTTGTGTTACATGAACTTATAACAATAACGCTGACCTTGAAAATTGTAAAACGTAAAATGAATATACCTAGGTATATAATACATTAAGTGTATTTAAAAAGTTATCATGTATCAAATTAGTGAACAACTCTTCTAGCACAGAAATTTAAATAAATGTATGCTAAATTTTGGAATAATAGTTACTACATTAATTCGTTTTATTTATGATCTAATAGGAAAAATTAAAAAGTGTAGTATTAGAAAAAACGTTTATATTAGTGTGTAATCACTGGGTGCAAAGAGTGTAAAACTGACAAACGCTGAATGGGTCGCATAGAAAGATCAAAGCTTTGAGAGTATTCCGGAACATGCGACAGGATATACGTTTTTAAAAAACGATTGTCCTTTATAGCGTACGTTTTCATATATCGTACAGTGGATACGAAAGCTTTGTTTATCCGTTTCATCTGGAACAAATAGCAGTTAATAAAACCGCTCGACGCACGACCCACTTTTAACTAATACGCAGGGATGCTCAATACCATAAATTATGCCTTTAAATTGACCCATCACGTATAACGCGGCCACCCGAAATACCGCCACATAAAAGCCTTTTGAATCATTATTTAACGCTCCAACTTTTGTTTCAGAAACAAACTCGCAGCCTATTGATTGTAGCCTCGGCGCTGTCAATCATATTAGCAGTGAGACTCCAAACTCGTACTCCCCAGTTTTCCACCGCAGACAACCCAGCGGCGAGGGAAACCGACATCCTGACGAGATTTCTGACGTTCTCGTATCTGCCGGTGTTTAACTTCTGGCTGCTGCTCTTCCCCAACACGCTCAGCTTCGACTGGGGGATGGAGACCATCCCGCGTATCTCCAGCTTGAGAGATGGACGCAACATGGTGTCCTTCGCGTTCTATTTCGGTTTAGGACAGCTGCTCATTAGGAACGCGAGGGCTCTGAAGCTATCCAGGAGGCCGGAAAAGATCGACGCAGCCAAGGAAAAATTTGACGCGGACAAAACGATATCGTGCACTGTCTGCCACTTGAACTTCCACGACGTACACACCTCTTCCTGTCGCAACACAAACAACAACAACACCATGAACTTCCAATCGACCTTTTGCGTGTGCCTCGCCGCTAACCAGAGCTTCACCTCGTCGCACAAAGGCAGCAGGAGGGTTAATAATAGTGGGGCGGTTTTGGTGTCGGTGGCTTTGCTAGCACTTCCGTTTCTACCTGCAACCAATTTACTGTTCTACGTTGGCTTCGTGGTCGCGGAAAGGGTTCTATATCTTCCGAGTGCCGGGCTGTGCTTGCTTCTGGGGTTATCGGGTGCCTCGTTCTGGAATAGTTATAAGAAATATCGGCCGATGTTGTCCGTTAGTTTTGTGCTAGTATTAGTGGCGTTTAGTGCGAAAACAATCTGTAGGAATAAGGACTGGTACGACGAGGAGTCGCTCTACAGGTCGGCCATACCCATCAATCCTCCGAAAGGTAATTATGTAGGTTGTAATAAATTACATTACTTCATTATATTTATATTATACGAATAAGCTGACAATTGTCAATATATATGACCATTGTAGATGTATTTGTCACATGCAAACATGAATCTTAGAACAATTTGAAGTATTCTAAATAAAGCTACACATACACAATATAAACGAAAATATCCTTGCTCGAATTGCTACGTTAGATGGTATTTTTTTATTACTTTTCCGCATTCCACTATACTAGCGGAAAAGTAATGTAATCGCAAAAAAAAAGTGAAAAAACTAATTTTTTTTGGGTTTATTTTTCGGTTTTCGACCTAAAAACCAAAAAGAAATAGTTTTTAAAAATTTTTTGCTGTGTGTGTGTCGTCGTTGTCGTCGGTTGTTCTTGTTAGCACGATAACTTAACTAAATCGTGCCTGATCGATCGGGTTTTGACTGATTCTGATCGGGGACGTCCCCCAGACGACACCTATTTATTTTGAGGTGGATAGGACACAATCTACCCTGTACATGGGTCATGAGAATGTACTATAGTGTACTATTTGAGAATTTTTCTTAGCACGATCACTCAATTAAATCGTGTCGGATCGATCGGGTTTCGACTGATTCTGATTAGAGTCGTCTACCAGAAGACATCTATTGATTTTGAGGTAGATTCCACATATACCCCACCCTGTCTATGGGTCATGAGAAAACACGATGATGGACTATTTGAGAAAAATTGAAAAAAGTAAAACTGTCGCATAAAACAGATATTCTGCATTTATGCGTTGGTCTATTTTTTCTTGGCCACTAAACTTCGAGGTAGAGATGTTCTACGCGCGGAAAAGTCCGTTTTAAGGTTTTAAAACTTTATTTATTTTTTAACAACGGTAAATTAGTTTTACCTTCATTAATATTATCAGACTATCACCCTATTGCTTGATTATAGTATAATTTAAAAGTTTGAATTATAAGCAGGTTTAAATGATATGAAGCAGATTACTGCTTCATTTGATGATCTCCCATCCTCCACCTTGCAATAAATATGACCACTGCAGTCGATTCGTCAATATTACCACAGACAGAAACATTAATTCAGTTAGTCAAGTGTCTTATAGGTTAATTTTAATTCTTGTTTCACGCAAGCTTCAATTCGCATTAATCTAGATGGAAAATATTCAAGACATATTACACATTACATCTGTAACTTCTATCGCAGTCCATCGTCAGCCTTTATCGGACAACGCTACATCGAAGAGAAGAAATTTTGCTGCCCTAATAGTTGCTACTCGTACTTTTTATATGGTGGGACTTACTTCTGGCTTAGAGGGCACGTTAGCAGCCAATACTCTGAGGAGATATCAACTTCATATCGTTGTTTCTAAGTCTTAAAATTCTAACAGCATCTCAAGTTATAACAGCCATATTCGGTCACTACATGGCACTTATTTTATTGTGTCTGTCTTTTGGATACTATCAAGCTATATCACATTGCTGCGGTGACACAACTAGACATTGACTATTCGTAAATATTCGGAAACGCGAAGATTGCCGAACCGCATAACTTTAATCATAGACCTGTAGTTTTAGTTTGTCAATTTTAAGACTTCACTTAATTTCAATATTACTTATCTATTACTTTATTTTACTAGTGGTAGGATTAAGAGAGGGTTAGTTATTTTAACCCAAAATCCTTTACTAAGAGGCATTACAATGAATTAATAAGAAGCTTATTTCATAGCATTTAGATTCTTTAGATTATTTGTAGGATTTTCATGGATATGGACATTATTTCAGGAGAGCAGGATTCTGATTTCGACGTGGATTTTGGTTTTCAAGTTCCACGTGAACGAAGTCGCGGATAACATCTAGTAAGAAATATGACCACACAATATACTCGTAGTTCAATAGAGAATTATTGTCCTTAATTACATTTATTCAATATAGGATTATCCTTAATTACAATGCCACCATTGAACACAATATTTAAAACGCTGTAGGATTTATTTTTAATAATTATGGCCTTAAAATATTTAATTCTCTTATATATCTGTAATTCAGGAAAGTACAGAAAGTTGTTTTTTTATATATTTGAAAAGCCAGTTAATAATTGACAGCGGGGAAGAAGCTGCTTAAGTATCTAGGCATTTCGAGGAAATCACTAGCTGTCTAATCTAATCAATGTCGAATTCAAACTTAAGTACTTACCTAAACTATGGGAGATGACAGAAATGGTGATGGTACGAAAACCCGGGAAATCGCCATCTTAAGTTTCTCCATATAGACCAATATCTTTATTACCTATTATTAAAAGAATTATCGAGAAAAAAACTAACACCAGACCACCAATTCGGGTTCAGACCTAAACACTCGACAACAGATCAGGTCCGTAGAATCCCCGATATAATAGAGAATACGTTAGAAGAAAAAATAGTTTGTTCTGCCGTATTCCTCGACGTAGCGCAAGAGTTTGATAAGGTTTGGCATGAGGGACTACATCATAAAAATTATCCTTCCTAAATAATATGCGGATATCTTAAATCCTACTTATAAGACAGATACTTAATCTGTCCTACTTAATCGAATTAAGTAGGAAAATTCCCACGTTGTCCTTAAAGAAATTAAAGCAAGAGTCCCACAAAGCAGTGTTCTACAACAAAGGGCACAAGTAATATAGAAACAACTAGTAAACTTCAAAACACCATCAGTGAACTCCAAAACTGGACTAAGAAATGGAAAATTAAAATAAATGAAGAAAAATCGGTTCATATCGATTTCACTAATAGATATATCGAACATATTGTAATAAGTATGAATGGACGAGTAGTTCCATATGCCAATACAGCCAAATATCTCTGTCTTATCTTAGATACTTACCTTATATACTTACCTTAGATACTTACCTTAGATATCAGCTTCTCTGGAAGGCCCATGTAAAAAAGAATAGAGAAGAATTAGGTATAAGATATAAGAAAATATACTGGCTCTGGGGTAGGAACCCAGCCTTGTGGATACATAATAAGAAATTTACAAGATTCGCTTATACAAGAGATAAGCGAATATTAAAACCGGCGTGGAGTTGTATGATGGTAATCAGCTTTGGAGTTGTGTACCAGATAGTCAAATATTAAAATTATACAAACCTTTCAAAATAAAGTGCTACGAAACATTGTTAGTGCATATTGGTATGTACGAAATGAGGATTTCCACCGAGATCTTCGAATGCAAAACGTTGAGATAGAGATCCAAAAATTAGCAAAAATCTTCTACAACAGACTTCTACAACACGAGAATATCGGGGCCATCCAACTCCAACCAAACAAAAAGACTCAAGAGGATTGTAACCCCACAAGCTAGTGTAGTGGTTTGAGTGAAATTAAAAGAAGAGTAAGTAGTGTAGTTCACAAGAAAAAGTGCAATACTTGTCAAAAATGGCTAAGAAGACATTAATGGGTGACGCTTGAAATTTAAATAATTTAGTATAATAGGATTAGAAATAAATTACTCGTTAGTCTTGGACTAGATCGTAACAATATTTTAATATAAAAAAGGTATTTACAATGAATTCCCCTCAATAATTTATATGTAGATCTAATACTAATTCTATTACAATATTGCTATTACACTCGTATTTTCTACAAAGTAAAACCAACGAATTGATACTAAACACACAGTTATGCCACAATCATTCGGAACATCTCAATGAAGATCAAATTCGCAGGCCATCCCATTCCGAAGATCTATCTATATGGCCGGAAAAACGCCTCTCACGCTTCTCTCAGGAAATGATTCGAACACAAACGACCTGAAAAAGAAATCACAAATTTAGGCTGTCGGCGAGAGCGTCACTTTATCAGAAACAAGAAATAGGTCGCAGCTAGTGGCTGTCAAAGGCGTTACACAAATTCACTTTACCTCCCGGGTGTGCGCCGGGAGAGACGATGAATGGAAACCAATTTTGGTGCCGTTAAACTTTTTGCGCTAATTCCCTCATTTAATGATATCCTGCAGAATTTAATCAAGTCAGCGTCTTTGGGATGGCCATCTGTGTCCTAAAACAATATTTGAATGTATACCGTAGGCCGACGAACCGGCGGAAAGTATGTGTACGTAAACTCAAATATCCGTCCGCTCGGAGATCGAGTTTATACTACATGTACAGGGTGTCATACACTCGATGCTCGGATTTGCTGTTCTAGAATTCAAATTAAATCCAACCGTTCACCACATAAAGTCTCGGTTTTCCCAGACGCTTTCATATGTCACGATGTCATTGGTGTTTATTTTCTCGTACCTATGATTTTTTTCTATTGACAAAGTTTAATTTACAACATATACATACTAGTACGAGTAGCAGGCATTAGTATTCTTTACTGTCCATCAGTCGATCTGACATAAAAAAATATCGCCCAATTATAATTTTATAAAATGTTGCAAAGGTTTTCGAAATGTCATTATACATCCACATTTACAAATTCAGCAGAATTTACCCAGATAGGTAATTGTAAATCACATAGATAGCAAAGGTTAAATGGATGTGGTGTATGCTGATCTTTCGAAGGCTTTTGACAAGGTGAATCATAATATACTAATTTCAAAATTCCTTCGCTTAGTACAATAGTATTTATTCGGACGCACATTATTTGTCTCATATAATGACTTTAAATCCGAGACCTTTATAGCGTCGTCTGGAGTACCTCAAGGCTCGAATGTGGGGCCATTATTCTTTCTATTGTTTATTAACGATTTGTCTTTAACGCTTATGTTGCACCATCTTCTCTTTGCAGATGACTTAAAATTATTTTTTAACATAACCTGCTTCGACTATCACTTGAGATTACAAAGACTCATCGATCTTGTTGTATCGTGGTGTTCCAAGAATAAATTGTCAATGAACATAGATAAATGTAAAGATTGCTCGTATACCTTAAAAGAGCAACCACTAATTTATGATTATTCTTTTGATGGTACAGTTTTAACACGTTATGAAAATATCAAGGATCTTGGCATCTACTTTGATGATAAATTATCTTTTTCTGGGCATATCAATCACGTGGCTCTTAGTGCATATAGAACTCTGGGCCTCGTGATTAGGAACATGGCATCATTTAATAATATCGACACATTAAAATGTTTATATCTTGCGATAGTTCGCTCCAAATTAGAATATTGTAGCCTTGTTTCGTATCCCCGGTATATAAGTCATATGAATCAACAAAAATAGTCAGCGGCGTTTCTTAAAGTCATTTCGCATAGATAATTATTACCCAGTAAGAAGTTACGATCATAGTCTGCTTCGACAAAAATTTGATATTCAGTTATTGAACACTAGAAGGATGCTTAATAGATTCTCACATTTATTTACACTTTTCCATAACAGTATGGGATATCGAAGCCCATTAGAGTCGAGGTATTCTATCCATTCGAGGCCCTAAACCCAAGGCCACACTGGAGGTGGATAGTGGGTAGCTTGGAGGATAGAGGTTAGTGGATATAGTGTAGTTATATCGTGGCCACTCTACACGATGGATGGGCTCAGTAATAGCCAGCGTCCAGTGTAAATATTTCATCCATATAAACATATGTTGAAATTGTAAATTTTCTCAGAAGAATTATAGTATGCCATAATATTAATTTCAGATAAATTTAGGTAATAAGAACAGATAATACATGAGTACAACTGAGATAGAGACTTAATTATCAATTAAGGACTTAATAAACAATAAATAAATAGTGTATTTTAGTATAAATGAAGGAAATCTAATAGTACATAAGGGAGGTAATAATAAACTCACTCTCACCATCACCGCAAATTTTCTGGGCAACGCTGTACCTAATATTTTCTATTCAAATCAGATACTCTGTATAGAATTACCAATAAGTTTTAATAAACCAATAATTAAAAAGTTTTAGTAAATTCATTCTTAATTAATTATTACCTATAATCTCACAATCAGAAGATATATGTAATATGAAAAATTCCATATTTTTTAGAAATATACAATATTTCTTAGAGTCTATTATCCCATTCCTGTGTAACCATAATTTTTTATTATGTATTTAGGATTTAAAATTATTTATGTTATATTATATATAAATTACCTGCCACATTACATAAATAACCATATATTATACGTGTAAACATAAATATTAACTCGAATCTTGTATCAAATGTCCCTTGACCATTGTTTTATTTATGTTATACACTACAAACATTATTACATCGCTTAAAGATCAACAAGATTTGTTTAAAAATTAAACATTATTCAATATACATCATATTTTAAAGGAGATATTTTTCATACGAATCTTCTTATATTGTGTGTAAACAATCGCATGTTACTGCAATCTCTCGGCATATTTACGCTATACGAATGTCACAGAGACAAGATAGAAATATAAATATTTATAGTGTCGCAACGAACAAAAACAGGTGGTAAAACACGACGACTAACTTAAACTAAATTGCTTCTACCTACATCGATTCAAATAGGTCAAATCTACTAAATAGCACTATCTATATATTGTTATGCAAATATCGCATATTATCCTAGATTGGACTATGGCATAAAGAATTTAATTAAAGCAACATATCACATGTTGTTTAAAAAATATATAGATAAATTTTATCTACGACCGTGCTATAATATGGGGTTCATTGATCTATTTTGAGTTATATAATGAGCTTTATTACATCACCGTTATGTAATGAACTCATTACATAACTCATTTAGATTTTCAAAAATTATAAACGAAGAAGTAAAAAATTATTGAAACTAAAAACAATACAATGATTATTTGTTATTATATATATTAATATTATTTTCGCCAGATTTTAGTAAAATTTTCGAAGTAGATAACGCCCAACGCGACGAGAAAATCACAAAACTAAGCGTTATTTAAAACAACTGGATTGTTACTATGGTTTTAACAAATTTGATGCATCATGTTACTTTGATTTGGTATGAAAATGTTTAAGTGACTTTTAACGGATGTCATAATTATTTAAATGTCAAATCTGAATTTTTTGTAAAAAATCGGTTTTTAATCTCTTTTTATTATCCAAGCGGTCGTAGATAAAATGTTGTACATCACACGTGGGCTAGAGCACATTACATAACTCGTGTGATTACCAATACCCGGTCTACGACCTCGTCGTGGCAATATTCCCACTCGTGATGTAATTATGCCCCTATCCCACTAATAATGTAAATAACTATTATCACATATTTGAATTTCATCAGATAACCTGCACAATCAAATATTTATTATGCCAGTATATGCATCAACGCATAAAAAATATTTTTGTTATAATACAGTACATACATACAATGCCATTGAACATCAGTTAAACCCATTCAGTATAAAAAAATTTAACTGCCATAAAAAGTCAATTATTATACACTCAGATTATTTGTATTTACTTACATATATACTTACTAATTTTTTAATACGTTTTTTCATATTTGTGTATACAACTGTAATGTCAATTCTTTTTTTACCTTTTGTCCTTTCATTCATACGAATATATTAAATTACTACAGTATATTTAGAAAAACATATTTTATTATTGTATATTTAGGAAAATTCTAATAGGTGAGGGCTAAGTGTTGCTTTTAGTCTACGGATTTGATCCTTGATGAAATGTAAGATTTCATTAATAAATATATTATTTATTATTATCTATAAATAATTAACTTCCATTTACCTCTAACTCCTTCTCCGTACCCCATTAAACGACGCGACAAAACCGCCTGCAATCCTGCCGATATTTCCGTGATTTTCCGGACAAAAACCCCGCTCGTATTAACAGGTCAAATAGCAAAAAGGGAAGAAATAGGCTAGAAAGCAAACATCTCATAGAAATCGCACGAATGGTTACATTAGGCCCAACGTTCTGCGAAGTCTGTCGGCCGCATTGAGTTACCCTCGCTTTGTTCGGTTTAAGAAACATATTGGAATAAATTTATGGTTCACAAAATTTCCCTTTACAAGTGTCCTAATTAGGGGCCTTTCCAGCTACCGACTTGTTATTGATATACCCAGAACTTGGCTTCGGTTTTGCTGAATTATGTATTAAGTGAAATTACATAAGCATATTATGGAGTTATTTAGGCATATTTCTTCAACCTCTGTGAATAATTAACCTGATAAGTAAAGCGTCTTTTTGACGATCTGCAACAGAGATAGAGTAATACTCGGTACACTGCCGATGTCCGTTTTTATGACGACGAAATTGACACCGCATGTTACGCAAAGTCCCGTTATGGGATTACTTATACCACATAGCTGTTATCATAGACTATAGCAACTAGACAAAAAGAAATCAAGGTCTTTATTTCTAAATCATAAAAATTTCTTAGGCGAAAATGATATACAATAGACAGCTGAATGCCGTTGCTGTATGTTTATTTCATGATTACTTCTCCTTTTCAAATATTATATTAAAATGTCTATTTCAGAAGATTCCTATATATGTACGTATATTATATGATTATGTGTACAGTTTAAAATGTCTTCAAAATAAAGAATCATCTTTTACTGCAACAAAAATTATTACGCCATCGACCAAATCATTCAATATAGTCTGGATAAATTATTTACAGCCAAACACGTAGAGCATATATCCGTTAAATGTCCATAGTTGCACGAAATATGCAAATCTACCCCCTAAAATTAAAAAATGTTACAACTAATTATCTGAATATTCATATATTAAACATTTTAAACTGCCCTCAAATTTCTTCACCGGTTTTCTCACAATTTGGTCATTAATTTTTAATGGGTAATTAATCTAATTATAATACCCTTTTATTTCGTCATTACATTTTAAAATGTTCATAAAAGTGTATACGAAATCATCATACATCTCAGCAAACAGTTAAAGAAATGACGGAGGTGCCAATGTCATTTTAAATCGATTTATTTTCAAGTATTCTTTACCGCCATCATATCTGGCTTTCTCACAATTAATTATCCCAAAAATAACATATAACTATTGTGTGTAATAGTTATGAAGAACAATCATAAAGAATGTTTAATTAAATTCCAGTACAACAAAGTTTTTATTCACATTGAAATGACCATAGCACCGCCGCCAATTATTTAAAATTCTTTATGCCGGGATGTATGTATATACACTACTACCGTGCAAAAGTTTGGAAGCAGCCCCATTTTTTTATATCACGCAAAAATATATTAGAAACAGATTAAATAAACTACACATTATTGAGCTTCGTTAGCCAAAACAACTAATTGAAGTAAACCAATAATATCTATAACTCCAGGAGGCCTATACTCCGCTCCATCTGTAAGTTCCTTAAACATTAAGGATTGAAAGGATGCCGTCGACGAGCGCTGAATTACATGGCGAAATTTGCCGTATTTTGTTCTAATATAGAACGAAAATACAATGATTCGGATTGATCGACAAGAAATATGCAAAGTGTCCTTTATCTCAGGATGCCTATAACTTCAGACCAGTTTCGACATTATCTTGGGTCTCGTCAGTGCAGTGTAAGCGAGTATGCCTTTGACAAACGAGGTTTCGCATCTTATAGACACCGTTACCTTCTACCGTAGTAGAACGTATATTTTATATATTTTTTAGAAAATCTTGCTATTATATATTTCCAGTTATGCGCGTGTTTTATCACTAAAGCATTTCTCAGCTTAAAACAAGTTCCTTTACTTACTGGATGGGTTTAAAAATTGGTGTAGTATTGCATAGGGCCAAGTTTAGCTCCTTGAATGTATTTCTGGGAAAGTTTAATCTAAAATTTTATTTTTAAAATGGCAAGACATAAAAATGTTACTGTTGAACAACGAAATGCTATCTGTACTCTGCGCAAATGAAGGATGCTGAGCATATTTTGTTGTTTTTATTTTCAATACCTTAATGCTTCCAAACTTTTGCACGGTAGTGTATATATACAATAAATATTTTCTGTTCTTCTATATAAATATATTATACAATGCATGTTTTATTATGTAATGAAATTTTACATTAAACACTTTTTCTTTTGTTAATAGTTGGTACCAAAGTCTTGCTGTATGATTTTCATATCACGATAGGCAAAACAGTTATTATTGTTATTAATTATTAACGATCTGGTGAACGAAAATAATATGCTTAACTTTGACAATGACAATCTATTAATTTACTAAGAAGAAAAATCTAATAATAATAACTTAAAATTTAGCGACTGAACTTAACGAATAAATGAAAAATAGTAAAACTGTAACCATTTACAGCTAAACCTGAGAAGGGACTGGAACCTTCAAAGGACCATCAGAAATAGGACACCAGTTTTCTACCAACACCGACATATCATATGTTACTCGACGTGCGTTTCACCAACCAATTTGGCATAATCAGGAGATAATTAAAAGCTCATTTTTAACAATCTCCTGGCGATATCAACCACCATTAAATGCCATCCTGTTGGTAAAAAACTGGTTTTATGTTTATATTTACAGATAATTTTAAATACTATATTATTTAGTTATGAGAAGCTCAATACTGTGAGAAAGTAATAATAAATGTTGTACAGAAGTTTTCAATTTTTTAAAAGAATTTATATCTAATCAAAATTCAATTCAAATCGGCAATAGAAAAAATAATATTTCTACTGATTGAATATTTATTAAAGATTTTCTTAGTTTTCAGTTATGCACAGATTATTGATATCAGAAACTAAGAATTTTTTCTCTATTTAGTGGTTACTGTACATTCGTAAATCCTTTGAATAACATACAATACCATATGAACAATTTATAAAATCCTGAAATGATTTGATGAACTGCAACCCAAAAAAATCGAAAAATTACTTAACAAATGGAAAAGAGGAAATAACACAAAACTGTGTAGATAAATTACAGTTTTCCGAATAAATGGGATTAATTCCGAAGGTACGTTTTCGCTAAAAACGAGTCTCTCCTTCTGCGCGTTCAATTTTCAATTTCCATTACCAATCCCTCTACATTTTAATTAACTCAAAGGAGCATACATCAGATTTACCTCGACCTTATACACCGCAGTGGTTAATTGGCGACTAGCCTTTAATTAAGAATAAATCAGCAGTAATCCGAGACCGTGGGGCGAATTGTTCGAAATCGTACGGGGTAAAACCATTATAAAATTTCACGTGAACATTCTTGCGATAGTAAATAGAATTCTGAGCGCACGATCATGTCAAAACAAATGATTTATCGGTATAAATTTGAAACGCCGTCGTTAATAGATATAAAAATGTTCCTTTCATAGGTAATTTAT